>CM046881.1:402295843-403605926 GCA_025667525.1 Glebionis coronaria
GCAGGACTAAAAATTTAGTTATCAATATTCTTTCATTTATTGTAGTGGACACGAGCCAAAGAACCTTATCAAAGTTATTCTCCGAAAAGTCCATAGACCACCATCAAAAAACATTTTGCCACACAATCATAACTTTGTGTACTTATGAAGCGCATATTATCACAAGTCTTTGGTGCGTCATTAGGGTGCCCACTTCAAGGAGTCATCGGGTCGTCAATTCGGTTGCCAAGGTATCGGTCAAAGAGGGTCACTTGGATGACCTACTGTGACAACTTCTTTTTATTTCAAATCACTTTTGCTTTTTTTTTTGTTTTTAGTTTCCAAGGAAATACTGGAAGATGAGGTTAGAAATAATGGTTGCGTATGAAATATGAACAACTTTTTTTTGTTTTTTTAACATGTAGAGAAGAAGAAGGAGGTGAATAGCAAGATTTCTATTCTACAAATCCTTCCTTTTGAAGAGGGAAGATTGCCGGTAAAGTGTCTTGGTGTCCCTCTTGTGTTGTCTAGTATCATGGTGAGAGATTGCAATTAGCTTATTGAGCGAGTGTAAATAAGAATTCAAGATTAGAAAAACAAGTATCTTTCAATTACTGAGAGACTTAAAATTATTAAGCAGGTGATTGGTTCTATGCATATATTCTGGGCTTCGGTGTTCATTATTTCTTTTGGTGTGTTGTTTAACATTGAGAATCTCATGAGGGTCTTTTTTGGAGCCATGGTAGTCTGAAGCGGGCTAAAGCTAGGGTTGCGTGGGACGTGGCGTGTCTTCTGTGAGACCCTCAGAATTAGGCAAGAAAACAACTAGGCAACAAGGGGGTTCCACGTCATGGTACAAGAAACAATGAAATATTGTTGACATAAAGCTGATGTAATAAAAACATATACATTACAACATAAAATAGCAGAGTTTTAAATCTAGGTCCCAGAGTTTTATATACGGAAAAGTTTATTATTTCATCATGATTTATAACATATAGTTGCCAAAAAGACAGAATAAACTTCTAACAGTTTTTACAAAAACCGAACTTTTAAAAGCATCACAGAAATCTCTAAGCTGCGATAATATCCTACGGGCTCCCATCCAAGCAAAGCTAAGTAATAATACCTGAGATTAAACATGTAAGATTATCAACATAAATTTGAGTGAAATTCATAGGTTTAGCAGTAAAGGTGTGGAACACAAACATTTATTTGTAAAACAAGTAAATATAGAAGTATGGTTATGATCATTAACCATAGTCCGAAACCATTATCATTGTTGTTCAGTTCATGAACCGAATCTTAACTCATGTAAGTTCCTCTAGGGAGTATTCAGCCTAAAGACTCAAGTATTAACAAATATTAGTGTGTCAAGGTACTTGAGACAGGGATAGTTAATCCCGATGGATCCACCCACAACATTCGCGCTTGGTACTCAATAATTAACGGTTCATGATCAGGAGAGGAACTTAAGGCTATAGACTAAAAGCAATAATTCTAATGAAAGTCTGTAAAGCATACAAGTTTTGGATAGCATACAAGTTCATGATAGCATACAATTTTTAAATGGTTGTGTTCTACCATGTACAATCTCACCCGCGTTTAGAAACCATGTATTAGTAAAAGGGGATATGAGCTCACCTTAGCCACGAGGTAAGTAAATCATTGTACTCAGAAGCTGAGTAGAAAAAGTAGTAGCATGACGATCACAGACGATATGGATGCCCGGGAAACACGAAAACCGCAACCTATCAAAATAAGGTGCGCGTTAAGACTCGAACTCAAATATCGATATATACCAAGTATAATATGACTTTAAATATTTTCAAAGTATTCATATTTCAAAACCAGTGACACGAACCAAATGAATCCATACTATCCCATTAATCCAACACTACTTGATTAAACACTTACACTCTTGAAATTGACCCGTCATAAGACACCAAGTCAATGCAAGTCAAACTATCCCTTTACTTCACTCGGACCAATAACTAAGTCATTTATATAATGAATAAATACTTGATTAAGTCACCATGACCAATAGTGAATACTCAAACTCACGCCAGACGAGCATTGAACTATGTGTCCAAAATACCAATCACTATGTACACCTCAAATGTACACACCAATCTACCCTATCTAGACTTGTCCGTTTTCAATAAAACTTGGTGTCAAGGTCACTTATAACCTGTATAGGACTCTACCAAAATTTGAGTCAAAGTTCATACTTTAAATCCCATCAGCTCGACACTTTACTCGACTCTAAATTATGGGGCAGAATGTATACTTTTTTATAAAACGGTTTTACCACTTTAAAAGTTCTATCTTGACATTTCTCCTTTAAAAAAAATACTAGACTCATCATATTAAGTTTGTGAACTTTTAAAACTATTAGTATCCATTTTCTAACCATGCCTAAAGTCCAGAGAGTCAACCCAAAATCAGCCACAATTTTGGATTGTGCCGATTTGCGTCTCCCGGTACACGAATATTAAAACTAGCATAACTTTTGAACCGTAATGAGTTAGAAGCTCTATCTTATATCAAAACGAGAGTCTCGACAACCACTACAACAAAATAAAGTAATCTTAACCGATATCTAAACTTGAACCCACGAAAATCTACTCTAAACCTGCTGTCTAAAACCACCTCTTTAAAAATCATACTAAATCAATATTTTGACCCATTTTAATATGATCCATAACTCTAAATTCACCATAATATCATACCCATCAACCAAACAAACTCCTAAACACTTGCATGTAAAATTTTAAGAAAATCAAAGATAAAAAATAAAACCTTTTATGATCAAAATATTATGATCTTACCAAGATCATTACATGCATGATGATCAGGACTCATCCCCACCATGAAAATCATAAGAACATAAAATCTTGATGCATGTATATGATTTTTGTATCAATGGAATCACCATTAAATTTGGAACATGGGACTTCTTTTAGTTTTAGCTAACACATGTTAAAAAATCAAGATTTTTGGTGTTTTATGGTGGTTTAGGGTAGTGGCATTAATAAGAAAGAAATGGAGGGACAACATTTTTTATATTGTGTGTGTTTTTGTGTGATAAGAATGAGAAGAAAATTAGGTAGAAGTTTTATATAGTGGAGTGAGAGCTAGTTTTGCCAATAGTGAAATCTTTGGACCTAAAAGCATATTATTAGTTTAAAGGGTAGAAAATGATTATTAGTAGATTTTGAAAATATTTACGAGGCTCGGGTTTCGTAAAAATACTTTTCAAATTTTAAAATGCATCAACAGTATGTTATTATAGTCTCCCGACTCGACTTAACACGTCATTTAGAGAAAACATCGAAAACATCAAACATTGAAACAATCGACAATGAAATGTAAAATATCGGGCATCCGGCAGTATCGCGATCATTAGAAGTTCTCGTTGTTCATTGATTTTGAGTAAACTCGTTGTAAAATGTACGCGGGTGATTTTAAATCAAAAACTTCGATTTAAATAAATATGGAAAAATATAAAAAGGATTATAATTCCAAGTAAAGTATTATCAATTATCAGAAATACTTAAAAAGTATAATTTATTAAAATTATCATGATCTCAGGATTTACGTATAAGAATACAATAAAATGTAATATGTTGGAAAATTCAAGAAACACTAATAAAATAATAAAATAATGCGGGAAAAATACGAGTTCTTACATCTTCTGAAATCCGAGGGGGGGCTAGGGTTACGAAAGTTAGAGACGTTTAATTATGACCTTATGATTACTCATATATGGAAGCTTATTTCGTTAAAGGAGTCACTCTGGGTGAAATGGATTCACTAGTATAAATGAAAAGGGCGAAGTTTTTGGGATATTACTTTGCGTGGTAATTTGTTGTGGGGTTGGAGGAAAGTTCTTCAATTGCGTCCTCTTATTCGTGATTTCGTTTGGTGCAAAGTTGGAGGGTCCATTCAATAATAAGATTTCTTCCCGTGATGTTTTTCGTGCAGGTCTGATACTTAGATCTAAATTAAGGATATATTTATGAGTGGGAGGTGTGTTTGGCAGGCTAATCTTAATGATAAATACATGTTCCTTCATTCGTGCTCTGTTCTGGTTGTTCCGCACTCGCTTGATGTTATTGAGTGGCGCAATCGTCAAGGAGTGACGAAACAGTTCTCGTTTAAGCGAGTCCGGTCGGATATTCGTACGCGGGATATTAAAGTTGCTTGGTATAATATAGGTTGGTTTTCCACTTGTATTCCACGTCATGTGTTTAACCTTTGGCTCATTGTGAAGAGAAGGTTAAAGACTCGGGACTTGCTATATGGGATGTCTCGTCTTCTTTGGGTACTGTGTGTTCACTATGCGGATTACAACTAGATTCTCACAAGCATTTATTTTTCGAATGTTCTTTTTCAACCATTATTTGGAATCAAATGAAGATCTTGGTTGGTCTTGATGAGTATCCTCCTTCTATTTATCAGATTATTATCAACCTGGTTCCCATATCTTGTAGAGCAACAACGACTTATTACATATGGAAAGAGCGAAGATGGAGGTTATTTAAAGGACTAATCGGATGCTTAAGCAGGTTGGTGATTGTATTACATTTGCGGTTCATCTCAAGTTTTTATCTAGCAGATTTAAGAAGTCTAAAAGTGGTGAGACAATGGCTCAACTTTAAGATCTTCTTGAGGTGATTTTCTTTAGAGTTTGTTTATGTTTATTGCTTGTGGTTTAGGCACCATTAGGTGGTTTTTTCCTATTGGTTATGTTATAGCTAGTTAGTGATCAAATGACATGTCATTTGATCTAGCAGTGGTTCAAGCATAGTGTTTGAGGTTAATGTGACACTTCAATCGCATTTCATGTGTACTTTATTGGTTTTTTGGTGTAATATATTTTATTGGGATAAGTTTTTTACCAAAAAAAGGAGGCAAATATTTTTTGTTTAAGTTATTAGGATTACATAGTAAGCTTATTATGAGCTACTAATAGTGTGATCGATTGGTTTTATTTGAATAAGTGAAAAGAAATTTTGTGTAACATCTTTGTTTTGAATGTATTTGTTCTTAATTTTATTAATAAAAGTTAATTTCATTGTTAACAAAATTTGATAAAAAGTGAAGGTTATTTTGTAGCGGCAAAAGGTTGTACGTGAATCATCTGAGAAAGAAAACTAATGTTACGATCAAAAAGTGCAAGTCTTAAATTGGCTTATAGTAATTAGCCTTCGTAGGATTAGATATGATAAACTATATTTAATAGTAAAACACAAGGTAGACTTAATCATTTGTTCAATGTAGCAAGGTTTTTCAAATCAGAATCTTTTTCAAGACCGTTTTTGTTTTCACGAGATCACGATCATAAAATCGGATTGAAATTTTAAGATTCTAATATAATATCGTTTTCTTAATAGTCTTTGTAATATTATATAAATCTACAAATAATTATATGTTATAAACATAAAATAATATGAATGTTTCATAAAAATATTATTATAAATTATGATTATAGTATTTAATAAGATTGACATGTTCTTTTTTTAAATTCTACATAACAAAACTCACAAATTTTTTTGTATTAGCTTCTAGTTTGAAAAATGTAAAATCAGATCAGAGTATATTTTTAGATTCTACTATTAAGATAAAAATCGAATCTTAATGTATTTAATTTTTACTTAAAAAATGCACAAAATTATAAGAATGTTTATGTTCATTAACTACGCCAATAAAATAGAATTTATACTCGCTTTTTTCAGTAGTAATATTTGAAATTGATCTTATTTTAACAAGGTTCAAAGTAAAAATGTGAACACTTAAGGCGTGTTTGATACGATGAAAAGGAAAGTTGAGAAACGAAAAAAAGAATCAATCTAATGTTTGTTGCACGCTGAGAAAAGAATTGAGAAATACAATTTCATTCTCATTCCCTGCGTTTGATTCTCTTTAAAAAGTAAAGAAAGCTGGTAATTATGGAACAGATGAGTATATACTTATCTTTTGTGGTAGAATTTTTTTTTAAAGTAAACTTTAAAGTAAGGATTTTTTTAAAAGAATGTTTTTTAATAGGAAATAATTTTTTGATTTATTTTTTAGTTTTATTTTTATGTATTTTTAAAAGAAAATATATATATTTTTTTATTTCGCAAAAGTTCTCAAAAAAATTGATGAATAAAATAGACATAAAATTAAAAGTGTCAAATTTATGAAAAAAAAAATTAAAAACGAGAAGGTAGTAATACTTTAGTGGTTAAAATTATAAATAAATTAGATAATGTTAAATGAAAATTACAAATTTTATATTTTTTCAGTAAGTTTGAAAAAATGAACAAATACCATTTATACTCTATAACCTAATGATATCACAATTACAAAATATTAAACATAAACTTTTTTATATATCACTATATTAACTAAAATATTAAATTAAATTTGATTTATTTATAATCCCGTGTGTGCACGAGAGTTATAACTAGTATGTTATATACGAGATTAACAATTTGACAAGCACTGTTTATGGTTGCAACAACACTACTTCTTTTATCTTAAATTAATAGTTTGCAGTTTTTTTTTAATTGTCAATTTAATTGGACACTAATAAAAATAAATAAATAATTTTATTAGATTAACTAGTATTTGTTTGAAATTATTCTTAAAGGTTTAAATGAATTTATTAATTAATTAAGAGTAAAATCGTTATTCTTATAAAAAATAAAATAAAAAAACAATAATAAATGCAATTTTTTTAAGTTATGTAATTTTTGTTCAAAGATAATATTTCAAAAAGAAATAAGTATATATCAAATATGAGATGGTGCATGATTTTTGGTAGTTAAGTAAGAAACTAGCATTTACGCGCGATATGCAGCGACAAATATTCAAGGTTTTTTAGATAATTTAATTAATATTAAGATGTAAAAAATTTGAATTAAATAAATAAAATTACTAAATATAAAAAAAGTATAAATATATCAAAATGTATGTTGAATTAAAGGAAACATAATTTTAGAAACTTTTTGCTAATGGTTCTTCTAACCTAATCGTTCCTCAATTCTTTGTTGAAATCCATTCGTTGAATAACGGTCTGTTATTGTATGATCTTCGTTAGATCGTCCTTAATGGTTTTTTATTTGGCTCGACGAATCTTCATAAAGAAGTGGTTAGTTTTTGGGGGATTTCCTTAACCTAATTCGTATCTTTTACTTTTTTCGTGTTGGTTCTCCATTCACTTTATAACGATCAGTTAGGGTTTATAATTTTGATTTTGGATCTGATCGTATTCATTTATTCGACGTAGTTGGGAAGGATGGTTGTTTGATATTTGATCAGTGATCGTCTTGGCTCAATATTCATCAATTGTAAGGTTTGGTAATCATATCGAAATTGTTACTTATAATTTATTGTTATCAAGGATCGACGAGACCTTAGGAATATTTGTAATGGTGTGATTCGGGGTTTTGATCAAATTAGGTTTTATTTAGGGCTTTTGTTTTGGTTCTGTTTCTTTGGTGTCACTTAGTATCCCAATTACAAGTATGACGTCTTTTAGATCAAAAGAAGATGATGTTGCAAAGATTTCTACAACGGTGTATGTTACTAATTACCCTGAGTATTTGACGGCCAAAGAATTGTTTCACTCCTGCAAGGTATATGGTCACATGGTGGACTCTTTCATTTTGATTAAGAGAGCTAAAAACGGTAAACAATTTGGATTTGTTCGTTTTATTTATGTGTTCAACGAGGAGAGATTGGTTAACAATTTGTGTACAGTGTGGATCGATCGTTTTAAGCTGCACGCAAACATTTCTAGGTTCAATAGAGATATTGTTAACAATGTGAAGGCTGGTCAGTCGGGTGTGGTTCAGAAGGAGAATAACGTGTCCAGTAAAGGGACTAAGGATAATGGTATGTCTCAGCAGTCAGAGACGTATAAGGGGAATACGTCTTATGCTAAGGTGGTAAAAGGTTTGACTAATAAAGGAACAGTGGACTCTCATGTGTCTATTGTTTTAGATGAAGGTTGTGTGATGTCTAAGGATTTATCTAAGGCGATGATGTGTAGAGTAAAAGAGTTCACTTCCTTGTCTAATCTCAAATTATCACTCCAGAAAGAAGGTATTATGAATATCAAGATCTAATACATGGGAGAATTTTGGGTAATGATTGATTTTGAGAATGTTGAGGTTATGAGAAAATTTCAAGATAATGTAAGTGTTCGATCCTGTTTCTCTATCATGAAAAAAGGTACATTGGAGTTTCAAGCTGATAAAAGAGTTGCGTGAGTGGAGGTTGAAGGGATACCTTTTAAACTTTGGACTAAGGCTACATTAAAAGGTATTCATATAAGTAGGGAGAGCTTCTAGATGTTGATGATGTAGAGGATACATGCTTTCACTCAAAAGGCTATGTATTCATACCAAGTTGGACAGAAGTATATTTGAAGATTTTAAAATTATCTACAAGGGGAAGACCTACTGGATTCGTGCTCAGGAAACTCCTGGATGGGTACCAGACTTTGATACAGAGATCGATGAGGAGGAAATGGATGTTAATGATTTCAATGGGAGTGATGATGTAGTACAAGAGAATAATGTCTTTGAAGACGAAGAGTACATTGGAATGAATATGGAGAGCAAGGTAGACGAAGAGAAATTGGAGAATAATGATGTGGAAGAGGGAAAAGTTCATGCTAGTGTGGAGATGTCTGATGATCCTTTCCAGGTCTATCCTTTACTGGAAAAGGACGGGAAAGCAAAACCTTGTCAAGATTTAGACGAATCACTGAAGTTCCCTCCAGGTTTTAATCCTATGGAAGAAAAGGTTGGGAATAGTGATGATGTAGAGAAGCGACAGGAGAGTCCTGTTGACATACCTAATTTCAAAGATACAGGAGTGAATGATGCGGAACATGTTACATTAATAGACGATTCTAAATCACAGGAAAGCGTGGGGTCTGTTACAATGGGTCGTTTTAAACGATCTGAAGCACGTATAATAGGAGGATCGATGCTTGGGTTGCTTGATGAAGTAGTCAGAGTGGGCCAAACAATGAGTTATAAAATGGAGGGTTGTATGAATAATATTAATGAGATTATAGAAACACATGGAGTGGGAGAAGGTATTAAATGAATTTTCTTTCGTTGAATATTCAAGGTCTTGGTAAGAAGACCAAACAGGAGTGGGTTAGGGTTTTATGTAACAAAAATGAGGTGAATTTTCTATCTCTTCAAGAAACTAAGATGAAAAATATGGATTTGTTGTGTGTTAATAAATGTTGGGGTAATAGTAATTTTGAGTGTGTTCATAGTGACGTTGTTGGATTTTCGGGGGGTATTTTATGTGTGTGGGATTATAATTGTTTTGCTAAAGAGAATGTGACGAAGTCAGATTCATTTATCATTATTCGTGGGTAGTGGAAATTGACAGGTAAGAAACTTATGGTGATTGATGTTTATGCTCCTGGTGAAACTAAGTATAAGCAAATGTTGTGGGAGTATCTTCAACAACAGATTCTTAGATGGAATGGAGAGATACTAGTTATGGGAGATTTTAACGAAGTCAGGGACAAATCAGAAAGATATGGTTCGACGTTTCATGCGTATGAAGCGAAGGTTTTCAATTCTTTCATTCTGAATTCGGGGTTGGTGGAGATGAGTTTAAAAGGGAGCTCGTTCACTTGGTGCCACAAATCAGCGTCTAAAACGAGTAAGTTAGACAGGTTTTTAATTTCTGAAACTTTGATGAATGTGTATCCTAATTTTAATGATATTACACTTGAGAGGTATTTATCCGATCATCGTCCTATTTTACTTCGTCAAGTTGACTTCGATTATGGTCCTACTCCTTTCAAGATTTTTAATAATTGGTTTAAGTTAGAAGGTTTTAGTAATTTGGTGGAGGATAGTTGGGAAGAATATCCGGGTAAAGAAGATAACCCTATATGTTATTTCATAGGAAAACTTAAATTTCTCAAGGGTAAAATTCGAACTTGGGAAATGAGTCGTAGGAGGGCAAACAATGGGCAACGGTTGACATATCTTAAGGAACTGGAGAGAGTGGATAAGATTATTGATGCTGAGGGCGGCAATGATAGTATTTTGGAAATAAGATTAGACGTTATTAAACAAATCTCCAATATTGATACTTTGTATTTGAATGAATTGGCTCAGAAATCTAAGATAAAATGGGCGGTGGAAGGGGATGAGAATTCTAGTTTTTTTTCATGGGAATCTTAATAAAAAACGAAATC
The DNA here is from genome assembly GCA_025667525.1 of Glebionis coronaria. Lineage (NCBI taxonomy): Eukaryota > Viridiplantae > Streptophyta > Magnoliopsida > Asterales > Asteraceae > Glebionis > Glebionis coronaria. The sequence continues at coordinate 402,306,054 of CM046881.1, forward strand.
TTATCAATATTCGAGGCATTATTATTGATAGTTCGTGGGTGGAGGATCCGAATGAGGTTAAAAAGGAGTTTCTTGATCACTTTGCTTCTAGGTTTTTACATCCTGGGAATAATAGTATTTCATTAGAGTTGGAGTTTCCTAAGAGGTTATCTACAATGAACAGTTGATGCTTGAAAGTGATGTTACTGTAGATGAATTGAAAAAAGCGGTTTGGGATTGTGGGATTGATAAAGCACCAGGGCCGGATGGGTTTTGGTTTGGTTTCATTCAGAGATATTGGAATGTCATCGATAAAAACGTCTTTAAAGCTGTAAGGTATTTCTTCTTTCATTGTGATATTCCTAGAGGCTGTAATTCCTCTTTTATTACTCTCATTCTTAAACATCCTAACGCGAGTTTTGTCAAATATTTTAGACCTATTACTTTGGTGGGTTGTTTATACAAGATTATTGCCAAAATCTTAGCAAATCGGCTGGTGGGTGTTTAAAATGGCTTAGATAATGAGGTTCAATCTTCCTTTATAGTGGATCGACTTTGAGACCCCTAGAATCTGACATGGAACAACTAGGCAACAAGGGGATCACACGTCAAGGTACAAGTAACAATGAGTTATAAATGACACAAAAATGACGCAATAAAGGACTTATATATTACATCACATTATATCAGAGTTTAAAAACATCGGTCCCACAAGTTTATATAACATAATAAAGGACCATAACACTATTGTTTTAAAGTTTTAAGATAACAAAAGATCAGCGGAAGACTGTAACAACGTCATTTATAACAAAAGCATAAACATATCACAACACAGATCTTTCCAAGCTGCCAACATCCTGCGGTACCTCGTCCAAGCACATTAAGCAGTATTACCTGAGATTAAAACATGTAAAACCCGTCAACAAACAGTTGAGTGATATTCATATGTTTAGAAAACTAAGTAATGGAACACAATAGTATTTGTAAAACCAGTCATGAGAGGGACAACTATGTACATTGTCCATAGTCACGGTGCATATTATTGCTATTTAGTCTCATGAACCGAAGCTTAACTCAATGTAAGTTCCTCTAGGGAGTATTCAGCCTAAATACTCAAGTTGAAACAAATAGTAGTGCGTCAAGGTACTTGAGACGGGGATAGTCAATCCCGATGGATTCACCCACAACATTCACGCTTAGTGCAAAGCATACGGGACAATTAATGGTTCATTATCAGTAGAGGGAACTCAAGGCTAACGTCTAACAGCAATAATATCATTGAATTCATCTGGCAGCATATAGTTCTGGATAGCATACAGTTTAAAAGATTGTGTTCCAACATGATAATCTCACCCCATGTTTTGAAACAATAAACAAGTATCTAGAGGGGCTATGAACTCACCTTAGCTATAAGGTGGAATCAACACGAAACTGGAGGGTTCAGTAGTAACATCGGAAAGTCAAGCAACGTTAAGTCATCCGAGACCTACGATAACGGGACGCGAAAGTTTAGAAGATATGAAAATAAATGTTTAGAAAACACTTGAATTAAATGAGTACACAAAACAAATTATGACACATAAGAAAAACCATGCAAGGGGTACTTATAGACTCCATCTAAAAGTTTACTTTTACTAGACAACGCTTTCGATAAAAACTGTCGGCACATACCAAATGTATAGGCTGATTTATCTCGCTTAGACATGTCAAACATTTATAGTATTAACTGAGAAGCTCACTTAATATCTATAGAAAGCCATATAAAAAGCTCGTCAAAAGTTTTTACTTCTAAGACTCACTGCCCGATACATCTTCGAGTTACAAAAACCGGACAGACTTACGTCTTTGACTCGTAAAACCATTTTGACCTTTCTAAAAAATATCATTTATTAAACCGACACTTGAGTATGAAAGTAGACTCATAACCCTAGGTTTAGAGCCCAAGAACAGCCTTTGACTATTTTTAAAACTCAACTTATAGTCCCCGAGATTCGATCCAAATATCGACAACAATTTTAGATTGTGTCGATACTCGTCTCCCGGTACACGTATAATTAAACTATCGCTATTTCCAACTCGTTTTGAGTTAGAAGCTCTAATTTATATCAAATTGAAGGTAAGAAAAATATCTACAGCCCTCTCTTATTAATTTGATAATAAACCAAGTTTAATATACCCAAAACCTACCTCAACTTTCTGCCTAAAATTACTACTTTAAAAATCATAACAAAAGGCTTTTTCAACAAAAATCTAACCATTTTTCTACTCATGAAACCATGATATAATCATCCGATAACATCCTAAACCCTTGCATGCAACAAAATCAAAAGATCAAAATCAAAAGTTTGATTTTTAAACATCAAAATAACATAATCTAGCCATGATCATCCTAAAAACAATGATCAAACACCTTTTCAACCATGAAATCATCAAAACTTAAAAATTTGTTGCATGTACAAAAAATTTGTACCAAAAGATGCACCTTTCAATTCTAAAATACGGTCTTGATTTTGTTTTGGCTAAATAATGATGGATGATGATGATATTTGAGGGTTTTTGGTATTGGGTCTCACGGCAAAGAAGGAAAGGAGGTGGTGTTTGTAGTTTTTTTAATCAATGGTTATGTGTGTGATTTAGTGGAAAGAATGGTTTATATATGGTAGTTTAAGTGGAGGGATCATTGTTGTCAAGTATGAAACTTTAGGACTAGAAAATAAATACTTTGTTAAAAAGTGGGAAATGACTATTAGTAAAATTTATCAATATTTACGGGGCTCGGGTTTCGTAAAAATACTTTTCAAAAGTTAAAACGCACTCGAAATAAGATAATATGAACTCCCGACTCGACTTAGCACGTCATTAAAAGAAAACATCGAAAACATCGAGCATTGAAATAGTTGACAGTAAAAATGTGAAATACAAGAATTTATTACTGTGCCCGTTATCGGTCTAGACTTAATACAATGTAACGGTTAATATCTTTAGGTCGAAATATTTAGCCCTCGGTTCTCGTTCCGTTCATTCAAGTAAACTTTTGTAAAAATGCACACGGGTGATTTTAAATCAAAATATTTGATTTAAATAAATATGGAATTATAAAATAAAAATAATTTTATAATTTCGAATAAGTATTAACAATGATTAAAATAACGAATAAGAGTAATAATTACCAGGAAAATACGAGATCTCACAGTCTTCCCCCCTAAAGGAACTCAGGTCCCTCAGAGTTTAACTGGAGATGGAAGAAGAAGACGAGAACAGATGGGGATACTTAGTCTTGAACTGATCCTCGCTTTCCCAAGTGAACTCAGCACCCCGACGTGAATTCCAACGAACTTTAACGATAGGAATCCAACTACGTTTCAGATTCTTGATTTGGCGATCCACAATCTCTATTGGTTCCTCAATGAAGTACATTTTCTCGTCCACCCTTATTTCTTCTAACGGGATCTGAACGTCTGATTCGGCTAAACATTTCTTAAGGTTGGAAACATGGAATACATCGTGAACACAACTTAACTCTTGAGGTAACTTCAGTCAATAGACTACCGAACCAATACGCTCAACGATCTCGAACGGTCCTACAAAACATGGCGCAAGTTTTCCTCTTTTACCGAACCTCACAATACCTTTCCATGGAGATACTCGTAACAGCACACGGTCTCCGACTTGAATATCAAGAGGTCTGTGTCTTTTGTCTGCGTAACTCTTTTGACGGCTTCTAGCAGTTTTCAGTCTTTCCCTAATCTGTACAATCTTGTCTGTAGTTTCTAGAACTAATTCGGGCCCTATCAGTTTACTTTCACCTACTTCGTTCCATATCACTGGCGATATTCACTTACGTCCGTATAAAGCCTCAAATGGCGAACACTTGACACTTTTGTGATAACTATTATTATAGGAAAATTCGACTAGAGGTATAAGAGTGTCCCAGCTACCACCAAAATCCATAACACATGCCCGCAACATGTCTTCCAAAGTCTGAATAGTGCGTTCACTCTGTCCTTCAGTCTTTGGGTGGTATGTTGTAATCATTAATACTTGCGTACCTAACGCCTTTTGAAGTGCTTTCCAGAAATGAGATGCAAAACGATCATCCCTATCAGAAATAATCGATATTAGTACTCCGTGTTTTGAAACAATCTCATTGATGTAGATTCGAGCCAATCTTTCAGTTTTATAATCCTCACGAATAGGGAGAAAATGAGCGGATTTGGTTAATCTATCAACAATTACCCAAATTGCATCAAAACCACCACTGCTTCTAGGCATCTTTATAACTAAGTCCATTGTAATCCTTTCCTATTTCCATTCAGTGACTTCTGGTTGTTTTAAAAGACCTGAGGGTTTCTGATGTACTGCTTTAACCTTTGAACAAGTCAGACACTTGTTGACGTACTCTGTTATATCCTTCTTCATACCTGGCCACCAATAAATATCTCTTAAATCGTAGTACATCTTATCTACACCAGGGTGAATTGAATATCTTGAAGCATGAGCTTCGTCCATTATTACCTTTCTTAATCCTCCAACTAATGGTATCCATATCCGTCCAACAAAGTAGATTGTTCCATCGTCTTTCCTTTCAAATTGTGCATCTAATCCTCGCAGCAATTCAGCTGGAGCCTTAAAGTCCTTTGTAGCTTCTTTATGTGCTTCTAAAATCCTAGTCTTGAGGCTAGATTGAATGGTTATGCTCATAGCACGCACTTTTCTAGGTTTAAGTCTTTCCTTTCGACTTAGGGCATCAGCTACAACATTAGCCTTTCCTGGATGATACTTAATTTCACATTCATAGTCACTAAGGAGTTCTAACCAACGTCTTTGACGCATGTTCAAGTCCTTTTGGTTAAAAATATACTGGAGACTCTTATGATCAGTGTATATCACACTTTTCGTCCCATAAAGATAATGTCTCCATAATTTCAAGGCAAATACTACTACACCTAACTCCAAATCGTGAGTAGTATAGTTCTGTTCATGGGTTTTAAGTTGTCTGGAGGCATAAGTAATCACTAGTCCTCTCTACATTAAGACACACCCGAAACCTTGATGGGATGCATCACAATAAACAACAAAATCATCCGGTCCGTCAGGAAGTGTTAACACTGGGGCATTACACAATTTCTCCTTTAATAAGCAAAAGGCTTTCTCTTGCTCTTCGTTCCAAATGTATTCCTTGTTCTTTTGTGTAAGCATGGTTAAAGGCTTAGCAATCTTAGAGAAGTTTTCGATGAACCTACGATAGTATCCGGCTAATCTAAGAAATGAACGAACCTCAGTGGGTGATTTAGGAGGTTTCCAATTCTTAACTGCTTCAACTTTACTAGGATCTACGTGTATACCATCCTGATTTACCACGACTCCTAAAAACTGAACCTCTTTCAACCAAAACTCACACTTAGATAATTTGGCATACAACTTTTCTTTCTCCAGAAGACTTAAGATGGTTTTCATGATCTTTTTCAAATTTCGAGTAAATGAGGATGTCGTCAATAAAGACTATGAAAAACTTATCAAGGTAGGGTTTGCAAACACGGTTCATTAGATCCATAAAAACTGCAGGAGCATTGGTAAGACCGAATGGCATAACGTTAAATTCAAAGTGTCCATAACGGGTTCTAAATGCGGTTTTGGAGATGTCACTTTCATGCACTCTTAACTGATGATAACCTGAACGAAGATCTATCTTAGAAAATCAGCATGCACCTTGCAATTGGTCAAATAAGTCGTCTATACGAGGGAGAGGGTAACGGTTTTTGATTGTCAGCTTATTCAATTCCTTGTAGTCAATACACATTCTCATTGCACCATCCTTTTTCTTAACAAAGAGCACAGGCGCTCCCCACGGCGAATGACTCGGTCTGATGAAACATTTCTCTTGTAATTCCTTAAGCTGATTCGACAATTCACTCATCTCAAACGGGGCTAAGCGATAAGGCGATTTGGCAACAGGTAAAGCACCAGGAATAAGATCGATACGGAATTCAACTTCACGCGCAAGAGGTAATCCTGACAAGTCGTCTGGGAAAACTCTAGGAAATTCACAAATGACACGAATGTCATCAAGCTTTTTCTCACCAGCCTTGATAGAAAGAAGAGAATTTGGATTGTCATCCGGCTTCTCACCGCGAAGTTCTAAGATTTTACCCGAAGAAAGAGGAATACGCAAGATTTGCTCAGAACAAATAATGACAGCACGATGAGACGCTAACCAATTCATACCAACAATAACATCAAAACTGCCGAGACGCATCGGTAAAAGGTCGATTAAAAAAAATGACTAAGCAAGTCAAGGGTACAGCCACACAAGACTGTATTGGTACTAACAATTTTACCGTCTGCTAATTCTTCTTCATAGCTAGTGTGTAAACCAGAAGGAGTAATATCAATGAAAGGAGTAAAAGCAGAAGAAACGAATCTTTTCTCAGCACCAGAATCGAATAAAACACTAACATAATGATCGGTAAGAATATACGTACCCGCGACCACCTGAGGATTCTGCTGAGCGTTATTTCCCACATGATACACCCTGCCTCGAGCTCCATCGTTCTTCGGATCCTTAGCCTTTGGACACCTATTCTGGTAATGACCTTTTGTCACACTCCACCATGACGGAATATGGGGCGCGACGTATGGATATCATCACAACAATAGCGTGTCTATAAAGAGAACTATATGAATTAAAAATGTCATAAAAGGTGTCACAAATGTCATGACAATATCTCATCAACGCAGGAGTCTAGGTAAGTAGGTAACAGTCCTACCTCTTACCCAAGATAAACAAATAACACAAACAAATCAACATATAGGTTCATAGTATCACTTATTGAAACAAACAGAAAAATAAACTAAGAAGGAACAGGGATCTCCTTCTAAATGCATTCCTACGCGACTCCAATCCTAGCCACATATGTTCTCACGCTTAACCACTTTATCACCTGAAAGAGACACTAAAACACGTCAACATAATGTTGGTGAGAGTCATAGGTTTAGACTCCAACCGAAAACAGATTAAAATAAGCTGTGAACAACCATAAACCATTACACATATGGACAATGTGCTACAAGTATGCATTAACAACTAACATTCAAGATCAAACATTCCAAACCAAATCTAAGGCTCCTAGCCTTACCAAACACCATGGTACCATAGGCGCCCATACACCTATGTACCAATCCCAAGGCCCCGCCTTGTCATTATCCATTGGTCTCATAGATGCTCACACATCTATGTACCTCCCAAAGGCCCCACCTTGTCAACATCCCCTTGGTACCAAGTCAAACCACAATAACTGAGACGGTACGTCTCCCCGATCCAAATCATAAACACAATCAAGAATCACATAGCAATTAATCACATAAGTGTACACACAAGTCCATTACCAAACATAAAACATTCACAGCATAATTTATAAAAACAAGACAGTGTCTCTTCCATCCCATCTGGAAGTCAAAATAATTAGTAGACATGGGACTATGAAACTCACCTGATTGAGCTTCTCATAAAGTCCGCGCACTAGCAAAAAGCTAACAAACAAAAGCACACAATCAAAACATGAACCAAACACTAAAATGGCTCATCAACCTATGATGGACATCTATCCTTCTCCCGTATATGTTCCGTATTCATATGCTCTAAACACCCCTTTACCCTTCCCTAACATGTCCTTAACTTGGTTAAGTTTGATACCTATCCCGTTCATATTTTACACAAAACAGTCCCGGTTTTTAGGTCTCCAAACTATAAGCCAAATTCCCACCTAACCATACCCATGACCTCTTTAAAGGAAACCCTATGCCCTTACATATGTTAGCTAACTCCTCCCCTTTGCCCCAACCTTAAAGCTATTGTTAAGGCCCCAATATATATATATATATATATATATATATATATATATATATATATATATATATATATATATATATATATATATATATATATATATATATATATATATATATATATATATATATATATATATATATATATATATATATATATATATATATATATATATATATATATATATATATACTTTTGTCTATCCGGATTTTACTGATTTTGAACATACAAAAAGTTTGTTATGATTAGGGGGTCTTACCCTAACCCATTTGCTTAGCCCTCCTCCAGGCCTCTTATTTAATATATAAACCAACTCCCATACTCATTAGAGGGCTCAAGTGTACTCCTAAGTACCCCAATCACCCTAAAACATTAATTGAAAACCCGCTGATTTCAAAACTGTTTTGACCTCCGACTGTTGTAACCAGTTTTTGACCCACTTCCCCACCTCCAATTTAGTTCTCGTTTCTTGAATTTGAAAGCCAACTCAATTACCTTTCCAGGGATACTTGGATCGCAAAATAAGAGTTTGTAAAACTCTATATATGATCAAAACAATTGACCTAAAATTCTGCCCAGTTTTTAAAAACGAATTCAATTAAATTAACCTAATTAATTACCCATAACCCCACTAATTACAAGCCTTAATTCACCTAATCATTATAATATCATTAATATACAGTTTTTAATTTAAACCCTAACCTAAATCCATCATAAGATGATTATAAAAACATTAAAAACAATTAAATTGAAAAGGGTCATGAAGATTTACCTTTGATTTATGAAAACCCTAAAATTTTGATGAAACCCTAATTTTTCTTGTTTATGCCGTGACTTCAAAACTCCAGGAGATAATAATTATAATTTTTGGTTGTGAATAAAATAATATATAGGGTGTGGGTGAATCCTAGTCCAACCCAAGTCCAACTTCCCTTTTTTTCTTTTTTTTTTCTCTTTAATCGGCCCTAACCGACCCTTTTATATATATTTTTATTTTTTTTCTTTTTTTATTAATTACTATTATGTTATTAATAATGCCTTAATTTACCTTAATTTATTTCAGCTCCTAAAACCTCCAAAACCTCAAAACCGTAAAACTAGTCAAATTTACGCGTTTACCGTAAAATACGTAAAATATAAAGTTTTAAAAAAAATCTTAAATTTTGAAATAAACTTTATAACTAAGTCCTAAATGACTTAAAACCATCCCGAAAAATACTCACATGACTAAACACCTTACCCGAGACCTCTAAATGCTAAACCCGGGAAATCGTAAAAAAAATATGATTTACTATAATACTTATACGTATACGTAAAACACCAAAATAACACCATTTCATTTCATAGTCACCAATTTGTGACCTCGTGAACATGAAATAACCGTTCCTCGATTTACTTATGAGTACCATATACCCATAAACGATGTCCACGCCAACTTCGTTCACGCAAAATAAACATGTAAACACACAAAACACATAGTCACACATAAAATAACCTAAAAAATAAGACCGAGTGACGAACCTCAAAACCACGGTTGTCACATCACTCCCTCCTAATAGAAATCTCGTCTCGAGATTTACTCCTTAGGATCGTCATTATCAAATAGCTGAGGATACTTGCACCTCATAAATCCTTCCCGTTCCTACGTGAACTCTAGTCCACGTTCCAAATTCCATCTACCCATAACTACGGTATATTACCCTTTTTATCCAACGTCCTAGCTTCACGACCCAAAATCTCTATCGGCTCTTCGATAAAACGAAGACTCGTATCCATACTAATATCATCTAACGGTACTTGCAAGTTAGTTCTTGCTAAGCATTTCCTCAAGTCTGATACATGAAATACGTCATGCACACTACTCAATTCCTCCGGTAATCTCAACCTATACGCCACTAGCCCAATCCTTTCAAGGATTTCAAATGGACCCACAAATCTAGGTGCTAACTTCCCTTTTCTTTCCAAACCGCATCACCCCTTTCCATGGTGAAACCTTTAGCATAACTTTATCTCAAATCTCAACGGCTTACGCCTCTTGTCCGCATAGCTCTCCTGTCGGTTCTTTGCTATTTTAAACCTCTACTTAGTCACTGCCACCACCTCCGTAGTTTTCCGATCCACCTCCGGTCCAATACGTTGGTCGCTTCTAACTTCATCCCACTGTAACGGTGATCCACCTCATCTCCTATGAATTCACTCCAGCAGTTTCTACTACAATTCCTATCACCATACCTAACGGCTTCTATCCTCTACGGATTTTCCATCATTCGGAAGTTCTCCCAACCTTAAACACATCCAATGGTATATGCAGGATTGCATAACCAAAAGCTTCCCATAGGAATCCATTGGAGTTATGGTACTTGTATAACTATGTTGGCCACCATACTTATACAATTACCCTTTCCCCAATGCACTCCCTCCTATGATGACAATTATAAGAATTAATACAACACATAACACATATATCCATCTACTCACATAAGCTCATAACCACATAAACAATAAAGTCCAAAACTCCATCCATTAAAAAAAATATAATCAAACTATTGGAATACATAAATCCATAGTCTAGCTAAAACAGCATGGACTAAATCCAAAACAAAAACATAATCAGTTATAAGTCATGTCGCCCATAAGAGTGGAAACAGCTTAAAATCCTTCATATCCACCTACTCCTAATAACTCGAACCACCACATGATTCTTAGGGAACATGACTTAAACATCAAAAGAAAAATATTATACCTCAGGTACATAAAATAACCCAACAAAAGATAGAAACTACCATGTACCAAATTATGTACTATAATGTACAATTTAAGCAAAATACGACAATGACTAGCGTGGATGATTATGGTTCAACCAGCACTAGTCACACCCCGGAAAGAAAATAACATGTGGCTAAGTATGAACTACTATGGTTCAACCCATACTAGTCAAAACTTAACAAACATCGCAAGTAAAAACCAATAACATCCAGAAAACTTTAATTAATATAAAATGCACACATACTCCTATGACGCCTATATGCAGGGACCCTTAAGTTATAGATTAGGCTGCTAGACTAGGCAACCTAATTCTCTATAACCATTATCTCTGATACCATTCTGTCACACCCCACCATGGCGGAATATGGGGCGCGACGTATAGATATCATCACAACAACAGCGTGTCTATAGAGAGAACTATATGAATTAGAAATGTCATAAAAGGTGACACAAATGTCATGACAATATCTCATCAATGCAGGAGTCTAGGTAAGTAGGTAAAAGTCCTACCTCTTACCCAAGACAAACAAATAACACAAACAAATCAACATATAGGTTCATAGTATTACTTATTGAAACAAACAGAAAAATAAACTAAGAAGGAACAGGGATCTCCTTCTAAATGCATTCCTACGCGACTCCAATCCTAGCCACATATGTTCTCATGCTTAACCACTTTATCACCTGAAAGAGACACTAAAACACGTCAACATAATGTTGATGAGAGTCATAGGTTTAGACTCCAACTAAAAACAGATTAAAATAAGTTGTGAACAACCATAAACCACTACACATATGGACAATGTGCTGCAAGTATGCATTAACAACTAACATTCAAGATCAATCATTCCAAACCAAATCCAAGGCTCCCAGCCTTACCAAACACCATGGTACCATACGCGCCCATACACCTATGTACCAATCTCAAGGCCTCGCCTTGTCATTATCCATTGGTCCCATAGATGCTCACACATCTATGTACCTCCCCAAGGACCCGCCTTGTCAACATCCCCTTGGTACCAAGTCAAACCATAATAACTGAGACGGTACGTGTCCCCCGATCCAAATCATAAACACAATCAAGAATCACATAGCAATTAATCACATAAGTGTACACACAAGTCCATTACCAAACACAAAACATTCACAGCATAATTTATAAAAACAAGACAGTATCTTTTCCATCCCATCTGGAAGTCAAAATCATTAGTAGACATGGGACTATGAAACTCACCTGATTGAGCTTCTCATAAAATCCGTGCACTAGCAAAAAGCTAACAAACAAAAGCACACAATCAAAACATGAACCAAACACTAAAATGGCTCATCAACCTATGATGGACATCTAGCCTTCTCCCATATATGTTCCTCATTCATATTCTCTAAACACCCCATTACCCTTCCCTAACAAGTCCTTAACTTGGTTAAGTTTTATACCTATCTCGTTCATATTTTACACAAAACAGTCCCGGTTTTTAGGTCTCCAAACTATAAGCCAAACGCCCACCTAACCATACTCATGACCTCTTTAAAGGAAACCCTATGCACTTACATTTGTTAGAACTCCTCCCCTTTGCCCCAACCTTAAAGCTACTGTTAAGGCCCCGATATATATATATATATATATATATATATATATATATATATATATATATATATATATATATATATATATATATATATATATATATATATATATATATATATACTTTTGTCTATCCGTATTTTACTGATTTTGAACATACAAAAAGTTTGTTATGATTAGGGGATCTTACCCTAACCCATTTGCTTAGCCCTACTCCAGACCTCTTATTTAATATATAAACCAACTCCCATGCTCATTAGAGGGCTCAAGTGTACACCTAAGTACCCCAATCACCCTAAAACATTAATTGAAAACCCGCTGATTTCAAAACTGTTTTGACCTCCGACTGTTGTAACCTGTTTTTGACCCACTTCCCTACCTCCAATTTAATTCTCGTTTCTTGCATTTGAAATCCAACTCAATTACCTTTCCAGGGATACTTGTATCGCGAAATAAGAGTTTGTAGAACTCTATATATGATCAAAACAATTGACCTAAAATTCTGCCCAGTTTTTAAAAATGAATTCAATTAAATTAACCTAATTAATTACTCATAATCCCACTAATTACAAGCCCTAATTCACCTAATCATTATAATATCATTAATATACAGTTTTTAATTTAAACCCTAACCTAAATCTATCATAAGATGATTATAAAAACATTAAAAACAATTAAATTGAAAAGGGTTATGAAGATTTACCTTTGATTTATGAAAACCCCAAAATTTTGATAAACCCTAATTATTCTTGTTTAAGCCGTGACTTCAAAACTCCAGGAGATAATAATTATTATTTTTGGTTGTGAATAAAATAATATATAGGGTGTGGGTGAATCCTAGTCCAACCCAAGCCCAACTTCCCTTTTTTCTTTTTTTTCACTTTAATCGGCCCTAACCGACCCTGTTATATATATTTTTATTTTTATTTTCTTTTTTATTACTTACTATTATGTTATTAATAAGGGAAAATGACTTAAAAATGTAGTAAACTTACCACTTTTTATGGTTGTGTGTAATAAACTATTTTTTTTCTCATTGTGTTTATTAAACTTTTAAATTCATATAATTGTATGTATTTTGTGACCATTTTACCCCTACTATTTTCAAATTTTGAAGGGTAAATTGGTCAATTTACAAGGCAAAATCGTCTCAAAATACACACAATAATCGAAATTAAAAAGTTTAATACATACAATGAGAAAAAAAATAGTTTAGTACACAGAACCATACAAAGTGGTAAGTTTACTACATTTCTAAGTGATTTTTCCTATTAATAATACCTTAATTTACCTTAATTTATTTCAGCTCCTAAAACCTCCAAAACCTCAAAACCGTAAAACTAGTCAAATTTAGGCGTTTACCGTAAAATACGTAAAATATACAGTTTTAAAAAAATCTTAAATTTTGAAATAAACTTTATAACTAAGTCATAAATGACTTAAAACCATCCCGAAAAATACTCACATGACCCGAGACCTCTAAATGCTAAACCCCAAATCGTAAAAAAATACGATTTACTATAATACTTATACGTATACGTAAAACACCAAAATAACACCATTTCTTTAATAGTCACCAATTTGTGACCTCATGAACATGAAATAACCGTTCCTCGATTTACTTATGAGTACCATATACCCATAAACGATGTCCACACCAACTTCGTTCACGCAAAATAAACATGTAAACACACAAAACACATAGTCACACATAAAATAACCTAAAAAATAAGACCGAGTGACGAACCTCAAAACCACGGTTGTCACACCTTTTTCACCACAGTTAAGGCACGCATTGCAGTATTCTTCTTTATGGCCAATCCTCTTACAATTTGCACACTTAGGAGGACACACACCAACATGATGCCAATTGCATCGATCGCACTTAGGCATATTCCCTGTATAACCTCGTTTGCTAGCAGGAGTAGCAAGAGCAATAGGATCAGCAAGAGTAACAGGAGCAGCAGGAACAGCAGGAACAGCAGGAGCAGCTGCATACATGGTTGCCGTCTCTTGTCTCTTTTTGGCTTATCGATTATTGTTCCTATTGGAGTTTCTGTGTTGTTACGGTTATTGCCCTGATTGTTCTCTTGATTGTTTCCTTTATTATCCTCCCATTTCCTTTTGTTATCAGCATTTAACTTAGCAGCTTTACCTTCCACAGACTGCTCGACCAATTCACGAGCCATGTTCACTGCTTCATGTAGAGAGAAGGTTTTGATGAAGTGATGTGTCCTTTAATCCTTTCAGGAAAACCTTTGACATACCTTTTTTTTTATTTTCTTCTTCTCATCTGGAACCATTTCAGGACACATTAAGGCCAACTCATAAAACATGTTAGTGTAAGCTTCAATATCATCATTTTTCAGTTGTAAATTCCATAGCTCGTGTTCCATCCGAGCTATCTCAGTCTCAGGGCAGTACTTAGTAGTCATCATTGTTTTAAACTCGCTCCAAGGGATTTGGTTTGCATTATCAAGACCTAAGGTTTTAGTATTTCCATTCCACCAGGTAAGTGCAATACCTTCCAAAGTACTAGCAGCATAAATTACCTTATCCTCTTCAACACATTTGCAAGTTCCAAATACTTGCTCCATCTTTTCAAACCAACGTGTCAACCCAACGACACCTTCGGTCCCTTTGAAGGAGTGGGGTTTTCCAGACATGAATGTCTTGTGCAAACATCCTTTTGTGCTTGAAGAACCATCAACTTTAGTTTGAGTCTCTCCGCTCTTTTCGTATTCAGCAACAGCTTTCTTTACCCTTTTTGCAATTATTCTCTCCATAGTAGCCCGACAAAATCTCCTGGTTCCATCAGCTCTACGAATTCTGGTAGGCGGCATGTTTCTGTCAACAACACAATACAAAATACAGTGTGAACTTGTATAAGTATGCTATTTCAAGATTCGTGAAAATGGAGAAAATAGAATAAGAAGAGATTTTAGAGATGCATAACACATTGTCAACAAGGAATGCAACACTAAGAAGTGGAATATATATATAATAAGCAAGAGGGTTTGGAAAGAGATAATACGTATCACAATGAAACCAATATAATATTTCAAAATGAAATCAGGGTATGAAATATCATAAGAATAATTAAGGTAAACAATAAGGATTAGAGAGTTACCCGCGCAGATATTGATCAACATTGGCAGATTCTGTGTTTGACACTAGTAAAGCATGAAATATTTTGAAATTCAGTTATAGACCAAGTTTTGAAAATGACTCAGTTCCCTATAACCATCGCTCTGCTACCAATTTGTGAGACCCCTAGAATCTGACATGGAACAACTAGGCAACGAGGGGATCACACATCGAGGTACAAGTAACAATGAGTTATAAATGACACAAAAATGACGCAATAAAGGACTTATATATTACATCACATTATATCAGAGTTTAAAAACATCGGTCCCAGAAGTTTATATAACATAATAAAGTGCCATAACATTACGGTTTTAAAGTTTTAAGATAACAAAAGATCAGCGGAAGACTTTAACAACGTCATTATAACAAAAGCATAAACATATCACAACACAGATCTTTCCAAGCTGCCAATATCCTGTGGTACCTCGTCCAAGCATATAAGCAGTATTACTTGATATTAAAACATGTAAAACCCGTCAACAAAAAGTTGAGTGATATTCATAGGTTTAGAAAACTAAGTAATGGAACAGAATAGTATTTGTAAAACCAGTCATGGGGGATAACTATGTACATTGTCCATAGTCACGGTGCATATTATTGCTATTTAGTCTCAAGAACCGAAGCTTAACTCAATGTAAGTTCCTCTAGGGAGTATTCAGCCTAAATACTCAAGTGTAAACAAATATTAGTGCGTCAAGGTACTTGAGACGGGGATAGTCAATCCCGATGGATCCACCCACAACATTCGCGCTTAGCGCAAATCATACGGGACAATTAACGGTTCATGATCAGTAGAGGGAACTCAAGTCTAACGTCTAAAAGCAATAATATCATTGAATTCATCTGGTAGCATACAGTTCTGGATAGTATACAGTTTAAAAGATTGTTTTCCAACATGATAATCTCGCCCCGTGTTTTGAAACAATAAACAAGTAGATAGAGGGGCTATGAACTCACCTTAGCTATAAGGTGGAATCAATACGAAACTGGAGGGCTCAGTAGTAACAACGGAAACTCAAGCAATGTTAAGTCATCCGAGACCTACGATAACGGGACGCGAAAGGTTAGAAGATATGAAAATAAATGTTTAGAAAACACTTGAATTAAATGAGTACACAAACCACATTATGACACATAAGAAAAACCATGCAAGGGGTACATCTGTACTCCATCTAAAAGTATACTTTTACTAGACAATGCTTTCGATAAAAACTGCCAGCACATAACAAATGTACGGGCTGATTTACCTCGCTTAGACACGTCAAAAGTTTATAGTACTAACTGAGAAGCTCACTTAATATATATAGAAATCCATATAAAAAGCGCGTCAAAAGTTTTTACTTCTAAGACTCACTGCCCGACACATCTTCGAGTTACAAAAACCGGACAGAATTACGTCTTTGACTCGTAAAACCATTTTGACCTTTCTAAACAATAACATTTATTAAACCGACACTTGAGATTGAAAGTAGACTCACAACCCTAGGTTTAGAGCCCAAGAACAGCCTTTGACTATTTTTAAAAACTCAACTTATAGTCTCCGAGATTTGATCCAAATATCAACAACAATTTTAGATTGTGCCAATACTCGTCTCCCGGTACACGAATAATCAAACTATCGCTATTTCCAACTCGTTTTGAGTTACAAGCTCTAATTTATATCAAATAGAAGGTAAGAAAAATATCTACATCCCTATCTTATTAGTTTGATAATAAACCAAGTTTAAGATACCCAAAAACTACCTCAACTTTCTGCCTAAAATTACTACTTTGAAAATCATAACAAAAGGCTTTTTCAACAAAAATCTAACCATTTTTCTACTCATGAAACCATGCTATAATCATCCAATAACATCCTAAACCCTTTCATGCAACAAAATCAAAAGATCAAAATCAAAACTTTGATTTTTAAACATCAAAATAACATAATCTAGCCATGATCATCCTAAAAACAATGATCAAACACCTTTTCAACCATGAAATCATCAAAACTTAAAAAGTTGTTGCATGTACAAAAATTTTGTACCAAAATATGCACATTTCAATTCTAAAATAGGGTCTTGATTTTGTTTTGGCTAAATAATGATGGATGATGATGATATTTGAGGGTTGTTGGTGTTGGGTCTCACGGCAAAGAAGGAGAAGGAGGTGGTGTTTGTAGTTTTTTTTAATCAATGGTTATGTGTGTGATTTAGTGGAAAGAATGGTTTATATATGGTAGTTTAAGTGGAGGGACCATTGTTGTCAAGTATGAAACTTTAGGACTAGAAAATAAATACTTTGTTAAAAAGTGGGAAATGACTATTAGTCAAATTTACAAATATTTACGGGGCTCGGGTTTCGTAAAAATACTTTTCAAAAGTTAAAACGCACTCGAAATAAGATAATATGAACTCCCGACTCGACTTAACACGTCATTAAAAGAAAACATCGAAAACATCGAACATTGAAATAGTTGACAGTAAAAATGTGAAATACTAGAATTTATTACTGTGCTCGTTATCGGTCTAGACTTAATACAATGTAACGACTAATATCTTTAGGTCGAAATATTTAGCCCTCGGTTCTCGTTCCGTTGATTCAAGTAAACTTTTGTAAAAATGCACACGTGTGATTTTAAATCAAAATATTTGATTTAAATAAATATGGAATTATAAAATAAAAATAATTTTATAATTTCGAATAAGTATTAACAATGATTAAAATAATGAATAAGAGTAAAATAATTACCAGAAAAATACGAGATCTCACATCGACAAATTCTTGATGGGCCTTTTATTCTAAATGAAGTGTCTAAATGGTGTAAGTGGAAAAAGCAGCCAGCCATAATTTTTAAAGTAGACTTCGAGAAAGCGTATGATTCAGTGAGATGGGATTTTTTAGATGATGTTCTTAGGAAATTTAGATTTGGAGATAAATGGTGTAAGTGGATTCAACGCTACTTGAGATCATCTAGAGGGTCTGTTTAGTAAATGGAAGTCCTACGGTGGAATTTTAGTTCGGTAAAGGTCTTAAACAGGGAGACCCTTTATCTCTGTTTCTTTTTGTCATGATTATGGAGAGTCTTCACATATCGTTTCAAAGAGTTGTGGATGCGGGTTTATTTCTGGGTATAAATATTGGAGGAGGTATGGTGAATCTGTCCCACATGTTTTATGCGGATGATGCCGTTTTTATGGGGCAATGGAGCGATACTAATATTACGACTCTTGTTCATGTTTTTAGTGTTTTCATTTGGCTTCGGGTTTATGTATTAATATGTATAAAAGCAAAATTTTGGGGCTTCTTGTTCATAAGGATTTGATTAAAGATGCGACGAGGTGATTAGGATGCTTGATTCTGTTCCTTTTTCGTATCTTAGTTCGATTGTTGGTGGTAATATGAATCGTATGCAATCTTAGGGAGAACTTGTGGAGAGAGTGAAAAGTCGTCTTTCGAATTGGAAGATAAGAATGTTTTCGATAGTTGGTAGATTGATGTTGATTAAAGCGGTGTTAGGGTCTTTGCCTATTTATAACATGTCCATTTTTAAGGCTCCGATGGGAGTTTTGCATGATATTGAAGGTATTCGTAGGAGATTTTTCCATGGTCATGATGCCGAAGGTATCAAGGCTTCGTGGATAGGTTGGCAGAAAGTTATTTCAGCAAAGGATATAGTTTGCTTGGGTGTTTCTAGCTTATATGCTTTAAATCGTAGTCTTCTTGTTAAATGGATTTGGCAGTTCTTTTCTCAGAAGGAAACGTTATGGGCCCGTACAATCAGGGCTATTCATGGTGATAACGGTCGTCTTTGGGTGGATAAAAAGGTTGGCTATCATTCGTGTTGGACATCTATAATTGAAGAGGTGAGCAGATTTTCAGGGAGGGGTATAGATATCCAGAAGTATACGTAGGAAAGTAGGGAATGGAGAGACGATTAAATTCTGGAACGATAGGTGGCTCAATCAAGGTTTGCTTAAAGATTTATTTCCGAGAGCGTACTTGGTGGAATCCTGCAAAGACATATTGGTGGCTGTTAAACTATCTCGGCTCTCTCTTTCATAATCTTTCAGACGTTTGCCTACGGGTGGTAGAGAGTTGGTTCAGTTTCAAGATATGGTCGATTTGGTTAGTTCGATTTCCCTAGATAATTCTCATGATATATATATTTGGAGTCTAGGCAGTAAAGGTATTTTTACTGTATCATCTGTTATAAATCTAATTGATGATATGATTCTTCCGAGATTCGAGTATAAGACGAGGTGGGTTTCTTATGTTCCTAGAAAGGTTAATGTTCATGCTTAGAAAGTTATGCGTGATGCTTTACCGACGAGATTCAAGATTTCTAGTAGAGGTATAGATATTGATTCTATTATTTGTTGTAATTGTGATATCGGGGTGGAGACCTCGAGTCACTTATTTTTCTCGTGTCAGTTGGTGCGTAAGCTTATGTCCAATATTGATCGATGGTAGGATATTCATATGGAGGAGTTTGATTCGTATGGGACATGGCTTTCGTGGTTCGAGATGGTTGCTTTGCCGGCTAAGCATAAAGATTACTACAAGGAGTGTTCTACGTTCTTTGGTGGAAGATATGGTGGTTCCGCAATTCCATGCTTTTTGGAGAGAAGACTCCTAAGAAGGAGTTAATTTTTGATGATATAGTTTGTAATTCTTTTTTCTGGTGTAAGCATAGATGTTTCAAAGCTCTCGATGGGACCGAGTGGCTTAAAACCCCTAAACTTATTTCTTTGTAGCTAGCTTCTTGTTAGTGTTTTGTTTCTAATAAATTATCAGCCGTTAAAAAAACCCTTTTTTTAGATTATATGATAAAATTAGACCATAAAAAATTAAATAAATTAAAAGGTATCTCAATTTAAAAATATATGTAATTTTTTAATAAGTTGTTAAAAAAGTTTGTTAAAAAATACATGATTAAAATTACACATTTAGTTTGAAGTTAGAGTTGAATTAAAAAATGATCTAAGGTTAAAATTTGATATATTTATCTTTATCTTTAGTTTTGAGTCACGTTTATAATTAGAATGTGTAACATACTTTTATATGGGAGAAGATCCCCCACACACCCTTATTAATCAAAGTCTTCATGGATAAATTCCCACCCTTTATCTCTAAACGATCTAAGGGTTGTGATTAAAACCCCTCTTTTTTATAACTTACCTTTATTATATCAAAAAAACATAACAAACTCGGGATGGAACCCGATCCTCACTCTCACCGGCGACCACCACAACCACCTCCACCCAACCGCCGACCACCACAACAACCTCATCTCCTACCTTTTTCAGGCGACCACCACAACAACCCCACCTTCTTCCCGCGACCACCACAACAAACCAACCTTCTTCCTGCGTCATCCACACCAACCCACCTTTTTCCGGCGATCTCCACTCCAACCCACCTTTTCCATACATATATGAAGTTGATGCCAATGTTATTGAAGATGCATATAGTTGTTGTTTGTAATATAGGTAAAGTACATGTTATGATTGTTTATGCACACCATGTGTTTGATGAAATGACACAATGATAATCACATGTGATTTAGCAAGTTCTAAGTTATGAAACATTTAACTGTATACAGAAGAAGGCAAAGAGATGATTGTACAAGAAGAAGACAAAGTAATAACCTACAAGGTTAGTGAAACATTTAACTGAGAATGACTAATACATGAGTCACGTGACTCATGTATGAGTCAGTGTGACTCATGCATGAGTCAGTGTGTGACTCATGCATGAGTCAGTGTGACTCATGTATAAGTCACTGTGACTCATATATAAGTCACTATGACTCATGTATGAGTTAGTGTGACTCATGCATGAGTCAGTGTGACTCATACATGATTTATGATCACTTATTAACTTGTTTCATGTTTATGTTCAAGGTTCTCCGTAATCCTGGAGATGGGTCAGTTGAGTGTACGTGTAGGCATTTTATGCGTTATGGTTTTCTTTGTCGCCACATATTTTGTGTTTTGAAGAACCGTGATCTTGAAGAGATTCTAGAGAAGTACATTTTAAGGCGTTGGAGAAGGGATTTGATACCGTTTTCATTAAGAAGAAACACAAGCAGATACAGAGAGAAGAACAAAACAATTTAGAGACTAACAAATGAGGCTAACTTTCATATAGACGAGTGCTTGTTTTGGTTGAGTAAAGATGCAGAAAAGTAGGAGAATCAAATACAACAACTACTTCAAGTGTTGAAATCATGTGTTGAATATCTGATTTAATTTTCTATTTTTCTTTTATTGAAGTGTTGAAAACATGTGTTGACTATTTGATTTAAATTTATGATTTCTTTTATTGAAGTGTAGAAAACATGTCTTGAATATGTGATTTGAATATTATGTATTGAATATGATGAGTCACCTGACTCATGCATGAGTCGCCTGACTCATGCATGAGTCATATAAATTTGCAAGTGTTTATAAACACTTGTACATTTGATTGTTGTCATTTCTACACTTAATACAGTTTTATAAATATATAAAAGTGCTTTTTAACAGTTAAAACATATTTTGAGTCATTATGACTCATGCATGAGTCATATAATTTTGCAAGTGTTTTTAAAGACTTGTACATTTGATTCTTGTCATTTCTACACTTAATATGTAAAAGTGTTTTTTACAGTTAATACATATTCTGAGTCATTATAATACATATTCTGTCATTATGACTCATGTATGAGTCACCTGGCTCATGTATGAGTCACATGACTCAAGTATGAGTCAAAGACACTTATGATTCTCAGACACCCAAAAACATACTACTATGATTTTTAAAACATACTACTTAAGATCATAAGTCAGTGTGACTCATACATGAGTCAGTGTGACTCATGTATGAGTCACTGTGACTCATACATGAGTCAGTCATATATCATACAATTCCCGACTCATATAAAAAGGGTCTGTGCGAAAACAGACGTAGGATATAAAAGGTAACACTTTTTCATTATATATACATGCAAAAGGGTACAATAAAGAACTACAAAAAGAAACTGGGAAAGAGAAACTATTTACAGACTTAACACCTTAACAAAGTTATTGTCCCAAACCTATATTCAAATAGACAACACATAAACATAAGACAGATTAATCATTATCATCGCCCCAATTGTTACAACGTGAGCCCATCATGATCAAACTTGAACCAACAGCATGCTACAAATCTGAGAGAGAGAATCACCACCTTTGAGAGCATAAACCGGGGGACTAAGCAAACAACTCATTAGTAGGAAACCTTTTAGGACGTGCAAGTAAAGGCATCTGTCACTGTGCGACGAGCTTAAGCTGGAGCTTTCACCAACTGTACTGCTACGGTGGTTGTTGTTTATCCTCTTCGATGTCCTGCCCTTGGTAGTTTTTGCAGTATGGTGATATGCACATAACTTGGCTACTAAATCAGTTGCATCATTTGCAACATTCACAGCAACAAACCTGGATCATAAAACAAATGAAGCTTTTACTCAATAATAGATAATTACTCATAATGATCATAATAGAAAACAAATGAAGCTTTTACATGAGTCACAGTGACTCATACATGAGTCACAGCGACTCATACATGAGTCACATCGACTCATACATGAGTCACATCGACTCATACATGAGTCACAACGACTCATACATGAGTCACAGCGAGTCATAGCGAGTCATAACCTATAATCATAAGTCACACTTCTATAATCAGCTTATCAGCTACAAAAATCGACCCAACTTCCATAAAAATGCTCACTCATAAATTGAAACTTGCTAAAGCACATGTGATTATCATTGTGTCATTTCATCAAACATGTGGTGTGCATCAACAATCATAACATGTGTTTTACCTAGAGTAGATATGAAATCTTCTAAGCAAAATCAAAATGAAACAAAAACATAAAAACAAGCATAATCAAAACGACTTACAATCATTGACATGAAACTTAGCGCTAAATATTAAGGTTTTGTGGTGTGGATTTGATCGGGATAATGTGGATCTCGTCGTGGTTGCTGCTGGAAGTTGGTGGTGGTGGTGGTGTTGGTTGGTGGTGGGGGTGGTGGTGGTGGCGGTGGTGGGCGGCGATGGTGGGAGGTAGTGGTGGGTTGATGGGTGTTGTTTTTAATAAATACGGTTGAAAAAAGATGAGGGGGTTTTTATTTATTTATTTTTTAATCTAGGCCGTTGGATATAAAATTGTTGGATGGTGAGGATTAGTCCATAAGGACTTTGCAAAAAAATGGACTCAATAGAACTTTTGGCACTTTTATATAGTTGTATAGATATAATCAACTCAGTGTTTAACACATGTATATATGTTTAGTAGCCACCGCAGATCAGAGTCGTGTATCGTATGATATGTGCACATAAATTGTCTACTTTTTCTTTAATAAGTCCAAGATGGATTCATGTCTAGTCGCTGCAAAGCATAATGTCCCTTCTTTTTTGTCAAAATTCTTTTCTCAGAAGTGACAATTGTTCATACAAACAAGGAGAAAAGTCTTTCACGAACTATCATTTTCAACTTATAAGAAACGTGAACTAGATCATTTTACATACAGTACCATATACGGTAGGGTTAATGTGAATTATATTAATGTAGTGTTTTTACAAACAAAATGCATTTTTATTATAAATTCATAACATTTTTTTATTAAATTAAATTTGAAAAAAAAAAGGTAATAAGAGGATACTAAAAGTATTTTATATTAATTTTTATTAAAAATAATAATTAAAAATTATTTTTATCAACTCATATTAAAAATAAAAAAATAATTAATAGAAAAACATCAATAAAAGTATATTTTTACTAAATATTTAGTAAGCAAAAGTATAAAAATTTTAATGACTTTTTAGCAGGCAAAAGATGTTGATTTTTTTTTTTTTATATACGATGTGTTTTAGTAAGAAAAAATTATAATAAATTAAATAATTATTTATTTTATTAGTAATCAAAAACTTTTAATAAATAAATATTTCTTATTTTGCCAAACACAAAAACGAATAATACCTAAAACAATCCACCTTCTTCTACATTCCCTTACAATATTCGACTCTTTAACCTCAAATCCAGCATTCTTTAGCCTTATTAACTCTTTAATAGCATGAAAGACACTCTATGTATCCCCTCTTTTCACCTTTGAAGATTCTAGAGTTCCTTTCGTGCCATATTACATGCACCACTACCCCAAACACTAGTTTTTGGATAATTATCCATATAATGCCTGTGTTTGGCAGTCAAACCAACTCTTCTACCACATGTTCCCAACAAAGGACAGGTTCACACTTAGTATCTTCTGCATTCCGTTCCAAATCTCATTTGAGAATGTACATTCAAAGAATAGATGTTAAACAGAATCCAAGCAAGTCTTGCAAAATGCACACTGCATCACCTCATTAGGAAATACTTGGTAGTAGTTACATACTTCAAATAACATAGTATAACATCATCGCAACTAATTAATAATTATCCCTTGTTTCATTGTTTGTCTTGGCTGCAATCTTAGCAACTTAAGATCATCTAGCGGTGAGACATTTATTTTTTTCAACTGTAAGTTGGCGAGTCGCAATAGTTTGGAGTATTGTATCGTCCTTTATACGTACAATAACAAACACAAAGAAACGAAGAAGAAAATAGTAGACCAAGTATCCATTTTGTTCATTCGATAAATGTGATTGACATACATCCACATGCATAAAATAGATCTTTTTGTTTTGGATACTGTAAGCTCCAACTACAATTAGGTCACTTGATAGCGGCCAAAATCCGTTTGTAAGCCGTGAGCCTTGAAATAGTTATCATGTTAATTTCACGTAAGAAATTGTGAGAAGTTGATAAAACATGATACTTTAACAATGCCGCAAAGTTAGTTCCAAAAAAAAAAAAAAAACAATGCCGCAAAGGGGTGTTTGTTTTTAATGTCACTAAAATGACTCAAATCCTCAGTTGTCTGGCGGATATTCCTTCTTTCACCTTGGACTTCCTGTGGGTGCCAAGCTGAGTCAGTTGTCAAGTTAGAAACTTGAGTTGGGACTCGGGATATAGAGAGGTTTAGGAACATATTCATTATTGGTGGGACGACGTTAGTCTGTTGGCTACGTGTGATTTCAAAGGGGTTTTTAAACTCGAGATATGATGAGTTCACCTTGAATTCTTTCCAGGTTGTATATTCTGTGTAGTTATCAAGACTGCTGTGTAGGCTCTTGATAAGCTAGAAATGAAGCTGGCTTCCCTCAACAAGACCGCAGTGTGGGCTCCTTTGATCTGTCAAGTTGAGAGTATGAACAAAACCGCAATTGTAAATATTCACCATCAAATAACTGTATTAATTTTTCAATTTCTTTTTGTGGTACAGTTGTGCTTATACCTGTACCAAAAAACAATATTATCCACAACTATTGGACCGGCTGCAATAATGAGAAATTTCACCACCAACCGTCTCTGCGCCACATCTTTTTCCCGGTCGATCTCCTTACACCTTTACTCCAGTAAATTCACCGTACCTTCGTTTCTATACCCAACTTAAACATATACATGGCCCACAACGCACTCGCATGCATAAGATTTGTTTATATCAGTGGCTTGCACCACTGATTCTCTTATATGCTTCACGCGTGAACAAACACCTTATACACACACTGCCACAATAATGAAGAATATATTGAATCTGAATCCCTGAGAGTTAGTAGATATAAATCATAGCTTGACCAAAGGAATAGCAATAGCTGGTCTAAAATATTGTAAAAGCAGTCACGGTTCGGGTGATCATAAACTTCAGATCGTAACATGTCAAATCCCATACATTATCGGTAATTAAACGCACATATATGATAACAACACATGAACTTTAGAAACATGCCAAGTCCCATACACTACCGGTATTTAAAAGCATATATATTATGGCCGTGTTTGGCAATAAGCATTTTGGAGTGTTTAAGAGTCACGATCGGCAAGCATTTTAAATAAAAAGTTTATTTCACAATACCTCAATAAGCAATTAGAAATTATGTAACCGCTCAAATTTTAAATGTTAATTGAAGAAGCTTTTCAAAACTGCTTAGAGCATCCACAATGGGTAAACTAAGCAAAAGTTTTTCACTATTCTAAAATGTGTTTTGAGGTGCTTTTTATCAATGCATCAAAAACTTTCTAGAAAACTTTTTAAGATGACTTGGTATACTCCAAGTCATTTGCAAAAACTCTAATGTATAAACTTGCTAAACATTTAAGGGTTTTGCTAATGACAGCCCTAAGGTTGTCGTTAAGAATTAAATTTTTATTACAACTGGTTGTAATGAATTAAATTAACCAATCACAATCAAGTGTTAATTTTTAATCCATATTTTCAGGGATTGTCTCCACTTTTTTCGAAATATCCATCCAATCAAAATCATTCATTATAATCATGTAATAAAACTTTACTTCTTAACGACAACCCTTAGGGATGTCATTAGCAAAACCCAACATTTAATGCATTAAATACATCAAGTCTTTGAAGACTTTGTTGATGCTCTTATAGCATTTAATTACAATTTTTACCCTCAAATATAATATTTATAATCTTTTTAATTAGACTAATCAGGTTATCCGCGTAATGTGACGACGCATACCCTGTAATTAATCGGAGATAAATAAAAAAATGGCCCCAATTTATTTAGTTTTAAAATTATATATACCACCAACTTGTATGTTATATAAGTTTTTGTTTTAATAGTTGTACGATATGTATAATAAAATATATTATTTAATTTAAGGATATTTTTTAAATTAATTAGAATGTTTAATATATTTATTTGTAACATATGCTTTATCACATTTATTAATTAAAATTAATTTTAAAAAAAATAATAATAATGATTTTTTTAGAATAGTTATATATTTGAATTTTAAAATTGTATTATTAAAATTATATATAAATTGATGTATTAAAAAGATGTACATCATGTTGTTTTAGTTGTATTAATTAAATTTTATGTATTTATCGAGAAGAGAGTGTCTACAATAATTTATATATAATATAGATTATATGTTTGTTTTTTTTTTTGTAATTTTACATTCTACATGTCACCAAACGCTTCTACATGCCACCAAAGATAGGATGCTACACGTTGTTGAATTCAATGGCTTAATAGTTACTATAAATACATGTTTTTATTGGAGAGACTAAACCTGTACCATACTACCAACTTTGAATTGTGACCAAAAATGTATTATTGTGCTGCCAGCGGTGTGAACCACACTATTTTTCCACTTTTTGCATCTTTTGAACCTTTTAAATCTGAAAGCTTAATATAGATACGTACATAGATCCGTATGAACAAACTACACATACATGATAATAGCAACAAGCCTAGTGTCTTCTTTATTGGTGGGTGATGATGGCAATAGTAAGTGGTGTATGATGATAAGAAAACAATAATAATAATCAGAAACAGTTTAATGGGGTTGCTTTAACAAAGTAAAATTGAAAGATAGTTTTGTAACTTTATTTGATTTTTTTTTTTTTTAATAAAATAATTCTACCTATATTATGCAACATATAAAACCAAGGTAAGCTCTATCAAGAAATGACCCATCTGGTACCAAAGAGTTCATCATCTGTTCATTCATTCATTTAAACAGAAACAAAGAAAAAAAACCACCAATCCATTTTTAGCAAGACAAACCCTTATCCTTGCCTATGTCCACAATGTACCAACAATTCCCCCCTTTTTAATCTTCCATGTTTCCAATAATAGAAAGAACAAAACAAACTCCCTTTTAAAACCTATTAAAAGAAGAAGAAACAAAAAATCCTTTTTTACCACTTGCTTTCTGGATGAGAATGTACAAACTCCGCCTTGAATCTTGCCGACAACAAGGCAGAGAAATGGGAAAGCTCAAGGCGAGCTTCCAGTATTGTTATTGTTTTCTTCTTCTTCTTCTTCTTCGGAGTCTTCTGACCCCGACATGTCACCAAGATTCTCAAGCAAGTTTATAACTTCTACTGTGTCATCCAAGTAGTACTCGGCTCTGCTCGGTTTCTGTCCAACCGTGCAGGCAAAAACTGATTTATTGTGGGAGATTATACCAGCCTTTATTGAATCACCGATCATTACAAACATATCTTCATCGCTTCTATCATCTCCCACACACAGTACAAAATCAGCATGTCGTTCATTTTTATACATTGATGTAAAGATCTTCTCCGCAACTAAACCTTTAGTTACACCCTATACAAACACGGACAAACCATAAATCAAACCATACAATTCTTGGTGATTTTGGGATGTAAATATTAAATGTGTGGCAAAACGAATTCAGGCCAGAATAGGTGAATTGACGTAGGTCAAAAAGGATATCGTCATTTGAACTGCAAACGTTTTTTGTCGCTTGTTCTTTAAGTTATGGAAATAACTAATCCATCGAATATAAATGCATATGGATAACGAATTCAGGCCAAAATAGGTAAAATGACGTGGGTCAAAAAGGATCTCGTCATTTAAACTGCAAACGTTTTATGTCGCTTATATTTTAAGTTATGCAAATAACTAGTGCATTGAATTTAATAACATGTGGATATCAGTAAGATACAAGAAAAATTGTTTTTATAGAGAAAATTTTGAAGGTTGTTAATCTATTTGAGGTGTCCCTTTTGAACCATGTTTTTATAAGTTACACAATTTCGGCCCATAGTGAATACCATAATCAAACAAGAGCATGTATGCAATACCTGTGGTTTCACTTCTACTATGTACTGACCACTTTTCACAACGACGGGTTCATTAGCAAGCACACTTTCAAGATGGTCTAACATCTCCTTCGCCTGAGCTGAGCCAAAACCTGGATCAGCCTCCTGAAAGTGCCAAACCAATGCACTTTCCTTTATTTCAATGTAAGAACCATCCGTGGATTCTGTGTACAGTTTCATAACAGGCTCAGCCATCTGCATCCATCCGAAATTGCCATTTTGTACACATGCCTCCCATTCTTTATCAGCCGGCCACCTAATCAAATAGTTAATTTGTTAGTATTAGTAAATTTTGAACTAAATTGTAATAGTTCATGCGTAGAAAGATCTTGCAGATTTATACCTTATAAAGTAACCATGTTCGGCTGCGATCCCTAGTTTCTCACACGGGGCAAACCATTTGGCAAGATCTTCCTTACCTCGTCCACTAACAACAAACACCTTATTCTTAGGATCATTGGTTAGTCTGTTGATAATGGAGATAACATCAGCACTTGGACGTTTGTCAATAGATGTTTGTGGCATAACCGTGCCATCATAATCCAACAAGATGGCTCTATTCTTGGAACGCGCATAAGCCTCCATTATGGCACCTGAAGTCAACTTCCTAAACATGGGGTCAAGAGCTACAACTCTAAATCCAAAGCTCAACCCTATACCCCAACATCTTCGTCTGAAATGGTCAGCACAAGTCCTCTCCAAATCTTGGAAGAAGCTACGTGCCCAATAACCCACGTGATGGCTACTGACATATTTATAATGCTTCTCGTGACGCATCTGTTTTTCAAAATCTGCAATGGAGATAGCATCATACATTGCTTCTGCAGTAGCGTCCACGTTCCATGGGTTGACCCGTATAGCACCACTTAAAGAAGGTGAACAACCCACGAATTCAGAGACCACAAGCATGCTCTTTTGGGGTGAATTTGAAACATCGGACCCTGATATCCCTTGTCTGCATACAATATACTCGTATGGAGTAAGATTCATACCATCTCTTATAGCTGTGACAATAGCAGCTTCAGAAATTGTATAGTATGCAGCCTTTTCGGTTAAAGTAAGTGGTCTGTCAATAAGCACAATAGGAATGTATCCTGGACGTCCTAACTCCTGATTGATTCTTGCAGTACTTGTTCTGATCTCTTCTTCTATCTCCTCCACATGACGCCCTTTACCACGAGCCGGGTTCAAGATCTGGACCAAGACTGCCTGCCCAAGCCAACTACGGTGCGTTTTGAGCATATGTTCCATTGCCAAAACCTTCAAGTTTACACCTTTAAATGTATCCAAATCATCGACCCCAAGTAGTACAGTTTTACCTTCGTACTCCTGTGCAAGCTCCCGCACTTTTGACTGCTTTTCTGATTGCCTCAACACTGCCTCCATCTGCCCCATGTGGATCCCACTTGGCATAATCTTTATCCCAATAGTCCTACCATAATATTCCAACCCAATGTACCCCCTTTTCGACTGGTACTCCAAGCCAAGCATCCGACTACAGCAAGAAAGAAAATGACGAGCATAGTCAAATGTGTGAAACCCAAGAAGATCGGCATTTAGAAGCGCCTTCAATATCTCCTCTCTCACAGGCAAAGTCCTGTAAATCTCCGACGAAGGAAAAGGGCTATGAAGAAAAAACCCCATTCTCAACCTATTAAAATGTCTTCTCAAAAATGTTGGAAGCACCATTAAGTGATAATCATGAATCCAAACATAATCATCATCTGGATTTATAACCTCAATCACCTTCTGCGAGAAAATCCTATTCGCAGCCACGTAAGCCTCCCACAAAGACCGGTCAAATCTACCACCATGACTGGCAGAAAAGGGCAACCTATAATGAAACAAAGGCCACAAATGCTGCTTACAAAACCCATGATAATACTTATCCATAATATCCGCCGGCAGAAACACCGGCACACATCTAAACCTCTCTAACAAAATCTGGGAAACGTCATCTTGTTCACTCACATCAACATCCACCTTCAGCGACCCCACATAAATCACCTCCATATCATCAGGCAACCCGTCCTTAATATGCCTATACAAGGAATTCTCATCCCAACTAAAACTCCACAAACTCTCCCCACTACCACCAACACCACCACTCTTCCCCTCCACTCTACGTGTTGCCTTAATCGGCAACTGATTCGCTACAACAATCAACCTATCCGCTAAAACAGTGGAAGGCGCGTCAGAGGAAACGCTTCGAGCTTGATCATCATCTAGCTCAGTCAACACACCAGGTACAGTCATTGTCCTAGGCAACATCTTTCTCCTAGGTTCTTCCATTGCTGGAAAATTCCCATTTGCTAGATCCAATAAATTCGCGTACGATTTCGATATCATTTCAAATCTTTTTCTAAACCCCAAATCTTATTTCACACCAATTTTCAATCTTTCACCAACCAATGATCTGAAACACAATATTTTCACACATTAATTACATAAACAGATCCATTTAACCTTAATATAAACTAAATTAAGTCAAAATTAGCATAATTTAGTCAACAAGAAACAAAACCCACTTCAAATATACTCTTAATTACAACATAAATAAAAATTTAAATTTAAACCCTAATATAAAAACATAAAAACCAAAATTACACAAGAATTAATCAAAATTAAAATAAATAAATAAATAAATAAAAAACTAACCTTTGTATTGCAGATTGAATATTTAACAGATTCAATTATGAAAAAAGAATGAAAAACAAAAATTAAGGTTTAAGAATTGGATCTTGAAGGTGAATGTGTGTGTGTTTTTTTAGTGTGTGAAAAGCTGTTAGAGAAGAGAAAGAGGGTAATGTTTATGATTTTATTAATAATATTATATGTTTAAAATAAAAATAAAAATGAAAGGGGATAAGGTCGGCCAGCAAAGAAAGTAAGGATGCCAACTGGAAAATGTGCGTCACGCGCTTGTTATGACAAGATGACGTGTCTGTACTCTTGGTCTTCACGTGTTCATATATCTTGTTACTATTATTTATGATGTCATTATTTATATAATAAGATTGGAAAATGGAGAAAATGTCTTGATCATCAAAAAGGGTGAAGATAATGAAATCGGAATTTAATTTTGAAAAAGATGTTTACTACTCCGGAATATTATTTTGGATAAAATGTGTGTTCATTGTATTTCGGTATTTCCTTGTGTGCTAATTAGGATAAGGTTTGGTATTAGTACAATTTTGAATATATTGTTATGTGAGGATAAATGTTGGGTAGATGGATAATGAGACGTATAGTTAATTTGAGGAAAAAGGATGTTTTTACTTTTCAAGGATATTTTCTTGTTATCTTTGACAAATGTGTATTTATTGTATTCTTATCTTGTCTTGCTTATTTTATTGGTAATCTTTTATATACTAAAAATTTTACATTATCTCGAAAAAATAAATAAAATAAAAGAAATTCCCTCTAATTTGAT
Organism: Glebionis coronaria; assembly: GCA_025667525.1. Taxonomy (NCBI): domain Eukaryota; kingdom Viridiplantae; phylum Streptophyta; class Magnoliopsida; order Asterales; family Asteraceae; genus Glebionis; species Glebionis coronaria. The sequence continues at coordinate 402,338,528 of CM046881.1, forward strand.
TTGATAGATAAAAAATAAATAAAATAAAAACATACTAAGATTGTGTACAGCATAATATTAGTATGTAAAATTTAAATAGCAACACTCGTGTTAGTCAAAACATAGCTAAATATCTCATATGACAATTATTTACAAAATATTAGTCAATATTAATCCATCTTTAAACAACGGATAATACTTGCCCGAGTCACGATTCAAACAGAATTTTTGACAAAATTCGACTTTTGAAACAACCAACCGGTTCACAGTTCACTCGACTGAGTCAATCCAAATTTTAAAACATTGATGTTAATATAAATAATTTTTTTTTGTAAAATCACGTGCATAATTAGTAATTGTATTAATATCATAACTACAAAATATTAGACGCTAATAAATTTTCACATATCCGTATATTAAACAAAAATATTTAACATAAATTTGATTTATGTGTAACTTATACATACCTTCTTATTATATCAAATTTTATACACTTCCAATATCATTTCTACTTCACAATACTTCATTTTCTTAAAAAAAATACCACTATGAATCCAACACACGCAATACCGTTGATAATTACGGTATACATTTTCAAGATGATGTTGACAATATATTTGGGGCTATGAGGAATGCGAAGAATGTCTAGTTTTGAGTAATCAATAAGCCGAGGGTTTGGGATCGGCTCCTAAGAAGAAGACATACGCACCACGTGAACGAAAAAAAGGCTAAACAACGTCTAATTGGGCGAGAAAATGTGATTTAATATGAGAAACGGTTTATCACAAATGGTTTAACTTAATGTGATGGCTCGTCCCGACATGTGCGAAATATTTTCTAATATCGTGGCATATGTTAAGGGGGAGCAAAATGGATTTCATGGTGACATATACTTTCCCGCAGCCTATCTATTTCATGACGGTGATGATTGTGGTGACATAAGGATGGTAGGATAAGTTAAGTCCAATGATTCTTCCAAAACCGGAGGGATCTTCCCAATGACATTCCATAGCTAGAAATAGTAGTCCTTAGGAAAGATGGGGAAAGATTGTAAACGTAGCTGAATGTCGACCAAGTACTTAAGTTAGCATTGGAACAATCACAACAAGGTGCTAGTTATGACGTATTGGTAAGCATTGAAAAGGTTGAAAAAGGAAAAAGAATTGTAAAGATAAAGGGTGAAAAGAAAGCAGCCCTCCTTACAACTTAGTCAGAAACCTGGTCAACTCATATGTTATTGAAGATATACAGTATGGACCTAGTGATGTAATGCACAACCCATCCCAGCTAACTCTGATATCTCTCAAAAGATATTTGTTTTATTCACACGAAGATCAACACGTTATCTATCAGTTTATTCACTCAGAATATATTGGTATTGAAAAGGCGGCACTCCTCTCCAGCCTTCGATCACTAAAACCCAAAGTGCACAATCGAGTCTAGAGCCATTTGAGATCATCAATAATCTCATTAGGACACATTTCTATAATTTCTTGCTTCTTCGCACACTATGAAAAGTAAGAAATATATTAAGAGTCCTACGCAAAATCTTCATGATTTAGCCTGAACATCCGAGTAATACGCAAGTATTTACAATTAAGATGGGAATCCTTCTTGAGTGAACATCAAAAAGCTCATGGTAGGTGACTTGTGCGATTCTTTATGAATCTGTGACAACCGTGGTTTTGAGGTTCGTCACTCGGTCTTATGTTTAGGTTATTTTATGTGTGATTATGTGTTTTGTGTGTTTACATGTTTATTTTGCGTGAACGAAGTTGGTGCGGACATCGTTTATGGATATATGGTACTCATAAGTAAATCGAGGAACGGTTATTTCATGTTCATGAGGTCACAAATTGGTGACTATGAAATGGTGTTATTTTGGTGTTTACGTATACGTATAAGTATTATAGTAAATCGTATTATTTATTTTTTACGATTTGGGGTTTAGCATTTAGAGGTCTCGGGTAAGGTGTTTAGTGATGGGATTATTTTTCGGGATGGTTTTAAGTCATTTAGGACTTAGTTTAAAAGTTTATTTCAAAATTCAAGAGTTTTTTTAAAACTGTATATTTTACGTTTTTTTACGGTATACGCGTAAATTGACTAGTTTTACGGTTTGATGTTTTAGGAGCTGAAATAAATTAAGGTAACTTAAGGTATTATTAATAATATATTAATAAGTCTTAAAAAGAAAAAAAAATAAAAATAAAATATATATGAATCGGGTTTTAAACTGGCTAGAAAAGAAAAAGAAATGATAATGGGCCAAAAGACTCAACTTGAGCCCAATTTGGAAAAACCTTTTTAATAAAACATATAAATACCATGTTTATATCACAAAAATTAGTTTTTCATTAATTTTCTCCCCTTTTGGCCGAATTTTTACAAGCCCTAATTTAGTGATTCATCAAAAAATAATTTTCTTGAAGATTTGAGGTAAAAATCTTGATTTAATTCTTATAGTTTTCTTGTTTTATAGCATTAAGGCTTCAAGTTTTATGTAATCAATTTATATGATGGATTAGAGTTCTTAATAGATCTGTAATTAGGGGTTTCATAACAATTAACATGATTAGGATAATGAATGGTGATTATTAGTGATGTTAATTAGGGTTTAATCATGTTTAAATTCGTTTTTAAAAACTGGGCAGATTTTTGAGTCACTTGTTTTGATCATATCTAGAGTTCTACAAACTCTTATTTTGCGATCCAAGCATTCCTGAATAGGTAATTTAAGTGGCTTTTAAATGCAAGAAACAGTTTTGAAATCAGTCGGGTTTAATTTAATGTTTTAAGGTGATTGGGGTACTTAGGAGTACACTTGAGCCCTCTAATGAGCATGGGTGTTGTTTTATATATTAAATAAGAGACATGAAGGGTGGCTAAGCAAATGGATTAGGGTAAGACCCCTTAATCATAACAAACTTTTTGTGTGTTCAAAATCGGTAAAATGCGGATAGGGAGAAGTATATATATATATATATATCGGGGCCTTAGCAGTAGCTTTAAGGTTGGGGCAAAAAGGAGGAGTTAGCTAACATATGTAAGGGAATAGGATTTCCTTTACAGAGATCGTGGGTATGTTTAGGCGGGCGTTTGGCTTATAGTTTGGAGACCTAAAAACCGGGGCTGTTTTGGGTAAAATGTTAACGGGACGGGTTATGAAGTAAACTGAGTTAAGGGCTTTATAGAGGGGTGTAATGAGATGCTTAGAGCATATAAATGAGGTATATATATGGGAGAAGGTTAGATGTCCATCATAGGTTGATGAGCCATCTTAGTGTTTGGTTCATGTTTTGATTGTGTGCTTTTATTTGTTAGCTTTTTGCTAGTGCGCGGACTTTTGGAGAAGCTCAATCAGGTGAGTTTCATAGTCCCATATCTTTTTATGTTTTTTTTACTTCCAGATGGGATGGAAGAGACACTGTATGGTTTTGTAACTAATGTTGTGAATGTTTTTATGGTTTGTGATGGACTTGTGTGTGCACTTATGTGATTAACTGCTATGTGATTCTTGATTGTGTTTATGATTTGGATCGGGGGACACGTACCGTCTCAGTTATTGTGGTTTGACTTGGTACCAAGGGGATGTTGACACGGCGGGGCCTTGGGGAGGTACATAGATGTGTGAGCATCTATGGGACTAATGGATAATGACAAGGCCGGGCCTTGGGATTTGTACATAGGTGTATGGGCGCCTATGGTACCATGGTGTTTGGTAAGGCTGGGAGCCTTGGATTTTGTTTGGAATGATTGATCTTGAATGTTAGTTGTTAATGCATATTTGTAGCATATTTGTAGCATATTGTCAATATGTTTAGTGGTTTATGGTGGTTCACAGCTTATTTTAATCTGTTTTCGGTTGGAGTCTAAACCTATGACTCTCACCAACATTATGTTGACGTGTTTTAGTGTCTCTTTCAGGTGATAAAGTGGTTAAGCGTGAGAACATATGTGGCTAGGATTAGAGTCGCGTAGGAATGCATTTAGAAGGGATCCCTGTTCCTTCTTAGTTTATTTTTATGTTTGTTTCAATAAGTGATACTATGAACCTATATGTTGATTTGTTTGTGTTATTTGTTTGTCTCGGGTAAGAGGTAGGACTGTTACCTACTTACCTAGACTCTTGCATTGATGATATATTGTCATGACATTTGTGTCACCTTTTATGACATTTTTAATTCATATAGTTCTCTCTATAGACACGCTGTTGTTGTGATTATATCCATACGTCACGCCCCATATTCCGCCATGGTGGGGTGTGACAGAATGGTATCAGAGACAATGGTTATAGAGAATTAGGTTGCCTAGTCTAGTAGCCTGGTTTATAGCTTAAGGGTCCCTGCATATAGGCGTCATAGGAGTATGTGTGCATTTTATATTAATTAAAGTTTTCTGGATGTTATTGGTTTTTACTTGCGATGTTTGTTAAGTTTTGACTAGTATGGGTTGAACCATAGTAGTTCATACTTAGCCACATGTTATTTTCTTTTCGGGTTGTGACTAGTGAAGGTTGAACCATAATCATCCACGCTAGTCATTGTTGTATTTTGCTTAAATTGTACATTATAGTACATAATTTGGTACATGGTAGTTTATGTCTTTTGTTGAGTTATTTTATGTACCTAAGGAATAGTATTTTTCTTTTGATGTTTAAGTCATGTCCCTAAGAATCATGTGGTGGTTCGAGTTATTAGGAGTAGGTGGATGTGAAGGATTTTAAGCTGTTTCCACTCTTATGGGCGACATGACTTATAACTGATTATGTTTTTGTTTTGGATTTAGTCTATGTTGTTTTAGCTAGACTATGGATTTATGTATTCCAATAGTTTGATTATATTTTTTTAATGGATGGAGTTTTGGACTTTATTGTTTATGTGGTTATGAGCTTATGTGAGTAGATGGATATATGTGTTATGTGTTGTAGTAATTCTTATAAGTGTCATCATAGGAGGGAGTGCATTGGAGAAAGGGTAATTGTATAAGTATGGTGGCCAACATAGTTATACAAGTACCATAACTGTAAAACCCGTATTTAAAATATTTAAAATATTAAATACGCAATTTTAATTATACATAACTATATGCATTTATTCAGGAAAATAATCATTACGAGCGTATTATTTTAGCATAAAGATAGTTACGTTTCAGAAAAACCAGAACACGAGAATTAAATAAGTGTGTAGACGATAGTTAAAAAAAAAAGGAAAGAAAGTGTAAAGGGGCTTTTGGCCGGTTTGTAAAAAAAAGGAAAGAATTGGGCTTTGGCCCGTTTGGTTTTGGTTGAGAAACAAAAACGAGGGTTTCCCCTATCCCTATTCCACGAACACAAAAAAAAATATAGGGTTTGCTTGGTTTGTGTTGTGTCGCCGTGAAAAAGAAAGAAAGAAAGGGAGATCGAGTGCTTTGATCTTGGATTCGGGAATCATTGTTGTTAACCCTCAAACACGAATAGACGGTAATCATCTTCCCTTTATCTTTTAAAACTGACGAATTTATGGGCTTTAACAATCAAGAACACATGAATTTTATAATAGTCATGAATTATAAACATTTGTTAATCGGATTTTTTGAATTAGGAAACAAAAACCGAGAGTTGAAACTCTCGGTGGTGTTTTTGGTGATGACCAGCCGAGACCATCATGTCTCGGTGGTGTTTTCTGTTGTGACCAGTCGCGAACCAAACATAAGTCGGGGGTGTTTGTTTGTTTCAGTGACAACCGAGAAGTCTTAGACTCTCGGTTGGTCTTCGGTTTATGACTTGGAAGCGTTTGGATTATAAGCAGTGGGTAAATCATGGAACCGAGGGAAACCCGAGAGCCCTAAGGCTCTCGGTAGGAATAATAATCAAACAGGGGTTCGGTTGGGTTTTATTTTATGGAATTAGTGACAATTTTAACGACAGAGATTCTGTCGCTGTTTACATTTTCAGTTCTGGGTCACAGATTCGCGAAAGTTCAACAACAACAGTTTCTGTCGCAGTTTTTATAGATGCAGTTTTGGGTCCAATTAGCGACGGTTTAGCGACAGAAAAGTCTGTCGCTAATCCGGTTGTGAATTGAATTAGTATGGTTGATTTGTTTTCGTGCGACCGAGGCTTTAGAAGTCTCGGTAGGCTTTTGTTTGACTCGGGTTTTCGGGGCACGAAATATAATAAAAACGAGGTTATATTAAATTGGTTAAATCATTTTTATAAATAAGTTTTTATAACTAAATTAACCAAGTTGTATTGTTTATTTAATTTAACTTGTAAATTACATTTTATGATGGTTAGTTATTTTTTTAATTGTTTAAAAATATTTATTTAATGATTTAATCTTTCCAGGAAACTAATTTAAAAACTTTCTAATTATATCAGATTACTATTTATAGTAATAATACTTATATCGGAATTACACATTATACAGTAATCATGTATACAGAAAATACGTTAATCAGAAATATTAGAACAATCAGATTTATCAGATTATACACAAACAGTAATACAAGAATAAAATAAATTAAACTAAGAACAGTTAAGATCAGTAAAACTAAGCAAATATCAGTCAACTTATTCGCGTCCCTTATTCATGTAGCTCGCGTGAAATCATAGTAGACTTTCCGTCAGTTGATCTCGGTCGGTTACTGGACACGAAGTATGGATTTCCGTCCTTTCAGTAAGGACTTCCTTTCTATGCATGATTAGGATTCCCCGTCTTCAGCCAAATGTTTCCCCAGTATATGTTTAAGTTTATCAGTAATCACGTTAATAACCAAATAATTGCCTGAGCATTATATACAAGCACGACCAGTTTATGTACTAGTTACGGAGGTACCGTAACCACGACACTAGAGGCACCGGTGTCGTGACTCACATGCAGGAGAGTGATATCCTGCATCGTCCCACTCATGTTCAGGTTGGCCATTTTTATATGTATGTTTAGTGGGGCGTATGGATGCATCCTAGGCTTATATGTGTTACAAGTTATCAGGGTGAATGTGGTGTGTCCTCTACATCCTTCACATTGGAGCTGATCCCTCCACCCAGCTCAGTTATTTAGAGGTCACCCCTCTACAGCATGACGAGGTCACCCCTCCAGTTATTCATGCACGGTTGTTACAGCACGTGACCTATATAAGCTCTGGCAAATTAAAATACAGTAAATGCATGTTTTCAGATTTAACAAATAACAGTTCAGCTTTATGATTTATGAATCAGACTTTATAGATTATACACAGATTTTCGCTGCAACATTTCTTATCAGTCTTATAGCTTCAGTATATTATCATCTGCTTCATTTCAGTATTTCCTTATCATGCTATATATCCGTTCACTGAGCGTTATGCTCAGCCGTAGTTCCTTTCATGTTCTAACGGCAGGTACACCCAGACGCTCTTAGGATTCTGAGAGCATGTGCATGTGGATGGAAGCTTTACAGACTTCTTACTTATGCACTTCTTACATTATTCTGCTTATTAGGACATTGTTTAGTCCTTTCCTTCAGTATTTACTTTTCATGTTTTGAGCTTATGTTGGATTATCGATGTTTGATTCTGGTATTTCCTTTATGGTCAGTTAATGTTCTAGGACATTTACCTTATGCTTTGATGACACGCCATAAATACACGTAACGGTCCACTTATCCTAGTGGGGTGTTACAATTATGGTATCAGAGCGCAAGGTTCGACCTGTAGGCTCTAAAACTTGACATGTGACTAGTGGGTAGTCACCAGGAATTTCCAGATTTTGGCGTTGTTATCTTTCATGTTTCTCCTGCATTTATCAGTCAGCTTTCTTCAGTTATCAGTCGATTTTCTTAAAGTTTTGACTAAGTAAAAGGTTGGTACATGACTGGCCATATTTAGTCGTATGTGCTTTTCTGCGAATTTTGTATTGGTGAACCGACCCATAGGCGTTCACCCTTGCCCGTTCAGATTTTTGTATTGGTGAACCGACCCATAGGCGTTCATCCTTACTCATGACAGATTCATGTTCCAGTCGAATGTTATTAGGTGAACTGTCCCATATGCGTTCACCACTTCTCAGGTCAAATTTTCATGTTTTCAATCGAATATTGTTTTGTGAACTGGACCATAGATGTACACTTTTGCTCATATCAAGACATTTTATAAAATTTTGACAAGTATGGATTGGACTACAACCATTCATATTTAGTCGCAGATTGTAAATTCTATACATGACAGTTCTCAGAAAATTTTGACAAGTATGAATCGAAACCAGAATCGCCCATACTTAGTCACATGTTTTGTTTCCTTGAATTATGTGGATTGAACCATAGCCATCCACACCAGTTGATGTTAAACTTCAGTCGATTACATTTTCATGTTCTTTGTATCAGTCAAGTTTGTGGATGTCGTTTTCATGCTGATTAAGTTCATGCCTCTTTATGAGGATTACGTTTTCAGCAAGGTGATGATGTTTTCATGCTAAGATACAGAAGAATTACAGTAAAATCCTATTTCATGATAAATCATGTTCTGGTCTTTATCAATCATGTTCTTATACTGAACATTGATGAAACTCCGTTTAAACCATACTTTCGAGCTCTCTTTACAACCAACATTAAGTCTACACAGGAATCACCAGGCTATCATGTTACTCAGTTCAGTTCAGTTTGCTAACCATTTAAATCAATTTATCTTCCTTTGATCATGTCAGACGATTGACACCAGTATCGATCATATCAGCAAACTTCATGTGTACTCCACGTACAATGTCTCAAATATGCTCCATGTGCAGTATTCATTTTGTACTTCATGTACAGTAGTCCAGGTGTACTCCAGGTATCCTACTCCATGGATATTGCTAATCGATCCTCAACTATCTTAGGCGTTGTCACTTGTCGATATTCTACCAGGTGCTGATGCTACTCGTGAGTTGAAAATTGTACCAGATGCTGATGCTGCTAACACTTTGAAGACCTCACAAATGTTGATGCTGCTGATACTTTGGAGATTTCTCAAGATGCTGATGCCGTTTATACTATGAAGACTCTGCAGAACAAGGACGAAAACTATAAATTTGAAATTTCTGAAAAGAATAAAATTTCAACCATGAGACACTACCATTCCATTCCATACTTTTACCTTCTCAGCTAGATGTCACACTTCACTCAGCTAACCGTTCATTTAGAAGAGTGGGAACCGGAACCTATCCGGCCACTCAGCAGAATAGTTAGACGAATCACGGTCATGATAATGACCGTCATAAGGTGACAGACAAAGCAGTAGTGACAACCACCGTAATTATAATTAATCAGTCAGTAACCATCGTAACTCCAGAACGGACGTGACCAGAAATACAAGAGGTTAGTAGTCTAACCGGTCCGCCAATCCTAGCAATTACCAAAAACTTTCAGCCTTGTCCAGGTTCATCCACTAAAACACATGTCAAGACGACAGTCAAGACGCAGGTCTTAGGTATCATCTCGGAAGACACATATCAGGACACCAGTCATGGTACACGTCATACGAAATTTTTCTCAAAATACGGGTCAGAACTCATAACTCCAGTATGTTTCTAAACCAGGCCCTCAGTAATTCAGTTTACCTTTCAGGAAAGGGGTATACCCGTTCTATTATGCCACACATGAACCAGATCATTTGAAATTTTATTCACCACCACTAGAGTATTATTCAGATTAAACACACGGTAATCATTCTATGAGGTTACCGACGAACACATTTAGTGAAAAGTCGTCATGTTTACTTCACGTGTTCCTATGTCAGCTTTATCTAAAATCAGGTAGTTACCTGCCTCTCAGCCAGAAAGGACTCAACAGTATCACCATATTTATTAAAGTCTTATTTTCAGTTAACGACGAGATCCGTCTTACTAAATCCCAAATTTATTCATTATACTTTCTATCAGAAAAAAAAATCAGCACAAATTATTTCTGCCTTACAAGCGCGTGACTTATCAGTCCATAGCTACGAAGACTTTTAGCTACCAGTTATAAATTCACTTCTAAAATTACTCGAATCCATGATCAGCAGATTATAGTAAAATTTCCAGATGTCATTCCAGAAATTCCTTCCTAACTACGAGACATAATTTAACATCGAGCTTGTCTCAAGAATAGTGCCTGTTTCCAAAACTCTTTAGTCCAGAGTTGGATCTAAGTTAAAAGGGTTGCATCATTTGCTGCAAGAATTACCGGAATGAGGCTTTATTCGCCCTGGCGTACCACCAGGAAGTGTGTCGTTTCTGTCTATCAGGAAGAAGACCGGTATCATGAGATCATGTATCGACCACTAAATTTTTTTTTCTTTTTTTCTCAAGATCGCCATTCATAATCAATGCTCATTCCATAAATAGCAGGTTTACCTGACCTGCTATGGTATCTTAAATATTTTCCAGAACAATTCGCGACCATGCCACCAAAAGTGGTGAGAGAAGAACATGATGTTTTTTTTTCAGATTTCTGTTGAACACGTCACAGTCTCTATAAAATTTTGACTTATACGTCTGGACTCCCTAATGCCCCAGCTATAGTATGAAATGTATGAATAATTTTTATGACTTCGCAGACAAAATCGTCAATATGTTCTTTGATAACATTCTAATCTTCTAAATTCTAGAGAGGTACAAGAGAATCATCTTCTCACAGTTGTAAAGAATCTTCGATAGGAGAAAATTTTATATACAACTTTCCAGATATGAATTCCAATTGAACAAAGTGGCATTTCTGAGCCATTCTACCTTAGCAGAAAGAAATCTCAAGCAATGCAGCGAAGGTGAAGGCCATCACCTGATGGTCCCGACCGACGACTGTGAACGAAGTACAAAATTTTCTAGAACTCAATTGACTACTATCACAGAAATTGCCGATAGTCCTCACTAAATTTTTTTTATGACTATTCAACCAGATTTCCACCAGAATGTTCCATAATCCCAGACAAAAACTTTGATAGAATCCGCATCACACATTAATGCAGCTATGTTCATATCTAGATGCCTGACCTACTGCAGGTTCAAGATAGAACACCGTCATGTTAGTGAGTAACTACAATCCTTAGAAATTTCTGAACAGAAATGAGACAAAATTCTATGAAATTGTTATCAGCTACCACAGGCTCGGAGAAAATATGATACTATCTAATTTATCGTCAACCATGTAATCAGCCTGCGCGTTTCTTTCATCCGAAAGGATCACGCAGTAGCAGATCTGCAGAAACTTTAGAAATTCAGCAGTAAATCGTACGAATTCAAGACATTCCATCAACCATCATATCAGACAGAATTCATGTTCACGATCAAGTGTATGTTACGCCCACTTTAAGTTCATGTTTATTTTCACTTCCACGTTTCCGTCTCATTCGCAGTATGATGCTGTTTCAGTTCATATTTTATGTTATCTCGTGATTTAAGCTCACGTTTGTGTTCATAACATTGTTCACGTTCAAGTTCGTGTGCCATTTCACGATATACGTTTCTCAGTTTATTACCGAATACGGTTACAGAAAGCTTGAGAAATCAGACTCAAGTTTAGCACAACTATTCCATAACCAGGTAGACGTTTCACATCTCAGGCCGTACCGTTTGGCATTCATTCCTCAGTCAGTATACGTTCATGATATGTTCTAGTATCACGTTCACAGTATGATTCACGTATCACATTCATGATATATTCCATGCCAGCGCTCCTCATATAATTATGAACCACGTTCACAATTGCTCACTTAGCACATTCACAATTGTTCACGTAGTTCGTCACTATATATTCTCAGCAGCTTCTCAAAGATATAAATGTTATCTTTTCAGGTAATTGTATGTACCGTTTCATGTATACTACATGCCATGGCTTATTCATTCAGGTTCGGAAAATCCATCTTAAGCTTGGAACCTGAAACTGTTCAGCATCATCAGGACAGGGTCATCAGGACCAAGATTTGTTCATTATGTTTAGACCTTTGAAGGAATCGTTTCGAGTGGGAAGCCACTCGCAACGGAGGAGTCCATCCGGACCTCTCATTCCATTTCCTTTAATAATTCCGTATAAGTCCTTTCAGTCATGTCATGTTCCATGTTCTCTTCAGCCATGTCACGTTACATGATCATTTCAGTCATGTCAGGTTTAAACCTATCAGCAGCATTATGTCTTAATTAGAAGACAAATTATCCTTCAGCTTATTTGTCTTTTCAGTTTACGTGTTCTTTCAGTTCTTATGAATTCGTCAGCTTATTACCTTTAATTCGAGGACGAATTTCTCCTTTTTAGAAGGGAAGAATTGTAAAACCCGTATTTAAAATATTTAAAATATTAAATACGCAATTTTAATTATACATAACTATATGCATTTATTCAGGAAAATAATCATTACGAGCGTATTATTTTAGCATAAAGATAGTTACGTTTCAGAAAAACCAGAACACGAGAATTAAATAAGTGTGTAGACGATAGTTAAAAAAAAAAAGGAAAGAAAGTGTAAAGGGGCTTTTGGCCGGTTTGTAAAAAAAAGGAAAGAATTGGGCTTTGGCCCGTTTGGTTTTGGTTGAGAAACAAAAACGAGGGTTTCCCCTCTCCCTATTCCACGAACACAAAAAAAAATATAGGGTTTGCTTGGTTTTTGTTGTGCCGCCGCGAAAAAGAAAGAAAGAAAGGGAGATCGAGTGTTTTGATCTTGGATTCGGGAATCATTGTTGTTAACCCTCAAACATGAATAGACGGTAATCATCTTCCCTTTATCTTTTAAAACTGACGAATTTATGGGCTTTAACAATCAAGAACACATGAATTTTATAATAATCATGAATTATAAACATTTGTTAATCGGATTTTTTGAATTAGGAAACAAAAACCGAGAGTTGAAACTCTCGGTGGTGTTTTTGGTGATGACCAGCCGAGACCACCATGTCTCGGTGGTGTTTTCTATTGTGACCAGTCGCGAACCAAACATAAGTCGGGGGTGTTTGTTTGTTTCAGTGACAACCGAGAAGTCTTAGACTCTCGGTTGGTCTTCGGTTTATGACTTGGGTGCGTTTGGATTATAAGTGTGACAACCCTAGATTTTGGATTTTTCACTTTTGACTGTTTGATGTTGATCATGTGCTTGGTGTGCGTTTATGTGTTATGTGCTCATATTTGAGACTTTATCATGATGTTTAGAGGGTTAGTGCATAAAGGCGTAAAACAGTCTAATTTTTAAGGCTGTCTTGTGTCGACTTTTCCGGGCAGTAGGTAGCACCTTTGGTCGAGTTTCTTTTTTTTTAAAATTAAGTTCAGGGAGTCTACTTTTCAAAAATGTAAGGTTGGTCTAAAATGGAGTTCGGGAAGGTCGTCAAATAATTTTTACAAAAACAGTGCGCTGTTTAGGAATAAATTCTGATTTCGGGGATTTGAGTCAAAACCTAACTAAACGGATGAGATAGCCAAATATTTTTGATTTGGGAACTCTTTATAATGTATATAAAAGGACTGGAGTTTTTCAATAAAATTTATGGTGTTTAGGTCGGTGTTTTGGTGTCAAACATTTAGCATGTACGGAAAATCAGTTTTGGTGAAAATGACTTTTGGCGTAGAGACTAAACGAAAGGGTTAAACGTGTAATTAAAAAGTAAAATTGGTTTTTGAAGTTCTTAGATCATATTACAACATAACTCCAGTAGGGTAGGAGTCAAGTGTGGTGTTAAGTTCACTTCATGTGATCGTTTAGTGACTAGTAAACCGTACCGGGGAAAAACTGGAATTTTACGTATAGAATAGCTTGTAGTGGGAGAACTAGATAGTGGGGATTGGGGGATTAGATTCATCTCCTTGATTGTTACTTAGCTTGGGTGTTAAGACCTGAGCTAATGGTGTCGTGTATGATTTTATAGGTTTGCAGGAGTGCTAGCTTGCTGTGTTATCAAGTGAGTTCATAGTCCCATTTTTACTATGTTTTAAAATGTTTTCTTCTAGTATGGGATGGAGATGACACTTGTGGTGTTCTTAAAATGTTTTGGTACTATATTTTTATAAATGTTTGGACACAGATGTGTTATTGTGTGACTTGCGTGCTTATGTGTTCTCATATGTGCTTTGATATGTGTTATGATATGTGAATCTTGATTGTGTTATGATTGGTATTGGTACATAGATGTATGGGCGTCTATGGGACCAGTTGTGATGTGTGTGGAGCGTGGGGGCACGATCCGTCCTGAGTACTTGTGCATCGTCTCTTCGGAGGCAAGATATCTCGACGGGGATATAGTTCATCTTCCACAGGTGGTGTGGGAAAGATCCGGATAGTGTGGTGTGTGTTCTTGTATGTGTGACGGGATACTTCTTGACTATTATAGTGTGCTTTGTGAAATGTAGATGTGATTGGTACTTGGATTGAGTTTTGTTGTGGATGCATGTAGCATGATTATCACTTTATGGTCCATTACTATAAATTGTTTTTCTTCAACTATTTACAGCGGTTGTTAAGGGTTCTTAAGATGTTTTGATAATTTAAACCTATGTTCTCACCAACTTTATGTTGACAGATTTTAGTGTCATTTTCAGGTGAGGTAGTTGAGGAGGATGAGGTTAGAAGTGGCTAGAGTTTAGAGGCTACTAAGACTGCATTAGGAGGAATCCCTTTCCTCTTAGTTTTTATTTAATGTTTGAATAAGTGATACTTTTTAGACACCTATATGTTTGATGTTTGTTTATTTGTATGTCTTTGGTAAGAGGTAGGCGTGTTACCTACTTACCTAGGCGCCTGCATTGTTGAGATATTGTCACGACATTTGTGTCGCCATTTATGATATTTCAATTTCATTTAGTTCTCTCTATAGACACGCTGTTGTTGTGATGATATCCATACGTCGCGCCCCATATTCCGCCATTGTGGGGTGTGACAGAATGGTATCAGAGACAATGGTTATAGAGAATTAGGTTGCCTAGTCGTGTAGCCTAGTCTATAGCTTAAGTGTCCCTGCATATAGGCGTCATAGGGGTATGTGTGCATTTTATAATAGTTGATGTGTTTGGATGTTATTTTTGCGATATTTGTTAAGTTGTGAACTAGTATGGTTCATACTTAACTACATGTTATTTTCTTTACGAGTTTTGACTAGTGCGGGTTGAACCATAGTCGTATACGCTAGTCATTGTTGGATTTCGTTTAATTACGTTTTCATGTTCTTTATATATTTTGAATTTTGTCTATGCTGGTTCAGCTGGACTATGAGTTTATTTGTTTCATGCATTGACTATGTTATTTTAATACATGGGATTTTGGATCTTATTATGTTTTGGTTATGTGCTTAATGAGTTGTAGGATCTATGTGCTTATTTGAGTTGGTAGACCGATGTGTTATGTGTAGTATTAATTCTTATAAGTGTCATCATAGGAGGGAGTGAACTAGTGAAAGGGGACTGGTATAAGTATGGTGGCCAACATAGTTATACAACTACCACGACATCAATGGATTCCTAAGTATGGTTGCATGAAAGAGGGTTAATACATGCTTGTATTGTATATGTTGTATGGATTTGAGTGTATGTACGCTTATGCCTATATATGTGTATATCCCTTCTACTTATCGGTTGTATTCTTAGGATGGTTTTATAGCTCTTCATTCTTTGGGATGTTCAACTTCTGTAGTAGCGCATTTATCGAGTCCTCATTTTACGTGTTTGTTTATACGGTACTTTTGGTGTAGAAGCTATTGAGAGGGTGGAGATTTATTTTGGAATAACGATATCTTTTGTTTTGAGTCTTACATGGTAAAAAAATGGAACTTGCAAATAGTAAAAAGATAGTTGTTGGTAGTCGATAAAATGAGAGTAAAGTGTCGAAAACGTGTTTGAAATAAGGTGAAATATAAATTCTTTAACATATAAGCATGGCTTATTTATTTTTAAAATATTTTGGTTTTGATCATCTAAAGTTATTGTTCTTTAGTTAAAATATTGTTCTTATTTAATTAAATATGTTTAAATCAAGTAATTAATCATATGATGGGTGAGAGTTTTAACTTTATTGAATTAAAATAAATTAGACCTTAAATTTTGTAATTAATAACGGGGTTTTTTTGGTATAAATCAGAGTAGGCAGAAACTGTCGCTAAACTGTCAAAATTCGTCGCTAAACTGTCAGAAACTCTCGCTAATGTCTGGGCAGATTTTAGGTAAAATCGTTTTGGTCATAACTTATTCGTTTTTAAAGATTTTTTGGTGATTCAAAAGCCTAAAGTTATGTACTCGGAGCGTACTTTTCAAATATTTAGAACGTATTGTCAATGGAAGTCAGTAGCTTTGTCGAATTAATTGTACAAGTGTCGAGTTCAAGATTAATTTTCGGACAACATGGTTTAAACTCATGTTTTGGGTATTTTGGGATAGTGGACACTTAGAAGGCTAACATAGGGCTGCTTTGGGATAGGATTTTAGATGTATCCATCATAGAGATAGTTAAATTAATGAAGAATGTGGGTTCCGGAGTCAATGTTGACGCGTGATATTGTGTTGTGTGCTTTAGATAATTGATCGTTCGTGAAGAGACTATAGATTTTTTTCGTCAAATGATTACATAAATTACTAATGTGATACCATGGTTTTAGAACAACTAATATACATTAAGGTACAAAATCCATTCTGGGGTAAAATTTGGTTTTGCACAAGGTTTTAATAGTATGTCACCGGTCGTAATACGTTTCGGTTGTCGCTGGGTGCTTCTTGTGTCATTGGTCCGTTTTCATGGTTCGTTGGGAGTCGATACATGTTTTATGTTGAGTATCTTTTGGAGTCTCAGGTTTTGGTTCATATTTTTAAATTCTTTCACGTAAACGTCCGTTAGTTGTCCATGGGCTTGATCGTTTATCTGAAGTTGGGGAACCTAAAATTTGACTTGAGCTTATATTCATTGAGGGCGTTGTTGTAGTCATACGGATGATCCAGTTACGTTCTTATGAGAGAGATAGCGAGTTGGTTGTGAAATGAAGTTTTTTGAGCTTATGGAGTAAATCTCGGGACGAGATTTCTATTAGGAGGGAGTGATGTGACAACCCTAGATTTTGGATTTTTCACTTTTGACTGTTTGATGTTGATCATGTGCTTGGTGTGCGTTTATGTGTTATGTGCTCATATTTGAGACTTTATCATGATGTTTAGAGGGTTAGTGCATAAAGGCGTAAAACAGTCTAATTTTTAAGGCTGTCTTGTGTCGACTTTTCCGGGCAGTAGGTAGCACCTTTGGTCGAGTTTCTTTTTTTTAAAATTAAGTTCAGGGAGTCTACTTTTCAAAAATGTAAGGTTGGTCGAAAATGGAGTTCGGGAAGGTCGTCAAATAATCTTTACAAAAACAGTGCGCTGTTCAGGAATAAATTTTGATTTCGGGGATTTGAGTCAAAACCTAACTAAACGGATGAGATAGCCAAATATTTTTGATTTGGGAACTCTTTATAATGTATATAAAAGGACTGGAGTTTTTCAATAAAATTTATGGTGTTTAGGTCGGTTTTTTGGTGTCAAACATTTAGCATGTACGGAAAATCAGTTTTGGTGAAAACGACTTTTGGCGTAGAGACTAAACGAAAGGGTTAAACGTGTAATTAAAAAGTAAAATTGGTTTTTGAAGTTCTTAGATCATATTACAACATAAATCCAGTAGGGTAGGAGTCAAGTGTGGTGTTAAGTTCACTTCATGTGATCGTTTAGTGACTAGTAAACCGTACCGGGGAAAAACTGGAATTTTACGTATAGAATAGCTTGTAGTGGGAGAACTAGATAGTGGGGATTGGGGGATTAGATTCATCTCCTTGATTGTTACTTAACTTGGGTGTTAAGACCTAATCTAATGGTGTCGTGTATGATTTTATAGGTTTGCAGGAGTGCTAGCTTGCTGTGCTATCAAGTGAGTTCATAGTCCCATTTTTACTATGTTTTAAAATGTTTTCTTCTAGTATGGGATAGAGATGACACTTGTGGTGTTCTTAAAATGTTTTGGTACTATATTTTTATAAATGTTTGGACATAGATGTGTTTTTGTGTGACTTGCGTGCTTATGTGTTCTCATATGTGCTTTGATATGTGTTATGATATGTGAATCTTGATTGTGTTATGATTGGGATTGGTACATAGATGTATGGGCGTCTATGGGACCAGTTGTGATGTGTGTGGAGCGTGGGGCACGATCCGTCCTGAGTACTTGTGCATCGTCTCTTCGGAGGCAAGATATCTCGACGAATATATAGTTCATCTTCCACAGGTGGTGTGGGAAAGATCCGGATAGTGTGGTGTGTGTTCTTGTATGTGTGACGGGATACTTCTTGACTATTATAGTGTGCTTTGTGAAATGTAGATGTGATTGGTACTTGGATTGAGTTTTGTTGTGGATGCATGTAGCATGATTATCACTTTATGGTCCATTACTATAAATTGTTTTTCTTCAACTATTTACAGCGGTTGTTAAGGGTTCTTAAGATGTTTTGATAATTTAAACCTATGTTCTCACCAACTTTATGTTGACAGATTTTAGTGTCATTTTCAGGTGAGGTAGTTGAGGAGGATGAGGTTAGAAGTGGCTAGAGTTTAGAGGCTACTAAGACTGCATTAGGAGGAATCCCTTTCCTCTTAGTTTTTATTTAATGTTTGAATAAGTGATACTTTTTAGACACCTATATGTTTGATGTTTGTTTATTTGTATGTCTTTGGTAAGAGGTAGGCGTGTTACCTACTTACCTAGGCGCCTGCATTGTTGAGATATTGTCACGACATTTGTGTCGCCATTTATGATATTTCAATTTCATTTAGTTCTCTCTATAGACACGCTGTTGTTGTGATGATATCCATACGTCGCGCCCCATATTCCGCCATTGTGGGGTGTGACAATAAGTAGTGGGTAAATCATGGAACCGAGGGAAACCCGAGAGCCCTAAGGCTCTCGGTAGGAATAATAATCAAACAGGGGTTCGGTTGGGTTTTATTTTATGGAATTAGCGACAATTTTAACGACAGAGATTCTGTCGCTGTTTACATTTTCAGTTCTGGGTCACAGATTCGCGAAAGTTTAACAACAACAGTTTCTGTCGCAGTTTTTATAGATGCAGTTTTGGGTCCAATTAGCGACGGTTTAGCGACAGAAAAGTCTGTCGCTAATCCGGTTGTGAATTGAATTAGTATGGTTGATTTGTTTTCGTGCGACCGAGGCTTTAGAAGTCTCGGTAGGCTTTTGTTTGACTCGGGTTTTCGGGGCACAAAATATAATAAAAACGAGGTTATATTAAATTGGTTAAATCATTTTTATAAATAAGTTTTTATAACTAAATTAACCAAGTTGTATTGTTTATTTAATTTAACTTGTAAATTACATTTTATGATGGTTAGTTATTTTTTTAATTGTTTAAAAATATGTGATTATTTAATGATTTAATATTTCCAGGAAACTAATTTAAAAAACTTTCTAATTATATCAGATTACTATTTATAGTAATAATACTTATATCGGAATTACACATTATACAGTAATCATGTATACAGAAAATACGTTAATCAGAAATATTAGAACAATCAGATTTATCAGATTATACACAAACAGTAATACAAGAATAAAATAAATCAAACTAAGAACATTTAAGATCACTAAAACTAAGCAAATATCAGTCAACTTATTCGCGTCCCTTATTCATGTAGCTCGCGTGAAATCAGAGTAGACTTTCCGTCAGTTGATCTCGGTCGGTTACTGGACAGGAAGTACGGATTTCCGTCCTTTCAGTAAGGACTTCCTTTCTATGCATGATTAGGATTCCCCGTCTTCAGCCAAATGTTTCCCCAGTATATGTTTAAGTTTATCAGTAATCACGTTAATAACTAAATAATTGCCTAAGCATTATATACAAGCACGACCAGTTTATGTACTAGTTACGGAGGTACCGTAACCACGACACTAGAGGCACCGGTGTCGTGACTCACATGCAGGAGAGTGATATCCTGCATCGTCCCACTCATGTTTAGGTTGGCCATTTTTATATGTATGTTTAGTAGGGCGTATGGATGCATCCTAGGCTTATATGTGTTACAAGTTATCAGGGTGAATGTGGTGTGTGCTCTACATCCTTCACATTGGAGCTGATCCCTCCACCCAGCACAGTTATTTAGAGGTCACCCCTCTACAGCATGACGATTTCACCCCTCCAGTTATTCATGCACGGTTGTTACAACACGTGACCTATATAAGCTCTGGGAAATTAAAATACAGTAAATGCATGTTCAGATTTAACAAATAACAGTTCAGCTTTATGATTTATGAATCAGACTTTATAGATTATACACAGATTTCCGCTGCAACATTTCTTATCAGTCTTATAGCTTCAGTATATTATCATCTGCTTCATTTCAGTATTTCCTTATCATGCTATATATCCGTTCACTGAGCGTTATGCTCAGCCGTAGTTCCTTTCATGTTCTAACGGCAGGTACACCCGGACGCTCTTAGGATTCTGAGAGCATGTGCATGTGGATGGAAGCTTTACAGACTTCTTACTTATGCACTTCTTACATTATTCTGCTTATTAGGATATTGTTTAGTCCTTTCCTTCAGTATTTACTTTTCATGTTTTGAGCTTATGTTGGAATACCGATGTTTGATTCCGGTATTTCCTTTATGGTCAGTTAATGTTCTAGGACATTTACCTTATGCTTTGATGACACGCCATAAATACACGTAACGGTCCACTTATCCTAGTGGGGTGTTACAATAACTCCAATGGATTCCTAAGTATGATTGCATGAAAGAGGATTTATACATGCTTGTATAAGTATATGTATCCTGATATGCCTATATATGTATGATCCCCTATAATTATGATTTTATCCTTAGGAGGGTGGCTAGCTCGCTTCTTTTTAGATATTCAACCTCCGTTGTGGCGTATTCTTCGAGTTTCCTATTTCACGTGTCCGTTTTAAAATGGTGTCCTTGGTGTTAAGTATATTGAAATAAATTGAGATTTCTTTTGGGATAATGAAATCTTTTGTGTTGAGTCTTACATTCCTTTTTGTCGGTATATATTGAATAGACTTGGAAATCTACTATAGGGTTGGATAGTTGGTTGTATACGGTAATATAAGGGTAAGGTGTTGGAATCGTGTTTGAAACAAGATGTAACATAAGAACTCTTAATCAACAATTATTTATTTCAAAATTCTAAAAGACTTAAAAAAAAAAGCGAAATAAAATTTCTTTCTACTTACATAGTTTATATAATTGAGTTTAACCGTTTTACGTCGTTAATAATTATTTATACAAGGTTAAATTGAGTTCATGAAAATTTCACATACAATTATTTCTTTCATTTAAAAGGATTGCATTAATCACTAAGTTTATTCTTTAGTTTTTAAAACAACTAGTATAAAATTGTTTTGGTCGTTACTTGTTCGTTTTTAAAGCTTTTTGGGTGATTCAAAAGCCTAAAATTATGTACTCGGAACGTACTTTTCAAATATTCAGAATGTATAGTCATGGGAGGTCAGTATCCTGGTCGAAATTATTGTACAAGTGTCCGGTTAAAGGTTGAGTTTTGAATAGTAGTTTATTTTATGATTTGGGATGCACGGGATACCTAGTCTTTGAGTTGAGTTTTGAGTTCGTCAAGAGGGTTGTTTGTAGATTGTTTGAGTCACATAGATGTGGGGAGGTAAAGAAAAAAATATATATATTCTTTTGGAAAAGTCGATCTTGTGCACGGTTTAAATAATATATCGTGGGGCGTAAGATGTTTTGGTTGCCATTAAGTGTTTCTTGGATCATTTTTCTTTGTCATGAGTCATTTGAATTAGTACCTGTTTGAGTTTTCTTTTTGAGTTTTCGTGGTTTTGGTCTGTTTTAACTCGTGCACGTGAAATGTCGTTAGTTATCCGTGGGTTTAATTCGTCGATCGTATCTAGTGGATTCAGGATGTAGTTTTGATTGCGTATTGATTTGGAGCGTTGAGGTAGTCATATGAAAGACTTGGTCGCGCCTACACGATTAAGTAGGTGACCATGAGAGAATGGTCGGAATGCCCTTAGTGGGGAGGAAAGAGTTAGAAGTTCGTAGACGAACTAGTGTGGTCATGAGGTCTATTAGGAGTGCCAAGGGAGATGAATAGAGATTTGTATAATGTATGGATATTGGCACAAGTGACGCGCCATAGAGAGTGTTGGAAGAGGATATAATACCTCAAAGATATTTATGATTATTCGTAAGGCATGTATGTTTTCTGAAAATTTCTTGAGATTTAGTAGGTTTGCCTATTACTTTGAGGTAGAACCATGAATAGAGCAAGTAGGAGAAGTGAGAGGAGTTGTAGTTAGTGCCTTTCCAAGGCAATTGTTGATGGAGTGATTTAAAAACAGGAGTTGTTAGATATTGCAAGGAATGCAAGATAAAAGTTGAGTTGCTTAGTAGTAGATTGGATGTGGAAAGCGGTTGAATAGTTTGATAAGAGGAAGTATTGGTCTTTTAGAATGCGTGTAGAATTTTGCGAGTAGAACGAGGTAGGAATTTATTCGTATTGCCACTAAGAGAGGGTGCAAGTAGGACGTAGTTGAAAACTGCTAAGGATGTTGTATGAATGCTTTGGGTTACGGTTATGCATTTAGCTTCGCCAGAGCACTAGCGGTTTTCATGGAGTCAATGAACCGAGTGTGCATGAACTTATATAAACGAGTTGTCATCGGGAGTATCGACGACATCTTGATCTACTCAAAGTCTAAAAAGGAGAGTGAGGCGAATTATGAGTTGGTTTTGGAGTTGTTAGGAAAGGGAATTATACGTGAGATTTTCAAGTGTGGGTTTTAGGATTAAGTTGACCAGGATGAGTAGTTAGAGATGATGGTATATCATGGAACCAACAAGGGGCGAAGTAAAGAGGGATGAGGAAGCGTTTTGGAGGCTGAAGAGGTGATTGGATAATGATCCGGTCTTGGCATTATCGGAAGGACTGGATGAATTCGCGAAGCATGACGATACGTGGAGCAAGGATTTGGAGGTTTACGAGAACGACAAAGAAAGACGATTGCTTATACGATGCAGGAACTGAAGATCTGGAAGAACTAGATAAGACTTAGTCAGTGGAGTTGGACTGTTATATCTGCCTAGAATGCTAGAGGCATTTGGGGGTACTAGACGTAGAGAATGATCTATACGGATCATGAATGTCTCTAACACATATTCAATCATTTTGATTGAACATTTGGCAAAGGTGATGGGTGGAGTTAAGTGATGAAAGACAATTGCAAGGCTAAGTACCATTTGGGAAAGGCAAGCATGGTTGATGAGACATGGAATAAAAAGAATGAAGTGAAGCTGAGACGAACTTGAACTATATAGATGACGTATTAGGGTGGTTTGGATGCAGGATGTAGGTTGTACGAGTTGAGTTGTCTAAAGCAGAGAACGCGCCAACATTTATGTTGCGTGGCTTGGATAATCATATGGAGAAAAGGGACGTAGACTATACTTCCTACATAGATAGGAGTGGCTTAGAAAGGGCAATGTAAGGACGAATTTGGTGGAAGTGATACATAATGCGGTGGAGGAATATGTACGATGAGATTTGGGTAATAGTCGATAGACGGACTAATTCATCCCATATTTCAAGAGGAATGAGAAGTCACATAGTTGAGAAGTTGGAAGGATTGCGCACAAATGCGATGGAATAGGAGGTTTTGTGTAAAAGTTAACCTAATAGGTATGGAATGCCTTATGAAGGATTATGGCAAGGGAAGAAACGATGAAGCAAGCGTAGTATATCGTTGATAGACTAATGGTTGGTATGAGCATATTATAGAGGTAATTGAGAAAGACGCCTAGAGCACTGGCATGAGATTTGGAGATAGTTGGAGAACGCATTATAATAGGAAGAATTCTCCTACAAAGAGAGAGTCACCGGTGATAGGGGCATGTTCCCCATTGATGAGAATGTAGGGAATAAAGGAGGAAACGCCTAAATTATAGGCTGAAGACGGGATATAAGATGGTATGGAAATTAAGATTATGGAAATACAAGCGAAAAGTAGTATAAGGAAGAATGATTAGAGGGAGAAAGAGGTTGTCAAGATGGTGGGGTGATATTGAAGGGAAAACCGTTATAGCAAGAGGTTAGTAGTCACGAACAATGGAACGTTCACCTAGAGAAAAGGTGTAGCACCTGTTAGTATGAAGGATTGTTAGTTACTTGGTTCCGAGCCTAGGAAAGCAAGGATGAGGTGGTGGTTATGACATGTTTCATGTGAATGTTATGGGAAGCTTTTGGTTATGCAATCCTGCATATACCATTGGATGTGATAAAGGTTGGGAGAACTTCTGAATGATGGAAAATTCGTAGAGGATAGAAGCCGTTAGGTCTGGTGATAGGAATTGTAGTAGAAACTGTTGGAGTTAATTCATAGGAGATGAGGTGGATCACTGTTATAGTGGGATGAAGTTAGAAGCGGCCAACGTATTGGACCGGAGGTGGATCGGAAAACCATGGAGATGGTGGCAGTGCTTAAGTAGAGGTTGAAAATGGCAAAAAACCGACAAGAGAGCTGTGCGGACGAGAGGCATAAGCCGTTGGGATTTAAGATTGGAGGTAAGGTTATGCTAGAGGTTTCACCATGGAAAGGAGTGATGTGGTTTGGAAAGAAAGGGAAGTTAGCACCTAGATTTGTGGGTCCATTTAAAATCCTTGAAAGGATTGGGCTAGTGGCGTATAGGTTGAGATTACCTGAGGAATTGAGTAGTGTGCATGATGTATTTCCTGTATCAAACTTGAGGAAATGCTTAGCAAGAACCAACTTGCAAGTACCGTTAGATGATATTAGTATCGATACGAGTCTTCGTTTCATCGAAGAACCGGTAGAGATTTTGGGTCGTGAAGCTAAGACGTTGGAAAA
The DNA here is from genome assembly GCA_025667525.1 of Glebionis coronaria. Classification (NCBI taxonomy): domain Eukaryota; kingdom Viridiplantae; phylum Streptophyta; class Magnoliopsida; order Asterales; family Asteraceae; genus Glebionis; species Glebionis coronaria. The sequence goes on from CM046881.1 coordinate 402,363,337, forward strand.
AAGGGTAATATACGGTAGTTATGGTAAGATGGAATTTGGAACGTGGACTAGAGTTCACGTAGGAACGGGAAGGATTTATGAGGAGCAAGTATCCTCAGCTATTTGATAATGACGATCCTAAGGAGTAAATCTCGGGACGAGATTTGTATTAGGAGGGAGTGATGTGACAACCGTGGTTTTGAGGTTCATCACTCGGTCTTATGTTTAGGTTATTTTATGTGTGACTATGTGTTTTGTGTGTTTACATGTTTATTTTGCGTGAACGAAGTTGGTGTGGACATCGTTTATGGGTATATGGTAGTCATAAGTAAATCGAGGAACGGTTATTTCATGTTCATGAGGTCACAAATTGGTGACTATGAAATGAAATGGTGTTATTTTGGTGTTTACGTATACGTATAAGTATTATAGTAAATCGTATTATTTTTTTTACGATTTGGGGTTTAGCATTTAGAGGTCTCGGGTAAGGTGTTTAGTCATGGGAGTATTTTTCGGGATGGTTTTAAGTCATTTAGGACTTAGTTTAAAAGTTTATTTCAAAATTCAAGAGTTTTTTTAAAAACTGTATATTTTACGTTTTTTTACGGTATACGCGTAAATTGACTAGTTTTACGGTTTTGAGGTTTTAGGAGCTGAAATAAATTAAGGTAACTTAAGGTATTATTAATAATATATTAATAAGTCTTAAAAAGAAAAAAAAATAAAAAAAATATATGAATCGGGTTTTAAACCGACTAAAAAAGAAAAAGAAAGGATAATGGGCCAAAAGACCCAACTTGAGCCCAATTTGGAAAAGCCTTTTTAATAAAACATATAAATACCATGTTTATATCACAAAAATCAGTTTTTCATTATATTTCTCCCCTTTTGGCCGAATTTTTACAAGCCCTAATTTATGGATTCATCAAAAAATAATTTTCTTGAAGATTTGAGGTAAAAATCTTGATTTAATTCTTATAGTTTTCTTGTTTTATAGCATTAAGGCTTCAAGTTTATGTAATCAATTTATATGATGGATTAGAGTTCTTAATAGATCTGTAATTAGGGGTTTTATAACAATTAACATGATTAGGATAATGATTGGTGATTATTAGTGATGTTAATTAGGGTTTAATCATGTTTAAATTCGTTTTTAAAAACTGGGTAGATTTTTGAGTCACTTGTTTTGATCATATCTAGAGTTCTACAAACTCTTATTTTGCGATCCAAGCATCCCTGAATAGGTAATTGAAGTGGCTTTCAAATTCAAGAAACGAAAACTAAATTGGAGGTCGGGAGGTGGGTCAAAAACAGGTTACATCAGTCGAAGGTTAAAACAGTTTTAAAATCAGTCGGGTTTAATTTAATGTTTTAAGGTGATTGGGATACTTAGGAGTACACTTGAGCCCTCTAATGAGCATGGGTGTTGGTTTATATATTAAATAAGAGACCTGAAGGGTGGCTAAGCAAATGGGTTAGGTTAAGACCCCATAATCATAACAAATGTTTTGTATGTTCAAAATCGGTAAAATACGGATAGGCAGATATATATATATATATATATATATATATATATATATATATATATATATATATATATATATATATATATATATATATATATATATATATATATATATATATATATATATATATATATATATATATATATATATATATATACATATATATATATATATACATATATATATATATATATATATATATATATATATATATATATATATATATATATATATATATATATATATATATATATATATATATATGCATATATATATATATATACATACATATATATATATATATATATATATATATATATATATATATATATATATATATATATATATATATATATATATATATATATATATATATATATATATATATATATATATATATATATATATATATATATATATATATATATATATATATATATATATATATATATATATATATATATATATATATATATATATATATATATATATATATATCAGGGCCTTAACAGTATCTTTAATGTTGGGGCAAAAGGGAGGAGTTAGCTAACATATGTAAGGGCATAGGGTTTCCTTTACAGAGATCATGGGTATGTTTAGTTGGGCGTTTGGCTTATAGTTTGGAGACCTAAAAACTGGGACTGTTTTGGGTAAAATGTTAATGGGACGGGTTATGAAGTAAACTGAGTTAAGGGCTTTATATAGGGGTGTAATGAGATGCTTAGAGCATATAAATGAGGTATATATATGGGAGAAGGTTAGATGTCCATCATAGGTTGATGAGCCATCTTAGTGTTTGGTTCATGTTTTGATTGTGTGCTTTTGTTTGTTAGCTTTTTGCTAGTGCGCGGACTTTTGGAGAAGCTCAATCAGGTGAGTTTCATAGTCCCATGTCTTTTTATGTTTTTTTACTTCCAGATGGGATGGAAGAGACACTGTATGGTTTTGTAACTAATGCTGTGAATGTTTTTATGGTTTGTGATGGACTTGTGTGTGCACTTATGTGATTAACTGCTATGTGATTCTTGATTGTGTTTATGATTTGGATCGGGGGACACGTACCGTCTCAGTTATTGTGGTTTTACTTGATACCAAGGGGATGTTGACAAGGCGGGGCCTTGGGGAGGTACATAGATGTGTGAGCATCTATGGGACCAATGGATAATGACAAGGCGGGTCCTTGGGCTTGGTACATAGGTGTATGGGCGCCTATGGTACCATGGTGTTTGGTAAGGCTGGGAGCCTTGGGTTTTGTTTGGAATGATTGTCCTTGAATGTTAGTTGTTAATGCATATTTTTAGCACATTGTCCATATGTTTAGTGGTTTATGGTGGTTCACAACTTATTTTAATCTGTTTTCGGTTGGAGTCTAAACCTATGACTCTCACCAACATTATGTTGACGTGTTTTAGTGTCTCTTTCAGGTGATAAAGTGGTTAAGCGTGAGAACATATGTGGCTAAGATTGGAGTCGCGTAGGAATGCATTTAGAAGGGATCCATGTTCCTTCTTAGTTTATTTTTCTGTTTGTTTCAATAAGTGATACTATGAACCTATATGTTGATTTGTTTGTGTTATTTGTTTGTCTTGGGTAAGAGGTAGGAATGCTACCTACTTACCTAGACTCCTGCATTGATGAGATATTGTCATGACATTTGTGTCACCTTTTATGACATTTTTAATTCATATAGTTCTCTCTATAGACACGCTGTTGTTGTGATGATATCCATACGTCGCGCCCCATATTCCGCCTTGGTGGGGTGTGACAAAATCAGACTTGTGATAACTAGAAAGCAACAGTGGTTTAATTCTTAATTTAATTCAAACTTGTTCCAGGCCTCTACGCAAGATGTTAGTGATCTTTTCAGAACACCTAGAGTGACACTCTTTAGTGTTCACGGTGATGAGTGGAAATACTTCTAGTGTTAACATCAAACAGCACTTGGTAGGTAACTTGCAAGATTCTATATGAATCGAGCTAGTGACAACTGGAAAGCAATGATGGTGCGATTCTTTAATGAATCAAACTTGTTCAAAGAACATGAATTGACAAATTCAATCATGCGGATAATTTTATCTAAATGATTCACTCTTTACGTTCGTAGTCAGCTTTAGATGGTCGAGTAAAGAGAACGGGTTTACCTGTGAAATCTTGTAAAGGAGGCTCTTAATTGAATAAACCTGCCACAAGTACGATATTTAATATCGTCCAACGGTCTTCACCGACCGGTGGTAAAATGCTACCGAATTAGAATGAAATGTCAAAGCCATTTCTTTCGTGTCTACTTATGTTGCTACATTTGAAGACGCTAGCGTTGCGGTGTCCGAAAAGAAGTCGTCCTCACATGCTTATATTTTCTGCATTATATACTTCAACAAATTCTAGAAAGTTCAACATCAAGTCTTCCGATGTACCGAACTCTGAAGCTTTCAAGAATTACAAAGGTATAAGTATGTGAGACATGAAGGCACGAGGAGGCGAATATCACAGATGAAAGATGCACAAGATCAAGGCAACATAAACGTGCTCAAAATTAAAGATAAAGATCATTTCAGCAGATTCACCAAGAAAAAGAAAGAAAGACGAAGACTACGAGCTCAAGACAAGCATTGTATGCTACGTTTATTTTCTTATTGTAACTTGGGTAACCCCTTGTACTTTGGGTGACCTCCCCTTGTTAGGCTTAATTGAGTGACCTCCCTTAGGGGGAGATTGTTGGAAATACGTTTTAGGTATTTAGGAACGATCGGTCACTCAAACAATATATACCTTAGATGGGCTCGTAGTCTAATAGGCTTAACAATATAACCCACAAAGCCCACATGTAGGGTGGTCTATATATACCCCCTCCTAGCATGTTAGGAGGGGTTGGTTCACACATTTGTCAATCTAGTATTATCTTTTCTCTCCAACCTCTTGATACTTTATCTCTCTAGTTCTTCATCTATCTCTCTCTCTTTCTACTATTTTTCTATATATAATATAAGCAAGGATTACCTAGTTCTTTAATTGGTATCAAAAGCCATGGGATGATTGCTTTGTTTGTGTGTTTGTATTCTTATTGATTTTTCGTGATTTTTTAACCTATTAAGCCACGATCCAATTTTTTGTTTTTTTGTGTTTTTTTTGTGTTTTTTTATGTTTAATCTTTCTACAAATCGTCTACTACCCTTTAGTATTGATTTGAGTTTTTTCTTTTGGCTAAAAACACAAAAATTATGGGTGATTGGATTGATTTTTGGTGAAAATCTATATTAAAAAGTACAAATCTTGATTTAAATTTTTCGTCGAAAAAATTGAAAAACCTTGCATTTTTTGGTTCTATAGATGATATAATACTTGGAAGTACAAACGGATTTGTTGGATTCATTCAAAAAGTTGGGTTTTTTGAAGTTGCAAATCTTTGGAATTTTTCGGAATTACAAACTAGGTTCGAACCGGAAATGTTGGGTGGAACCGGGTTTGCAATAGGTTGGAACCGGAGAAGTGCAAGTGGGAACATGAGTTATCAAAGGTACAACTAGAATTGTGTTAAGGGTGAACCAGAGAAGTGCAAGTTCCGACCGGAATTGTACAAAAATCTCGAACCGAGATTGTGCAAGCTAGAACAGGAGAAGTAATAGGCACAACCGGAATTGTGTTAAGGGTGAACTGGAGAAGTGTTAAGTTGAACCGGGTTTGCAATAAGTTGGAACCGGAGATGTGTATCACTTTTGATCAGGAATTATGTTAGGAAACATTTGAACCGGAATTGTGACACTCTCAAAGAACCGGAGTTGTGAATCTTGAAGGACCGGAGTTGTGCCTAACAGGACCGGAATTGCATTTACTTGCCACTGCAAGCCTTCAATTGCCACTGTTAGGTTAACTTAGTCACTGCTGGTTTTAACTTAGCCACTTCCAGTTTTAACTTGCCACTGTCAGGTCTATTTTGCCACTGTCAGTTTAACTTGCCACTGCTAGTTTCAACTTTGCCACTACCAAGCTTCTTTAGCCACTGCCAGACTTATTTTTGGAGAAATCGAAATTTGAAATTTTTGGAACCGAAATTATTTAAGTCTTCTCGGACCGGAACTATTTTCATCACCAAGCAAGGACTCAAGAATTTTTACGGTTTTATCGGTGGTTTGTAAAATCCTACGAATTTATTTCTCGGTTTCTCCACGATTTGTAAAATCCCGTATTGTTCTTTCGACAACAAGCACACTTACTTTCTTTCATTGCTCGATCGATAAGTAATCCTTATTTTTTCACATCGAACTTCAATGGAACCGTTGAATTAAAAGTCTCGAGAGGGAGAATTTCATAAAAGCATGACGAAGCAAGAAAAAGCTGCAAGGTCTCATTTGGACAAATTTAGTGTCATCTCTTTGATCTTACAAAGCTCAAGACCGGACCAACCTTTATGGCACTCTTTGGTCAAGAGTCTTATATATTCATCGATGTAATGATGAAAAACTTAGATATACTAGAAAAGCAACTTGAGAAAGAGGACTTTAATCATTCTGCATCCGCATATGCACTTCAAGTTCTAGTGACACAATTTACGCGTTTCTTCAAATTTGATCTAGCTAAGGGTGAAAACTTTGTGATCTGCCAGTCATTCCTTGAAGACACACATATCGAGATTCAAAAGTTTCGTGGTAAATTGGTCAAAAATGTGGAATATCTTGTGAATTTGATTTACGAAAGATCATGCCTTTAACTATCGGATGATTGTCGGGTGCAAGAAACTCAAATGCATATGCACAGGGATAATGGTCATGCATCGACTCAAAGGAGACCACTTTCGTTTACGATGATAGTAGTGTCATACATTCACGCCAGCATGATTCAAGCATGCATGACGAAGAGCCAATGCTTGGGGTACAAATGAATAATGTATGTACCAATTGTAGGATCGTGTTTTCTAAGGATTAGGCATTGTTGGATTAATCTATTGATATGGATGGGAAAGAAAGAACTTAGAGAGATAAAGGTAGAGAGAGAAAGGAGAGAGATGGAAGGAAATGGTTGATTATGTGAAATGTGTGTAAACACTAAGTGACCAACCCCTCCTAACATGCTAGAAGGGGGTTTATATAGCCCACCCTACATGTGGGCTATATGGACTATATTAGATCACGAGCCCAATATCATTGGAGTGACCGATCCTTTCTAAATACGTAAAAACGTATTTCCAACAATCTCCCCCAAAGGGAGGTCACTCCAAGTTACAATGTCCTAAATAGTCTATAGCTCGTGATCTATGCTAACAATGATGTGACCGAGACTTTCCTTAGAAAAAAGTATTTCCAACAATCTCCCCCAAAGGGAGGTCACACCATTTTACAAAATCTTAAACCTAGCATACTATGCTTGAGTCTTCGATCTTGTTCTTGTGAATATGCTTGATGTGATCTTTGACTTAAGTCTTGAGCATGTTTTCTTGCCTTGACCTTGTACATTCGTCACTTGTGACATTCGCCTCTTCGTGACTTCATGTTCCACATACTTATACCTTTAAATTCTTGAAAGCTTCAGAGTTTGATACAGCGGAAGACTTGACCTTCAAACTTTCTTGAATTTGTTGAAGTACTAATTGTGTGTAGTATAAGCATGTGGTGACGACTTCTTCTGGATTGTACACCGCAATGCCACCTTCTTGTTACGCTGCATAAGACAGTTAGCAACAAACCATATATACGGATGAAATGGCCTTGAACATTTCATTCTAATTCGGTAGCATTTTACCTCCGGTCGGTGAAGACCGTTGGACGATATTAAATATCGTACTTGTGGCAGGTAGTTTCAGTAAAGAACCTCCTTGACAAGATTTCGCGGGTAAACCCGTTCTCTTTACTCGACCGTCCAAAGCTGACTGCGAACGTAAAGAGTGAATCATTTGGATAATATTATCCGCATGATTTGAAGCCGTAAATTCATGTTCCTGGAACAAGTGAAGTTCAATTAAGAACCGCACCATCGTTGCTTTTCAGTTGTCACTAGCTTGATTCGTATAGAATCTTGCAAGTTACCTACCAAGTGCTGTTTGAGATTAACACTAGAAGGATTTCCACTCATCACTGTGAACACTAAGGTATCACTCTAAGTGTTCTGGCAAGATCACTAAGATATTGCGTAGAGGCCTGGAACGTGTTTAAATTCATTTAAGAATTAAACCATTGTTGCTTTCCAGTTATCACAAGTTTGATTCATAAAGAATCGCACAAGTCACCTACCGTGAGCTTTTTGATATTCGCTCAAGAAGTATTTCCATCTTCATTGTAAATACTTTCGTATTACTCGGATGTTCGGGCAAGATCATGAAGATTTTACGTAGGACTCTTAAAATCTTTCTTACTTTTCATAGTGTGTGAAGAAGCAGGGAAATATGAAAGTGTGTCCTAATGAGATATTAGATGATCTCAAATGGCTCTAGACTCAATCGTGCATTTTGGATTTTTGTGATCGGAGGTTGGAGAGGAGTGCCACCATTTCAATACCAATTTATTCGGAGTGAATAAATCAAGATAATGCGTTGTCTCCGTGTGATTAAAACAAATATCTTTTGAGAGATATCTAAGTTAGCTGGGATGGGGTGTGCATTGCATCACTGGGTCCATGATGTCTATCTTCAATATCAAGCATCATTAAAAATAATCTCAATAGCTAATGAGTTGACCCGGTTTCTGCCTAAGTTGTAAGGAGGGCTTCTTTTTTTACACCCTTTATCATTGCAATTCGTTTTCATTCTTCAACCCCTTCAATGCTTACCAATACGTCATAACTAGCACCTTGTTGTGATTGTTCCAGTGCTAACTTAAGTACTTGGTCGGCATTCAGCTACGTTCACAATCTTTCTCCATCTTTCCTAAGGACTACTATTTCTAGCTATGGATTGTCCTTGGGAAGATTCCTCTGGTTCAAGAGGAATCATTGGACTTTAAACTATCCTACCATCCTTATGTCACCACAATCTTCACCGTCGTGCATAGAGATGTTTTGGGTAAGTGTATGTCACCATGAAATCCATTTTGAAGTGAAAATCCGTTTTCTCCCCCTTAACATATGCCACGATATCCGAAAACATTTCGCACATGTCGGGATGAGCCAACACATTAAGTCAAACCATTTATGATTAATCATTTCCCATTTTAAATCACATTTTCTCCCCCATATTAAAAATATTAACCCAATCGATGTTTTTAATATCAATTGATTTAATAGCATTTTAAGAAAATTTGGGAAGAAAAATTCAAATCCAATTATCTTCATGAATTACACAAGCTCCCCCTCAAATTAATGAGGGTGTACTTGAAACGTAAATTAAATACCTTTTAAACACAAGTGTAAGGTACTTATCACGTGCAAAGATCATATATGATAATGTATTCACAAGATTAGAGATTTATGAGGTTGGACCTGAATGATGGAGAACATCATATGAAAGAACCACATGGTTCTTGTTCACGAATGTTGTTCGCCTCATCACGTCTGAAGTTATCTCTTGACTCCATATGTACGATTGATATCGTTGTCTTGACACCAACATGTGAACTTGGCACTTTCGGCGTCAAAGATTCTGAATGCTGGACAATTGCTCCCCCTCAATTGTTGACCCGTGTTCTATTGAAAGAGCTGTAGTCGCCGTTTGAGTAGTCGCATCGTCGAGTATGTAGATATCGATTGTAAATTGCTAAGGTTGGTGGAGATGATAACTTCATAAAAACAAGATTTCTCTTGTTTTAACAAATAAATACACTGACACGTACATAAATTTTTGTTAGATTGTGTTATTACGTAAACACAATCCCTTACATGGTTATAACGTAAACCATGCCCGAGAAAAATTAATTCCCGTTGTTGAGTCAAAGCTTTCCGGTGAAATGCTTGACTTGAATAAGAAAATCAGGTTACTATCTGAAATAATAGCAAACCATTTTGAGCATGTTTTAAAACATTTGAACTTCTGCTCGAACTTTATTTACAACCTCGTGTCATTATTGAATGACATTTCTAGTATCGTAAATATTATCGATTCCAGAAGACATGCTCTTTTTATCAAAACATTTTCGAACACACAATTTTGAAAGATTTAGAAAAACCTTTTTGAGAAATTCTCGAAAAATTGTGTTCAACGTTTTGAAAACCAATTACTTGAGCTTAAGATGTTGAATATCTTGCAAAACGAGCTCAAGTCCAAGAAGTTGTAAACTTCCCGTTGTTAAGGATAAGTTTATCATCGGTGATAAACCTTTCCTTTTAACTGAAGAACGAGTCCTAAGTTGACATTTACTTAGAAGTCGTTTTCATGAGCTTGAAAAACTTTGAATGTTTTAAGGTAAAGCTCATGACCGAGAAAGATGAATTTCTCGTTAAGAAGAAAAGTTCTCTTATTTAAAAGATACACTTTACTTTATGAGCTTAAAACTTGGAATGTTTTAAGACAAGCTCATGACCGAGAAAAATGAATTTCTCGTTACGAGGATAAACTATCTTTAAAGATAAGCTCTCCTAAAATTGAAGTCCGAGTTACAGTCTGATATTTAACTGTAAGTCGTTGTGCATAAGCTTAAAAACTTCGAATGTTTTTAATATTAGCTCATGCCCGAGAAAAATTAATTTCTCGTTGTAAGGATAAGTTTATCATCGGCGATAAACTTTCCTTTTAGTTGAAGATCGGTTCATCATCTGATATTTAATGATGAGCCTTATACACGAGCTTAAAACCTTTGAATTGTTTTAGGATAAGCTCGTGTCCAAGAAAACATAATTTCTTGTTAAGAGGGTAAGTTATCGTTGTTTTGAGGTTAAGTTAATGTTGCGTAGATAAACTTCCCTTTCTTTGATGATCGAGTTACAGTCTGTGATGTGACTATAAGTCCTTGTCGTAAGCTTAACCATGAATCCCCTGAGACACTTGTTTTTCCGATATTTGCTTCTTCAGCAACCAAACTCTAAGAGTGTCCTTAGTTGAACGGTATACAACAATTGGACCGCTTCGTTCTTTTGGAACATCAAATTTGGTACCTGCATACTTATTAGGAATTTGCATGCTGTGATATGGGTTAGCGATATCTATCTTAGAAGCAAGTGGAGATTCACAGTTGTCTTTTCTTGTGCTGGAGGTGACCTGAGGAGATGATTCACTTGTCTTATCTGGTAAACGTTTCCTTTTATAGAAAACCTTAAGTTCAGGCTTAAGTGATGTATCCTCCTTTTCAATTTCCTCCCTAGTAGTCTTAGTAGAATCAGAGACTATCCTAGTTAAAGGACACTCGTTTCCTATAAGAGTGAAAGTTCTACCAGTGGGGTGCCATATTTTACCAATGGGTTTGATTTTGGCAACCCACTGGGATTTAAATCTAGCACGAGAGTTCACCTCATTAAGTAGTTTCTTGATACAAGAATCATGATTTGCCGTAAAGACACATTTTCTACATGTTTTACAAGTAGCATATTTAATGTCCGAGTAAGATCTAGAATTCCTTGATGATTGATTGATGCTCCTAGGATTAGACATGCTACGGTTAGCAGTGTTGGGTAATCTAGTAGGCATCTGTCTAGGTTTGAAATTCCTATCTCTTACTTGTGTCTTTTGCTTAACTTCCCTCAGACCAGATTTATGGTGAACGTCATTTGGACTAGTTCTAGACGTGGTCTTTGGACTATGTCTAGGAGGACTAGATGCAATCATGTGAGTAGGTCTTGCAAAAGCTGTTTTAGACACATTGGCCCTAGTTGGTGGAGTGACTGGTCTAGAAAGATGAACCATATCAACTTGGGAGGCAAACCGCGGTCTCGAGGATTGTGATCGCTCAGATCTAAATGCAGTCGGTTGTCGAATGAACTGATTTGTAGGCGGTTTCCCCAAGATTGATGTTTTTTCAAGCTTAGTGTCCACACTAGTTCCTTTAGTTTTCCTCAATTCGTTTTTCAATGAAGCTATAGCAAAGACCTTTTCCTGTACTTGAGCCTTTAAAATCTCATTCTCTTTGAGCAAGTTATCTTGGGATGCCAATTTAGATTCAATCAACTTAATTTGTTTCAAAAGATTATCCTTTTCAGCTTTAGAATCTAGAACTGTTTGATCTAATTTTCGTTCAAGAACAACGTTTGACTTTTCAAGTTTTTCAAAATATGTTTCAGACTTGTCAGTTCTCTTAGAAAATTCAATTTTGGCATCCTCAAGCTCTTTTGATTGCTGAGCTAAAATCATTTCAAGCTCTTCAATCCTAGAAGCAGAATTGGTTAACCTAACAGTCATAAAGCACATATCATGATCTTTAGCATTCTGATCATTTTCTCCCTCATTATGATTCACATCGGATGAATCAGAAATGGTATTGCTATCACTCTTTTCCATCCCATGTTCGGCATAGATAGGGTCAGAATGCTCAACATGTTGTAATCATTGTTAGATACAGTATTCAATTGTACCCCAACTATTGGCTCTTCGTCATGCATGCTTGAATCATGTTGGCGTGATGCAATGACGCTGCTATCAGTGTTAACCGAGGTGGTCTCCTTTAAATCATCCGTAAGACCATTTGTTTTCTCTGGCATCTGCATCGGATTTTCTTGTATTCCACTATCATGCTCTAGTTGAAGTTGTGAACTTTCATAAATCAAAAGTGCAATAGATTTCATGAAATTTAGCAATCTATCACTGAAGTCTTTAACCTCGATTTGTGTGTCTTCAAAGAATGACTGGCAGATCGTTGAAGCTTCAACCTTGGCAGGATCAAATTGAAAGAAACTCGAAAAATGTTGCTCAAGAACTTGAAGTGAATGTGAGGATTCAATTTGATTAATGACTTCTTTGTTGATCTGCTCTAGTAGTTGGTTACCTTTGAGGAGCATTTGGTGGACGAAAATGGTACGATCTTGACCGAAGAGTGTCACAAAACCGCTTCCTTCTTTAAGTAGAGAAATGTTCTACAGATGGGACCAAAGTAGTCGAAATAAAGTCATTCTACTTTCTCTAGCTTTAACTTTCATTTGATGCGATTCTCCCTTGTTCGATGTCGAATTCAAGACATCCATTAAAAATTCGATGACAAATAATTGTGGATGTGGTTGTTTTCGGAATTTAACAACTCGTGAAGAAACTTAGAAATGAAAATTCTCGATATGACAACACCTACAAAAGATCCGTAAAAACCTCTTAAAAATCCTCGAGTGATGATATACCTCTTTACTCGGCTCAAAAATTGTTGTCGGCTCAAACGATGATAAATTAAACGGAGTCCAATTCAACCGCGGTTCAATCTAAAAAGAAAGCTTGTAAACTAATTAAACCAACCTTCGATTAATCTAGCTCACGGCCCGACAACCACTTTCACTAAATTACTTTGACACGACCCAATTTAACCTAGACAAAATCGGGAATAACTTACTCGTGATCAATTTTCGTCCACAATAAATTACTCGTGAATAACTTAACCAAAAACTTAGAATAATTAAAACGTGTAAAACTTTGACTTGTGAGAAATAAAGCACAACCAATCCCTAACGTGGCCCAAAATGCACACTATACAGCTACGTTTTGCCAAGAAACAATCGTCTATACTGTCCACGTATTGGTGAAGCTAAACTTGTATCCCACTTGGGATGTATATAAAAGTAATCTTACCCTAATTTTTTTGGCCATAACTTAAACATGTATTTCATCAGTCGCTTTCTAACATCTTATCTCCAAATCTCATCTCACAAATCTCATCCACCGTTTCATCCAATACTCCCAAAGCCAAGAACCATCTATAAATCATCCTTCAAGATGCTATTAAAAGTTCACCGATGGTATATCACCTTTCTATATCACCGTTTCTATATCACCGATGCTATTAAACTTAAACATGTATTTCATCCACCGTTTCTATATCACCGATGCTATTAAAAGTTCACGAAGAAGGTGATACTTCAAGATCTTTTGTAAAAAGGGTCTCGGGTAGGTTAAAAATTGTTAAGTTTTGATTTGCATGTGAGTGTTCTTGATTCCGTTTTGTGTGTCAAATTCGAGTCTTGAAGGAGTCGAGTGAGGTTTTTGATTCGTGTCTAGGTTAAGGGTCGAGAGTCGAGGAGATGTGAGTGAGGTCTGCGAGTGGGAGTGAGTCGTTTGAGATGAGACGAAGGTGTTTGGTCTGTTGTCTGCCGAGTCTTTTATGAGGTTGGTTGTGGTGAGTCTTGGTGTTTGAGTAGTCGAGTCTAAATCTGTGTATGTGTCGAGTGTTGTAGTCTAGAGTTTGAGGGTGTGTTCGTTTGGGGCCTGTTTTATCGAGTTAAAACTTGGTCAATCGTAGCATTTAAAAAAGAAAGTCATCGCAGTTTTGCATCGTACCCAGATCGCACCCAGATCGCAGCTTCGATCGCACCCAGATCGCAGCTTCGATCACACCCAGATCGTAGCTTCGATCGTACTCAGATCGCAGTTTGATCGCACTTGATGATCATGACAAGTGATCGCAGTCCTTGATCGTGAGTATCAAGTGATCGTACTCACTATCGAAGTCTAGTGATCGTACTCTAGATCGTAACTTTGGATCGAAGTCACCTATCGCAGTTACTGATCGTAACTTGGGATCGTAACAATCGATCTTAGGATGTGATCGTGATCTTGGATCGCAAGTAGAAACCCCCGGGGTTTATGCGATCACAAAAAAATCAGATCGTAGCCAAAAAATTGTATGTTTCCAGATTCTTGATAAAAAAAAATTGTTGGATTGCAACAAGAAAGTTATGCCCAGAAACAGTTGAAATGAGACAGAATGACCGTTATGGACGAGACAGAATGACAGAATGACAGTTGATAGATGGGACAAAAGATTATAGAAAAAAAATGATATAGAAATTTGAGAAAAAACTGATAACCAAAAAAAAAAAAACTGATAACAGTGAATAATAAAAAGGTTTTAATCAATTTGATGAAGACAAATTTGATACCACCAAATCAAAAGTTAAAAACAACACGCCACACCAAAAGTAAAAAAATAGTGAAAGAGGAAAATTTTTACCACCAAATCAAAAGATAAAAACATATTAATCCGAAGAATCAACCATGCTCTTGATACCAATTGTAGGATCGTGTTTTCTAAGGATTAGGCATTGTTGGATTAATCTATTGATATGGATGGGAAAGAAAGAACTTAGAGAGAGAAAGGTAGAGAGAGAAAGGAGAGAGATGAAAGGAAATGGTTGATTATGTGAAATGTGTGTAAACACTAAGTGACCAACCCCTCCTAACATGCTAGAAGGGGGTTTATATAGCCCACCCTACATGTGGGCTATATGGACTATATTAGATCACGAGCCCAATATCAATGGAGTGACCGATCCTTTCTAAATACGTAAAAACGTATTTACAACAATCTCCCCCAAAGGGAGGTCACTCCAAGTTACAATGTCCTAAATAGTCTATAGCTCGTGATCTATGCTAACAATGATGTGACCGAGACTTTCCTTGGAAAAACGTATTTCCAACACCAATGATCAAAAACATGTTGAGAACTTCGAATCTAACTATGTCGAACATGGAATGGAAAAGGGTGATAGCAATACCACTTCTGATTCATTCGATGTGGGTCATAATGAGGGAGTGAGTGATCAAAATGCTAAAAATCATGAAAATTGATTTATGACTGCTTCATTAACCAATACTGATTCTAGGATTGATGAGCTCGAAACGATCATAGTTCAAATCAAAAGATCTTGAGGATGCTAAAATTAAATTTTCGAAGAAAACGGATAAATTTGAAAAATATTTTGACAAACTTGAAAATTCAAACGTTATTCTTGAACGAAAATTAGATAAAAAATTCAAGATTCTAAAGCTGAAAAAGGTAATTTTTTGAAACAAATTACTTTGCTCGAATCTAAGTTAGCATCCCAAGACATCTTACAAAAAGAACACGAGATCTTGAAACAGCGTTACAATGAGTTAAATAATTCTATCATAGAGACGAGGTCTAAAACTCTAGAGCTGACGACCCCGTTAACTACCGAAAATGTTGATATAAAGATTTAAGTTCAGGAAAAGGTTTTTGCAATAGCAGCTATGAAAAATGATCTAAGGAAACTGATAGTTGTAGTTTTACACTCTTTTAGGAAAAAGAGCGTAATTAGGGTAAGTACGACGGTTTAGGAAAACCGTGCACAAATGACCCAAAGGTAAGTTCGTTCTCAAGGAGGCTTGTGTATTATGTTAAAGACTTGATTAAATATTTGTGATTAATATTATGAAGAAAGAAAAGAGAAAAGGATGACGATTACGATTAAAATTAAACTAAGACGAAAGTCGTAAACGTAAAACCATAAAACGTGAAGAAATTTAAAAAATTACCCTAAAAATTCCTAGAAAATTGCGATAAATCCTAAAAAATGCAATTAGAGTTCACAAAAAATCAAAAGTCACTCAAACCTTTTATTTAATTAAATAATAATTTTTTAATGCTAATTAAAGCCCAAAAAATTAATTTAATTAATAAAAAGCCCAAAACGAGATTTTTCAATTTTTAAACCTCTAAAATAACTTAATTAAACTAAAAACTATTTTTGGAAAATTTAAAATTAATTAAAACTATTTAAAAATGATTAAAAACTATTAAAATATTAAAATAATCCTAAACATTAATTAAATGACAAGAAAATTAATTCAAAATTTTTAAAAATCCTAACTTAATGTATTTGACCTAAGAAAAATGAAAAAGTTGCAAAAAAATTAAAAACAATTTTTAATAATAAAATAATAATAAATTATTAATAAAAATTCAAAATTTATAAAAAATTCTAAAAACTTGCAAACTAGTTTAATCTAAGTTAAATAAACAGAAAATGAAAGTGAAATGACCAAATTACCCCTATTGGGCCTCCAAATGGGCCAAAAGTCCAAACAGAATGCTTAATGGGTTGTTTAAGGCCCAATAAGAAAAATGTTGACCAAATAAGCCCAAAACTTCCAGTCTAGCTTAAAATTTGATTTTAAACACAAAGCTCTAAAGGCCCAAAAGCTGAATCAACGCTTATCATAGCTTAATAAGCAACAACTTATTCTTAATGGGCTTTTTGGCCCATTAAGCCATAAGCTAATGCCATAAGCTGAAATTTGACACACATCCTTCTAATAAGATTATAAAGCTATTTTTAAATAGAAATTTTGAATAAGCCCAAGAAATAAGCTTGAAATAAGAAAAAGCTCTCTACACAAAATGACAAAATAGTCATTTTCGAGTTCTAGGCTGATTCAAGAGCTGATTGTTTTTGCAAAATGTTTTAAATCACTTAACTAAGATTAATAATCAAAAAGATTTCAAATAAGCACACTGAATAAGCTGGAAAAAGCAATAAGCTATTTTGAAAAAGAAAAGTCAATTCTTTTTCTAATCAAACCTAAAAGTCAAAGGCTCAAATGCTCCAAAATAGTCAAATGGGTCAAATAAGAAAGATTGATTACAAAAACAAAGTTGTTTCACAATAAAATAAGCGATTATAGCTTATTGATAAACTGATGACCAAATAACACTAGCAGTGGGAAAGGGTTCCCACTGTTTGACTTTCTTGACTCTTGTTTTTATTGAGATTTACTTGGATTTAATGGACAAACAAGGCACCCTTATAACCAGTGGGTTATAAGGAGTCAATAACAAGCAACGAATCACAAAAACACCCAGCCAATTTGTACAGTAAATTCAAACAATGCTCAGATATGGTCCAGATATGAAACAGGCAGGTCTGGTGATATAAGCTAATGTTTAAGCTAGTATAAGCTAACCGCAGTCCACCAAATGCATACACAAGCTCAATACAACTTAGTAACACACAAATTAACTCATTTCATACCCTGATTCCAAGTTTATAACTAGATTAAAACCCTAAGTGACTTACTGACATAAACAGATGAACACAAACACTTTTTTGCTGATATACTTGACCACAAATCCAATTTCAAACCCTCAAATCTTCAAATCAGGTTACACAAACTTGGTTTTAGCACTTGTTAACCCTAAATAAGCATACACTCTAGGTGTTCCCAACATTTTTAGATCAAAACAGGCAAAAACAAGCAAGATATGGCACAGATTAAGATTTGATGTTTAGAAGCACAAGACTTGTAATTATAAGCATACAAATACCTCAATATCAGATATAAACAAGAATAAACCCTTAACACTAACTCAAACTCAAATAAAAACCTTAAAGTAGTAGACCCAAACACCCTTTTAACTTTTTAAATCAAGATTTAACAAAGTAAATGTGTTTAACAGGTTTACCCAAGCCTAAACATGCATCATAACAGTATCACTATGAACTTAGAACCAATTATCATGCATAAGAACACACCAAACAACAACAGATCCAAAAAATCATTTGGAACCAATTTCTAACAAATTTTTGAGAGAATAGCTCAAACCTCATGAATCTACATCCACACTCACGGATTTATAGCTTATGTGCCTAGCTAAACAAGGCACAAGCATCCAAGAACACCCCTGCCAAGATTCAACAGAGTTAAGGACAATTTTTAACAGAAAAATGAAAAATGAAACAAGATCCTTTCAAGCTTGTATCCTACCCCTTGATCCTTCCCAAACCACAAGCTTCACAGAACCTTGATAATCTTCTTATCAGGGTACTATGATCAGCTTATAGTCCGGAAAGTCAAGTGTTTGAACAAGACTTAGAAAAAATCAAGTTTTTGAATTTTTTTTGTAAAACTTGCTTTAACCTTAAAACCAATCCTTGATACTTCACAAACACAAACATGTAACATTAACAACAATTAAATAAGAATGGCACTTGGAATTCGTCAATGAAATCACACACTTTTTCATTCATATGAAACAAGGCATTACAGATTCTTGACCAAAGGAAAACCAAGAGCAAGAGATAATATATGAGTCCTAATGCCTTATATAGGCTACAAAGATGATTCTAGTAAGCTGATAAAACTAAAACCCTAATGCCATGAAGTTTCCATAATGCCCTTGAAAATTTGAAAATTGCTTGGACGAATTTGGACTTTTGTTGAAGAACATGTGATGCCAGTGGTGCCAATTTGATCCAAGGGCTTCAAATAAGCTTAAGAATGAAGCTTCATTGTGGTTCGTGTATTTCTCTGCCAAGTTTTTGTCATCTTCCCTAAAGTGAAGTAGGGGAGGTTTCATGTGAGTAATGTGGTGATGTGGCACTTTGTTTATGAGTTGGGTTTTGGTCATTAGACCCTTAAACATAAAACTGGAGGTGATTATGGTCTAATTGTTGCTTAAACAAAAATCCCCAATTCATGTTCTTGAGATGAATAGTTGAGTTTGATCTAGTTTTGGGGTTAAAAAATATGTTTAGCGCGTGTTTGTTTAACTAATTAATATTAGTTAATTCCGGTGGTGAGTGGGATGGTGATGTGGATGATTGGTGGATTGTGATTGGCTGGAAGGGTATAGTGGGGCACGTGTCAAGCCAAGGTTGGTTAAGGTAACTTAGGTAGTCTGCCAGCTTTGGTCCCCCTTCTTTCTTTCTTCTTTCATTTCTTGTTTAATCCCCCAAAAACTGAATTTCCTTTATATAACAAGTTTCAGTTTTTATACTTTGGCCACAAAAATTTTTCCAAAGTGTAATCAAGGACTTGTTTTGTAATTTGAGGATATTTGAAGGGCTGATTTTGGCATGTCTTCAATCTTCAAGGTATTCACTTGTTTGTTTGTCTTCATGAAGGACTAAAATTGACAAGTCTTCAAATTTAAGGGACCATTCTTGCCAATTCTTCAAAGTTGAGGGTCCTTTTGTAATTTTGACAAACTTTAGGGACCAATCTTATAATAATGAATATACAAGGGTTTAAAGTGTCAGTTATTCAATAATGAAGGACCCTTCTTGTACAATCTTCAATTCTTCAAGGACTTTTCTTGGAAAATCAACTCTAGGGCCCGGTTCATTATGCGGCTTCGTTTCCCGTGTTCGTTTTTGCTTGTTTCTTGTGATCTTTTGTCATTTTCTCGATACTCGTACCTAAAATACACATTGAACAAACACAAGCATATATTTGGCACTTTTTATGATATTTTAACCATTTTAAGCCCGTTTTGGACGATGAGACTATGTATAAAAGAAGTCTCATCACTCCCCATACTAAACCATTGTCGTGCCCTCACGCAATGCTAGAATAAAGTATCGTAACACCTCCAAAATTCATTTTTATGCACTTTTATTGAATCATAAACTTACTACACTACCACTACTTGCTACTACTTGTATTTTAGACATAATGTAGGATTTTCATCGCAAAATGAGACGTTTAGGTTCAAAGAACAAGAACACGTGAATGCTTCGTTAGAAATAATTTCGTCGTCCTTGATTTTCACTCAATTCCATGCCAAGCGTGTAATAAGATCATTGTAATTATAAGTTAGTAATGCTAACACTACTCATATGCCCTAATCACGTACTTAGACTCCCTTAATCCTAAGTGGTATCTCTTATATTTTATTTTTGTCTTGAATGTTCACGAGGATACATTGTTTGACTTATGCGATGATAGAGATTAAGGTCCAAAAATAGAGTCATAACGGTGTAACCAAGACCATCGAATTAATAACCTCCCCTAATAGACAACGATGTCAAAAAATTAAGTCAACAAGAAGGATCGATAAACACGATTTTATAACGGTTTTGAACATGAGACTTATTACCAAGACTTTTATATGCCCCCTAATGGATGGGCCTTATTATCATAGGTTTACCTCCATCTTTTATTCAACTCCGCCATAGAGCTTTTATTATGACTTCAGTCTTGCCTTGCCTTTTATGTAACCTCGCCATGAGGTGTTTATTATGGCCAAAGACGTATATCCTCACGCTAAAAGCGTATTTTGGATCTTTAAAGCTTCAAAGATTAAGGCATACGTCACTTTCAATTTCGCACAGATTTTTCGGCCTTGTGAGCTTCAAATTGTTTGATTGATTTAGGTGAGCACTTGAAATCTTATTAATAGGTGAAGCTTTCGATTATACGGGTTGCCAATACTTCAAAACCGTGAAGCTGGCGATACCTTAATGTCTTCCCAATTTAATTACATGGAAGCTACTAGAAAAGACTAGAAACCAACAATCAAGACTAAACTGCTAAGCTAATACTTATTAGCAAAATATATAAACAAGCGAAGGGAGAATAAGCAAACAACGAGAACACGTGAGTTTTTGAAAGAATACGAGTACTCTACGTTTAGCATAGTAACTTATAATTAACTCTATCATTTCTCGTCCTCATTTAAGAGACTTAGCCTAATATAAGGTTAAGGAATCGAAGCTAAGTGCTCAACACGCACGGTCGAGTCAAAAATTACTCTTATTCTCGCCATCGGAAATCTACATTCGTGTCTTCAAACACTTATAAAACATGAGAAAAAATTTAAAATTTGACCATTTTTAGCCTTATTTTGTAGCAAAATGATAAACAAAAGGATAAACTTTGGAAAGCGTGAAGGTTTGGCAAGGAAAGTATCTATTCACCCCCATACTAAAGTTAAACATTGTCCTCAATGTTTCGAGTCTAAGGGTAGGATACCCCCATACTAGAGACGTAGTCGAATGCATAATCTAGCATGGAAATGGTGGAACCATTAAATTAATAGCCGTTTATGAAGTGTGCTAAAAACCTAAGGTTAGAACAATCAAGGATATATCATGTGGATATCGAGAAATTCTTCAAAGCAAACGATCGAGGCTCACGTAAAACGAACACGAGAGGCTCCAATCGTGAAGCTGATGATCTAAATAACCAAAATGCACAAACAACCACGGAACAAAGGTTGGAAGGGCACAAAT
The DNA here is from genome assembly GCA_025667525.1 of Glebionis coronaria. NCBI lineage: Eukaryota > Viridiplantae > Streptophyta > Magnoliopsida > Asterales > Asteraceae > Glebionis > Glebionis coronaria. The sequence continues at coordinate 402,384,639 of CM046881.1, forward strand.
CCCCTCACGTAAGCTACATTAGAAAGCGATAATATGTACATGGATAAGCATGGGACTCCCTGATAGGTGTGAAAACACCCATCTTTTCTACCACTTAATTACAATAATAACCGAGCCAAAACGTGTATTTTATGTCTTTTATGTCAGAATTATGCGTGGTTTGTGTTTTTGTTGTAATTTAGGACGAAAAGGTGAAAAGTGGAGAAAACACGGGAATTCACGGGCATTTACGAGCTTTTATTGAAGAAAAAGATGAAAGACGAAGTCAAGAAGTCAAGAGTGCAAAAAGAACGGAAGTCCAAGACCAATTATAAAGATTTATCGAAGAAAAAGTCAAAAGACGGAAGTTTACTTAAAGCCGAGGAACTCAAGTCTTATTTATCGAAGAATTAAAAGACGAGTCCAAAGAAATCCCGAGCCAAAAGTCATCAAAGTCCAAGATTAACAAAAAGATTAAGAAGGAAGGACTTAAGGGCGCAATTAAGAAGAAAGGAAGGAGGGGAGGAAGCTTCCTCTAACCACTCCCCCTAATCACCTATATATACCTCTCATTTTCATTTCATTAAGTTTTGTTGGCTAGATTGACAAACTAGTTCTTCCACGTTTATTTTATGCACCTTTAATTACTTGCACCTTTAATTACATTTCTTGCACCTTATTTACCATTTAATTTCAAGTAAGTTTTTCTTTTAATTCTCGCACCTTTACTTTATCTTGTTGATCTCACTCTACCTTTCTTTAATCTTTGATTTATATGCTTTTTGTCTTGTTGATTTGTTTTAAGATTACATTTTTATGCTTTTGATTGTTTTAAATCATTTATTTTCATAGCTTATTTTGTTTATTTTCAAGTTTATATAGTTTTTATAAAAGTTATTTTTATATAAAAAGTTGTTTTTCTTAAAGCTTATCCTTTTCGTGTTTAAAAAGTTGTTAAATTTCAGTTTGTTAGCTTATTTTCATACGGTTTACCTTAGATATTTAGTCTTGTGCTTATTAGAATCATAGCTTATTTGTGTAGCTTAATTTGTACTTTTTCCTTCGTATTCCGATTGGTAAATCGGAAAAGGGCTTACATATTCCGACCAGCATTCTTTGCTTGGTCGGAAAAGGGTTTTAGTATTCCTATCTGTATTCCGATTGGTGGTGTAGTTTGGTATTCCGATTGGGGCGATGTAAGTGGGTATTCCGATCTGAACTAGTGACAGGTATTCCGATTGGTGCTCCTATCAATATTCCGATCGAGGTGTTATTTGGGTTATTCCGATCAAATAGGTGACAGCTATTCCGATTAAGTATTCCGATTAACATTCCGACCAAAGTTCACTCCAGCTTTCCGATCAGGTAGGTATATATTCCGATCTGGGGGTTTGCTTGGTATTCCGATCGGTTAAGTGACATATTCCGATTGGTCTACCCCGATATTCCGACAGGTTTGGTTTGATATTCCGATCAAGGTAAGATCGGAATATATACCGATTTGGGAGGTTTTTCATTTATTTTGTCTTGTTTAATTTTAAGTTGTTATTTTAATTCTTGTCTAACTTTAATTTCCGTCACGCTTTTAATTTTACGTCATTTACATTTACGTCTTTGCACTTTTAAATTTAAAAACAACCAAAAATATTTGTTTTACCAAATTCAACTGAGTCGTACTTTAAGCCGGGAATCAATTCGTTAAGATATCGAGACTTGAACTTTAATTTTTATACAGGGTGTCAAAAGACTTGTATTAAATGGCGCCGCTGCCGGCTCTTTTCGTAAAGATTAACGGTTTTCTGTGAGAGAGCGTTGCTTTTTGGGATCCGTTCACTTGTGAGCGTTATTTTTCTTGCCTAAAAAATTCAAAAAATCATAAAAATTTAAAATTGATAAAAATCCATAAAAATTAAAAATTTTCAAAAATCCAAAAAGATTTTATTTTTATTGTGTATATATATTGTCTTTGTGTTTGGTTTTGTTTTCTTTTGCATTTTAAGGTGTATGCGTACTAGATCTTCTAATTATCAAGAGCCCGAGACTCAAGAAGATTTAAGTATGTCAGGTGTCAACAACAATATTCCACCGCACCTCAACAATAACAACAATGTTCTTCCACAGCCCGATCTTCGGACCATGGAGGAGCTTTGTCAACCTACCATGTTTGGACAAGGAGGACCGATTGCGCCGATGCAAATCAACGCTCCTGAGTTTTCGTTGAAGCACCATATGATTCAGCAAGTGCAAACTAACCCATTCCATGGATTGCCTGATGATGATGCCAACAAACACCTCGACAAGTTCATTACAATCACCCAAAGCATGAAGTTGGCTGGTGCCACAATGGATGAACTTCGCCTACAACTCTTTCCATACACTTTATTACATCATGCCGAGAAATGGCTTGATCGTCTCCCAAAGAATTCTATTCACACTTGGGATGACATGACTCAACGCTTTTTGTCGCGCTACTTTCCACCATCCATGGTCACGAGCCTTCGCAATCAAATCAGCGGTTTCATGCAAGACCCTGATGAATCTCTTTTTGATGCTTGGGAGAGATATAATGTCTTGATCGATAGATGTCCAAACCACAACATGCTCCCTGTGACCTTAATAGATACTTTCTACAACGGTTTGACTTTTTGAGATCGTGATACGATTAATGCAGCCGCCGGTGGCACATTCATGAAAAGGAGACCCGAGGAGTGTAGAGAGCTTAATGAGAACATGACTACTCACCACAAAAACTGGGATTCCTCTGCTTCTTCAAGGAACCACCTGAGAGTCAATGTTTCCTTTACTTCAGCAAACCCTGATATGACCGAACTCACTCGTGTGCTGACCGAAATGAGCAGAAGTATGCAACTCTTGGCTTCAAACCAACAACAACAAGTTAAAGCTGTTGCTACTCCTTGTGAAACATGCGGCGGTCCTCACTCATACACCGATTGTCCTTCGACACAAGGAAATCCGGAAAATGTGTATGCAGCTTATGGTAATTATTCACCGGAAAATTACCAAGCTCGACCTCAAGGGGATAGAAATCTGCTGAGTTACCGATCAAACAACTACCTTTCACCCGGTTTTTCTCCTCAAAACCAAAACTCCGCCAACAACTACAATAGAAGCAACCAAATCCCACCAAGAGCTTCTAATCCTTATCACCCACCCGCCCAACAAATCCCACCCAGTAATCCGGATGTTGAGGCCATAATGAGAACCCAAGGTGAGCAAATCAAGAATCTGCAGAGTCAAATTATCAATCTTAAAGGAGATATCACAAAGCAAGGAAATGAGATAAGATCCGAGCTTCGAGATAATATTCAATCCTCCTTCAGCAATCAAACCAATGATTTGAAGAATATGCTTGCTAGTTTCTTGCCCGCCGCTCAACCTTCTTCTTCGAGTTCTCTACCTTCAAACACCGTCACTAATCCGCGAGCCAATGTGAGTGCTATTACTACTCATAGTGGAGTCACCATAGTAGGACCACAAATCCCACCCCCGTCATCTACACCTCCTCCACCACCATTTATCCCTACTCCTCCTACACCTAGTATTAGTGCACCATTACCGTCTTCGCCTCGACGTGATGAAGTTCCCACGAATGACCCTTCAACATCTCAACCTTTACCTACACCTGTACCTTCACCACCTAAACCCAATATCCCTTATCCCTCTCGTTTAGGCAAGACCAAAATGCTAACCAAGGAGGACTCCGAAGTGGCACGCTATGTGAAGATGATTTCTCAAATGAACTTCAACATTAGCTTTCTTGAAGCACTTGTCCACATGCCCAAATTTGTTAAAGCATTTAGGGAAATGCTTAACAAGAAGGAGAAGCTGATTGAACTCGCCAACACACGCTTAAATGAAAACTGCTCTGCAGTTATTCTTAAAGAACTTCTGGAAAAGCTTGGAGATCCCGGTCGTTTTGTGTTGCCTTGCGTGTTCAACAAAACTGAAGAATTTACTGCCCTTGCTGATCTCGGGGCTAGTATTAATTTGATGCCATTAAGTGTTTGGAAAACACTATCATTACCCGACCTCACTCCAACAAAGATGACTCTTGAGCTTGCTAATCGCACTCTCGCTTACCCCGTTGGTATAGCCGACGACGTGTTCATTAAAGTTGGCACATTTACTTTCCCGGTCGATTTTGTCGTAGTTGATTATGAAATGGACCCTCGTATTCCTTTAATACTTTGTCGGCCATTCTTGAGAACCGGACGAGCTTTAGTGGATGTGGTCGAAGGTGAGTTAATCTTAAGAGTCGGGGATGATGCACAAGTTTTCAAAATGGGGAAGCTTACCAGTACAACCTTTGGAGGACGAGAATCAGTGAATATGATTAATGTGCTCGATGACTTTACCGTCTACAACAATCCTCTATTCGACTCTTGCATCGATAATCCACTTTTTCAAGATGATGTGGATGATTCTCGGTCCAATTTGGAACCTTCTCCCATTTATGATTCTCCACCGGTCTTTGATGCTTATGATGATGATTCTAGCTCAGATTCGGATGATTATGATGACCTTACTTCTGAGTATCCCGTTCTGCCCACGTATGATGATTTCGATGAGGATGATACTCTTTCGAGCGATTCTTCACATGATGAAGATCCTCCGCCATCACTCGATCCTACTTTGGACGATTACTCATTTGAGGAAGATTTCTCTGCGTTTCTCAACACTTACTTCCCTCATGAGAGTGATGCTCCTCCTTTGGACTTTGAAGATTATCGTCTTGATCCTACTTTGGATTTGAAGCACATTCTTTCAAAGGAGAAGAAACCGATCGACTCCGAAATCCGCAGCACGTATGAGTTAACACCTCGTTGTCCCCCTTCTGAGGACGAGGTTGTGCTTCTTCGCGGATCTTCTTCACACTCTGCTAAGCCTGAGGGCTATTTTCCCCTAAAGGAAAAGGTGTTCGACCCTGGTATTGACATTCTGCAGCCATCTCAGTATCCACCTGATGAAATAAAAGGAATTATCTTTGGAACTTATGGACATCTGCTTGCACCACTTCAACCTTGCTTCCACCGTGCTCCATCACTGCTTAAGGGAACCTTGCCTACTCTTCTTTGGCTTGCCTTGTTCGCCTTAAGCTTGTGCTTATTGATGGACGAAAACTATGTCTTTGATCCTGGTGGATATGTTTCATGCTTCTTCCGTTGATGATCAAGGTCGAGTCAGGCTAATGACTCGGTTAACAAAAATCAAGCGCTTCTTGGGAGGCAACCCATGCATCTATCTTTTCGCTTTCTTTATCATAAGTGTAGGGGAGACCCGTTGGTGTTTGCTCTCTCCTCTCTTCTACTAATCAGGGATTCGAACTTCAATGATCCACTCTTGATGATTCTTGACTACCCGTGATTCCGTTTCTACTTCTTCCCGGTTCTATCCTAAACTCTTTTCGATTCACTATTTTATATTCTCTCAATATTAAAATAGGAATCTCTCTAGTTGTCTCTTCCTTAGCGAGATTTAAACAAAGTGCACAATGTCCTAAGTGTAGGGGAGTTTACTCCCACATGCTTAAACATTGAGGACAATGTTTAACTTAAGTGTAGGGGGGACTTCTATCGAAGTTAAGTGGCCTTTTCCTTGTTTTTGTCCTCATTTTAACCGGAAAATCAATTTTTCGACATTTTTCAAAATTTTTGATCTATTTTGGCCTATTAGTTTTTCCCTTTTGTGTAGTTATTTTCTTTCCTTATTAGAATAAATGCTAATAAAGTGGTTTTAATTTTCAAACGTTGTGAATCTTTTGACTCAACCCGAGTTTACTTGTCTAAGTTACTCTAGCTAGTATCCTTAACGTGTTTAAGTCAAGTTTTGCTAGGCTTTTATATAGGGAGCTATAAAACACGAAAGTCTTAACTCTCACGGGTTAAGAACAAGAACTTTTCGCAAGTTCCTATAATTGATCCTAGAGAGTCGTTTATCAAGGGAACTTTAAAACGTGATTTCTAAACTTGAAAAAGTCTAAGAATTTGCAAGATCCTATAGGCGACTCGAAAACCCAAAACTTTAATTTAATAGGCTAAGCATCCACGAGTCTCATTCCTTGAGATTTTAAACTGTGGAGAACGAGAGATGATAGAGCCATTTATAAGTACGGCATTCTTTCGTGAATTTATGTGAGTTAATTATGAGCCTATTCTCCCATCGCTTCCTAAATAATTTATCTGCTAATAAATAAGGTTGTACGATTTGAAAAGTTACTTAGCTTCTAGTCCAAGATCGTTTAAAAGTTGCTCGGTATGGATTAGAGTTCATAGACAAGGCATAACTTATTGAAGCGGGATGCGAAGATTGGCGAGTCCGAAAAGGCCCTAACAAGGCATGAGGGCTATATTTTGTTGCTAAAGATCCAAAGTGATGTGAAGAATCATTTATCAAAAATCAATATGAAGGATCGAGACACACGACGAAAAGCAAAAACTCCCCAAAAGTCATGGAGAAGTGTATCCGAAAAGACCCTAACAAGGTATGAGGATAAATAGATCCAAGTCACAAAAGGAGGCGGATCGTTGTATATCAAAGTCCAAAATAAAGATTGGAGAAAAATGAAGAAGTCGTGGTCCAAGTATGAATCTCTCAAAACTTCAAGTGAAGAAATTCCTATATGAAGAGAAGACCATAATTTCATGAACGTCTCTCAAGGTTTGAAGTATGAAGTCACTACCAAATATCGGTCCGAGAAAGGTCTCAAATCAAGAAACGAGTTATGCCAAGATATGAACTTTATAAGGTCCCGAGAAGCAGTTTTAAAAGATTTTGTCCTTTAGCTAACTATTGATTAAATCGTTCAGTTTATTTTCGGACTAAATAACTATCGAAATAAGTCAACGATGCATCTTCGTGATCATTCAAGACAAAAATAAAATATAAGAGATACACCTAGGAATAAGGGAGTCTAAGTGAATAATTAGCCCACATGAGTTCGTGTTAGTCTGCTAACTTATAATAACAATGATCTCGTTTTTAAGCTTGGTTTGGAGAAAGTGAAAAATTGAGGATGATGATTATTCATGACATTCCCAAAACCCAAGGTATGCCTTTTGGTTTCTTTACTTTGAATGTTTATAGTTTTCTATCTCTTTAATAAAGGCCAACGTGGATTGATTATGATGAGAAATGTAAACTTGCTTTGTAACTAATGCATTGCATGAGGACATTGTGATGAGACTGCTTTTATACATAGTCTCATCTTCCAAATAGGGCTTAAAATGCATGAAATATCATCAAAATACCCAAATATATGCTTGTGTTTGTTGCTTGTGTATTTTAGGTACGGATATTGAGATAATGACAAAAGATCACAAGAATCATGCAAAAACGAACACGGGAAACGAAGCCGCACAATGAACCAAGCCCTAGTGAAGACTTTCCCAAGATCAACCCTTGAAGATTTAAAGAAATATGAAGAAGGGTCCTCCAATTATGAAGAATTGACACTTTATACCCTTGTATCCTCATAATTACAAGTTTGGTCCCTAAAGTTTGTCAAAATTACCAAAAGGGCCCTTAACTTTGAAGAATTGGCAAGTTTAGCCCCTCAACAAAGCTAAATTGTCAACCAATATCATCCACAAAGTCAAATATATCATGAAGTCCTTCAAAGTACAAGAAATGACAAGTTTGGTCCTTTGAAAAATCCAAAATTACAAAAAGGACCCTCAACTTTCAACAATTGGCAAAAATGGTCCCTCATTTATCAAGACTTGGCAAATTCAGTCCTCCAAGATGACAATTATACAAGTCTAGACCATTATCATTGAAGAAATTACCAAACCAGCCCTTGAAGAATTCAAATATGGCAAGAAATACCCCTGAATTCATGTTACAAAAGTTTATGGGCCAAAAATGCCAAAAGTCCAAAGTTGATAAGGCTTAAATGGGCGCTGATAGAATTTTGTTTGCAAATGACAAGAAGAAAGAAAGTGAGGGGTTAAAGCTGGCAGACAAGTATTATTACCTAGACCAACCAATGGGTGACACGTATCCCACTCAATCTTCGCAACCAATCAAAACCCACCATTTCTCCACCTCATTTCCCACTCACCGTTTATATTAACTAACTTTTCAAATAAGTTAATTAATATTAAATCACGCGCTAAACACCCCTTTTAAACTTCAAAACAAATCAAACAACCTGTTCTTCATGTTCTTGATAAAATTAGGCATTCCTTAATTACTTGTAATTAAGCCCTAATTGTTTCCAGATTTATGATTAACCATCCCATAAACACATCCCAATCCTTAAACATGACACCCCACCAACCCACATGCTACATGGGGCCTCCCCTGCTACGTCTAAGAGGAAGAAGACAAAGAAGAGCCAGTCATCCAACGTCCCACAATTGTGCTTACATCCTAAGCTTGTTACAAACCCTTGGATCACTTTTTCACTTGCCAACTCATGCTACAAGCCAAGAAGAGTCACATGATCTTCAAAAGATGCCAAAGCTGCAAGGGCAAAATGGGGACTTCTACACATTAGGGTTTACGTTTTTTCTTGCTTAACTAGTTCACTTGTAGCCTATATAAAGGCATCTAGGTCTCTCATTTACGTTTGCTTTTGGTTTTTCCTTTGTTCAAACACTTGTAAATCCTTTTTCAGTTTAATGAATTTGAGTTAAGTGATTTGAAGAAAGACCAAGTGCCACCTTTATTCTGTTGTTTATGTTCTTAGTTTACTGCTTTTAAAAGTTTAAAACCTGTTTTCAAAAGAGGAGTGTGCACAAGTTTGCATATTTTCCTCATTTTCTTGATATTTTGCTAAGTCTTGTTCCAATCTTGGAATTCTTGGGCTATAGGGCTGGTCATAGCATCCTAACTGAGTTGGTTAAGGTGTGGTGAGGCTTATAACTTGGGGATAATCAAGTGTGGGGTAACAAGTTTGCATCAATCAAGATTTTTCCAAGTTTCTGATTTTACATGTTATTGTGCTTAACCCTTGTTGAATCTTAGCAGGCTTTTGTGGAAGCTTGTGCTTGTTCTTGCTAGCACATAAGCTCAAAATTCGTGGGTGTGGATGTACATCCATGAGGTTTGCTTACTTAATCTCCAAATCTGCATAAATTGTGATTTTTGGTGATATTTGTATGAAACTGTTGTTCTTGTGAATTTTGTGGCTTGTTCTTGCTTGAATCTGTTATTTAGACTTGTTAGAGTGTTAATTGATGCTTGGTTGGCCTGAAATCTTGTTTTGCTTTTGAAAATCTTGATTTGAAAAAGTTAAAGGGGTGTTTGGGTCTACTGATTTATGCTTGTATTCTGATTTTGTGTTAAGGGAAAGTGTTGTTTATGCTTTGTATCTGATATACCTTTGTTTGAGAGTGTTTTGCTGCAAGTTATTGGGTTTGAACACTTGAATTGATCAATCTGCTATTAAGACCTTGTTTCTGCTTATTTTGACCTAGGATTTTGGGAACACTTAGTGTGTATGCATGCTTAGGGATAAAAGTGGTTTAAACAAAGTTAACTTAACCTGTTTGAAAGATTTGAGGTGTTGAAATTGGCTTGTGTGTCAAATACATCAGCAAAGGTTAAAAACTGCATGTGTAGTGTTCATCAGTAACTTTTATAGCTTGGATCTTGCTTAATTCTTTGAACCAGTGCATGAAACCTGTTTAGACTTGCTTATTGGAGTTTATTATTGCTTGTGTATGCATTTGGTTGAATTTGGTTGGCTGATTTGTACTAAAATTGCTCTTGAATGCTAAACTGCTCATTGTTCATGTCTGTGCTATATCTGGTGATAAATTGATTAAACTGTATCAATTGGCTGTTTGTGATTGTGTTATTTTGCTTGTTATTGACTCCTTTTGATCCAAAGATCAATTGGGTGCCTTTGTGAAAACTGAATCCAAGAAAAAGTCACTAAAGACAACAAGTCAAAATAGTCAAGCAGTGGGAAAAGTTCCCACTGCTCAACAACCAAAACTAGCCCCTGCTAGTGCAATTTTATCATCAGCTTATCAATAAGCTATTCTAGCTTATTCTGACTTGCAACAACTTATTTTTTGTAATAGATCTTCATTATTTGACCCATTTAAGTGAACTGGAGCTTATCAGACTTTGACTTTGACTTTTCACTAGAAAACCAACTTGTTTGACTTTTAAGATAAGTGCTTATTTGATTTTCCAGCTTATTGAGTGTGCTTATTTGAAAGTTCTTTGGTTTTTAAGCTTAGTTTTGTCAAAAGAAACATTTTGCAACTTGAATCAGCTTCTGAGGTGGTCTAGATCATAAAAACGACTATTTTGTCGTTTTGTGAATAAGTTGTTGACTTGTTTCTGGCTTATTGAGTGGTCTTATTTGAAATTTCTTTTTACAGAAGTCTTTGTTAGGTCAAAAGAAGGTTGTGTGTTAAATTTTAGCTTATGGCAACAGCTTATAGCTTAATGGGCCAAAAAGCCCATTAAGAATAAGCTGCTTATTATAAGTTAGCTTATTTCACATTTTCAGCTTTTGGGCCTTTGGAAAAAGTTGTTTAAAATCAAATTTTGAGTCAACCTGTGCTTTTTGAGCTTATTTTGAGCACTTTTTCTTATTGGGCCTTAATTAAGCCCAATAAGGGACTGTTTAGGGTTTGGCCCATTTTCTAGGCCCAATAGGGGTATTTAGGTAATTTCACTTTCATTTCTGAGTTATTTAGGTTAAATTAAGCTAGTTTGCAAGTTTTTAGAATTTTTTATAATTTTTGGATTTTTAATATTATTTTATTATAAAAAATTAAAAGTCTGATTTTCTAGGTTTTTATATTTTTCCTAGGTTCTAAATACTTAATTAGGATTTTTGCAACTTTCCAAATATTTTTTAGGTCTTTTAATTATTTGTTATAATTAATTTAAGATTTAATTGATTTTAGGAGTTTTTAATTATTTAAAAATAGTTTTAATTGGTTTTAAAATTTTGAAAAATAGTTTTTAGCTTAATTAGAGTATTTTTGAGGTTTACAAACTTGAAAATCTTGTTTAGGGCTTTTTAATAATTAATTTTGATTTTTAGAGCTTTAATTAGCATTAAAAAGTCATTATCTAATTAATTAAAAGGTTTTTGCAAGTTTTGATTTTTTGTAAACTCTTAGATTATTATTAAGGATTTTTGGTGATTTTTAGGAATTTTTAGGGTTAAATTTTAATTTTGGTGGTTTTTACGACTTTACGTGTACGTCTTTTTAGACTTAGTTAAATCCGTCTTCATAACCGTCATTCTTTTCTAATCCCTTTTCTATTTTTCTTTTCTCAAATATAATCACAAATTAATCCAAGTCATTACACACATAACACACTAGCCTCCTTGAGAACGAACTTAATTGGGTCATTCACACACGGTTTTCCTAAATCGTCGTGCTCACTTGCCCTTTTTATTGCATCCTTTTCCTAAAGGTGTAGCTTTACTCAACATCATTTTGGCGCCGCTGCCGGGGAGGCGTGTTGTGTTTTGATTTGGCATTGTTGTTTTTATACTAACCATAATTAGTATTTGTATTAGTAGCACTCTACTAATACGTATTATCGTTTTTCGGTTTTTGTGTGAATATTATTACTATATTGTATACGTAGAACAATAAATACACAAGTACTCCAAATACGTGAGCAATCACAACCTTGACTTGGGAGGTCATTACCCAATCATTGTATCCGAATCTCAAACCAAAGAAAAAGGCAAAAATAGATAAATACTTTCGTGAAGCTTAATCTTGAAAATACAAACTATAAGGTGGGTATAAGGCGGATATTATAAAATATATCCTAAGGAAAAAGGCTCTTAAGTGCTTCGCGCCGCCTCGTTTCCCCGCTTGCTTGTGAGTATTTGATTGTGAGAGTGAATCGAGGGTTTTGCCGCTCAAAGTATTACTAAGTATCATATATATTTTCTTGGTTTCAATTTGATTAAACCCTCTTGAACGATTTGGTGTTCCACCATCGTTCTAAAGTCATCGAAGGCGTTCACTCCACGTGTTCGTTTTCATTCCTTGAGGCTTCGTTAATCAAGAGATTTGATTAGTGAGGAGATTTGTGGACTCATTGTCTACCTAATACATTTCACCAAGTTCCAAAAAGGTTAATACAATCAAAAACCACAAAAAAAATTGAAAAAATACAAAACACCAAAAAGAATCTTCTTTGCTCATCCCCTCGTTGTACGTGACGTTTATGCTAACTCGAAATCAAGCAAGACGTGCTCGTAAACGAAAAAACAAATCTATCACTCCAAACAATTCTAGTGAGGAGTCTCCTATTGACGAACCCATTGTAAGAGAAGCACCAACCATGGCGAATCGAACTATGATGGAGTTACTTCAAGCACCCACCGAGGGTTATGGAGAGGCTATTGTAATTCCCGCTATCCTTGCGGAGAATTTTGAGGTTAAGACGAGTTTGTTGTCCATGATTCAAAACAACAAATTCCGTGGTGATGAGAAGGACAATCCTCACAACCATATCCGCCAATTCAATCGTCTTACCGCTACTTGCAAGTTTAAGGATGTTTCAAACGACTCGATTAAGATGATGCTTTTTCCGTATTCCTTAGCGGGGCCCGCAAAAATTTGGTTAGAGAAAGAGCCACCCAATTCTATATTGACGTGGAAGGATCTCGTGTCTAAGTTTGTGAACCAATTTTTTCCGCCCTCTAAGACTACGCACTTGAAAAACGAGATTTCAAAGTTTTCACAAGAATTTAATGAAAGTTTTTCAACGGCTTGGAATAGGTTTAAGGAAATGTTACATGAATGTCCTCATCACGGTTTTTCCGATTTGCATCAAATTGACACGTTTTACAATGGACTTAATGATCATGAAAGGGATTATTTGAATGCCGCCGCGGGTGGTAATTTTTTGTGTAAAACGGTTGAGGAAGCTTTGGTGATTATTGAAAATAGATCTAAGGTGTATAGTCCTCGTAGCACGTCTAGTGTTCGTAAGGCTTCGTCTTCGGCTTCACCTTCTTTGTCTAATACCATCGATGCTTGCCAAATTGAGGCGAACTTGGAAAACAAGATTTTTGATAAGTTGAAAGGACTTTTGATTGAGTTTAAAGTTGGTGAACCAAGTGCTCCCGCTACGATTAAAGCGGTTGAGGTTTCTTGCATGTATTATGGTGGAGGTCATGATTTCTCCGAGTGCATTACCAACGGTGGTAACACTTCGAGTGCCTTTGCGGCCACGGGAAATTACAACCAAAACGGTCAAGTTTCCCGCTCTAATCAAATGACTCCACCGGGTTTTGGATCAAATCAAAATGCTAACAACTATCGCAACAATCAAGTTGGTTTTAAGAACAATTACAACAAGGGAAATTATGGGAATCAAGGGGCTAATAATCAAGTTTCAAACAAAAATGATTTTCAAAATAACAACAAGAGTTTGCAAACATTGAAAGATCTTCCAAGTGAGTTTGTTGAATATGCTAGTGGTAATGATGCTAGGTTTGACAACATTCAAAGAGAAATAATTAGCCTAAGATCCGAGTTCAAAAACGACTTGAAGAAAGAGTTGAAAAATGAGTTAGCTAATGAACTTAAAATCCACACCAACAAGATGGAAGGAAATGTCACTAGGTTACAACAAAACCAACAAAAGATGGAACAAGGGCAACATGAGATTAAACAAGAGATGCTTAAGGCCGAGAAAAGGCAAACCGAAGCCGTATTGAGGCAATCTAATTTTGAAGATAAAATCTCGTCTATGTTTGAGCCAATAATGTGTAAACCGTCGTCAAGTGGTCTTCCTAGTAACACCATATCCAACCCTAAGGGTGAGATGAAAGTGATTACCACACGTAGTGGTAAGACACTTAAGGAGCCGATTCCTCAACCAATTGCTCCTACGGAGGAAGCAATTGAGGAAGAACCCGAGGTGGTGGTCGAAAAGGAGCATATTTCAAGCCCACAAAGTACCGCTCATGCCACACCTACGGTTGACCCATTACCATCATTGGAACCCGAGATTCCAAAGGCTATGCCTACTATGCCTCAACCCACACCACCCTTGCCTTACCCATCGAGACTTAGGAAGGAGAAACGACAAGAGCGCGACAACTATCAATTTGAGCTTTTTATGAAAATGTTTCATGATTTGCACTTTAATGTGAGTTTCGCCGATGCCTTGGTCATGATGCCTCGATTTGCCGCTAACTTTAAGAGTATGTTGAACAACAAGGAAAAATTACACCAAAAGTCTAGTTGTTCGTCGGTTTATCTTAATCGCATACCTCAAAAAGTCGGTGATCCCGGTAAATTTTTGATCCCTTGTGCAATCCAAGACATGGAAGAATGCTATGCCTTGGCCGATCTTGGCGCTAGCATTAACTTGATGCCACTTGCAATCTACAAGTCGCTCAATCTTCCTAATCTTACTCCTTCACGAATGTCTATTGAGTTGGCCGACCATTCCACGATTCTTGCATGTGGATTGGCGGAAGACGTTTTTGTGAAAGTGGGGAAGTTCTACTATCCCGTAGACTTCATTGTTGTTGACATCCCCACGGATCCTCAAGTTCCTCTCATTTTAGGTCGTTCGTTTTTAGATACGTCTATGGCTTTGATCGATGTGCATGCTAGAAAGATCACCTTACGTTTCAACGACGAGGAACTTGTTATAAACGCAACTCAAAACTCTCAAATTTCTCATGTTTATTCCGTTGCTACCATAAACCTCGTTGATATGATCGACGTGGTTTGCGAGGAATTTTCACAAGAAGTTCTAGGTTTTGGTGATGAAGAAACTAGTGGCAATCCCACTATGTTAGATCCAATTCTTGATAATTCGACACCAACCTTCACTCCTTTCGAAGGTGGTGGTTTTACGTTGGAAGAATTCGATGTTCCACGTACTTGTGACGAAGACCTCGACAACTATGAGGACTTCTCGATTATCAAGGATTTTCTCAACGATTTCCCATTTCCTCCACCCGAGGAGGTTATGAGTATCGAGCCCAAATCTTCACTTGAGGAACCACCTATCCTCGAGTTGAAAGATTTACCTCCTCACCTCGAGTATGTCTATTTGGAGGAGGACGACAAGTTGCCGGTTATTATTGCGAAGGAACTTTCGAATGATGAAAAAACCGCACTTGTCGATGTTCTTAAGGACCACAAAGGGGCGTTTGCGTGGAAGTTATCCGACATTAAGGGGATTGATCCCAAATTTTGTACCCACAAAATCTTAATGGAGGAAGATTTCAAGCCAACAATCCAAAGTCAAAGGAGGGTGAACCCCAAAATTCACGACGTCATAAAAAAGGAGGTACTTAAACTCCTTGACGCGGGAATGATTTACCCTATTTCCGATAGCCCTTGGGTGAGTCCTATTCATTGTGTCCCTAAGAAGGGAGGGATGACCGTTGTGCCAAACGATGCCAACGAGTTGATTCCCACTAGACTCGTGACCGGATGGAGAGTGTGCATTGACTATCGAAAGTTGAATGAAGCCACTCGTAAAGACCATTTTCCCTTGCCCTTCATGGACCAAATGTTGGAGCGTCTTGCGGGAAACGATTTCTATTGCTTTCTAGATGGTTTTTCCGGTTACTTACAAATTCCCATCGATCCTCGTGATCAAGAAAAAACTACGTTTACGTGTCTATATGGAACGTTTGCCTATCGTAGAATGCCATTCGGACTTTGCAATGCACCGGGAACTTTTCAACGATGCATGATGGCTATTTTTCATGATATGATCGAGAAGACGATGGAAGTCTTCATGGATGACTTTTCCGTGTTTGGTGATTCCTTTACTTCGTGTTTGTCGAACCTTGAGAGAATGTTAAAACGTTGTGAGGAAACCAACCTTGTGCTCAATTGGGAAAAGTGTCATTTTATGGTTAAGAGTGGAATCGTCTTAGGGCACAAGGTCTCGAAAGCGGGGATTGAGGTAGATCAAGCTAAGGTAGACGTCATCGCCAAATTACCTCATCCCAAAACCGTCAAGGGAGTTAGGAGTTTCCTAGGCCACGCAGGCTTTTATCGACGATTCATCAAGGATTTCTCGAAGATTTCTCGACCCATTACACATCTTCTTGAAAAAGAGGCACGTTTTGTCTTTGACGAAGATTGTGTACGAGCCTTTGAGATCCTTAAGAGGAAACTTACCGAAGCTCCCATTCTTGTTGCTCCAAATTGGAACCTCCCCTTTGAACTTATGTGTGATGCAAGTGATTACGCTATTGGGGCCGTTTTGGGGCAACGTCATGAAAAGCACTTCTTGCCTATCCACTATGCTAGCAAGACGATGACCGAGGCTCAACTTAAATACACTACAACGGAAAAGGAGTTCCTTGCCGTGGTGTATGCATTTGAGAAATTCCGACCTTATCTCGTCTTGACGAAATGCATAGTGTATACGGACCATTCGGCTATCAAGTATCTCATGGCTAAACAAGATGCAAAGCCGAGATTACTTCGTTGGATTCTCCTCCTTCAAGAATTTGATCACACCATTGTTGACAAAAAAGGAGCCGAGAATCTAGCGGCCGATCATCTCTCTCGTTTGGAAGATCCTCACCAAAGTGTTTACGAGCCTAAGGAAATCACCGAAACATTTCCGCTCGAGACACTTGGTTTAGTGAATTCCAAACTTGATTCTTCTACCCCATGGTTTGCGGATTTTGCAAATTACCATGCGGGTAACTTCATCGTTAAGGGTATGACAACTCAAGAAAAACGAAAATTCTTTCGTGATGTCAAGTTCTACTTTTGGAACGACCCTTACTTGTTTCGAACTTGTGCGGATCAAATCATCCGTCGTTGTGTATTTGGCACCGAAGCTTCTAACATCCTTAGAGCTTGCCATGAGGGACCCACGGGTGGTCACCACGGTGCTAATCTCACGGCTAAAAAGGTGTTTGATGCCGGCTTCTTTTGGCCTACTATTTACCGAGATGCACAAATCCTTGTGAAGTCTTGTGATGCATGCCAACGACAAGGAAAAGCCTCACAAAAAGATGAAATGCCACAAAATATCATTCAAGTATGTGAGATCTTTGACGTTTGGGGTATAGACTTTATGGGGCCGTTCCCATCATCTCGTGGTAATAAGTACATTCTCGTTGCGGTTGACTACCTATCTAAGTGGGTGGAGGCAAAGGCCTTGCCCACTAATTATGCTCGTGTGGTAGTTAAGTTCTTGAAAAGTTTGTTTGCTAGGTTTGGAACCCCTCGTGCGATCATAAGCGATCGTGGAACCCATTTTTGTAATGACCAATTCGAAAGAGTCTTAAGGAAATATGGGGTTACACATCGTCTTTCTACGGCTTATCACCCACAAACGAGTGGGCAAGTCGAGGTTTCAAACCGAGCATTGAAGAGGATCTTGGAGAGATCCGTGGGAGAAAACCGACAATCTTGGTCGGATAAGTTAGACGATGCTTTATGGGCCTTTAGGACCGCTTATAAGACACCCATTGGGTGCACTCCCTATAAGCTTGTGTATGGAAAGAATTGTCATTTGCCTATCGAGTTAGAACACAAGGCTTATTGGGCCCTAAAGCATTGTAATGATGACATGGAGACCGCGGGAAAACACCGGAAAATGCAATTAAATGAATTGGATGAATTGAGAGACATTGCTTATGAAAATTCATTGATTTACAAAGAGAAAACTAAAAAGTTGCATGATTCAAAAATTAAAAACCGGGTTTTTAACATTGGGGATCAAGTTTTACTTTTTAATTCAAGACTTAAAATATTTTCCGGTAAATTGAAATCCCGTTGGTCCGGTCCATTCACCGTGACTCAAGTGTTTCCGTATGGGACCATCGAGCTAGCTCAAGATGATGGTCCTAACTTCAAGGTGAATGGACATAGGTTGAAGCACTACTTTGGCGGGGAAGTTCCATCCTTGAACTACCTCGACCAAGTCACCTTCCCCAATGATAATTAGTATTGAGGGGATTGAGTCGAGCTCATGACTCGGTAATAAAAAACGAGGAGCCTCGTGGGGGAGTCCCATGCTTATCCTATGTACATATTATCGCTTTCTTAGTCTAATGTAGCTTACGTGTGGGGATTTGTGCCCTTCCAACCTTTGTTCCGTGGTTGTTTGTGATATGTGGTTTTTAGATCATGATCTTCACGATTGGAGCCTCTCGTGTTCGTTTTATGGGAGCACTCGATCGTTTGCTTTGGAGACATTTCTCAATATCCATGATATATCCTTTATTGTTCTAACCTTAGGTTATTAGCACACTTCATAAACGGCTATTAATTTATTGGTTACACCCTTTCCATGCTAGATTAGGCATTCGACTACGTCTCTAGTATGGGGGTGTTTGCACCCCTAGACTCGAAACATTGAGGACAATGTTTAACTTTAGTATGGGGGGGTGAATAGATACTTGCCTTGCCAAACCTAAACGCTTTCCAAAGTTCATCGTTTTGTTTATCATTTTCTTGCAAAATAAGGCTAAAAATGGCCAAATTTTAAAATTTTTCTCATGTTTTATAAGTGTTTGAAGACACGAATGTGGTTTTCCGATGGCGAGAATAAGAGTAATTTTTGACTCGACCGTGCGTGTTGAGCACTTAGCTTTGGTTCCTTAACTACACATTAGGCTAAGTCTCTTAAATGAGGACGAGAAATGATAGGGTTAATTATAAGTTACTATGCTAAACGTAGAGTACTCGTATTCTTTCAAAAACTCATGTGTTCTCGTTGTTTGCTTATTCTCCCTTCGCATGTAAATATTTTTTGCTTAATAAATATTGACTTAGCGGTTTAATTGGGATTGTTGGGTTTCTAGTCTTTTCTAGTAGCTTCCGTGTAATTAAATTAGGAAGACATTAAGGTATCGCCAGCGTCACGGTTTTGAAGTATTGGCACCCTAATAATCGAAAGCTTCACCCAATAATAAGATTTCAAGTGCTCACCTAAATCAAGCAAACAATTTGAAGCCCCACAAGGCCGAAAAATCTATGCAAAATTGAAAGTGAATCAAGCCTTAATCTTCGAAGCTTTAAAGATCCAAAATTCGCCTTAGCGTGAGGATATACGTCTTTGGCTAATAAAACCACCGATGAGGCGGATAATAAAAGGCAAGGCAAGACCGAAGTCATAATAAAAGCTTCATGGCGAAGTTGAATAAAAGATGGAGGTAAACCAAAGATAATAAGGCCCTTCCGTTAGGGGGCGTATAAAAGTCTTGGTAATAAGTCTCATGTTCAAAACCGTTATAAAACCGTGTTTATCGATTCTTCTTGTCAACTTAATTTTTTAACATCGTTGTCTATTAGGAGGGGTTATTGATTTGATGGTCTTAGTTACACCGTTAGGACTCTATTTTTAGACCTAAATCTCTATTATCGCATAAGTCAAACAATGTATCCTCGTGAAACATTCAAGACAAAATAAAATATAAGAGATACAACTTAGGAATAATGGGAGAATAAGTACGTGATTAGGGCATATGAGTAGTGTTAGCATTACTAACTTATAATGACAATGATCTCGTTGCACGCTTAGCATGGAATTGGAGTGAAAATCGAGGATGACGAAATTATTTCTAACGAAGCATTCACGTGTTCTTATTCTATGAACCTAAACGTCCCATTTTGCGATGAAAATCATACATTATGTCTATAACACAAGTAGTAATAGTAGTAGTGTAGCTAGTTTATCATTCCAATAAAGTGAATAAAATGAATTTTGGAGATGCTTTATTCTAGCATTGCGTGAGGGCACGGCAATGGTTTAGTATGGGGGAGTGATGAGACTGCTTTTATACATAGTCTCATCTTCCAAATAGGGCTTAAAATGCATGAAATATCATCAAAATACCCAAATATATGCTTGTGTTTGTTGCTTGTGTATTTTAGGTACGGATATTGAGATAATGACAAAAGATCACAAGAATCATGCAAAAACGAACACGGGAAACGAAGCCGCACAATGAACCAAGCCCTAGTGAAGACTTTCCCAAGATCAACCCTTGAAGATTTAAAGAAATATGAAGAAGGGTCCTCCAATTATGAAGAATTGACACTTTATACCCTTGTATCCTCATAATTACAAGTTTGGTCCCTAAAGTTTGTCAAAATTACCAAAAGGGCCCTTAACTTTGAAGAATTGGCAAGTTTAGCCCCTCAACAAAGCTAAATTGTCAACCAATATCATCCACAAAGTCAAATATATCATGAAGTCCTTCAAAGTACAAGAAATGACAAGTTTGGTCCTTTGAAAAATCCAAAATTACAAAAAGGACCCTCAACTTTCAACAATTGGCAAAAATGGTCCCTCATTTATCAAGACTTGGCAAATTCAGTCCTCCAAGATGACAATTATACAAGTCTAGACCATTATCATTGAAGAAATTACCAAACCAGCCCTTGAAGAATTCAAATATGGCAAGAAGTACCCCTGAATTCATGTTACAAAAGTTTATGGGCCAAAAATGCCAAAAGTCCAAAGTTGATAAGGCTTAAATGGGCGCTGATAGAATTTTGTTTGCAAATGACAAGAAGAAAGAAAGTGAGGGGTTAAAGCTGGCAGACAAGTATTATTACCTAGACCAACCAATGGGTGACACGTATCCCACTCAATCTTCGCAACCAATCAAAACCCACCATTTCTCCACCTCATTTCCCACTCACCGTTTATATTAACTAACTTTTCAAATAAGTTAATTAATATTAAATCACGCGCTAAACACCCCTTTTAAACTTCAAAACAAATCAAACAACCTGTTCTTCATGTTCTTGATAAAATTAGGCATTCCTTAATTACTTGTAATTAAGCCCTAATTGTTTCCAGATTTATGATTAACCATCCCATAAACACATCCCAATCCTTAAACATGACACCCCACCAACCCACATGCTACATGGGGCCTCCCCTGCTACGTCTAAGAGGAAGAAGACAAAGAAGAGCCAGTCATCCAACGTCCCACAATTGTGCTTACATCCTAAGCTTGTTACAAACCCTTGGATCACTTTTTCACTTGCCAACTCATGCTACAAGCCAAGAAGAGTCACATGATCTTCAAAAGATGCCAAAGCTGCAAGGGCAAAATGGGGACTTCTACACATTAGGGTTTACGTTTTTTCTTGCTTAACTAGTTCACTTGTAGCCTATATAAAGGCATCTAGGTCTCTCATTTACGTTTGCTTTTGGTTTTTCCTTTGTTCAAACACTTGTAAATCCTTTTTCAGTTTAATGAATTTGAGTTAAGTGATTTGAAGAAAGACCAAGTGCCACCTTTATTCTGTTGTTTATGTTCTTAGTTTACTGCTTTTAAAAGTTTAAAACCTGTTTTCAAAAGAGGAGTGTGCACAAGTTTGCATATTTTCCTCATTTTCTTGATATTTTGCTAAGTCTTGTTCCAATCTTGGAATTCTTGGGCTATAGGGCTGGTCATAGCATCCTAACTGAGTTGGTTAAGGTGTGGTGAGGCTTATAACTTGGGGATAATCAAGTGTGGGGTAACAAGTTTGCATCAATCAAGATTTTTCCAAGTTTCTGATTTTACATGTTATTGTGCTTAACCCTTGTTGAATCTTAGCAGACTTTTGTGGAAGCTTGTGCTTGTTCTTGCTAGCACATAAGCTCAAAATTCGTGGGTGTGGATGTACATCCATGAGGTTTGCTTACTTAATCTCCAAATCTGCATAAATTGTGATTTTTGGTGATATTTGTATGAAACTGTTGTTCTTGTGAATTTTGTGGCTTGTTCTTGCTTGAATCTGTTATTTAGACTTGTTAGAGTGTTAATTGATGCTTGGTTGGCCTGAAATCTTGTTTTGCTTTTGAAAATCTTGATTTGAAAAAGTTAAAGGGGTGTTTGGGTCTACTGATTTATGCTTGTATTCTGATTTTGTGTTAAGGGAAAGTGTTGTTTATGCTTTGTATCTGATATACCTTTGTTTGAGAGTGTTTTGCTGCAAGTTATTGGGTTTGAACACTTGAATTGATCAATCTGCTATTAAGACCTTGTTTCTGCTTATTTTGACCTAGGATTTTGGGAACACTTAGTGTGTATGCATGCTTAGGGATAAAAGTGGTTTAAACAAAGTTAACTTAACCTGTTTGAAAGATTTGAGGTGTTGAAATTGGCTTGTGTGTCAAATACATCAGCAAAGGTTAAAAACTGCATGTGTAGTGTTCATCAGTAACTTTTATAGCTTGGATCTTGCTTAATTCTTTGAACCAGTGCATGAAACCTGTTTAGACTTGCTTATTGGAGTTTATTATTGCTTGTGTATGCATTTGGTTGAATTTGGTTGGCTGATTTGTACTAAAATTGCTCTTGAATGCTAAACTGCTCATTGTTCATGTCTGTGCTATATCTGGTGATAAATTGATTAAACTGTATCAATTGGCTGTTTGTGATTGTGTTATTTTGCTTGTTATTGACTCCTTTTGATCCAAAGATCAATTGGGTGCCTTTGTGAAAACTGAATCCAAGAAAAAGTCACTAAAGACAACAAGTCAAAATAGTCAAGCAGTGGGAAAAGTTCCCACTGCTCAACAACCAAAACTAGCCCCTGCTAGTGCAATTTTATCATCAGCTTATCAATAAGCTATTCTAGCTTATTCTGACTTGCAACAACTTATTTTTTGTAATAGATCTTCATTATTTGACCCATTTAAGTGAACTGGAGCTTATCAGACTTTGACTTTGACTTTTCACTAGAAAACCAACTTGTTTGACTTTTAAGATAAGTGCTTATTTGATTTTCCAGCTTATTGAGTGTGCTTATTTGAAAGTTCTTTGGTTTTTAAGCTTAGTTTTGTCAAAAGAAACATTTTGCAACTTGAATCAGCTTCTAAGGTGGTCTAGATCATAAAAACGACTATTTTGTCGTTTTGTGAATAAGTTGTTGACTTGTTTCTGGCTTATTGAGTGGTCTTATTTGAAATTTCTTTTTACAGAAGTCTTTGTTAGGTCAAAAGAAGGTTGTGTGTTAAATTTTAGCTTATGGCAACAGCTTATAGCTTAATGGGCCAAAAAGCCCATTAAGAATAAGCTGCTTATTATAAGTTAGCTTATTTCACATTTTCAGCTTTTGGGCCTTTGGAAAAAGTTGTTTAAAATCAAATTTTGAGTCAACCTGTGCTTTTTGAGCTTATTTTGAGCACTTTTTCTTATTGGGCCTTAATTAAGCCCAATAAGGGACTGTTTAGGGTTTGGCCCATTTTCTAGGCCCAATAGGGGTATTTAGGTAATTTCACTTTCATTTCTGAGTTATTTAGGTTAAATTAAGCTAGTTTGCAAGTTTTTAGAATTTTTTATAATTTTTGGATTTTTAATATTATTTTAATATTATTTTATTATTAAAAATTAAAAGTCTGATTTTCTAGGTTTTTATATTTTTCCTAGGTTCTAAATACTTAATTAGGATTTTTGAAACTTTCCAAATATTTTTTAGGTCTTTTAATTATTTGTTATAATTAATTTAAGATTTAATTTATTTTAGGAGTTTTTAATTATTTAAAAATAGTTTTAATTGGTTTTAAAATTTTGAAAAATAGTTTTTAGCTTAATTAGAGTATTTTTGAGGTTTACAAACTTGAAAATCTTGTTTAGGGCTTTTTAATAATTAATTTTGATTTTTAGAGCTTTAATTAACATTAAAAAGTCATTATCTAATTAATTAAAAGGTTTTTGCAAGTTTTGATTTTTTGTAAACTCTTAGATTATTATTAAGGATTTTTGGTGATTTTTAGGAATTTTTAGGGTTAAATTTTAATTTTGGTGGTTTTTACGACTTTACGTGTACGTCTTTTTAGACTTAGTTAAATCCGTCTTCATAACCGTCATTCTTTTCTAATCCCTTTTCTATTTTTCTTTTCTCAAATATAATCACAAATTAATCCAAGTCATTACACACATAACACACTAGCCTCCTTGAGAACGAACTTAATTGGGTCATTCACACACGGTTTTCCTAAATCGTCGTGCTCACTTGCCCTTTTTATTGCATCCTTTTCCTAAAGGTGTAGCTTTACTCAACATCACATTGCAATGGTCAAGTGTAGGGGATTTGATAGGTGTGAAAACACCCATCTTTTCTACCACTTAATTACAATAATAACCGAGCCAAAACGTGTATTTTATGTCTTTTATGTCGGAATTATGCGTGGTTTGTGTTTTTGTTGTGATTTAGGACGAAAAGGTGAAAAGTGGAGAAACCACGGGAATTCACGGGCATTTACGAGCTTTTATTGAAGAAAAAGATGAAAGACGAAGTCAAGAAGTCAATAGTGCAAAAAGAACGGAAGTCCAAGACCAATTCTAAAGATTTATCGAAGAAAAAGTCAAAAGACGGAAGTTTACTTAAAGCCGAGGAACTCAAGTCTTATTTATCGAAGAATTAAAAGATGAGTCCAAAGAAATCCCGAGCCAAAAGTCATCAAAGTCCAAGATTAACAAAAAGATTAAGAAGGAAGGACTTAAGGGCGCAATTAAGAAGAAAGGAAGGAGGGGAGGAAGCTTCCTCTAACCACTCCCCCTAATCACCTATATATACCTCTCATTTTCATTTCATTAAGTTTTGTTGGCTAGATTGACAAACTAGTTCTTCCACCTTTATTTTATGCACCTTTAATTACTTGCACCTTTAATTACATGTCTTGCATCTTATTTACCATTTAATTTCAAGTAAGTTTTTCTTTTAATTCTCGCACCTTTACTTTATCTTGTTGATCTCACTCTACCTTTCTTTAATCTTTGATTTATATGCTTTTTTTCTTGTTGATTTATTTTAAGATTACATTTTTATGCTTTTGATTGTTTTAAATCATTTATTTTCATTGCTTATTTTGTTTATTTTCAAGTTTATATAGTTTTTATAAAAGTTATTTTTATATAAAAAGTTGTTTTTCTTAGAGCTTATCCTTTTCGTGTTTAAAAAGTTGTTAAATTTCAGTTTGTTAGCTTATTTTCATACGGTTTACCTTAGATATTTAGTCTTGTGCTTATTAGAATCATAGCTTATTTGTGTAGCTTAATTTGTACTTTTTCCTTCGTATTCCGATTGGTAAATCGGAAAAGGGCTTACATATTCCGACCAGCATTCTTTGCTTGGTCGGAAAAGGGTTTTAGTATTCCTATCTGCATTCCGATTGGTGGTGTAGTTTGGTATTCCGATTGGGGCGAGGTAAGTGGGTATTCCGATCTGAACTAGTGACAGGTATTCCGATTGGTGCTCCTATCAATATTCCAATCGAGGTGTTATTTGGGTTATTCCGATCAAATAGGTGACAGCTATTCCGTTTAAGTATTCCGATTAACATTCCGACCAAAGTTCACTCCAGCTTTCCGATCAGGTAGGTATATATTCCGATCTGAGGGTTTGCTTGGTATTCCGATGGGTTAAGTGACATATTCCGATTGGTCTACCCCGATATTCTGACAGGTTTGGTTTGATATTCCGATCAAGGTAAGATCAGAATATATTCCGATTTGGGAGGTTTTTCATTTATTTTGTCTTGTTTAATTTTAAGTTGTTATTTTAATTCTAGTCTAACTTTAATTTCCGTCACGCTTTTAATTTTACGTCATTTACATTTACGTCTTTGCACTTTTAAATTTAAAAACAACCAAAAATATTTGTTTTACCAAATTCAACTGAGTCGTACTTTAGGCCGGGAATCAATTCGTTAAGATATCAAGACGTGAACTTTAATTTTTATACAGGGTGTCAAAAGAC
This sequence comes from Glebionis coronaria, assembly GCA_025667525.1. NCBI lineage: Eukaryota > Viridiplantae > Streptophyta > Magnoliopsida > Asterales > Asteraceae > Glebionis > Glebionis coronaria. Next base: position 402,410,291 of record CM046881.1, read on the forward strand.
TTGTATTACTTGTTGATCCCAAAGTCAGATCTTAAACCTTAATAGCTTGTTTAAGGGTTGTGATAGAGAGAAAGAATTCAATCTAACACTAGAGAAACTTTGCAAAGCAAAGTAACTAAACAAGATGCGGAATGTAATGTTTAGCACAAGAACAAATGAGATTCAAACGTTGAACTTTAATATATCAAAGATATACGAATACCCAAAGTGGTATTAGGGTTTACAAAACCTTAAAGTAATAATAATGAAAAACGAAATGAGAAAGACACACTTTGCATGCTAACCTAGTGAGTCCTTTTATAGATACAAGGACCCACGTACAAGATCACTACTAACAAACTATGGAAAGTACTAAGGAATAATAACTGAAACGCGTAAAAATCTATTCCATGTTTATCTTGACGGCAGGGCCTTTGACTCCAGCAGGGGAACGAATCCCCCTGCCTTTGTTATTTAGCAGGGGGAACTTACTCTAGCAGGGGTATGAATAATCAACTAGCAGGGGAAACAAGTAAGCATAGATTTATTCCCAACAATCCTCCCCTAAACTTGTGCTTTCCCCTAAAAGACAAGTTTCTGAATAAATGCTAGTTGATGAGGATGCTTACAAACTCTCTGGCCAAATCTGACTATGAATCATTCTTACCAGATCATAAGCAACAGGCTTTTTGGCATCAACAATTAACTTAGCCTGTGCTAACTTCTTCAAGGTTTCCTGAGAGAAGGGATAATACCTATGATTGAGTAAATAAACACTCACACCTTCCATTACTACCTCATAGACCCCAGAATTTGTAAATAGCTTCCAATACACCAAATCTCCTTTATTCACTGCATCAAATAGAGGATCAAATAATTCATGTTCATACATTCTATGCATGCACTCCCAGATTACCCAATCCTTCTCCACACCATCCATGGTAGGAGGTTTTGCAGCAAATGTTTTCTTCAATATTTTCCACAGATCTTCTAAGTCTTCACTATCCAAAATTTGAAACATGACATCTAGGCTTAGAAATGTCTGTGTTGTATTGTCAGCCCTTGTAAGCTTCCACCAAGTTCTCCCTTTGTGTTCATAAACAGCATACTCTATAATAGCAAACTTCTTTCCAAGTTCACTAGGTGAGATTTCATCATTTTCCTGCAAAATCAGCTGTTTATCAATTTCATCATTTGATGGCCCTTGAGACTCTTTAGTGATTATGCCCACTTGCTCCATTCTCTTGAGTCTCTTTGCTGCTCTTTGTGCATTAAGTACCGACTTCTCAAGTACTTCTGGAAAACTTTCACCTGCTTGGTGTGATTCCCCTGCTTGGGATGATGCACCTGCTTGTGTAGTCTCTCTAGCTTTTCTTTTCTTTGTTGCTCTAGCTTTCTGTAGCACTTCACTTTGTCTCCTAAGATACTCAGCTTCCTCAGGAGTGTTGATGGTCATCCAATCCTCCACATCATACAACTTTAGAACTGGTCTGACTGCTCTCTTTATGGATTCAAAGCTCATATCTCTGAAGTCACCATCCTTCCACTTTCTATGCCTTTTAAGCAGAACTTTGTAGTGATCAAGTTGCCCTTTCTCTGACGTTCTATACTTCTCACTCTGAATTTGCATTGCCCTTCTTTCCAGATATTCAGTTTGATATTTGTAAACAAGGCAAGTCAACTCATACCTGTCTTCCAAAGGAGCATTTTTCAACTCCTTCTCCCATTGATCAAGAAACTCTCCAACATGAGGTACCCTGTCATCTAGTTCCCTATGCATAATCTCAACCTGTTTTAGCATATCTTTGGGCCTCATCCTCTCCATCCTTTGATCCTGCATATCCATTTCCTCTTGTTGTAGCCTGAGAGCTACTTCTGCATCATGAGCTTCTTGGGCCTTCTACTGTTCAGGAGTCAGATGCTTGTATTTTCTCTTGGGCTGTTGCACCATGATTCCTTTTCCTTTGTCTTTTGGATCCACTGCTGGTGCTGGTTTTGCTTTAGATGCAGGTTCTTTGATTGTTATCCCCTTCTGAGCTGGTTGCTTTCTGTTCTTCCTAACAAATGTTTGAGTAATGTTCTTAGCAGGGGATAAACTTACAGCAGTGGGATCAGCAATGGCAGGGGAAACTTTTGAAGCATGGGCTTCTTCTTGATTGCCCATGGTGAGCAATGTTTGAGCAATATCTTTGGTTGCACTCTCCTTGTCACTTCCCTTATCAACACTTTCTCTCTCCATTCCTTTCTTAGCCCTTGTTATCTTTCCATGCTCCCCACCAGGATATGAATAATACTCAGTAGATCCTTCTGTGTGTGGAATTTCCTCCCCTTTGGAAGCATCCTCATCTGTGGAAAGAATCAGTCTGGGCTTTCTCCTCCCCTCAAGAGTAGCAAGTCTGGTTTCCAGGTGAGAGATAACTAGACCTTGCTTTTTGACATCTTGTACTAGTTGTGCATTCTGCCTTTTCAGACTCATGCACATTTTCGTCAATTCCAGATTTGTCAAAGGTTTCATACTGCTCTCAATCCTAGAAGGGAATTGCTCCCCTTGTTGGATATCATGGAGTGGGGGAGAGGACTTATTGATGGTGTCACTATCCTGCTCACCCTTTGAGGATGAGACATTAGTGGCAGCCAAACCCCCAGGTTGCTCCAAACTTTTGGAGACTCTCCTTTCTGCTGCTTGTGAAGATTCACCAGGCAAGGGAGACCTGGCAAACCTGGATTTTGAACGCCTTTCTTGTTGTGGATCAACAGGTGGTAGGTTCCTGGCAGGGGATTCAGCACGTTGATTTATGTCTGTTTGATGTTTGGCTTCTTCCCGTCTGATTTGGTCTAGCATAATTGAAGTGAAAGGAATGTTTCTGCCAGAAAACAAAGGTGATGGTGCAAGTAATGTGGTGAAAAGTTTGGTTGTGTGTTTGGTTGCTGAAAAATAGTTTCTGTGTGTAATGGGACCATGATCACTCATATTCAGCAAAACTTCTATAAACCTTGGATACATACAAAACTTTGAGGTGCTTGAAACATTTTTAACCATGCCTTTAAAAATCATTTGAGAAAAACAATACTTCCTTCCTGTTGCAAAGCAGATCAGGGCAGAAGCTATCTCACTACCAACCTCATTAAAAGCAGTGGTTTTGGGTGACAAACATTGCATAATAGTATGAATCAAAAATTTCCAATGAGGGGCAAACTGGCCTTTAGCAAACTTTAATTTTTGATTTTCAGAAAGTTTATACCCCAATTTATCAAGACCTTCAAAAATTTCAGCCTCAGAAAAGTTGGTTATTCCATCCTCATCATCAAGAAGAAGATTCTCCCTGATGGAGGCAAGTGTGATTACTTTGGAATGACCATCAACTGTGCTTTGAATTATGACCTCTCCATTCACTGTTTTGGTCATGGCTTTAGACCAGAACTGTTGAATGTGTGAGGTATAAATGCGAGGATTGATGAGAAGGGCCACTCTAAAGTACGAAGACTTTAGAAAGGCCACAGCCTCAGCAAACTCGGCTGGTTCATCATGAAGCAAAGCAATTTGGTTATGATTAGGAGCAATTTTAAGGGTCATGATGAATTTGTAAAATAGTTTAGAGGTTTATAGAGATGGGAGGTAAGTGGGATTAGGTCGAGAGAGATTTATGGACCTGCTGGTAAAGGGAATTGAGTTTATATAGACAAATTGAAGGGCTGTGATTGGACCAAAATTTTCAAATTGCAAAAATATCAAGGATAAATCTTGATAAAAAATTAATATATTTGAAATAGAAGGAAAAGATTACCAATCAGCTAAGAAAGCGCCTTAAATATCTTTTAAAAAGAATAAAATATTCCCTAACCAAAATGTAGGCAAGCAGGCCCAACGGCTATGAACAGAGTAACGGTATTGTCGGTCAACGGTCAAACAGGGGAATGTTGTGAAAGCAGGGGAATAAAAGATAAAAGCAGGGGAAACTTTCCTAGGGATATTGAACTAGTTATGAAGAGACTAATGCTAACTAGCTCTGCTCTAATGCACACACTTGTATACACAAGATAGATACACAGAAACTCAAGAGTCCTCTATTCAGCAATTGTCCCAGTACAAAAAGTTAATATATAAGTCCCCCTACACCAGGTTATCCCAAGAAATCATGCATACCCCAGTCACCATCCCAACCTTGTCCCTTACCTATGGTCAGTCAGTCTTGGCAATGTGTGACACACATCTGTATTTTGAACAGCAAGCTGCTTGAATAAAGAAATGTAAACACACACTACAGTGCCTCAAGGTTTCAGAGTTCAGACAAGCTGTGCAGCAAGTCATCATTACCCTGAACCCCCACTCACCAATGGATATGATCTAGAATCATATATGAGTATTCTAAGAATACCCTGAATCCTAAAGGTTTGACCTAACCTCCCCTGAAACATAGAGTATATACCTGATTCACCAACAAGAATAGTATGCACCATATGAACCTCTGCATTGTTAGTCTAAAACCACATAAAACCACTTTTGTAAACAGAACACACCCTGCTTAAGAGAAAAATCCTCTTGGCAGGGGAATGAACCCCAGGCAGGGGAATCAGTGTTAAAAAGCAGTGGAATGAAAGAAATGGTAAAATGGACTAACAATTATACAACAACAGCAGTGAAGAAACCCTGATTACACATGACAAAATAGACATCAGATTTTAAGGAGTAACCATTCCAATACCTGCAACCAGATACTGAAACCTCCCTACCTCAAAAGCTTTTGTTAAAAGATCAGAAACATTAAGTTCTGTATCAATTTTCTCAGGGACAATCAGTCCTTTTTCAAAACAATCTCTGATAAAGTGATGTCTAATTTCAATGTGCTTGGTTTTGCTATGAAAAACAGGGTTCTTTATGATGCAAATAGTGCTGTTGTTGTCAATAAATATCTTGGTTTTAAGAAAGTTGTACCCATAATCAAGCAATTGATTTTGCACCCAAAGAACTTGACCACAGCATGCAGCAGCTGCTACATACTCAGCTTCAGTTGTGGATGTTGCCATGATAGTCTGCTTCTTACATTGCCAAGATATAAGCCTGCTCCCCAAAAATTGGCATCCCCCTGTTGTAGACTTCCTATCATTGTTGTCACCAGCATAATCACTATCTGAATAAGCTATCAGCTCAAATGGTGACTCCTTTGGATACCAGAGTCCTAAGGTGGGATGACATTTTAGATACCTAAAAATCCTTTTCACAGCAAATAAGTGACACTCTGTTGGTGACACCTGGTATCTTGCACATAAGCAGACTGCAAACATGATGTCAGGTCTTGAAGCAGTGAGATACATAAGAGACCCAATCATAGACCTGTAATTCCTGACATCTATAGGCTTTCCAGGACCATCCTTGCCCCATGGATGATCCTTGTCCATGGGAGTGGACACCTTCTTCCCATCAGACATGCCAAACTTCTTTACAATCTCAGCTACATATTTGTCTTGTGAGATAAATATCCCATCTTTCCGCTGCTGAACTTGTAACCCCAAAAAGAAGTTTAGTTCTCCCATAGCACTCATTTGAAATTTATCCTGCATCAATTTGGCAAACTCTTTGCTAAGCATGGAGTTGGTTGATCCAAAAATGATGTCATCCACATAGACTTGTACTAGCAGAAGGTCACCCTTTTGTTTCTTGGTAAACAAGGTCTGATCAATCTTCCCCCTGCTGAATCCATTGTCTAGGAGATATTTGGAAAGAGTACCATACCAGGCTCTGGGAGCTTGGTGAAGGCCATACATGGCCTTTTTCACCTTGTATACTTTGTCAGGATGTTCTGGATCTTCAAACCCTGGTGGTTGCATGACATAGACTTCTTCATCAATGGTTCCATATAAGAAGGCACTTTTCACATCCATCTGGAAAACAGTGAAGTCCATGAATGAGGCATAAGCAAGGAAAAATCTAATAGCTTCAATCCTTGCTACTGGAGCAAACACCTCTTCATAATCAATCCCTTCTTCCTGAGTATACCCTTGTGCAACTAACCTTGCCTTGTTCCTGACAACTATTCCCCTTTCATCCTTTTTGTTCCTGAGTACCCACTTGGTCCCAATAGGCCTTGCCCATTTGGGAAAATCAACCAGAATCCAAACCTCTTGTATGTCAAATTGTAAGAGCTCCTCTTGCATAGCTTCAACCCAGCTTGGGTCATTTAAAGCCTGAAAAATCTTCTTTGGCTCTTCTTGTGACAAAAATGCAGTAAACAGACAACATTGCATGTTGTCATGATTGAACTTCATGGTGATGTTAGCAATGAAGCTGTGCTCCTTTGCTGTATACCTTGTATGTCTGGGAGCTTCAGGATCACCAATGATCTGAGAGATAGGATGATCCTTATTGATTCTATAGGTAGGCTGCATGATGACTTCTGTTTCATCTTCTTCCAAATCAGAATTGATGGGGCTATTTTGATTAGGAAAGAAGTCCTCAAAGGAACTTCCAAATGAGACAGCATGACCTAAAGATGGGTGCTTGTGAGCAGAATGAAGCTCTGAATAACTAGGGCCTCCACTCCTGATGATTCTGCTTCCACTGCTGGATATGTTAGGACCATCATTTATGGGTGTAGATGATGAGATGAGTGGGGATTCTCTTTCTGCATCAATAGTCTCATTAGCATCATGATCCTTTGTGAAAGAGGAATCAATTCCTCTAGCAGGGGAATCCAGGATTCCACTGCTTTCAGCCATTCCACTGCCTTCAGTTATAGCAGGGGATGAGATTGGCTGTTCTTTTCCTGAAGCAGAATTATCTTCTTGTTGATCAGCTTCACTAGGAAACAATGAGGGTACATTCATGTACCTCAGAGGTGACTTCTCAGCATCAATTGTTTCTTGAGTACCTGAAATGTTAGTGTTCTGCAAGACAACAGGTACATAATTCATGGACTTGGAAAGTACATCTATATCAAAGAACCAGTCAGGACCTGTTTGAACATCTTCAGGTTTGTCTTCAAGAAAGTTCACATGAAGATTTTCTGTGATTTTGCTTGTCTTCTTGTTGAAGACCCTATATCCCTTGCTGTTTAAGGAATAACCCACAAAGTATCCATCATCACCCTTTTCACTAAACTTACCAAGATTGTCAATGGTGTTCAAGATGATAACATGACACCCAAAAGGTCTGAAAAAGTCAATTAAGGGAGGTCTTCCATTAAACAGCTGATAAGGGGTCTTGTTGTGTGCCTTGACAACCAAGGCCCTGTTTTGCACATAGCAAGCAGTGGATACAGCTTCAGCCCAAAAGATAACTGGTAGTTTGGAATCAGACAGCATAGTTCTTGCAGCTTCAATGAGTGTCCTATTCCTTTTTTCTGCCACTTCATTCTGTTGAGGTGTTCTAGCAATGCTAAATTGCCTCTTGATGCCTTTGTTTATGCAGAAAGAATCCAGTTTCTGATTTCTGAATTCACCACCATTGTCTGATCTTATGGTAACTACCTTCATGCTTTTTGACAGTTCAATTTGATTGATGAACCCAATGAGTATTTCAGCAGTGTCACTCTTTTCAAATAGAAAGAATGTCCATGTAAATCTTGAAAAATCATCAGTAATCACTAAGCAGTACCATTTCTTCATTATACTTGCCACAGAAGTAGGACCAAAAAGATCCATATGTAGTAGTTCCAATGGCTTGGTGGTGGACATACTTGTTTTTGACTTGCAAGATGCTCTGTGTTGCTTCCCTTTCAGACATGCTGCACAAGTATGTTCAGTGGCAAAAGACTTGGAAGGAAGACCATGAACCAGATTATGCTTTACTAGTTTGTTCATGTTCTTGAAATTAAGATGACCAAGTCTTCTATGCCATTTCTTACATTCATCTGCTGAAGCTTTGGCAATGAAACATGTTTCATTGTCTTGGAGAGAGATGTCCTTGAGATCAATTGTGTACATGTTCTTCTGTCTTGGTGTTCTGAGAACAATTGGAGTGTCTTTTGGCAAGACAAACTCCTTTCCTAATACCAAGCATTCAGTGTCAGTAAACAAGACAAAATTCTTGTTATCAGTCATCTGTGACACACTGAATAGATTATACTTGAGTTCTTTCACCAAATACACATTGTCAAAAGTCATCCCATTTGTGACAATAGTTCCTTTTCCTGTTATAGTTCCATGCCCATCTCCAAAAGAAACACCATCATTGTCATGCAGGGGTACAAAGTTAGACAAGTAAGCTTTGTGTCCAGTCATACTTCTTGAGCATCCACTATCCCAATATGCTCTATCATCCCTTGTCTTCTTTGTCACCTGCAAAAGGAAAAACAAATTAGTTTTTCTTGGGGACCCAAGCCATTACAGACTTGGATCTACCTCGTGTATCAATGTAGGATAGCTTATCGAAAACTAGAGATACACCATTAGATTGAGTACCCCTTTTGGGTGCCCAAACCCAACGAGCTGAGGCTTTCACAGCTTTTCCCCATCTTCCCATGTTCCTAGAAGGTACAACTTTTCTAGTAGGGGATACCCCAGTTTTAGCAGGGGAATCCTTATGCTTAGCAGAGGGAACCCACCTTTTGTTTTGGCCTCTGTTCATGTGTTGGTAAGGTCTAGGGCCAGATCTATATGCAGTATAAGGTGTTGGGGTGGTCACAGAAGTGTTGGGCTTTGGGTGAACATCATTTTCCTTTCTAAGGGCTGGAGCAACATATTTCTCAGCTACTCTATTTCTCAAGGCAGGGGCAACATACTTGGCAGGGGAAAAGGATTTTGCCCCTGCATTTAGAAGAATGGCTCTAGGTTGCATATCCTTTAAGGGATTTGCAGCCACCATCTCCATTGGTGCCTTACACTCTTGATAAGTGTGTTCAAAACTGCCACATGTGAAGCAGGGCTTGGTATTGATCACAAAGTCTTTTCCTAATTGATGAGACTTTTGGTCATTCCAATTTCTTTGATTACCTCTGACATTCCTGTACATACCAGCATATTTAATGGTAGGTTTAGGAGACTGTGGCCTAGCCTTAGATTTGGAAGAGATGCTCTTAGAGTTTGGATTGCTGCTAGAAATTCCTTCTTTTGAAAATCTAACAGGGTTGTCAATTTGCTTTAAGCCAACCTGTTCCTGTTTAACATCCCTAATGACACTAGTTTTAACTAGAGACTCTTCTGTATCAAGGTTATTAGGTATATAAGCACTCAAGTCAAACTCAATGTCATCCTGTTTTTCAAAACAAGGGAGACCAGTCCATGACAAGTCTTTTCTAGGATATGCAGCATGGATGTTAGCAGGGGGTGGAGGTATAGTAGCATTCATATTCTTAATTCCAAACCCTGTTTTGTCCTTAGGAGATTGACCAATTTCAAATGACTTGGTTAAATCTTTTGAAGCTTTTCCAAATTTTTCAACAGTTTCCACATCTATCTTTTGGTTAGCTTTGAAAATTTCAAGTTCAGCAGTTAAAACATTTATAGATTGGTTATTCTCCTTGGCATCTCTTTCTAGAATCACAATGTGATCCCTATACTCACTTTCTCTTTGCCTATACTCTCTTATGGTGGACTCTAGTTGTTCTAAAGCACGTTTGTAATTATCAAGATCATTATCACAATTGGTATAATCAGCTTTTACCTTTCTGATTTGATCATTTAAAGATTCAGTATTTTTCCTACAAGCTTTAGTACAGTATGAGTCATCATATACCTCATTGTCAGAGCTGGAACTTGACATGGCCATAAGTGCAAAGTCTTCTTACTTTTCCTCAGCCATCAAAGCTTGATTTCTTTCCACACTTTCTGTCATAGCACTCCAGTCCCATCCATTAGCTCCATCTATCCCCTGCATAGCTACCATGGCTTTAGCACCAGAATCCTCATCTCTTGTTTCCTTTCTATGGCTATTTCCAGACTTAGGTCCTCTGCATTCCCTGGCAAAATGACCCTTCTTGCCACAATTGTAGCATTCAACTTTTGCTTTATCAAACCCAGCCACATCAGATGGATTAATTGTGATCTTCTTCCCATACTTCTTGTGGAACCTGTTGGCTCTCATGCTTAGCAAAGCCATATTCCACTTGATATCCAATTCTTCTAGTGCTTGCTTACTGATTTGACTCAGATCTTCATGTAACACTGTAGATCCTTGTGGCCCTTGAGATGCTATGAAGGCACATGCAGTATCAAGGCTGAATGTAGCTGGTCTTTCTTCATCATAGGAAGGTCCAGACCTGGTAGCAGGGGCTACTTCTATTCCACTGTTCTTGGAGATTCCACTGCTTTGTGATATGAATGCCATGTTAGCAGGGGAATCAGCGACTCCACTTGAGTTGGTGGGAATTGTCCCTTTTGACTTCATTTCATTGACAATAGGTTCAAAAACTTTTAAGTTATTGTATATATCATCAATATTCTTGTTGTCCAAGTCATCCTTATTCTGCCAGATTGCCTTATAGACAAACCATTCTTTCTGGAGGCTGTTAAGAAACCTGGTGTTCACCTGCTCTCTTGTCACCTCAATATCAAAGAATTCCAAGTGGGCCACCATGTCTTGAAGCCTATTGTAAATAGCTCCAATTGATTCATCACCAATTGCTTTGAAAGAAGCAAAATCATCCAGCATTTGGTTCTTCTTCTTCTTCTTTGTGGCTTCATTTCCTCCAAAGGTTGTGCCTATGGCTTCCCATAGTTCCTTAGCTGTTTTGTATTTCCTGAATCTGAGTTGATGTCTATCAGGTAGGGCCAACAGCAATGAGCTGTGAGCCCTGACATCATGCCTTCTAGCCAGTATTTCCTTATCACATAGAGCAGCAGATTTCTTCTTGTCCTTACCTTTGGAACTTTCACCTTCATCCTTGCCTTCTTCAACTGCCACCATTTTGTTGAATTGATCACCAAACTCTATGATCTCCCAGAGAACATAGTGTTCCATTTTCAGGTATTGTTGGATTCTGAATTCCCATAATTCAAAGTTTTCAGGATCCAACATGGGTAACTTGAGGTTATTGTGGTTGTTGCTATTTGTGGATGAATCTGAAGACATGTTTGGTATGAGGATTTTGTTCTTGATTTAGACAAAGTTTCTCAACAAGCTCTGATACCACTTGTTGATCCCAAAGTCAGATCTTAAACCTTAATAGCTTGTTTAAGGGTTGTGATAGAGAGAAAGAATTCAATCTAACACTAGAGAAACTTTGCAAAGCAAAGTAACTAAACAAGATGCGGAATGTAATGTTTAGCACAAGAACAAATGAGATTCAAACGTTGAACTTTAATATATCAAAGATATACGAATACCCAAAGTGGTATTAGGGTTTACAAAACCTTAAAGTAATAATAATGAAAAACGAAATGAGAAAGACACACTTTGCATGCTAACCTAGTGAGTCCTTTTATAGATACAAGGACCCACGTACAAGATCACTACTAACAAACTATGGAAAGTACTAAGGAATAATTGAAACGCGTAAAAATCTATTCCATGTTTATCTTGACGGCAGGGCCTTTGACTCCAGCAGGGGAACGGATCCCCCTGCCTTTGTTATTTAGCAGGGGGAACTTACTCTAGCAGGGGTATGAATAATCAACTAGCAGGGGAAACAAGTAAGCATAGATTTATTCCCAACATTACTCCCCCACGAGGTACCTCGTTTTTGATTACCGAGTCATGAGCTCGACTCGATCCCCTCAATACTAATTATCAGTGGGGAATGTGCCTTGGTCGAGGTAGTTCAAAGAAGGAACTTCCCCACCAAAGTAATGCTTCAACCTATGGCCATTCACCTTGAAGTTAGGGCCATCATTTTGAGCTAGCTCGATGATCCCATAAGGAAAAACTTGGGTAATGGTGAATGGACCCGACCAACGGGATTTCAACTTGCCGGAAAAAATTTTAATCTCAAGTTAAAAAGCAAATCTTGATCCCCAATGTTAAAAACCCGGTTTTTAATTTTAGAATCATGAAACTTTTTGGTTTTCTCTTTGTAAATCAATGAATTTTCATAAGAAATGTCTCTCAATTCATGCAATTCATTAAGTTTCATTTTCCGGTGTTTTCATGTGGTCTCAATGTCATCATTACAATGCTTTAGGGCCCAATAAGCTTTGTGTTCGAGTTCAATTGGCAAGTGACAATTCTTCCCATACACAAGCTTGTAAGGAGTGCACCCAATGGGCGTCTTATGAGCGGTACGAAAGGCCCATAAAGCATCGTCTAACTTATCCGACCATGATTGTCGGTTTTCCCATATCGATCTCTTCAAGATCCTCTTCAACGCTCGGTTTGAAACCTTGACTTGCCCACTCGTTTGCGGGTGATAAGCCGTAGAAAGCCGATGTGTAACCCAATATTTATTCAGAACCCTTTCGAATTGGTCATTACAAAAATGGGTTCCACGATCGCTTATGATAGAACGAGGGGTTCCAAACCGAGAAAAGAATTGCTTCAAAAACTTGACTACCATACGAGCATCTTTCGTGGGCAAAGCCTTAGCTTCCACCCACTTGGATAGGTAGTCAACGGAGACAAGAATGTACTTATTACCACGAGATGATGGGAACGACCCCATAAAATCAATTCCGCAAACGTCAAACATCTCACACACTTGGATAATATTTTGTGGCATTTCATCGTTTTGTGAGGCTTTGCCTTGACGTTGGCATGAGTCACATAACTTGACAAGTGCCTGGCATCTCGGTAAATAGTAGGCCAAAAGAAACTGGCATCAAAGACCTTCTTCGCCGTGACATTAGCACCATGGTGACCACCCGTTGGTCCCTCGTGACAAGCTCTAAGGATATTAGTAGCTTCGGTGCCAAAAACACAACGTCGAATAATTTGATCCGCACAAGTCCAAAATAGGTAAGGGTCGCTCCAAAAGTAGAACTTGACGTCACGAAAGAATTTTCGTTTTTGTTGAGTCGTCATACCCTTAATGATGAAGTTGCCCGCATGGTAATTTGCGATGTCCGCAAACCATGGGGTGGATGAGTCTTCCTTAGAATTCACTACACCAAGTGTCTCGAGAGGAAATGTTTCGGTGATTTCCTTGTTCTCGTACACACTTTGGTGAGGATCTTCCAAGCAAGAAAGATGATCGGCCGCAAGATTCTCGGCTCCTTTTTTGTCGAGGATTGTGACATCGAATTCTTGTAGGAGGAGAATCCAACGAAGCAATCTCGGCTTTGCATCTTGCTTAGCCAAGAGGAACTTGATTGCCGAATGATCCGTATGCACTATGCATATAGTCAAGACGAGGTAAGGTCGAAATTTCTCAAATGCATACACCACGACAAGGAATTCCTTTTCCGTTGTAGTGTATTTAAGTTGAGCCTCGGTCATCGTCTTGCTAGCATAGTGAATAGGCAAGAAGTGCTTTTCATGAAGTTGCCCCAAAACGGCCCCAATAGCGTAATCACTTGCATCACACATTAGTTCAAAGGGGAGGTTCCAATTGGGAGCAACAAGAATAGGCGCTTCGGTAAGTTTCCTCTTAAGGATTTAAAAGGCCCCTACACAATCTTCGTTAAAGACAAAATGAGCATCTTTTTCGAGGAGGTGTGTAATGGGTCGAGAAATCTTTGAAAAATCCTTGATGAATCGATGATAAAAGCCCGCGTATCCTAGGAAACTCCTAACTCCCTTAACGGTTTTGCGATGAGGTAATTTGGTGATGACGTCTACCTTAGATTTGTCTACCTCAATCCCCGCTTTCGAGACCTTGTGCCCTAAGACGATTCCTTATTTAACCATAAAATGACATTTTTCCCAATTGAGCACAAGGTTGGTTTCCTCACAACGTTTTAACATATGCTTCAAATTTCCTAAACACGAAGTGAATGAACTACCAAACACAGAAAAGTCATCCACAAAGACTTCCATCGTCTTCTCGATCATGTCATGAAAAATAGCCATCATACACCGTTTAAAAGTTCTCGGTGCATTGCAAAGTTCGAATGGCATTTTACGATAGGCAAACGTTCCATATGGACACGTAAACGTAGTTTTTTCTTGATCACGAGGATCGATGGGGATTTGGAAGTAACCGGAAAAACCATCTAAAAAGCAATAGAAATCGTTTCCCGCAAGACGCTCCAACATTTGATCCATTAAGGGAAAGGGAAAATGGTCTTTACGAGTGGCGTCATTCAACTTACGATAGTCGATGCACACCCTCCAACCGGTCACGAGTCGAGTTGGAATTAACTCGTTGTCATCGTTTGGCAAAACGGTCATTCCTCTTTTTTTTAGGGACACAATGAATAGGACTCACCCAAGGGCTATCAGAAATAGGGTAAATCATTCCCGCGTCAAGGAGTTTAAGGACCTCCTTTTTGATGACGTCGTGACTTTTGGGGTTCACCCTCCTTTGACATTGGATTGCGGGCTTGTAGTCTTCCTCCATTAAGATTTTGTGGGTACAAAATTTAGGATCAATCCCCTTAATGTCGGATAATTTCCACGCAATTGTACCTTTGTGGGTCCTTAGAACATCGATAAGTGCGGCTTTTTCATCATCCGAAAGATCTTTCGCAATAATAACCGGCAACTTATCGTCTCCTTCCAAGAATAAGTATTCAAGATGAGGAGGAAGATCTTTCAACTCGAGGATTGGTGGTTCCTCGATTGAAGATTTGGGTCCGACACCGGCGGAGGAAATAGGAAATCGTTAAGAAAATCCTTGATAATCGAGAAGTCTTCATCGTTGTCGAGGTTTTCGTTACAAGTACGAGGAACATCAAATTCTTCTAATGTAAAACCACCACCTTCAAATGGAGTGAAGGATGGTGTCGAGTTATCAAGAATAGGATCGAGCATAGTGGGATTGCCACTATTTTCTTCATCACCAAAACCTAAAAATTCTTGTGAAAATTCCTCGCAAACGACATCGATCATATCAACATGGTTTATAGTCGCGACGAAATAAACATGAGAAAGTTGAGAGTTTTGAGTTGTGTTTATAACAAGTTCCTCGTCGTTGAAACGTAAGGTGATTTTCCTAGCATGCACATCAATAAATGTCATTGACGTATCCAAAAACGAACGACCTAAAATAAGAGGAACTTGAGGATCCGTGGAAATATCGACTACGATAAAGTCTACTAGATAATAGAACTTTCCCACTTTCACAAAAACGTGTTCGGCCAATCCACATGCGGGAATCGTGGAATGATTGGCCATTTCGATAGACATGAGTGAAGGAGTAAGGTTTGGAAGGTTGAGCGACTTGAAGATTGCAAGAGGCATCAAATTAATACTAGCACCAAGATCGGCCAAGGCATAGCATTCTTCCAAATCTTGAGTAGCACATGGAATCAAGAATTTACCGGGATCACCGACTTTTTAAGGTATGCGGTTAAGATAAACCGATGAACAACTAGACAATTGTTGCAATTTCTCCTTGTTGTTTAACATACTCTTAAAGTTAGCGGCAAATCGAGGCATCATGACTAAAGCATCGGCAAAACTTATGTTAAAATGCAAATCACGAAACATTTTCATAAAAAGCTCAAATTGGTAATTTCACGCTCTTACAATTTCTCCTTACAAAGTCTCGATGGGTAAGTCACGGGTGGTGTGGGTTGGGGCATAGGCATAGCCTTTGGAATCTCGGGTTCCAATTATGGTAATGGGTCAACCGTAGGTGTGGTTTGAGCGGTATTTCGTGGGATTGGGATATGCTCCTCTTCGACCACCACCTCGTGTTCTTCCTCAATTTCCTCCACCGTAGGAGTAATTGGTTGATGAGTTGGTTCCTTAAAGGTCTTACCACTATGTGTGGTAATCACTTTCATCTCTCCCTTAGGATTAGACACGGTGTTACTAGGAAGACCACTCGAAGAAGATGGTTTACACATTATAGCCTCAAACATACTTGAAATTTTATCCTCAAACATAGATTGCCTCTTATACGCCTTAAGCATCTCTTGTTTAATCTCATATTGGCATTGTTCCATCTTTTGTTGGTTTTGTTGTAACCTTTGCACATTACTCTCCATTTTGTTTGGATGAGTCTTAAGTTCATTTGCTAGCTCATTTTTCAACTCATTTTTTAAATCATTCTTAAACTCGGATCTTAGGCGAATGATCTCCCTTTGTATATTATAAAACCTAGCATCATTTCTGTTTGCATATTCAACAAATTCATTTGGAAGATCTTTCAATTTTTTCAAAGCTTTGTTGTTGTTTTGAAAATCACGGTTTTGATTTTTGTTTTACACTTGATTATTAGCCCCTTGATTCCCATAGTTGTTACCCTTATAATTGTTCCTTTGATTTCCTTGGTAACCAACTTGATTGTTTTGATAATTGTTAGCGTTTTGATTTGGTGCAAAACCCGGTGGAGTCAATTGATTAGTGCGGGTAACTTGACCGTTTTGGTTATAAGTTCCCGTGGCCGCGTAGGCACTCGAACTGTTACCACCGTTGGTAATGCACTCGGAGAAATCATGACCTCCACCACAATACATACAAGAAACCACAACCGCTTTAGCCATAGCGGGAGTGGGTTGTTCACCAACTTTAAACTTAATTAACAATCCCTTAAGCTTATAAAATATCTTGTTTTCCAAATTTGCCTCAATTTGGCAAGCGTCGATGGTATGTGACAATGAAGGCGAAGGCGAAGACGAAGTCTTATGAACACTCGATGTGCTACGAGGACTATAGACCTTAAACCTATTCTCAATAATCAACGCTTCCTCGACCGTTTTACACAAAACATTACCACCCGCGGCGGCATTAAGATAATCACGCTTATGATCGTTCAATCCATTGTGAAACGTGTCAATTTGATGCAAGTCGGAAAAACCGTGATGAGGACACTCATGTAACATTTCCTTAAACCTATTCCAAGCCGTTGAAAAATTCTCATTATACTCTTGTGAAAACTTTGAAATCTCGTTTTTCAAATGCGTAGTCTTAGAGGGCGGGAAAAATTGGTTCACGAACTTCGAAACGAGATCCTTCCACGTCAATATAGAATTGGGTGGCTCTTTCTCTAACCAAATTTTAGCGGGCCCCGCTAAGGAATACAGAAAAAGCATCATCTTAATCGAGTCGTTCGAGACGTCCATAAACTTGCAAGTGGCGGTAAGACGATAGAATTGGCAGATATGGTTGTGAGGGTTGTCCTTTTCATCACCACGAAACTTGTTGTTTTGAATCATGGACAACAAACCCGTCTTAATTTAGAAATTCTCTGCAAGGATAGCGAGAATCACAATAGCCTCTCCATAACCCTCGGTGGGTGCTTGAAGCAACTCCATCATAGTACGATTAGCCATGGTTGCTTCTTGTTCTACGATGGGTTCGTCAATAGGAGATTCTTCACTAGAAGGCGTCCCTTCCTTTCGGTTTCTACGTTTACGTGCATGTCTTGCTTGGTTACGAGTTTGCATAAACGTCACGTACAACGTGGGGATGAGCAAAGAAGATTCTTTTGGGTGTTTTTAACTTTTTCAATTTTTTGTGCTTTTGATTGTTTTTTACTTTTTTTGGATTTTTGTGATGTATTACGTAGACACAAATCTACAAATCTCTCCTCAAATAAAATCTCTCGATTAAATGAGCCTCAAGGAATGAAAACGATCACGTTGAGTGAACTCCTTCGATGACTTTAGAACGTTGGTGGAACACCAAAACGTTCAAGAGGGTTTAATCTTTGAAACCAAGAAAATATATAGATACGTAGATAATACTTTGGTTGGCAAACCCTCGATTAGCCCTTTTTCTCTTAACACACACAAGCAAGCGGGGGAAACGAGGCGGCGCTATGCACTTAAGAGCCTTTTTCCCTTAGGTCGTGAAATACAACCACTTTATACCCACCTTATAGTTTGTGTTAATTAAAATCAAGCTTCTCGAAAGTAATTATCTATTTTGCCCTTTTTTCTTTGTTTGAGATTCGAATACAATGAATGAGTGATGAAATCCCAAATCAAGGTTGTGTTTTCACACTTTTGGAGTACTTGTGAATTTATTGTGATACGTATACAATATAGTAATAATATTCACACAAAAACGAAAAACCGATAATACGTGTGCTTAGAGTTCTAAAACACACAAATAGTTATTATGGTTAATATAAAAACAAAATTTGTTCAAATCAAAACACAACACGCCTCCCCGGCAGCGGCGCCAAAATGATAGTTGTAGTTTTACACCCTTTTAGGAAAAAGAGCGTAATTAGGGTAAGTACGACGGTTTAGGAAAACCGTGTACAAATGACCCAAAGGTGAGTTCGTTCTCAAGGAGGCTTGTGTATTGTGTTAAAGACTTGATTAAATGTTTGTATTAATATTATGAAGAAAGAAAAGAGAAAAGGATGACGGTTACGATTAAAATTAAACTAAGACGAAAGTAGTCGTAAACGTAAAACCATAAAACGTGACGAAATTTAAAAATTACCCTAAAAATTCCTAGAAAATTGCAATAAATCCTAAAAAATGCAATTAGAGTCTACAAAAATTAAAAATAACTCAAACCTTTTATTTAATTAAATAATAATTTTTTAATGCTAATTAAAGCCTAAAAAATCAATTTAATTAACAAAAAGCCCAAAATGAGATTTTTCAATTTTTAAACCTCTAAAATAAAACTGAAAAATATTTTTGGAAAATTTAAAATTATTTAAAACTATTTAAAAATGATTAAAAACTATTTAAATATTAAAATAATCCTAAAAATTAATTAAATGACAAGAAAATTAATTCAAAAGTTTTAAAAATCCTAACTTAATTTATTTGACCTAAGAAAAATGAAAAAGTTTCAAAAATATTAAAATTTTTTAATAATAAAACAATAATAAAAATTCAAAATTTATATAAAAATTCTAAAAACTTGCAAACTAGTTTAATTTAACTTCAATAAACAGAAAATGAAAGTGAGATGACCAAATTACCCCTACTGGGCCTCCAAATGGGCCAAAAGTCCAAACAGAATGCTTAATGGGCTGTTTAAGGCCCAATAAGAAAAATGTTGACCAAATAAGCCCAAAACTTCCAGTCTAGCTTAAAATTTGATTTTAAACACAAAACTCTAGGCCTAAAAGCTGAATCAATGCTTATCACAACTTAATAAGCAACAACTTATTCTTAATGGGCTTTTTGGCCCATTAAGCCATAAGCTAATGCCATAAGCTGAAATTTGACACACATACTTCTAATGAGATTATAAAGCTGTTTGTAGAAAGAAATTTTGAATAAGTAATAAGTGTGAAAACACTTATCCCTTTAGCACTTATTTCCAATAATAACATGACCAAAACGTGTATTTTATGTCGTAAAAGTCGGAATTATGCGTGGTTTGTGTTTTTATTGTGTTTTAGGACCAAAAGATAAAAAAAGAAGAAAACACGGGCTTTCACGGGCTTTTATCAAAGAAAACGAGAAAAGACGAAGTCAAGAGATCAAGAGTGCTTTAAGAACGGATGTCCAAGACCTATTCTGAAGATTTATCGAAGAAAAAGTCTAAAGACGGAAGTTTAATGAAGTCGAAGAACTCAAGTCTAAATTATAGAAGAAATTATTAAGAAAAGTTCAAATCCCGAGACGACGTCGAGAAAAGACAAAGAATTAAATCGAGTCGAGAAGAAAAAGAAAGAAGGAAGCACACCACACATGCACTTCCCACTTAGCCTATAAATACCCTCCTAATCACATTAGGAGGGTGGTTAGCTAATTTAGTTTTTCATTTTTTTCCTTTCTTGTTTTTAGAGAGAGAAAGTTCCCAACTTTCTCTCACTAAGTTTTTCATCTTTTCTTTTAATCTTTCAAGTTTAAGCTTTTTGTATTTGGATTTCATTTAATTACAAGTTCAAGTTAATCTTTTTGTTCTTTAATCTCTTTTCTACATTTCTTGGTTTCACTTTAATTTTTGATCCGAAACTTCATTTTCCATACGGATTGATGTTTAAGTGATTGCAAGGTTAATCTTTTTATTTCCTACATAAGCTCTCTACGGTTTAGGCTATAAGCTCCTTATGCTTATGAGCTTATTTCATGTTTTAGCTTATTACTTTTCGGATTATTAAAAGGGTTTAGTGTTTATAAAGTTTCTTTTATTAAGTTTATGATTTTCGTATTTTAAAAAAAGTTGTCAAATTTAAGCTTATTAAATCGTTTAAGATTTGGTTAAGTTAGCTTATTGAACTGCTTATTGAAACCTTGGCTTAATCTTCATTTTCGGATTGTTGTGTCCATCGCAATACTGGGTTCTACACATTCCGACGACTGTTTGTTTGTATCGCAATAACCAAGAGTGGTTCTACTTTGCGATCGAAAGTACTTCCCCCTTATTCCGATCTGGATTGCGATCGCTCATTGCGATCGCATATTCCGACGGGTGATAAGGTTACTTTGAGTCGAAACTCTCCCCAAATTTTGTTACCAATATTCCGATCCTTGTATTCCGATCTAAGCATTCCGATTGAATCATATTGCGACAGGAGTGTTTTAATTATTCCGATCTGGACTTTGCGATTGAACATCATTGCGACAGATTTGATTTTGGGTATTCCGATGGCTATTAAGATGAAATATTCCGATGGATTGGTTTTAATAACATTCCGATGGTTGTGAATTTAGTGCATTCCGATAGAATTCAGTTTTGCATTTCGATAGTTTATGTTTTAAAGTTTTACAAAGTTTAAGTTTTAAGTATTTTCTAAATAACTTTTAGTTTAATTTTTAAAAGCTTTCATTTTACTCAACGATAAATTTTCTTAATTTCTTTTAGTTTAAAATAGATAATCAAACAAACCATTTAATTTTCCACCAAGAACAATTGAGTCGCACTTTCTACCAATAATCAATTCGAAGAGATCGGACGATACTTGGCCAAAAGCTTCGTATTAAATGGCGCCACTGCCAGGTCTTTTCGTTAAGATTAACGGTTTTTAGTGAGAGACGCGTTAGATTTTGGGATCCGTTCATCTTTGAACGTTATTTTCCTCGCTTTCAAATTTTTAAAAATCCTAAAAAATATAAAAGTTTCAAAAATACAAAAAACTAAAAAACAAAAAAAACCAAAAATATTTCTGCTTTGTTAGTTCTTTTGCAGGTGTATGCGCACTCGATCAATGTCTTATCCCGAGCCCGAGACTCTCGATAACTTAGACATGGCCGATGTACACAACAATAATAATAATCCACCTCAAAACAACATGAATAATGACAACAATGAATCTCTACCGGACAATCGTCCAATGATCGAACTTTTGCAAGCACATGTAGAGGGCAACCACGATGCTATTGTCATACCCGCGATTGGAGCCAACAACTTTGAGCTCAAATCCAGATTCATTCAAATGGTCTCTACTCAACCATTCTTGGGGCGTTCAATTGATGATCCTCATGACCATATTAAAAGGTTTCTTCAACTCACTAATACGGTTAAGTATAATGGGGTTTCCCAAGAGGTAATTCGTTTGCAACTTTTTCCTTTCTCCTTAGAGGGACAAGCCCGGCATTGGCTTGATAAGGAACCGCCACAAAGTATTCTTATGTGGACGGACTTAGAGACCAAATTCATAAACTATTTTTCCCACCCTCTCGTACTACCGCTTTGCGGAATGAAATCATTACTTTTGAACAAAAGTACGATGAGACTTTTAGTGAATCTTAGGACCGTTTTAAAGAACTTTTAAGAAAGTGCCCACAACATGGTTTTACCAAAGTGCATCAAATTAATACTTTTTACAATGGTTTAAGCATGAATGACCAAGATTCACTAAATAGTGCCTCGGGGGGGGGGGGGGGGGGGGGGGGTAATCTTTTGGTTAAGTCTTCTAATGCCGCTTGGGATATTATTGAGAACAAGTCTAGAGTGCAAACCAAGAGTGTTCGGACCAATGTGGCTAGTGCTAGCACTAATGAGAGCGACAAGAGACTTGATATGCTTACTTCTCTTGTTGAATCACTTGCTCTCCAAGCCGCCAACAATACCAAAGCTATCACTGCCCAAGCTAGTGCTTTGACTCAATCATGTGATATATGCGGGGGATCTCACTCATACACCGATTGTCCTTCGACTCACGACAATCCGGAAAATGTGTATGCTGCCAACGGTACCTATTCTACGGGAGGCTATCAAGCACGTCCTCAAGGTGACCGCAACTTGCTCAGCTATCTCTCAAACAACTTTCTTTCACCACCCGGTTTTCCCCCATAAAACTCAAACAACCTCAATCGCAATCATCAAAACCAACCTCGTGCTACAACTCCATACCAAAACCAAAGAAACCCATATCCCCTCAAAGAAACAACCAAGTTTACCAACAACCTGCTTATCAACCACCCGCCTACCATGCTCCTCCTCCCAACCAACCCACCGTATTACACCAAGATGTTGAAACCTACATGAGGACTAATGATGTGATAGTGCAAAATCTTCAGCGGGAAATGCTCAACATGAAAGCAGATATGGTGAAGCAAGGGAATGATCTTCGAGCTGATATGCGAAACACTTTGGCAAGTCAAACGAATGACTTGAGGAACATGATGGCTAGTTTCTTCCCAAGTAATCAAGCCTCTGGATCGGGTTCTCTTCCGAGTAACACCGTTGCTAATCCAAGAGGGGAGATGAAAGCAATCACCACTCGCAGTGGAAAAGGTTTAAAGGAACCCGAGCTTCCTACACCTACACTGGTGATTGTGACAAAGGAAAACAAGTCTCCTTCTCCTATTCCACCACCTACAACTCCACCACCTTCTACTTCTACCCCTCCACCACCGAAGGATCTGAGTGAGAATTCTATTCCTAAGCCTTCATCTCAACCTAATATACCTTATCCCTCAAGGTTGAGGAAAGAGAAATTGAAGAACAAGGATGATATTCAGGTTTCTAACTTTCTTAAAATGTTTAAACAACTGAATTTCAATATCTCCTTTGCTGAGGCTCTCGCTCACATGCCGAAATATGCAAAAATGTTTAAATATCTTCTCAGTGATAAGGAGAAACTTCTCGATATTGCTCAGACCCAACTTAATGAGAATTGCTCTGCGGTGCTCTTAAGGAAATTACCAACCAAACTTGGTGATCCGGGTCGTTTCTTGATTCCTTGCAACTTCCCTGGGGTAGAGAATTGTATGGCCCTAGCAAATCTAGGTGCTAGTATAAACTTAATGCCTTTAAGCGTTTGGAAACAATTGTCTCTACCAGCGCTAGTCCCCACACGAATGACTTTGGAATTAGCTAACCGTACGGTTGCTTATCCAGTGGGGATAGCCGAAGATGTCTTCGTCGGCGTTGACAAAAATTCACCTTTCCGGCGGGTTTTGTTGTCGTTGACTACGAAATGGATCCTCGTGTTCCATTAATCGTTGGACGTCCATTCTTGAGGACCGGTCGCACTCTCATTGATGTAGCCGCTGGCGAATTAATCATGAGAGTTGGTGACGATAAAATCGTCTTCAACATGGGTAAACTTTCTAAGCAGCCTTCTGAAAATGAGAGCGTTAGTTTCATTGACGTTCTTGATGAGGCTTGTGAAGAACATTTCAAAGACGCTTGTAAAAGTAGTTCCTCTTCTCTACCCACTGTTGAGACCGTTGCCTCTATTGCTCTATCACTAACTCCATTTGGAGAAAGTGATTTCATCTTGAAAGACTGTGAAGCAACTTTGGTAGATGTGGACTTGCAATATGACGATTCTCCCTCCAATTGGGAAGAAGACATTCGTACCATTGAGAAACTTCTCAATGAGGACCATATTTCTCCACAATCTTCTAAGGATATCTCTACCGATGATCCGAATTTAACTACGCCGTCCATCGAAAATCCTCCGGATATTGAGCTTAAGGATCTTCTGTCTAATCTCGAGTACGTTTTCCTTGAAGACAACAAGAAGTTACCGCTCATCATCGCTAAGGACTTGAAAGAAGAAGAAAAATCCCGACTTATCGCCGTGCTGAAGAATCATAAGAAAGCGATTGCGTGGAAGATCTCCGATATTCGTGGAATTGATCCTCACTTTTGCACACATAAAATTCTCATGGAGGACGACTTTAAACCCACTATTCAAAGCCAAAGAAGGGTGAATCCCAAGATCCATGACGTTATCAAAAAAGAGGTTATCAAATTTCTTGATGCGGGCATGATCTATCCTATCTCGGATTCACCATGGGTTAGTCCCGTCCATTGTGTGCCTAAGAAAGGCGGAATCACCGTTGTTCCCAACGAACACAACGAGTTGATTCCTACTCGTCTCGTTACAGGGTGGAGAGTTTGTATAGACTATCGCAAACTCAATAATGCTACGAGAAAGGATCATTTTCCCTTTCCTTTCATGGACCAAATTCTTGAACGTCTAGCGGTTAATGACTATTACTGCTTTTTTAGACTGTTTCTCGGGTTATTTTCAAATACCCATCGATCCCCAAGACCAAGAGAAAACCACATTCACTTGTCCTTATGGAACATTTGCTTACAAAAGAATGCCTTTCGGCTTGTGCAATGCTCCTGGTACATTCCAAAGGTGCATGATGGCTATCTTCCATGACATGGTTGAAGAAACCATGGAAGTCTTCATGGATGATTTCTCAGTCTATGGCGATTCCTTCTCTTCTTGCCTTGCCAATTTGGAACGCATGCTTAAGCGATGTGAAGACACTCGCCTTGTTCTGAATTGGGAAAAATGCCATTTTATGGTAAAAGAAGGCATTGTGCTGGGACATAAAATCTCCAAAGCCGGTCTTGAAGTGGACCGTGCTAAAGTAGATGTCATAGCCAAATTACCTCCACCTTCAACAGTGAAGGGTGTGAGAAGTTTCCTTGGTCATGCGGGCTTCTATCACCGATTCATCCAAGATTTTTCTAAAATTGCTCGCCCGATGACCCACCTCTTGGAAAAAGATACTCCTTTTATCTTTTCCAAAGAGTGTCTTGAATCCTTCAATCTTCTTAAGGATAAGCTAACTAAGGCACCGGTCTTGGTTACCCTTAATTGGGAGCTACCTTTTGAGTTGATGTGTGATGCTAGCGACTTTGCTATTGGAGCGGTTTTGGGACAAAGAGTGAACAAACACTTCCAACCAATCCATTACGCTAGCAAGATAATGACGGGGACTCAATTGCATTATACCACTACCGAAAAAGAGCTTTTAGCTGTAGTGTATGCTTTTGAAAAGTTCCGCCCCTATCTTGTCCTTTCTACCACCATCGTGTATACCGATCATTCCGCGTTGAAGTACTTGTTGACTAAGCAAGATTCTAAGCCACGACTTCTTCGTTGGGTTTTGCTCCTTCAGGAATTTAAAATCGAAATTCGTGACAAAAAGGGAGCCGAAAACCTAGCAGCGGATCATCTGAGTAAACTTGAGGATCCTTACCAAGGGGATCATCCGAATCAAGAGATCAATGACTCTTTTCCCCTTGAGACCTTAATGTCTATTCATTCCAATCTTGATGACACCCCGTGGTTTGCGGACTTTGCAAACTACTTAGCGGGTGGTATTCTCATCAAAGGGTTAACATCCCAACAAAAGAAGAAGTTCTTTAAAGATGTTAAGACTTACTTCTGGGATGACCCTTATCTCTTCAAACAATGTGCTGATCTGATCATTCATCGATGTGTTGATGGACCGGCAGCTTTACAAATCCTCGATGCTTGCCATAAAGGACCCACCGGTGGTCACTTTGGTCCCAACTATACCGCGAAGAAAGTATTCGACTCTGGATTCTATTGGCCCACCATTTACCGTGATGCTCACGATATGGTTAAGCATTGTGATGCTTGCCAACGCCAAGGCAAGATCACACATAAAGATGAGATGCCTCAAAATTTCATACAAGAATGTGAAATCTTTGACGTATGGGGCATCGACTTTATGGGGCCATTTCTATCATCCAAAGGGAACAAGTACATCCTCGTAGCCTTTGACTACATTTCTAAATGGGTTGAAGCTAAGGCTCTCCCAACGCATGATGCGAGGGTGGTTGTGAACTTTTTGAAGCAGCTGTTTGCTCGATTCGGTGTTCCTCGTGCTATAATCAGTGACCGCGGGACTCATTTTTGCAATGATCAATTTGCAAGAGTTATGGCTAAGTATGGTGTCAATCACCGTCTTTCCACCGCCTATCATCCCCAAACCAAAGGGCAAGCCGAGACTTCCAACCGTGGATTGAAGCGAATTTTGGAGCGTACTGTGGGAGAGCATCGTGCCGCATGGGCCGATAAGTTGGATGATGCTTTGTGGGCTTTCCGTACCGCTTATAAGACCCCGATTGGTTGTACACCTTATCGTATTGTGTACGGGAAAGCATGCCACCTTCCCATCGAGCTAGAACATAAGGCATACTGGGCCTTGAAGTGGGCTAACTTCGACATCAACAAAGCCGTTGATCTTTGCAAGATTCAACTCAACGAGCTCAACAAACTGAGGAATGAAGCTTACGAGAACTCATTGATCTACAAGGAGAAGACCAAGATCATCCACGATGCTAGAATTAAGAACCGAGAGTTCCACGTTGGTGATCAAGTCTTACTTTTTAACTCTCGATTGAAGATCTTCTCTGGCAAGTTGAAGAGCCGCTGGTCTGGTCCATTTACCGTCGCCAAAGTCTTTCCATATGGGACCATTGAGCTTTCTCAGCCAAATGGGCCTAATTTCAAGGTGAATGGCCAGCGTTTGAAGCTATACTTCGGTGAGGACATCTCTCATGAGATGATTTCATCCCTCAACATGTTTCCCATGAACTAGTTTTGGGTCGAGTCAGGCTCGTGACTCGATGAACAAAAACAAGCGCTTCTCGGGAGGCAACCCGTGATCTATCCTTTACCGTTTTCATAATAAGTGTAGGGGGGAGCCCCGTATGTGTTGGTTGTCTTGCTTCTTATTCTCTGCTGGGATTCAAGCTTCAAAGAGCACCTCGTTGACTTTTGGCGACCTGTGACTCCGTTTACCTGTCTTCCTGGTTCTATCCTAAACTGTCGTGATTCAATATTTCATATCTATTATGTTCACATTGAAATCACTATAGTTGTCCTTTCCTTAGCAAGATTTAAACAACGTGCACAATGTCCTAAGTGTAGGGGACTTTACTCCCACATGCTTAAACATTGAGGACAATGTTAATATCAAGTGTAGGGGGGACTTCTATCGAAGTAAGTGGTCTTTTCCATGAATTTGCCCTCATTTTAACCGAAAAACTTGATTTTTCGACATTTTTCAAAATTTTTTAATCTATTTTGGCCTATTGGTTTTTCCTTTGTTATAGTTATTTTCCTTCCTTGCTAGAATAAAGTTTAATAAAGTGGTTTTAAGTTTTTCAAAGTCGTGAATATTTTACTCAACCCGAGTTTACTTATCTAAGTTTACTCTAACTAGTATCCTTAACATGTTTAAGTCAAGTTTTGCTAGGCTTTTATATAGGGAGCTTTAAAACGCGAAAGTCTTAACTCTCACGGGTTAAGAACAAGAACTTTTCGCAAGCTCCTATAATTGATCCTAGAGAGTTGTTTATCAAGGGAACTTTAAAATACAATTTCTAAACTTGAAAAAGTCTAAGAATTTGCAAGATCCTATAGACGACTCGAAAACCCAAAACTTTGATTTAATAGGCTAAGCATCCACGAGTCTCATTCCTTGAGATTTTAAACTGTGGAGGACGAGAGATGATAGAGTCAATTATAAGTTTGGTATTCTTTCGTGAATTTATGTGAGTTAATTATGAGCCTATTCTCCCATCGCTTGTTAATAAATTTATCTGCAATAAATAAGGTTGTACGATTTGAAAAGTTACTTAGCTTCTAGCCCAAGATCGTTTAAAAGTTGCTCGGTATGGATTAGAGTTCATAGCCAAGGCATAACTTATTGAAGCGGGATGCGAAGATTGGCGAGTCCGAAAAGGCCCTAACAAGGCATGAGGGCTACAGTTTGTTGCTAAAGATCCAAAAGTGATGTGAAGAATCATTTATCGAAAATCAATATGAAGGATCGAGACACACGACGAAAAGCAAAAACTCCCCAAAAGTCATGGAGAAGTGTATCCGAAAAGACCCTAACAAGGTATGAGGATAAATAGATCCAAGTCATAAAAGGAGGCGGATCGTTGTATATTAAAGTCCAAAATAAAGATTGGAGAAAAATGAAGAAGTCGTGGTCCAAATATGAAGAATCTCTCAAAAACTTCAAGTGAAGAAATTCCTATTATGAAGAGAAGACCATAATTTCAAGAACGTCTCTCAAGATTTGAGTATGAAGTCGCTGCCAAATATCGGTCCGAGAAAGGTCTCAAATCGTGAAGCGAGTTATGCCAAGATATGAACTTTAAGAGGTCCCGAGAAGCAGTTTTAAAAGATTTTGTCCTTTAGCTAACTATTGATTAAATCGTCCTACTTTATTTTCAGCCTAAATAACTATCGAAATAAGTCAAACAATGCATCCTCGTGATCATTCAAGACAAAATTAAAATATAAGAGATACACCTAGGAATAAGGGAGTCTAAGTAAATAATTAGCCCACATGAATTCTTGTTAGTTGGCCAACTTATAATAACAATGATCTAGTTTTTAAGCTTGGTATGGAGAACGTGAAACTTGAGGATGATAAATGTTCATGGCAGCCAAAACCCAATGTAAGTCTTTGATTTCTTTACTTGCTTTTATCTTGTTATTTTCCCTAAAATATTTAGTATTTAATAAAGGCCAAGGTGGGTTATTTATGATGGAAAATGTAAGCCGTGCTTTAAAATTAATGCATTGCATGAGGGCATTGCAATGGTCAAGTGTACGGGATTTAATAAGTGTGAAAACACTTATCCCTTTACCACTTATTTCCAATAATAACATGACCAAAACGTGTATTTTATGTCGTAAAAGTCAGAATTATGCGTGGTTTGTGTTTTTATTGTGTTTTAGGACCAAAAGAAGAAAAGAAGAAGAAAACACGGGCTTTTATCAAAGAAAACGAGAAAAGACGATGTCAAGAGATCAGGAGTGGTTTAAGAACGGATGTCCAAGACCTATTCTGAAGATTTATCGAAGAAAAAGTCTAAAGACGGAAGTTTAATGAAGTTGAAGAACTCAAGTCTAAATTATAGAAGAAATTATTAAGACAAGTTCAAATCCCGAGACGACGTCGAGAAAAGACAAAGAATTAAATCGAGTCAAGAAGAAAAAGAAAGAAGGAAGCACACCACACATGCACTTCCCACTTAGCCTATAAATACCCTCCTAATCACATTAGGAGGGTGGTTAGCTAATTTAGTTTTTCATTTTTTTCCTTTCTTTTTTTAGAGAGAGAAAGTTCCCAACTTTCTCTCACTAAGTTTTTCATCTTTTCTTTTAATCTTTTAAGTTTAAGCTTTTTGTATTTGGATTTCATTTAATTACAAGTTCAAGTTAATCTTTTTGTTCTTTAATCTCTTTTCTACATTTCTTGGTTTCACTTTAATTTTTGATCAGAAACTTCATTTTCCATACGGATTGATGTTTAAGTGATTGCAAGGTTAATCTTTTTATTTCCTACATAAGCTCTCTACGGTTTAGGCTATAAGCTCCTTATGCTTATGAGCTTATTTCATGTTTTAGCTTATTACTTTTCGGATTATTAAAAGGGTTTAGTGTTTATAAAGTTTCTTTTATTAAGTTTATGATTTTCGTATTTTAAAAAAAGTTGTCAAATTTAAGCTTATTAAATCGTTTAAGATTTGGTTAAGTTAGCTTATTGAACTGCTTATTGAAACCTTGGCTTAATCTTCATTTTCGGATTGTTGTGTCCATCACAATACTGGGTTCTACACATTCCGACGACTGTTTGTTTGTATCGCAATAACCAAGAGTGGTTTTACTTTGCGATCGAAAGTACTTCCTCCTTATTCCGATCTGGATTGCGATCGCTCATTGCGATCGCATATTCCGACGGGTGATAAGGTTACTCTAACCTTTGAGTCGAAACTCTGCCCAAATTTTGTTACCAACATTCCGATCCTTGTATTCCGATCTAAGCATTCTGATTGAATCATATTGCGACAGGAGTGTTTTAATTATTCCGATCTGGACTTTGCGATTGAACATCATTGCGACAGATTTGATTTTGGGTATTCCGATGGCTATTAAGATGAAATATTCCGATGGATTGGTTTTAATAACATTCCGCTGGTTGTGAATTTAGTGCATTCCGATAGAATTCAGTTTTGCATTTTGATAGTTTAAGTTTTAAAGTTTTACAAAGTTTAAGTTTTAAGTGTTTTTCTAAATAACTTTTAGTTTAATTTTTAAAAGCTTTCATTTTACTCAACGATAAATTTTCTTAATTGCTTTTAGTTTAAAATAGATAATCAAACAAACCATTTAATTTTCCACCAAGAACAATTGAGTCGCACTTTCTACCAATAATCAATTCGAAGAGATCGGACGATAATATTTTATACTTGGCCAAAAGCTTCGTATTAATAAGCCCAAGAAATAAGCCTGAAATAAGCAAAAGCTCTCTATACAAAACGACAAAATAGTCGTTTTCGAGTTCTAGGCTGATTAAAGAGCTGATTCTTTTTGAAAAATGTTTTAAATCACTTAACTAAGCTTAATAATCAAAAAGATTTCAAATAAGCACACTGAATAAGCTAGAAAAAGCAATAAGCTGTTTTGAAAAAGAAAAGTCAATTCGTTTTCTAGTCAAACCTAAAAGTCAAAGGCTCAAATGCTCCAGAATAGTCAAATGGGTCAAATAAGGAAGATTGATTACCAAAACAAAGTTGTTGCACAATAAAATAAGCTATTATAAAACTCATTGATAAGCTGATGACCAAATAACACCAGCAGTGGCTAGTAGCAGTGGGAAAGGGTTCCCACTGTTTGACTTTCTTGACTCTTGTTTTTGGTGAGATTTACTTGGATTTAATGGACAAACAAGGCACCCTTATAACCAGTGGGTTATAAGGAGTCAATAACAAGCAACAAATCATAAAAACACCCAGCCAATATGTACAGTAAATTCAAACAATGCTCAGATATGGTCTAGATATGAAACAGGTAGGTCTGGTAATATAAGCTAATGTTTAAGCTAGTATAAGCTAACCACACTCCACCAAATTCATACACAAGCTCAATGCAACTTAGTAACACACAAATTAACTCATTTCGTACGTTGACTCCAAGTTTAGAACTAGATTAAAACCCTAAGTGACTTACTGATATAAACAGATGAACACAAACACCTTTTTGCTGATATACTTGACCACAAATCCAATTTCAAACACTCAAATCTTCAAATCAGGTTACACAAACTTGGTTTTAGCACTTGTTAACCCTAAATAAGCATACACTCTAGGTGTTCCTAAATTTTTAGATCAAAACAGGCAAAAACAAGCAAGATATGGCACATATTAAGATTTGATGTTTAGAAGCACAAGACTTGCAATTATAAGCATAAAAATACCTCAATATCAGATACAAACAAGAATAAACCCTTAACACTAACTCAAACTCAAATAAAAACCTTAAAGCAGTAGACCCAAACACCCTTTTAACTTTTTAAATCAAGATTTGACAAAGCAAATGTGTTTAACAGGTTTACCCAAGCCTAAACATGCATCATAACAGTATCACTATGAACTTAGAACCAATTAGCATGCATAAGAACACACCAAACAACAGCAGATCCACAAAATCACTTAGAACCAATTTCTAACATATTTTTGAGAGAAAGAGATCAAACCTCATGAATGTACATCCACACTCACGGATTTATAACTTATGTTCCTAGCTAAACAAGGCACAAGCATCCAAGAACACCCCTACAAAGATTCAACAGAGTTAAGGACAATTTTTAACAGAAAAATGTAAAATGAAACAAGATCCTTTCAAGCTTGTACCCCACCCCTTGATCCTTCTCAAACCACAATCTTCGCAGAACCTTGATAATCTTCTTATCAGGGTACTATGATCAGCTTATAGTCCAAAAAGTCAAGTGTTTGAACAAGACTTAGAAAAAATCAAGTTTTTGAATTTTTTTTGCAATAACTTGCTTTAAACTTAAAACCAATCCTTGAGACTTCACAAACACAAAAATGTAACATTAACAACAAGTAAATATGAATGGCACTTGGAATTCGTCAATGAAATCATACACTTTTTCATTCATATGAAACAAGGCATTATAGATTCTTGACCAAAGGATAACCAATAGCAAGAGATAATGTATGAGTCCTAATGCCTTATATAGGCTACAAAGATGATTATAGTAAGCTGATAAAACTAAAACCCTAATGCCATGAAGTTCTCATAATGCCCTTGAAAATTTGAAAATTGCTTGGACGAATTTGGACTTTTGTTGAAGAACATGTGATGCCAGTGGTGCCAATTTGATCCAAGGGCTTAAAATAAGCTTAAGAATGAAGCTTCATTGTGGTTCTTGGATTTCTCTGCCAAGTTTTTGTCATATTCCCTAAAATGAAGCAGGGGAGGTTTCATGTGAGTAATGTGGTGATGTGGCACTTTGTTCATGAGTTGGGTTTTGGTCATTAGACCCTTAATCATAAAATTGGAGGTGATTATGGTCTAATTGTTGCTTAAACAAAAATCCCCAATTCATGTTCTTGAGATGAATAGTTGAGTTTGATCCGGTTTTGGGTTTAAAAAATGTGTTTAGCACGTGTTTATTTAAGTAATTAATATTAGTTAAATCCGGTGGTGAGTGGGATGGTGATGTGGATGATTGGTGGATTGTGATTGGCTGGAAGGGTATAGTGGGGCACGTGTCAAGCCAAGGTTGTTTAAGGTAACTTAGGTTGTCTGCCAGCTTTGGTCCCCCTTCTTTCTTTCTTCTTTTATTTCTTGTTTAATCCACCAAAAACTGAATTTCCTTTATATAACAAGTTTCAGTTTTTATACTTTGGCCACAAAAAGTTTTCCAAAGTGTAATCAAGGACTTGTTTTGTAATTTGAGGATATTTAAAGGGCTGATTTTGGCATGTCTTCAATCTTCAAGGTCTTCACTTATTTCTTTGTCTTCATGGAGGACTAAAAGTGACAAGTCTTCAAATTTAAGGGACCATTCTTGCCAATTCTTCAAAGTTGAGGGTCCTTTTTGTAATTTTGACAAACTTTAGGGACCAATCTTGTAATTATGAATATAAAAGGGTTTAAAGTGTCAATTCTTCAATAATGAAGGACCCTTCTTGTACAATCTTTAATTCTTCAAGGAGTTTTCTTGGAAAATCAACTCTAGGGCCCGGTTCATTGTGCGGCTTCATTTCTCGTGTTCGTTTTTGCTTGTTTCTCGTGATCGTTTGTCATTTTCTCGATATTCGTACCTAAAATACACGTTGAAAAAACACAAGCATATATTTGGCACTTTTTATGATATTTTAACCATTTTAAGCCCGTTTTAGACGATGAGACTATGTACAAAAGCAGTCTCATCAGAAACTTAAGGGAACTAGTGTGAACACTACGCTTGCAAAACCATTAATCGTGGGGAAACCGCCTAAAAATCAGTCTCTTAGACAATCGACTGCATTTAGATCCGAGAGACCACAATCCTCACGAACCCGGTCTGTCTCCCAAGTTGATATGGTTCATTTATCTAAAGAAGTCCCTTCCGTAACTAGGCCCAATGTGCTTAAACCAGCCTTTGCTAAACCTCAAAACAAGACTACTACTAGTGACTCTAGGTATAGTTTTAAGAACATACCACAACATATGTCGAACAACATGCCTGGTAATTACTATGTAGAGGAACCTAAGAAAAGGACACAAGCTAGAACTAGGATTTCTAGATCTCATTCGGACTCCAAACATGATGTTTATTCCGTATGCATGAAAAGTGTCGTTACGACAAATCATGCGGCTTGTGTAACTAAAGTCTTGAAGGAGTTAAATTCCCATGCTAAAAGAATAATTTCCAAAGGAAATAGGTTTTGTACCGCTAAGTATTCCGTTGTGCATAATAAAACCATGTCGTCTAGATCTAATCTTAGGTTGCAACCTACGGGTAGGATTTTCAAATCGGTTAATCTTCAATGGGTTCCTAAAGGAAGGATATTTCCCTCTAGCACTATCAATGTTGGATGTGAACCCCCACACGGTTCTAAAATAGATGTCGCTAACCCATGTGAAAGTATGCAAATTATTGATGCAAGTGCAGGTACCGAGATCAAGGATCAACAAGAACGAGGCAGTAATCTTATTGTATATCGTTCAAAACCTCGACTACAGAAGAATTCGATATCTCAGAATCAAATATCTCAGGGATTTGTGGTTAAGCTTACAACGATGGTTCATAATCATATTATAGATTGTGACCCGAACTTCAAATAAAGAGAAGTTTATCTATTCAATGATAACTTACCCTCAAAACGAGAAATTAAATTTTCTTAGACACGAACTGGAATTAAAACTATTCAAAAGTTTTAAGCTCGTGGATATGCCGTATAATTATATATCAGATTATGCCCCGAACTTCAAAGAAAGGAAAGTTTATCGCCGATGATACCTTATCCTCACAACGAGAAATTAATTTTTCTCAGGCATGAGTTTATATTAAAAACATTCGATGTTTTTAAGCTCATGAACAATGACTTACAGTTAAATATAAGACTGTAACTTGGAGTTCAATTTTAGGAAACCTTATCTTTAATGATAACTTATCCTCGTAACGTAAAATTAATTTTTCTCGGTCACGAGCTTGTATTAAAACATTCCAAGTTTTAAGCTCAGAAAGAAAAGTGTATCTTTTAAATAAGAAAACTTTTCCTCATAACGAGAAATTCACTTTTCTCGGTCATGAGCTTTATGCTAAAACAATCAAAACTTTTCAAGCTCATGAAAACGACTTCTAAGTAAATGTCATCTTAGGACTCATTCTTCAGTTAAAAGGAAAGTGTATCTTTAATGATAACTTATCTTCACAACGGGAAGCTTACAACTTCTCGGACTTGAGTACGTTTAATAAGACATTCAAAATCAAGTAATTGGTTTTTCAAAACGTTGAACACAACTTTATCAAGAATTTATCAAAATAATTTTGTCTAAATATTTCAAAATTGTGTGTTCAACACTCCTCTTCTCAATAAACTTGTCATATTGTTCAAATATTTTTTTGAGGAAGAATTTAAGCCAATGTTTTGATTAAAAGAGCATGTCTTCTGAAATCGATAATATTTATGATCCTATAAATGTCGTTTAATAATGACACGGGTTTGTAAATAAAGTTTGAGCAGAAGTTTAAATGTTTTAAAACATGCTCAATATGGCTTGCTATTATTTCATATAGTAACCCGCTTTTCATATTCAAGTAAAGTATTTCTTATGAAAACTTTGGCTTTAATTTTCTCAGGCTTGCTTTACTTTATAACCATGTAAGGGATTGTGTTTACGTTATAACACAATCTAACACGAATTTATGTACGCTTCATTGCATTTATTTGTCAAAACGAGAGAAATCTTGTTTTTTACGAAGTTATCATCTCTACGAATCAAGGATCTACGATTTGGTATCTACATACTCGACGATGCAACTACTCAAACGACGACTACAACTATTTAGATAGAACACGGGTCAATAAATGAGGGGGAGCAATTGTCAAGCAGTCAGATTCTTTGATGCCGACTCATTGTGAATTGCTCGTGTTACAAATTGGTGTCATTTAATTGGTATTCAGGACAAAGTATTCATCTTTCAATTGTTGTCAACACGTCATAACCAAGTTCACAATTGGTATCAAGACATTGATACCTGTGACAATCCTCAAATTTCACTTATGTGTTATAAGCTATAATTGTCTCAATATGAGAATTTTCCTAGAAATTTTTGCTTTTTATACCTTACTTGGTAAGATGAACCGCTTCTCACAACCTGAACTGCCACTACAACATACTCCTATACGTTGTAAACACAATGTATATGTCAAGTCTGAGATCTAAAAGTATTCTTATAATTTCAATATTGATAATAACATCTCAAATATAACCATGACGCCCTAAATTCCCTTAGAAACCCTAGAATCCCTAAAATGAGTTTTAAACTCAAGAATGATAAACTATGAATGGAAAGTACACATGATAAGTCATTAAGTATTATAAACAAGTTATAGACTATACTTTAAAGACATAATAATGCCAAAGAATAGTAAGAACAAACCATACAAAGCTAAATACAAGTAAATGTACATAATAGTCCAGATCACCACCTAGAAACTCTTGGTAAAGAATGTTTGAAGCAATATAACTACTTAATATCTATGTACAAGTATTAAATATACTCTACTAATTATAATCTGTCATATAAAGGAAAGTTAAATAATCACAAAATGCTAATATTCACTAATCTCAAGCTAAGTACAAGAAAATGACCTAAAACCATGATTAGCATATAAAATCCATTATACCTTGAATTAGAGTCTAATATTTTGTAAATAATTAAAAAACTCAATTATGTATCATATTAATATTATACATTTACTTCAATATAAAGTACAATTTAATAAAACATAAGGTACAAGTTATCAAAGCATATGATCTTAAGCTCCCATAATTATCCCTAGAATATGGTAAACCTATATAAGCGCTTAAACCAAGAATGTAGAAACCAAAGAAGTCATATACATACTATATAAGCCCTAGAATAAGTATACATAAGGATACAAACCCTAATTACCCAAAATAGAAAGTCATTAGGCTTAATGATATAGAAACCCTTATATTAAGAAATCTACATGGAATCATAACCTAGTCTTTTAGGACAAGTCTACAAACACCCATATCACTTCATTAAGGTTATAAGATTATATTAAGACAATGAAAAATTAACCTAATGCACAAGGTACAAGATTTCAATGCATGGCTTGTAAATTAGGTCAAAATGAGTATTTTCACCCTTTAGACATGTTGGCTTAGAATAACTTATTAAAACCAATGTAGGGACTTCATGAACACATTGAGGAAAATTTAGGATGTATAAAATGAGTTTACATCAGTAGATAAATGAATGATAATCACTTTTACTAAGACTTAACCATAAATCATTAGAAACCCTAACCCGCCTAAGTTTTCTTCTCATTTTTACATCAAACCTTTGTTAAACTTCAAACCAAAGACCCAAATGTTAGGACCATTGGAATAGTTATTTGTAATAGGTAGACTAGGAGGTATGTAGTTCCTCCTGGTCATAGTAGTAGTAGGAGCAAGTCGTGCTCATGGTCTTATAGAAAGTCAAACTTTATTATTCTGTTAGGATATGCATGAGATATGTTAGGAAAGGATATGCATATCAGTTTTACACATTTTGGTTAATGATGTATTAGGGTTTCCTTGTAGTATAAAAGGAACCTTAGGCAGAAGGGTTTGATACACCTTTATCAAATATAATTTTAGTTCATATTAATATTAGAAATCCTTAGAAAAGGATCAAGTCGTTATAGTTATTCTGTTCTTCTTGTTCATAGTATTTGTATTCCGCACTTATACTGTGTGATCTATATAGAGTCTCTCTGTGAATAGACTTGTGATTACAGAAGTCGTTCACCGTTCCTAACAGGCTGCAAGATCCACATCTAGTGGACCCAACAAGTGGTATCAGAGCCTGGGATAGTCTCTGTACAAGAAGAATCATTTTTTTAATTATGTCTGACTCAAGTTCTACTCAAACAGGAGAAGATAGTACCCCTAAAACACAACAACCTCAACAGATCATTGCTACGGTTTCCAACACAAATGGTAAGTTTCCTCTTCTGAAAAAGGACGAGTATGATAGCTGGGCGATGAAGATGGAATGCTGGATCACCAACACTGATCAAGACCTTTGGAAGATTATTTCTGAATGGAAACAACAGGAAGTTGACTGGAAGAGACAAGAATGGAAGTGTTATTCTTCTTGACCCTAAAACTCATGAAGAAATCACAGCTGTTCAGAAGGAGATCAAAGCAAAAACTATTTTGCTTCAGTCTCTTCCTGATGATCACATGGGTGACTTTTATCATCTGGACGATGCTAGAGAAATCTGGAATGGAATAAAAGAAAGGTTTGGTGGGAATGAGGAGTCAAAGAAAATGCGAAGATCCATGCTGAGAGATGAATTCACAGACTTCAAGATCTCAGAAACTGAAGGTATCCATCAAGGGTATGATAGGTTCCAAAAGATACTGAGCCAATTGAATCAACTTCGTCGAAACCTGACAATGGTGATATCGATGCAAGGTTTCTTAGAGCCTTACCCTACTCATGGAATCAGGTGGTAATCTCTCTCAAAGCAAAAGGTGGGCTTGACTATCTTAATTTTGATGATTTGTTTCATAAGCTCAAAACCTTTGAACCTCATGTGAGGGGATACTCAAGTGATTCTTTTCCTACTCCTGCTAACTCTGCCTTTGTGAGTTCTATGGGATCTAGTCCCATGTCCTATGCTAGTAGCCCAAGAAATACTGTGTCTTCTCAACATACTTTTCAGCATACTTCTACTCCTGAACCAAAAGCCAAGTCTCGTAGCATGGTAGAAGCTGTTCTTCACTCTTTTGTTGCTGACGTAGATGCTCAACAGCAACTTGCTTTTGATGACTTCAAACAGGTTAATAAACTTGACCTGGATGAAATGGATCTAAAATGGCAGATGGCCATGCTCACTCTTAGGGTTCACAAATTTGAGAAGAAAGCCGGTCTAAAACTTAACTATAACCCAAGAGAGCTAGCAAGATTTGACAGAAGCAAGGTTAGATGCTATAACTGCCAGCAGCAAGGTCACTTTGCAAGGGAATGCCCTAACAAGCATGACCAGGAGAAGAGCAGATATTCAGCTTTCAAGATTCAGGAGGTGAAGGATGACAAGAAGGCTTTGGTGTCTGTTGACTCTAAGGTCAACTGGAATGATCATCAGAATGCTACCCTAGAAACAGCTGAACCTTCTACTGATGTGTTTGCAATGATTGCTGGGAATCTGTCTGATGCCGAGGAAGCAGACGAGTTTGCTCTTATGGGCATCTCACCTCAGGTACAACATTGTCCTCTTGGTTGTCATGATAAATATTCAGAATTGTTGTCTCAATATAATGACTTAAATGATCAGAATGATAAGTATTTCTTAGAAGTTCAAGCATATAAGGCTCTTTAAAAACATTGGAACAACAAAAGAGGTGGCTTCAAGATACTCAACGTGAGTACGAGGATACAATTAGGATACTTAACATTGATTTAGAAAATACAACAAATATGCTTAAATACACTGAAAAGGTAAAAGATGACAGTATCAAAGATAAACAAGACATGAAGGAAAAATTAGATGCTACACTTTTAAGATTTGAAAAATGGAAAAAGGCACCTAAGAATCTTTCAAAACTAATTGATAGTAGTATGTCTGGTAGGACTAAAAGAGGGTTAGGATTTGATAAATATATTGATTCAGAAGATGTGTTTGATTTATCTTTTTCAAGTGTCTTTGATCCTAACAAGGAGGAAGAGGGAACACCTAGCAACAATAGGTTTAAACCAGCAGCAGTAATGCATGCTGTCCCTCCACCTCTTTCAGGAACTTTCATGCCCATTACTCGGCATAATGACTTGGATGGATCACAGATGCATGAGTCCCCAAAAAGTTCTACTAATACTAATGACTTTGTCTCGTGTACTTTCAGTGACAAAGCCAGTGACTCTGCATCATGTGGTTCAAGTGAAGAGTCGAGACCTGCAAGTTCCAAGTCAAATGACCATGCTGCTACTAGTGCTAGGAAGAGTGAAGAGAGAGTTGCTTTTACTTCAATAGTGTCTAGTCCTGGTTTATTGAGTCCTATGAAGAATGTTTCTCCTAGAATTGTGTGTAATAAAGTTAGCAGTATGAAACAATGTCATTCTAATAAAAGGTCGTTTAAAACATGTTTTGTTTGTAGGAGTGAATTTCATTTGATTAAAGATTGTGATTTTTATGACAAACATTCTTCTGTATATCAAGCATTTCCTGCTCCTGGTCCACCAGGAGTTGTTCCATATTCTTCTAGAAGACTAAACCCATGTGCTCAATCTTTTTCTTCTTCTAAAAGGACCTCTCCAGTAGCTTCTGATCATTGGAGAAACACTGGATTAATACCAAATAGACCAACCAGCAACTATTTTCAGACTTTTAATCCAAATTATGCATTTAATTTAGACCAAATGTATTTTGGGTTGGGAAATTTGGGCACTGCTGTTAAGCCCTCAGCAGGTTGTTCTTGGTCAAACAATAACACCCGTATGATGAATAGGCAAGCTAAGAACAACGGTGGATCTCATCAATCTTCTTGGCTATCTACTAAAGATCCACAAGGCAGGCTCAAACCTGAAAAGGTTTGGGTCCCCTTAAGACACTAACTTTTGCATATATCTTTTCTTGTTGTTGTAGGTTACTCCATACCAAGATCCTACTCTAGGAATTTTTGATAGTGGATGCTCTAGGAGCATGACAGGAAATAAAATTCTTCTATCTAACTTTGTACCATTTCAAGGCAGAAAGGTCTATTTTGGAGGAGGTGAAGGAAGGATCACTATCAAAGGAACGATTCAGACACCTAATCTTAACTTTGAGCAGGTCTACTATGTGGAAGCACTTCAACACTTCAACTTGATATCTGCCTCTCAGATTTGTGACAAGAAGCAGTTTGTCCTCTTACAGATACTGATGCACTAGTGTTATCCAAAGACTGTAAACTCCCGGATGACTCACAGGTTTTGCTCAGAATCCCTAGAAGACACAACCTCTATAGTATCAAGCTGAATGAAGTCAATCCTACTAGTCAACTAGCATGTTTGGTTGCTAAAGCCTCAGAAGATGAAGCCACTAAATGGCACAGGAGGATGGGACATGTAAACTTCAAGACCATTCACACATTAACAAATCTGAACTTGGTCTCTGGTTTACCTCCCAAAACTTTCATAAATGATATCAATTGCCTTGCATGCAGCAAAGGCAAACAACATAAAGCATCCTTCAAGGCCATTAC
This sequence comes from Glebionis coronaria, assembly GCA_025667525.1. Lineage (NCBI taxonomy): Eukaryota > Viridiplantae > Streptophyta > Magnoliopsida > Asterales > Asteraceae > Glebionis > Glebionis coronaria. The sequence goes on from CM046881.1 coordinate 402,451,135, forward strand.
TGCTCTCATCCTTATAACTGAACCATTGCAGCTACTACACATGGATTTATTTGGTCCTACCTCTATTAGGAGCATTAACCACAAACAATTCTGCCTTGTGGTAACTGATGGGTATAGCAGGTTCACGTGGGTTTTCTTCATGGCTGCCAAGAGCGAGACCTACTCAATTCTCAAGGACTTTATTACACTAATTGAGAATCAGTTGTCCAAGAAGGTTAAAGGTATTCGATGTGATAATGGAACGAAATTCAAAAATGCAGACCTCATAGCACTTTGTAATTCTAAAGGCATCAAAAGAGATTATAGTGCAGCAAGAACTCCTCAACAGAATGGCGTGGTAGAAAGAAAGAACAGGACTCTAATAGAAGCTGCGAGAATAATGCTTGCCGATTCCAAGCTTCCAACCATGTTCTGGATAGAAGCTGTCAATACTGCAAGTTATGTTTTGAATAGAGTTTCTATTACTAATCCTCACAAGAAGACTCCCTATGAGCTACTCACAGCTAAAGTACCAAACATTGCTCATTTGAAGCCATTTGGGTGTCCTGTCATCATTCTGAACACTAGTGACTATTTGGGGAAATTTGATGGCAAGGCAGATGAAGGATACATTGTGGGATATTCCGCTCACTCTAGGGCTTACCGTGTCTACAATCTCCAAGCCAAGCGAGTAATTGAAACTATAAATCTCAGGTATTTTGAGGAGAAGTCAAACATACAAGGCAAGGGTCCTGAATGGTATTTTGATCTTGATTATCTTAGTGATTCATTGGGATATTTTCGTTTCAAAACTCACCATGATGCATGTCCACAAGTGTTTGCAACTTCTAGTGCAGGTGCTCATTCTAGCCTTTCAGACTCAGATGACGAGGATGACATTTTTGTTGTTCCATCCTATTCCACCACAGTCTCTCCTACTACTCCTAGTGATGCTACTCCATCAGATATTTTGGACTCACAAGGAGCTCTTGACACATTGCTCAAGCAACAACTAGAGGCTACTACAGTAGCTGCTCAAGGTGGATTTGAGTTTCCTTTGAATCCTTCTGCTGACAAAGCTACTCCTAGTACTCCAACTGTTACTCCTAGTGCTAGTTTAACACCTATTGGTAGTCCGGCTAGTGATTCCACTTCCTCTACTAGATTCTCTAGTCCTTCTAACTTGGGAAACTATCAAAAGAAGTCTTCTACCAAGCTGGATGATATACATAAGCAACCAATAGATGGCATTTTCAACTCTGCTTCATATGATGATGACTTTGTTGGGGATCTTAATAACTTGGCACCAGAAGTGGAAGTAGCTTCCAATCCAGTTTTGCAGTCTCACAAAGACCATCCGACTACTCAAATAATTGGAGATCCTGGTTCTACTGTCAAGACTCACAAAATGCATAAGAAAGGAACGTCAAATCATCATGCTCTTGTGAGCTATATTGAGGACCAAAAGTGTAATAATCATACGAAATTTCAACATTGTTTGTTTGCTTGTTTTCTTTCACAGGTGGAACCTAGATCAACCTCTCATGCTCTTGAGGATCATGTTGGGTGGAGGCTATGCAGGAGGAGATGCAGCAGTTCTTGTTTCAGAATGTTTGGATCCTAGTTGACTTGCCGGATGGAAAGACATCAATTGGTACGAAATGGATTCTCAAAAACAAGAAAGATGCAAGGGGTATTGTAGTGAGAAATAAGGAGAGGTTGGTTGCACAAGGTCATACACAACTTGAAGGCATTGACTACACTGAAGTTTTTGCTCCTGTTGCTAGGATTGAGGCCATTCGTCTGTTTTTGGCTTTTGCTTCTTATGTGGGCTTTACGGTTTTTCAGATGGATGTCAAGAGTGCATTTCTCTATGGTAAGATTGATGAGGAAGTATATGTCACTCAACCTAAGGGCTTTGTAGATCCACTTCATCCCAAGAAAGTTTACAAGGTGGTCAAAGCTCTCTATGGACTTCATCAGGCTCCTAGATCTTGGTATGAGCGTCTTTCCACTTTCTTGTTGAAACATGGCTATAGAAGAGGCAAAATTGACAAAACACTTATTCTTAAGAGGAATACCAAGGACATTATACTTTTTCAGGTATATGTGGACGATATTATCTTTGGTTCTACCAAGAAGGAATGGTGTGATGAGTTTGAACAACTGATGAAGGGAGAATTTCAGATGAGTGCTATGAGAGAGCTTACATTTTTCCTTGGTCTTCAAGTCAAGCAACAGTCGGATGGAATCTTCATAAGTCAAGATAAATATGTTCATGAGATCCTTCAGAAGTTTGATATGGATCCTCTTAGACCAGCAGCAACACCTTATGAAGTAGCTAAAGTCAAACTCAAGAATGAGCCAGATCCTTTGGTAAATGTTCACATGTACAGGTCAATGATTGGCTCACTCATGTATTTGACTGCATCACGTCCGAATATTATGTTTGCCGTAAGTGCTTGTTCTAGACATCAGGTGGCTCCAACGGTTTCTAACTTGAATGCTGTCAAGAAGATTTTCAAGTACATCAAGGCTCAACCCAAGTTAGGCTTGTGGTATCCTAGAGAATCACCTTTTCTTCTTGAAGCATATAGTGATAGTGACTATGCAGGTGCTAATAATGACAGAAAATCTACTACTGGTGGTTGTCAGTTTTTGGGTCAAAGACTTATCTCATGGCAATGTAAGAAACAGACGATAGTAGCTACTTCTTCAACAGAAGCTGAATACGTAGCTGCTGCTAGTTGTTGTGGATAAGTTTTGTGGATACAAAATCAGATGCTTGATTATGGGTTCAACTTTATGAACACCAAAATTTTCATTGACAACCAAAGCACTATCTGCATTGTGAAGAATCCTGTTTTTCATCAACGTATAAAACATATAGAAATTAGGCACCACTTTATCAGGGATGCCAATAAGAAGAAGTTGATACAGGTTCTTAAAGTTCATACGGACGATAATGTTGCTGATCTATTGACTAAAGCCTTTGATGGTCCTCGCTTCAACCACTTGGTGGTTCACACTGGAATGGTCAATCCTTGAGACCTAGGATTGAGGGGAGGCTAAGCCTAAGGGGAGGCTTAGTGTACATATTTACTTGCACAGATTAACATTTTGGTAGTTTTTAACAACAGATTGTATGGGTATTTGCGGTGTGTGCTACTTCTAGTAGAGGATTTTGGTCACTTCTGGTGGTAGTCTTCAGCTTCTAGTGGATAAAAATCCTTAATTATCATTATTGGTTTGATTCTAGTCTTGGTTTGGGTCACTGTTCACTTCGTTGACTTCTGTTGACCACATTGTGCTTCTAGTGTTGACCCTTATGCGTTTTGACTTTTAGTCAACGCAAGTTACTTCTGGTATATATGTTATTATTTTACTTTGGTAACTGGGATTTACAAATCAAGTTAATAGGGGCAAGTGGTTATTTGTGCATTAACTGCCTAATTTGAAAGGGCAACCCACATTATTAGGGGTCAATGAACAGTTACAAGACCATTATTTATGGTCAATTACCCCCCTTGACTCATTCATCACAACAATAACACACACACACGCTCCTACTCTCTCAATCTCTAATCAATCACCTTCTATCACTTCCAATCATCATCAATGGCGGCTCTGTTCTACAAACCCGATCACAATAAGGTAGCGTATCTGGGAGATGGTCCTAAACGTGACGACTTCACAGACATCCTCGAGTTTATTGAGGCTTCTAACCTCAGGTATGCTTTTACTGTTTGCCCGATTGTCTATGATAGTGTGATTCGCCAATTTTGGGCCACTGCCTAGCTTGTGGATGTTTTGGGTCGCCCACTTGAACTCCATGCTACCATTGATGGACGTTCATATGTGGTTTTTGAAGCTTCTATTAGGAGTTCACTTCATCTTCAAGATGAAGGTGGTGTTGTTTCCATCCCCAATGCTGAGGTTTTGGAGGGGATGGCTGATATTGGTTATAACCATGGGGGGAAGTTTAACTTCCAAAAGAATAGATTTTCCCCTCAGTGGAAGCTTCTAGTGCACTTCTTGATTCACTGCTTAAGCCCCAAGTCTGGGAGTTGGGATGCATTTCCCATTCCTTTGGCTACTGGTTTGATCTGCATAGCACAAGGTCAAGTGTTTAATTTTTCTCGCTACTTATTTGATGGGATGGTTTGCAATCTGAGTAGTACTGGATCTAGGAAGAAATTTTTAATGTATCCTATGTTTTTGCAGCAGATACTTATGTGTATTCCTCGTAATAGGGAAGGGTATGAGACCCCCAAGCTTAGTTCTAAAGTTTACTCCAATATGGCTCTTGGGTTTACAGGGGCATGGAGGCCCCTTACTGATGCAATGCTGAGCCTTGCCCAAGGTCCTCCTAATGTTGTTCCTCCGGCTGCTGAAGTCGAGGAGGAACTTCCATTAGGCGATGATCCTATGGACGAGGAGCATCCTGCTGGTGGTGTGCCTCATGTGGTTGTGGAAGAGCCAGTTGAGAAAGTGGTGGTTGAAATGCCATCCACTTCCAAGGCTGCCACCTCTTCTATGCCACATCAGTCCCCATTTGTGGATACTCCCCCTACTAGTCCAGTACCTCACTCTGCTGAGAAGCCCTCTAGTTCTCGTGCTCATAATGATGACCCCTTTATTGATTCTGGTTCCAATGAAGCCTTCCCAGATCCAAGTCCTCTTGGTGGGAAAGCGGAGGAACCTGCTACACTGACTTCTTTGCTTGATCTCATGCACAGGTCCCATGAAAGGATTATTTCTTTGGAGGCAGATTTGAATCAGCATCGCAAGCTTACCAGGGAATTTGTTCTTCCAATGGCGGGCCGAATTAAAGCTTTGGAGACACAACAGAGGAGGAGGAAGAAGCATGTTGTTCAGTCTGATTCTGATGAGGATGTTGAGGATCTTGTGAAGGATGGCTTGACTTTGCTGGCGAAGGCTGCATTTGCTGATAAGCCGTATGCTGATTTGCCTATTCCTCCTAGTTCATCAAGCATCCCTCCTACTGCTGCTACCCCTAGACCAAAGGAGGATATTGCTTATTCTTCTGCTGGTACTACTGCTAGTCCAACTATTGGACCGTCCCATGATCCTAAAGGGAAAGCCCCTATGACTGATGCGCCCTCACCCCCTCGAAAGCGTACTCGCAGACAACTTGAGGAAGACAGGTTGGGGGAGGAGGCTGCACAACGAATGCAGGCGGAGATTGATCAAGCTGCTAGGGCTGAGGAAGAAGCTCTTCAGAAGCAAAGGCGTGAACAGTTGCAGCATGATGCTATGCATTGGGATGATAATGATTGGATGCGGGTGCTCACTATTCTTACATCTGATTATTCGCAGTTTACTGATCTCTTGGGTGCTGATGTGAATGAGCAGAATTGTATCCCCCGGGCAATGGCATTAATGCGCAAACAACAATTGTCTCTGGCTGCTCAACTGCGTGAAAAGCGTCGGAACAGACCTTTGACAAGAACTGAGGAGAGAAAGTTAATGCAGAGGTATGTCAAATATCAGTCGGGTGCTCACTTTACTGTTGGTTGGACATGGGATCGGGTTAGGGCGTTGTCTTTTGACGAGCTTAAGGATCTATACCAAAGGATGATCAAGCGTCAGAACACACCAGTTCCGAAGCGGTTCATCTATCGTCCTCCTCCACGAGTGGTTCCAACTTCTCAACCTGCTGTTGCTCCTGGTTCTTCATCTGGTGTCCCTCTTGTTTCTACTGGTATACCATCTGTTGTTGATGTTTCTACTGCTTGTTCCACACCCACACCTTCGGTTTCTCATCCTGTTTCATCTTCGGGTCCTACCACCACCACCTATGCTACCACTACCACCACTACTACTCCTGTTATGGAACAATCCTCACCACCAGTGACTGACCCTCAACCTACCCCTTCTCCTGGTGCAGCCACCGTTGATCCTTTGGTTGGTCAAGGTTTTGATTCTACTCCTGCTGATCCTATTCCTGCTGCGAAGGTAAAGGTTGAAACCTCGTTTGGTGTTCCAACTCCTCGTTGTTACATTCGCAAGAAGATGGCTAGACGTGGTAAGTCTGTTCCTTATGAGAAGCGTGCTCCTGAGAACCTTTTTGATGCAGCTTCCGACAGTGACACAAAGTTTCCAATGGGTACGGGTTTTATTACTGCTTGGACGGTTAAGCCATCCACGACTATTCCTGGTACATTCACCCATAGGATTTCCATCAGTGATGGGTATATTCGTTATGCCTCGGGTTTGCAAGGTGTTTTGACTTGGGCGAATCGTAGGGATCTTATGTCGTTGTATGGGTTTGTGGATGCTGGTATGCCTACTTATCCTAGTGAGGTGGCCACCTGGCCTAGTTTGACAATGTGGGCTGACTTGAAGATGATGCTTGACTCACCTCCACATGCTCTACATTCTGGTGTCTGGAAAGACCAGCCACGCTGGGTAATCAAGAGATGGAAGCTGTATGCTGGTTGTGGAGTGCATATCTTGGAGTTGGAGTCTGGTGCCATGGTATTCATGCTTACAGATATGGACTATCCGTTAACTATTGCTACTATGGAGGCCATGCTCGCATGTCATTTACAGATCTTCAATGCCCCTTCAGGGAATGAGACTTTCATGGCTACTACTCTGGTGGAAGGGATACAAGCTCGGCTGCAAGCTGACAAGGTGGCAGCGTCTGGTATGTGATGGGTATGTTTGTATGTTTTTATGTTTTTGTGTTTATACTAACATTCTTTTCACCAATATGTACAATGATTGGTGACTTACATTATAGATAGTTTAAAAAATAAATATTATAAAAAAATAAAAAAATATAATACTTTTTATATAATATCTGCTTATAATTTAAACAAATGATGGATTTTACACTTGTGAATAATATAATATCTGCTTATACTTTTCCAAACTTTGGGTTCCTTTTGACTGATTCACACTTGTGTTGGTTTGGAGTTTCATCTGGTGTTGGACCTGGTCCACACAACAAATGGTGCTCAACTCACCATGTCTCACAGACAAGAAAGAGTTGATTCACCATGAGGGTACGGCTCTGGTGTGATTCTCAAATTCGTTGATGGTTGCCAGGTTACCCAAAACTGGATGGTTTTTACTTGCCATGTTCCTAGACTGAAAAGTGGCTAATCCAAGGGGGTACGGCTCTTGGTAAAGATTTTATCAAATCCGTTGATAGCTATAATAGCTTGCTCAAAGCTATAGGGTTTTCAACTCACCGATGCTTCATTGCTAAGAGTTGGCGAGTCCAGAAGGGTACGGCTTCTGGTAAAGACATATCAAATCCGTTGACGGCTGTGATGGTTTGCATAAAATCATCAGGGTACCCCCACTCACCATTGATTCACGTTCTAAGAGTTGGGCTGGGTTCTGGTCTCCCAGGGTGATGCTTATTCCACCATAAAGACTGGCTAGCCCAAGAGCGAGCAGCTACTTGGTAAAGGCTCATAAAATCTGCTCATGTTGTTGTGAAGATTCAACATGATGCAGATTTGTTTCAAGCTTTAAAGAAGCTTCTAGGTGTTCATTGTTGCAGCGGTCATTATGTTCCTTATGCTGATGGTTTTGATGCTACTGTTTCTTTTGATGTTTCAATCCTCAAGCTTTGTTGCACGATTTACCAGGAAACTTGAACTCAACAGGTCAAATTCAAGTTTAGGGGAGGATTGTTAGGACCATTGGAATAGTTATTTGTAATAGGTAGACTAGGAGGTATGTAGTTCCTCCTGGTCATAGTAGTAGTAGGAGCAAGTCGTGCTCCTGGTCTTATAGAAAGTCAAACTTTATTATTCTGTTAGGATATGCATGAGATATGTTAGGAAAGGATATACATATCAGTTTTACACGTTTTGGTTAATGATGTATTAGGGTTTCCTTGTAATATAAAAGGAACCTTAGGCAGAAGGGTTTGATACACCTTTATCAAATATAATTTTAGTTCATATTATTATTAGAAATCCTTAGAAAAGGATCAAGTCGTTATAGTTATTTTGTTCTTCTTATTCATAGTATTTGTATTCCGCACTTATATTGTGTGATCTATATAGAGTCTCTCTGTGAATAGACTTGTGATTACATAAGTCGTTCACCGTTCCTAACAGGCTGCAGGATCCACATCTAGTGGACCCGACACCAAACTTCTTAAATTATAATGTACATACCCTAGTTAAACCCTAATCCACCACTAATCACATTCCTAAACCCTTAATCACCAAAATTACAAGTTACAAGCCCTAGAATAAAACCCAGTTTTGGTTTTTCCCTACAAAACACATTTTAAACCCTTTCCCTCCTATTCTAAGTTTAAAATACATATATTTTAAGTATCCTAGGATATTTTAGGGAGTGTTTAAGCAGGTGGGTAAGCTACTTGGTTGGTACACATCATTGATCATATCTATATAAGTCGTGAGGTGTTTTTTGCCACAAAACCAAGATTGACATAAACCTAGCTCCTACAAACGTGCATAGACCTTCCCTAGGCACCCTTAGTCACTAAGTTATCCATAATAAACATTAATATCAAGAACTTGGGGCCTAAGTGTTAGAAATGCTATAAATAGGGCGTATAGTCTTCATTTCAACTTGCACCCCGTTCTCTCTTAACCTCCTGCCCATTATCCATTTCCACTTCTATATACGTACTAGGACATGTCCCAAGACCAGAAAACAGGTCTAGAAGGTAGCCATTGAAGCTCTTGAAGCTTTGATAGCAAGTTGTGTTCATAAGAAGCCATTAGGAGCCATTTTGGAGCATCCTAGGTAATTTCTATGTTAGCTATGCCTTGATCTTGTTATAATGATATATTAGACTTGTTATAATGCCAAAACTATGTTAGAAAGATAATATAAAAGAAACTAACTCATTTCATCAATTTAAATGAAACTTATAAGTTAAAGATGTCTTAAAACCCTAGTTTTGTAATTTACATGAAATAATAAGCAAAAACCCATTTCAAAAGCTATAATTCTGAATAAATGTTGTTATTATGATTATAAATATGCTTTGAAACTTTTTCTAAAATCCTAAATCATTTGGTCCATTTTTTATGTTGTTATGTGATATTTACAAGTATAGGGACTAGAACTGTCATTTTTGAAACTATTTAACATTTTGGGCCAAAAGTTTCATTTTATGAAATTATAATCTATAAGAATAAATGTTGAAAAGTTTAAGACCCTAAGGTAATATCAGGGTTTAAAATGCAAATACTAAAACTATATACTTAAGGGGTTAAAAGTGTAATTATACCAAAGTATAACTAAAAGGGCTATTTTTGTCAATTTTGAAACTAAAGAAGATTAATTTATAAATATGAGAAAGTAATGAAAGTATCATGTTAGTAGGGAGCTTTGTACAAAGATGTTCCATCTCGATATTACGTTCTGTCTGGGTGGTTGGGTTTACGATTTAAAGTGCTCTCGTTCCTCAAACGTTTATACAATGACTTCTGAGTATAATGGCCCGAACAATGGTGCTAGAATTACCACCAAATAATACTTAAATAATATAAAACCAAATATTATAAATATTGAATAAAAGATTAAATACTTGATACTATAGAAAAATGTGTTAATCTAGGTTTGTGTGAGATCAAGTTGTTGTTTATGAGACCAAGTTATGGTTTATGTGATCAAGCTGTTTAACTGTGAAAGAAATAAATCTATTATAGCTCAGACTCTATGGATCCCAGGTGAGTTCATAGCCTCACTAAAGTACTACTTTATAATGATTTGAAAACCCGTGAGGGGGATATATGCTAAATTGGAATACAAGTATTTTGGTATGCTTCTCAGATATGATTATTGCCACTACATTTACTCTGCCATTAAGTCCCTTTTTAATCGTGACTGTTAATCATTTAATGAATGATAATATTGTGAATAGTACTATTTGGGGACTGACATCCCCTATTTAGGCAAGTCACACTTGCTGGAATGCTGATGGCTCTGTCCTAGGCTAAACGGATACACTTTATTTTGCTTATACAGGAGTTTGGCAGACTGTCTGCTTAAGGGCATTTTGTTGGGTTCCGGTATGTCTAGTAGCGGTGCATGAGCTAGTGCAATAATAATTGATTGTTTTATGTGAGTAAACAATAACGTAGCTTAGGAAAAGGATCTTGTATTCAAAATGATTTTAAACCTATGAATTCACTCAACCATTGTGTTGATTTTAAGCATATATCTCAGGTTTTAAAGATTGTTATAATGGTGCAACATGAGGATAGCATGAAGAGGCACAAGACTGAAATTATTATTCTAGATTGTTGTGAACCTTATATTGTAAACTCTGATTTTTCAATGATAAATAATTTTTTTATTTAATCACTCTTTTGAGTTGTTTTATATCATTATGACTTGTGATTTATGAAGTAATACCCCATATCAATGTTCCGTTGCGTAAAGGTTAAATGGGGGTGTTACAGATTGGTACTTAGAGCCATGGTTATAGAGAACAAGAATTAAAATCTTGACTATAACTATTTTTAAAATAATTTCAAGAAAGTCCTCCGTGCCAAAGTCAGTGTTGCTACAAGAATGATGTAGATGACTGTACTGCTATTCTCCATGATTATGTGTAAGTTTATGCTTATTTATTATTATGCCTATTGATGAGACTGCTTTTATACATAGTCTCATAGTTCAAAATGAGCTTAAAATGCATTAAATATCATGGAAAATGCCAAATATATGCTTGTATTTGTTACATGTGTATTTTAGGTACGGATATTGAGAAAATGACAAAAGATCACAAGAAACAAGCAAAAACGAACACGGGAAACGAAGCCACACAATGAACCAAGCCCTAATGGTGATTTTCCAAGAAAAGTCCTTGAAGATTTGAAGATTGTACAAGAAGGGTCCTCCAATATTGAAGAATTGACACTTTAAACCCTTTTTTATTCATAATTACAAGTTTGGTCCTTAAAGTTTGTCAATTTACAAAAGGGCCCTCCACTTTGACGAATTGGCAAGAATTGTCCCTCAAAAATGAAGACTTTTCAATATTAGTCCTCCAAGAAGTCAATCATATAAGTCAAGACCATAAACTTTGAATAAAATGCCAAAACAACCCTTCAAGATTCATGAATTGGTAAGAAATACCCTTGAAATACTTTTGGAAAAGTATTTGGGGAAAAAGTGTGAAAACTGAAAGTATGTTATAAAGGGAAATCAGATTTTGTGCTATTAAATGTGAAGTGAAAAGAGAATGGAAGCCAAGGGGTGATTTCTGCCTAGACAACAAAGTTACCTAGACCAACCACAACACGCCATGTGTCCCACTCACACTTTCAACCAATCAAAACCCACCTTCTTGCCACCTCAAATCCCACTCAAAACCGGTTATAACTAATTTTGATTAGTTTAATATTTAGGCGCTTAACACTTCTTCAAAAACAAAACCGGATTAAACTCATAACTATTCACTCAAGAACAAAGATTAGGGGTTTTTGATTAAGAAAAAATTAAACCCCCAAACCTTCCAGAATTAAGACTAGGGTGACACTAAACACATCCCAACTCTTAAACCTTGTGCCACATCATCACCCATGTCACATGATAAACCCTGCTATACAACTGTTGGGGAAACTGCCAAATTATGCCATCCATCCAACGAATTGTATTCAACTTCATTTCTAAGCTTCACTATGGACCCTTGATCACATTCCAACAGCTCACACCTCAACAAACTGCCGAGAAATGTTCACACAATTTTGGGCTTCTACAACATTAGGGTTTACATTTTTTATTGCTTTCTAGTTCACCATCTAGCCTATATAAGGCATAGGACCTGCTACATTTTTTCTTTGATCTTGGTTTTTCCTTTATCACAAATCTGTAAAGCCTTGTTCATTTTAATGAAAAGTGTTTGATATTGCTGATGAAATCCAAGTGCCAACTTTAATCTTTGCTTGTTATTGATATATGTTTGTGCTTATTGAATCTTAAAACCTGTTTTTAAATCTTGTGCAAGAAATTGCCAAATTTTCTCAAAACTTGATATTTTGCTAAGTCTTTGGTACATCCATGGAATTTTTGGATTACAAGTGATCTAAACACACTGATAAGAAGATTATCAAGGTGTTGGGAGCTTGTGGTTTGGGGATAATCAAGGAGTGGGTACAAAGGTTGCATTAATCAAGCTTTTTCACATTTCTGTTTTATATAATTGTGCTCTAACCTTGTTGAATCTTAGCAGGGTTGTGTTGGAAGCTTGTGCCTTGTTTTGCTAGGCACATCAGCTCAAAAATTCGTGAGTGTGGATGTACATTCTTGAGGTTTGAGCCCTTTTACCCAAAATCTGTCAAAAGTACTTGATTTTTGAGATTTTGTGTTCTGCTGTTGTCATTTTTGTTTTGTGGCTTAAAATTGCTTGATGCTGCATAATATTGTTGTTATTGTGTTAGATTGGGCTTAGGATAAACTGAATCACACATTTGCTTTGTTAAATCTTGGATTGAAAAAGTTAAGGATGTTTGGGTTTACATGTTTAAGCTTGCAAAGTGAATTTTAGTTATTGAGAAGTGTTGTTTATTGCTTGTATCTGATAAATAATTGGTTGTATGCTATTGACTGCAGTTTTTGGCTTTTGAACATCAAAATCTTAATTGTGCTATAACTTGGTGAAATCTGCTTGTTTTGACCTAAGATCTTGGAAACACTTAGATTGTATGCATGCTTAGGGGTAACAAGTGATAAAACAAAGTTATTATAACCTGTTAAGAAGATTTGAGTGTTTGAAATTGGATTTGTGGTCAAGTATATCAGCAAAGTGTATAATCTTCTTGTTCTTGTTCATCAGTAACATTTAAGTGCTTGAATCTTTGTCTATACGTTGAATCATTGCATGAAACCTGTTTATTTATGTTCATTTGAATTAATATAAGCTGTTGTGTGCATTTGGTTCAATTTGGTTTGCTTATTCTTGCTAAAACTGCTTATTAAGTTCATAACTGCTTGTGTTCATGTCTGGTGCATATTTGGGGATTTTGATTAAATTGTACTAATTGGCTGGTTGTAATTGTGATTTTATTATTGTTATTGACTCCTTGTGATCCACTGATTACAAGGGTGCCTTTTCTTAACTTGAATCCAACAAAAAGTCACATAAGACAAAAAGTCAAATTAGTCAAGCAGTGGGAACTCCTTTCCCCTGTTGCTAGCCACTGCTAGTGTTAATTATCAAACAGATTATTCATAAGCCATTTTGGCTTATCCAGACTTGCAACAACTTATTTTTTGTGATCAATCTTCCTTATTTAACCCATTGAACTAATCTGGAGCTTTTTAGGGTTTGACTTTTAGGTTTGACTAGAAAACCAAACAGTTTGACTTTTAAATAAGTGCTTATTGATTTTTCCAGCTTATTCAGTGTGCTTATTGGAAATCTTTTTGATTATTTTGCTTAATTAAGTCATTTAAATTATTTTGCAACTTGAATCAGCACTTGAGGTAGTCTAGAACTCAAAAATGACTATTTTGTCATTTTCTGTAGAGAGCTTGGGCTTATTTCAAGCTTATTTCTTGTGATTTTTCAAAATTTCTTTTCACAGATCTCTTTGGTAACTCAAAAGAAGTTTGTGTGTCAAATTAGAGCTTATGGCATTAGCTTATGGCTTAATGGGCCAAAAAGCCCATTAAGAATAAGCTGTCGACAATTAAGCTGTGATAAGCACATTTTTAGCTTTTGGGCCTTGAGAGTTTCGTGCTTAAAATCAAATTTTGAGTCAAGTAGGTGATTTTGGGCTTATTTGGTAGACTTTTTCTTATTGGGCCTAATTTCAGCCTATTAAGGGACTGTTTTGTTATTTAGCCCATTTTAAGGCCCAATAGGGGTATCTTGGTAATTTCAAGTTCATTTATATGTTTATTAGGTTAAAATAAACTCGTTTTCAACTTTTTAGAAATTTTTATAATTTTTGGATTTTTAATATATTTTATTATTATTTTATTATTAAAAATTAAATTTTAGATTTTTGCAATTTTTTCAATTTTTCTAGTTTAAATACATTAAGTTAGGAATTTTAAAATTTTTAGATTAATTTTAGTGTCATTAGATTAATTTTTAGACTTATTTTAAGTTTTAATAGTTTTTAATCATTTTTAAATAGTTTTAATTAATTTTAAAATTTTCAAAAATAGTTTTACATTTAGTTAAGTCATTTTAGAGGTTTACAAAGTGAAAAATTTCATTTTGGGCTTTTTGTTAATTAAATTGATTTTTTGGGCTTTAATTAGCATTAAAAAATTAATATTTAATTAAATAAAAGGTTTGAGTGATTTTTGATTTTTTGTAAACTCTAATTACATTTTTAGGATTTATTTCAATTTTCTAGTAATTTTTAGGTTAATTTTTAAATTTTGTCATATTCTACGGTTTTACGTGCACGACTTATCGTCTTAGCTTAATTCATAATCGTAACCGTCATCCTTTCTCTTTTTCTTTTCTCATAAATTATAATCACAAAGTTAAGCATTTCTTTACACAACACACTAGCCTCCTTGAGAACAATCCACACTTTAGGTCATTTACTTGTGGTTTTCCTAAACTACTTGTTAATACTTGCCCTAATTACGTTCTTTTTCCTAAAGGGTAGTAAAAACACTACACCACCTATGCATAAGAGATATTATGTATAGACTAAATGATATTATGTTTAAATATACGTAATATAATATAAATAAGTTATGTTATTTATCGACGTCTCCAGAAATATGTATTCCTATCTTCCTCCTATTATCATCTTATCAGATTCTCAAGATGAGCGTTCTGCAAGTATACATGACGATTTCCCGAAGTATCTTAGATACTTCAACAAACCCATCCAAAGATCAGAAAATCCCAAAAGCCGTTTTTCCTTTTGATGACGACCCCTATATGCAAGTTATACGAGCATATAATGAAGAAATAGGTTTTACACCCCGACAATAAAATTTTCCATCACCTTACCCTATTAATGTAGCCTCACCTATATCTGAAAACTTACCCAAAAATACCTATGAACAACAAAGTAAAGATATCCTACTCTATATGAAAGAACTTCCTCCCGAGCGTATTGAAGATCTTGAAGATAAAGCTGAAGGAGTTAGGAAAGGCCGAAGAATTAAACAACGAGATTTTGAGAAGTTAGAAGGGGATTTTGAAGAAGCTAAAGCCAAGTTGCAGAGAAGACAGATGATACACGATGAAGAGATTGTTCAAGCTCGACTGAAGATTTGTATTCTCGAGTTAATAATTGAGGACATTCAAATTAGACATCGAGCCAACATACGAAGTCTCTTTGATGCCATCAAAGAACTCAAGAGAAACAAATAAAGACATTATATTAATAAGTTGTATACTTTCAACTTTTTGTCTTTACTTTTATATTAATAGTGAAGCTTATCTTGTAAGTTTAAACAAAAAAGTTGTTAATAAATAAAAGTTGTGTTTCTCATCTTGTCGTTTCATATTTATTTCTAAGAAGTAAGAAAATCCCTATTTCTTGGTTTTCTAAAAAGTAATTATGAATGAAATTGCGTTAATTCTGGGAAAAACATATGCTTGATAAAGTATATATTCTTGGAATTTCTATTATCTTCTATGATAATACGAATTATCAATTGAATGTAACCCGCAAGTTTGAAGAAAGGAAACTTCCCAAGTTTTCTAGAAATATTCTATTCTCAAAGTTCTTTTTGTAGAATATATGAAATGTAAAAGAGAAGCTTGTTCTATAAGACGAGTTGTTACATTTTCCGCTATATTCCTCCATTCCATGTCATGGAAAAATTATGTTACGATTATGTATGAGTCATATCTCTATAAATACGTGGTAAACTTTGAAATTCTATTTCATAGTTGGATTTATCATCCTTAGATATGAATGATAATCAACATAGTAAGTTTCCTAAATAAACCCAAAAGATATACCTTATGTTCGTTAAGCATTTATATGTATCCAAATACATATGTGACAGATGGTTTCTGATATAAGTATACCTTGAATTCTGAATTATTTCTATTCTTTCCCATTCATTCTAAACTCTAAAAGTATTTGACAAAGATTTGACAATGATGTGGCTGCAATCCTGCAAGTACAAAATGTCAATAAGAAGTATTATCCGGAAGAAGAATCGATGACTAGTTAGTTTTTGATATCCAAGGAAGAAAAGATGATATTAGTATCACCCGTTGGATTGAAAAAGCCAATTCAGTTTTCTATCATATCAATCGTATTTAAAATTATAAAATGAAGTTTGTTATGAGAATATAGCACTTCGTCAATTATCTTGGTAAATTCTTTATGCTCAATCCATTGAGATAAAATAAGTACATAAGATCGCTTGATTTAATTTCAAATATTTCTTAGAAAGATGATCGAGAAGATGAAAGAAGAACTCCGCTATCTAATGATAAAAGGAATTAACCTCGAGACATACACGAGGAAATTTCAAGAGTTAGTAGAGTTGTATCTTATTCCATAGAATGATATAGATTTTATCATAGAACTTCCCCCAGAAAATTTTATCATAAAACTTTATCAGAAGATTTTATCCTAGAATTATGTCATGGAATTTCATCCGAAATTCTATTAAGAAGACTCCATCAGAAGATTTTACTAGAAAAATTTATCAAAGAATTTTATCAAAGATTTTTAAAGATTACCGCTTCCAAAATCCCAATATATTGGAAGAAGTCATTAACATATCCCAAAAGTTAATGAACAAGGTAAATTAGCACAATCTTGTGCAAAAATCTTAAGCTTAAATTAAGCAAGGAAAGAATGTCCGTAAATTCTAATAAACGATAAACTACCATAACTTAAGTTACAAATCCAACCTACGATAAATATGATGGAAATTTTCTTCCGTGTAAGAAATGCACCCTGCATCACACGGAAATTGCACCATCTGGTGTCGGATTTTCAATATATTAGATCATTGGACTAGGATTTATAAGTGCAAATGGCCTTATATGTTTGGTAAAATTATTCTGTATTTTAAAGGAAATAAAATACCAACTTCTATTCAAGCGTTATCTGTCTATATAGTATTCTTATATTTTATATGTAGAAACGTCTTATTCACGTCTCCTATGAGTTTTGTATCTCTACGGAATTAAGAAAAAGATCTGAATCCTATGTAAATTATGATAAGGACTTCATGAATACGCCAAAACTTTGGAATATTCATATTATCATATTGAACATAAGACTTGGAATTTATAAAGACTTAGAAATTTGTAATAACTTAGAATGTGAAGTATTCCATTTAACTCGAAGAAACTTTAAAATCCTTATATTATGCTCTAACAAAATAAGCAGAATATTGGAAGTCATCCGACTTACTAGTTCAACCTGAATTTCCTCCATGAAAATAGGAAAGAAAAAATGAGGTTTTTGTTACTTCCAATAGACAGGACGCCATCTGGGGTATTGTCGATTGTTTTACTAAATCTGTAGGATTTATCCCTATTAATAAAATCAATGATACAGAAACTTTGACAAGGTTATGCTTGAAATAATTTGTCGACATTGAGAATCAATATCAATCATCTAAGATCGTGACGAGTGTTTCACATCTTAATCTTAAAAGTACATACAAAATGCCTGAGGGTAATATGTTATACTTAGTCCATTATATAAATGAAAATATAAGTATACTAATGTAATAAGTAGAACTATCCAAATGCTAAACTATATACTCCATGTATGTATTATAAATTTTGGAAGGACACTTAACATTGGTAAAGTATTCCGTATAACGATAGATCTCATGCTAGAATTAAAGCAATATTATTTGAAGCACTCTATCGAAAGAAGTGCCATTTATATACCTTTCGGGCTAAAAGTTGGAGATTTTCAACTTACGAGGCCCAAGATAGTTCATGAAACTATTGAAAATACTATAGCTTCGTAGAACGTTGAATTATGTTAAGTATCTGCTGGATTAAATGGTGATTTAATATAATCCAAGAGATTATTTTTATAAAAAAATTCTCACTATGAATGAGAAATTACATCGTATTAAACAGTGTCTATGTGAGAAGGATATTTTCTCTATTAACCAAATTGATTTTGAAAAATGCAATGATCAATAAAAGATTTTGAATTGAGCAGTGATATATTGACTTGAGTTACCCAAAGAACTCAAGTAATATTCATGATACTTTTCACATTAAGAATTTGAAGAAATATTTATTTGATGAATCTCTTATCATCCCAATAAAAGAGTTTCCAATGATAAACTAAATTATGTGGTATAACGTTATATTTCTAATTATCGAATTATTGAAACCCTGAGAAAGGGTATGAATATGTTTGGAAACGCAGGGATTATGATCTTCTTTGTCTTATGACATCGCTCTTTATTTAAATCTCGGGACGAGATTTCTTTAAGGTGGAGAGACTGTGACAATCCTCAAATTTCACTTATGTGTTATAAGCTGTAATTGTCTCAATATGAGAATTTGCCTAGAAATGTTTGCTTTTTATACCTTACTTGCTAAGATGAACTGCTTCTCACAACCTGAACTGCCACTACAACATATTCCTAGATGTTGTAAACACAACATATATGTCATGTCTAAGATCTAAAAGTAATCTTTGATGGTGTGTTCGCAAGTATTAAATTTATATATTACTAGATGATTGCCAAAAAAGGGACTAAAAACACAACACGGGCAAGTATACTCTTTCGTGTATAGTATAGTCTAAGGTAAAGTCCAGGTCGTTCCACGGGATTTCTGTTAACAAGTAAAAACAATTATCTTTAGAGTGTCACAAGTTCTGAAAATTTAATCTTCTAACAATGATGTAAAGGTGCGTTTGGTTAAGGCTAAAACAAAGAAAAGATAGATAGCAAAGATGAATTATAAGCACATAAATAATGTAAGACAACATGTGGATTACGTCGCACATGCAACATCTATTCATAATAACAAAAATCCTTCTATAGATCATGTCATACCAAAAGGATTAAGAATAGTTTATATTGGTTTCAATAATTCAAGCACTAAACAAAATTATGCAAGAGTCGTTATGTATTTCATTACACCAATCACGACAAAGGTGAATACCAAGATTCATTTACTAGATGACATGGAATCCATTCAATCATATAAGTACTAGTTATAATCATGAATAATCCAAATACATAACAATGATTTAACATAATAGTATCGAGTGCAAGGACAAATCAACCACGCTTATAATCACGAACCAGAAAGAAAGTGCGCCGCACAAACCTAATTGTGCGCCGCACTTCGCCCCTGCGAAAAAAATACAATCTATTCATAGTTCTACATATGCCTCAACCAAATACACAAGGTACTACTCCATGATCACAACAATAATAAACATCATATGCATAATAATTCCAGAAATAATCATATAAAAGGGGATATTAGATTATACCAAAGTTTATATGATCCAAATGATGATTACAAGTTTTCCCAAATGAAAACTATTATTGATTAACAAAGCTAATGATTCCTATAGCTCCGAATCCTTTAGATGCTGCCAAAGCACCTTAAATTCGTGCTAAAATGATTAGGGAAAGATGGGAGAAGTGGTAGGGAGTTGGTATGAAATGAGAGGGAAAAAGGGTGCCTTTATAGGCTTTCTACGATCCAAAGTGCGCTGCACTTTGTCACATTTCCTAAACGTGGGCCGCACATTTCCTAAACGTGGAGCCAAAGTTTTATTAATGCTGAGGAAAATTGCGCCACACTTTTCAAATAGGGCCGCACATTTTGTCATTTCAAGCTTGGAACAAATGGCAAAGTAGTAGATAATTCTTTCCACTTTCCGTGGTCGCTTGAATCAACTAAAACGGAGTTCGTATGGTCAAGATATGGCCAAAACAGTGACAGGTGTCGGGAGATCAGAAGCTTGACTGTATTTCTTCGTTTAAGCTTGACATCATCGTGGTTTCTTCCTTTTCCTTCCACGACACATCCTTGGAACCTATAACATCAAATATACTCCATCAAGTATCGATAGTTCACATGATTAACCTAAATATATACAAATAACGCACACGTAAACATGTATAATTAGAGCGTTATCAAATTACCCCACACTTAAACTATTGCTTGCCCTCAAGCAACGCTAAAAAAAGAAAGTTAAAATAAATTTACTAAGTGCCAAAAGAAAAGAAAAGTTTTAAAATTTTTGAAATCGCAAATATTTTTGAGTTTTTGTAAGAAATTTTGCTCAAAGGGCAAACACTCCCCCACACTTAAGGGTTTGCTTGTCCTCAAGTAATATAAAGAAAAATAATAACTTTTTACATATTTAAAATTACCCATGTTGCTAGTCACCAGACCATGAAATATTACTTTTTTTTACAATAACATATCGAACAACATACATATATGTCACGTCTTAGCATATTGGCTAATCGATATCTCAAAAAGAGCTTCGTCTTCCTTCATCTTCATATATATACATATAGCTCATTAACTATTTTTATTCACTATTTTTTCACATCTCTTTTTTTTCGATTTTGACTTTTTTCCATTTTTTTCGTCTTTTTCTCTTTTCTTCATATATTCTTTTTCATATTTTTTTTTCAAACATCCCAGCTAATAATTCCCTCACACTTGATATAAGCGTACACCACAAAAAATACGAAACACAAAGTATGCACTATTCGTCTCCGTTGAAATGGCACAATACTCATAACCAACCGCGAACCAACTATTAGCAAAAATCAACCAATCATTCCGGGTAACTAGCAACCAACCATTTTTTTCTATGTTTTATTCTAATTTATTAACCTAAATGGCAAAGAAAAGGAAAACAATTTTGGTTTTTAGATTACCGAGGGCGAACAAAAGTTTATATTAAATAATGAGTCACATTTTCCAATTCATTTCCTCCCACACTTAAGTTTAACAATATACGTAATTAGAAAATAAACTTAAAAGTAGAATAAGTGGGAAAAATAAATATAAGAGAAACGAGACTTCCCGGGGCTCATAAGTTCTTCGGTTGAATTCGGAAAAGACTTAGCGCAAAGAGGAGCGCCATCACAAGCATGTGAATTCAACAATATCTACACCGATCCAAATATATATGTGACATCCCAAGTAATAAGCTAGCAACACCAATCCACACCAAGCTTCACTTATTATTAAATATTCAAAAATAGACAAACTACACAAAAATGTAAAATTCTAACGTACACTTTCGTAGGCACCACGATTGCATTTAGCGTATGCATCAAGCCTTTAAACCCCTCGGTGTACCGAGTGGACGAGTTATAGTCTCGTGATGGTTTCCAGTGAACATACCCACAAAGTTCATGAAATTTCTTTTTGGTTACAGTAGTCAAGGTACGAAACACACCGGCCGAATGCGTGACATACTTCAAAATTTATAAGACCTTTTCATTTTATATTTATTATATTAATTTTTTTTTTAATTTATTTATTTATTTATTCACATTTATTTAATAATGCCACACAAAATACTATGAAATAAAAAATAAAGGAGACTATAAAATCTTTTTTGGATTTTTTTATTTTTTTAGACAAATACTCATCAAACACACTATTATTTAATGTACAAAAACTTGATTAAAAATTATTTTTGAAGATTCTTCAAGAAAGTGCGCTGCACAACAACAAATGTGCGATGGTTTTATTATAACATAAAACACATTTTTTTAGATTTTAATAATTAACAACATATATAACCATTTACAAACGAATACAAACACATAAAAAGAAACTGAAGTATATAAAAACAAAAAAAAATAAGAAAACTCTTTTTTTATTTATATTTTTTATAGTTTTATTATTTCTACTACTATCATACTATTAATACTATTAATATTTTTTATTTACCTTGATCTAAGATACCTTAAGAATATAGTTCAAGTGGGAATCATCCATTTTCAAACGTTGAGGATACGGTATTTTTGGTATATACTCCAAAAAGGGATATTCTTTCGATTTGACCACGCAAAAATCTTTTTTCATTGCTTTAAACGGTTTACGTTTTTTGATTTTACTTTTAACGATTATAGGAGGTGGTGGATTTTTTTGGGTTTTTGGAGGGTCTTCAGACATTTCACTCCTCGTGAATACGACATTCACGTGCTCGACTTCAGAAGAAGGAGGAGGAGGTAGGTCAGCCCTAACAGTTTGATCAAAAGAGACACGAGTTTTTGGCTTCGACAACTCACTAGTTTTTTTTCCATGTTTTCAAATAGAGTTTCGAATTTCTTCTCATTTTGCTTCATATTAAAACTCATAATGTTAACGGTCTCTTTCACAAAATTATTTGCAACTCTTTGACTATCCAAAAATTTAGTGATTGATTTTTTGAGATCGATTTCAGATTGAGGTTGAGGTGGATGAACATGAGAATACCAATCATGAGAATTTTTGTTTTCACAACCATCGAGTTGATTTGATTCATGACGTTCACACATCGGCGTGTCATCGTTCATGCGATTTTTAGAAGCGAGTTTACCTTCGAGATCGTTATGCATCTCATGTAGTTCTTCTTTAAAGATTTGGAAATGAGAGTCCATTTTAGCTTCAAGAGCTTCCAACTTCTCCATTAATCGATAGTTAAAATTGCTACTTTCATCGGCGAAAGAGGCAGTTTTTCAAGGTCAAAAAGAAATTTATCCTCGAGAAATTGAAAAGCTTGTTTTGGAGTTTTGTAGAGAAAGATTCCTCCAGCTAGTCCATCAAGGATTGCTTGAGTGGATTCCTCTAGACCATGATAAAATATTTGAATAATAGCTCTTTTGGCCAGACAATGCCCATGGCATTTTCGAAGCATGTTTTTCAGTCATAAGCAGGCTTGGGTTAGACTTTCACTTGTTTTTTGAGAGAAATTTCTGATTTCGAGTAAAAGACGTTCAAATAACGAAGGTGGAAAAATCGGTTTATAAAAGCTCTTCTCATATGTTCCTACGAGGTTATAGAATCTTCATTAAGTTTTTCGAACCATATTTTAGCATCATCAGCTAAGGATAGTGGAAACATCAAAAGTCTGACAACTTCACTTTGAGTTTCACCATATTTGAACATGTCGCAAATCATGAGAAATTCACGAATGTGGTCATGCGGATCATCCCGCAAATGAGAATCAAATTTATTTTCTTGAACCATTTTCAAGTGGGTAGTGTTAATAACAAAGTTTTCATCAAATTCGGTTCGAACAATTGTGGAATTAGGAGTCGATGCTATGGTACTAGCACTATTCTACAAGGGTTTATCATCGGGATCGATAACTATGATATGTTCGGGAGGATTGGGTTGGGTTTCAACATCCTCTTCATATATATCTATAACGACAAATCATTATTGGATGGATTTCGGGTTGAAAATTTGGGTGATTTGATTGGAAGGCATACTTTTTGGATCGTTTGAAATTCATAATTCCATGTTGTTTTATTTAATTTAAATAATATATTTACAAGTTCTTTTCCCCAAGATCGAGGATTTAAACAAACGTTCAAAATTTTGCAAAACGACATTTTTATGTTTTACTTATTTTATATATATATATATTTATTATTATTATTTTTATTATTTTTATTATTTTTATTTTTTTATTTATTATCATTATATATATTTTTTTGTTTTATTTTTGAGATTATAAAGATAAAAAGATAAATCAAAATGAAAGCAAAACTAGTATTTTTGGTTTTTTGGTTTTTTTATGTTTTTGTTTGATGATAAACTATATATTTACAAATTCACGAAGTCTAAAAGGCAGTTGGGTGGGTTTTTGAAAAGCACTGAACATAATCAGTTAAGGGAAAAAAATTCGTTCAAACAAAAAGTGTGGCGCACATTGCTACATGTGCGGCATACTTAAAAGTTCTCCAGAAAAGTCAGGGCACAATCGAAAAGTGCGCCGTACTTAGAAATCCTACAAAAAGTGCGGTGCACAAATATAATTGTGCGGCGTACTTTCTACAAATTTTTCGACGATGGTTTAATTTTTGAAAAGTTTCTTAGAAAGTTTTAACAAGTAACGAAAACAATCTCCGGTAGCGGCGCCAAAAACTTGATGTTGTGTTCGCAAGTCTTAAATTTATATATTACTAGATGATTACCAAATAATGGACTAAAAACACAACACAGGCAAGTATACCCTTTCGTGTATAGTATAGTCTAAGGTAAAGTCCAAGTCGTTCCACGGGATTGGTGTTAACAAGTAAAAACAATTATATTTAGAGTGTCATAAGTTCTAAAGATTTAAGCTTCTAACAATGATTTAAAGGTGCGTTTGGTTAAGGCTAAAACATAGAAAAGATAGATAGCAGAGATGAATTATAAGCACATAAACAATGTAAAACAACATGTGGATTACTAGTCACACATGCAACATCTATTCAATATAACAAAAATCCTTCTATAGTGTCACACCCCACCATGGCGGAATATAGGGCGCGAGCTATGGATATCATCACAACAATAGCATGTCTATAGAGAGAACTATATGAAATTGAAATATCATAAAAGGTGACACATATGTCATGACAATATCTCAACAATGCGGGAGTCTAGGTAAGTAGGTAAAAGTCCCACCTCTTACCAACGACAAACAAAAAAAAAAACAAACTAACATATAGGTGTTCATAGTATCACTTATTAAACAAACAAAAGAAGCTAAGAAGGAACGGTGATCTCCTTCTAAATGAATTCCTACGCAACTCCAAATCCTAGCCACTTATGTTCTCACGCTTACCCATAATATCACCTAAAAGAGACACTAAAACACGTCAACATAATGTTGGTGAGAATCATAGGTTTATACGCCAACATCAAATCAGTTATAATATAAGCTGTGAATAACCACCAACAATAAAAATATATGGACAATGTGTTACAAATGTGCGTTAACAACTAACATTCAAGATTAATCATACCAAACCAACTCCAAGGCTCCCAGCCTTACCAAACACCATGGTTCCATAGGCGCCCATACACCTATGAACCAATCCCAAGGCCCCGCCTTGTCAACATCCCCTTGGTACCATGTCAAATCACAAAACAATCATGAATCAATTAGCAGTTAATCACATAAGTACACACAAGTCCATCACCAATCATAAAACATTCACATCAATAATTTATAAAACCATAACAAGTGTCTCTTCCATCCCATCTGGAAGTCAAAATCATTAAAAGATATGGGACTATGAAACTCACGTGATCAAGCTACTCCAAATATCTACGCTCTAGAGAAAATCTAAAGACATAAACATATACAATCAAAACATGAACCACATACCAAAATGGCTCATTAATCTATGATGGATATCTAACATTCTCCTCTAACTTAACCTCATTTACGTTCTATAAGCATCCCATTACACCCCTCTATAAGCCTTTAACTTAGTTAAGTTCATAACCCGTCCCGTTAACATTTTACCCAAAATAGTCCCCTTTTTCATACTTCAAACTATGGGTCGCACACCCCCTTAACCAAAATAATATGCCCTGTAAAAGAAACCTTATGCTCTTACATGTGTTATATAACTCCCTCATTTGGCCGCAACCTTAAAGCTACTTTTAAGGCCTCCATATATATATATATATATACATATATATATATATATATATATATATATATATATATATATATATATATATATATATATATATATATATATATATATATATATATATATATATATATATATATATATATATATATATATATATACTTTTACCTATCCAGAATTTACTGATTTTGAACATATGAAAAGTTGGTAATGATCAGAGGGTCTTCCACTATCCCAATTGATTAGACCTCTTCCAGATATCTTATATAACATATAAACTAACTCTCATGTTCGTTTGAAAGTCCAATTATACTCCTAAGTACCCTAACTACCTTAAAACATTAAATTAAACTCGACTAATTTCAAAACTGTTTTGACCTCCGACTGCTGTAACCTGTTTTTGACCCACATCTCGACCTCCAATTCAGTTCTCGTTTCTTGCATTTGAAAGCCAATTCAATTACCTATCCAGGGACTTCAAGATCGCAATCTAAAAGTTTATAGAACTCTATATATGATCAATACAATGGACCAAATATTCTGCCCAGTTTTTAATTACGAATTTAATTATACTAACCTAATTAATTACCCATAATTTATTTAATTACAAGCCCTAATTATTCTAATCATTGATATATCATTAGAATACAGATTTTATAATTAAACATAGCCAAAATCCATCATATAATTTTTAAGAATGAATTGAAAACAATTAAATTGAAAAGGAATTTGAAGGTTTTTACCTTAAGAATAATGGAAGACAAAAAAATAGGAAGAACCCTAAAACCCAAAAAAATGTCAACTTCTTGATTTCTCCAGGGATTATGTTTTGTTTTCAACTTAATTAACACCTTATATAGTTATAATACCAATCCTAACCCAAGTATAATTGCCATATATAATTTCCCTACTTTTTCTCTATTTCTTTTCCTTTTTTTTCACTTAACCGTCCTAACCCCTTCAATTTTGTTTTTTCCTCCTTTTTATTATTAATAATTGTAATAATAATATTACCTTAATTTTCCTTAATTTATTTCAGCTCCTAAAGCCTCCAAAACCTCAAAACCGTAAAACTAGTCAAATTTACGCGTATACTGTAAAACACGTAAAATATACAGTTTTATAAAAACTCTTGAAATATTAAATAAACTAATTAACTAAGTCCTAAATGACTAAAAACCATCCCGAAAAATACTCCCGCGACTAATTACCTCATCCGAGTCCTCTAAATGCTAAACCTTAAATCGTAAAAATACGATTTTCTATAATACATATACGTATACATAAAACCACAAAATAACACCATCTTATTTCATAGTCACTAACATGTGAACTCATGAACATAAAAAAAATTCACACATCGTTTCACTCACAAGGTACCCCGTACCCGAAAACGATGTCCAAACCACACTCTATTCACACCAAATAACACATAAACACATAAAGACACATAATTTCACGAAATATGCCCAAATTAAAACTAAGTGACGAACCTGAAAACCGTTGTTGTCACATCACTCCCTCCTAATAGAAATCTCGTCCCGAGATTTACTCCTTAGGACCGTCATTAGCAAATAACTGAGGATACTTGTTCCTCATAAACTCTTCCCGTACCCAAGTGAACTCTGGTCCACGTTTCGAATTCCATCTAACTTTAACCAACGGTATCTTACTTCTCTTTAGAGTCTTAACTTCACGATCCATAATCTCTACCGGCTCTTCAACAAAACGAAGGCTCGTATCTATTCTAATATCATTTAACAAGACCTGCAAATCCGTCTTTGCTAAACATTTCCTCAAATTTGACACATGAAATACATCACGCACACTGCTCAACTCTTCCGATAAACTCAACCAATACGCCACTAGCCCAATCCTTTCAAGGATTTCGAATGGACCCACGAATCTAGGTGATACCTTTCCTTTCTTCCCAAACCACGTCACTTCTTTCCATGGTGAAACCCATAGCATAACCTTATCCCCAATCTCAAATCCTAACGGCTTACGTCTGTTGTCCACACTGCTCTCTTGTCGGTCCTTCGCCATTTTCAACCTCTACTTAAGCACTACCACCACCTCTTGTAGTTTTCCGTTCCAACTCCGGTCCAATATGTTGACTGCCTCTGACTTTACCCCACCGTAACGGTGATCCACCTCATCTTCTATGGATTAACTCTAGCAGTTTCTACTACATTTCCCATCACCAGACCTAACAGTTTTCACTTCTATATCACTACACTATCTTGACAGCCCTTTGCTCCCTCAAGCCATTCTTCCTCCATACTACTTCTTGCTTGTCTCTCCATAATCTTAATTTCCATACCATCTTCTATCTCATCTTCAGCCAATAATTTAGGCGATCCTCTTTTATTCCCTACATTCTCACCAGTGAGGAATACACCCCTCTCACTAGTGAGTCTCTTTGTAGAAGAATTCTTCCTAAACAAAATGCAATCTCCAACTATCTCCAAACCGCAAGCCAATGCTCTAGGCGTCTTCCTCCATTATCCTTATGGTATGCTCATACCAACCATTAGTCTATTAACGGTATACTATGCTTACTTCCCATCGTTTATTCCCTTGCCATTATCCTTCATAAAGCATTCCATGTTAGAAATACGTTTTTACGTATTTAGGAAGATTCGGTCACTCCGACAATATATTAAGTTGTAGCTCGTAGTCTAGATATCTTACATTAAGTTAACAAGGAAAGGCCTAGTCCATGTTATCTATGGACGGCCCAAATGCAAGCCCAAGCCCATCTTATGGGCTTGGTATATAAACCCTCTCCTTTGATGGAGAGGGTAGTGTGTTCCTCATTTTTACACATAGCGAAAACGTGTTTTTCTTTCACTTTCTCTCTCTAAGTGTGTGTGTGTTCTCACCATCTCTGTATCTCTTTCTCTCTCTAAAACATAAGCAAGATTTACATTTATACAAATGGTATCAAGAGCCATGGGATGATTGCTTAGTTTTTGTGTTTGTGTTATTGGAATACACGGCTATTTTTGATCCGAATTCAAAAGTACCAAAATTTTTTTTTTGTGTCTTTTATGGTTTGATCTTGATACAAATCATCTACATAGTTGTGGTAGTGATTTGGTATTGTTACTTTGGTTAAAAACACAAAAAATTTGGGTGTTTGGATCAATTTTTGGCTTAAAATCACGAATTTGGTGTGTTTTGTCCGAGAAAAGTGGAAAAAATCGTGCACTGTTTATACTATTGCGACAGCTCCCATCGCAATATCTAGGGTTTTAGTATTGCGATCCGTATTGCGACTGATATTGCGATTGGATTTCCTTTTGTCACATTGCGATCCATATTGCGATTGGCATTGCGATTGGAGTTCATTTTTGTGATATTGCGACAGGATATTGCGACAGGTATTGCGACGGGGGGGGGGGGGGGGGTATTGCGACAGGTATTGCGACAGGGGGGGGGGGGTATTGCGACAGGTATTGCGATTGGACATTGCGATTGGGCATTGCGATTGGACATTGCGATTGGACATTGCGATTGGACATTGCGATTGGACATTGCGATTGGACATTGCGACAACATTACCTTTAGGCATTGCGATAGGACAACAAGTATTTCAAGATTTTTGGTTTATCGAGAACATAATTTAGGGGATTTTAACATTATTTCTCGGTTTCTACACACAAGAAAAAACACATTTACTTTCTTTCATTGATCGATCAACTTTGTAAATCTTCACTTACTAAAATGGAGTACACATCTCTTACGGATAAGTCCATCCTCTTGGGCACGGATAATCGTCCACCAATGTTGGTGAAGACTATGTATGAGGAATGGGCTTCCCGAATGGAACTTTATATGTTGAACAAGGAGAATGGACATCTAATTTGGGCATCGGTGCTCAATGGACCATTAGATTATGGTACAGTGACGGAAGGTACGACTACTCGTCCTCGCACAACGGGTGCGTTGACTAGAGATATGAAGATTCAAGATAAATGTGATAAGTATGCTACAAACATCATTCTCCAAGCCCTTCCTCCAGATGTCTACAAACTCGTCAGCAAACATAAAGTTGCCAAAGAGTTATGGGATAGAATTCATGTTCTAATGCAAGGCACCTCGTTAACCAAACAAGAACGAGAGTGTAAGCTTTATGATACTTTTGATAAGTTTGCCTATGTGCCAGGGGAGACTCTCAATGACTTCTATATGAGATTTACCCTATTGTTGAATGAGCTCAATATCTATGGCATGGCAATTCCTACCTTTCAATTGAACACCAAGTATTTGAACACTCTTCCTCCAGAATGGGAAAAATACGTGACGGATGTTAAATTGGCTAAGGACTTCCATAACACCAATGTGGATCAACTTCAAGCTTTTTTTCAACAACACGAACGCCATGTGATCGAGGCTCGGTTGTCTACACCTCAAGTTCATGATCCACTTGCAATGTATGCTTCTCAACAAAACATGGCTTATACTTATCAACAACCATCATACTTGCAGCAGCCACCACCACACATCTATCAACAACCACAGCAACCATCTTATCAACCACCAATGATGCCACAACAAGAATATCAACAAAGTGTTCATCAACAATCTTTTCAACATCAACCACCATATCAGACATCACCATCACAAGCCAACACTTCTCCATTGGGCTATACTCCTCAGCAAGGATATTTTCCAATAGAAGCACAACCAGCACAAGCTTTCTACTCTAATGAACTTCCACCAATCCAAGCACCGGTCTTTACTCCAAATGATACGCCAGCTGATGTTCTAAACCATCTTACAGCCTACTTGTCAAAACTTGTTGCAACTAGAGGATTTCCACCAACAAACAATCAGCTCCGCACCTCATCAAATCCTCGACAACAAGCCACTGTTCAAGATGGTCAAGTGACGGTGCAACCTATTTAGGGAAGGCAAACTTCATATGGACCTCCTACAAGGACTGGGAACAATCAAGCTGTGAATTCTCAAGCTAGTGGAAATGGGAGTCCTATTGGTCCTAAGAAGGTTGTGACTTGCTACAATTGCCGAGGACAAGGTCATATGGCTAGGGAATGCACTCAGTCGAAAAGGAGGATGGATGATGCATGGTTTCGTGAGAAGATGTATTTGGTTGATGCTCAGTCTAAGGGGAAGATTTTGGATTTAGAGGAGTTGGCATTTCTTGCAGACCCAGGGGCAGCAAATACTGAAGGCATTGCAGTCGTTTCCACGTCTAATGCAGCTTATCAAGCAGATGATCTTGACGCATATGATTCGGATTGTGATGACATTCACTATGCCCAAGCTGCTCTCGTTGCTAATCTCTCTCACTACGGTTCTGATGTCATCAGTGAGGTACCAACCACATCTAATAATATTGATGATAACCAACATCAAGTTGGGCATGAAAATGACAACCTCGAACAGCATTCGGGAACTAGTAACTCAAATGATGTGGTACCCAAACCTACACATTTGAGTGAACCTCAACTAAATGCTACGACGGATATGGAATCTTATGCTCAACATGATTTGGTCATGGTGCCTAAACATATTATTGATCAAATGCGTATGGCACTCAGACAATTCGTAGATACGAATTCCACCCTAACTGCTGAGCTTGCGTTGCATAAAGAAAAGGTCAAAACTTTTGAAATGGTCCCTCAAACAGAGAAAATAACATGTTCTGAAATTGACCAATTTCGTTTTGAAAAGATTGAACACTTGAAAGAAATAGAATCATTAAAAGCTAATCTTTCCAATGAATTAAAAGCAAAAGAGTCGGTTGTCAATGATTTTCAGAAACTTAAAATGGATTTCGAAACTCTCGAGTCTAAAAAGTTTGAATTGGAAATTAATGCTAACAAACTTCTTAAATTTAAAGAACAACAGCTTTTAAAACAATACGCTTCCACAGAAAAGGTTCATATTTTAACTAAATCATTTCAAGAACTCGAACTTAAGCGTCTTCAAGATTTACCACCTAATCCAGGTTATACAAAACAAGCACATGAACATATTCCCGGTCTTTATGATATGACCATAATTGGCAAATCGAAAGAAGCACCTTTTGTTCGTAGTACTGAGGAGACACAGTCACTTGCGGATGAAACTCATTCTAAAATGATTTCAAAATTCCATACAATTGATTATGATCAACATAACAAAGATCAATTTTCGAAAAAGACACACATTCGCTTACAAAAGGAATTAGCTGAATTGACACTTCTTGTGCCCCAAAGTTTGTCAAATGAAAACCTACCTAGTACGTCTCCATACTTGTTAAAACGGATTTAACAAAGTTAACTCCACCGGTAAGTAAGGCGTCCGTTATCTTAAATGCGGTACACCAACACTTAGCCGATTTTGACAAGGTCATTTTGGAACGTACGACGGCTTCGGCCATAACGGAAGGTGAATGGAACTTTGAGCACACTAGAGCTGCGTTCCGAAACGAAATTGTTCCTTTTGTAGACAATGTTAAAGCTTGTCTTAGTACTCTTGATCAAGATTTTCTTTTGGAAATAGAAGAAGTTAGACGTGTTTTCAATGAAATGGATGATGCCTATGAAAACAGTTTACTTGAAATAGAACGGGTTTCACGTCAAAATGATCTGCTTCTGAAGCAAGTGATGTCTCATGATATAGTTTCTGTCTGTGTGAATATAAGTGTTGATAATGATTCTATTGTGCATAATGTTGAATCTGTGGATAATGTGGTAGATAGTACTTGTCACGAATCTGACGCTGAATTTTTAAAGCTTCAAGATTCATATTCTTCGCTTTCAAAACGTTTTGATGAGATTCAAACACATTGTATTTCACTTGAATGCAAGCAACAATTTATTCAAGAAATCTTTGAAACGTCATTCGAAGGTGTTAATATCGATGATGCAAACTTTGAAAAGAATTTTCGATAGAATTTACAATCAAAACAACGTCAGCCAAGTGAGAAAGTTGCTAAATCTTTGCCGATAGAAATAGAGAAATCTAAGGAGCTTAACTGTGTGAACGTACTTGAGGCCACTGAGAATTTTAAACTTGATCTAGATAATCGAGTTTCCAAGATTTTGTCCAAAGTTGATAACTTAAAACAGAAAAATACACGACTCTTCTATTCAGTAAAGCCTGCATGTGCTAATCCCACTGCACAGAATCAATCATTGACTGAACAATTGAATCAAAAGTCAGTGGAAATATCTGATTTGAGGGAACAAATTTGTGATAAAAAATTGGTCTTGGCTGAGTTAAAGGAAACACTTCGTACTCTAAAAGGTAAGAATGTTGTGGATAACGCAGCCACTGTCTCAGCATCGTCCTCTAGTGCAATCAAAAGGAACCTTATTGCCGTCACACCACTTAACAAGGGCCCTAGGACTAAACCATCTCAAACTTTGGTCACTAAAGATAAGGCGGAATCAAAACCAGCTTCTAATATTCCCGTGTTGCCTTCTATAGGAGTAAGCACCACTACTAAGGCTCAAAGATCTAAGCTTAAAAGAAACAAGAAGAATGATAGGATCTTGCCCCCATCAAGTAGTCAAGTGAAGAAGAAAGTAGAAGCCCATCCTAGGAATGTTATTTCTGTTTTGAATAAAAAGAATCATGTAGCTAACACTAAAGGCTCTGCGGTTGTGCAGCGTTCTAAGCCTACTATGAATTCTAATTTAAAATGTTGGAATTGCAATGAATGTATGTTTTCTAGTCGTCATGATTCTTGCCTTATTGTCCATGTGAATGAGATGCTTGCCCGAAAAATGGATTAGAATGGAAACCGACTGGGAAAGTGTTAACCCAAGTTGGTTGGATGTGGCGCCCCACTGGTAGAACTTTCACTATAGTAGGAAATATGTGCCCTTTGACTAGGATCACTCCCACTAAAGCGAAGAAAGCGTGCCCTTTAACTAGGAGTACCAAGGCTACCAAAACACAAGTGTGTCCTTTAACTAGGAACACCGACACTACTGTAGGAACCAAGTGCCCTTTAAATAGGTCTACTCCCACTGTAGTGCCCGCGAATAATCCAAAACCTAAGAAAGTTGGAACAGTAAAACCTGTTAGTGCTAAAACTCACATTAGAAAACGCAGGAAATCTAAGGGTCACAAACCTGTTAGCAATTCTGATAATATTTTATTTGTATCTGCTAACACTCCGAAACCAATAGTTTCCAATGCATTGTCTACTGTTGTTGTTGAAAACAGGTGGTCCAAATTGTTCTCTGGTATTTGGACTCTGGTTGCTCCAAGCATATGACCGGAGATCGCTCTCAGCTCAGAAATTTCGTCAGCAAGTTTCTTGGTACGGTTTGATTTGGAAATGATCATATTGCAAAGATAATCGGTTACGGTGAATATCATATTGGGAATGTTATAATTTCAAGAGTGTATTACGTGGAAGGTCTTGGTCACAACTTATTTTCTGTGGGACAATTTTGTGATGCAAACCTAGAAGTTGCTTTTCGAGAACATACCTGCTTCATTCGTAATTTGGAAGGGGTTGATTTATTGAAAGGTACTCGAGGGAATAATTTGTATACTTTGTCTCTACAAGACATGATGGCCGCTTCTCCCGTATGTATTCTCTCCAAAGCATCGAAGACTAAGTCATGGTTATGGCATCAACGGTTATCTCATCTTAACTTTGACGCTATTAATCACTTGGCGAAAAACGACCTTGTTCGTGGTCTTCCCAAACTATCATTTCACAAGGATCATTTATGTTCCGCGTGCACAATGGGGAAAAGCACTAAGAAGTCATACAAACCCAAGACTGAAGACACCAACCAAGAGAAACTTTATCTTTTACATATGGATCTTTGTGGGCCAATGCGTGTTGAAAGTCTTAGTGGCAAAAAGTACATCCTCGTCATTGTCGATGATTACTCTCGGTTTACATGGGTGAAATTTCTTAAAGCAAAAAATGAGGCACCTAAATTCATCATCGAATTTCTCAAGATGATTCAAGTGCGTCTCAACACTACTGTCCGACGCATTCGTACAGATAATGGAACCGAATTTGTGAATCAAATCTTGCGTGATTATTATGAAGAAGTTGGCATATCTCATGAAACATCAGTTACACGCACTACACAACAAAACGGTGTCGTTGAAAGGCGAAATCGCACACTTATGGAAGCTGCTCGAATGATGTTAATTTACGCAAATGCTCCATTGTTTTTATGGGCAGAAGCAGTATCTACAGCAGTGTACACCCAAAACCGGTCACTAATTCGTAAGCGCCATGGTAAAACACCTTATGAGCTTCTCCATGGAAAGGTACCAGATTTATCATATCTTCATGTATTTAGTTCTCTTTGCTATCCAAATAATGATGGTGACAATTTGGGAAAACTTCAACCAAAGGATGATATTGGTATTTTCATTGGTTACGCCCCCGCAAAGAAGGCATACCGAATCTACAACCGTAACTCTCGCAAGATCCTCGAAACTATGAATGTTGATTTTGATGAGCTGACAGCAATGGCTTCTGAGCAAAGTAGCTCTGAACCCGCACTTCATGAAATGGGACCCAGTAACATTAGTTCTGGTCTTGTCCCAAACAACCCTACTTCATCATCATTTACACCACCTTCTAGGACTGAATGGGATACGTTGTTTCAACCGTTCTTTGATGAATTCTTTACTCCTACAACTATTGTTGCTCTAGAACCTGAGGTAATAGCACCGGTACCCGAAGTTGTCGCTCCAGCAACCGTTGCACAATCAGACACATCTGCACCTACACTTGGTCAAGATATACCCTCAACAAGTAATTCTCAACCAACACATGTTTCAACTACCCATATCATGCCTATTGATGATGAAGAGGATGATGATGATCACGATTTGGAATTCGCTCAAATGCGTAAACTTCCATTCTTTGGTGTACCAATTCCCGACCCTAATCAAGCCGGGTCGTCCACCTCAGAGGAAGCTCCTTCTGCAGTTTACTCCAATCCACGGATTCGTGAACATGACAACAAGTGGACAAAGGATCATCCTATAGATTCTATTATTGGTGACCCTAATCATCCGGTATCCACACGAAGTCAGTTACAAGAAAATGCAATGTTTTGTCACTTTGATGCTTTTCTTACTGAAGTTGAACCTAAGACATGGCAACAAGGTTTTACTCAATCATGTTGGATAGAAGCTATGCAAGAAGAACTTAATGAATTTATACGTCTTGAAGTATGGGAACTTGTCCCATGCCCGGATCAAGTGCAGTTACTCACTTTGAAATGGGTTTACAAGGTGAAACTCGACGAGTTAGGCGGAATATTGAAGAACAAAGCTAGGCTAGTAGCTCGTGGATACAAGCAGTTATTGGGCATCGACTTTATGGAATCCTTTGCACCTGTTGCCCGCTTGGAAGCTATTAGACTATTCCTCGCTTATGCAGCCCACATTAATATGATCGTCTATCAGATGGATGTAAAGACGGCATTTCTTAATGGTGAAATCAAGGAAGAGGTCTATGTTCAACAGCCGAATGGTTTTGTGAATCCTAAATATCCTAATCATGTGTACAAGCTTAAGAAGGCTCTCTATGGGTTGAAGCAAGCTCCTCGCGCATGGTATGATCTTTTGTCACAATTCCTCATTTCGCAAGGCTTCACTAAAGGCAAGGTGGATCCCACGCTGTTCATTCAGAAACGAGGTAAAGATATGATTATGGTACAAATATATGGTGATGATATTATATTTGCAGCCTCGACCCAAACCTTATCGGATGAGTTTTGGACACTCATGTCTTCCAAGTTTAAGATGTCAATGATGGGCAAGGTATCATTCTTCTTAGGTCTTCAGATATCTCAGAGTCCCAGAGGCATCTTTATCAATCAATCCAAGTATGCCCTTGAATCTCTTAAGAAATATAAGATGGAATCTTGCGACTGATGAGACTGCTTTTATACATGGTCTCATCGTCCAAAACGGCCTTAAATTGCATAAAATATCATAAAATATGCCAAGTATATGCTCGTGTTTGTTACTTGTGTATTTTTAGGTACGGATATTGTGGAATTGGCAAAAGAACACAAGAATCAATCAAAAACGAACACGGGAAACGAAGTCGCACAATGAACCGGGCCCAAGATTGGATTTTGCAAAAATACCCTTGAAGAATTCAAGATTGGCAAGAATGGCCCCTCATCTTTGAAGAACTTGTCACATTTGACCGTCCACATATCAAATGTACAAGTGTGGTCCTTAATGTTTGAAGATTAT
The DNA here is from genome assembly GCA_025667525.1 of Glebionis coronaria. Taxonomy (NCBI): domain Eukaryota; kingdom Viridiplantae; phylum Streptophyta; class Magnoliopsida; order Asterales; family Asteraceae; genus Glebionis; species Glebionis coronaria. The sequence goes on from CM046881.1 coordinate 402,487,864, forward strand.
ACAAGATCAGCCCTTGGAAAATGAAGAAAATACAAAAGAAACCCTTGGATAAAAGTTTAGAAGTTTTTGTGCCACTTTTGACAACTTGTCCAAAGTTGTTATGCACAAAATGGGCGCTGATGGCATTTAAAAACAAAGTGGAAAGAATGAAATACTTGGGGGTCAAAACTGCCAACTAACCAAACCCTTACACCCACTCAGGTCATGACACGTCAACAATACCCACCCATTTACCCATTCAACCCAACCCTACCCACTACCATACCCGTTTTTATTTAATTAAGCTGGTCAATAACCAGTCAACCCTCCAACTTTCCCACCAAACAAGTTTTTTAAAAAACCTTTTTCCCAAAATGGATTAACCACTCCTTAATTACCCCCCATAAACCCTAATTAACCCAGGTATAATTAAACTGAAAAACAAAGGGGTTTTATCTCCCCCTTTCCAGATCAATGATTAAAGTCACTCTCACCAAAACCCACATCCCTAATCCCTATCCCAACATCTCCATGTGACTGTGGAGCCACCCCTGCTCACGTCTTTTTCCCCCAAACCCAAGAGTGGACAAGATAAACGTCCAAGATTTGTCTACTTGGTCCCCAAGGCTAAACAAACGTCCAGGATTCGTTCAAACATCACTGGCATCACATGTATTCAGTTTTGACCAAGAATCACAAGACTTCAAAGGGCATTTTTGAGATTTCCAGAATTAGGGTTTAAGTTTATTACTTTTTTATTCCTAGGCCTAGAATGTTCTATCTAGCCTATAAAAGGAGAATGCAACCTGTGCATATCCCTTTGTTCCAGTTTTTAGCCAAAAACCTTGTAATTCCTTTTTTAATTAATAAAGTTTGGTATTTGTGTTTAAACAATTATAATTCCTTTTATTGAGTTAAAAAGTTGTGTGTTGTGTTAAATGCTAAAAACTGAGTTCCATTTAAATTGTGAAAATTTTGAGTGAAAAGTTTTCAAAAAGGGTTTTAAAGATAGCCTTTGATCTCAGAAATCAATAAGCTTTGGAAAGTGAAAGTGGACCAAAGCTTTTAAGTTTCTGAGTATTAGAAGTTGTTTTTAAAACGTGTTTGAAAGGTTTGTGAAAAGTTTTTAAGGAAAAAGAAGAGTTAAACAGATTATAGCATTTGTGGTTGTTTTCTTTTTTTTTGATTTTCTTAGCAGGTGTTGGAGTGTGTTGCTGTTAAAGGTTCAACATACACCCCAGTGTATAGGGAGGTGGTATTGCTACCACTGTTGGTCTTGGATGTAAGACCAACAAGGTATTTCCTTGTTAAAAGTTTCCTTAGCTAAAATTGGTGATTGGAATGATTTATTGTGCAAAGCTGTTCATGTGAGTTCTTTTGGTTGGATTTGAGTGAAGTTGATGATATATGATTGTTAGGAAGGTTTTTGCTCAGTTTGGTGAAGTTAGAATTAGATTTGAAGTGTAAAATTGGTTTTAAAAATTTTAAAGGGGTGTTTGGATATGCATGTTAGTGAGAGTTTTTGAAGAATTTGAGAAATAAAAAAGTGTTAGAAAGATTGATTAAAGTTGTTTAGGTTGTATGCTAGTCTTGTTGCCAGTTTAAAAGAGTTTTGAAACAATTTGACTGGTAAAAAGTTAAAAAGCAAAGCAAAAATCTGCATATGTCATTTTCAGCTTGATTTTCATGAAAAATTGTGCTTGATCTTTGAATTCTGTTAAGATTAGGTTGTTAGAGGTTTGTATATTGCTAGTGTGCTATTTGGAGATTGTGTATGCAAATTATTGGACTTGGAATCTCAACATTGTGCATTTGCTAGCTCTAAAAACCACCAGACTTCATTTCTTTGTCACAGCAACTTGCATTTGCTTGTGTATGCATTTTTTTGTGATATTCATGTGTGCTAGGTGTTTGATTTCTGCTTGATTTGCATTTTCCTTGACTCCTTGTGCTCCAAAGAGCACAAGGGTGCCTTGTTTATCCACAAATACTCACAAATCAAGCAATCCAAGTCCTCTTGGAACATACTTGCACAAGTGAAAATATCAAAGAGTCACTTGTGTTCTTGGATTATGAACTGACCACGTTTTTGGCTTTGATCTTGGCTTAATTCTTGTTAAAATTGGACATTGATTTGAGTTTTTAAGCATCTAAAGTTACTGGAATCAAGTTTAAAAGAAAAAAAAAAAAAAAAAATTTATAAAAAGCCCACCCGCACCAAACTCGAACACGCGACCCCTCGCTGGGGGACTAAGCGTGTTTACCAGTGATCTAGATGGACCTTTTACGTTAAGGGTTCATTTCAAGTGTTACTTAAGGGTGTTTTAGCTTTGGCTTATATTAATAAGTCGTAGCTTATTTGTTTATTTTCAGCTTATTTATTAAGCATTTTGAGCTTATTTCATTTTTCCTAGGTTTTGATTAAGTTGTTAGACTTTTATGTTTTAAAGTTTTATTTTTCCTATTATTTAATTAATTTTTAGGATTATTTCTAGTTTTAAATTTAGAAAGTCAATAAAAAATAGTGAACAGTAATTAAAAAATACAAAAAAATAGTTTTTAGGTTTTAATTTATATTTTTGAGGTTTACATATCAAAAAGTTTTCAAAAACTTTAATTTTTAATTTTATTTAATTTTAGGGTTTTTAGACAACTTTAAAAATTAATATAAAATTAACTAAAAGGTTTTAGGAACTTTTGTTTGCATTTTCTTCTTAATTAGAATATTTAGGATTTTTGAAAATTTTTTAGAATTTATTTAAGAACTTTTAATTTTTTTAGATTATTTTAATATTATTTTATTCATAAAAATAAAAAGTTTTATTTTATTTCTTTATCATTTTTCCTAGATTCTAGACATTAAAATAGGAACTTTTTCACTTTCCAATTAATTTTTAGGCTTTTCAATTAATTTTTAGAATTAATTTAAGATTTAATAGATTTTAATAGTTTTTAGGAGTTTAAAAATAGTTTAATTTGGTTTTAAAATTTTTAAAAATAGTTTTTAGTTTAATTAGGTCATTTTTGAGGTTTACAAACTATAAAATCTTGTTTAGGGCTTTTTAATATTTAAAAGTGATTTTTAGGGCTTTAATTAGCATTAAAAAGTCATTATTAAATTAATTAAAAGGTCTTGGCAAGTTTGGATTTTTTGTAAACTCTTAGAATTTTATTGTGGATTTTTAGTAATTTTTAGTAATTTTTAGATTAAAATTTTAAATTTTGCACTTTTGACGTTCTACGTCGTAACTTTCTAGTAGTGTTTTTGCCTATTTTTCTATTTTTTCGTCTTCGTCATTTTCTCTTCTTATTCTTCTCATTAATAATCAAAAACATAAATCATCTTTCATTACACAACGCACTAGCCTCCTCGAGAGAACGATCCCCATCAAGGGTCATAACTTGTGGTTTTCCTAAATCGCTCGTTAATACTTACCGCTTTTTACGCTCTTTTCCTAAAGGGTAGTAAAAACACTATATCATTTTTGGCGCCGCTGCCGGGGAGGCGTGTTGTGTTTTGATTGAACCATTGTTGTTTTCTATATTAGCCATAATAGTAATTGTATTAATAGCACTCTATTAATACGTATTATCGTTTTTCGGTTTTTGTGTGAATATTATTACTATATTGTATACGTAGAACAATAAATACACAAGTACTCCAAATACGTGAGCAATCATAACCTTGATTCGGGATTTCATCACTCGATCATTGTATTCGAATCTCAAACCAAAGAAAAAGGCAAAAATAGATAAATACTTTCGTGAAGCTTAATCTTGATAATACAAACTATAAGGTGGGTATAAGGCGGTTGTATTTCACGACCTAAAGGAAAAAGGCTCTTAAGTGCTTCGCGCCGCCTCGTTTCCTCCGCTTGCTTGTGCGTATTTGATTTTGAGAGTGAATCGAGGGTTTTGCCGCCCAAAGTATTACTACATATCATATATATTTTCTTGGTTTCATATTGATTAAACCCTCTTGAACGATTTGGTGTTCCACCATCGTTCTAAAGTCATCGAAGGCGTTCACTCCACGTGATCGTTTTCATTCCTTGAGGCCTTTTTAATCAAGAGATTTGATTAGTGAGGAGATTTGTGGACTCATTGTCTACTTAATACATTCACCAATTTCCAAAAAAGTTAATACAATCAAAAACCACAAAAAAAAAATTGAAAAAACACAAAATACCAAAAAGAATCTTCTTTGCTCGTCTCCACGTTGTACGTGACGTTTATGCTCACTCGTAATCAAGCAAAACGTGCACGTAGACGCAAGAACAAAACTCCTACTAAAACTCATTCTAGTGAGGAGTCTCCAAGTGAGGAACCTATTGTAGAACAAGAAGCTATCATGGCTAATCGTACTATGATGGAGTTGCTTCAAGCACCCACCGAGGGTTTTGGAGAGGCCATTGTGATTCCCGCCATCCTTGCGGAGAACTTTGAGATCAAGACGGGTTTAATGTCTATGCTTCAAGCAAACAAGTTTCGCGGTCACGAAAAAGACAACCCACATTATCACATTAGGCAATTTAATCGTCTTACCGCGACAAGCAAGTTTAAGGATGTACCACACGATGCCATTAAGATGATGTTGTTTCCTTACTCGTTAGATGGACCCGCCAAGATATGGCTTGAGAAAGAACCGCCGAATTCGATTTTGACATGGGCCGATCTCGTGTCTAAATTTGTGAATCAATTTTTTCCACCATCTAAGACAACACATTTGAAAAACGAGATTTCACGTTTTACACAAAGACCAAATGAAAGTTTTTCAATGGCTTGGGAAAGGTTTAAAGAAATGTTACATGAATGTCCACACCATGATTTTTCCGAATTGCATCAAATTGACACTTTTTATAATGGGCTTAATGAACATGAACGAGATTATTTAAATGCCGCCGCGGGTGGTAATTTTTTGTGCAAAACGACCAATGAGGCTTTGAAAATCATAGAAAATAGGTCTAAGGTCTATAGCCCTCGTAACACACCGAGTGTTGCCAATTTGGGCTCGTCATCATCTCGTTCCATTAATGCCTTGCAAGATGAAGCAAATGAGGAGAATCGGTTTTTCGATAGGTTTTCGACTCTTATGTCTCATTGGAAAGCTCAAGAAGCTTCAAATTCCGCTTCGGTTAAAGCGGTTGCTAAGAGTTGTATTTCATGTGGTGGAGCTCATGATTTTTCCGAGTGCATTACCGCGGATGGTAACACTTCGAATGCTTATGTAGCCACGGGAACTTATAACCAAATCGGTCAAGGTTCCCGCCAAAATCAAGCTCCACAAAATCAAAATGCTAATAACTATCGAAACAACAATCAAGGTGGAAATTACCAAGGAAATCAAAGAAATTATAACAAGGGTAATTACCAAAGTGGAAATGGGCAAATTTTAAACCAAAACCAAAACCGTGATTTTCAAACTCCTACTCAAGGTTTTCAAAATACTCACACTAAAAATTTGCAAGGAGAATTTTTAGATTATGCTAAGGCTAATGATGCTAAGTTTGACAACATGCAACGTGAGATGATTAGCTTAAGATCCGAGTTGTAAAACGAGCTTAAAACCGAACTTGCTAATGAACTTAAAACTCATGCTAATAAAATGGAAGGAAATGTCACACGACTCCAACAAAATCAACAAAAAATGGAGCAAGGACAACATGAGATTAAGCAAGAGTTGTTAAAAGCGGATGCTAGGCAATCTAAGTTTGAAGACCGAATGGCTAAAATGTTTGAAGCTATCATGTGTAAGCCCTCTTCTTCGGGTGGTCTTCCTAGTGATACCATCGTGAACCCGAAAGGAGAATTGAAGGTTATTACTACTCGTAGTGGTAAAACTTTCAAAGAACCCATTTCTCGTCCAAGTACTTCTATGGAGAAGGAAAAAGAGAAAGAACCCGAGGTTGTGGTTGAAAAGGAGCACATCTCAAGCCCACGAAGTACCGCTCAAACCACACCTACGGTTGAACCAATACCAATCATGGAACCCGAGATTCCAAGGCCGATGCCTATGCCTAATTTGCCCCAACCCACACCACCTTTACCCTACCCATCAAGACGAGACAAGGAAAAGGCACAAGAACGAAATAATTATCAATTTGAACTCTTTATGAAAATGTTTCGTGACTTGCATTTTAATATAAGTTTTGCCGACGCCTTAGTCATGATGCCTCGATTTGCCGCGAACTTCAAAAGTATGTTGAATAACAAAGAGAAATTGAAAAAATCGTCTAGTTGTTCTTCGGTTTTTCTAAGCCGCATACCTCAAAAAGTCGGTGATCCTGGAAAGTTTTTAATCCCATGTGCTATCCAAGACATGGAAGAATGCTATGCCTTGGCCGATCTTGGTGCTAGTATTAATTTGATGCCTCTTGAGATTTTTAAATCGCTCAATCTTCCAAATCTCACTCCTTCAAGAATGTCAATCGAAATGGCCGATCATTCTACGATTCTAGCTTGTGGAGTTGCCGAGGACGTCTTTGTGAAAGTTGGGAAATTCTATTATCCCGTGGACTTCATTGTTGTTGATATTCCCATCGATCCTAAAGTTCCGTTAATTTTAGGTCGATCTTTTTTGGATACCTCGAGAGCACTTATCGATGTGCATGCAAGAAAAATCACTCTTCGTTTCAATGAGGAAGAACTCGTCATTAATGCAACCCAAAACTCCACTCTTTCTCATGTTTATTCTATCACATCTTTGTATAATGTCAATCCCATCAAAAGCATTTGTCAAAAGATTTCCAATAGAGTTTTAGGAGTTGTTGAGAAAAATGAAGTTCCGTCCCCTCCGCCGGTGGAGGTTAAGAGTGTTAAGCCTATGATTCCGATCTCGAGTGATTCTTCGGATGATGAATACGTTGATCCCGATGGGGAGGTTTTCTTTGTTGACAAAAGATTTGAAAACTTGCCACCACCTAAGCCAAAACACTTTCAAAATGTGAGAATTTTTAGTGTGACTAACATTGTTTTAGATACACCAAATATTTTTGACATAATTAAATCGGGTTTTCACAAGGAGAGTTTAAAAGATGAAAAAGGAAAAGATTTTGAATTTAATTTAAAAGATTTTTCTACAACTCTAACTCCGTCATCACCGCGTGTATTGAGTACTACAAGCTCGTCATCTCCTTTTGACGATGCTTTGTGTGGACTTAGTGTGGGGGAAGCCCCTTATGTTCCCTCCCCTTTCTCCACTGAGGACGAGATATTTGATCCTGGAATTGCTTATATAGGGAAATCTCGGTCTTCCACCGATGCAATAAATGGAAAATCTTTTCATTTGATTGGTGCGAGTCTACCTCGAGTAGCTCAATGTTTTGCCTTACCCATTGTCCCACCCTTCTATTTCTTCTCTCCTATTTTCTTCTATCCCATTGGGATTTGTGTTGGAGTTGTGTTGTCTCGTCTTTCATCCGAAAACGAGGACGCTATCTTTGACCCCGGTATACGTTTATCGGATTTTTAAAGTACTTCATGTGCTTTTGGGCCTTGTTTATCATGTAAGCCCCACCAAAAATTGACCACACCATGATTATCCCTAAATGATCACATTTATGGGGATTCGAGTCGAGCTTTTGACTCGGTTATCAAAAACAAGGTGCCTCGTGGGGGAGACCCATGCTTATCCATGTACATATTATTGCTTTCTAATTAGTGTAATGTGAGGGGATTTGTGCCCTTTCAACCTTTGTTCCGTGGTTGTTTGTGAATTGTGTCTTTTAGATCATCATCTTCACGATTGGAGCCTCTCGTGTTCGTTTCATGGGAGCACTCGATCGTTTGCTTTGGAGGCCTTTCCCAATATCCATATGATATATCCTTTTATGTTCTAACCTTAGGTTTTTAGCACACTTCATAAACGGCTATTACTTATTGGTTACACCCTTTCCATGCTAGATTAGGCATTCGACTACGTCTCTAGTATGGGGGTGTTTGTACCCCTAGACTCGAAACATTGAGGACAATGTTTAACTTTAGTATGGGGGGGGTAAATAGATACTTGTCTTGCCAAACCTTCACGCTTTCCAAAGTTTATCGTTTTGTTTATCGTTTTCTTGCAAAATAAGGCTAAAAATGGCCAAATTTTAAAATTTTTCTCATGTTTCATAAGTGTTTAAGACACGAATGTAGATTTTCAGATGGCGAGAATAAGAGTAATTTTTGACTCGACCGTGCGTGTTGAGCACTTAGCTTTAATTCCTTAACTTATATTAGGATAAGTCTCTTAAATGAGGACGAGAAATGATAGAGTTAATTATAAGTTACTATGCTAAACGTAGAGTACTCGTATTCTTTCAAAAACTCATGTGTTCTCGTTGTTTGCTTATTCTCCCTTCGCTTGTAAATATTTTTTGCTTAATAAATATTGACTTAGCGGTTTAGTTTTGATTGTTGGGTTTCTAGTCTTTTCTAGTAGCTTCCGTGTAATTAAATTGGGAAGACATTAAGGTATCGCCAACGTCACGGTTTGAAGTATTGGCACCCGAATAACCGAAAGCTTCACCTAATAATAAGATTTCAAGTGCTCACCTAAATCAAGCAAACAATTTGAAGCCCCACAAGGCCTAAAATCTATGCAAAATTGAAAGTGAATCAAGCCTTAATCTTCGAAGCTTTAAAGATCCAAAATTCGCTTTAGCGTGAGGATATACGTCTTTGGCTAATAAAACCACCGATGAGGCGGATAATAAAAGGCAAGGCAAGACCGAAGTCATAATAAAAGCTTCATGGCGAAGTTGAATAAAAGATGGAGGTAAACCAAAGATAATAAGGCCCTTCCGTTAGGGGGCGTATAAAAGTCTTGGTAATAAGTCTCATGTTCAAAACCGTTATAAAACCGCGTTTATCGATTCTTCTTGTCAACTTAATTTTTTTACATCGTTGTCTATTAGGAGGGGTTATTGATTTGATGGTCTTAGTTACACCGTTAGGACTCTATTTTTAGACCTAAATCTCTATTATCGCAGAAGTCAATGATGTATCCTCGTGAACATTCAAGACATAATAAAATATAAGAGATACAACTTAGGAATAATGGGAGAATAAGTACGTGATTAGGGCATATGAGTAGTGTTAGCATTACTAACTTATAATGACAATGATCTCGTTGCACGCTTGGCATGGAATTAAGGTGAAAATCGAGGACGATGAAATTATTTCTAACGAAGCATTCACGTGTTCTTGTTCTATGAACCTAAACGTCCCATTTTGCGATGAAAATCATACATTATGTCTAAAACGCAAGTAGTAGTAATATTGTAGTATGTAGCTAGTTATCATTTGAATAAAAGTGAATAAAATTAAATTTTGGAGATGCTTTGATACTTTATTCTAGCATTGTGTGAGGGCACGGCAATGGTTTAGTATGGGGGAGTGATGAGACTGCTTTTATACATGGTCTCATCGTCCAAAACGGCCTTAAATTGCATAAAATATCATAAAATATGCCAAGTATATGCTCGTGTTTGTTACTTGTGTATTTTTAGGTACGGATATTGTGGAATTGGCAAAAGAACACAAGAATCAATCAAAAACAAACACGGGAAACGAAGTCGCACAATGAACCGGGCCCAAGATTGGATTTTGCAAAAATACCCTTGAAGAATTCAAGATTGGCAAGAATGGCCCCTCATCTTTGAATAACTTGTCACATTTGACCCTCCACATATCAAATGTACAAGTGTGGTCCTTAATGTTTGAAGATTATACAAGATCAGCCCTTGGAAAATGAAGAAAATACAAAAGAAACCCTTGGATAAAAGTTTAGAAGTTTTTGTGCCACTTTTGACAACTTGTCCAAAGTTGTTATGCACAAAATGGGCGCTGATGGCATTTAAAAACAAAGTGGAAAGAATGAAATACTTGGGGGTCAAAACTGCCAACTAACCAAACCCTTACACCCACTCAGGTCATGACACGTCAACAATACCCACCCATTTACCCATTCAACCCAACCCTACCCACTACCATACCCGTTTTTATTTAATTAAGCTGGTCAATAACCAGTCAACCCTCCAACTTTCCCACCAAACAAGTTTTTTAAAAAACCTTTTTCCCAAAATGGATTAACCACTCCTTAATTACCCCCCATAAACCCTAATTAACCCAGGTATAATTAAACTGAAAACAAAGGGGTTTTATCTCCCCCTTTCCAGATCAATGATTAAAGTCACTCTCACCAAAACCCACATCCCTAATCCCTATCCCAACATCCCCATGTGACTGTGGAGCCACCCCTGCTCACGTCTTTTTCCCCCAAACCCAAGAGTGGACAAGATAAACGTCCAGGATTTGTCTACTTGGTCCCCAAGGCTAAACAAACGTCCAGGATTCGTTCAAACATCACTGGCATCACATGTATTCAGTTTTGACCAAGAATCACAAGACTTCAAAGGGCATTTTTGAGATTTCCAGAATTAGGGTTTAAGTTTATTACTTTTTTATTCCTAGGCCTAGAATGTTCTATCTAGCCTATAAAAGGAGAATGCAACCTGTGCATATCCCTTTGTTCCAGTTTTTAGCCAAAAACCTTGTAATTCCTTTTTTAATTAATAAAGTTTGGTATTTGTGTTTAAACAATTATAATTCCTTTTATTGAGTTAAAAAGTTGTGTGTTGTGTTAAATGCTAAAAACTGAGTTCCATTTAAATTGTGAAAATTTTGAGTGAAAAGTTTTCAAAAAGGGTTTTAAAGATAGCCTTTGATCTCAGAAATCAATAAGCTTTGGAAAGTGAAAGTGGACCAAAGCTTTCAAGTTTCTGAGTATTAGAAGTTGTTTTTAAAACGTGTTTGAAAGGTTTGAAAGGTTTGTGAAAAGTTATTTTTAAGAAAGAAAAGCAAAACGGATTTGAGATATTGTTTGTGCTTGTTCTTTTTATTTTCTTCTTAGCAGGTTTTGGAGGATTGTTGATTATTGGTTCTGCATACACCCGGGTGTATTTGGAGGTGGTATTGCAACCACAAGAACCTTGGATGTAAGGTTCTAAGGTAAAAGTCCTTTTCCCTTTTTTGAAATTTTCAGAAAAGTGAATACTTATGTGAGATTTTGTGAAAGGTGTTGTTTGTTAGTAAAAGCTGTTGGAATTGAGTTCTTTTGTGTTTGTATGCATGCTAATTGATCATTGAATCAAGTTGAGTGTTTGGTTAAAACGTTTTGTTTGAAAAATCTTGTTTTTAAGTTTTAAGGGTGTGTTTGGATCTGCTTTTTATGTTGACAGCTTGCAAGATTGTGTAAGATAAAACGTGTTAGATATATTTACTTGGGTTGAAATAGGAAGAGTATTAGTTGGTAGTTAGTTTAGAAAGAGTTTTGAAGCAAGTTTGTTGAGTAAAGTGAAAAAGCATATAAAAATCTGCATATGTCATTTTCAGCTTGATTTTCATGAAAACTTTTGCTTGAATCTTGGAATCTGCTAAAGATTAGGTTGTTAGAGGTTTGTATATTGCTAGTGTGCTATTTGGAGATTGTGTATGCAAATTATTGGACTTGGAATCTCAACATTGTGCATTTGCTAGCTCTAAAAACAGACTTCATTTCTTTGTCACAGCAACTTGCATTTGCTTGTGTATGCATTTTTTGTGATATTCATGTGTGCTAGGTGTTTGGTTTCTGCTTGATTTGCATTTTCCTTGACTCCTTGTGCTCCAAAGAGCACAAGGGTGCCTTGTTTATCCAAAAACATCCACCAAACAAGCAACACCAAGCTCCTCTTGGTTCATGTACAAGTGAAGAACTTCTCACTTGTTCATTAGAAAAACAAGCAGACCTGGGCATATTTGAGCTTCTATTTGATTCAATCCTTGGTCAAATTGGATTGTGTTTGTGTTTTTGTAGCCTACTAGTGTCACTGATTAAGTGTTAAAAAAAGAAAAAAAAAAGAAATTTTTTATAAAAAGTTCACCCGCAACGGACTCGAACACGCGACCCCTCGCTGGGGGACTTAGCGTGCTTACCGTTGATCTAGATGAACCTTTTACGTTAAGGTTTCATTTCAATAGATACTTGACCCCTTTTGTTTTTGACTTTTCATAAATAAGCCGTAGCTTATTTGATTTTTCCTAGCTTATTTATTAAGTGTTTTTAGCTTATTTGAATTTTCCTAGGACATTTATAGGCTTAGGGACTTTTCTGTTTAAAAGTTTTATTTTTCCTTTTATTTAATTAATTAATAGGATTATTTTTAGTTTTATTTTTAGAAAGTGTATAAAAAATAGTAAACAGTAGTTTTAAATTTAGAAAAAATAGTTTTTAGGTTTTAATTTGTATTTTTGAGGTTTACATATCAAAAAGTTTTCAAAAACTTTAATTTTTAATTTTATTTGATTTTAGGTTTTTTAGACAACTTTAAAAATTAATATAAAATTAACTAAAAGGTTTTAGGAACTTTAATTTGCATTTTCTTCTTAATTAGAATATTTAGGATTTTTGAGAATTTTTTAGAATTTATTTTTGAACTTTTCATTTTTTGGAATATTTTAATATTATTTTATTCAATAAAATTCAAAGTTTTATTTTTATTTCTTTTTCATTTTTCTTAGGTTCTTTATCATTAATTAGGACTCTTACCATTTGTAGAATAATTTTTAGGCTTTTCAATTAATTTTTAGAATTAATTTAAGATTTAATAGATTTTAATAGTTTTTAGGAGTTTAAAAATAGTTTAAATTGGTTTTAAAATTTTTAAAAATAGTTTTTAGTTTAATTAGGTCATTTTTGAGGTTTACAAATTATAAAATCTTGTTTAGGGCTTTTTAATATTTAAAAGTGATTTTTAGGGCTTTAATTAGCATTAAAAAGTCATTATTAAATTAATTAAAAGGTTTTAGCAAGTTTGGATTTTTTGTAAACTCTTAGAATTTTATTGTGGATTTTTAGTAATTTTTAGGAATTTTTAGGTTAAAATTTTAAATTTTGTGCTTTTTACGTTTCTACGTCGTAACTTTCTAGTAGTGTTTTTGCCTTATTTTTCTATTTTTTTCGTCTTCGTCATTTTCTCTTCTTTTTCTTCTTGTTAATAATCAAAAACATAATCAATCATCTTTCATTACACAACACACGTGCCTCCTCGAGAGAACGAACTCACTTTTAGGGTCATTCACACACGATTTTCCTAAATCGTCGTGCACGCTTACCCTATTTTAGTTGCTTGTTTTTCCTAAAGCAAGTATCTAATTTTATACTACATCACACTTCGAATGCTTACGTAGCCACGGGAACTTATAACCAAATCGGTCAAGGTTCCCGCCCAAATCAAGCTCCACAAAATCAAAATGCTAATAACTATCGAAACAACAATCAAGGTGGAAATTACCAAGGAAATCAAAGGAATTATAACAAAGGTAATTACCAAAGTGGAAATGGGCAAATTTCAAACCAAAACCAAAACCGTGATTTTCAAACTCCTACTCAAGGTTTTCAAAATGCTCACACTAAAAATTTGCAAGGAGAATTTTTAGATTATGCTAAGGCTAATGATGCTAAGTTTGATAACATGCAACGTGAGATGATTAGCTTAAGATCCGAGTTGAAAAACGAGCTTAAAACCGAACTTGCTAATGAACTTAAAACTCATGCTAATAAAATGGAAGGAAATGTCACACGACTCCAACAAAATCAACAAAAAATGGAGCAAGGACAACATGAGATTAAGCAAGAGTTGTTAAAAGCGGATGCTAGGCAATCTAAGTTTGAAGACCGAATGGCTAAAATGTTTGAAGCTATCATGTGTAAGCCCTCTTCTTCGGGTGGTCTTCCTAGTGATACCATCGTGAACCCGAAAGGAGAATTGAAGGTTATTACTACTCGTAGTGGTAAAACTTTCAAAGAACCCATTTCTCGTCCAAGTACTTCTATGGAGAAGGAAAAAGAGAAAGAACCCGAGGTTGTGGTTGAAAAGGAGCACATCTCAAGCCCACGAAGTACCGCTCAAACCACACCTACGGTTGAACCAATACCAATCATGGAACCCGAGATTCCAAGGCCGATGCCTATGCCTAATTTTCCCCAACCCACACCACCTTTACCCTACCCATCAAGACGAGACAAGGAAAAAGCACAAGAACGAAATAATTATCAATTTGAACTCTTTATGAAAATGTTTCGTGACTTGCATTTTAATATATGTTTTGCCGACGCCTTAGTCATGATGCCTCGATTTGCCGTGAACTTCAAAAGTATGTTGAATAACAAAGAGAAATTGCAAAAATCGTCTAGTTGTTCTTCGGTTTTTCTAAGCCGCATACCTCAAAAAGTCGGTGATCCTGGAAAGTTTTTAATCCCATGTGCTATCCAAGACATGGAAGAATGCTATGCCTTGGCCGATCTTGGTGCTAGTATTAATTTGATGCCTCTTGAGATTTTTAAATCGCTCAATCTTCCAAATCTCACTCCTTCAAGAATGTCAATCGAAATGGCCGATCATTCTACGATTCTAGCTTGTGGAGTTGTCGAGGACGTCTTTGTGAAAGTTGGGAAATTTTATTATCCCGTGGACTTCATTGTTGTTGATATTCCCATCGATCCTAAAGTTCCGTTAATTTTAGGTCGATCTTTTTTGGATACCTCGAGAGCACTTATCGATGTGCATGCAAGAAAAATCACTCTTCGTTTCAATGAGGAAGAACTCGTCATTAATGCAACCCAAAACTCCACTCTTTCTCATGTTTATTCTATAACATCTTTGTACAATGTCAATCCCATCAAAAGCATTTGTCAAAAGATTTCCAATAGAGTTTTAGGAGTTGTTGAGAAAAATGAAGTTCCGTCCCCTCCGCCGGTGGAGGTTAAGAGTGTTAAGCCTATGATTCCGATCTCGAGTGATTCTTCGGATGATGAATACGTTGATCCCGATGGGGAGGTTTTCTTTGTTGACAAAAGATTTGAAAACTTGCCACCACCTAAGCCAAAACACTTTCAAAATGTGAGAATTTTTAGTGTGACTAACATTGTTTTAGATACACCAAATATTTTTGACATAATTAAATCGGGTTTTCACAAGGAGAGTTTAAAAGATGAAAAAGGAAAAGATTTTGAATTTAATTTAAAAGATTTTTCTACAACTCTAACTCCGTCATCACCGCGTGTATTGAGTACTACAAGCTCGTCATCTCCTTTTGACGATGCTTTGTGTGGACTTAGTGTGGGGGAAGCCCCTTATGTTCCCTCCCCTTTCTCCACCGAGGACGAGATATTTGATCCTGGAATTGCTTATATAGGGAAATCTCGGTCTTCCACCGATGCAATAAATGGAAAATCTTTTCATTTGATTGGTGCGAGTCTACCTCGAGTAGCTCAATGTTTTGCCTTACCCATTGTCCCACCCTTCTATTTCTTCTCTCCTATTTTCTTCTATCCCATTGGGATTTGTGTTGGAGTTTTGTTGTCTCGTCTTTCATCCGAAAACGAGGACGCTATCTTTGACCCCGGTATACGTTTATCGGATTTTTAAAGTACTTAACGTGCTTTTGGGCCTTGTTTATCATGTAAGCCCCACCAAAAATTGACCAAACCATGATTATCCCTAAATGATCACATTTATGGGGATTCGAGTCGAGCTTTTGACTCGGTTATCAAAAACAAGGTGCCTCGTGGGGGAGACCCATGCTTATCCATGTACATATTATTGCTTTCTAATTAGTGTAATGTGAGGGGATTTGTGCCCTTCCAACCTTTGTTCCGTGGTTGTTTGTGAATTGTGTCTTTTAGATCATCATCTTCACGATTGGAGCCTCTCGTGTTCGTTTCATGGGAGCACTCGATCGTTTGCTTTGGAGGCCTTTCCCAATATCCATATGATATATCCTTTTATGTTCTAACCTTAGGTTTTTAGCACACTTCATAAACGGCTATTACTTATTGGTTACACCCTTTCCATGCTAGATTAGGCATTCGACTACGTCTCTAGTATGGGGGTGTTTGTACCCCTAGACTCGAAACATTGAGGACAATGTTTAACTTTAGTATGGGGGGGGTAAATAGATACTTGCCTTGCCAAACCTTCACGCTTTCCAAAGTTTATCGTTTTGTTTATCGTTTTCTTGCAAAATAAGGCTAAAAATGGCCAAATTTTAAATTTTTTCTCATGTTTCATAAGTGTTTAAGACACGAATGTAGATTTTCCGATGGCGAGAATAAGAGTAATTTTTGACTCGACCGTGCGTGTTGAGCACTTAGCTTTAATTCCTTAACTTATATTAGGCTAAGTCTCTTAAATGAGGACGAGAAATGATAGAGTTAATTATAAGTTACTATGCTAAACGTAGAGTACTCGTATTCTTTCAAAAACTCATGTGTTCTCGTTGTTTGCTTATTCTCCCTTCGCTTGTAAATATTTTTTGCTTAATAAATATTGACTTAGCGGTTTAGTTTTGATTGTTGGGTTTCTAGTCTTTTCTAGTAGCTTCCGTGTAATTAAATTGGGAAGACATTAAGGTATCGCCAGAGTCACGGTTTTGAAGTATTGGCACCCGAATAACCGAAAGCTTCACCTAATAATAAGATTTCAAGTGCTCACCTAAATCAAGCAAACAATTTGAAGCCCCACAAGGCCTAAAATCTATGCAAAATTGAAAGTGAATCAAGCCTTAATCTTCGAAGCTTTAAAGATCCAAAATTTGCTTTAGCGTGAGGATATACGTCTTTGGCTAATAAAACCACCGATGAGGCGGATAATAAAAGGCAAGGCAAGACCGAAGTCATAATAAAAGCTTCATGGCGAAGTTGAATAAAAGATGGAGGTAAACCAAAGATAATAAGGCCCTTCCGTTAGGGGGCGTATAAAAGTCTTGGTAATAAGTCTCATGTTCAAAACCGTTATAAAACCGCGTTTATCGATTCTTCTTGTCAACTTAATTTTTTAACATCGTTGTCTATTAGGAGGGGTTATTGATTTGATGGTCTTAGTTACACCGTTAGGACTCTATTTTTAGACCTAAATCTCTATTATCGCATAAGTCAACAATGTATCCTCGTGAACATTCAAGACATAATAAAATATAAGAGATACAACTTAGGAATAATGGGAGAATAAGTACGTGATTAGGGCATATGAGTAGTGTTAGCATTACTAACTTATAATGACAATGATCTCGTTGCACGCTTGGCATGGAATTAAGGTGAAAATCGAGGACGATGAAATTATTTCTAACGAAGCATTCACGTGTTCTTGTTCTATGAACCTAAACGTCCCATTTTGCGATGAAAATCATACATTATGTCTAAAACGCAAGTAGTAGTAATATTGTAGTATGTAGCTAGTTTATCATTTCAATAAAGTGAATAAATTGAATTTTGGAGATGCTTGGATACTTTATTCTAGCATTGCGTGAGGGCACGGCAATGGTTTAGTATGGGGGAGTGATGAGACTGCTTTTATACATGGTCTCATCGTCCAAAACGGCCTTTAATTGCATAAAATATCATCAAATATGCCAAATATATGCTCGTGTTTGTTACTTGTGTATTTTTAGGTACGGATATTGAGGAATTGGCAAAAGATCACAAGAATCAATCAAAAACGAACACGGGAAACGAAGTCGCACAATGAACCGGGCCCAAGTTTGGAAATTTGCAAAATGACCCTTGAAGAATTGAAGATTGGCAAATTTGGTCCCTCATCTTTGAAGAACTTGTCACATTTGACCCTCCACATATCAAATGTACAAGTATGGTCCTTAATGTTTGAAGATTATACAAGATCAGCCCTTGGAAAATGAAGAAAATACAAAAGGAGCCCTTGTTAAAAGTTTTGAAGAAGTTGTGCCAAAAATGACAACTTGGCAAAAGTTGACAAGGCAAAAGAAGGCGCTGATGGGATTTTTTACAAAGTGGAAAGAATGAAATACTTGGGGGTCAAAACTGCCAACTAACCAAACCCTTACACCCACTCAGGTCATGACACGTCAACAATACCCACCCATTTACCCATTCAACCCAACCCTACCCACTACCATACCCGTTTTTATTTAATTAAACTGGTCAATAACCAGTCAACCCTCCAACTTTCCCACCAAACAAGTTTTTTAAAAAAACCTTTTTCCCAAAATGGATTAACCACTCCTTAATTACCCCCCATAAACCCTAATTAACCCAGGTATAATTAAACTGAAAACAAAGGGGTTTTATCTCCCCCTTTCCAGATCAATGATTAAAGTCACTCTCACAAAAACCCACATCCCTAATCCCTATCCCAACATCCCAATGTGACTGTGGAGCCACCCCTGCTCACGTCTTTTTCCCCCAAACCCAAGAGTGGACAAGATAAACGTCCAGGATTTGTCTACTTGGTCCCCAAGGCTAAACAAACGTCCAGGATTCGTTCAAACATCACTGGCATCACATGTATTCAGTTTTGACCAAGAATCACAAGACTTCAAAGGGCATTTTTGAGATTTCCAGAATTAGGGTTTAAGTTTATTACTTTTTTATTCCTAGGCCTAGAATGTTCTATCTAGCCTATAAAAGGAGAATGCAACCTGTGCATATCCCTTTGTTCCAGTTTTTAGCCAATAACCTTGTAATTCCTTTTTTAATTAATAAAGTTTGGTATTTGTGTTTAAACAATTATAATTCCTTTTATTGAGTTAAAAAGTTGTGTGTTGTGTTTATGCTAAAAACTGAGTTCCATTTAAATTGTGACAATTTTGAGTGAAAAGTTTTCAAAAAGGGTTTTAAAGATAGCCTTTGATCTCAGAAATCAATAAGCTTTGGAAAGTGAAAGTGGACCAAAGCTTTTAAGTTTCTGAATATTAGAAGTTGTTTTTAAAACGTGTTTGTAAAAGGTTTAATAGTTTGTGAAAGAAATTTTTAAGAAAGAAAAGCAAAACGGATTTGAGATATTGTTTGTGCTTGTTCTTTTTATTTTCTTCTTAGCAGGTGTTGGAGTGTGTTGCTGTTAAAGGTTCAGCATACACCCCAGTGTATTTGGAGGTGGTATTGCAACCACAAGAACCTTGGATGTAAGGTTCTAAGGTAAAACTCTTTTACCTTTTAAAATTTTCAGAAAATTAGTGGTTGAAGTGATTTGCATGATTTCCTGCTAAATGATGTTAAATCTGGTTTGAGTGGTGTTCTTATGTGTTTATATACATGTTAGATGCTATATGAACCAGTTTGATTAAGTTTGTAAGTGTTTTGGTTTGAAAATTCTTGATTTCAAGTTTTAAAGTGGTGTTTGGGTCTACTTTTTAATTGTGATTTTTGTAAGAATTTTGAGGGAAAACGTGTTAGAGTTGTTGAATAGTAGTGTGTTAAGTTTTTTATCAGTTTTAGATAAGTTTGGGTCAAGTTTATAGCTAGTTTGTATGTTGAAAAAGGAAATAGAATAGCACAAATCTGCATAGTCACTTTCTGCCTATTTTTCCTTGATTTTGGTACATGATCTTGTAATTTTGTTAAGTATTAGTGCTTTATAGGATTGTGGTTCATTTGTGTGCTAGTTTGAGCTTGTGTGTGCAAAATCTTAAGCTTTGAAAGTGAAATGTGTGCAACCTGTTAGCCTAGAACCTCCACAGACCCACATTTTTGTGTCAGCAACTTGTTATGCTCTTGTGTGCTTTGGATTGTGAGTTTTTGTGCTAAGTGTTACTCTATCTGCTTGATTTTGACTCCTTGTGCTTCAAAGAGCACAAGGGTGCCCCCTTTGTCCAAAATCATCCACCAAGTAAGCAAAGCCAAGCTCCTCTTGGCATCCAAAATTGCACTAAGTGAAAATTTCACTTGTGTTCTTCAAACATAGAACTGCACACGTTTTCTATTTTTAATCCTGCTTAATCTAGATCAAAGAGTGAATTGGATTGTGTTTTAAGCATCACTAGTGTCAGTGTTGGATTGTGTAAAGTAAAAAAAAAAAAAAAAAGTTTTGCAAAAACAACACCCGTACTGGACTCGAACCCTTGACCTGCAGCTCAGGAGTAAAGGGTCTTACCAGTGATCTAGATGCGTTTTTCTGTTAACCTTTCAATTCAAAAGTTATTTAAGGTGTGTTTGAGTTTGCTTTTGTTTAATAAGCCGTAGCTTATTTGATCATTTTCAGCTTATTTCATTTTGCATTTTAAGCTTATTTCATTTTTCCTAGGTTTTGATTAGGTTGTTAGATTTTTCTGTTTAAAAGTTTTATTTTTCACATTATTTAATTAATTTTTAGGATTATTTCTAGTTTTAAATTTAGAAAGTCATTAAAAAATAGTGAACAGTAATAAAAAATACAAAAAAATAGTTTTTAGGTTTTAATTTGTATTTTTGAGGTTTACATATCAAAAAGTTTTCAAAAACTTTAATTTTTAATTTTATTTGATTTTAGGTTTTTTAGACAACTTTAAAAATTAATATAAAATTAACTAAAAGGTTTTAGGAACTTTAATTTGCATTTTCTTCTTAATTAGAATATTTAGGATTTTTGAGAATTTTTTAGAATTTATTTTTGAACTTTTCATTTTTTGGAATATTTTAATATTATTTTATTCAATAAAATTCAAAGTTTTATTTTTATTTCTTTTTCATTTTTCCTAGATTCTAGACATTAAATTAGGACCTTTGTCACTTTCCAATTAATTTTTAGGCTTTTCAGTTAATTTTTAGAACTAATTTAAGATTTAATAGATTTTAATAGTTTTTAGGAGTTTAAAAATAGTTTAATTTGGTTTTAAAATTTTTAAAAATAGTTTTTAGCTTAATTGGGTTGTTTTTGATAACCGAGTCAAAAGCTCGACTCGAATCCCCATAAATGTGATCATTTAGGGATAATCATGGTTTGGTCAATTTTTGGTGGGGCTTACATGATAAACAAGGCCCAAAAGCACGTTAAGTACTTTAAAAATCCGATAAACGTATACCGGGGTCAAAGATAGCGTCCTCGTTTTCGGATGAAAGACGAGACAACACAACTCCAACACAAATCCCAATGGGATAGAAGAAAATAGGAGAGAAGAAATAGAAGGGTGGGACAATGGGTAAGGCAAAACAACTGATTATTTTTAGTTTTATTTTTAGAAAGTGTATAAAAAATAGTAAACAGTACTTTTAAATTTAGAAAAAATAGTTTTTAGGTTTTAATTTGTATTTTTGAGGTTTACATATCAAAAAGTTTTCAAAAACTTTAATTTTTAATTTTATTTGATTTTAGGTTTTTTAGACAACTTTAAAAATTAATATAAAATTAACTAAAAGGTTTTAGGAACTTTAATTTGCATTTTCTTCTTAATTAGAATATTTAGGATTTTTGAGAATTTTTTAGAATTTATTTTTGAACTTTTCATTTTTTGGAATATTTTAATATTATTTTATTCAATAAAATTCAAAGTTTTATTTTTATTTCTTTTTCATTTTTCCTAGATTCTAGACATTAAATTAGGACCTTTATCACTTTCCAATTAATTTTTTAGGCTTTTCAATTAATTTTTAGAATTAATTTAAGATTTAATAGATTTTAATAGTTTTTAGGAGTTTAAAAATAGTTTAATTTGGTTTTAAAATTTTTAAAAATAGTTTTTAGCTTAATTGGGTTGTTTTTGAGGTTTACAAACTATTAAATCTTGTTTAGGGCTTTTTAATATTTAAAAGTGATTTTTAGGGCTTTAATTAGCATTAAAAAGTCATTATTAAATTAATTAAAAAGTTTTGGCAAGTTTGGATTTTTTGTAAACTCTTATAATTTTATTGTGGATTTTTAGTAATTTTTAGGAATTTTTAGATTAAAATTTTAAATTTTGCACTTTTTACGTTCTACGTCGTAACTTTCTAGTAGTGTTTTTGCCTTATTTTTCTATTTTTTTTCGTCTTCGTCATTTTCTCTTCTTTTCTTCTCATTAATAATCAAAAACATAAATCAATCATTCATTACACAACACACGTGCCTCCTCGAGAGAACGATCCCCATCAAGGGTCATAAGTGTTTACGTTATCCTAAACGTACGCTTAATACTTACCGCTTTTTACGCTCTTTTCCTAAAGGGTAGTAAAAACTCTACATCATTTTTTGGCGCCGCTGCCGGGGAGGCGTGTTGTGTTTTGATTGAACCATTGTTGTTTTTTATACTAGCCATAATAGTATTTGTATTAATAGCACTCTATTAATACGTATTATCGTTTTTCGGTTTTTGTGTGAATACTATTACTATATTGTATACGTAGAACAATAAATACACAAGTACTCCAAATACGTGAGCAATCACAACCTTGATTCGGGATTTCATCACTCGATCATTGTATTCGAATCTCAAACCAAAGAAAAAGGCAAAAATAGATAAATACTTTCGTGAAGCTTAATCTTGATAATACAAACTATAAGGTGGGTATAAGGCGGTTGTATTTCACAACCTAAAGGAAAAAGGCTCTTAAGTGCTTCGCGCCGCCTCGTTTCCTCCGCTTGCTTGTGCGTATTTGATTTTGAGAGTGAATCGAGGGTTTTGCCGCCCAAAGTATTATTACATATCATATATATTTTCTTGGTTTCCATTTGATTAAACCCTCTTGAACGATTTGGTGTTCCACCATCGTTCTAAAGTCATCGAAGGCGTTCACTCCACGTGATCGTTTTCATTCCTTGAGGCCTTTTTAATCAAGAGATTTGATTAGTGAGGAGATTTGTGGACTTTTTGTCTACTTAATACATTCACCAATTTCCAAAAAGTTAATACAATCAAAAACCACAAAAAAAAAATTGAAAAAACACAAAATACCAAAAAGAATCTTCTTTGCTCGTCTCCACGTTGTACGTGACGTTTATGCTCACTCGTAATCAAGCAAAACGTGCACGTAGACGCAAGAACAAAACTCCTACTAAAACTCATTCTAGTGAGGAGTCTCCAAGTGAGGAACCTATTGTAGAACAAGAAGCTATCATGGCTAATCGTACTATGATGGAGTTGCTTCAAGCACCCACCGAGGGTTTTGGAGAGGCCATTGTGATTCCCGCCATCCTTGCGGAGAACTTTGAGATCAAGACGGGTTTAATGTCTATGCTTCAAGCAAACAAGTTTCGCGGTCACGAAAAAGACAACCCACATTATCACATTAGGCAATTTAATCGTCTCACCGCGACAAGCAAGTTTAAGGATGTACCACACGATGCCATTAAGATGATGTTGTTTCCTTACTCGTTAGATGGACCCGCCAAGATATGGCTTGAGAAAGAACCGCCGAATTCGATTTTGACATGGGCCGATCTCGTGTCTAAATTTGTGAATCAATTTTTTCCACCATCTAAGACAACACATTTGAAAAACGAGATTTCACGTTTTACACAAAGACCAAATGAAAGTTTTTCAATGGCTTGGGAAAGGTTTAAAGAAATGTTACCTGAATGTCCACACCATGATTTTTCCGAATTGCATCAAATTGACACTTTTTATAATGGGCTTAATGAACATGAACGAGATTATTTAAATGCCGCCGCGGGTGGTAATTTTTTGTGCAAAACGACCAATGAGGCTTTGAAAATCATAGAAAATAGGTCTAAGGTCTATAGCCCTCGTAACACACCGAGTGTTTCCAATTTGGGCTCGTCATCATCTCGTTCCATTAATGCCTTGCAAGATGAAGCAAATGAGGAGAATCGGTTTTTCGATAGGTTTTCGACTCTTATGTCTCATTGGAAAGCTCAAGAAGCTTCAAACACCGCTTCGGTTAAAGCGGTTGCTAAGAGTTGTATTTCATGTGGTGGAGCTCATGATTTTTCCGAGTGCATTACCGCGGATGGTAACACTTCGAATGCTTACGTAGCCACGGGAACTTATAACCAAATCGGTCAAGGTTCCCGCCAAAATCAAGCTCCACAAAATCAAAATGCTAATAACTATCGAAACAACAATCAAGGTGGAAATTACCAAGGAAATCAAAGGAATTATAACAAAGGTAATTACCAAAGTGGAAATGGGCAAATTTCAAACCAAAACCAAAACCGTGATTTTCAAACTCCTACTCAAGGTTTTCAAAATGATCACACTAAAAATTTGCAAGGAGAATTTTTAGATTATGCTAAGGCTAATGATGCTAAGTTTGATAACATGCAACGTGAGATGATTAGCTTAAGATCCGAGTTGAAAAACGAGCTTAAAACCGAACTTGCTAATGAACTTAAAACTCATGCTAATAAAATGGAAGGAAATGTCACACGACTCCAACAAAATCAACAAAAAATGGAGCAAGGACAACATGAGATTAAACAAGAGTTGTTAAAAGCGGATGCTAGGCAATCTAAGTTTGAAGACCGTATGGCTAAAATGTTTGAAGCTATCATGTGTAAGCCCTCTTCTTCGGGTGGTCTTCCTAGTGATACCATCGTGAACCCGAAAGGAGAATTGAAGGTTATTACTACTCGTAGTGGTAAAACTTTCAAAGAACCCATTTCTCGTCCAAGTACTTCTATGGAGAAGGAAAAAGAGAAAGAACCCGAGGTTGTGGTTGAAAAGGAGCACATTGCAAGCCCACGAAGTACCGCTCAAACCACACCTACGGTTGAACCAATACCAATCATGGAACCCGAGATTCCAAGGCCGATGCCTATGCCTAATTTGCCCCAACCCACACCACCTTTACCCTACCCATCAAGACGAGACAAGGAAAAGGCACAAGAACGAAATAATTATCAATTTGAACTCTTTATGAAAATGTTTCGTGACTTGCATTTTAATATAAGTTTTGCCGACGCCTTAGTCATGATGCCTCGATTTGCCGCGAACTTCAAAAGTATGTTGAATAACAAAGAAAAATTGCAAAAATCGTCTAGTTGTTCTTCGGTTTTTCTAAGCCGCATACCTCAAAAAGTCGGTGATCCTGGAAAGTTTTTAATCCCATGTGCTATCCAAGACATGGAAGAATGCTACGCCTTGGCCGATCTTGGTGCTAGTATTAATTTGATGCCTCTTGAGATTTTTAAATCGCTCAATCTTCCAAACCTCACTCCTTCAAGAATGTCCATCGAAATGGCCGATCATTCTATGATTCTAGCTTGTGGAGTTGCCGAGGACGTCTTCGTGAAAGTTGGGAAATTCTATTATCCCGTGGACTTCATTGTTGTTGATATTCCCATCGATCCTAAAGTTCCGTTAATTTTAGGTCGATCTTTTTTGGATACCTCGAGAGCACTTATCGATGTGCATGCAAGAAAAATCACTCTTCGTTTCAATGAGGAAGAACTCGTCATTAATGCAACCCAAAACTCCACTCTTTCTCATGTTTATTCGATCACATCTTTGTACAATGTCAATCCCATCAAAAACATTTGCAAAAAGATTTCAAATAGAGTTTTAGGAGTTGTTGAGAAAAATGAAGTTCCGTCCCCTCCGCCGATGGAGGTTAAGAGTGTTAAGCCTATGATTCCAATCTCGAGTGATTCTTCGGATGATGAATACGTTGATCCCGATGGGGAGGTTTTCTTTGTTGACAAAAGATTTGAAAACTTGCCACCACCTAAACCAAAAAGATTTCAAAATGTGAGAATTTTTAGTGTGACTAACATTGTTTTAGATACACCAAATATTTTTGACATAATTAAATCGGGTTTTCACAAGGAGAGTGTTAAAGATGAAAAAGGAAAAGATTTTGAATTTAATTTAAAAGATTTTTCTACAATTCTAACTCCGTCATCACCGCGTGTCTTGAGTACTACAAGCTCGTCTTCTCCTTTTGACGATGCTTTGTGTGGACCTAGTGTGGGGGAAGCCCCTTATGTTCCCTCCCCTTTCTCCACCGAGGACGAGATATTTGATCCTGGAATTGCTTATATAGGGAAATATCGGTCTTCCACCGATGCAATAAATGGAAAATCTTTTCATTTGATTGGTGCGAGTCTACCTCGAGTAGCTCAATGTTATGACTTACCCATTGTCCCACCCTTCTATTTCTTCTCTCTTATTTTCTTCTATCCCATTGGGATTTGTGTTGGAGTAGTGTTGTCTCGTCTTTCATCCGAAAACGAGGACGCTATCTTTGACCCCGGTATATGTTTATCGGATTTTTAAAGTACTCCACGTACTTTTGGGCCTTGTTTATCATGTAAGCCCCACCAAAAATTGACCATACCATGATTATCCCTAAATGATCACATTTATGGGGATTCGAGTCGAGCTTTTGACTCGGTTATCAAAAACAAGGTGCCTCGTGGGGGAGACCCATGCTTATCCATGTACATATTATTGCTTTCTAATGTAGTGTAATGTGAGGGGATTTGTGCCCTTCCAACCTTTGTTCCGTGGTTGTTTGTGAATTGTGTCTTTTAGATCATCATCTTCACGATTGGAGCCTCTCGTGTTTCGTTTATGGGAGCACTCGATCGTTTGCTTTGGAGGCCTTTCCCAATATCCACATCATGATATATCCTTTTATGTCCTAACCTTAGGTTTATAGCACACTTCATAAACGGCTATTAATTTAATGGTTACACCCTTTCCATGCTAGATTAGGCATTCGACTACGTCTCTAGTATGGGGGTGTTTGCACCCCTAGACTCGAAACATTGAGGACAATGTTTAACTTTAGTATGGGGGGGTGAATAGATACTTGCCTTGCCAAACCTTCACGCTTTCCAAAGTTTATCGTTTTGTTTATCGTTTTATGCAAAATAAGGCTAAAAATGGACAAATTTTAAAATTTTTCTCATGTTTCATAAGTGTTTGAAGACACGAATGTAGATTTTCCGATGGCGAGAATAAGAGTAATTTTTGACTCGACCGTGCGTGTTGAGCACTTAGCTTTGATTCCTTAACTACACATTAGGCTAAGTCTCTTAAATGAGGACGAGAAATGATAGAGTTAATTATAAGTTACTATGCTAAACGTAGAGTAATCGTATTCTTTCAAAAACTCATGTGTTCTCGTTGTTTGCTTATTCTCCCTTCGCATGTAAATATTTTTTGCTTAATAAATATTGATTTAGCGGTTTAGTTAGGATTGTTGGGTTTCTAGTCTTTTCTAGTAGCTTCCGTGTAATTAAATTGGGAAGACATTAAGGTATCGCCAGCGTCACGGTTTTGAAGTATTGGCACCCGAATAACCGAAAGCTTCACCTAATAATAAGATTTCAAGTGCTCACCTAAATCTAGCAAAAAATTTGAAGCCCCACAAGGCCTAAAATCTATGCAAAATTGAAAGTGAATCAAGCCTTAATCTTCGAAGCTTTAAAGATGCAAAATTCGCTTTAGCGTGAGGATATACGTCTTTGGCTAATAAAACCACCGATGATGGCGGATAATAAAAGGCAAGGCAAGACCGAAGTCATAATAAAAGCTTCATGGCGAAGTTGAATAAAAGATGGAGGTAAACCAAAGATAATAAGGCCCTTCCGTTAGGGGGCGTATAAAAGTCTTGGTAATAAGTCTCATGTTCAAAACCGTTATAAAACCGTGTTTATCGATTCTTCTTGTCAACTTAATTTTTTAACATCGTTGTCTATTAGGAGGGGTTATTTATTTGATGGTCTTAGTTACACCGTTAAGACTCTATTTTTAGACCTAAATCTCTATTATCGCATAAGTCAACGATGTATCCTCGTGATCATTAAAGACAAAATAAAATATAAGAGATACAACTTAGGAATAATGGGAGAATAAGTACGTGATTAGGGCATATGAGTAGTGTTAGCATTACTACTTATAATGACAATGATCTCGTTGCACGCTTGGCATGGAATTAAGGTGAAAATCGAGGACGACGAAATTATTTCTAACGAAGCATTCACGTGTTCTTATTCTATGAACCTAAACGTCCCATTTTGCGATGAAAATCATACATTATGTCTATAACACAAGTAGAAGTAGTCATAGTATATAGCTAGTTTATCATTTGAATAAAAGTGAATAAAATTGAATTTTGGAGATGCTTTGATACTTTATTCTAAGCATTGCGTGAGGGCACGGCAATGGTTTAGTATGGGGGAGTGATGAGACTGCTTTTATACATGGTCTCATCGTCCAAATCGGCCTTAAAATGTATAAAATATCATAAAATAGACCAAATATATGCTCGTGTTTGTTACTTGTGTATTTTTAGGTACGGATATTGAGGAATTGGCAAAAGAACACAAGAATCAATCAAAAACGAACACGGGAAACGAAGTCGCACAATGAACCGGGCCCAAGTTTGGAATTTTGCAAAAAGACCCTTGAAGAATTGAAGATTGGCAAAATTAGTCCCTCATCTTTGAAGAACTTGTCACATTTGACCCTCCACATATCAAATGTACAAGTATGGTCCTTAATGTTTGAAGATTATACAAGATCAGCCCTTGGAAAATGAAGAAAATACAAAAGGAGCCCTTGTTAAAAGTTTTTGAAGAAATTGTGCCAAATATGACAACTTGTCCAAAGTTGTTGCATGTTAATTAGGCGCTGATGGAGTTTAATACAAAGTGGAAAGGAAAGAATATCTTGGGGACCAATTCTGCCACAAACCAAAACCCATACCAAATGTATCCACCATTCACAACTTGCCACCTCAGCACTGCCCACCCATTAACCCATACCCTACCCAAACCCGTACCCACCACCCATCCACACCCGGTTTATTAAATAAACCAGGGTCAAACCCCAGTCAAACCTACCCCATTTCCCTCCTTAACATTTATTTAAAATGTTAATTACCCAAAACAAATCAAAACCCCCCCCTTAATCCTGATAAACCCTAATCCTACCCCAGATCCAATCTCACCCAAAACAAAGGGTTTTACCCTAAAACCTTCCAGAACACTAATTCACGTCCCTCTCAACCAAACCCACCTCACCAAACATCTCCACATGGCCTGTGGACCCCTCCCCAAGCCTCCCCTGCAACGTCTCTTTCACCCAAAACCCCAAACCCGACAATTTCAACGTTTGTGATCCTTCTACTTGGTCCCCAAGTCTATTTGAACGTCCAAGATCAACCAAGCAAGCTGTCAATCACATGTGATCAAGCTTTTGACCAAGATTCGACCAAGACCAAGGGCATTTAGGGCAATTCCATTCATTAGGGTTTTCAGCTTGTAATATTTTAATCCTAGTTCTAGAATACTCTCCTTAGTGCTATATATAGAGGACGCATGTGTCCCTATACTCTTGTTCCAGATTTTTCTCCAAAAAGTTGTAATTCCTTTTTAAAGAAATTAAAGTTGGTGTTTTGTTCAAATATAATTCCTTTTAATGTTTTTTAAAAGTTTGGTATATTTTTGTTGAGAAGGTCTGAGTTCCATTTTGAAAGATTTGTTTGAGGTTTCAAAATTCAAAAGGTTTTGAAAAGTGTTTTAATTTCAGAAAGTTTAAAAAGATTTGGGAAGTGAAAGTGGACCAATCCTTTTGATTTTCTAAGATTGAGAGTAGTTTTAAAACGTGTGTTTAAGGTTTCAAGATTTTTAGAAAAGTTTTTAAGAAAAAAAAGAAGGAAAACAGGATATACATATTGTGCTTGTCATTGTTTTCTTTTGATTTTTCTTTGGCAGGTTTGAAGAGTTGTTGCTGTTAAAGGTTCAGCACCAAACCCAGTTGGTAGGAGGTGGTATTGCAACCACAAAGAACCCTGGATGTGGGGTTCTTAGGTAAAAAAAATCTCTTCCTTTTTGAAAATTTCAGAAAGTGGTGATTTATGTGAATTTGCATGTTAAGTGAGTTTAATTGGTTTGAGCTGTGTTTAACTAGTATGTTATGCATGTTAAAAGCCTTGTGAATCAGTTTGATTGTATTTTAAAAGGTTTTTGTTTGAAAAAAATTGAAAAAAGAGATTTAAAGGAGTGTTTGGATATAGGTTTAATAGGATTTATTTGAAAGATTGGTGAAATTAAAACGTGTTAGAAAGAGTAAAAAGGGTAGTATTAGGTTTGTGATAGTTTTGTTATCAGTTTGGTGTAGATTTGTAACCAATTGCATGCTCAAAAGTGAAACAAGCTTAGCCAAAATTTGCCTTATCACTTTTATGAATATTGCTTTGAAATTTGAAGCATAAGATTTTGGAATCTGTTAAGTGCTAGGTGGATTTAGGATTTGAGTTTGTTTGTGTGCTATTGGGAGTGATTGTGTGCTCAACTTGGACGTTTGAAACTCATTTTGGTGCAAGCTGTTAGCAACAAAGGCCACCAGACCTTAGCTAATACCTCAGCAACTTAAGTTTGCTTTGTGTGCTCATTTTTGTGATTATTGTGTGCTAAGTGTTGTCGCTTATCTGCTTATCTTGACTCCTTGTGCTCCAAAGAGCACAAGGGTGCCTTGTTTATCCACAAATACTCACAAATCCAGCAATCCAAGTCCTCTTGGAACATACTTGCACAAGTGAAAATATCAAAGAGTCACTTGTGTTCTTGGATTATGAACTGACCACGTTTTTGGCTTTGATCTTGGCTTAATTCTTGTTAAAATTGGACATTGATTTGAGTTTTTAAGCATCTAAAGTTACTGGAATCAAGTTTAAAAGGAAAAAAAAGAAAGAAAATTTTTATAAAAAGCCCACCCGCACCGGACTCGAACACGCGACCCCTCGCTGGGGGACTAAGCGTGTTTACCAGTGATCTAGATGGACCTTTTACGTTAAGGGTTCATTTCAAGTGTTACTTAAGGGTGTTTTAGATTTGGCTTATATTAATAAGCCGTAGCTTATTTGTTTATTTTCAGCTTATTTATTAAGCATTTTGAGCTTATTTCATTTTTCCTAGGTTTTGATTAAGTTGTTAGACTTTTCTGTTTTAAAGTCTTATTTTTCCTATTATTTAATTAATTTTTAGGATTATTTCTAGTTTTAAATTTAGAAAGTCAATAAAAAATAGTGAACAGTAATTAAAAAATACAAAAAAATAGTTTTTAGGTTTTAATTTATATTTTTGAGGTTTACATATCAAAAAGTTTTCAAAAACTTTAATTTTTAATTTTATTTAATTTTAGGGTTTTTAGACAACTTTAAAAATTAATATAAAATTAACTAAAAGGTTTTAGGAGCTTTAATTTACATTTTCTTCTTAGTTAGAATATTTAGGATTTTTGAAATTTTTTTAGAATTTATTTAAGAACTTTTAATTTTTTTAGATTATTTTAATATTATTTTATTCATAAAAATAAAAAGTTTTATTTTATTTCTTTTTCATTTTTCCTAGATTCTAGACATTAATATAGGAACTTTTTCACTTTCCAATTAATTTTTAGGCTTTTCAATTAATTTTTAGAATTAATTTAAGATTTAATAGATTTTAATAGTTTTTAGGAGTTTAAAAATAGTTTAATTTGGTTTTAAAATTTTTAAAAATAGTTTTTAGTTTAATTAGGTCATTTTTGAGGTTTACAAACTATAAAATCTTGTTTAGGGCTTTTTAATATTTAAAAGTGATTTTTAGGGCTTTAATTAGCATTAAAAAGTCATTATTAAATTAATTAAAAGGTTTTAGCAAGTTTGGATTTTTTGTAAACTCTTAGAATAATATTGTGGATTTTTAGTATTTTTTAGGAATTTTTAGGTTAAAATTTTAAATTTTGCACTTTTTACGTTCTACGTCGTAACTTTCTAGTAGTGTTTTTGCCTATTTTTCTATTTTTTCGTCTTCGTCATTTTCTCTTCTTTTCTTCTCATTAATAATCAAAAACATAATCAATCATTCATTACACAACACACGTGCCTCCTCGAGAGAACGAACTCACTTTTAGGGTCATTCACACACGGTTTTCCTAAATCGTCGTGCACGCTTACCACTATTTGTGTTGCTTTGTTTTTCCTAAAATAAAGTATATACAAAATCATTACATCAATTTTATAACAAAAATTATTTTATAAAATTATTTGGACTTAGGTTCAGCATACACCCCAGTGTATTTGGAGGTGGTATTGCAACCACAAGAACCTTGGATGTAAGGTTCTAAGGTAAAACTCTTTTACCTTTTAAAATTTTCAGAAAATTAGTGGTTGAAGTGATTTGCATGATTTCCTGCTAAATGATGTTAAATCTGGTTTGAGTGGTGTTCTTATGTGTTTATATACATGTTAGATGCTATATGAACCAGTTTGATTAAGTTTTGTAAGTGTTTTGGTTTGAAAATTCTTGATTTCAAGTTTTAAAGTGGTGTTTGGGTCTACTTTTTAATTGTGATTTTTGTAAGAATTTGAGGGAAAACGTGTTAGAGTTGTTGAATAGTATTGTGTTAAGTTTTTTATCAGTTTTAGATAAGTTTGGGTCAAGTTTATAACTAGTTTGTATGTTGAAAAAGGAAATAGAATAGCACAAATCTACATAGTCACTTTCTGCCTATTTTTCCTTGATTTTGGTGCATGATCTTGTAATTTTGTTAAGTATTAGTGCTTTATAGGATTGTGGTTCATTTGTGTGCTAGTTTGAGCTTGTGTGTGCAAAATCTTAAGCTTTGAAAGTGAAATGTGTGCAACCTGTTAGCCTAGAACCTCCACAGACCCACATTTTTGTGTCAGCAACTTGTTATGCTCTTGTGTGCTTTGGATTGTGAGTTTTTGTGCTAAGTGTTACTCTATCTGCTTGATTTTGACTCCTTGTGCTTCAAAGAGCACAAGGGTGCCCCCTTTGTCCAAAATCATCCACCAAGTAAGCAAAGCCAAGCTCCTCTTGGCATCCAAAATTGCACTAAGTGAAAATTTCACTTGTGTTCTTCAAACATAGAACTGCACACGTTTTCTATTTTTAATCCTGCTTAATCTAGATCAAAGAGTGAATTGGATTGTGTTTTAAGCATCACTAGTGTCAGTGTTGGATTGTGTAAAGTAAAAAAAAAAAAGTTTTGCAAAAACAACACCCGCACTGGACTCGAACCCTTGACCTGCAGCTCAGGAGTAAAGGGTCTTACCAGTGATCTAGATGCGTTTTTCTGTTAACCGTTCATTTCAAGTGTTACTTAAGGGTGTTTTAGCTTTGGCTTATATTAATAAGCCGTAGCTTATTTGTTTATTTTCAGCTTATTTATTAAGCATTTTGAGCTTATTTCATTTTTCCTAGGTTTTGATTAAGTTGTTAGACTTTTCTGTTTTAAAGTTTTATTTTTCCTATTATTTAATTAATTTTTAGGATTATTTCTAGTTTTAAATTTAGAAAGTCAATAAAAAAATAGTGAACAGTAATTAAAAAATACAAAAAAATAGTTTTTAGGTTTTAATTTATATTTTTGAGGTTTACATATCAAAAAGTTTTCAAAAACTTTAATTTTTAATTTTATTTAATTTTAGGGTTTTTAGACAACTTTAAAAATTAATATAAAATTAACTAAAAGGTTTTAGGAGCTTTAATTTACATTTTCTTCTTATTTAGAATATTTAGGATTTTTGAAAAATTTTTAGAATTTATTTAAGAACTTTTAATTTTTTTAGATTATTTTAATATTATTTTATTCATAAAAATAAAAAGTTTTATTTTTATTTCTTTTTCATTTTTCCTAGATTCTAGACATTAAAATAGGAACTTTTTCACTTTCCAATTAATTTTTAGGCTTTTCAATTAATTTTTAGAATTAATTTAAGATTTAATAGATTTTAATAGTTTTTAGGAGTTTAAAAATAGTTTAATTTGGTTTTAAAATTTTTAAAAATAGTTTTTAGTTTAATTAGGTCATTTTTGAGGTTTACAAACTATAAAATCTTGTTTAGGGCTTTTTAATATTTAAAAGTGATTTTTAGGGCTTTAATTAGCATTAAAAAGTCATTATTAAATTAATTAAAAGGTTTTAGCAAGTTTGGATTTTTTGTAAACTCTTAGAATAATATTGTGGATTTTTAGTATTTTTTTAGGAATTTTTAGGTTAAAATTTTAAATTTTGCACTTTTTACGTTCTACGTCGTAACTTTCTAGTAGTGTTTTTGCCTATTTTTCTATTTTTTCGTCTTCGTCATTTTCTCTTCTTTTCTTCTCATTAATAATCAAAAACATAATCAATCATTCATTACACAACACACGTGCCTCCTCGAGAGAACGAACTCACTTTTAGGGTCATTCACACACGGTTTTCCTAAATCGTCGTGCACGCTTACCACTATTTGTGTTGCTTTGTTTTTCCTAAAATAAAGTATATACAAAATCATTACATATCAAAAAGTTTTCAAAAACTTTAATTTTTAATTTTATTTGATTTTAGGTTTTTTATTAAACTTTAAAAATTAATATAAAATTAACTAAGAGGTTTTAGAAACTTTAATTTGCATTTTCTTCTTAGTTAGATTATTTAGGATTTTTGAGAATTTTTTAGAATTTATTTGAGAACTTTTTATTTTTTGGATTATTTTATTATTATTTTATTCATAAAAATTAAAAGTTTTATTTTTAACTTTTTTTCATTTTTCCTAGATTCTAGACATTAAAATAGGAACTTTTTCACTTTCCAATTAATTTTTAGGCTTTTCAATTAATTTTTAGAATTAATACAACTTAGTATGGGGGGGGGGGGTGATTTTGGTGGTTTGGCAGGTTGAGTCCCCAATCTTTTTACTTCTTTCCATCTTGTAAACAAAGTCCATCAGCGCCCATTTTGTGCATAACAACTTTGGACAAGTTGTCAAAAGTGGCACAACAACTTCTAAACTTTTATCCAAGGGTTTCTTTTGTATTTTCTTCATTTTCCAAGGGCTGATCTTGTAGAATCTTCAAACATTAAGGACCACACTTGTACATTTGATATGTGGAGGGTCAAATGTGACAAGTTCTTCAAAGATGAGGGGCCATTCTTGCCAATCTTGAATTCTTTAAGGGTATTTTTGCAAAATCCAATCTTGGGCCCGGTTCATTGTGCGACTTCGTTTCCCGTGTTCGTTTTTGATTGATTCTTGTGTTCTTTTGCCAATTCCACAATATCCGTACCTAAAAATACACAAGTAACAAACACGAGCATATACTTGGCATATTTTATGATATTTTATGCAATTTAAGGCCGTTTTGGACGATGAGACCATGTATAAAAGCAGTCTCATCAGCGACCCCGTGGATACTCCAATGGTGGAACGAACTAAGCTTGATGCAGATCCACATGGAGTTGCCGTTGATCCGACGCTTTATCGTGGAATGATCGGTACTCTTCTGTATATCACAGCCAGTCGACCTGATCTTCAGTTTGCTATATGTATGTGTGCTAGGTATCAAACTCGACCTACTGAGTTACACTTAGCTACTGTTAAAAGTATCTTTCGATATCTTAAAGGAACCATTAATCGGGGACTTTGGTATTCGAAGGACTCTTCTATTGCACTAATGGCATATGCAGATGCGGATCATGCGGGTTGTCAAGATACAAGGCGTAGCACGAGTGGAACTTTGCAACTACTAGGAGATCGACTAATTAGTTGGCCATCGAAAAGGCAGAAAAGCGCTGAAATATCAAGTACGGAAGCAGAATACATAGCTATGTCCGGTTGCTGTGCTCAAATTCTTTGGATGAGATCGCAATTAACCGACTATGGTCTAGGTTTCAACAAAATTCCGATGTACTGTGACAACAAGATTGCAATTGCCTTATGCTGCAACAATGTTCAATTCTCCCGGTCGAAGCATATTGACATTTGCTACCACTTCATCAAGGAGCAAGTGGAAAATGGAGTAATAGAGCTTTACTTTGTCCGATCTGAGTATCAATTGGCGGATATTTTCACAAAGGCTTTAGATCGCGCTCGAATTGAATTTTTGGCCGACAAGCTAGGAATGAGAACTTTCTCGCTTGAGACTCTAAAGGAACTGACAGATGAAGCGAAAGAATAGTGGTGGTAAAACTATTCTCCGTATCCTTGGTGATCATTTGTATATATTGTTTATATTTCTATCCACAAAAGCAAAATACAAAAATATAAAACCATATAAAAACCATAAAAATTCAAAAATTCAAAAAAATCCAAAAATATTTTTACTTTATTTTTTTCAAAGGCATGTCTTTTGGTACGATAATATTTACGGCCTTAGAAATGTTGATTAATATTGACACGGCGCCATAAATAGAGTTCATACTAAAAGTTGTAAATATTTCATAAAACATGCCTAAATGGCTTGTAGTTATTTCAGACTGCAACCCGGTTTTCATATTAAAGTCAAGTATTTCTTATGAAAGCTTTGGCTCTCAACGAGAATTAATTTTCTCGGGCAAGGTTTACTTTAAAACCTTGTAAGGGATCAAGTTTACTTTATAACTTGGTCTAACACAAATCTATGTATGTTTCAGTGAATTTATTTGTTAAAACAAGAGAAGTCTTGTTTTTATGAAGCTATCATCTCTACAACCATAGCAATCTACAATTGGTATCTACATACTCGACGATGCGACTACTCAACCGACGACTACAGCTCTTTCAGTAGAACAAAGGTCAACAATTGAGGGGGAGCAATTGTCAAGCATTCAAAATGTTTGATACCGAACGTGCCTAGTTCACAAGTTGGTGTGAAGACAATAATACCAATCGTACATGTGGTGTCAAGAGATGACTTCAGACGTGACGAGTCGACCAACATATGCCGACAAGAACCATCTGATCTTATCATATGATGTTCTTATCAATCAGGTCCAACCTTGTCAATTCTTTTCTAATATGGTGAATATGTGATCATGTTACAAATCGGTATCATATTTCATACATTTGGAATCATGAAGATTAAACGGACTTGCATTTTTCTTCCCAAAAGCTTTGTTAAAACTTCATTAAATCCATTGATATTAAAAACATCGATTGGGTTAATATTTTTAATATGGGGGAGAAAATGTGATTTAATATGGGATATTATCACAATGGTTTGACTTAATGTGCTGGCTCATCCCGACATATGCGAAATGTTTTCGAAGATCGTGGCATATGTTAAGGGGGAGCAAAATGGATTTGCATATCAAAAATGGATTTCATGATGATTTATACTTACCCAAAACCCATTTATTTCACGACGATGAACATTATGGTGACATAAGGATGGTAGGATAGGTTAAGTCCTATGATTCTTCCAGAACCAGAGGAATCTTCCCAAGGACATTCCATAGCTAGAAATAGTAGTTCTTAGGAAAGATGGAGAAAGATTGTGAACGTAGCTGAATGCCGACCAAGTACTTAAGTTAGCATTGGAACAATCACAACAAGGTGCTAGTTATGACGTATTGGTAAGCATTGAAGGGGTTGAAGAATGAAAAAGAATTGTAAAGATAAAGGGTGTAAAGAAAGAAGCCCTCCTTACAACTTTAGGCAGAAACCGGGTCAATACATATGCTATTGAGATCATTTTAATGATTCTTGATATTGAAGATAGACATCATGGACCTAGTGATGCAATGCACAACCCATCCCAGCTAACTCAGATATCTCTCAAAAGGTATTTGTTTTAATCACACGGAGATCAACACGTTATCTATCGATTTATTCACTCCGAATAAATTGCTATTGAAATGGTGGCACTCCTCTCCAGCCTCCGATCACTAAAATCCAAAATGCACGATCGAGTCTAGAGCCATTTGAGATCATCAAATATCTCATTAGGACACACTTTCATATTTCCTTGCTTCTTCATACACTGTGAAAAGTAAGAAAGATTTTAAGAGTCCTACGCAAAATCTTCATGATCTTGCCTGAACATCCGAGTAATACGAAAGTATTTACAATGAAGATGGAAATCCTTCTTGAGCTAATATCAAAAAGCTCATGGTAGGTGACTTGTGCGATTCTTTATGAATCAAACTTGTGATAACTGGAAAGCAAAAGCTGTTTAATTCTTAACTGAATCTAAACACGTTCCAGGCCTCTACGCAATATCTTAGTGATCTTGCCAGAACACTCAGAGTGATACCTTAGAGTTCACAGTGATGAGTGGAAATCCTTCTAGTGTTAACCTCAAACAGTACTTGGTAGGTAACTTGCAAGATTCTATACGAATCAAGTTCGTGACAACTGGAAAGCAACGATGGTGCGGTTCTTAATTGAATTTCACTTGTTCCAGGAACATGAATTGACGGCTTCAAATCATGCGGATATTATTATCCAAATGATTCACTCTTTATGTTCGCAGTCAGCTTTGGACGGTCGAATAAAGATAACGGGTTTACCCGCGAAATCCTGTCAGGAAGTTACTTAATTGAAACTATCCGTCACGGGTACGATATTTTATATTGTCCAACGGTCTTCACCGACCGGAGGTAAAAAGCTACTGAATTAGAATGAAATGTTCAAAGACATTTTGTTCGTGTCTACTTATGTTGCGGCATTTGAAGACTGTGGCATTGCGGAATCCAAGAAGAAGTCGTCCCTGCATGCTTATACTTTATGCACTTAATACCTCACCTAATTCAAGAAAGCCTAAAAGTTAAGTCTTCCGCTGTATCGAACTCTGAAGCTTTCAAGAATTACAAAGGTATAAGTATGTGGGACGTGAGGTCACGAGGAGGCGAAGATCACAAGTGATGGATGCACAAGATCAAGGCAAAAGATTAATGCTCAAGATTGATATCAAAGATCACATCAGCATGTTCACCTGAAAAGAAAAAGAAAAGAAAGAAGAAGACTACGAGCTCAAGACAAGCATAGTGTGCTAGGTTTATTTTATTATTGTAACTTGGGTAACGCCCTTGTTTGGAGTGACCTCCCTTAGGGGGAGATTGTTAGAAATACGTTTTTACGTATTTAGGAAGATTCGGTCACTCCGACAATATATTAAGTTGTAGCTCGTAGTCTAGATATCTTACATTAATTAACAAGGAAAGGCCTAGTCCATGTTATGTATGGACGACCCAAATGCAAGCCCAAGCCCATCTTATGGGCTTGGTATATAAACCCTCTCCTTTGATGGAGAGGGTAGTGTGTTCCTCATTTTTACACATAGTGAAAAAGTGTTTTTCTTTCACTTTCTCTCTCTAAGTGTGTGTGTGTTCTCACCATCTCTCTATCTCTTTCTCTCTCTAAAACATAAGCAAGATTTACATTTATACATTCCATACTTCTTAGGCTAATTTTTTTATGCAGAAACTCATATTCCATCACATCCGTACACAATCCTTCCAACTTCTCAACTACTTGACATCTTATTCCTCTTAGAATATGGGATGAATTATTCAGTCAATCGAGTATCACCCAACTCTCATCGTACTTATCCCTCTACCCCATTATGTATGCCCTCTATCATCTTCGTCCTTACACCGCCCTTTATATGCTACTCCTATCTATGTAGAAAGTATAACCTATTTCCCATTTCTCCATATGATTGTCCAATCCATGCAACATAAATGTTGACGCGTTCTCTGCTTTAGACAACTACTCGTGAAACTTACATCCTTCATCCAAACCCTCCTAACACGTCATCCATATAGCTAAATTTTGTCCCAGCATCACTTCCTCCCTCTTATTCCATGTCTCATTAACTATGCTCGCCTTTCCCAAATGGTACTTGGCCTTGCAATTTTCCTTCATCACTTAACTCCACCCATCACCTTTTCCAAATGTTCAATCAAGAGGACTGAATATGTCTTGGAGACGCTCATGATCCGTATAGATCATTGTCTACGTCTCGTACACCAAATGCCTCTAGCATTCTAGGCACATCTAACAATCCAGCTCTACCAACTATGTCTTATCTAGTTCTTCTAAATATTCAGTTCCTGCAACGTATAAGCAATCGCCTTTCTTTGTCGTCCTCGTACGCATCCAAATCCTTGCTCCACGTATCGTCATGCTTCATGAATTCATCCAGTCCTTCTGATAATGCCAAGATCTGCTCATTATCCAATCCACCTCTTCTGCCTCCAAAATGCCTCCTCATCCTTCTTCACTTCGCCCTTGCTGGTTCCATGATATGCCATCAGCTCTAACTGCTTATCATAGTAAACTTAATCCTAAAACTCACACTTGAAAATCTCACGTATAATTCCTTTTCCTAAACTACTCTAAAGCGAAGACATAATTCGCCTCACTCTCCTTCTTAGACTTTGAGTAGATCAAGATGTCATTGATACTCCCGATGAAAACTCGTTTATATACGGTCATGCACACTCGGTTCATTGACTCCATGAAAACCGCCAGTGCTTTGGTGAAGCCAAATGCATAACCGTAAACCCAAAGCGTCCATTCGACATTCTTAACATCATCCCTGCATCCTCTCTTGGCAGCAACACAAACAAATTTATACCTCTTTCTACTCGCGAAATTCTACACGTAGTCTAAAAGATCGATACTCCTTCTTATCAACCCATCCAACCGCTTTCACATCACGTTTACTACCAGGCAACTCAACCTTTATCTTGAATCCCTTGAAATTTTTAACAACTCCTGTCTTTAAAATCATTCCATCAACAATTGCCTTGGAAAGGCACTAACTACAACTCATCTTGCTCCTTATACTGGCTCTGTTCATGGTTCTACTTCAAGATAATAGGTAAACCTACTAAATCTTAAAAAGAAATCGGAAAATTTTTCATACCTAACGAATATCACAAGTACCTTTGAAATATCACATCCCCTTCCAACATTCTCTACGATGCGTTACTTGTGCCAATATCCATACTTTATACAAATCTCTATTCATCTCCCTTGGCACTCCTAAGAGACCTCATGACCACATTAGTTCGTCTACGAACATCTAACTCTTTCCTCCCTACTAAGGTCATTCCAACGATTTTCTCATGGCCACCTACTTAATCGTGTAGGCGCAACCAAGTCTTCCATATGACTACCTCAACGCTCCGAATTAATACGAATCCAAAACTACATCCTGAATCCACCAGATACGATCAACGAATCAAACCCACGGATAGCTAACGACATTTCACGTGAACGAGTTAAAACAAGTAAAAAACCACGAGAATAAAAAGAAAACTCAAACCAAAACATGTATCAATTCAAAATGACCCATGACAATGAAAAATGATCCAAGAAACACCCAATGGAAACAAAAACATATTACGCCCCAAGACATATAAATTAAACCTTGCACAAAATCGAGTTTTCCCAGAAGAATATTTTTCTTTACATTTCCATATCTAAGTGACTCAAACAATCTAAAAACAACCCTCTACACGATCTCTAGACTCAACTCAAAAACTAGGTACCCCGAACATCACAAATCGTGAGTTTAAAACTACTATTCAAAACTCAACCTTGTACCCGACACTTGTACAAAAACTTCGACCAAGCTACAGACCTCCCATGACTATACATTCTGAATATTTTAAAAGTACGTTCCGAGTACATAATTTTAGGCTTTTGAATCACCCAAAAAGCTTTAAAAACGAATAAGTTACGACCAAAACAATTTATACTAGTTGTTTTAAAACTAAAGAATCATCTTAGTGATTAATGTAACCCTTTTAAAAGAAGGAAATAATTGTATGCGAAATTTTCATGAACTCAATTTAACCTTGTATAAATAATTATAAATGACATAAATCGGTTAAACTCATTTATATGAACTATTTAAGTAGAAAGGAATTTTATTTTGCTTTATTTTAAAGAGAGTCTTTTAGAATTTTTAAATAAATGAGTGCTGATTATATATCAAAGAATTTATGTTACCTCTTGTTTCAAACACGACTTTAACACTTTACCTTTATTTTATCAAATAAAACCAACTATCCTAACTCTACAGTAGATTTCAAAGTCCTTTTTCCATATACCGACCATAAGAAATGTAAGACTCAACACAAAAGATATCATTATTCCAACAGAAATCACAAGTTATTTCAATAGACTTAACACCAAAAACACCATTTTAAAACGGACACGTGAAATAAGAAACTCGAAGAATATGCTACGCGGAGGTTCAATATCTAAAAAAAACGACCTAGCCACCCTCCTAAGGATACAATCGATAATAGTAGGGGATCATACATATATAGGCATATTAGGATACATATACTCAAATCCGTCCAACATCTATGATTGTAGTGTTTTACTACTCTTTAGGAAAAGAGCGTAAAAGCGGTAAGTATTGAACAAATGACTTTAGGAAAAATCAAGTGTTAATGACCCAATGAAGGTGTGAAAGTTCGTTTCCCAAGGAGGTATATGTGTGTGAGAAATTTGTTAAATGTTTGTGATTAATGATTGGTTTAGAAGGGGATGAGAAAAGAAGATGACGAAGACGTAAAAATAAAAATAAACACTACTAGAAAGTTAAAACGTAGAACCTTAAAAACCACAAAAATAAAAATTAATTCTAAAAATTACCAAAAATTCACCAAAAATCAAAATAAATAAACTAAGAGTTTACCAATGATCAAAACTTTTTCAAACCTTTTAAATAATTAAATATTCAATTTTTAAATGCTAATTAAAGCCCTAAAAATCAAATAAATTATCAAAAAGCCCAAATAAAGATTTTTCAATTGGTAAACCTCTAAAATGTCCTAAAAAGATTAAAAACTATTTTTGGAAAATTTTAAACTAATAAAAACTATTTAAAATGATTTAAAAACTATTAAAACTTAAAATAATTATAAAAATTAATCTAAAAGAGATAAAATTATTCTAAAAGTTGCTAAATTCCTATTTTAATGTATTAAACCTAAGAAAAATGTAAAAAGTTGGAAAATGTGAAATTTTAAAAATAATAATAAAATAATATTAAAATAATATTAAAAATCCAAAAATTATAAAAAATTATAAAAACTTGCAAACTGTTTTATTTTAACCTAAATAATCAGAAAATCAAAGTGAAATTACCAGAATACCCCTATTGGGCCCTCAAATGGGCCAAAACCAAAAACAGTCAACCAAATTGGGCTTTTGGGCCCAAAAAGTCAAACTTGGCCCAATTGACTTGGAAAAGCCTTATCTGACTCAAAATTCAATTCTAAGAACAAAACTCTAAAGGCCCAAAAGCTGAATATGAGCTTATCACAGCTTATTTAACACTCAGCTTATTCTTATTGGGCTTTTCAGCCCATTAAGCAATAAGCTAATGCCATAAGCTCTAATTTGACACACAACCTTCTTTTGGGATGCTTATGAGATCTGTAAAAAGAAATTTTGAAAAAGCTCACTCAATAAGCCAGAAATAAGCAAAGTAAAAATTCACTAAAAGACAAAATAGTCGTTTTAGAGATTTAGGGCAGCTCAGGACTTGATTCAACTTGCAAAAGATCACAAATGGACTCAATAAGCAAAATAAATCAACAAAAATCCAATAAGCACAACCAATAAGCCAGAATAAGCACAAATGAACTTATGAAAAAGTCAATGGAGTTGGTTTTCTAGTCAAACCCTAAAGTCAACCACCCAAATGCTCCAGTATGAACAAATGGGTCAAAATATGAGCACCTATTACAAAAACAAAGTTGTTGCTGGTTGGAATAAGCTATTATAGCTTATTGATAAGCTGAACCCAATTTTACACTATCAGTGGCAACCAGCAGGGGAAATGAGTTCCCACTTCTTTGACTATTTGACCAAGCTTATATGAGAGTTCTGGTTTGATTCAATTGGAAACAAAGGCACCCTTGTGATCAGTGAATCACAAGGAGTCAATAGCAACAAGAAAATCACAAATTGGTTCACACAATAAGCCACAATAAGCCAAACAGTCACCAGATATGCACCAGATATGGAAATAAGCAGTTAAGCACTTAATAAGCAGATTTAGACTGAATAAGCCAACCAAACTTAACAAGATGCATACACAAGCTATATAAACTATGAATAAACACAAAGCAACAAGAATCAAACACTGAATCAAAGTAAATAACAAGATCAAAGCACAAAATGTTTCTGATGAACAATGAACAATATGCAGACAAGTTTTGCTGAACTACTTGACACTTGATCCAGTTTCAAGCCTCAAATCCTTCTTCCCTGGTGTGATTAACTCAGATTTAGCACTTGTTAGCCCTAGCCTAAGCTTAGATTTGTTAGCCCTAGCCTAAGCTTAGATCTAGGTGTCCTCAAAATCCTAGCCAATTTTACCAAGTATTTAAGATTTTGTAGCCAAATTATGAATCTATGTGTTCAAACCCACAAAACCTGCAAACAGATGAACAAATACACCTAAACAACAGATACCAACACTTGATTACACAAAACAAGCACTTAACAAACCACAATCCTAACTTATGCAGTAAACCCAAACACTCCTTAATCTACCACTTAACAAAGAAACTTGTGATTTTAACTAATAACCTACTGATTTTAATGATCAAAAATACTTACTAGATAGCAACTAACACAATCAAACTCAAAAATCACCAGCACAAACACCAATACTCAAAATCAAAGCACCAAATCAAAAACAGTCATAAACATGAAATTTTTAGGGGAATCTTAACCAAGAGATTATACCTGCCTTCCAAAACATCCTGGGAAGGCCAGCTATGCTCCTTGGACCTTGTTCAACAACTAGAACAAGACCAAGGTACTTCAACAAAGATGATGCAACACTGCCTTGGTTGATGGTTCAAAGTAGAACCTCAAGGACTTGATGTCTTCAACACAAGAAGCAAACAACACAACCAAGGGCTCTAATCCCTTCACAAGCTTGGTGTCAACAAGCTTGTAAGAGCTTATAGCAAATGGCCAAGGGTTAGTACACAAAATAAGCCAAAACAGAACCTAGGATTTCAAGGTATTTTAACCTTAAAAACCTTATGAACCAAGACGTGCCTTAACCACAAGATTAAGGTAGGTCTTAACAATCAAATGGAACTCAGAATTAGGCTACTCAAACACCAACTTTTAATCAAATCAAAAAGAGAATTCAATATTTTCAGAAATTCAAATTTTATTAAACTTAAAAAGGAATTACAAAGATTGATAGCCTAAAACTGGAACAAAGGG
Organism: Glebionis coronaria; assembly: GCA_025667525.1. NCBI lineage: Eukaryota > Viridiplantae > Streptophyta > Magnoliopsida > Asterales > Asteraceae > Glebionis > Glebionis coronaria. Next base: position 402,532,508 of record CM046881.1, read on the forward strand.
ACTCTCACATGTTGAGGTCTCCTTTTATAGGCAAATACCTGGCTACACTATTCACAAACCCTAGATGTGATTTCTCTAAAATGCCCTTGAGTCCTTGAGTGCGTTTGTTGTTGATGAGCTGTCCAAAGTGATCCCAAACGTTCATTTTAGCTTTGTGATCAAGCAAACACTCTCAGCTGTTGATCTTAACACGTGGCATGTCTTGGAGGGCAAGTAGTCATGTGATGGGTGAAACGGTTTGAATGGTGGGGTCCTTTGGGTGAGTGGGAGTGTGGGTTTAAGGTTGGGATGGGATTTAGAGTGTGTGAATCAAACGTGGGAACAACCAATTTCATTTTACCCTTTGTTGGTAAAAAGTTAATTCTGGGTTCTTACTTGCTACAGTAACAAGTTTTGATCCGTTTTCTTAGGGAGAAAGTTGTTTGGCGCGTGTTTAGGGATTTAAACTTCCAAACTTGGCAGTTTTGGTCCTTTTTCTTCCTTTCTTTTGTCACTTGTGAATAAAAGTCTGTCAGCGCCCATTTCCTTTGTAACAACTTCCAAGACTTGGCAATTTTGGCACAAAACTTTCTAAAAAGTGTTTCAAGGGTTATTTTTGACACTTTTGCATATTTCAAGGGCTGATTTTGGACAATGTTGATCTTCAAAGGTCTTTAATGTATCTTTGGCTTGATGAGGGACCATATTTGACAATTTGAAATTGTTGAGGGACTAATCTTGCCATTTCTTCAAAGTTAAGGGACCTTTTGTGTAATTTTGACAAACTTAAGGGACCAAACTTGTAATTATGAATATACAAGGGTTTTAAGTGTCATTTCTTCAATTAATGAGGATCAATCTTATATGTCTTCAAGTCTTCAAGGGTATTTGTTGAATATTCCATGATTAGGGCCCGGTTCTTTGTACGACTTCGTTTCTCGTGTCTGTTTTTCCTTGTAACTTGTGATCTTTTGTCTTTTTCACGATATCCATACCTAAAATACACAAGTAAACAAACACAAGCATATATATGGTATTTTATGACATTTTTATGCATTTAAATCCCGAAAAGAACGATGAGATCATGTATAAATGCCATCTCATCACTCCCCCATACTAAGCCATTGCCGTGCCCTCACGCAATGCTAGAATAAAGTATCTAAGCATCACCAAAGTTCAATTTTATTAACCTTTATTGAATAAGTAAAAAGACTTGCAACATACTACGAAGATGTGTAAAGACATAATGTATGATTTTCATCACAAAAAGTGACTTTTAGGGTCAAAGAATAGAGACAAGTAAATGTCCCTTAGAGTAAACTTCGTCATCCTTGATTGTCATACATTCCATGCTAAGTGCAAAAACGAGATCATTGTTGGTACAAGTCACAATGCTAACACTACTCATACGTCCAAATTGTGTAATACTTTTTCTCCCCGCAATCCTAGTTATTATAAAAGGAAATGGGTTACTAGCATTTTTTATCTATTTGTCATGGATCACAAGTGATTCATATTGACTTATTTTAGTAGTTATTAGTCCGAAAGCAAAGTAGCACGATTTGATCAATAGTTAGCCGAAGGACAAAATATTTTAAAACGGCTTCTCGTGTATCTCCTTAAGTTCATATCTTGGCATAACTTGTTTCACGATTTGAGACCTTTCTCGGACCGATATTTGGCATGTACTTCATACTTCAAATCTTGGGAAGACGTTCTCGAAATTATGGTCTTCTCTTCATATATTTGGAATTTCTTCACTTGAGTTTTTGAGAGATTCTTCATATTGGACCACGAGTTCATCATTTTTCTTCAATCTTTACTTTGGATTTTGATATACAACGATCCACCTCCTTTTCGGACTTGGATATATTTATCCTCATACCTTGTTAGGGTCTTTTTGGATAGACTTTCTCCATGATCTTTAGGGGAGTAATTGCTTCTCGTCGTGTGTCTCGATCCTTCATATTGATTTAGGAATAATGATACTTCACATCATCTTGGATCTTTAGCAAAAATAGAGCTCCTCATGCCTTGTTAGGGCCTTTTTGGATAATCGCCAATCTTCGCGTCCCGCTTCAATAAGTTATGCCTTGGCTATGAACTCTATTCAACCCCGAGCAACTTTTAAACGATCTTGCGCTAGATGCTAAGTAACCTTTCAAATCGTACGACCTTACTTATTGCAATTATGATTTATTCCTAATGCATTGATCTTATGGGAAGAAAAAGCCACAATTAAAAACATATGAGTTTTTGAAAGAACATTTTCATGTTCTACGTTTAGCATGATCACTTGTCTAACTCTATCATTTCTCGTTCTTCACTATATAAAGACCTCTAATTAAATAGACTCGTGAATACTTAGCCATGCAAGTCAAAATTAAGCCAAATTTGGATTAGCTTTCATTAAGACTATATCAAATCAAAGTTTTGGGTTTTTAAGCCACCTATAGGATCTTTCACTTTCTTGGACTTTTTCAAGTTTAGAGAATGCGTTTTAAAGTTCCCTTGATAAGTGACTTTCTAGGATCAATTATAGGAACTTGCGAAAAGTTCTTGTTCTTAACCCGTATGAGTTAAGACTTTCGCGTTTTAAAGATCCCTATATAAAAGTCTAGCAAAACTTGAATTGAGCGGGTTAAGGAATGTAAATGGCTCCAAATGCCCATCAAGTCAAAAATTAACTCTTATTCTCGCCATCGGAAAATATACATTCGTGTCTTAAAAACACTTATTAAAACTAAGAAAATTTTTAAAATTTGGCCATTTTTAGCCTTATTAGCAACAAAACATTGAAAGTTGGAAAGCGTGAGGGCGTAGCAAAGCAAGTACCTATTCACCCCCCCATACTAAAAGTAAACATTGTCCTCAATGTTTCGAGTCTAAAGGTGGAGCACCCCCATACTAGAGACGAAGAGTCGAATTCTTAGGATCTAGCATGGAAAGGGTGATCAACAATATATCTAAAGCCGTTTATTAAGTATGCTAAAAGATAATTGTTAGAACAATAAAGGATATGTCATGGATTCGTGAAAAACTTCTTCAAACAAACGATGGAGGCTCACGTAAACGAACACGAGAGTCTTCAATCGTAGATGATGATGATGATCTAGATAACACAATCACAAACAACCACGAGACAACGAGTTGAAAGGGTACAAGTCCCCTTATTAGTGAATAGTAAGCATAAAGGATAAGCATGGGATCTCCCCTACGAGGCACCTCGTTTTTGATTACCGAGTCATGAGCTCAACTCGATCCCCTCAAAATGTGAACATTTAGGGAAAATCATGGTATGGTCAATTTTTGGTGGGGCTTACATGATAAACAAGGCCCAAAAAGCAACCGGTATTAAGGACTAAGTCCTTAGATGGTGCAAAATACCGGGACCGAAGATGGCGTTCTCATTTTCATTGGAAAAACAAATTAACGCCACTTCAACATGTGCCATAAACTCAAAGAGTTTGAAGAAAAGAGATGAGAAGTAGAAGGGTGGGACAATTGGTAAGACAAACTTTTGAGCTACTCGAGGTAGACTCACACCAAGCAAATAGATATAGTTTCCATTTATTGCATCTGTGGAAGACCGAGATTTCCCTTTACATGAAATTCCGGGATCGAATATCTCGTCCTTGGTGGACAAGGATGAGGGAATATAAGGGGCTTCCCCCATACTAGAACCATACAAAGCATCATCAAAAGGAGTAGACGAGCTTGTAGCACTCAAAACACGTGGCGATGACGGAGTTAGATTTGTAGAAAAATCAATTAAATCATATTTAAAATCTTTTCCTTTTTTATCTTTTAAACTCTCCTTATGAAAACCCTTTTTGATTATGTCGAAAATATTTGGCGTTTCTAAGACTATGTTAGTCACACTAAAAATTCTCACATTTGTAAACCGTTTTGGTTTTGGTGGTGGCAAGTTCTCAAAACGTTTATCGACGAAGAAAACCTCCCCATCGGGGTCTACATATTCATCATCCGAAGGATCTTCCGTAGAAACCGGCAACTTATCAACACTTTTCAAGAATGAATGTTTGTGGTGAGGTGAAGAATTTTTTGATTCAAGTATTGACGGTTTCTTCTTTGTAGGCTTCACACTCATAACCTCCACCGGCGGAAGAAATGGTAAATTGTTTTTGGCGACATTTCCTAAAACTCTTGGTGAAAATTCTTTGCAAACGACATTGGTTGAATTACCATGGTTTAAAGTTGTAATAGAATATACATGAGAAAGATTGGAGTTTTGTGTTGCATTGATGACAAGTTCTTCCTCATTGAAACGAAGGGTTATTTTTCGAGCATGAACATCGATAAGTGCTCTTGATGTATCCAAAAATGAACGACCCAAAATGAGAGGAACTTTTCGATCGATAGGAATGTCTACAACGATAAAGTCAACGGGATAGTAAAACTTTCCGACTTTAACGAAAACGTCCTCGGCTACTCCACATGCTAAAATCGTAGAATGATCGGCCATCTCGATAGACATGTTCGATGGAGTAAGAGCCGGAAGTGAAAGCGATTTGAAAATCTCGAAAGGCATTAAATTAATACTAGCACTAAGATCGGCCAAGGCGTAGCATTCCTCCATATCTTGAATTGCACACGGAATCAAAAATTTACCGGGATCACCGACTTTTTGTGGTATGCGGCTAAGAAAAACCGATGAACAACTAGACGATTGTTGTAACTTCTCTTTGTTGTCTAGCATACTTTTGAAGTTTGCGGCGAATCGAGGCATCATGATAAGAGCGTCGGCAAAACTTATGTTAAAATGCATATCAAGAAACATTTTCATAAATAGCTCAAATTGATAATTGTTCCTTTCTTGTGCTTTCTCTTTGTTTCGTCTCGAAGGGTAGGGTAAAGGTGGTGTGGGTTGGTCATTAGGCAACGGCCTTGGAAACTCGGGTTCCACAATTGGTATTGGTTCAACCGTAGGTGTGGTATGAGCGGTACTTCGTGGGATTGTAATATGCTCCTTTTCGACCATCACCTCGGGTTCTTTCTCGATTTCCTTCTCCGTAGAACTACTTGGACGAGAGATTGGTTCCTTGAAAGTTTTACCACTTCGTGTAGTAATAACCTTCATTTCTCCCTTCGGGTTTGCAATGGTATCACTAGGAAGACCACCCGAGGAAGAGGGTTTACACATGATTGCTTCAAACATCTTAGCCATTCGGTCCTAAAATTTTGATTGCCTAGCATCCGCTTTTAATAACTCTTGCTTAATCTCATGTTGTCCTAATTCCATCTTTTGTTGATTTTGTTGAAGACGTTGGACATTTCCTTCCATTTTGTTTGCATGAGTTTTAAGTTCATTAGCAAGTTCATTTTTTAGCTCGTTTTTCAACTCGGATCTTAAGCTAATCATCTCACGTTGCATGTTATCAAATTTAGCATCATTTGCTTTTGCATAATCCAAAAATTCTCCTTGCAAATTTTTAGTGTAAGCATTTTGAAAACCTTGTGTAGTGTTTTGAAAATCACGATTTTGGTTTTGATTAGAAATTTGTCCATTCCCATTTTGATAATTCCCTTTGTTGTAATTGCGTGAATTGCCTTGGTAATTACCTTGGTTGTTGTTTCGATAATTGTTAACATTTTGGTTTGGTGGAGCTTGATTTTGGCGGGAACCTTGACCGTTTTGGTTGTAAGTTCCCGTTGCTACATAAGCACTCGAAGTGTTACCATCCGCGGTAATGCACTCGGAAAGATCATGAGCTCCCCCGCAAGACAAACAACTCTTAGCAACCGCTTTAACCGAAGCGGAATTAGAAGCTTCTTGAGCCTTCCAATGGGACATAAGATTAGCAAATCTATCAAAAAACCGATTTTCCTCATTAGCTTCATCATGTAAGGCATTAATGCTATGATACGATTGTGACGAGGATGACGAACCCAAATTGGCAACACTCGGTGTGTTACGAGGGCTATAAACCTTAGATCTATTCTCGATGATTTGTAAAGCCTCATTTGTCGTCTTGCACAAAAAATTACCACCCGCGGCGGCATTCAAATAATCTCGTTCATGATCATTAAGCCCATTATAAAAAGTATCAACTTGATGCAATTCCGTAAAATCATGGTGTGGACATTCATGTAACATTTCTTTAAATTGTTCCCATGCCATTGAAAAACTTTCATTATTTCTTTGCACAAATCGTGAAATCTCATTTTTCAAGTGTGTTGTTTTAGATGGTGGAAAAAACTTGTTCACAAACTTAGAAACGAGATCTGCCCATGTCAAAATCGAATTTGGCGGTTCTTTCTCAAGCCAAATTTTTGCGGGTCCATCTAACGAGTATGGAAACAACATCATCTTAATGACGTCATGTGGAACATCCTTAAACTTGCTAGTAGCGGTGAGACGGTTAAAATTCCTAATGTGGTAATGCGGGTTGTCTTTCTCGTGACCTCTAAACTTATTTGCTTGCAACATCGACATTAAACCCGTCTTAATCTCGAAATTCTCCGCAAGGATGGCGGGAATCACAATAGCTTCTCCAAAACCCTCGGTGGGTGCTTGTAGCAACTCCATCATGGTACGATTAGCCATGACGACTTCTTGTTCTACAATAGGTTCAACAATTGGAGGTTCTTCTACAATCAACGTCTCTTGATTGGCTTGCTTTTGAAGTCGTTTACGAGCTCGTTTTGCTTGATTACGAGTGATCATAAACTTCACGAAGAATGGGAGGTGAGCAAAGAAGATTCTTTTTGGGTGTTTTGTGAATTTTTCAATTTTTTTTTGTGTTTTTGATGATATTTAATTTTTTTGGATTTTGGTGTATCTTCGTAGACAACAATCTACAAAATCTCTCCTCGAATCAAACTCTTGATTAAAGAAGCCTCAAAGGAATGAAAACGATCACGTGGGTGAACGCCTTCGAATGACTTTAGAACTTTGGTGAAAACCAAATTGTTCAAGAGGGTTTAATCACAAAGAAACCGAGCAAATATATTATACGTAATAATACTTTGGGCGGCAAAACCCTCGATTAGCCTTCAATCTCAAAATACTCAGAAGCAAGCGGGGAAACGAGGCGGCGCGAAGCACTTAAGAGCCTTTTTCCTTAGGGTATATTTTATAATACCCGCCTTATACCCACCTTATAGTTTGTATTTTTCAAAATCGAGCTTCACGAAAGTATTTATCTATTTTTTGCCTTTTTCTTTTTGTTTGAGATTCGAATACAATAATTGAGTGATGAAATCCCAATTAAGGTTGTGTTTTCACACTTTTGGAGATATTGTTTTTTTGTTGTGATACTTAATACAATATAGTAATAATATTTGTACAAGAAAAACCAAGAAAACCGATAATAGGTATTAGTAGAGTTCTACTAATACAAATACTATTTGGTTAATATTAAAAACAACAATGTAAATTAATCACGACACACCTCCCCGGCAGCGGCGCCAAAATGATTGTAGTGTTTTACTACTCTTTAGGAAAAGAGCGTAAAAGCGGTAAGTATTGAACAAATGACTTTAGGAAAAATCAAGTGTTAATGACCCAATGAAGGTGTGAAAGTTCGTTTCCCAAGGAGGTATATGTGTGTGAGAAATTTGTTAAATGTTTGTGATTAATGATTGGTTTAGAAGGGGATGAGAAAAGAAGATGACGAAGACGTAAAAATAAAAATAAACACTACTAGAAAGTTAAAACGTAGAACCTTAAAAACCACAAAAATAAAAATTAATTCTAAAAATTACCAAAAATTCACCAAAAATCAAAATAAATAAACTAAGAGTTTACCAATGATCAAAACTTTTTCAAACCTTTTAAATAAATAAATATTCAATTTTTAAATGCTAATTAAAGCCCTAAAAATCAAATAAATTATCAGAAAGCCCAAATAAAGATTTTTCAATTGGTAAACCTCTAAAATGTCCTAAAAAGATTAAAAACTATTTTTGGAAAATTTTAAACTAATAAAAACTATTTAAAATGATTTAAAAACTATTAAAACTTAAAATAATTATAAAAATTAATCTAAAAGAGATAACATTATTCTAAAAGTTGCTAAATTCCTATTTTAATGTATTAAACCTAAGAAAAATGTAAAAAGTTGGAAAATGTGAAATTTTAAAAATAATAATAAAATAATATTAAAATAATATTAAAAATCCAAAAATTATAAAAAATTATAAAAACTTGCAAACTGTTTTATTTTAACCTAAATAATCAGAAAATCAAAGTGAAATTACCAGAATACCCCTATTGGGCCCTCAAATGGGCCAAAACCAAAAACAGTCAACCAAATTGGGCTTTTGGGCCCAAAAAGTTAAACTTGGCCCAATTGACTTGGAAAAGCCCTATCTGACTCAAAATTCAATTCTAAGAACAAAACTCTAAAGGCCCAAAAGCTGAATATGAGCTTATCACAACTTATTTAACACTCAGCTTATTCTTATTGGGCTTTTCAGCCCATTAAGCAATAAGCTAATGCCATAAGCTCTAATTTGACACACAACCTTCTTTTGGGATGCTTATGAGATCTGTAAAAAGAAATTTTGAAAAAGCTCACTCAATAAGCCAGAAATAAGCAAAGTAAAAATTCACTAAAAGACAAAATAGTCGTTTTAGAGATGTAGGGCACCTCAGGACTTGATTCAACTTGCAAAAGATCACAAATGGACTCAATAAGCAAAATCAATCAACAAAAATCCAATAAGCACAACCAATAAGCCAGAATAAGCACAAATGAACTTATGAAAAAGTCAATGGAGTTGGTTTTCTAGTCAAACCCTAAAGTCAACCACCCAAATGCTCCAGTATGAACAAATGGGTCAAAATATGAGCACCTATTACAAAAACAAAGTTGTTGCTGGTTGGAATAATCTATTATAGCTTATTGATAAGCTGAACCCAATTTTACACTATTAGTGGCAACCAGCAGGGGAAAGGAGTTCCCACTGCTTTGACTATTTGACCAAGCTTATATGAGAGTTCTGGTTTGATTCAATTGGAAACAAAGGCACCCTTGTGATCAATGAATCACAAGGAGTCAATAGCAACAAGAAAATCACAAATTGGTTCACACAATAAGCCACAATAAGCCAAACAGTCACCAGATATGCACCAGATATGGAAATAAGTCGTTAAGCACTTAATAAGCAGATTTAGACTGAATAAGCCAACCAAACTTAACAAGATGCATACACAAGCTATATAAACTATGAATAAACACAAAGCAACAAGAATCAAACACCGAATCAAAGTAAATAACAAGATCAAAGCACAAAATGTTTCTGATGAACAATGAACAATATGCAGACAAGTTTTGCTGAACTACTTGACACTTGATCCAATTTCAAGCCTCAAATCCTTCTTCCCTGGTGTGATTAACTCAAATTTAGCACTTGTTAGCCCTAGCCTAAGCTTAGATCTAGGTGTCCTCAAAATCCAAGCCAATTTTACCAAGTATTTAAGATTTTGTAGCCAAATTATGAATCTATGTGTTCAAACCCACAAAACCTGCAAACAGATGAACAAATACACCTAAACAACAGATACCAACACTTGCTTACACAAAACAAGCACTTAACAAACCACAATCCTAACTTATGCAGTAAACCCAAACACTCCTTAATCTACCACTTAACAAAGAAACTTGTGATTTTAACTAATAACCTACTGATTTTAATGATCAAAAACACTTACTAGATAGCAACTAACACAATCAAACTCAAAAATCACCAGCACAAACACCAATACTCAAAATCAAAGCACCAAATAAAAAACAGTCATAAACATGAAATTTTTAGGGGAATCTTAACCAAGAGATTATACCTGCCTTCCACAACATCCTAGGAAGGCCAGCTATGCTCCTTGGACCTTGTTCAACAACTAGAACAAGACCAAGGTACTTCAACAAAGATGATGCAACACTGCCTTGGTTGATGGTTCAAAGTAGAACCTCAAGGACTTGATGTCTTCAACACAAGCAGCAAACAACTCAACCAAGGGCTCTAATCCCTTCACAAGCTTGGTGTCAACAAGCTTGTAAGAGCTTATAGAAATGGCCAAGGGTTAGTACACAAAATAAGCCAAAACAGAACCTAGGATTTCAAGGTATTTGAACCTTAAAAACCTTATGAACCAAGACGTGCCTTAACCACAAGATTAAGGTAGGTCTTAACAATCAAATGGAACTCAGAATTAGGCTACTCAAACACCAACTTTTAATCAAATCAAAAAGAGAATTCAATATTTTCAGAAATTCAAATTTTATTAAACTTAAAAAGGAATTACAAAGATTGATAGCCTAAAACTAGAACAAAGGGACTCTCACATGTTGACGTCTCCTTTTATAGGCAAATGCCTGGCTACACTATTCACAAACCCTAGATGTGATTTCTCTAAAAGACCCTTGAGTCCTTGAGTGCGTTTGTTGTTGATGAGTTGTCCAAAGTGATCCCAAACGTTCATTATAGCTTTGTGATCAAGCAAACACTCTCAGCTGTTGATCTTAACATGTGGCATGTCTTGGAGGGCAAGTAGTCATGTGATGTGTGAAACGGTTTGAATGGTGGGGTCCTTTGGGTGAGTGGGAGTGTGGGTTTAAGGTTGGGATGGGATTTAGAGTGTGTGAATCAAACGTGGGAACAACCAATTTCATTTTACCCTTTGTTGGTAAAAAGTTAATTTTGGGTTCTTACTTGCTACAGTAACAAGTTTTGATCCGTTTTCTTAGGGAGAAAGTTGTTTGGCGCATGTTTAGGGATTTAAACTTCCAAACTTGACAGTTTTGGTCCTTTTTCTTCCTTTCTTTTGTCACTTGTGAATAAAAGTCTGTCAGCGCCCATTTCCTTTGTAACAACTCATAAGACTTGGCAATTTTGGCACAAAACTTTCTAAAAAGTGTTTCAAGGGTTATTTTTTTACACTTTTGCATATTTCAAGGGCTGATTTTGGACAATGTTGATATTCAAAGGTCTTCAATGTATCTTTGGCTTGATGAGGGACCATATTTGACAATTTGAAATTGTTGAGGGACTAATCTTGCCATTTCTTCAAAGTTGAGGGACCTTTTGTGTAATTTTGACAAACTTAAGGGACCAAACTTGTAATTATGAATATACAAGGGTTTTAAGTGTCATTTCTTCAATTAATGAGGACCAATCTTGTATGTCTTCAAGTCTTCAAGGGTATTTGTTGAATATTTCATGATTAGGGCCCGGTTCTTTGTACGGCTTCGTTTCTCGTGTCTGTTTTTCCTTGTAACTTGTGATCTTTTGTCTTTTTCACGATATCCATACCTAAAATACACAAGTAAACAAACACAAGCATATATATGGTATTTTATGACATTTTTATGCATTTAAAGCCCGAAAAGAACGATGAGATCATGTATAAATGCCATCTCATCACTCTACTATACAAGCATGTATTAATCCTCTTTCATGCAATCATACTTAGGAATCCATTGAAGTTGTGGTACCTATATAACTATGTTGGCCACGATACTTATACAATTACCCTTTCCGCAATGCACTCCCTCTTATGATGACACTTATAAGTATCAATACAACACATAACACATACATCCATCAACTCACCTAAGCACATAGCCACATAAACAATAAGGTCCAAAAATCCTACTAGTAAAATAACATAATCAAACTCTTGGAATACATAAATTCATAGTGTAGTTAAAACAACATAGACAAAATTCAAAACGAAAACATAATCAATTATAAGTCATGTCGCCCATCAGAGTGGAACAACTTAAAATCCTTCCTATCCACCTACCCCTAGTAACTTGAACCACCACATGATTCTTAGGGAACATAACTTAAACATCAAAAGAAAAATACTATACATCAGGTACATAAAATACCTCAACAAAAGACAGAAACTACCATGTACCAAAATATGTACTATAATGTACAATTTAAGCAAAATACAATAATGACTAGCATGGACGATTATGGTTCAACCCGCACTAGTCACAACTCGAAAAGAAAATAACATGTGGCTAAGTATGAACCATAGTAGTTCATAACTTAACAAACATCACAAAATAACATCCAAACACATCAATTATTATAAAATGCACACATACTCCTATGACACCTATATGCAGGGACCCTTAAGCTATAGACCAGGCTACGCGACTAGGCAACCTAATTCTCTATAACCATTGTCTCTTGATACCATTCTGTCACACCTCACCATGGCGGAATATGGGGTGCGAGCTATGTATATCATCACAACAATAGCATGTCTATAGAGAGAACTATATGAAATTGAAATATCATTAAAGGTGATACATATGTCATGACAATATCTCAACAATGCGGGAGTCTAGGTAAGTAGGTAAAAGTCCCACCTCTTACCAAAGACAAACAAAAAAACAAACAAACTAACATATAGGTGTTCATAGTATCACTTATTAAACAAACAAAAGAAGCTAAGAAGGAACGGGGATCTCCTTCTAAATGAATTCCTACGCAACTCCAAATCCTAGCCACTTATGTTCTCACGCTTACCCATAATATCACCTGAAAGAGACACTAAAACACGTCAACATAATTTTAACATCCGTAATAAGGTATTAATTCAATGTATACATGACTTTAGCCTTTTTTTTAACCAATCAAGTTATATTGTATATCTCTTAATAGTTTAAGGGCTAGTCATGGGCAAACCTATATTACTTTGCTCATAAGAATAAGTGCTTCTAGTTACTTTAGGAACCCATTTTGATCAGATAAGAAAGACACGTATGTTTGTATGTATGAATAAGCTGCTGCACAAATCAAGGTAAAATTCCACATATATGTTCTGGCAGAAAAAGAAAAAAGAAGGTTAGGGTTCGTTTTTCATATAGAAGAAATCAGAAGGAGTCGATTCTTTAGATAACATCAGAATCTAAAGCTTGTTATTGATAGTGATAAGTTTTTGTTCAAATTATAGAGGTACTAGTTATTTCCCTTGTCTAATACTATTATTCATATATAAAAATCTCAATTTTCTTAGTTTGGATTTTTAATTAGGAACTTGTGATTATCACATCTTACTCTTGTCATGTACAAAAAAAAAAGAAGTGATTTTGAGAATCATATACGTTATGTAAAATCTTGGCAATCTTCAATAAATGGGAATTCTTGTCTTAAGAAAGTAAAAATCCTTTTGGCAAGTTATGTGAATGCAAGGTGTTTGATAAAATTTGCAAATAACAAATGAACTTGTTATTAAAAGAAAGGGTGTCATGTATTTTGATAATCACAGTATGCTAACAGAATCTAGTTTATTATCTTATAGATTATATAAGATATCATGTATGTAATCTATATGAGTAATATTAGTATGTCTATGTTTATGTGTTTAGGTGTGCAAGGCTAGCCATTTATCCGAGCAATTTTGCGATCTTGCCAAAAGGTGAGTAATGAGCAGACCAGAAATCCGTAAATTACACCTGAAAATAAGCTCATAAATTGAGTGTCAGGGCATAAATTTACCTTGTCATCAGGTCTACAATTCATGTTATATAGCATGTTAATGGTATTTTGTGCAAGTACTCATGTGGCATAGATGAATTGACATGATGAGCAAGTTTTATGATGAGCATGATTGACATAAGTGATAGTCAAGAATCACTTGTGAATTTCTTAAAGGCATGTTCCAGGATAGTTAAGGATCCTTACAAAGCAAGCATTTCCTATGCCTCGTATTCATGTTAATTGTAAAATGCTCTTATTCACTAAGTTTTATACTTACCTTTCCATGTTGACATGTTTTTAGGTGAAACAAGCGGGTTAAAGCGAGAATAGAGTGGGAAGGCATGTTTGAGAAGTTAACGGTCAAAGCTTGTTTAGCATGGTTACAGGTTATCTTTTGAACCATGGTGTTATGAACTTTGAACACCCTCTTTTGTATGCAACATAGTAGTTGCATAGATTGTATATGTGTCCATGTAGTATGTGTAACTAAACAAGTCTTTTGGTGGTCTAGTGTCCTGTTTATAGACAATCAGAATGTTGATTTTGGGTTCAAATGCAAGATCAGTGGATTTATAACTTCTTGGGTTGACATCTGGTCATGTGTTAACAAGTGTACATATTTTATGTGTTATGTGTACATGTTTTACGTACAGGTCTCGAAATGGGTTTTTGGTAAGAGAAGTAAGCGACAGGTCCAAAAAAAAAACAAAAAAAAAACAAAAAAAAATTATGGGTGTTTCAAGTTGGTATCAGAGCTGTGGTTTAAGAGATTTAAGTATCTACCATTAGTTGGGTACTTAGACTTAAACCTAGGCTCTACGGATAGTAGTATTATGCATGCTTACGGGTTAGCATATAATATATAGTAGATATTGTTAACATGTTTTAGCATGATGCTTTCCAGGACAGAAGTAACCATGTGCACGATATAGATAGTTAATTCATGAATTAAGCATGATGTGTTGGCAATGAGACTTCGATTATATGATGTTATTATTATAACGCCTGGCCAACGTAATAATAATCGCATCACATAATGGGCACTTATTGGCATCATTTCATTCTTAAGAATTGAATCAAGGATTATTAAAGAGGCTTAGGATGTTTCAACTCCTTAACATGTGCTTATTATATGATATATAATTGTTGGCTTATATTTTTCATTCTCAAACTTTCAGTTTCTGAAATGACTGGAAGTAACCCAGAAGCATTCAATAGGTTGATGAATGAAACAGGAACTAGTCTTGATAATGATAATAGAGAACCGTTACTCGTTAACACTGAACAAACAGAACAAGAAGATATGAGTCATCCTGATTCTATGACCGAAAAGATAAAGAACATTGTGTCACAGGAGGTCGCTAAAGCTCAACAAGCCTCACTAGCTCATCTTTATGACAATATCAGTGACACAATGAATAAGCTCTTTCAAGAAGAATTTCGTAAAATTCGTGCCGGAGAAACTGATCCCCTGACTCGTGCTTTTAACATTAGGGATTTTGCAGCTTGCAACCCCCCATATTATACAGGAGAACTAGATCCTTTCAAGTGTTATAGGTGGTTACAGGATATGGAGGAAGTGTATACTACTTGCGGTTGTCCCGTAAATCTTCGGGTCACCCTTGTTGGTAACTAGTTGCGAGATAGGGCTAAGGAATGGTGGGGTTTTCTTAAGCAATCGAAGGGTGAGGAAGCTATTCAAAATCTTCCCTGGGACGAATTCAAGAAGTTGTTTATTTATAAATTTTCTTCAGAAGCTGAAGTTAAGAAAATTCGCCGGGACTTCTTGTCGATACCTCAGACTTACCAGTCAGTTCACGAGTTCACGACAACTTTCCTTGATAGGGCATGTTTCTGCCCTGAATATGTTGGGAATGAAAAGATGCTAATGGATCATTATGTTGACATGCTTAAGAAGGAGATCCGCGAATTTACTTCAGCTAAGAATTGGAAGAATTTTGATGAAGTGATGAATGCCGCCTTGGAGCGAGAACAAGAAACAAAGAAGGGTGTTACCAGGACTTCTCCTAAAAGGAGAGTTGATCAGAGTGGTCCCTCGACTAAGAGGCAAAGGTTTGGAGGTAATTTTAGTAGTGGTTCTCAAAGGATGGATAACCCACTTTATGCACAATGTGGGAAATATCACGCAGGCCAATGTCTTGCTGGGACACGTACTTGTTACCGATGTGGTCAGAATGGACACATTAGTCGTGAATGTACCAAACCAATCCAAGTTTGTGGCAAGTGCTACCAGCCGAATCATACTAGTGACACATGCCCAAGATTTGGACCCCAACAACGTCAACAAGATATGAGAGGGAAGGCGCCAGAAAGACGTGGACCACCGCCACCAAGACCATCAGGTGCCCCTCGTCTTCCGCCCATTCCAAGGCTAAATAGGCCTCCCGGTCGTGTATATCAAATGACAACAGAAGAAGCCAGGGAAGCACACGATGTTGTGACAGGTACCTTCTTTGTGAATTTATTACCTGCTCGTGTGTTATTCGACTCTGGTGCGGATAGATCATTCGTGTCGCAATATTTTAGCCAAAATTTCATTATGCCAATTAGTTAGCTTAAACCCTCACTAGATGTAGAAGTAGCAGATAGTAAGATTGTTCATGTGGTTAGTGTATATCAGAATTGTGAAATAGACATTGACGACGAAAAATTCCAAATTGATTTGATCCCCATGCCTATGGGGGAAATCGATGTTGTCATTGGTATGGATTGGCTTGGCAAAAACAAAGCTATTATTTCATGTCAGAATAAATTGATTCGTGTTAAGACCCCAAGTGGGGGAGAAGCGTTTATCTATGGTGAGCGTAAGAAAACATCCTTAGCGATATGTACATACGCTAGGGTCAAGAGACACTTGGCACGTGGCTGTCAAGCCTATCTAGCTCATGTGGTAGACGCTCAGAAAAATACTCTAGAACTCGATAGTATTCCAATTGTTCGGGAATTTCCAGACGTCTTTCCTGAAGAACTCCCAGGCATTCCTCCTGACAGACAAGTTGAGTTTCGCATTGACCTTACTCCAGGGAGTACTCCTGTTGCCAAGACTCCCTACAGACTTGCTCCATCTGAAATGCAAGAATTAATGAAACAATTGCAAGAACTTCTTGATAAAGGCTTTATCCGTCCAAGTAGTTCCCCTTGGGGAGCTCCGGTTCTTTTTGTTAAGAAGAAAGATGGTAGCATGCGCATGTGTATAGATTATCGTGAACTTAACAAGGTTACGATAAAAAAACAAGTATCCTTTACCCCGAATCGATGATCTATTTGATCAGCTTCAAGGTGCAAGCTTCTTTTCAAAAATCGATTTAAGATCAGGATATCATCAGTTAAAGATACGGGAAGAAGATGTCTCAAAGACAGCCTTTCGAACCAGATATGGGCATTATGAATTCGTTGTCATGCCATTCGGCTTAACGAATGCCCCTGCGGCTTTTATGGACTTAATGAATCGGGTCTGTCGTCCGATGCTTGATAAGTCAGTTATCGTGTTTATTGACGATATTCTGATTTTCTCTAAGTCAGCCAATGAGCATGAGGGACATCTGAGACAAGTTCTTACAATGTTGCGTCATGAAAATATTTATGCTACGTTTTCTAAGTGCGAGTTTTGGCTTCGTGAAGTTCAATTCCTTGGTCATGTAATTAACAACGAAGGAATTAAAGTTGACCCAGCAAAGGTTAATGCAATCACGAATTGGAGTCGGCCAAAAACTCCTACCGAAGTTAGATCTTTTCTCGGACTCGCAGGATACTATCGTCGTTTCATTCTAGATTTTTCTAAAATCGCGTCATCTCTTACCAAGCTTACACGAAAGAAAGCCAAATTTGAATGGAATGAAGATCAAGAAATAGCCTTTCATACTCTAAAGGAAAGGTTAAGTCACGCACCCGTGTTAGTATTGCCAGAAGGAAATGACGATATGGAAGTTTACTGTGATGCATCGTCGAATGGCCTCGGTTGTGTTCTTATGCAGCGAGGAAGAGTTATTGCATATGCATCTAGACAACTCAAGAAACATGAAGAAAATTATGTTACTCATGATCTTGAGCTTGCAGCAGTGGTACATGCGCTAAAGGTTTGGAGGCATTATTTGTATGGCGTAAAAATCAAGATCTTTACAGACCATAAGAGTCTCAAGTACTTCTTTGATCAACGTGATCTAAACATGAGGCAAAGGCGTTGGCTTGATTTGGTTAAGGATTACGATTGTGAAATTCTTTACCACCCAGGTAAAGCTAATGTGGTGGCAGATGCCTTGAGCAGAAAGACCAGACATAACATCTTGGTAGTGAAATCACTTCAAATGGTGATCACACCAGATTTCTTTGAGCATATCAAGGCAGTTCAAGAAGAAGCATGGCAAAACGGAGATGTTAATACCGAACGTCTTGTGGGTCAAGTTCAAAACATGGATGAAGACTCCCGAGGACTCAAAACACGTTTTGGTAGAATTTGGATTCCAAATAATAAAGAACTCAAAAAGTTCTTACTCGATGAAGCGCATAAATCTAAATACTCGATTCATCCAGGTGCTACAAAGATGTACTATGATCTCAAAACGGATTACTGGTGGCCAGGTATGAAAAGAGACATCGTGAAATATGTCGAGCAATGTCTTACATGTATTCAAGTCAAAATACAGCACCAGAAACCGTTTGGAAAGATGCAGCCACTTGAAATTCCTGTGTCAAAATGGGAGAAGATTACAATGGATCTTATCACAAAGTTACCCAAGACGCCAAGACATCATGATGCTATATGGTTGATCGTTGACCGCTTAACCAAGAGTGCAATCTTTCTTCCTATTAAGGAAACTATATCCTCTGAAGCTCTTGCTGAATTATACTTGCGTGAAGTTGTGGCTAGACATGGAGTTCCAGTTTCTATAGTATCAGATAGAGATACTAGATTCACCTCTAGATATTGGCAGAAGTTTCAGGAGGATTTAGGTACTCGTGTGAATTTAAGTACAGCTTATCATCCACAGACGGATGGTCAGAGTGAAAGGACCATTCAGACGTTAGAAGATATGCTTAGAGCGTGTGCCATAGATTTTGGCAGCAGTTGGGACAAGTATTTGCCTCTAGCAGAGTTCTCTTACAATAACAGTTATCACTCCAGCATAAAGATGCCACCTTACGAAATGCTTTATGGAAGGAAATGTCGCACTCCAATTTGTTGGGGTGAAATTGGACAACGCGAGTTGGCAAGCTCAGATGTTATTCAGCAGACTAATGAAAAGATCGACCAGATAAAGGAAAGATTAAAGATGGCTCAAGATAGGCAAAAATCATATGCGGATAAAAGAAGAAGACCGATAGAATTTCAAGTCGGAGACAAGGTTATGTTAAAGGTGTCTCCTTGGAAAGGAGTGATTCGATTCCGAAAGCGCGGAAAACTTGGACCACGTTACATTGGTCCTTTCACGATACTATCTAGAGTTGGGAAAGTGGCGTATAGACTTGAACTACCAGAAGAGCTAAGTAACATTCATAATACTTTCCACGTGTCCCAACTACGAAAATGTTTGGTAGATGAGGCCGAGTATGTTCCTCTTGAAGATATCATGGTTGTCGACAAGCTCAGCTTTGTAGAAGAGCCTATAGAGATTCTTGACACTATGATCAAGAAACTCAGAAGGAAAGAGATCCTTCTTTTTAAGGTCAGATGGAAGCATAGAAAAGGGTTAGATTATACCTGGGAACCCGAAGAAGAACTCATTAAGTATTACCCCGCTTTTCATCAGGAATGGTTTGTGAGGACCCAAACCGTATAAGTGGCGGAGAGTTTTAACATCCGTAATAAGGTATTAATTCAATGTATACATGACTTTAGCCTTTTTTTTAACCAATCAAGTTATATTGTATATCTCTTAATAGTTTAGGGGCTAGTCATGGGCAAACCTATATTACTTTGCTCATAAGAATAAATGCTTCTAGTTACTTTAGGAACCCATTTTGATCAGATAAGAAAGACACGTATGTTTATATGTATGAATAAGCTGCTGCACAAATCAAGGTAAAAGTCCACATATATGTTCTTCATATATGTTCTGGCAGAAAAAGAAAAAAGAAGGTTAGGGTTCGTTTTTCATATAGAAGAAATCAGAAGGAGTCGATTCTTTAGATAACATCAGAATCTAAAGCTTGTTATTGATAGTGATAAGTTGTTGTTCAAATTATAGAGGTACTAATTATTTCCCTTGTCTAATACTATTATTCATATATAAAAATCTCAATTTTCTTAGTTTGGATTTTTAATTAGGAACTTGTGATTATCACATCTTACTCTTGTCATGTACAAAAAAAAAGAAGTGATTTTGAGAATCATATACGTTATGTAAAATCTTGGCAATCTTCAATAAATGGGAATTCTTGTCTTAAGAAAGTAAAAATCCTTTTGGCAAGTTATGTGAATGCAAGGTGTTTGATAAAATTTGCAAATAACAAATGAACTTGTTATTAAAAGAAAGGGTGTCATGTATTTTGATAATCACAGTATGCTAATAGAATCTAGTTTATTATCTTATAGATTATATAAGATATCAAGTATGTAATCTATATGAGTAATATTAGTATGTCTATGTTTATGTGTTTAGGTGTGCAAGGCTAGCCATTTATCCGAGCAATTTTGCGATCTTGCCAAAAGGTGAGTAATGAGCAGACCAGAAATCCGTAAATTACACCTGAAAATAAGCTCATAAATTGAGTGTCAGGGCGTAAATTTACCTTGTCATCAGGTCTACAATTCATGTTATATAACATGTTAATGGTATTTTGTGCAGGTACTCATGTGGCATAGATGAATTGACATGATGAGCAAGTTTTATGATGAGCATGATTGACATAAGTGATAGTAAAGAATCACTTGTGAATTTCTTAATGGCATGTTCCAGGATAGTTAAGGATCCTTACAAAGCAAGCATTTCCTATGCCTCGTATTCATGTTAATTGTAAAATGCTCTTATTCACTAAGTTTTATACTTACCTTTCCATGTTGACATGTTTTTAGGTGAAACAAGCGGGTTAAAGCGAGAATAGAGTGGGAAGGCATGTTTGAGAAGTTAACGGTCAAAGCTTGTTTAGCATGGTTACAGGTTATCTTTTGAACCACGGTGTTATGAACTTTGAACACCCTCTTTTGTATGCAACATAGTAGTTGCATAGATTGTAAATGTGTCCATGTAGTATGTGTAACTAAACAAGTCTTTTGGTGGTCTAGTGTCCTGTTTATAGACAATCAGAATGTTGATTTTGGGTTCAAATGCAAGATCAGTGGATTTATAACTTCTTGGGTTGACATCTGGTCATGTGTTAACAAGTGTACATATTTTATGTGTTATGTGTACATGTTTTACGTACAGGTCTCGAAATGGGTTTTTGGTAAGAGAAGTAAGCGACAGGTCCAAAAAAAAAAAAAAAAATTATGGGTGTTTCAATAATGTTGGTGAGAGTCATAGGTTTAGACTCCTACCTCAAATCAGTTATAATATAAGCTGTGAATAACCACCAACAATAAAAATATATGGACAATGTGTTACAAATGTGCATTAGCAACTAACATTCAAGATTAATCATACCAAACCAACTCCAAGGCTCCCAGCTTATATATATATATATATATATATATATATATATATATATATATATATATATATATATATATATATATATATATATATATATATATATATATATATATATATATATATATATATATATATATATATATATATATATATATATATATATATATATATATATATATATATATATATATATATATATATATATATATATATATATATATATATATATATATATATATATATATATATATACTTTTACCTATCCAAAATTTACTGATTTTGAATATATGAAAAGTTGGTAATGATCAGAGGGTCTTCTACTATCCCAATTGATTAGCCCTCTTCCAGATATCTTATATAACATATAAACTAACTCTCATGTTCTTTTGAAAGTCCAATTGTACTCCTAAGTACTCTAACTACCTTAAAACATTAAATTAAACTCGACTAATTTCAAAACTGTTTTGACCTCCGACTGTTGTAACCTGTTTTTGACCCACTTCCCGACCTCCAATTCAGTTCTTGTTTCTTGCATTTGAAAGACAATTCAATTACCTATCCAGGGACTACAAGATCGCAATCTAAAAATTGATAGAACTCTAGATATGTTCAATACAATGGACCAAATATTTTGCCCAGTTTTTAATTACGAATTTAATTATACTAACCTAATTAATTACCCATAATTTATTTAATTAGAAGCCCTAATTATTATTATCATTGATATATCATTAGAATACAGATTTTATAATTAAATATAGCCAAAAGTCATCATATAATTATTAAGAATGAATTGAAAACAGTTAAATTGAAAAGGGATTTGAAGGTTTTTACCTTAAGAATAATGGAAGACAAAAAAAATAGGAAGAACCCTAAAACCCAAAAAAATGTCGACTTCTTGATTTCTCCAGGGATTATGTTTTGTTTTTAACTTAATTAACACCTTATATAGTTATAATACCAATCCTAACTCAAGTATAATTGCCATATATAATTTCCCTACTTTTTCTCTATTTTTTTTCCTTTTTTTTTCACTTAACCATCCTAACCCCTTCAATTTCGTTTTTTACTCCTTTTTATTATTAATAATTGTAATAATAATATTACCTTAATTTTTCTTAATTTATTTCAGCTCCTAAAGCCTCCAAAACCTCAAAACCGTAAAACTAGTCAAATTTACGCGTATACTGTAAAACACGTAAAATATACAGTTTTATAAAAACTCTTGAAATATTAAATAAAATAATTAACTAAGTCCTAAATGACTAAAAACCATCCCGAAAAATACTCCCGCGACTAATTACCTCATCTGAGTCCTCTAAATGCTAAACCTTAAATCGTAAAAATACAATTTTCTATAATACATATACGTATACATAAAACCACTAAATAACACCATCTTATTTCATAGTCACTAACATGTGAACTCATGAACATGAAAAAAATTCACACATCGTTTCACTCACAAGGTACCCCGTACCCGAAAACGATGTCCAAACCACACTCTATTCACACCAAATAACACATAAACACATAAAGACACATAATTTCACGAAATATGCCCAAATTAAAACTAAGTGACGAACCTGAAAACCGTGGTTGTCACATATAGATCATGTCATACCAAAAATATTAAGAATAGTTTGTGTTGGTTTCAATAATTCAAGCACTAAACAAGATTATGCAAGAGTCGTTATGTATTTCATTCCACTAATCACGACAAAGGCGAATACCAAGATTCATTTACTAGATGACATGGAATCCATTCAATCATATAAGTACCAGTTATAATCATGAATGAACCAAATACATAACAATGATCAAACATAATAGTATCGAGTGCGAGGACAAATCAACCACACTTATATTCACGAACCAGGGAGAAAGTGCGCTGCACAAACCTAATTGTGCGTCGCACTTCGCCCCTGCGAAGCTAATACAATCTATTCATAGTTCTACATATGCCTCAACCAAATACACAAGGTACTACTCCATGATCACAACAATAATAAACATCATATGCATAATAATTCCATAAATAATCATATAAAAGGGGATAATAGATTATACCAAAGCTTATATGATCCAAATGATGATTACAAGTTTTCCCAAATGAAAACTTTTAGAGCGTTATCAATCTTATAAGTTTAATATTGATAATAACATCTTAAATATAACCATGATGCCCTAAATTCCCTTAGAAACACTAGAATCCCTAAAAATGAGTTATAAACTCAAGAATGATAAACTATGAATGGAAAGTACACATGAATAAGTCATTAAGGATTATAAACAAGTTACAAACTATACTTTAAAGACATAATAATTCCTAAGAATAGTAAGAACAAACCATAAAAAGCTAAATACAAGTAAATGTACATAATAGTCTAGATCACCACCTAGAAACTCTTGGTAAAGAATGTTTCAAGCAATATAACTACTTAATATCTATGTACAAGTATTAAATATACTCTACTAATTATAATCTATCATATAAAGGAAAGGTAAATAATCACAAAATGCTAATATTCACTAATCTCAAGCTAATTACAAGAAAATGACCTAAAACCAAGATTAGGATATAAAATCCATTATACCTTGAATTAGATTCTAATCTTTTGCCAATAATTATTTAACTCAATTATGTATCATATTAAGATTATACATTTACTTCAATATAAAGTACAAGTTAATAAAACATAAGGTACAAGTTATCAAAGCATAGGATCTTAAGCTCCCATAATTATCCCTAGAATATGGTAAACCTATATAAACCCTTAAACCAAGAAAGTAGAAACCATAGAAGCCGTAAACATACTATATAAGCCCTATAATAAGTATACATAAGGATACAAACCCTAATTACCCAAAATAGAAAGTCATTAGGCTTAATGATATATAAACCCTTATATTAAGAAATCTACATGATCATAACCTAGTCTTTTAGGACAAGTCTAATGTTGATACAAAAGTTGGGTAGACTAAGCTTGACCCAAATTAGGCTTAATTTGGGTTCTTGTGGACTCCGGCTCTTGCACCAAGTGAAACTTGCTTTGAGGACCATACGAACTAAACAGACACCGTTAGGCTTACCATGGGTTTGTGACCCACGATTAGACTCCAGCGTGAGAGTAAGTAAGCGATTTGAGTATGTAGTGTTTAGGGTATTTGTGTGTATCGTACCTTTGTGGAACCTATGAGGTTCCTTTTATACTCGAGAGAGTCGTGGCTGGGCTCTCCTACTCTTGCGGCCAAAGGAATAGATAATGACCTAAAATAGCTTGATCCTTATCACATAACTAAGGCAAGTGTATATCCCTCTCCTTTAGGCGAATATATGTATATGATAGATTATATTCTCGCCTGATCCTGTCGCACTGCGACAAGGACTCGGCTAAGTAATTAACCTTATGTGCGACAACGGTTTACCGGGCCTCATGGGCTTGCGCGCGCATCACATAAGCATTCAATCCATTCCTGATGGATGCGGGTAGTACCCGTGGGTTGGACTATCCAGCCCGACTAGGGACTATACGTCATCATGTCACCCCAGTCTAGTGGTCACAGGTTCTAATCGCGACTACTAGAGTATAAACCACTCATGCCCTTGTGGAAACATCGTCAATAGAAATACCACGCACAACCCACATGAAATGAGTTTGAAAAAGTATCCACGTCAGAGTCCACTATCACAATCCTACATCAAGAACTGGGAAAGACACTAACCACGTCAGAGGAGCCAACCAGGAAACACCGTAGGATGAACAAAGCATTTTAGACACGTGTCGCAAGATCCCACGCGTCCATAATGTATATAAATGCAGTCTGATAGACATTCAACCTTCTTCTTTGCATATCCAAATAATCCTCCCACCATTGTTGAAAATAGCAGGAAACGAAACTGAGAACAAAAAACAATACCACCTTAATACTTAGATCTTACTAGGTTAAAAAGTTCGTTTTGTCTCGAATCGATTCGAATTGATAACGGTTAAACGTGTGACTCAGTTGTTCTTGGTGGATAAAAGATAAAAGTGTCGTTGATTATCTATTATAAACTACAAATGAAAACTTGAGAAAGTATAAAACAAATGACAAATAAAAAGTAGTAAAATAAATTTAAGACTTAATAAAAAGTAAATGTAAAAATAAAATAAGATAAGATAATTTAAAAAAACTTGATAAAAATGGCGGGAAATAAATGTAAACTTTGAAAAATAACTAAGTAAAATAAACCCAGGACTGCGGTCAGATCGCAACAAGCGATCGCAACAAGCGATCACAACTTGGATCGCAGTCAAGCGATCGCAACTTGGATCGCAGTCGAGCGATCACAACTTGGATCGCTGTCAAGCGATCGCAGTCAAGCGATCACAACTTGGATCGCAGTCAAGCGATCTCATCTTGGATCGCAGTCAACGATCGTAGCAACCGATCGTAGCTTGGATCGTAACCAACGATCGTAGTTTGTGATCGCAAGAGAGATCGCAGTTTTGTGATCGCAGTATTTGATCGCAAGTAGAAACCCTAAGGCTTATGCGATCACAATACTCGATGGAACATTAAAAACCCTTAGAACTTTACGATGGAATGTAAAAGGGAAATAAGCAAAAACTAAATAAGCACTTTTCTAATAAGCATTTACCAACAACTTAACTAAATCAATATTAAGAAGAACTAAATAAGCAACGAATGAAAAACTTAAAAAAAACTAAATAAGAAAGATTTATAAAATCAACTTTTAAAAAGATTAAACTTTTTAAAATATGATAACTAGGTTTTTGCCTAATTAAAAAGATTCGTTGATGTGTGTGTCTTAACGAATTGATCTAGGTTCTATGTGCGACTCAGTCGTTCTTTGGTGAAACAAATAGTTGTGTCGTTGTAGTATATTAAAAGTGCAAAAACAATTAAGATAAATCTACAATTTAATCTTAAAATAAATGACGGGAATTTAAAGCGAGACTAAAAGTAAATGGCACTTAATTAAATCTAAACTAATTGAAAGTAAAGGGGTGCAATATTAAAAATTTGAAAAATAAATTAATTAAATGACTAAAAATAGAAGCATGACGAAAATTAAATTTGACAACGTAATATAATTTGAAAACTTAAAAATAAATCACGTAAAAAAAAGGGCGGGAAATCAAAATTCAAAATAAAAAAAAGAAAAAAAGAAAAGGAGTCCGATCGTACTACGATCGCAACCAACTAAGGTGGTTGGATCGCACCCGGATCGTAGCTTGATCGCAGTCTAGATCACACTTGGTGATCGTAGCCTACGATCGCACTTCAATGCGATGGAAACAAAAGGTGGTGGTCGTACTCTAGGGATCGTACTCCACCACGATCGCAACAAAGTGGATCGCAGTGGGTGATCGTGACCAAGCGATTGCACTCGGATCGCACTCTATGATCTTACCCACGATCGCAGTGAGTGATCGTGGTGGGGATTATGGAGTGTGATCGAGTTGTGATCCTAGTCCTTGATCGCAACAATGGATCGCAAGTAGAAACCCTAAGGGTTTATGCGATCGCACTTGTTGGATCGTACCAAGCAGAAAAAAGCAGTTACGATGGGAATAAGGAAAACAGAATAAGCAAACGAAATAAGCACTAAGACAAATAAGCAAGTACCAAAGAAACACTTTTGAATATAAGCAAATAACAAACCTTAATTTAAAACGAGATTAAGAAAAACAAAATAAGCTTAAATTTAAAAACTTTTCAAAACACAAAATAAGCAAACTAAATAAGCAAACTTTTGAAAAGATGAAACTTTTTAGAAAACTTAAAAAAAAAATAAGTTAAGTACAAAATAAGCCAATAAGATTGTTAAACTTATAGCTTATCTCATACAAAAACTTAGATAAAAGTAAAAAGATAAACTTTTTAGTAAAATAAGCAAAGAGATTAAGCAAAAACTTGCTTAATCCGAAATTTGTATAAACCAAAAAGAAGAAAAGTAGAAGGAGAATGATGATAAGAAACTTGATCAAAGGTAAATAAAGATTAAAGCAACAAAATTAAGAACACTTACTTTGAATTAAAATGAATTAAACTGCAAGACAAGTATTTAAATTTGACATGAAAAGTAAATGTGCACAAAATTAAAGATGGAAGAACTAGTGTCACTCTAGCCAACAAAATGAAAATGAATTAATCCTAAACTATATATAGGGGAGGATTAAGAAGCTTCCTCCCCTCCTTCATTTCTTCTTAATTGCACCATTAAGTCCTTCCCTTCGTAATCTTTTGTTAATCTTGGACTTTAATGACTTTTGGCTCGGGATTTCTTTAAACTCGTCTTTTGATTCTTCAATAAATAAGACTTGAGTTCTTCGGCTTTTAGTAAACTTCCGTCTTTTGACTTTTTCTTCGATAAATCTTCAGAATTGGTCTTGGACTTCCGTTCTTTTTGCACTCTTGACTTCTTGACTTCGTCTTTCGTCTTTTTCTTCGATAAAAGCCCGTGAATGCCCGTGTTTTCTCCACTTTTCACCTTTTCGTCCTAAATCACAACAAAAACACAAACCACACATAATTCCGACATAAAAGACATAAAATACACGTTTTGGCTCGGTTATTATTGTAATTAAGTGGTAAAAAGGATGGGTGTTAACACACCTATCAAATCTCCTACACTTGACCATTGCAATGTCCTCATGCAATGCATTAGTTACAAAGCATGTTTACACTTTTCATCATAATCAGTCCACCTTGGCCTTTATTAAAGAGATAGAAGACTATAAACATTCAAACCAAAGAAATCAAAAGCATACCTTGGGTTTTGGAAATGTCATGAATAATCATCATCCTCATGTTTTCACTTTCTCCAAACCAAGCTTAAAAATAAGATCATTGTTATTATAAGTTAGCAAACTAACACGAAATCATGTGGGCCAATTATTCACTTAGACTCCCTTATTCCTAGGTGTATCTCTTATATTTTATGATTGTATTGAATGATCACGGGGATACATTGTTTGACTTATTTCGATAGTTATTTAGTCCGAAAATAAAGTAATACGATTTAATCAATAGTTAGCTAAAGGACAAAATCTTTTAAAACTGCTTCTCGGGACCTCATAAAGTTCATATCTTGGCATAACTCGCTTCGCGATTTGAGACCTTTCTCGGACCGATATTTGGCAGCGACTTCATACTTTAAACCTTGAGAGACGTTCATGAAATTATGGTCTTCTCTTCATATAGGAATTTCTTCACTTGAAGTTTTGAGAGATTCATACTTGGACCACGACTTCTTCATTTTTCTCCAATCTTTATTTTGGACTTTGATATACCACGATCCGCCTCCTTTTATGACTTGGATCTATTTATCCTCATACCTTGCTAGGGTCTTTTCGGATACACTTCTCCATGACTTTTGGGGAGTTTTTGCTTTTCGTCGTGTGTCTCGATCCTTCATATTGATTTTCGATAAATGATTCTTCACATCACTTTGGATCTTTAGCAACAAAACGTAGCCCTCATGTCTTGTTAGGACCTTTTTGGACTCGCCAATCTTTGCATCCCGCTTCAATAAGTTATGCCTTGGCTATGAACTCTAATCCATACCGAGCAACTTTTAAACGATCTTGGGCTAGAAGCTAAGTAACTTTTCAAATCGTACAACCTTATTTATTGCAGACAAATTTATTAGCAAGCGATGGGAGAATAGGCTTATAATTAACTCACATAAATTCACGAAAGAATACCAAACTTATAATTGACTCTATCATCTCTCGTTATCCACAGTTTAAAATCTCAAGGAATGAGACTCGTGGATACTTAGCCTATTAAATCAAAGTTTTGGGTTTTCGAGTCGCCTATAGGATCTTGCAAATTCTTAGACTCTTTCAAGTTTAGAAATCGCATTTTAAAGTTCCCTTGATAAGCGACTCTCTAGGATCAATTATAGGAACTTGTGAAAAGTTCTTGTTCTTAACCCGTGAGAGTTAAGACTTTCGCGTTTTATAGCTCCCTATATAAAAGCCTAGCAAAACTTGACTTAAACGCGTTAAGGATACTAGCTAGAGTAACTTAGGTAAGTAAACTCGGGTTGAGTCAAAAGATTCACAACGTTTGAAAATTAAAACCACTTTATTAAACATTTATTCTAGCAAGGAAAGAAAATAACTATACAAAGGAAAAAACTAATAGGCCAAAATAGATCAAAAATTTTGAAAAATGTCGAAAAATTGATTTTCCGGTTAAAATGAGGACAAATACAAGGAAAAGGCCACTTAACATCGATAGAAGTCCCCCCTACACTTATCATAAACATTGTCCTCAATGTTTAATCATGGGGGAGTAAAGTCCCCTACACTTAGGACATTGTGCATTTTGTTTAAATCTCGCTAAGGAAGAGACAACTAAAGAGATTCCTATTTTAATATTGAGAAAATATAAAATAGTGAATCGAAAAGAGTTTAGGATAGAACCGGGAAGACGGGAACACAGAATCATGGTTCGTCAAAAATTAGCAAGAGTGGATCATTGAGCGCTCGAATCCCTGATTAGAAGAGGAGAGGAAATGGCAAACACCAGCGGGTCTCCCCTACATTTAGGATAAAGAAAGCGAAAAGATAGATACATGGGTTGCCTCCCAAGAAGCGCTTGATTTTTTATTACCGAGTCGTGAGCCTGACTCGACCTTGATCATCATAGGAAGAAGCATGAAACATATCCACCAGGATCAAAGACATAGTTTTCGTCCATCAAATAGCACAGGCTTAAGGCAAACAAGGCAACCCAAAGAAGAGTAGGCAAGGTTCCCTTAAGCAGCGATGGAGCACGGTGGAAGCAAGGGTGAAGTGGTGCAAGCAGATTTCCATGAGTTCCAAAGATATTTCCTTTTATTTCATCAGGTGGATACTGAGATGGCTGTAGAATATCAATACCGGGGTCGAACACCTTTTCCTTTAAGGGAAAATAGCACTCAGGCTCAGCAGAATGTGAAGAAGATCCGCGATGAAAATGCACAACCTCGTCCTCAGAAGGGGGACAAAGACGTGTTAAATCATATGTGTTGTGGATATGGGTGTCGACCGGTTTCTTCTCCTTTGAAAGAATGTTCTTCAAATCCAAAGTAGGATCAAGACGATAATCTTCAAAATCATAAGGAGGAGCATCACTCTCATGAGGGAAGTAAGTGTTGAGAAACGTAGAGAAGTCTTCCTCAAATGAGTAATCGTCCAAAGTAGGATCGAGTGATGGCGGAGGATCTTCATCATGTGAAGAATCGCTCGAAAGAGTATCGGCCTCATCAAAATCATCATATGTGGGCAGGTCGGGATACTCGGAGGTAAGGTCATCATAATCATCCGAATTTGAGCTAGAATCATCATCATAAGCATCAAAGATCGGTGGAGAATCATAAATGGGAGAAGGTTCCAAATTGGAGAGAGAATCATCCACATCATCTTAAAAAAGTGGATTATCAATGCAAGAGTCGAATAGAGGATTGTTGTAGATGACAAAATCATCGAGCACATTAATCATATTCACTGATTCTCGTCCAAAGGATTTGCTTGTAAGCTTCCCCATTTTAAAAACTTGTGAATCATTCCCGACTCTTAAGATTAACTCACCTTCGGCCACATCAACTAGAGCTCTTCCGATTCTCAAGAATGGCCGACCAAGTATTAAAGGAATACGAGGTTCCATTTCATAATCAACAACCACAAAGTCGACCGGGAAAGTAAATGTGCCAACTTTAATGAACACGTCTTCGGCTATACCAACGGGGTAAGCGAGAGTGCGATTTGCAAGTTCAAGAGTCATCTTTGTTGGAGTGAGGTCGGGTAATGATAGTGTTTTCCAAACACTTAAAGGGATCAGATTTATACTGGCCCCGAGATCAGCAAGGGCAGTAAATTCTTCAGTTTTGTTGAAAACGCAAGGCAACACAAAACGACCGGGATCTCCAAGCTTTTTCGGAAGTTCTTTAAGAATAACTACAGAGCAGTTTTCATTTAAGCGTGTGTTGGCGAGCTCAATCAACTTTTCCTTCTTGTTAAGCAATTCCTTGAATGCTTTGACAAATTTTGGCGTGTGGACAAGTGCTTCGAGAAAGCTAATGTTGAAGTTCATTTGAGAGATCATCTTCACATAGCTCGACACTTGAGAGTCATCCTTGGTTAGCATTTTGGTCTTGCCTAAGCGAGAAGGATATGGGATATTAGGTTTGGGTGGTGAAGGTGAAGGTGTAGGTAAAGGTTGAGATGTTGAAGGTTCCTTCCTAGGTACATCGTCATGACGAGGCGGAGACGGTAATGGTGCACTAATACTAGGTGTAGGAAGAGTAGGGATAAATGGTGGTGGAGGAGGTGTAGATGATGGGGGTGGGATCGGTGGATCGACAATGGTAATTCCACTACGAGTAGTAATAGCACTCACATTTGCTCGGGGATTGGTGATGGTGTTTGAAGGTAGAGAACTCGAAGAAGAAGGTTGAGCGGCGGGCAAGAAACTAGCAAGCATATTATTTAAATCATTTGTTTGATTGCTGAAGGAGGATTGGATATTATCTCGAAGCTCGGATCTTATCTCATTTCCTTGCTTGGTAATATCTCCTTTAAGATTGATAATTTGACTCTGTAGATTCTTGATTTGCTCACCTTGGGTTCTCATGATGGCTTCAACATCGGGGTTAATGGGTGGGGCTTGTTGAGCGGGTGGGTGATAAGGATTAGAAGCTCTTGGTGGGATTTGGTTGCTTCTAGTGTAATTGTTGGCGAGGTTTTGGTTTTGAGGAGAAAAACTGGGTGAAAGGTAGTTGTTTGATCGGTAACTCAGCAAATTTCTATCCCCTTGAGGTCGAGCTTGGTAATTTTCCGGTGAATAATTACCATAAGCTGCATACACATTTTCCAGATTTCCTTGAGTGGAAGGACAATCGGTGTATGAGTGAGGACCACCGCATGTTTCACAAGAAGGTGCAACCGCTTTAACTTGTTGTTGTTGGTTTGAAGCGAGAAGCAAGATACTTTTGCTCATTTCAGTCATCATGCGGGTGAGTTCGGTCATATAAGGGCTTACTGAAGTGGAAGAAACATTGACTCTCGGGTTGTTCCTTGAAGAAGCAGAGGAATCCCAGTTTTTGTGGTGAGTAGTCATGTTCTCAATAAGCTCTCTACACTCCTCGGGTCTCCTTTTCTTGAATGTGCCACCGGCGGCTGCATTAATCGTATCACGATCTCGAAAAGTCAATCCGTTGTAGAAAGTATCAATTAAGGTCACAGGGAGCATGTTGTGGTTTGGACAACGATCAATCAAGACATTATATCTTTCCCAAGCATCAAAAAGAGATTCATCGGGATCTTGCATGAAACCGCTGATTTGATTGCGAAGGCTCGTGACCATGGATGGTGGAAAGTAGCGCGAGAAAAAGCGTTGAGTCATGTCATCCCAAGTGTGAATTGAATTCTTCGGGAGACGATCAAACCATTTCTCGGCGTGATGCGATAAAGTATGTGGGAAGAGTTGTAGGCGAAGAACATCCATTGTGGCACCAGGCAACTTCATGCTTTGAGTGATTGTAATGAACTTGTCGAGGTGTTTGTTGGCATCATCATCAGGCAATCCACGGAATGGGTTAGTTTGCACTTGCTGAATCATGTGGTGCTTCAACGAAAACTCTGGAGCCGTGATTTGCATTGGCGCAATCGGTCCTCCTCGTCCAAACATTGTAGGTTGACAAAGCTCCTCCATTGTCCGAAGATCGGGCTGTGGAAGAACATTGTTGTTATTGTTGAGGTGCGGTGGATTATTATTGTTGTTAACACCTGACATACTTAAATCTTCTCGAGTCTCGGGCTCTTGATAATTAGAAGATCTAGTATGCATACACCTACAAAGACAAAAGAAAACAATACCAAACACAAAGACAATATATATACACAATAAAGATAAAATCTTTTGGGAGTTTTGAAATTTTTAATTTTTATGGATTTTTATCAATTTTAATTTTTATGATTTTTTGAATTTTTTATGCAAGAAAAATAACGCTCACAAGTGAACGGATCCCAAAAAGCAACGCGTCTCTCACAGAAAACCGTTAATCTTTACGAAAAGAGCCGACAACGGCGCCATTTGATAACTAGGTTTTTGCCTAATTAAAAAGATTCGTTGATGTGTGTGTCTTAACGAATTGATTTAGGTTCTATGTGCGACTCAGTCGTTCTTTGGTGAAACAAATAGTTGTGCCGTTGTAGTATATTAAAAGTGCAAAAACAATTAAGATAAATCTACAATTTAATCTTAAAATAAATGACGGGAATTTAAAGCGAGACTAAAAGTAAATGGCACTTAATTAAATCTAAACTAATTGAAACTAAAGGGGTGCAATATTAAAAATTTGAAAAGTAAATTAATTAAATGACTAAAAATAGAAGTGTGACGAAAATTAAATTTGACAACGTAATATAATTTGAAAACTTAAAAATAAATCAAGTAAAAAAAAGGGCGGGAAATCAAAATTCAAAATAAAAAAAAAATAAAAAAACAAAATGAGTCCGATCGTACTACGATCGCAACCAACTAAGGTGGTTGGATCGCACCCGGATCGTAGCTTGATCGCAGTCTAGATCACACTTGGTGATCGTAGCCTGCGATCGCACTTCAATGCGATGGAAACAAAAGGTGGTGGTCGTACTCTAGGGATCGTACTCCACCACGATCGCAACAAAGTGGATCGCAGTGGGTGATCGTGACCAAGCGATCGCACTCGGATCGCACTCTATGATCTTACCCACGATCGCAGTGAGTGATCATGGTGGGGATTATGGAGTGTGATCGAGTTGTGATCCTAGTCCTTGATCGCAACAATGGATCGCAAGTAGAAACCCTAAGGGTTTATGCGATCGCACTTGTTGGATCGTACCAAGCATAAAAAGCAGTTACGATGGGAATAAGGAAAACAGAATAAGCAAACGAAATAAGCACTAAGACAAATAAGCAAGTACCAAAGAAACACTTTTGAATATAAGCAAATAACAAACCATAATTTAAAACGAGATTAAGAAAAACAAAATAAGCTTAAATTTAAAAAAAATTCAAAACACAAAATAAGCAAACTAAATAAGCAAACTTTTGAAAGATGAAACTTTTTAGAAAACTTAAAAAAACAAATAAGTTAAGTACAAAATAAGCCAATAAGATTGTCAAACTTATAGCTTATATCATACAAAAACTTAGATAAAAGTAAAAAGATAAACTTTTTAGTAAAATAAGCAAAGAGATTAAGCAAAAACTTGCTTAATCCGAAATTTGTATAAACCAAAAAGAAGAAAAGTAGAAGGAGAATGATGATAAGAAACTTGATCAAAGGTAAATAAAGATTAAAGCAACAAAATTAAGAACACTTACTTGGAATTAAAATGAATTAAAGTGCAAGACAAGTATTTAAATTTGACATGAAAAGTAAATGTGCACAAAATTAAAGATGGAAGAACTAGTGTCACTCTAGCCAACAAAATGAAAATGAATTAATCCTAAACTATATATAGGGGAGGATTAAGAAGCTTCCTCCCCTCCTTCATTTCTTCTTAATTGCACCATTAAGTCCTTCCCTTCTTAATCTTTTGTTAATCTTGGACTTTAATGACTTTTGGCTCGGGATTTCTTTAAACTCGTCTTTTGATTCTTCAATAAATAAGACTTGAGTTCTTCGGCTTTTAGTAAACTTCCGTCTTTTGACTTATTCTTCGATAAATCTTCAGAATTGGTCTTGGACTTCCGTTCTTTTTGCACTCTTGACTTCTTGACTTCGT
The DNA here is from genome assembly GCA_025667525.1 of Glebionis coronaria. NCBI lineage: Eukaryota > Viridiplantae > Streptophyta > Magnoliopsida > Asterales > Asteraceae > Glebionis > Glebionis coronaria. The sequence goes on from CM046881.1 coordinate 402,567,336, forward strand.
CTTTCGTCTTTTTCTTCGATAAAAGCCCGTGAATGCCCGTGTTTTCTCCACTTTTCACTTTTCCGTCCTAAATCACAACAAAAACACAAACCACGCATAATTCCGACATAAAAGACATAAAATACACGTTTTGGCTCGGTTATTATTGTAATTAAGTGGTAAAAAGGATGGGTTTTTACACACCTATCAAAATACTTAAATGAAAATAAGCTAAACACGAAATAAGCAAAAAACACAATAAGGTAAGAACATCAATCGCATGAAAATGATAAGAACAAAAAGATAAGCACTTTAATCAAATAAGCATAAAGATGAAACAATCTACATACTTTTACCGAATCAAACAAAAGATTAAAACAAGAAAGGAAGAATAAGATTGATTATGAAATGCTTAAAATTAAGATGAAAATTAAAGATTCAAGATTACAAGATTTAAAGATGAAAGATTTAAGCAAACTTAAAAGAAAATTTATAGAGAGAAATTAAAACTAGAGAAAGTAAATACTCCAACTCCTACTTACCTTAACGGAAACTAAATCTACAAACTAGCTAACCACCAAAATGAAATGAGAGGTCTTCTATTTATAGCAGGAGGGGAGGAGTTGTTGCTTCTCTCTTTCTTTTTGTCTTTTCGTCTTTTAATTTCTTCGTCTTTCTCGACGTTGTCTCGGGATTTGTCGATATGAAATGAACTCGTCTTCTAATTTTCTTCTTTTATTAGATTTGGTTCTTCGACTTCGTTAAACTTCCATCTTTAGACTTTTTCTTCGATAAATCTTCAGAATAGGCCTTTGACTTCTGTTCTTTTTGCACTCTTGATCTTTTGACTTTGTCTTTTGTCTTTTTCTTCGATAAAAGCCCGTGAAAGCCCGTGTTTTCTTCCTTTTTCATCTTTTGGTCCTAAAACACAACAAAAACACAAACCACGCATAATTCCGACTTTTACGACATTAAATACACGTTTTGGCTTGGTTTTTATTATAATTAAGTGGTAAAAGGATGAGTGTTTTCACACTTATCACACCTCCAACCCCCGTCTCAAAATATCTGCAAAGAAAGAATGGTAGCATAGCTGTTTGATGTAACATCCCGCATATCAGAACAAGAACTCTCCCGTTTCGCCACGAAATACCATATATCAACAGATGTCCATCCAACTGTACCCGATCCACAAGCATATATATTGGAAGTTTCCCCGATGGAAAAATTGGTATATACACCAGGTTCATCGAGTTTTCCAACAATCGCATGCCCCTAAGCCGCTTTCTGATGGATTTACTAAGCTACTACAACATACACCTTTCACAACTGCATTGTATAGGCGTCGCCAAAATCTCATATTTTGAAATAAACTGCTTACTTAAGAATGTTGACCCAATAATAAACCTGTTCCGTGCCTTTTACAGACCCTCGTGGATAAACGGGTGGATATCTTTTGCAAAACCCCCTGGTCAATTACAATGTTACTCGGTAAAGATAGATTCGCTGAAGAAGTGGAACGACAAATTCTTCTGGGTAGATAAGGCTGTTTTTCCATTCGATTACGATTTCATCACTCTCGAGACAATGATGAAAGATGACTGCCCCATTGCCGGCTCGTACAATGAAGAAGACGCACAGGTAATTACCACCGACCGGATACCAATGCAGGAATACCCAGAGGCCCTTCTATACGCCCTAGGGCTGAGCCACACTTCAACCCTTCCTGCAAACCACCTCCCTCAATACTTTGATGAATTCGACCATGGTAAGGACCTTGTAGTCCAAAAATCAAAAATCCAAATGACGTATTCGCATATACTCACATATTCCTCACACTTTTGTAGAACTAACTTATACGCAGCTTGTGAAGCGCGAGAATCTGTGCGCGGCGACTATGCGCGCTCGGCCTTTCACACTGTTCGAGCTATGAAATGGATGGCGCGTTGGCCAACGCACCGTAGTCTTGGAGTTCCCATCCCAACACTAGGAGGGGGCACCGAGAGGATAACTGCAGTGAATGCTACTCCCATCCGAAGTGTGCCATGCATCATAGGGTCTTCGTCAAAAGAAACGGATCTGGGAGGGGAGGAAAGCCATGGTTTCAAAGGGGTCCCCTACACAGGCCCACTAGAAGAGAGCATACCGGTTCCTAGTTATAAAAAATTATCGTGCTCCCCCACACAACAAATTCCCAAAAGGGGGAGAACGTGACAGATTAGACCTCGCGCCGATGTGACTTCGTGGGGAATACTCTCAAGGCCGCGGGAAAAGACACATATGTCCAGGTACATCACCACGCCATTCCTTATCATTAGCTCAAATCAAACAATGTGTGTACTTTCCTAACACGCGTAGGGTATTAAATTTGCAGCTCCCACGCTGCAACGACCAAAGCTGGTGCAAGCACCTCGAAGTCTACTAAATTAGTGCCCTCCTGGAAGTGTACCCGCTCATGCGTACTGGACTGCACAACTGTATGCGAGGATTTTATCCTCCACTTAACTCCCCCTGGTCGCGCCCAACACTTGCAGGAAATGCACACCACAACACTAATGAGAGAGTTGGACACAATTACCTCAAAAGAAATAACTCTAGTCGTGCATTTGAAAAAGAAGGTATCACAACTATCAGAGAAACTGGCACAGGCAAATCAAAAGGTCCACCAAGCAGCAGAACAAAAAGACCACGAACTCGCAATTGCCAAGTACGAACTTGCACGTTTGCGCGCTGTGTCCAGCATAAATGCAGGATCCATCCAATATTTAGAGGATGAAAAGGCAACATTATTTGAACTTATAGATCGCGAGCGCTGCTTGCGTGTGAATCAGGAGGATGACAATCGTTGGGCTATGTCGAAGTTGGAAGAAGGTATGAGTGCCCTTACGTCAAATTTTAACAATTTCGTTGCCAATTGTCACAAAGATATGGCTAAGAAATCCGAGATTCTGAAGTATATGAGCACCGATTTTGATGAAGAGCTTTATCCATACCTCACCGCTGTGCGCGCGTAGAATCATTGGTTAATAAAGTATGGCCTGCCATTAGCTGCGAAAAGTTACATGGAGCAGCCCAACCTCCATAAAGTGATCAGGGATATCTTCGATGCAGCGCGGCTACTAGGACAAAGCCTCGCCATAGAGCGCGCCTTGAAGGAGAAGTTACTAACCAGAACCCTGGAGGGTAGTGAAATTTACTCTAGGTACGCACAACTCTTTGATGCTGCATTCCATAGACTAGAAGGCCTCCCACTGCCCATCATAGACCGCCTTGAGAAAGACCAAGATTTCCTATAAGTGTGATCATAGCCGGCCTTACCTTAGCAAGCCATTGCGCAGAAAGAGCGGAAGAAGGTCCCTCTGCCCTAGCCAAACCGGATATTTCTCAACTACAGGTCCCTGTCTACATCTTTGGTGCACCAATAATGATCTCGCTAGAAGACAAGTTGAAACAGCACGTGAGACGTGTTGCGAAGAAGAACCGGACTTCAACTAAAGGTGTCGCTATTGGTTTAGGTTTAGCACACCCCAGTCGATCCGATAGTGTACTAGTTAGATTACCATCCATCGATGTGTATCAGACTCGTGTGCTGCAATGTATGAAGGAGGCATGGGTACAACATTCCGCGTCATTGAACCCGACGCACCGCAGGTTGAAGAGGTCGCTGTCAGCGAACGACCTCCTATAGAGGGCACCTTTCTTTACTATTTGCCTTGTACGAACTACGCACAATAATTTTGGAAATTAAGGAAGTTGTATAATATTTATGAAAACCCGTATTTTTGCCAATACGTAGCGTCCTGCGCTATGCTCACGTTCCTTGTTTATATACGCGTGTCCAGGTGTCTGTATCTACGTCTGAGTGAGACAGAACGCCTATTTATGAGTACACTCATTGGAGTGTAACTCTAAACTTATAGGAGAGTCGAAAGTCATTACGTGTGGTCCTGCCACTACTACCATAAGCAATGTCATAAAGAATGACAAGTTTGTTAGGCGTGCACATTGTATCTTGTGCATATCCATCATAAAGTATGCGGACTCCTACACTTACCACAACGTCTTGTGGGAAGCTTCCTAACAAAGGATACCTGATCCGGCGTCGCTGGGGGTGCATCCCTCTTACACGGCAAGTTTAATTAGTAGGGTAAACTTAGTCCTCTTATTTCACCGGGAAACGTTTATTGTACATGTACACTGGAAGGCCAAATTTATACATATTTCAGAAAAGAAACAACACTCTTATGCATAAAAGATAGAAAATAAAAAGATTATTTGGGTTGCGGAGCTAGCTAGGAACCGCAACATTTTATTCATACTTTTTGCCAATTTTGAAATAAATAACAAAAAAGGAAACCCTAAAAAAACGACAATAAAGAAAAAATACATGGATCCTTATTGAGGTTATTAGTAGCCAAGAGAATGGTCCATGCTAACTATGCAATATCTCAGGGAGAATATCGTCCATAATTTTGGCTGCCTCTCAACTCACTTCTTGTAGGGTTGGATACTAAATCCGCATAGCCATGCGCACCCATCCCAGTCCATGAGAGTCCTTTGCTTGCCTGACCGCGTCGTTGTGTGCTTCGTGCTGCTGGTAGTACGCCCATACAATCCCGCTGCCACACGGTGCGTGCAGTTATCCTGGTTGCGGGGGCGACTGCTCCCCTACGTTGTTGCTAGTGGTTACCTTTGGACGAGAGCAGTGTTGCTGCGCGCCGCGCTATATTTCCAATTGATGTTGCTAGGGAGCCAAGAGTATGCCCCAGCTTTGAGAGTAGTCCTCCTCCCTCTGCGCCTTTGGTTGAGAGTGGGCCAGTAACCATGTTATAATTTGTCCTACGTCTTGAGTCCGCTTGGAATCTCTGAAAACGCGCCACTATTTTACGAGCATCCTTATGTATAAATGGCCAAAAGTATCCTGAGCGAGTGACTTCCTCAACCACAACTACCGGGCCACGAGGACATACTCTTCTGTGCGCGGCTTCCACCACTGCCCGCATTTGATCTGGTACATCCGACGATTACCTGATTGTCTATACAACGTTTCTTTGACAATTTTAAAGTGCCTAGCTCGCACCTGTATTTGCCTAGCTTTCCTTCTGCTGATTGGCAACTTGTTATGTGACAAAAACTTTCTAATAGGTGTAATCTATGTTGGTGACTCCATGTCCGCACTAACATTCTTGTGCAAGATAAAATCAACTAAAAATGACTAGGAGTCTTTTCCATGTCCATAATTGAAAGTTGGTCCATGTCCACCGAGATTTCGCCCTCCTTTTCTACAACCCTTCGTATAGCAAATTCTTCGAACTGCGCCGTCATGTCCCGTATCTTTTTCGTGTACTGGATTAGCACCTGCCCTCATGGCTCGAATGACCCGTCGACCCTACTTACTACTAGGGGGTTGTTTGTGTAGGCCACTAGGCTCCTCATGCCCATTCTAAGTGCCAATCTGAGACCTGCTATGAGGGCTTCAAAATTTGCTTCCATGCTAGTTGTAGGGGAGTCAAACAGCAATGCGTACGTAATTTTTATGTCGCCCTGGTTCGTGAGGATGAACCTGCATCTGGTCCTCCATTCTTTGCGAAGCCTGTCGAGAAGAGGACACACGGGAGCCTTGACAGTGAGCCCTTGCGCACGAATATGCTCTTCGCCTGGGACTCTTCCGAGATACGCCTCCTTCTTTTATCTGTGGTGATCTCTATATCGTGCTGACACTTGTCTACGTGCTTCCTTTTAGCGCTTGTGCTAGAAGTACTGTTACCCCCTTCGAGTGTGTCTATGTTACGGATGGTAACTACTCCATCTTGTACTAGAAATTTGAACATACCAAGTGTTGTGGAAGGTACTGCGCGCAATGTCTTTAGTGTCGGCTGTCCAATTATCCCGTTGTACGACGATTGAGACAACACAACCATGAAGTTCGTCCACTCCGTCATCGAGTGTTCTGCGTTCCCAATGGTCACCCGTGTGCAGAGGTGTCCCAGTGGTCGAGTCTTATCACCGCTAAACCCTGTGAGGATCTGTGATGTCTCTTCTAGCTCCTTCCTTATTTCCCATGGGAGCCGTGCGAAACAATGTTCGTTTAATATGTTCGTTGTAGACCCCCATCGACGCACATGCCTTCTATAGTGTGGTCCCAGAGGGCTATGTCAATTCTCAGCGACCAACTCTATAGTCCATATTTGAAAGAATAGGGAATGCTATTTCTTTATCGTGCAAAAATTCCGTGACCACCCTTCTTTGCATGAAAGATTTTTCCCTATCTACCGTGTATATGGTTATGGGTTTATCCTTTTGTTTCTTCACTTCAACCTTCTTCGTATCCGTGTTCTTTCTCTAATCTCTCATCAGGTGGTTCAGCTTCCCTGCTTTTACCAGGCTCTCAATGTGCCTTTTCAACTGAATACACTCATTAGTAGCGTGCCCTTTATCATCATGGTATTTGCAGTGCTTTGTGTTATCCCGTTTATCTGTTGGTCCCATCATTGGGCTAGGCTTTGGAAAACTTGCTCCTTTTGATAGGAATATCTCCCTGGAGGTTTTTTGTAGCGGGATGAACTTGATGTTGTTGTTGTTGCGTCCTTGCTTTGCTGCTCCTTGGAAGTCCAACGTGTGACTGATGTTTTGCCTATATGATTGTTTCTTGGGCATGTCTTGGTACTTCTAGCCTGACGGCATCTGCTTGCTATGTGCTGCTGCGGTCTCTCCTTGAATAAATGCTCGGACCTATTTCATTACCCCGTCAAATGTTGTCAAGGTTCTGTCGTTCAACTTTTTTATTAGGTCCGGATTTGTGATGCCTGCGAGGAATCCATGAATTTTTAGAATCTCCGGGCAATCCTTAATCTAGTTGCATTCAGATTTAAAGCGCTCCATAAAGTCTTCTAGGCTTTCGTTATGCCTCTGTTTCACTCTCGTAAGTGAAACCGGGCTTTTGTCATACTTCTTCTGCTACACATAGTTTCTTCGGAACGCTCTTAGAAGTTCTTCGAACCCATGAATGCTCCTTCACGCGAGATGGTCGAACCATGTCCGAGCGTTCCCGATGAGCGTCGAGTTGAACATATGACACCACACGGCTTCTGGCCATTGCTCTATCCCTGCCTGAGATTCGAACACTTTTAGGTGATCATCTAGATCCGTCGTACCGTTGTAGGTCTTGACGTTAGACGGCATGCGTCTCTTTTTGTTATCTCTGAAAGTAGTTATGCGTTCTGAAAACGCGCTTCCTTTCTCTCGACGCCATGGCAAGGTCCATTGATCTTCACCTTGTATCCTTGGTCTTTTTTGGTGCCCTACGGTGTTTTCTGTCGTAGTCAGAGGAATCAGAGTCCTCAGTGGATGAAGGAGAGACCCTTTTATGGCAGGGGTGGCGGTCACCTATGATTAGAGTCCGAGGAATCTTCACTTGAAGAGTCCCTCTTGCGCCTACTTCCAGTGTTCTTATTCCATTCCTGAACTTGCAGATCCTGAGATGAATCTCCTTCTAAGGGGCCCAGTCTTTTAAGGGCGCTTTGTCTACTAGTAGAGTTAGGCCCTAGTCTGTCCTTCACGCTTGTGCGCCGATGGTCATTGACTGGTGTCATGAAACCATCCTCTTCTCTTGAGTCCCTGGAGCTGTCTGAGGACGATGCGTCTTCAAAGAGAGGCACATCCGAAGGGGATGCTGGGATCTCAGTCGCTCTTTGCTTCTTTCTCTTCTCCTTTCTAGCTTCCTTGCTAGGTCTTGACCCTTCCTTAGACTTGAATTCTTTATCGAAGTATAGAATGATCGGAAGATCTCTTGTTGGATTCGCCCTCATCTGCGCCCTCATGAGTGGGATTAAAGCCTCATAGTTTTATGTGACGTAGTCGCTCATACTTTGCTTCGCCGAGGGGGGAATTTCTGTTTCAGCTTGCGGATCTATCACAGCCCTTGCGTCCTGAGCATCCTTGCGGCCTTGATTAGGGATCTCCTGAGAGGAGGATGCAGTTCCAACCGCCTGTGGGGTCAGAGTGACTAGCGGAGAGAAATATACTTGCAGTCTCTTCCCTTCACGACTGGGGTTATTAGGTTCAAGGCTTGAGTATGGACCTGTTGGCTTCTTTGATCCCCCCTTTGGTGGGGGCGGGTTTGCACCGTTTTTCGTCATTAGCTAGAGCTTAGTGTGGGTCCCACGGATGGCGCCAACTTGTTGATACAAAAGTTGGGTAGAACGAGATTGACCCAAATTAGGCTTAATATGGGGTCTTGTGGACTCCGGCTCTTGCACCAAGTGAAACTTGCTTTGAGGACCCTGCGCACTAAACAGACATCGTTAGGCTTACCGTGGGTTTGTGACCCACGATTAGACTCCGACGTGAGAGTAAGTAATCGATTTGGGTGTGTAGTGTTTAGGGTATTTGTGTGTATCATATCTTTGTGGAACCTATGAGGTTGCTTTTATACCCGAGAGAGTCCTGGCTGGGCTCTCCTACTCTTGCGGCCAAAGGAAGAGATAATGATCTAAAATAGCTTGATCCTTATCACATAACCAAGGCAAGTGTGTATCCCTCTCCTTTAGGCGAATATATCTATATGATAGATTAAATTCTCGTCTGATCATGTCGCACTGCGACAAGGACTCGAATAAGTAATTAACCTTATGTGCGACATCGGCTTACCGGGCCTCCTGGGCTTGCGCGCGCATCGCATAAACATTCAATCCATTCCTGATGGATGCGGGTAATACCCGTGGGTCGGACTATCCAGCCCGACTAGGGACTATACGTCATCATCTAAAAACACCCATAGCACTTCATTAAGGTTATAAGATTATATTAAGACAATGCACAAGTACCCTAATGCACAAGGTACAAGATTTCAATGCATGGCTTATAAATTAGGTCAAAATGAGTATTTTCACCCTTTCGACATGTTTACTTAGAATAGCTTAATAAAACCAATGTAGAGACTTCATGAACATATTTATGACAATGAAGGATGTATAAAATGAGTTTACATCAGGAGATAATTGAAGGATAATCACTTTTACTAAGACTTAACCATTAATCATTAAAAACCCTAACCCGCCTAAGTTTTCTTCCCATTTTCACATCATACCTTTGTTAAACATCAAACCAAAGACCCAAACTTCTTAATTATAATGTACATACCCTAATTAAACCCTAATCCATCACTAATTACATTCCTAAACCCTTAATCACCAAAATTACAAAGTTACAAGTTACAAGCCCTAGAATTAAACCCAGTTTTGGTTTTTCCCTCCAAAACATGTTTTAAACCCTTTCCCTCCTATATAAGTTTGAAATAAAGATATTTTAAGTATCCTAGGATATTTTAGGCTGTGTTTAAGCAGGTGGGTAAGCTACTTGGTTGCTACACATCATTGATCCTATTTATATAAGCCATGAGGTGTTTTTAGCCATAAAACAAAGATTGACATAAACCTAGCTCCTAAAAACGTGCATAGATCTTCCCTAGGCACCCTTAGTCACTAAGTTATCCATCATAAACGTTCATAGCAAGAACTTGGGGCCTAAGTGTTAGAAATGCTATAAATAGGGGCGTATAGTCTTTATTTCAACTTGCACCCCATTTTCTCTTAACCTCATTCCCATTGTTCATTTCCACTTCTATATACGTTCTAGGACATGTTCCAAGACCAGAAACTAGGTATAGAAGTTAGCCATTGAAGCTACTGAAGCTTTGATAGCAAGTAGTGTTCATAAGAAGCCATTATGAGCTATTTTGGAGCATCTAAGGTAATTTCTATGTTAGCTATGCTTTGATCTTGTTATAATGATATATTAGACTTGTTATAATGCCAAAATTATGTTAGGAAGATAATCTAAAAGAAACTAAGTCATTTCATCAATTTAAATGAAAGTTATAAGTTAAAGATGTCTTAAAACCATAGTTTTGTAATTTACATGAAATAATAAGCAAAACCCATTTCAAAAGCTACAATTATGAATAAATGTTTTTATTATGATTATAAATATGGTTTGAAACTTTGTTTTAAAATCCTAGATCATTTGGTCCATTTTTGAGGTTGTTATGTGATTTTTACAAGTATAGGGACTAAAACTGTCATTTTTGAAACTATTTAACATTTTGGGACAAAAGTGTAATTTATGAAATTATAAGCTATATTAATAAATGTTGAAATATTTGATACCCTAAGGTTAAATACTGAGGGTTTAAAATGAAAATACTAAAACTATATACTTAAGGGGTTAAAAGTGTAAATATACCAAAGTATAACTAAAAAGGCTATTTTTCCAATTTTGAAACTAAAGAAGATTAATTTATAAATATAAGAAAGTAATGAAAGTATCATGTTAGTAGGGATCCTTGTACAAAGATGTTCCATCTCGATATTACGTTCTGACTGAGTGGTTGGGTTTACGATTTAAAGTGCCCTCGCTCCTCAAACGTTTATAGAATGACTTCTGAGTATAATTGCTCGAACAATGGTGCTAGAATTACCACCAAATAATAACTAAATAATATATAACCAAATACTTAGAAATATTGAATAAAAGATCAAAGACTTGATACTATACAAAAATGTGTTAATCCAAGTTTGTGTGAGATCAAGCCGTTGTTTATGAGACCAAGTTGTGGTTTATGTGATCAAGCTGTTTAACTGTGAAAGAAATAAATCTGTTATACCTCAGACTCTATGGATCCTAGGTGAGTTCATATCCTCACTAAAGTACTACTTTATAATGATTTGAAAACCCGTGAGGGGGATATATGCTAAATTGGAATACAAGTATTTTGGTATGCTTCTCAGATATGATTATTGCCACTACGTTTACTCTGCCATTAAGTCCATTTTTAATCGTGACCGTTAATCATTTAATGAACGCTAATACTGTGAATACTACTATTTGCTATTTGGGGACTGACATCCCCTATCTGGGCAAGTTGCACTTGCTGGAATGCTGATAGCTCTGTCCTAGGCTAAACATACACTTTGTTTTCCTTATACAGTAGTTTGGCAGACTGCCTGCTTAAGGGGATTTTGTTGGATTCCGGTATGTCTAGTAGCGGTGCATGCGCTAGTGCAATAATAATTGATTGTTTTATGTGAGCGAAGAGTAAAAGGATCTTGTATTCAAAATGATTTTAAACTTATAAATTCACTCAATTATTGTGTTGATTTTAAGCATATATCTATGGTTTTAAAGATTGTTAGAATAGAGCAGCATGAGGATGTCATGAAGAGGCACAAGACTGAAATTATTATTCTAGATTTTTGGGAACCTTATATTGTAAAACTCTGATTTTTCAATGATATATAAACAAAATTTATTTTATCACTCTTTTGAGTTGTTTTCTATCATTATGACTTGTGAATTATGAAGTAATACCCACATCAATGTTCCGTTGCGTAAAGGTAAAATGGGGGTGTTACAATACCAATCGTACATGTGGTGTCATGAAAGATAACCGCTTTTTAGAAAGGATGAGATAACTTCAGACGTTACGGGGTGGACCAATTTTCGACAACATGAACCACATGATCTTATCATATGATGTTCTCATCATTCGAGTCCAACCTCATAAATTACTAAATCTTGTGAATACATTATCATATCTGATTTTTTCACGTGATAAGTACCTTACACTTGTGTGTCAAAGGTATATAATTTGCGTATCAAGTACACCCTCATTTTGAGGGGGAGCTTGTCTCAAGCATGAATATAATTGAATTTGCATTTTCTTCCTAAATTTTCTTAAAACCTTTATTTTATCAATTGATATTAAAAACATCGATTGGGTTAATATTTTTAATATGGGAGGAGAAAATGTGATTTAATATGAGAAATGGTTTATCACAAATGGTTTGACTTAATGTGTTGGCTCATTCCAACATATGCGAAATGTTTTCGAATATCGTGGCATATGTTAAGGGGGAGCAAAATGGATGATTGTGGTAAAAATACACCTTTTAGGAAAAAGGCGTAAAAGCGGTAAATATTAAGTGATGATTTAGGAAAATCAAACACTAATGACCCAAAGAAAGTTTGTTTTCCAAGGAGGTATATGTGTGTGACTAAAATATAATTGATTTGAGATTAATATTTAAGAGAAGGGGATGAGAAAATAGAATGACGAAGACGTGAAATTAATTACTACGACGACTAAACGTAAAACCGTAAAAAGGGCTAAAATAAAAATTAATTCTAAAAATTCCCAAAAAAATAGCAAAAATCAAATTAAATAAACTAAGATTACCAATGATCAAAACTTTTTCAAAAATTTTAATTAATTAAATATAAATTTTTAAATGCTAATTAAAGCCCTAAAAATCAAATTAATTATCAAAAATCCTAAATAAAGATTTTTCACTTGGTAAACCTCTAAAATGACCTAAAAAGATTAGAAACTATTTTTATAAATTTTTAAACTATTTAAAATGATTTAAAAACTATTTAAACTTCAAATAATTATAAAAGTTAATCTAATGATGATAAAATTAATCTAAGAGTTGCAAAAATCCTATTTTAATGTATTAAACCTAAGAAAAATATGAAAAGTGCAAAAATGGGAAATTTGAAATTTAATAATAAAACAATATTAAAATAATATTAAAAATCCAAAAATTATAAAAAATTCTAAAAACTGAAAACTAGTTTATTTTAACCTAAATAATCAGAAAATGAAAGTGAAATTACCAAATTATCCCAAATGGGCTAAAACCAAAAACAGTCAACCTTAATGGGCTTTTAGGCCCAAAAAGTCAAACTAGGCCCAAATGACCTAAAAAGCCCTATCTGACTCAAAATTCAATTCTAAACACAAAAGTCTAAAGGCCCAAGAGCTGATTTTGAGCTTATCACAACTTAAATAGTCAACAACTTATTCTTATTGGGCCAATAAGCCCATTAAGCAATAAGCCAATGCCATAAGCTCTAATTCAACACAAAACCTTCTTTTGAGATGCCTAAGAGATCTGTGAAAAGAAATTTTGAAAAAGCACACTCAATAAGCCAGAAATAAGCAAAGAAAAATTTCACAAAAGGACAAAATAGTCGACTTGGAGTTCTAGACCACCTCAGGACTTGATTCAACTTGTAAAAGACTCTAAATAACTTAATTAAGCCAAATCAATCAAGAAAAGTTCAATAAGCAAAGCCAAATAAGCTGGATAAGCCAATAAGCACTTATGAAAAAGTCAAATGAGTTGGTTTTCTAGTCAAAGCTTAAAGTCAACCCTCCAAATGCTCCAGTATGAACAAATGGTCAAATAAGGAGCACCTATTACAAACATAAATTTGTTGCACGTTTGAATAAGCTAGAATAGCTTATTGATAAGCTGAACACCAAATTACACTAGCAGGGGGGAACTTTCAGTAGGAACTGGTTCCCACTGCTTTGACTTTTTGACTTGAAAGTTGAGAGAGATTTACTATGATTTGATGGATAACAAAGGCACCCTTACAACCAGTGAGTTTTAAGGAGTCATAATCGAGCAAAATATCACACTTCCAATAAGCCAATAAGCACAGAATAAGCCAACAATGCCCAGAATGATACAAACTTAGCAAATAAGCAGTTATGAACTCTTAAGCAATTTTAGCATGAATAAGCAAACCAGAATGAACCAAATGCATACACAAGCTATAATAACTGTTAATAAGCACAAACAAACTTATTTCAATCACTGAATCAAAGATTACAAGCAGATCAAAGCATATGCAGGTTGCTGATATGAACTTCAAGAACACAAATACTTTTTCTAATATAGATGACCACAAATCCAAATTCAGCACTCAAATCCTACTTACCTGGTTGTATTAACTTAGATTTAACACTTGTTCACCCTAGTCTATGATTAGATCTAGGTGTCCTCTAAATTTCAGCCAATATTACCAAGTAATTAAGATTTTATAGCCTATTGTTGGATCTAGGTGTTAATAGCTACCAAACTTGCAGATAACAGACCGAATATACTAGTGAGACAAGAACAAACACAAAGCACCTATAATCACATGTTCAAAGCAACACAAAACTAAGTCAAGCTTTTAACCCAAACACCCCTTAATAATTTGTTTAGCAACTTTTTCAAAGGATTATTCAGATTTAACCAACCAATCAAGTTCAAATCAACCTAATATCATGCAACAATCTCCAATACACAAGATCAGAACACAAAAACACAGATAACCAACAAATCATGCAAACTCATCAAATATTCAAAATAAATTCAGAAAAATGAAAAAGGGAAGAGATGCAAACCTCCAAGACTTACATCCAAGCCTTGGAATGTTTCAGCTGAGGTGCTAGCAAAACAAGCACCAGCTTCCTTGTACCTGCTAAGATCAACAAACACAAAGGAAGAACACAAAATATGAAACCTGATCTTTTTGAAACACAAGCTTTATTACTTAAAACCTTGCCTCAAAAACCATCAAACAGATAAGTGGAACTCATATTTTATCTACTCAAACACCAAACTTTTATCAAACACAAAGAGAAATCATAATTTTTGTAGGTCCATAGTTTCTTAGGAATAAGAAATGTATGAATTATCTATTGAATGAGATGGAGAAGTGGAAGATGAACTAGAGAGAGAAAGGAGAGAAGGGAGGAGTAGAGAGAGAAAGTAATATTTATTGAATGAAAGTATGAATGACAAGTGAGCAACCCCTCCTAATATGCTAGGAGGGGGATTATATAGCCCACCCTACATGTGGGCTATATGGACTATATTGGATCACGAGCCCAATATCATTGGAGTGACCGATCATTTCTAAATACGTAAAAACGTATTTCCAACAATCTCCCCCAAAGGGAGGTCACTCCAAGTTACAATGTCCTAAATAGTCTATAGCTCGTGATCTATGCTAATAATGATGTGACCGAGACTTTCCTTGGAAAAACGTATTTCCAACAATCTCCCCCAAAAGGGAGGTCACACCATTTTACAAAATCTTAAACCTAGCATACTATGCTTGAGTCTTCGATCTTGTGAATATGCTGATGAGATCTTTGACTTTAGTCTTGAGCATGTTCTCTTGCCTTGACCTTGTGCATTCATCACTTGTGATATTTGCCTCTTCGTGACTTCATGTTCCACATACTTATACTTTTATAAATTCTTGAAAGCTTCAGAGTTTGATACAGCGGAAGACTTGACTTTTAGACTTTCTTGAATTTGTTGAATTATTAAGTGCAGAAAGCATAAGCATGTGTTGACGACTTCTTCTGGATTGAACCTCGCAATGCCACCTTCTTGTTACGCTGCATAAGACAGTTAGCAACAAAACATATACACGGATGAAATGGCCTTGAACATTTCATTCTAATTTGGTAGCATTTTACCGCCGGTCGCTGAAGACCGTTGGACGATATTAAATATCGTACTTGTGGCAGGTAGTTTCAATTTAAGAACGTCCTTGACAAGATTTCGCGGGTAAACCTGTTCTCTTTATTCGACCGTCCAAGGCTGACTGCGAACATAAAGAGTGAATCATTTAGATAATAATATCCGCATGATTTGAAGCCGTCAATTCATGTTCCTAGAACAAGTGAAACTCAATTAAGAACCGCACCATCGTTGCTTTCCAGTTGTCACGAGCTTTATTCGTATTGAATCTTGCAAGTCACCTACCAAGTGCTGTTTGAGGTTAACACTAAAAGGATTTCCACTCATCACTGTGAACACTAAGGTATCACTCTAAGTGTTCTGGCAAGATCACTAAGATATTGCGTAGAGGCCTGGAATGTGTTTAAATTCATTTAAGAATTAAACCACTGTTGCTTTCCAGTTATCACAAGTTTGATTCATAAAGAATCGCACAAGCACCTACCATGAGCTTTTTGACGTTCGCTCAAGAAGGATTTCCATCTTCATTGTAAATACTTTCATATTACTCGGATGATCAGGCAAGATCATGAAGATTTTGCGTAGGACTCTTAATATCTTTCTTACTTTCACATTGTGTGAACAAGCAAGGAATAATGAAAGTGTGTCCTAATAAGATATATGATGATCTCAAATGGCTCTAGACTCGATCGTGCATTTTGGATTTTAGTGATCGGAGGCTGGAGAGGAGTGCCACCTTTTCAATACCAATTTATTCGGAGTGAATAAATCAATAGATAATGCGTTGTCTCCGTGTGATTAAAACAAATATCTTTTGAGAGATATCTGACTTAGCTGGGATGGGTTGTGCCTTACATCACTGGGTCCATGATGTCTATCTTCAATATCAAGAATCATTAAAAATGATCTCAATAGCGTATGAATTGACCCGGTTTCTGCCTAAGGTTGTAAGCAGAGCTTCTTTCTTTACACCCTTTATCTTTACAATTCTTTTTCATTCTTCAACCCCTTCAATGCTTACCAATACGTCATCACTAGCACCTTGTTGTGATTGTTCTAGTGCTAACTTAAGTACTTGGTCGACATTCAACTACATTCACAATCTTTCTCCATCTTTCCTAAGGACTACTATTTCTAGCTATGGAATGTCCTTGGGAAGATTCCTCCGGTTCTAGAGAAATCATTGGACTTTAACCTATCCTACCATCCTTATGTCACCACAATCTTCACCGTCGTGAATAGAGATGTTTTGGGTAAGTGTATGTCACCATGAAATCCATTTTGAAGTGCAAATCCATTTTGCTCCCCCTTAACATATGCCACGATATCCGAAAACGTTTCGCACATGTCGGGATGAGCTAGCACGTTAAGTCAAACCATTTGTGATTAATCATTTCCCATATTAAATCACATTTTCTCCCCCATATTAAAAATATTAACCCAATCGATGTTTTTAATAACAATTGATTTAATAGCATTTTAAGAAAATTTGGGAAGAAAAATGCAAATCCAATTATCTACATGAATTACACAAGCTCCCCCTCAAATTAATGAGGGTATACTTGAAACGTAAATTAAATACCTTTTAAACACAAGTGTAAGGTACTTATCACGTGCAAAGATCATATATGATAATGTATTCACAAGATTAGCGATTTATGAGGTTGGACCTGAATGATGGAGAACATCATATGAAAGAAACACATGGTTCTTGACTCCATGTGTACGATTGATATCGTTGTCTTGACACCAACATGTGAACTTGGCACTTTCGGCGTCAAAGATTCTGAATGCTGGACAATTGCTCCCCCTCAATTGTTGACCCGTGTTCTATTGAAAGAGCTGTAGTCGCCGTTTGAGTAGTCGCATCGTCGAGTATGTAGATATCAATTGTAAATTGCTACGGTTGGTGGAGATGATAACTTCATAAAAACAAGATTTCTCTTATTTTAACAAATAAATGCACTAACACGTACATAAATTTGTGTTAGATTGTGTTATTACGTAAACACAATCCCTTACATGGTTATAAAGTAAACCATGCCCTAGAAATTTAATTCCCGTTGTTGAGTCAAAGCTTTCCGGTGAAATGCTTGACTTGAATAAGAAAGCGGGTTACTATCTGAAATAATAGCAAACCATTTTGAGCATGTTTTAAAACATTTGAACTTCTGCTCGAACTTTATTTACAACCCCGTGTCATTATTGAATGACATTTATAGTATCATAAATATTATCGATTCCAGAAGACATGCTCTTTTTATCAAAACATTTTTGAACACACAATTTTGAAAGATTTAGAAAAACCTTTTTGAGAAATTCTCAAAAAATTGTGATCAACGTTTAGAAAACCAATTACTTGAGCTTAAAATGTTAAATATCTTGCAAAACGAGCTCAAGTCCGAGAAGTTGTAAACTTCCCGTTGTTAAGGATAAGTTTATCATCGGCGATAAACTTTCCTTTTTACTGAAGAACGAGTCCTAAGTTGACATTTACTTAGAAGTCGTTTTCATGAGCTTGAAAAACTTTGAATGTTTTAACATAAAGCTCATGACCGAGAAAGATGAATTTCTCGTTAAGAAGAAAAGTTCTCTTATTTAAAAGATACACTTTACTTTATGAGCTTAAAACTTGGAATGTTTTAATACAAGCTCATGACCGAGAAAAATTAATTTCTCGTTACAAGGATAAGCTATCTTTAAAGATAGGCTTTCCTAAATATGAAGATCTTGGCATAATCTGAAATATAATTATACACCATTGTGCATGAGCTTAAAAACTTCGAATGTTTTTAGTATAAGCTCATGCCCGAGAAAAATTAATTTCTCGTTGTGAGGATAAGTTTATCATCGGCGATAAACTTTCCTTTATTTGAAGAACGGGTCATCATCTGTTATTTAACGAGGAGCCATA
Source organism: Glebionis coronaria (assembly GCA_025667525.1). NCBI lineage: Eukaryota > Viridiplantae > Streptophyta > Magnoliopsida > Asterales > Asteraceae > Glebionis > Glebionis coronaria. The sequence continues at coordinate 402,585,558 of CM046881.1, forward strand.
TACACGAGCTTAAAGCCTTTGAATGGTTTTAAGATAAGCTCGTGTCCGAGAAAACTTAATTTCTCGTTTTGAGGATAAGTCACCATCGGGATGAACTTTCCTGTCTTTTGAGAGCGAGTTACAGTCTGTTATGTGACTGTAAGTCCTTTGTACACTGTAAGCTTAACTGCAAATCCCATGAGACACTTGTTTCTTAGATATCAGCTTCTTCAGCAACCGAACTCTGAGAGTGTCCTTAATTGAATGGTATACAATGATTGGACCGCTTCATTCTTTTGGAACATCCTCTTTGGTACCTGCATTCTCAATTGGAATTTGCATGCTTTGATATGGGTTAGCGATATCTATCTTAGAAGCAAGTGGGGGTTCATAGTTCTCTTTTCTTGTGCTAGAGGTGACCTGAGGAGATGATTCACTTGTCTTAGCTGGTAAACATTTCCTTTTATATAAAACCTTAAGTTCAGGCTTAAGTGATGTATCCTCCTTTTCAATTTCCTCCATAGTAGTCTTAGTAGAATCGGAGACTATCCTATTTAAAGGGCACTCGTTTCCTACAAGAGTGAAAGTTCTACCAGTGGGGCGCCACATTTTACCAACGGGTTTGATTTTAGCTACCCACTGGGATTTAAGTCTAGCACGGGAGTTCACCTCATTAAGTAATTTTTTGATACAAGAATCATGATTGGCTTTAAAGACACATTTCCTACATGTTTTACAAGTAGCATATTTAATGTCCGAGTAAGATCTAGAATTCCTAGACGATTGATTGATGCTCCTAGGATGTGACATGCTACGGTTAGCAGTGTTGGTTAAACTAGAAGGCATCTGACTAGGTTTGAAATTCCTATCTCTTACTTGTGTCTTTTGCTTAGCTTCCCTTAGATCAAATGTATGGCGAACGTCATTTGAACTAGTTTGATACGTGTTCTTTGGACTATGTCTAGGGAAACTAAAGGCAATCATGTGATTAGGTCTTGCAAAAGCTGTTTTAGTCACATTGGGCCTAGATAGTGGAGTGACTGTTCTAGAAAGATGAACCATATCAACTTGGGAGGCAGACCGCGGTCTCGAGGATTATGATCGCTCGGATCTAAATGCAGTCGGTTGTCGAATGAACTGATTTGTAGGCGGTTTCCCCAAGATTGATGGTTTTTCAAGCTTAGTGTCCACACTATTTCCTTTAGATTTCCTTAATTGATTTCTCAATGTAGCTATAACAAAGACCTTTTCCTGAACTTGAACTTTTAATGTCTCATTCTCTTTGAGAAATCTATCTTGGGATGCCAACTTAGATTCAAGCAGTTGAATTTGTTTCAAAAGATTATCCTTTTCAGTTTTAGAATCTAAAACTTTTTGATCCAGTTTTCTTTCAAGAACAACCCTTTGACTTTTCAAGTTGTTCAAAATATGTTTCAAATTTGTTCGTTTTCATAGAAAATTCTAATTTGGCATCCTCAAGATCTTTTGATTGTTGAGCTACAATCGTTTTGAGCTCTCTAATCTTAGAATCAGAAGCAGTCAATGAAGCAGTTATAAGACAATTATCATAATCTTTAGCATTTTGAACACTTTCTCCCCCATTATGACTCACATCGGATGAATCAAAAGTGGTATTTATATCACTCTTTTCCATCCCATGTTTGTAATATTTAGGTTCAGAATGCTCAACTCCTGATTCAATGCTCTTGCCATCGTTAGGCGCCAAATTGTCAACCGTATGACCATTCTCCTCTTGCATCGGCATCATAGATTCTTGCACTCCATTATCATACACTTGCTGAAGTCTGGATCTTTCATAGATCGAAGACGAAACTGATGTCATAAATTTCAACAGTTTATCACGAAAATCTTTAACCTCGTTCTGTGTGTATTGAAAAAATGACCGGCATATCTCTGAATTGTAAGACTTGATGATATTTAATTAAAGGAAAGGCGTGAGTTGTGTCACAAGAGCCTGATATGTAGTTTCTGATGCAGAGTGATTAAAGTCTTCTTTGTGAAGTTGCTCAGCTAGGTGGTTCACGTTGAGGAACATTAAGTCGATGAATGTATAACGATCTTGACCAAAGAGTGTCACAAATTCGCTTCCTCCTTGAACCCATGAAATGGTCATAAGATGTGACTGAAGTAGTCGAACTGAAGTGATACCACTTTCTCTAGCTTTGTCTTGCAAAAGATGCAATTCTCGAAACGTCAAAGTCAAGGATTCCATTTAAGTTCGAGGATAAATTCTTGGATCTTTGTTGGGTAATTTATCTTTTTCTCGACACAATAATTTTTGTTGGTTCAAACTTGATACACCAAACCGAAGACCCGATATTAATAAAATAAAAAAATTTATATCCTTTCAACCCACTTCCACGTAAATATCTTCGTTTAATATAGTGGCCGGCCCGTCAACCCGTTTAACTAAAACCAAATCAAATATACTATGTTTGGAAAAAGTAAACAATGGCCCAATCCAATACAACAAAAACCCGGTCCAAAGCAAGTGTTATAAACTAATCCGGCCCACGAGAAAATGAAACAGGCCACCAATTTTGGCACCTTAAACACAAACCAAATGAAACAAAATAGCTACACGTTTTGATAATTATCAAAATAATATAAAACAAAATAATATACGTTACTTACTACACGTGTCCAAAGGTTACTTTGTAACCTCCGCTTGACGAATAAGATAAAAACCCAAAACTCATACGTGTGTCTAAACCTAATCTACTTTTTAGTCCACCCTCATTTCTTTTCTCTCTCCCACGTCTCTTTCTTTCTCAATCTTTTCTCTCTCTCCTCTGCTAACCAAAACACACAGAAGCAAATCTCAAATACAAAAGTCAATCTAACACATTCAAATCTCCAAAGAAAACAAGGTGCTTAAACCATCTCACAAGACACACAGTCACCTCCGCCCTGCTTGTTTACACCGCCCCTTTTATTGTCGATGCTCTCTCTCTACTCCTTCAACGGAAGCTTTCAAATCATTTACCAAAAACAAACAAGAATTTATATCTTCAAGATGATCGCAAGCTGAGCAGTTTCAAGATCTTTTTCAGAAAGATCTCAGGTAGGTATTTGACTCGCGTGTGTGATTGTGTTATGATTTAGATTAGTGAGTCAAGATCGATGATGGTGTGTTGATTGAGATCTTGATGTAAAAATAATGTGTAATATTCAAAACGGTTTCGAAAAAATGAGTGTGTTGGTGTGGTGTGCGAGGGTGGGTCTGTGTGCGTGAGTTCGAGTGTGTCAGTTTTTGGTTCGAGAGGTGAGGAAGTCAATGGGTTGGTATATGGGTGTTGGATTCGGTGTCTGGTGTTCCAGTCGAGAGTGTTTGGTTTTCGAGTCTTAGGAGTGATTTGTTGTGTAAGTGGAGTGAAAGAGGTCAAGTGGTTGTCCAGGTCTGGTTCGTATCAGTAAGGGTGGAGTCAAGTCTTCTGATTTTTAGAAATTCTTTGGAAAACTTGATTTTTCAAAGAAATCTTCGGAATAATCTTAATTTTCAGAGAAATGGGATTTTCGGAATACTTGTTTTTTCAGAAAAATCTTCGAAATAAGTGGATTTTCAGAGATTTCTTCGGAATAAGTTAATTTTCAAAAATTTCTTCGGAAAAAGTTAATTTTCAGAAATATATTCGGGAAAAAAAATCGGTTTTCAGAAATTTCTTCGGAAAAAGTGGGTTTTCAGAAATTTCTTCGGAAAAAAAATGAGTTTTCAGAAATTTCTTCGGAAAATAGTGGGTTTTCAGAAAAATCTTCGGAAAAAATAACCCTTTTCTGAAAATACAGATACGAATGAAACTTTTGACAGATTTGATATTGGAGAGAGAGACGACTGATAAAAAAATAAAAAATATAAAAAATGATACTTATAATTATTTGGACAGACAACTTTTTCTTGACAAGTATTGAGATGAGATGAGACAAATATTGAGATGAGACAATATTGAGATAAAACTGATAACCAGATACACTTAAAAAATGTTTTTATCAAAATGATAAAGACCACAAATTGATATACAAAAGAAAAAAAATTGTAAAAGAAGAAACATTTACCACCAAATCAATAGATCAAAACACGTCAATCCGAAGAATCAACCAAAGCTCTTGATACCAATTGTAGGTCCATAGTTTCTTAGGATTAAGCAATGTATGAATTATCTATTGAATGAGATGGAGAAGTGGAAGATGAACTAGAGAGAGAAAGGAGAGAAGGGGAGGAGTAGATAGAGAAAGTAATGTTTATTGAATGAAAGTATGAATGACAAGTGAGCAACCCCTCCTAACATGCTAGGAGAGGGTTTATATAGCCTACCCTACATGTGGGCTATATGGACTATATTTGATCACGAGCCCAATATCATTGGAGTGACCGATCCTTTTTAAATACGTAAAAACGTATTTCCAACAATTTTTAGAAAATCAACTTTTATTTTAATAAAAAGGAATTACAAAGATTAAAGATAAAATTTGGAACAAAGGGCACATCACAAGTTGAGGCTCCTTTTATAGGCACTACTAGACGATTCTAGAATCAAAAATACAAAGAAACCCTAGCTAGAAATTTCCTAGAATGCCCTTGAGTTCTTGTTGTTGTTAAGCTGTCCATTTTGATCAAAACCATTCATTTAAGCTTTGTAGTTAAGCTATGAGTCTAAGCTGTTGATTTGGCCACGTCAGATTCCTTGGAGAGGAAGTTGTGTTTTCATTGGTGGACGAGGTTGAGTGTGGGGTCACTTGGGTAATGGGATTGAGGGTTTTGTGTGTGGGATGTGTTTCTGGGCGTGTGAATCAAGTGTGGGTATGGGTAATTGCAATTTACCCTTTGTTTTAAGTAGGGTAAGTTCTGGGTTCTTAATGGTAAACAGTAAAACATTTGATCCGTTTTTGTAGGGAAAAAGGTGTTTGGCGCGTGTTTGTCTGGTTTGAACTTAGGGAAATGACAATAGTAGTCCTTGTGTTTTGGTTAAGTGTGTAAAACACGTTTTTCAACCTTTAAACTTGCTTCCCTTTGTTAATAAACTTTCAAAGTTCACATATTGGCCACAAAACTTTTGCAAAAGGTTTTCAAGGGTTGATTTTGCCACTTTTGCATATTTGAAGGACTGGTTTTGGACATTCTTGATCTTCAAAGGTCTTCATTGTATCTTTGACTTCATGAGGGACCATAATTGAAAATTTGGAATTGTTGAGGGACAAAACTTGCCAATTCTTCAAAGTTGAAGGACCATTTTGTAATTTTGAAAAACTTAAGGGACTAAACTTGTAATTATGAATATACAAGGGTTTTAAGTGTCATTTCTTCATATTTTGAGAATCAATCTTGTACATCTTCAAGTCTTCAAGGGTTTTTCTTGGATAATTCATGAACTAGGGCCCGGTTCTTTGTACGGCTTCGTTTCTCGTGTCCGTTTTTCCTTGTTTCTTGTGATCTTTTGTCTTTTTTCACGATATCCATACCTAAAACACACAAGTAAACAAATACAAGCATATATATGGTATTTTATGACATTTTAATGTATTTAAAGCCCGAAAAGAATGATGAGATCATGTATAAAAGCCATCTCATCACTCCCCCATACTAAGCCATTGCCGTACCCTCACGCAATGCTAGAATAAAGTATCTAAGCCTCACTAAAATTCAATTTTATTAACCTTTATTGAAAAGTAAAAGACTTACAATAACACTACGAAGATGTGTAAAGACATAATGTATGATTTTCATCACGAATGTGACTTTTAGGGTCAATGAATAGAAACAAGTAAATGTCCCTTAGATTAAATTTCGACATCCTTGATTGTCATACATTCCATGCTAAGTGCAAAAACGAGATCATTGTTGGTACAAGTCACAATGCTAACACTACTCATACGTCCAAATTGTGTAATACTTTTTCTCCCCGCAATCCTAGTTATTATAAAAGGAAATGGGTTTCTAGAATTTTTTAACTAGTTGTCATAGATCACAAGTGATTCATATTGACTTATTTGATTATTTATTAGTCCGAAAGTAAAGTAGCACGATTTAATCGATAGTTAGCCGAAGGACAAAATCTTTTAAAACGGCTTCTCGTGTATCTCCTTAAGTTCATATCTTGGCATAACTCGTTTCACGATTTGAGACCTTTCTCGGACCGATATTTGGCATGTACTTCATTCTTCAAATCTTGGGAAGACGTTCTTAAAATTATGGTCTTCTCTTCATATTTTGGAATTTCTTCACTTGACGTTTTTGAGAGATTCTTCATACTTGGACCACGACTTCATCATTTTTCTTCAATCTTTATTTTGGAATTTGATATACAACGATCCTCCTCCTTTTCGGACTTGGATATATTTATCCTCATACCTTGTAAGGGTCTTTTTGGATAGACTTTCTCCATGATCTTTAGGGGAGTAATTGCTTTTCGTCGTGTGTCTTGATCCTTCATATTGATTTAGGAATAATGATACTTCACATTATCTTGGATCTTTAGCAACAAAATAGAGCTCCTCGTGCCTTGTTAGGGCCTTTTTGGATCTTCACCAATCTTCGCATCCCGCTTCAATAAGTTATGCCTTGGCTATGAACTCTATTCAACCTCGAGCAACTTTTAAACGATCTTGTGCTAGAAGTTAAGTAACCTTTCAAATCGTACGACCTTACTTATTGCAATTATCTTTATTCCTAATGCTTGATCTTACGGGAGAAAAAGCCACAATTAAAAACACGTGAGTTTTTGAAAGAACATTTTCATGTTCTACGTTTAGCATGATCACTTGTCTAACTCTATCATCTCTCGTTCTTCACTATTTAAAGACCTCTAATTAAAGAGACTCGTGAATACTTAGCCATGCAAGTCAAAATTAAGCCAAATTTGGATTAGCTTTCATTAAGACTATATCAAATCAAAGTTTTAGGTTTTCAATCCACCTATAGGATCTTGCACTTTCTTATACTTTTTCAAGTTTAGAGAATGCATTTTATAGTTCCCTTGATAAGTGACTTTCTAGGATCAATTATAGAAACTTGCGAAAAGTTCTTGTTCTTAACCCGAATGAGCTAAGACTTTCGCGTTTTAAAGTTCCCTATATAAAAGTCTAGCAAAACTTGAGTTGAGCGGGTTAAGGAATGTAAAGGGCTCCAAATGCCCATCAAGTCAAAAATTATCTCTTATTCTACCCATCGGAAAATATACATTCGTGTCTTAAAAACACTTATTAAAACTAAGAAAAAAATTTAAATTTGGCCATTTTTAGCCTTATTAGCAACAAAATAAAACAAAACATTAAAAGTTGGAAGACGTGAGGGCGTAGCAAAGCAAGTACCTATTCACCCCCCCCCCCCCCATACTAAAAGTAAACATTGTCCTTAATGTTTCGAGTCTAAAGGTGGAGCACCCCCATACTAGAGACGAAGAGTCGAATGCTTAGGATCTAGCATGGAAAGGGTGATCAACAATATATCTAAAGCCGTTTATTAAGTATGCTAAAAGATAATTGTTAGAACAATAAAGGATATGTCACGGATTCGTGAAAAACATCTTCAAGCAAACGATGGAGGCTCACGTAAACAAACACGAGAGTCTTCAATCGTAGACGATGATGATGATCTAGATAACACAATCACAAACAACCATGAGACAACGAGTTGGAAGGGCACAAATCCCCTCTCATTATTTATTAGAAAGCATAAAAAGATAAGCATGGGATCTCCCCCACGAGGCACCTCGTTTTTTATTACCGAGTCATGAGCTTGACTCGATCCCCTCAATGCTAATTATCATTGGGGAAGGTGACTTGGTCGAGGTCATCCAATGAAGGAATTTCCCCACAAAAGTAGTGCTTAAGTCTATGTCCATTCACCTTGAAGTTAGGACCATCATTTTGAGCTAGCTCGATGGTCCCATAAGGAAACACTTGTGTAATGGTGAAAGGACCCGACCAACGAGATTTCAATTTCCCGGAAAATATCTTTAATCTAGAGTTAAAAAGTAACACTTGATCACCAACGTTAAAAACTCGGTTTTTAATCTTTGCATCATGAAACTTTTAGTCTTTTCTTTGAAAATCAATGAATTTTCATAAGCATTGTCTCTTAGTTCATCCAATTCATTCAATTGTATTTTCCGGTGATCTCCTGCGGTCTTTAAGTCAAAGTTTGCATGCTTAAGGGCCCAATATGCCTTGTGCTCCAATTCAATGGGCAAATGACAATTCTTCCCATACACTAACTTATAAGGAGTACAACCAATAGGTGTCTTATAAGCGGTCCTAAAGGCCCATAAAGCGTCATCGAGTTTGCCGGACCATGAAGCACGGTTTTCTCCAATCGACCTTTCTAAAATCCTCTTCAAAGCTCGGTTCGAAACCTCGACTTGCCCACTCGTTTGCGGGTGATAAGCAGTAGAAAGACGATGAGTAACTCCATATTTCTTAAAGACCTTTTCGAATTGGTCATTACAAAGATGGGTTCCACGATCGCTTATAATAGCACGAGGGGTTCCGAACCGAGAGAATAGTTGCTTCAAAAACTTCACTACCACACGAGCATCATTTGTAGGTAAAGCCTTAGCTTCCACCCACTTAGAAAGGTAGTCGACGGCGACGAGGATATACTTGTTACCATGAGACGATGGGAACAGCCACAAAAAGTCTATGCCCCAAATGTAGAAAATATCACACACTTAAATTATGTTTTGCGGCATTTCATCACGTTGAGACAATTTTCCTTGACGTTGGCATGAATCACACGACTTCACAAGTGCGTGTGCATCATGATAGATAGAAGGCCAAAAGAACCAGGCATCGAACACTTTCTTAGCCGTGAGATTAGCACCGTGGTGACCACCCGTGGGTCCCTCGTGACAAGCTCTAAGGATGTTATAAGCTTCAGCACCAAAAACACAACGTCGAACGAGTTGATCCGCACAAACCCGAAAGAGATAAGGGTCATCCCAAAAATAGAACTTGACGTCACGAAAGAATTTTCGCTTTTGTTGTATTGTCATACCCTTGATTATGAAATTTCCCGCATGGTAATTTGTAATGTTGGCAAATCATTGGGTGGTGTCTTTAGAATTCACTACACCGAGAGTCTCGAGAGGAAATGTTTCGGTGATTTCCTTGTTTTCGAAAACATCTTTGTGAGGATCTTCTAGACGAGAGAGATGGTCGGCCGCTAGATTCTCGGCTTCTTTTTTGTCAAGCATGGTGACATCAATTTCTTGGAGGAGGAGCATCCAACGAAGCAATCTCGGCTTAGCATCTTGCTTACCTAAGAGATACTTGATAGCCGAATGGTCGGTATACACGATGCTTTTAGTTAAGACGAGATAAGGTCAGAATTTCTCAAAAGCATAGACCACGGCAAGGAATTACTTTTCCGTTATGGTGTACTTTAATTGAGCCTCGTTCATCGTCTTACTAGCATAATGGATAGGACGGAAATGCTTTTCATAACGTTGCCCTAAGACGGCCCCTATAGCATAATCACTTCATCGCAATGATTTCAAAGGGTAATTCCCAATTAGGGGCAACAAGAATGGGAGCTTCGGTAAGTTTCCTTTTGAGATTTTCGAAAGCTCTAATACAATCCTCCTTGAGGTTAAAAGGAGCATCCTTCTCGAGAAGGTGTGTCATAGGTCGAGAGATTTTCGAAAAGTCTTTGATGAAACGACGATAAAAGCCCGCGTGGCCTAGGAAACTACTAACCCCTTAACGGTTTTGGGATGAGGTAACTTGGCGATGACGTCTACCTTAGCCTTATCGACCTCAATCCCCGCTTACGAGACCTTATGTCCTAAGACGATTCCTTGTTTACACATAAAATGACATTTTTCCCAATTAAGCACAAGATTAGTTTCTTCACAACGTTTTAACATTTGCTCGAGATTAGATAAACACGACGTGAACGAATTGCCAAACACCGAAAAGTCATCCATAAACACTTCCATCGACTTCTCGATCATATCGTGAAAAATAGCCATCATACACCGTTGAAACGTACCCGGTGCATTACAAAGTCCGAAAGGCATCCTACGATAAGCAAACGTTCCATAAGGACACGTGAACGTAGTTTTCTCTTGATCACGAGGGTCGATAGGGATTTGAAAGTAACCGGAAAAACCATCTAAAAAGCAATAGAATTCATTTCCCGCGAGTCGCTCCAACATTTGATCCATGAAGGGCAAAGGAAAGTGGTCTTTACGAGTGGCGTCATTTAACTTTCGGTAGTCAATACACACCCTCCAACCGGTCACAACACGAGTGGGAATTAACTCGTTGTTTTCATTAGGCACTACAGTCATTCCTCCCTTTTTAGGGACACATGGATTGGGCTCACCCATGGGCTATCGGAGATAGGATAAATCATTCCCGCGTCAAGAAGTTTTAGAACTTCCTTTTTTATGACATCGTGAATTTTGGAGTTTATCCTTCTTTGACTTTGAATTGCGGGTTTGTAGTCCTCCTCCATTAAAATCTTATGAGTACAAAATTTTGGGTCAATACCATTAATGTCGGAAATTTTCCACGCAATTGCCCCTTTATGAGCTTTAAGAACTTTCAAAAGCTCGGTTTTTTCATCATTAGCAAGACCTTTTGCAATAATAACCGGAAACTTGTCATCACCTTCCAAGAATGCGTATTCAAGGTGGGATGGAAGATCTTTCAATTCAAGGATAGGCGGTTCCTCGATTGAAGATTTTTGCTCAACACTCATAACTTCCATCGGCGGAAGAAATAGTGGAATAGACGTATCATCAATAATAATCACCTCATCTTCATTGTCGATTTCATTTGAAGTAGAATCGCCTCCTTGGAATGGAGTGAGATTTGGTGTAGAATTAGCAAGAATTGGATCCACAATAGTGGGATTGCCACTTGACGAGCTATCAGAAAAACCTAACACTTCTTGTGAAAACTCATTGTAAACCACATCAACTAAGTCAATGTGATTGATGGTAGCGTTTTCATAAACATGAGAAGGTTTTGAGTTTTGAGTAGCATTTATAACAAGTTCCTCTTCGTTGAATCTCAAAGTAATAGTTCTTGCATGAACGTCGATAAGCGATCTCGAGGTGTCTAAAAATGGACGACCTAAAATTAGAGGAACTTGAGGATCCGCGGGGATGTCAACTACTATAAAATCAACGGGATAGTAGAACTTCCCCACATTCACGAAAACATCCTCGGCTACTCCACATGCTAAAATCGTAGAATGATCAGCCATCTCGATAGACATGTTCGAACGAGTAAGAGCCAGAAGCGAAAGTGATTTCCAAATGGAAAATGGCATCAAACTAATGCTCGCACCAAGATCGGCCAAGGCGAGGCATTCTTTCATATCTTATATGTCACAAGGAATGAGAAACTTTCCGGGGTCACCAACTTTTTCCGGTATGCGGTTAAGATAAACCGAAGAACAATTAGCAATCTTTGAAAGCTTTTCCTTATCGCTCATCATACTTTTACAAGTGGAAGCGAAACGAGGCATGTATAACAACGCGTTGGATAAACTTACATCAAAATGAACTTGTTGAAACATTTTTATAAAAAGCTCGATTTGTTGTTTGTTACATTCTTGCAATTTCTCTTTGTTTCGTCTCGAAGGGTAAGGTAAGGGTGGTGTGGGTTGGACATTAGGCAACGACCTTGGAATCTTGGGTTCCATGATTGGTATTGGTTCAACCGTAGGTGTGGTTTGAGCGGTACTTCGTGGGCTTGTAATATGCTCCTTTTCGACCATCACCTCGGGCTCTTTCTCGATTTCCTTTGAAGTACTTGGACGAGAGATTGGTTCTTTGAAAGTTTTACCACTACGTGTAGTAATAACCTTCATTTCTCCCTTCGGGTTTGCAATGGTATCACTAGGAAGACCACCCGAGGAAGAGGGTTTACACATGATTGCTTCAAACATTTTTGCCATTCGGTCTTCAAATTTTGATTGCCTTAAATCCGCTTTTAACAATTATTGCTTAATCTCATGTTGTCCTTGTTCCATCTTTTGTTGATTTTGTTGAAGACGTTGAACGTTTCCTTCCATTTTATTAGCATGAGTCTTTAGTTCATTAGCAAGTTCGTTTTTAAGCTCGTTTTTCAACTCGGATCTTAAGCTAATCATCTCACGTTGCATGTTATCAAATTTAGCATCATTTGCTTTAGCATAATCCAAAAATTCTCCTTGAAGATTTTTAGTGTGAGCATTTTAAAAACCTTGTGTAGTGTTTTGAAAATCACGGTTTAGGTTTTGATTTGCAACTTGTCCATTCCCACTTTGATAATTCCCTTTGTTGTAGTTACGTGAATTGCCTTGATAACCACCATTTCGATTGTTGTTTCGATAGTTATTAACATTTTAATTTGGTGGAGCTTGATTTGGGCGGGAACCTTGGCCGTTTTGGTTGTAAGTTCCCGTTGCTACGTAAGCACTCGAAGTGTTACCACCGGCGGTAATGCACTCGGAAAGATCATGAGCTCCACCACAAGACAAACAACTCTTATTAACCGCTTTAACCAAAGCGGAATTCAAAGCATCTTGTGCTGTCCAATGAGTCATAAGATTTGAAAACCTATCGAAAAACTGATTTTCCTCATTAGCTTCATCATGTAAGGCATTAATGTGACGAGTCGATGACGACGATGACGAACCCATATTGGAAACACTCGGTGTGTTTCGAGGGTTATAAACCTTAGATCTATTCTTGATAATCTTTACAGCTTCATCGGTCGTTTTGCACAAAAAATTACCACCCGCGGCGGCATTCAAATAATCTCGTTCATGATCATTAAGCCCATTATAGAAAGTATCTATTTGATGCAATTCCGAAAAATCATGGTGTGGACATTCATGTAACATTTCCTTAAATCGTTCCCATGCCATTGAATAACTCTCATTATTACGTTGTTTAAACCTTGAAATCTCATTTTTCAAATCTGTTGTTTTAGATGGTGGAAAAAATTGGTTCACAAACTTAGATACGAGATCACCCCATGTCAAAATCAAATTTGGCGGTTCTTTCTCGAGCCAAATTTTAGCGGGTCCATCTAACGAGTATGGAAATAACATCATCTTAATGGCGTCATGTGGAACATCCTTAAACTTGCTAGTTGCGGTGAGATGATTAAAATTCCTTATGTGGTAATGTGTGTTGTGTTTTTCATGACCTCTAAACTTATTTTCTTGCAAAATCGACATTAAACCCGTCTTAATCTCGAAATTCTCGGTGGGTGCTTGAAGCAACTCCATCATAGTACGATTAGCCATGACGACTTCTTGTTCTACAATAGGTTCAAAAATTGGAGTTTGTTCTTCAATCAACGCCTCTTGATTTCCTTGATTTTGACGACGTTTACGAGCTCGTTTTGCTTGACTACGAGTTAGCATAAACTTCACGTAGAATGGGAGGTTAGCAAAGAAGATTCTTTTTGGGTGTTTTGTGAATTTTCAATTTTTTTGTGTTTTTGATTGTTTAAAAAAATTTTGGATTTTGTGTATCTTCGTAGACAACAATCTACCAAATCTCTCCTCGAATCAAACTCTTGATTAAAGAAGCCTCAAAAGAATGAAAACGGTCACGTGGAGTGAACGTCTTCGAATAACTTTAGAACTTTGGTGAAAACCAAATTGTTCAAGAGGGTTTAATCACAAAGAAAACCAAGCAAATATATATTATACGTAATAATACTTTGGGCGGCAAAACCCTCGATTAGCCTTTAATCTCAAAATACTCACAAGCAAGCGGGGAAACGAGGCGGCGCGAAGCACTTAAGAGCCTTTTTCCTTAGGGTATATTTTATAATACACGCCTTATACCCACCTTATAGTTTGTATTTTTCAAAATCGAGCTTCACGAAAGTATTTATCTATTTTTGCCTTTTTCTTTCTGTTTGAGATTCGAATACAATAATTAGGAGATCAAATCCAAATTAAGGTTGTGTTTTCACACTTTTGGAGATTTTTGTATTGATTGTGATACTTAATACAATATAGTAATAATAATTTCACAAGAAAAACGAAAAAATCGATAATAAGTATTAGTAGATTTCTACTAATACAAATACTATTATGGTTAATATTAAAACAACAAGACAAGTTAATCACGGCACACCTCCGCGGCAGCGGCGCCAAAAATAATTGTGGTAAAAATACACCTTTTAGGAAAAAGGCGTAAAAGCGGTAAATATTAAGTGATGATTTAGGAAAATCAAACACTAATGACCCAAATAAAGTTCGTTTCACAAGGAGGTATATGTGTGTGACTAAAATGTAATTGATTTGAGATTAATATTTGAGAGAAGGGGATGAGAAAATAGAATGACGAAGACGTGAAATTAATTACTACGACGACTAAACGTAAAACCGTAAAAAGGGCTAAAATAAAAATTAATTCTAAAAATTATCAAAAATCAAATTAAATAAACTAAGAGTTACCAATGATCAAAACTTTTTCAAACCTTTTAATTAATTAAATATTAATTTTTAAATGCTAATTAAAGCCCTAAAAATCAAATTAATTATCAAAAAGCCCAAATAAAGATTTTTCACTTGGTAAACCTCTAAAATGACCTAAAAAGATTAAAAACTATTTTTATAAAATTTTAAACTAACTAAAACTATTTAAAATGATTTAAAAACTATTTAAACTTAAAATAATCATAAAACTTAATCTAATGATGATAAAATTAATCTAAGAGTTGCAAAAATCTTATTTTAATGTATTAAACCTAAGAAAAATATAAAAAGTGCAAAAATGGGAAATTTGAAATTTAATAATAAAATAATATTAAAATAATATTAAAAATCCAAAAATTATAAAAAATTATAAAAACTTGCAAACTAGTCTATTTTAACCTAAATAATCTTAAAATGAAAGTTAAATTACCAAATTACCCCCAATGGGCCCCTAAATGGGCCCCTAAATGGGCTAAAACCAAAAACAGTCAACCTTAATAGGCTTTTGGGCCCAAAAAGTCAAACTAGGCCCAAATGACCTGAAAAAGCCCTATCTGACTCAAAATTCAATTCTAAACACCAAAGTCTAAAGGCCCAAGAGCTGATTTTGCGCTTATCACAGCTTAAATAGTCAACAGCTTATTCTTATTGGGCCAATAAGCCCATTAAGCAATAAGCCAATGCCATAAGCTCTAAGTCAACACACAACCTTCTTTTGAGATGCCTAAGAGATCTGTGAAAAGAAATTTTGAAAAAGCACACTCAATAAGCCAGAAATAAGCAAAGAAAAATTTCACAAAAGGACAAAATAGTCGACTTGGAGTTCTAGACCACCTCGGGACTTGATTCAACTTGAAAAAGACTCTAAATAACTTAATTAAGCCAAATGAATCAAGAAAAGTTCAATAAGCAAAGCCAAATAAGCTGGATAAGCCAATAAGCACTTATGAAAAAGTCAAATGAGTTGGTTTTCTAGTCAAAGCTTAAAGTCAACCCTCCAAATGCTCCAGTATGAACAAATGGGTCAAATAAGGAGCACATATTATAAACTTAAAGTTGTTGCACGTTTGAATAAGCTGTAATATCTTATTGATAAGCTGAACACCAAATTAAACTAGTAGGGGGAACTTTCAGTAGGAACTGGTTCCCACTGCTTTGACTTTTTGACTTGAGATTTGAGAGAGATTTACTATGATTTGACGGATAAAAAAGGCACCCTTGCAACCAGTGAGTTGTAAGGAGTCACGATCAAGCAAATTGTCACACTTCCATTAAGTTAATAAGCACAGAATAAACCAACAATGCCGAGATATGATACAGACTTAGCAAATAAGCAATTATGAACTCTTAAGCAATTTTAGCATGAGTAAGCAAACCAGAATGAACCAAATGCATACACAAGCTATAATAACTGTTAATAAGCACAAACAAACTTATTTCAATCACTGAATCAAAGATTACAAGCAGATCAAAGCATATGCAGGTTGCTGATATGAACTTCAAGAACACAAATACTTTTTCTGATATAGATGACCACAAATCCAAATTCAGCACTCAAATCCTACTTCCCTGGTTGTATTAACTTAGATTTAACACTTGTTAACCCTAGTCAATGATTAGATCTAGGTGTCCTCTAAATTTCAGCTAATATTACCAAGTAATTAAGATTTTATAGCCTATTGTTGGATCTAGGTGTTAATAGCTACCACACTTGCAGATAACAGACCAAATATACTAGTGAGACAAGAACAAACACAAAGCACCTATAATCACATGTTCAAAGCAACACAAAACCAAGTCAAGCTGTTAACCCAAACACCCCTTAATAATCTGTTTAGCAACTTTTTCAAAGGATAATTCAGATTTAACCAACCAATCAAGTTCAAATCAACCTAATATCATGCAACAATCTCCAATACACAAGATCAGAACACAAAAACACAGATAACCAACAAATCATGCAAACTCGTCAAATATTCAAAATAAATTCAGAAAAATGAAAAAGGGAAGAGATGCAAACCTCCAAGACTTACATCCAAGCCTTGGAATGTTTGAGCTAAGGTGCTAGCAAAACAAGCACCAGCTTCCTTGTACCTGCTAAGATCAACAAACACAAAGGAAGAACATAAAATATGAAACCTGATCTTTTTGAAACACAAGCTTTATTACTTAAAACCTTGCCTCAAAAACCATCAAACAGATAAGTGGAACTCATATTTTATCTTCTCAAACACCAAACTTTTATCAAACACAAAGAGAAATCATAATTTTCAGAAAATCAACTTTTATTTTAATAAAAAGGAATTACAAAGATTAAAGATAAAATCTGGAACAAAGGGCACATCACAAGTTGAGGCTCCTTTTATAGGCACTAGTAGACGATTCTAGAATGGAAAATACAAAGAAACCCTAGCTAGAAATTTCCTAGAATGCCCTTGAGTGCTTGTTGTTGTTGAGCTGTCCATTTTGATCAAAACCGTTCATTTAAGCTTTGTAGTTAAGCTATGAGTCTAAGCTGTTGATTTGGCCACGTCAGATTCCTTGGAGATGAAGTTGTGTTTTCATTGGTGGACGAGGTTGAGTGTGGGGTCACTTGGGTAGTGGGATTGAGGGTTTTGTGTGTGGGATGTGTTTCTGGGCGTGTGAATGAAGTGTGGGTATGGGTAATTGCAATTTACCCTTTGTTTTAAGTAGGGTAAGTTCTGGGTTCTTAATGGTAAACAGTAAAACATTTGATCCGTTTTTGTAGGGAAAAAGGTGTTTGGCGCGTGTTTGTCTGGTTTGAACTTAGGTAAATGACAATAGTAGTCCTTGTGGTTTGGTTAAGTGTGTAAAACACGTTTTTCAGCCTTTAAACTTGTTTCCCTTTGTTAATAAACTTTCAAAGTTCACATATTGGCCACAAAACTTTTGCAAAAGATTTTCAAGGGTTGATTTTGCCACTTTTGCATATTTGAAGGACTGATTTTGGACATTCTTGATCTTCAAAGGTCTTCATTGTATCTTTGACTTCATGAGGGACCATAATTGACAATTTAGAATTGTTGAGGGACTAAACTTGCCAATTCTTCAAAGTTGAAGGACCATTTTGTAATTTTGACAAACTTAAGGGATTAAACTTGTAATTATGAATATACAAGGGTTTTAAGTGTAATTTCTTCATATTATGAGGATCAATCTTGTACATATTCAAGTCTTCAAGGGTTTTTCTTGGATAATTCATGAACTAGGGCCCGGTTCTTTGTACGGCTTCGTTTCTTGTATCCGTTTTTCCTTGTTTCTTGTGATCTTTTGTCTTTTTCACGATATCCATACCTAAAACACACAAGTAAACAAATACAAGCATATATATGGTATTTTATGACATTTTAATGTATTTAAAGCCCGAAAAGAACGATGAGATCATGTATAAAAGCCATCTCATCAATGGATTTGTATTTCAAAATGGATTTCATGGAAACATACACTTGACCATGCCTGATCTATTACACGACGGTGATGATTGTGGTAACATAAGGATGGTAGGATAGGTTAAGTCCAATGATTCTTCCAAAACCGGAGGAATCTTCCCAAGGATATTCCATAGCTAGAAATAGTAGTTGATAACGCTTAAATCCAACATGTTTTTGGGAGCGTTATCCATACTATTTTACATGTATATTGGTTATTTCTATAATGATTTTGTGCATATTTGTGCCAAAATGTGTTTGTAAGTCTTTGAGTAGCCAATTGTAGGAATAAAGCATAAATCAATGCAAATGTGAAGATTAGTACGAGTACGAAGAATCCTAGTCAAGTTCAAGACCCGTGTACGAGTTACAAGCCTTTGAAGATCTATTTTCGGGTGCAAGAAAAAGTGTTTTCAAGAAGTGTACAAGTCACTTATCATGGAAGTTGCCACCGGCAGAATCCAAAGTTGCCACCAACATTTCTGAAAGTTGCCACTGGCGGAATCCAAAGTTGCCACCTACTTTCATGTTTGCTGATTTTTGACTACATACATGCAATATTGAGGCTTCTAATGATCATACAAGAATACACAAGAAGATTCTAGACTTCCTTTGGCTCCAAGCATAAGCCTTTGCCACCAAGCCATGAATTCACTCCTAGCCTTCAATTTTGTCAATAAATAAGACCCATGGGGTCATAACTTTCATATCCCATCATATACCACTTTCATAACACACTTGTGTATGTTATTGCTAGTTAATAAACTCTCTCAACCTTGTCGAAAACCCCATTCCCGGATTTGAGCAAGGTGGTTCAAGAAAAGTCACTTTTATAGTCCGAAAAGCAAAGTTAGCATCACGAAACTCTTAGGGATCATTACCCTAATCATTAGCACTATATTTCGACTTTGTAAGACATTTGATTATGACTTGTAAGACTATTATTTCTGAGTTTATTTCATTGTTCATTATGAGTAGCTAAATCTCATTCTACACTTGGTAGGATGATGTTTGTGGTATGAAGTAGTGGTTGTGATTGTGATTTATGTTAATTTCAATTCCAAGCTTTCCTTTGAACCATTGGTACTTATGTTTCATGAGACAATTGTTGTCAAAACTTAATTTGTTGATAAAGATTTCACAGGTCGAAAGGGTTATTTTCTATCAACAAGTCATATCCGGTTTGTCTATGATTGGCTATCTTTTGTATTGACCATTTTTTTAAGAAGTTTTGATTATCAAGAAACATAATTATAAGTGTTAGCAAATTCGTAAAACGACCGTGAATCAAATGAATTGAAATTGGATTAAGTCTTGAATTGAGTGATTGAGTCTAATGCTTGTTTTCTTTAACCGAAGTCTTAACGAGGGTTGAAGCTTTTGAAAACAATAGATCGGATTAACCATCTAATTATCATAATCATATATATGTTTTCATGTCTTCACAATCATACCACAACGGATGCCCAAACTAGTCTTTACAAAGTGTTGCCTTTAATCTTATTGTTACTCATCATATTACTTGTTATTTATTTGTCAACAATTGCTACAACCAAAAGATTATAGTAGATTTTTGAATGATCATAGGTTTTCCAAATCCCCGTGAATGATCTCGATATTACCACGTAAAATCTATACACAAACGAAATGGTCATACTTGCCCATGCGTTTTTAGTCAATCTGGTAATTCGTGTTATAAATTTAAAACTTGTTTCAATCCAACCACACCGGACGCATCAAGTTTTTGGCATCGATGCCGGAGATTTAATTGTGTTCTTAGTTCCAAAATCATCCTATAATCAAACCTATTGTAGCGTTTCTTGTAGCCAAAATCCAAAAGTTAAAAAAAAAAGATTTTTCTCAGCAGAACTTGATTACCGCCAGCAAAACCAAAAGTTGTCGCCGGTGAAGTCATCACAGAACCCTTTCTGCCGCTCGGCAAGTCGTTCTGCCGACTGACAAAGTCCCCCGAAAGCCCATTTGCCGCCGGCTGAATCAAAGTCGCCGCCGGTGACTTTTCCAACTTTTTCACAGAACCTATTTTGACGCCCGGCAAGTCATTTTGCCGACCGGTAAAACGTAATCTATTAAAAAAAAATTATGTTTTTATTTTGATTAATATATTTAATTTCTTATTTACTTATTTTCCTATTATTAATATTTTTTTGTTTTCATTTTTATTACTTGTGATCTTTTTCGAAAGTGTTTCTAAACTTGAATGAACACACGTTCTTCCGGTCAAGAACCATTTAGTCCATACACCGATCCCAAACGTTTTATTCATCAATCTCGAAAGAAAAACAGCAAGAAGCAATCCTTTGTTTCTCCCGAAAATCAAGTTCCTAGAAACAAAAACCACCATTTAATAATCTCTTAGACGCATTTGTTGTCTATAACCCATTTAACGATCTACCATTTCAAATGGCCGACGATCAATCCATGTGGGCCGCCAACCGAGTAGTAGCACCTACCCCCGAGGCTGTTATTGTTCAAGTTGAGCTTGGAGACAACTTCACCGTGAAAGGTCATCACCTTTCAATGATCAAAGACCTCCAATTTGACGATCGTGCGCGGGCCGATCCGCATAAGCACATAGCCGAACTCATAGAAATATGTGGCATGTTTCGATACCGATGCCAATGTAGACGCTATTAAACTCAAACTCTTCCCATCATCTCTATCCAGAGATGCAAGAATTTGGTATAATGAGTTGACACCCGGTACCATAGAAACATGGGAACAAATGAGAACCGCTTTTGTTAGCCGATTCTTTCCACCCACCATGTACGAAAGACTCATGGGAGAAATCTGAGGTTTCACCCAAATTCTAAACGAGACACTCATTGATGCATGGAACCGAATGAAAGACCTACTTCGTAGTTGTCATGGACATGGTTTATAAAAAGGAACCATCATCCAAATCTTTTATCATGGTCTTAATGAACCGATGCAAGCAATCCTTGACTTCGGTGGATTCTTTCTTTGTAAGACTCCCAACGAAGCATACCAATTGCTTGAGGACCGAGTTCTCTTAAAAATCGATTGGTCCAAAGATAACCGTTCCAAACCCTTTAAGAAAATCGTTGTTTTCGCTGAAAGTAGCGAAAATTCCAAAATCATGGAAAAGATGGACGCTCTCACATCTAAATTCGACTCGCAATTCAAAACTATCAAAGATGAAATGAAAGAAATGCGAGGCAATGTACACTTTGTGGAGGACCATACCCATTTACGGACTGTGATGACACACCGATAAGGGAACCACCACAAGAAGCAAAATACGCCCAATGAGGATATCGAGGAGGTGGTTATCGAGGTAACTACTACGGTAGAAACTCTGGCATTTGGCATGAGTACCCCAAATATAAAAATCATAACTCACAACATCGTGAGAACGATAATTCCGTTTCATCAAATGAAAAGAAACCTGAAAAATCAAGCTTAGAGAAAACATTGCTAGCTTTCATAGAATCTCAAAAAGCAACAAACATGTTCATCAAGAACCAATTCTTTGATCTTAAAACCAACATTGAAAGAGGACAAAGACACCATACCGCCTCTATCAATGATCTCGAAACCAAGTTTGGTCGAATCTCCGACCAACTAGCCAATCGACCGAGTGGTTCGCTGCCAAGCAACACTCAAACAAATCCAAAACCATCCATTGATAAACCATACCGCCCACCCTCCTCCCGTAATGAACAAGTGAATTCCGTATTTACAAGGAGTGGGTTAAGTTCTGGCCCACTGCCAAAACCAAACGCCAATACTTCCACTTTCGCTGATGAAAGTGAAGATGAAGCCGATTAGCTCGAGAATGAAGAAATCGTTTCTCCTTCAAAACCCAAACCAAAACAAACCACACCCATCCCACCAGCAACACCAAAGGCGTATACACCCAAAATTCCATATCCTCAATGCCTAAGAAAAGAAAAGATGGAGGCTTGTAATGCCAAATTCTTAAAGACGATCAAAGAAGTTAAGATCACGTGCCCCTTGTTGATATCTCAACCAGCATGCCCAACTATGGGAAATTCCTCAAAGATCTTGTGAGAAATCATAGCAAAATGGAGCAAATCTCTGCTGCATTTCTAAATGAAGAATGTTATGCAGCCTTGCAAAGCAAACTTCCACCAAAGCTCGGAGATCCAGGAAGGTTTCTCATACCATGCACGCTAGCAAACCATGTTGAATGTCACGCCTTGGCCGATCTAGGCGCGAGTATCAATCTTATGCCATACTCATTATACAAGAATCTTTCAAATAGTACTTTGGAACCTACAAGTATGAGTATACATTTGGCTAACCATACATACCAATATCCTATTGGGATATCTGAGAACATGCTTGTTCAAGTTGTCAAATTCATATTTCCTGCCGACTTCGTAATCCTTGAAATGGAGGACGACCATCAAGTCCCTCTCATTTTAGGACGATCATTCTTGCACACCGCTGATGCTATCATTCGTGTGAAGAATAAAGAACTCAAGCTTAGAGTTGGTGACGATCGAGTCACATTCTTAGTCGACAAAGCTATGCAATGTTCCCATTCTAATGATGACACATGCTTCCGCGTGGATGTTATCGATGAAGTAACGGAAGAAGAATTGGATGCATTGCTTGATGACGACGCACCATTCCAAACAACTTCAAAAATGATTAGCGATACCGATCGTAATCGTGAATGCGAGGCATTCACGGCCCTTGATTATGAAATAACTCTCTTTTGAGACTGTACTTATACATAGACTCGTCGTCCAAATCGGGCTTAAAATGCTTAAAAATATCATAAAATACCCCAAAATATGTTTGTGTTTGTTCATTCTGTATTTTAGGTACGGATATCAAGAGTTCACCAAAAGAGAATAAGAATCAAGCAAAAACGAACACAAGAAACGAAGTCACACAAAGAACCAGACCCGAGCATTGATTTTCAACAAAAGACCCTTGAAGTTTGAAGATTTGTCAAGTTTAGTCCCTCAACTTTTGAATATTGACACTTTATACCCCTCATCTATCAAAAATTACTTTGAGGTCCCTAAAGTTTTAAGAAATACCATGAATAGTCCTCAAAGTTTGAAGAAGTCACATGGTAAGTCCCTATTCTAAGTATTGTTAACATAAGGACAAACAATGTTAATGGAAAAGGACTAATGGTGAAAAGCCAAAAGGACTAACGGTATTAGGGACTTGGACTATTTTTGCAAAGACAATAAAGGAATAGCATAACGGGGAGGACCAATAGTGTATAAACCAAAACTACTTAATCCCTTTTCAACCCTAACATAACTAACTTAACCCATTAAAACCCAACTCCTTTACCCATTGGATACCCAATCATACCAGCCCACCTCCATCACCCCCGTACCACATCACCCACACCCACTATCAATATTTTAAACTAATCTTTTTTATTAAACTAAATACCAGGAAAAAAAACTCCCCTAATCCCCATTTAAATCAAACCTGACACTATTCCTTTCATGAACCCTAAATTCTTAAACCCTAAATCACTTGATAATAAATTTCCAACTTGTACAGAACCGTGATTAGCAACCCCTTAATCTAAACCCACCCTAATATTCGATCCCCCCTCACCCACGTGGTCCCCACAATGCTCCCCTGTCACCCCTAATATAGTAAAATGGTATCTTACAGCAAATCAACAATTCTCCTCAATTCCTTTCTCCCAAAGGATTAAATAAACGGCCATGATCAAAGGACAACAGCTGGATATAAGAATCACATGGGATACAGTTTTGACCAAGATGTCAAAAATCAAAGACCAAGGGTAATTTTGGATTTTTAGTTGTTAGGGTTTCTTGTAATTGTTTTCTTCTAGTAATTTCCATCTTGTAGTATAAAAAGGGGTGTCATGTACCTCTTTTTCTTTGTTCCAGCTTGTTCTGTGTAAACCATTTTATGGAATAGTTAAAGTAATAGAATTGCCTTGCACATAATCGTTGAGTTCCATTCTACTACTTTCATTAGTATAGTTGGTTTAGTTAATTTGAAAGTTTAGTGTAAAATTTATCAAAAGTTTTTTTGTTCCAAATATAATTTTTTGGTCAAAAGCTTTTGGGATCCAAAAGCTCAAAGCTTGGTTGTGAGTGGGCTGACAAGCCCAAAACAAACAAAGCTTTAAGCTTTTGATAGTTTTCAGTTGTTTCATTGGAGTTTCAAAAAGTTTGATATTCATAAGATTTATGCTTTTTCAAAAAATATTTTTCAAAGTAATTTTGTATTTGTATTGATCTTGGCTCACTGTTTCATAAGCTCACCATAAGCTGATTGACACCAGCTTATGGTAGCTTTTTGAGGCTTGAAGTGCTTCTTGTTTGTGTAGTGTTCAGGGTAAACGAAACATTCCATCCTTTAAACTTTTCCATTTTTTTTGAAGATATTGTTAACTCTTGGGTTCTGTAGTAGAAACACCAACCAAGAGCTCTTATAGCAGCAAGGTCTTCTTTCATTAAGCCCATAGGTGAAGCTAGGCATTAAGAGCTGGTGGCATAAGGTTAATCACCTTGAACTCCCTTTTTTGCTAAACTTTCACTAAATGTGCTTATAGAGTTCTCTTTGTGAATTATGCATTCTTGATACAACTTTTTGAGTGGTTTGTGCTTTCTTAGATCATTTTTAGTGCAAATTTGTTATTGGTTAAATCTTATGGTTAATTTTAGGTTAAGTCAGTTTGGAAATCTCTAATAAATGTAGTTAAAGGTGTGTTTAGGATAGTGGTTTAATAAAGCCTAGGGTGACACTAGGGTCACCATTTTCCTTGCATCTTTGTTGTTATGGTTTGTAGTAGCTAAGTGAGAAATGGTTTCAATTGGTTAATGATATTGTAGATTTTGCATGCTCCAATTTTCTGCTTATAACATTCATTTTTTAACTTTCGTTTTTTGTTGATTTAGTGGTTGAATCTTGGTTATTAGTTAGCTTATAGGCTCATTTAGGGGTGTGTATGTGAGTAATAATAGTTTTGGTTGCCTTTTGGTTTCTAGCTTTGTAGGTCAAAGTTCACAAATATACCAATTAGACTAAAGACATAGCCCATATTCATGTCTACATTAAACAGCAGGTCTGTGTGGGTTTGCTTGATGTTTTTTAGACTTGAATGTTGGAGCTCAGTTAGTCTAGGGATAGGAGCAGAGGTGTAGGTTAGTAGGTTCGATATTTTCTAGCCTTTACGAGCTTTTACAGCCTGCTAAAACCCACTCTTGAATACAACATATCAACAACACCACTCTCTTCTTGTAATTTCTAAAACAGTATAGGTAGGGCTTTGATTTTTGTGTTGTGAGGTTTTAGACTTTAGTCACAATTAGTTTTAGGATTAGTATAGGTTTGTTTGTACTTGCTTTGTAACTTTTGAGTGCGTGGGATCTAGAAGTTAGCTGCCTTAATCACTGTTATACCAAATATTATAGCTTCTAGACCAACAGCTTTCTTATTTCTGTGTTTCGTGGTATTATTTGACTGTTCTTGGGTAAATCCGTGTTGCATTGTGTTTGTATTTGTGTGTTTTGTATGTCTCTTGACTCCTCCGACCAACTGGTTGTGAGGGTGTCGTTTGTGCCCAAGCAACAACCTTACACCCTAAGCCGGGCTCCAAAATCCCCTAAAGCTAAGTAACAAGAACATAGAAAGAAAATACAAAAAAAGTCTAATTCTGGTGGTTTGAACATGATGTTCGTTTCGCAAGTCTTAAATTTATATTACAAGGTTTAGATAAAACAAGGGACTAGAATACAAACACGGGCAAGTATACCCTTTCGTTCGTAATATAGCTTGTAGTGGTAAGCCAGGATCGTTCGCTGAGACTTAGTTTCGTTGGTAATCAATAGAATAATTGAAGAAAGAAATTATTGAAATAAATAACAATAGTAACAAGTATGACTTATATGAGATAGTTCTTATAAGTTCATGATGATGATAAAAATGACTGAGATATGTTTATATAGGTAAAGAGTGATAATCCTTTTTCGTTAAAATGGCGTTTGCACATTTTACTTTAGGGTGATTCAATACTTATGTTTATTTAAGCGACTAAGCTCAAAAAAAGTTGCCAACGAGTTCAATATTTTATCAAAGTTTCTAAGCAGATCTCTCCAACCAAAGATTCAAAACCATAGACAAGTCTTTAAAAACTTATAATAACAATTTGTGTTTCTCAACGCCAAACTATCGTAACAAATCAACTCAAGATAAAATATGGTTTATAGAACTAGGTGGTAAAATGGTTCTACAACATTAGCTTGAAATCAATTATAAAGGATCATATCATAGCATCATCACTAATTTATAGTCACATACCCATATAGTCACAAATAGCTTAGCCTAACATAGTATTCAAAGTAACAAATGAAAAAGAGTAAGAGAACATCATACTTAGATTGATTGAAGGAATGAGTACACAAGTGTCACGATTATGTCGTTTCTCCAAGAATCAAAGAGTGGAATACTCTCGTTACAAGTATTTCCCAAAAGTGGATCATACTGAAACATCACTAAGAAAGCTAAGAATACTCGGATTTATAGAGTAGTAGTTGAGAGATGTGTGTTAAAATGAGTAGAAATGGCTTCTATTTATAGTGTTGGCTGAGAGGAAATGTGCGCCGCACTTTGAAGACGGGAATGTGCGCCACACTTCTAACTTTGTGCGTCCCACATTTGTGCGTCGCACATTTGTGCGTTCCAGAATCTTCTTTCAATAGTTTTTCTTATTTGCACATTTAAGGACCCTTCTTTGTATTTATTCACTTTGCTTCTTCAAACTTTATACCTGAATATAAAACGCAATATATTAAGTATCAAAAGCTCTTATTTATAATACAAAGTGGCATTATAATAACGGGTTGAATATGTATATTTAGGTCATTATCAGAACAACAAATTCATGCTCAGATCAAGTTAAAATTGACTTTTGTTTGTGTTTTTGGAGTAATTTGGTCAATGTTCAAGGTTATATAAAAAAATAATAATAAAGAAATTTTTTGCAAAATGCCCGCCTTGGCCTAGATTGGAACCCTCGACCCCTCGCTAGGGGACTCGAAGGCTTACCAGTGATCCAAGTGACTTCCTATGTCACAACTCTCAAACATTAGATATTTAAGGGGTGTTAGTTTTTGCTTATACAAATTAAGTTCGAACGTTATTAAGCTGATTTTGGCTTATTGATTGTAGTTTTTTAGTCTTTTTATTTTTCATTGAATTCATCACCAGTTTAAGATGTTTTAGGAGTAAAATCAGATTTTTTACTTTATTAATTTATTTTTTATTAATATTTTAATTTTAAATTTTAGAAATTAACTTAAAAATGGTAAACAGTAGCTTAAATTTTTAGAAAAATATTTTTTATACTTTATTTAATATAAATTAGGTTTACATTTATTAAAATTTGAAATTTGACTTTTATTTAATTTTATTTATTTTTTAGTTTTTAATTAAATTTTAAAAATTAATATAAATTATTTAAAATATTTTTGGAAATTTTTCTTTTCATTTTTGGCTTATTCACATTTTTTAGAACTTAGAATAAAATTTTGGTAATTTTTAGTATACTTTCATTTTTTGTCGAGTTTTACTATCTTACGTTTTTATCGTCGTAGCGTAATTTTTAGCGTAATCTGTCTTTATTTTAAATCTTTCTCATCAAAAAACGGTCACTAATCCAAACATTGTACATAAATATTGGCACACAACACACACACCTCCTTCGAGAATGAACTCACATTATTTGGTTTTACAGTTTTCATAAATCGTAATACTTAATACTTGCCACGGTTATTTGTTTTCCTAAAACAAGTGACTAATTTACCACATCAATTTTGGCGCCGCTGCCGGGGAGGTGTTTAGTGGCTTATATATATATATATCGTGTTCGTGTGAGTAGTGCGTTTTTGCTTTTCATTTTTGGAAAGCGTAAATATCGTACATACTCGTTTTTATTTTTTACTTTATTGTAGAATATCCAAATAAATCGTGTTTAATTGATCCTCAATTAACACACAAATCTTTTTCATTTTATCGCTTTCGTTTCCTTTTTGTGAATATTATATTATATTATGTAGTACAACTAATAAACAATAGTTATCCAAATACGCGAGAAATCGCACCTTAATTGTGGGCGTTCCGGTCACTTTTAAGCGTATCGAATTCAAACAAAAATAAAAGGCAAATTAGATAAATACCCTTGGTTAATTTAATCTCGATTGATACAAACTATAAGGTGGGTATAAGGCGGTTGTATTTCACGACCTCAAGAAAAAAGGCTCTTAAGTGCTTCTCGCTGTCTCGTTTTCTCCGCTCGCTTGTGCGTATCGATTTAGTGACGATTGATTAAGGGTTTGCCATTCAAGTATTAATACATCTTTTTTTGTGAGTTTACATTATTGAACCTCGAAACGTTTCAAAGTCGACGAAGGTTTTTACTTGACGTAAATTCCTTCATCCCTCTTTGGATTCGTTAATCAAGACTTTGATTTGTGGATAATTTTTGTAGATTAATTTCTACGTAATACACCAAAAAACCAAAAAAATAAATAAAAAACAACCAAAAATGAAAAATATTCTTCTTACCCCTTATCAATTAATTCTTTTTCTAACCCTCTAGTGTTTAATTCTCATAACCCCATTCTCGTTTCGTCATGTCCGATGGTGGATATTACTCTTGTCCATATTGTGGAGGTCCCCCCGACAGTTGTAATTGCTTTAATTACGAGACTTATGGAGGAAGAGAGGGGTATATCTAGAACTCTCCTCAAAACGACCATGGTTACGGATTTCAATCCTATGACCAAACTCCACAACCGGCTTCGTCTTATTCGTGTGATTTTTGCGGTTTGGAGCACGATTTCGGATTTAGTTGTACGTATTATAATGACCCCGAACCGAATCCTAATTTCTTTGACCAATCTTCACAATTTCCACCATCGTATTCATGTGAGTCTTGTGGAAACGCACCTCATTATGGGTATGATTGTCAACCGATGAAACAAAATACGTCTTTCGACAATCAATTCTCCGGGTTTGACCAATCACCTCCACAAAAATTTTCCGATGATGATCTCGGTGCAAGTCGCGTCGACGAGGGATTTAAAGAAATTAAAATTCTTTTTAAACAACTTATGGAAAAAAGGAACTTTCAATCGTCGAAGTGATCGAAGAAAGCATCAAAGATATGGAAGAGGAGAAACAACGAATCAATCATGAAATAAACGATATCACTAATGAACTCGGCATTAGGAGATAACGTAAAGAAGAAATAAGTGACAAGTTTAAAAGAGAGTGTGAGATTAAAACTAAACAACTTTTATAAGATTACAATGGCTTAAGTATCGATATTCGTGATAAGAGATGAAAACTTGAAAGAGAGAAGCATCTTGCTAGATGTGATCTCACGCCTCCTATTTATGATGATGACGACGATAGCGACATTTTTAATCTCACCTCGTCTTGTGAAACCATTATTCTCATGCTCCCTACGGAACCCAATGCCTCTCTAAGTATGGGGGAGAAGAATCTTAGAACTAATCCTAGTGTTGAGGTCCCTATTCCAATCCAAAGTGAGCCTACGGTTGTCTCCGATGACGAGTTTAATGATTTTTCTCTCGATGAATTTTTCCACGAAGATTCTAACGAGGAAACTTACAATAGTGAGTGTGATTCAATTTCATATGATGATGTCTCTCCCAATGACACTTCTAGTAGAGAATCATTGACTTTATTGAACCCGCTTATCGATGATAATTTTTCCACT
The DNA here is from genome assembly GCA_025667525.1 of Glebionis coronaria. NCBI lineage: Eukaryota > Viridiplantae > Streptophyta > Magnoliopsida > Asterales > Asteraceae > Glebionis > Glebionis coronaria. Next base: position 402,615,202 of record CM046881.1, read on the forward strand.
AGTGATGACGAGTCACTACTCGATGAGGACGTTCGTGTCGATGAATTTAAAATCTACTCGAATTCCGTTTTTGAATTTGATGACGAGTTCGTTTTTGGTGATGTAAATCCTCTCTTTGATGAGACGTTTGTTGGAAATTCACTTTTTGTGACGACATTTAAGAAATCCGTAGGTAATATACTAGGGTTTTCTCTAGTGTACATGTAAGTTGGTGTATCGATAAATTCCCTTTGTATATTAAAGCGAGTTCTAAAATCTGTTTTTGCATACTCTTGATTAAGTTTATCATAATCAAACTTAGGATATTCCAAAAGCATTTGTGACCGATTCTCTTCAACTAGTGATATATACTCAGGATCATCCGGAATAACAATCAGATCTAAGACCAAACCTAATTTTATTACATCATAAAGTGTCGGGGTGTGGTTAAAAGCTTGCTTTGCATAACCCTGGTTAGGTGGCAGGTCTGTTAGACGCGATAAAGTAAATTCTTCCAAAGATGCATGAAACAAATGTACTAAATGCGATGCGGAGTATTATTTTAAAAGCAAAATTTCAGTCTTTTTAATTGTCTCAGACGCATTAATTTTGGTTTCAACCTTTTTAGACTTGAGAATTTCGAAATCCGTTTGTAGTTTTTGAAAATTAGTAACAACTAATTCTTTATCTTTAATTTCTTTTGAAAGATGTGCTCTTAAATGTTCAATCTCTAGTAAATGATCCATATGGACTTTCCTAAACTCATCAAACTCTGGATTAGTCAAGGTATGTTTCGATGGAGTTAATTCCAAGGTGTGAACCTTTTATTAGTATAAAGCAATCTCGGCAGAGAAGGTATTATTAACACTTAGGGTTTCAAGGACTGCAATATTCATTTGGCCTAGCATAGATGTCGAATCCATTACCAAATCTTGTTGAGCAGGAGAGTTCGTATTCGTTATAGCTCCCGGTTGTGTTTCACTCAAAGTCTGGGGACTTGCATTGATATTGCTATCATTATTTGTCTCCTCGTTTAAATTACTAACCACCGGAGGCTCTTCTGGATACTGAGACGCTTGCTCAACTTGATAAGGTACAATACTAGTATCATTGGTAGTATTTGGTACCTCAGACATTTGGTCAGACCCATAGAGCGAAAGATTTTCCATAAGAGCTGCCTTGGCGGTGTTGTAGTCATCACAGTCTGAATCATATGCATCAAGATCATCGCATTGATATGTTGCATTGTGAGTGAAAGCTGTTGTGAGTCCTTCATTGTCCGCAACTCCTAGATCAGCTAGAAAGGATAAGTCCTCTTCATCTAACTCACGGCAATTTGCTTGAGCTTTGACCAACATGACCTTCTCCTCAAACCACGAAGCATCCCTTCTTCTTTTGTGTTTCTTACACTCCCTAGCCATATTTCCTTCCCCTTTGTAGTTGTAGCAGATAATCATCTTCACTTTGCTAGTAGTGTTTCCTCTTGGAGAAGTGTTGAATGGGCGTGCACCTGTGTTGGATGAACTTGGTCTCCCCTGAAGTGGTTGCACCATGACCCTACCGTCATGAATTGTAGCTTGTTGACGAAATTTGGAAGAAGTTCTCAACTGATTATTTGTTGGACATGGTCCTCTGTAACCTCTTTTGTTCACAGCTTGAGTGATATAGGCAGACATTTGTGCTAGTACATCAGTTGGATTATCCCCTTGTTTGAACTCAAGAATTGGAACCTCATCATCGCAGTAGAAAACTGGTGCTGGTGGAGCTGCATACACACTTGAGGGAGTATTGACATCTTGTGAATAGTGGGGTTGAAGAACTTCCAGTTGTTGGTATGTGATAGCAGGATTTGTAGGTGGTTGATAAGGAGAGTATTTTTGTTGAGCATATGGTGATTGATGTGAGTCTCTTTGTGATGATGATGCTTGTAGCTGATATTGTTGCTGATATGATGTAGGTGGTTGTGGTAATATCGAATACTGTGGAAAGCTTGGATTCTGATACATGGGCTTGTGATAAGATTGTTGTGCTATAGCATATGGAGTGTTATTATACAACAATGTTGGATGATTTGCCATTAACGCCAATGGTTCGGAATAGATCCTTGAGTCATGCGTTTCATGAGCACATGCTTCTCGTGTTGCTGCAAGAAAGCATATAGTTGATCTAAATTTGATTTGTGCAAATCCCGAATCAATTTAACGTCAGTGACGTATTGGCTCCACTCTTGGGGTAACGTGTTCAAAAACTTTGTGTTGAGCTGAAACTGAGCAGTCGTTAGATTATACACATTCAAATCATTCATCAATGTAGTGAATCGCCAATAGTAGTCATGAAGAGTTTCCCCTGGAATGTATGAGAACCTATCGAACAAGTCATAAAGTTGAAACTCTCGTTCCTGCTTGGAAAGTGAAGTCCCTTGTAACAAAACCGTTAAGCGATCCCATAGCTCCTTTGCTATCTTGTGTTTACTTACCATACGATAAATATCGGATGAAAGAGCTTGAAGAATAGTCTAAACGACCTTCTCATCCGCATCGTCAATGATTTGGTTGGCAGCCGTTAACTCATGAAATTCCCTTGCCGAGTTACATTATCTACAGTAATTTTGCCGCAATCAAGTGGTCCTTGCTCAATGGATTTAACCATAAGTGTCCCACTGGGTCTACCAATAATATAAGACATCATGCGACCCTGCCATGCTTCAAATAGCTCTTTGATAAGAAACAGTGGACGGGTATCGGTACCCGAGATGATAGAAAGGTAAGTAAGCGATGTCATTGTATGCATGAATGAATGTGAATTTATTTTGATCACTTGAAAAAAGATTACCAAATGATCGAGCAATGAAATAAGGTAAAGTGTTTTAGTGTTGTTGAAACAATATGTTGTTATCTTTTGGTTGTGTGTTGTTGTGAAAGTCTTCAAAGAAATACAAAGTCTAAAATCCTCTAAGTTGTGCAAAAATTAGACAAGATTTCGCAATACCCTCAAAGATGTCGCAAAAACCTAAAAACTGCTAATCTTCGCAATGTTCAGAAAAACAAACTTCACAATGTTTGAAATGCCAAGTCTTCGCAATGTGTGAATGCAATCTTGGCAATGTCTCAAATACAAATCCTTGCAATACCCAAAGTTCGAACCTTCGCAATTTTAAAAAATATTATTTCTTTGTAATAATCTCAGGTATAATCTTCGCAATATCAAGCAAAATGGCACTTTTCGCAATACTAAAGATTAATACTTCGCAATGTGCAAGCAAAACATAACCTTTACAATACCAAATGAATACTGCTTCGCAATAACTAAACCCTAGTGTATTGCGAAATGTAAACTGTCGCAATAGTAAAACCCTTAAATATTGCGATGGGAAGATTTCGCAATATACAGTCTGATCTGAAAAAATAAGTAAAAATGAGATTTTTTCTTAGAAATCAGTGATTTTAACCAATCCAAAGTACCCAAATCCCTACCACAACTATTTTGGATATTTGTGGATCACTTAGAACAACAAAAACACGAAAAAAATTTGAAGCTTGGGCGAACATCAATGAAAACTCACGAATCACAATAAAATAACCAAACCAACATCAAACACACCTCTATTTCATCCCATGGCTCTTGATACCAATTGTTAATCATAAGATTCAAAACTATAAGAGGGTGATCCGGAGGTCGGGAGGATAAAATAGACGTTTAGACATTTTTAGAGAGAGAAAATAACAAGGAAGAAGGAGTGTGTGTATTTTAGAGAGAGAATAAAAATACAACAAATGAGAATCCTCACCCCTCCATGGAACTATGGAGGGGTGTATATAGCTTGGGTGTATCTCACTTATAACAAGTGACGATACTAGTCCCTACTATATTAAACTATTGTAATTCCGTAAATGGCGCTCACATTTTAGGGCTAACAATCGTTCCCCAATGTGGAGACATACGGAATTACTTACAATGTTCCTAACAAGTACAAATACAACAAAATAAAATCTTCCAAGTCGCTTCCAATGCTGAGGATGTCTTCTAAGTCTTATTGTCTTCATAATTTGTAGCTCAGCTTGAATCCTCTTTGTCTTTGTTTGTTGTGGAACAATTGTAATATACATGATTTGGATTAACTTCCCCCCAATTCATGCAGCATGTATTAAAAACTTTTCTCATAGACTTCTTTTTGACGAAGTTTCTGAATTAGCTTCCCCCCAAACCAATATTTGTATCTTAAGAAGATTCTGACACTTTGATGTAGTTTGAACAATCTTCTAGCTCATCGGTTTAAGTGCACATCGGGAATTTGAAGAAGAACCACACCAAATAACACTGCTTCTATACTGTTTCATGTCGTTTAGTTTTTGGTGATAATCCGTTTGGGGTAACATGCATGAAATCAGCAACAATTCTTCTCACGCCTGCAAAATACTTCATAAAAATCATACAAAATGAAGTAGATACCATTCCATGTACACTACTTCCCCCTGGAAATTGATCTGATTACTTCAAAGTACACGATCTTCCCCATGATGATTTCGAACTCTCTGAAGCATCATTATCGTGGACGTCCATATACTCGAGAAGCTCTTAGTCTTAGGAAAATGTCTTGAAAAGTTTTGAAAGTCATTGAGAAACTTTGAAAAGTTTGCTTAGACTATGAAGTACCATTGTCATTATGAAGCTCATAAATATCCCGTGAGAATTGATTGCTAATTTTATCTATCTGTCTAACTTACCAACCTCGTATTCGTTCGTCTATCTGTAGTGATCACTAGTGAAGTAAACCCGATATCCAAAACTTGAGACTGAAGTACAATCCCCCAAATTTGTTACTTAAGCTTGCACTTTTGTCGATTGATGAACAGTGAAGAAACAAGTCTCTAAACACCTCTTAAAGTTATCCACACAAGCAACTGCGTGTGACACTGAGAACTGCAACAAAGCTCCCAAAAATGATAGTAATACATGTCGACCATACACCCCTTGACAGTGGAAACTAGATAATTCAAGTCTCAATCATAAATTTTATCGCCCAAGTAAGTCATCAGTCGATAGAATGGGTTTGAAGAAAAGGGGTAGAAAAATAGAAGGAGGGCTCGATGATGAAATAAGTAGACGCCTTCGTAAAATCCCACTTCAACTTCAAATAAAGAATACCAAATTCACTTCGTGATCACTTGTCTTTGTAGAATCACAACTAGCCGTTTTCGTTTAAGTGAATCTTATATCGGATCGTTTTAGCGTTAAGTGTTTTGTTTGCTTTGGTGTTGTGTTAGTGAATGTCGTTAACTAGAACAAATTATGGAATGAATTGTCGATAAAGGATAATTTGTCTAGATAACTTGTCATTTAAGCCCAACGTTAGTCTCATGCCAACTGATGCGCGGATCGACCTATAATATTAGGTTTAAAACCTAGAATTTTCTTTGTCGTTTAAGCATTTTCGTTCGAACCATAACCAATACCCGACATTGAAATTGATGTCAACATGGCCCAAATAATGAAGCCACAAACTAAATATTTTTTTCCTCATAACTCCTTAATTCGTGTCCTTTTAAAATTTTGGTAATTGATACCAGCCCATGATCACGAGTAACACATATCCTAGCCCATAACCAATTTGGATAGTGATCACCTCACCTCACCTTAGTAATAGTCAAGCCCATTTAATAAACCTAAAATTTAGGGATATATAATAGCACTTGCAACCCTAATTTCTCTCACAAATCCTAATCTCATCCTAAACTTCTCCGCCCCTATTTCTTCAAAACGTCACCATCCTTATCTCATCAATAACAAATCTCATCAATCCCAGATCATAGAAACCCCATTAATATGCCCCCATCTTATTAATTCGACAAAACTCAATCGACAGTGTAACCCACGAATCATTTATCACACGAATCTCAACACCTAGAAACCAACCTTGAAATCCATTTTTTATCATTCCTTTCGCATGCTTCTCAAACTAATGAAGACCTTTGTTTTATTACATCGTGATTCAAAGAGTCAAGATAGAAATTACGTCTAAGATCTGTGATAATAATCAAAATAAGCTGTGACGAGGACTTTTGTTATCAGATGGGACAAAGAAAAATGGACTTTTGGACTGAAACATAATAAACAATCACCAAAAAATTATTGATGACATCTATTGGATAGATAAACACAACACAAAAGTCACGTGATCCAACAGCTTGAAAAATAAGCTTAAATAAGCTGTTAAAAAGCCACGAACACCATAAAATAAGAAAACAAACACAAAACACCCCCGGTTAGTTCTGATACCAATTGTAATCATAAGATTCAAAGCTATAAGAGGGTGATCTGGAGGTCGGGGAGGATAAAATAGATGTTTAGACATTTTTAGAGAGAGAAAATTACATGGAAGAAGGAGTGTGTGTAATTTAGAGATAGAATGAAAATACAACAAATGAGAATTCTCACCCCTCCATGGAAGTATGGAGGGGTATATATAGCTCGGATGTATCTCACTTATAACAACTGACGATACTAGTCCCTGCTATATTGAACTATTGTAATTCTATAAATGGCGCTCACATTTTAGGGCTAAAAATTATTGTTGGAAATTCACTTTATGTGACGACATTTAAGAATTCCCATAAGTTATCATAGTCACACACGCATAGACTAGATTAGGAAACTATGTATAGTTTAGGTGGTGTGTGACTATAAATACCCCTCCAAGGCTTCAAAGGAGGGGTTGTTGTTTGTGTTTTTCCCATTTTCATTTTATAAACTTTGTCTTTCTCTCTCTCTCTCTAGAAACACCTACATCTAACCTTTCTCTCTCTAACTCAACAATGGCTTCCTTCTTCTCCCATAACCCTAGACCACCAGATCTATCATAAAATAGCAAACCTACAATCGGCATCAGAGCCGACGGTTCAATCCTTGGATCAGCGTGTTTTTTGTTTATTGATTTTGGTTGTCTAATTTTTTTTGGTCTCGAATCTGTACTAAATTTTTTTTCTCGATGGTCTCTTGTCATAGTTTCTTACTTTCTTGTCTTGATGGTCTGAATATCTCTTGCTATCTGGTTTCAGTTTTCTGGTTAAACAGTTTTTCTGGTCAAAAGTCAAATCAGTGGTTCATCAGTCCATGGTCTCACTGGTCAAAAGTTTGCAGGTCTTTCAGATGTGGTTCTACTGTTTATGATTTCATTTTCGAGAAATGGTATTTTATACTTTTCAGGTCTGATTCAAAGTATTTTTCTGGGTTTCTATACTTTTTGATGAAGATAAGAACTCAAAAAAACTAGATCCAGAAAACCAGATCCAGAAAATCCGGAAAAGTACCATTTGGATAAGATTCTTCATATTTCGGAATATTCTGTTTTTGCATTATTGCGAAAATACAAAACAAAGACATTGCGAAATGTATTGTATTTGCAATTATTATGAATTGTGGTGGTTACATATTCCGAAAAAACATTGCGACATCTAATGAAGAGACATTCCGAAATGAAGACAAAAACTATTCCGAAATGTTGCTCTCTTAAAACATTGCGAAATGATTTTAAAGAAAACTTTACGAAATGTTTTTACAAAATATTTGAGATAAAGATTGTTTTAAACATCCGAGACTATCATTTTTCATAGAATACCGAGACTTATTCACATCACCAACCAATCCAATCAACACTAACCTAAATCCCATCGTCCTCGTATTAAACATGATCTCAAAACCCATCAAATTCACTTATCAAAACATGATCTCAGTTAGCTCTATATCATCATTACAGATCTTAAAAGATCTTGAGTGATTAGATATTAACTCATCATAGATCTGTAATTATTGTTCGAATAGAAAGAATGATCTATAACATATATGTTATTATCAACTCTTCTTTTTCGATCTTTCAAAAATCAAACATGCATGCCTCGATCTTAACTCACGACTTTAGTTCATCATCGTTCTATAAAATTCAAAGATCCATGTATATGAGATTAACCATCTCGTTGATATATGAATTTTTATGAATGAACATAACAATATCGCTTTGTTCATCTCTTATATTCGATCTAAAAGACAAACATTTTTAACAAATATGTTAAAAAAATTTGTGACTCGATTAATGACACAAAAAGAAAACAACATCCAACCTCAAACCTACCCGAAACCAATTGTTTGATCTTGGAGCCACGTCTTTCTTGGGTTCTTGGTTGAAATGATAGAATCGAAAAGAACAGGAGGTTTGTGTACATGAATCGGTTCGTATCGTATGGAGATGATGCGTGTTTATTCTTGGATTGTAAAGGTAGAGTTATGATTGATGATCAGATTTAGATTGAGATGGTGTTATGAGATAGATTTGGTGAAAGCAGGTGTAATAGATTTGGTGAAAGCAGGTGTTTATTTTTTGAGATGGGGAGAGAAAAAGGGGACGGAGGTTACTATGTGAAAGAAAACGGGTGGTGTAAAAATGTGATTAGGTTTAGGTTGTGAGAAATATTAGGGTTTGAGGCTTTATATATCCATGTTTTAGGTCAAGTTAAATATGGGTTATTTACCTAATATTTTGGTGTTGGTGATTGACCGGATACATATTGGGCCTCATTCTTATTATCTCACCCGTCGTTGCAAACACATGCATCCAATTTCATTCTTAGAGAGTGGGCCGACTATTGATAGTAAGTGGGTGGGTCTCGTTTCTAGATCATGAGGTGGTAGTATTTAGTTAGGTTCATATATTTGATTAATGCTTTTCACAATTTCTTTAACGAGCCTCATTCACATGTTATATTTTTGACATTGAATTTGGTGATTTGATAAACCTTATATGCGCATTTTTATATCAAAATTTTTATTTTGTATAAAATTGGTGTATTAAGTTATACTTTGGTCATAATCGAGACGTGACAAAGTGACGAGACAAAAAGACGTGACTAAGTGACATGAATTATTTTGACGAGAGCGAGAAAAATGGCTATATTTTGAATTTTAGTGGCTACGGAATCGATCGGGTATTATTATTTGCAATTGAAGACGGATTTTTCGAAGGCGTGTTCTTATGTTATCTCTGAAATCGAGGTTGGTTAGATGAATGATTTCAATGATAACTTGCTCGTGCTTAATCATTAGGATGAAGACTTGTTTATCTAGTTTCCGGGTTCGGGGTGGTCGGTTGTTGACTTGGATAAATATCACTTAAAGGAGCTACATTGTTGTACTCAGTGTCACACGCATAGTCGATGAGGATAATTTCAAGAGGTGTTGTGCTTATATACTTCTTCAGTAATGTATTGAGTACTTAGAAATTTCTCAAGGATATTTCTACATCGTTCCTCATTCCACAATAGTTTTGCAAGCTTAAGTCACAAGATCGAGGGATTCTTATTCAATTTCACGTTTGGTATATCTGTTTCATTCCATCAGTGGTTACTTCAAACTACCTACAAGGGGGTTGGTAAAGATAGACATGGAGAGTTTATGAGTAGCGAATTTCGATCAGCACATGATTCTCGCACAATATAATTCAGCTTATTTATTATTCTCACGAGATTTTTATGTACACGTGCGTACGATTTATTGTTGGTTCCGAGGTTTCGAAACCATCAAAGGGGAAGAAGAAGACATATTGAACGCACAATGATTACACGTGATGAACTTTACACATTCTTTTTATTTGAAGGCATTCCGGGGAGACAAATGTCATAACCTTAAGAGAAAATCAGTGTTTTAACTCGTGGCGTTTAGTGCATTTTTCAACTTACATGGGGGAAGAAATGAAAGAAACAGTCTATAATGGTTAAAAGAGGTACACTATTGTTTGATGATTAATTGTTTGTTTGTGGCAATTATACATCATCATTATCCTATATGGAGAGATATGCATTTTCGGGACCGAATTGACTCTGGTGCATCTCCGGAAGAAGATATGTGCATTTTCGGGACTTAATTGACTCTGGTGTTACGATGTCAACTTCATGAATGGGATAAAGTGTCTACTTCAGTATTTGGGCTTCATACATGGGATTGGTTTCCTTTCTTCAACTATGTGGGGGAAGAAATGTCTTGATTTTTTCTAGTATGCATAACTTGAACTTTCAGGGGGAAGAAAAATTCGGAAGAATTATTCAAGTGCGAGAAGAGACGTTGTTGATCTACTTGGTGTGCCCCAAACTTTAAATAACTCATAGCAACATTATCATTTCATATGATGGGGTTTGCTTTTTAAATTCCGTTGTGCACTTAACCATTCTAAGCTTTATTGAAAGCTTTGAAATTGCTTATGAGGATTGTCGGTTTAGGGGGAAGCTATTAAAAAGCTTCTACATCAAGAATATGTGGCATGAAATAGGGGAATTTAATTAAGAAGCTTCTCCTTATCCAGAAGTATATGGGTTACTTAGCTCGTGCGGTTACAGTATTTCTACAACAAGTTACTACAAAGATGAGCCTCTCTAGAGTGAAGACTTGAAGTCAAAAGAAGACTTCATCAGCATTGGACACTTCATGGAAGTTTTTGTTCTTAACCATTATGTACTTGTTAGGAAAAAATATTGTAAGGAATTCTGCATGTCGTCCCATGGGGGAAGATTGTTGGAAATTCACTTTATGTGACGACATTTAAGAATTCTCGTAAGTTATCATAGTCACACACACATAGACTGGATTAGTAAACTATGTATAGTTTAGGTGGTATGTGACTATAAATACCCCTCCAAGGCTTCCAAGGAGGGGTTGTTGTTTATGTTTTTCCCATTTTCATTTTATAAACTTTGTCTTTCTCTCTCTCTAGAAATACCTACATCTAACCTTTCTCTCTCTAACTCAACAATGGCTTCCTTCTTCTTCTATAACCCTAGACCACCAGATCTATCATAAAATAGCAAACCTACAACGTTCGAGGATATCGAGAGTGAGAATTCTTTGGATCCTAAACACGATGAGCCGTATCTTCTAGTCACCCTCCCTAAGTCTCATTTGGCTGAGCCTTTCTTTTGACTTGTGATGCTTCCATTCTCGAGGGGTTCACCGATGGACCGCCTCTCGATGAGAATGAGGATTTCAATGAGGCATTCGCCTTTGAAATGGGAGGAGACTTTGAGACCCCCATTTTTAGTGATTCTCTTTTACATTTACCTTCGTCTCAAAGTAATCCTTCCCACCCTCTCAGTTCTCTTAACTATACGTACTTCAAGTACGTTGTAAGGAGTTTTCTTCCTTACAAAACGTATCCTCCGGCTTTGCCTTTATCATATTCTACCAAATGTGAGGATACCATTTTCGACCCCGGTATAAGGATTATGCCTTTATTATCGGTTACTTTTTGGGCCTTGTTTACATGTAATACCCACGTTTGTTGACCATCCCATGATAATCCCTAAATGATCATATTTATGGGGATTCAAGTCAGGCTCTTGACTCGGTTATCAAAAACGAGCTGCCTCGTGGGGGAAATCCCATGCTTATCCTTGAACATATTATTTCTTTCTTAGATTAACGAGGGGACTTGTGCTCTTCCAACCTTTGTTCCGTGGTTGTTTGTGATTGTGATTTATTAGGATCATCGTCATCATTGAAGCCTCTCGTGTTCGTTTTACGTATCACTCGAGCTTCAATCATTGCCTTTGAAGATGCCGATATCCGATGATATACTTTTGTGTTCTAACGATTATCTTTTTAGCATAATCCATAAACGACTTTTAGATTATTCGTTTTACCCTTTCCATGCTCGAGATTAAGCATTCGACTTTTCGTCTCTAGTATGGGGGTATTTCACCCTTAGACTCGAAACATTGAGGACAATGTTTAGTTTTAGTATGTGGGGGTTAATAGATGCTTCACCTTGCTTACGTCATCACACAATCCAATTTTCATCTTTTTGTTGCAAAATAAGGCTAAAAATGGCCAAATTTTAAAAAATTTCTAGTTTTTCATAAGTGATTAAGACACGAATGTAAGTTTTCCAATGGTGAGAGTAAGAGTAATTTTTGACTCGACAGTGCGTGTTGAGCACTTAGCTTCGATCCCTTAACTTTTCAGGCTAAGTCTCTTAAATGAGGACGAGAAATGATAGAGTTAATTATAAGTTACTATGTTAAACGTAGAATACTCGTATTCTTTCAAAAACTCATGTGTTTTAAATATTTCCTTATTCTCCCCACACTTTTGTATAAATAATTGCAATAAATAAGGTTGTACGATTTATAAAATATGTTAGCTTCTAGCCCAAGATCGTTTAAAAGTTACTTTTAGTTAAATAAATTACATAGCCAAGGCGTAACTTATTGAAACAGGCGCGAAGATTGACGAATCCAAAAAGGCCCTAACAAGGCACGAGGATTACCTTTTGTTGCTAAAAATCCAAAGATGATGTGAAGAATCATTAATCCAAATCTAAATGAACGATCAAGACACACGACGAAAAGAAATACTCCCAAAAAGGTTGCGGAAAAGTCTATCCAAAAAGGCCCTAACAAGGCATCAGGATAAATAAATCCAAGTCCTATAAGGAGGCGGATCGTTGTTAATCAAAAATCCTAAATAAAGAAGAGGATAAATGAAGAAGTCGTGGTCAAAAGTTGAAGCATCTCGTATCAAGTTGAAGATGTATACAAAAAATGAAGAGAAAATCATAATTTCAAGATCGTCTCTCAAGATTTGAAGTTCAAAACACATGCCAAGTATCGGTCCGAGAAAGGTCTCAAATCCTGAAACGAGTTATGCCCAGATATGAACTTTAAATGATTAGAAGAAACGTTTTAAAAGATCGTGTTCTTTTGGCTACTTATTAATTAAACCGTCCTACTTTATTTTCGGCTTAGATAAATATCGAAATAAGTCAAAAATATATCCTCGTGATCATTAAGAAAAAAATAAAATATAAGAGATACCAATTAGGAATAAGGGAGTCTAAGTACATGATTAACGCATATGAGTAGTGTTAGCATTACTAACTTGTAATAACAATTATCTCGTTTCACGCTTAGCATGGAATTGGGTGAAAATCGAGGATGATGAAATTATTTCTAACGAAGCACTCACGTGTTCTTATTCCATGATCCTAAAAGTCACGTTCTCGTGATCAAAACATTACATTATGTCTAAAACGCAAGTAGTAGTTAATTTAAATTTACGTTTTCAATAAATGTCATATAAAAATGAATTTTGGAAGTGCTATGATACTTAACTCTAGCATTGCATGAGGGCACGACAATGGTTTAGTATGGGGGAGTGATGAGACTGCATTTATACATAGTCTCATCTTCCAAATCAGGCTTAAAATGCTTAAAAATATCATAAAATACCCCAAAATATGCTTGTGTTTGTTCATTGTGTATTTTAGGTACGGATATCGAGAATTCACCAAAAGAGAACAAGAATCAAGCAAAAATGAACACGGGAAACGAAGCCGCACAAAGAACCGGACCCGGTCATTGATTTTCAACAAAATACCCTTGAAGTTTGAAAATTTGTCAAGTTTAGTCCCTCAACTTTTGAAGATTGACACTTTATACCCCTCATCTATCAAAAATTACTTGGGTCCCTAAAGTTTGAAGAAATACCATGAATAGTACTCAAAGTTTGAAGAAGTTACATGTTAAGTCCCTATTCTAAGTATTGTTAACATAAGGACTAACAATATTAATGGAAAAGGACTAATTGTGAAAAGCCAAAAAGACTAACGGTGATAGGGACTTGAAATGTTTTTGTAAAGACAATAAAGGAATAGCATAACAGGGGAGGACCAATAGTGTACAAACCAAAACTACTTAATCCCTTTTCAACCCTAACATAACTAACTTAACCCATTAAAACCCAACTCCTTTACTCATTGGATACCTAGTCATACCAGCCCACCTCCATCACCCCATACCACGTCACCCACACCCACTATCAATATTTTTAAACTAATCTTTTTTATTAAACTAAATACCGGGAAACAACTCCCCTAATCATCATCTAAATCAAACTTGGCACTATTCCTTTCATGAACCCTAAATACTTAAACCCTAAATCACTTGATAATAAATTTCCAACTTGTCCAGAACCGTGATTAGCAACCCCTTAGTCCTAAACCCACCCCAATATTCGATCCCTCCTGACCCACGTGGTCCCCATAGTGCTCCCCTATCACCCCAATATAGTAAAAATGGTATCTTGCAGCAAATCAACAATTCTCATCAATTCCTTTCAAGAGCAAGTTGATAATTGGATAACTTGCATTTTCATAAAAAAAACATGTGATTTTAACTTTAAACTTTCTTTGTTAAGCTTTTCAGTGTTTAGACGACAACCCTTAGTACAAAATGCATCATCATATACCTCATTGTCTGATGAAGATGAAGAATGTGACATGAGAGCATAGTGAACATGCTCCTCTTCCTCCTTTTCTACAACCAATGCCTTGTTCTCTTCATATCCTCGGCCAAAAAGCTCCAGTCCCAGCCAACACCATCAATCTCTTGCATGGCTACCATAGCTTTCGTATCTTCAACCTTGATGATTTGACTAGAAGGCTTCCCAGCATCAAACCTTCTTGGAGATCTACACTCTCTCATAAAGTGACCCATTATATGGCAATTATAACACTCAACCTTGGATTTATCAAACCCAGCAGTGTCTTTAGCATTAAAATTCATCTTCTTCCTGAATCTCCTATTCCATCTATTTGCCCTTATACTTGCAAGTGCCATATTCTACTTTATGTCCATCTCCTCCAAGTGCTCATCACTAATTTTCTCAAGGTCCTCATATGTAATCACTGAACCATTGGGAAATGAAGCAATGTATGCACACACTGTATCTAGATCAATACCAGCAGGCTTAACTCTTGGTGAGTCAACATTGTATGTGTCAACGTCTGAATGTGGGGCGTTGACAAAGCTTGATCAAATGTTGACACAAGGTGATCCAATAACGGGGTGCATGTATGACTCCCTTTGATCAAATTAACCTTCACTATGTGAGAAGAAGGCCATATTTCCATTGGTAGATTTGCTACCTTGTTCCAAAAGTATTTCACTCTCTACAATCCTCAATTTATTGTAGATGTCATCAAAAGTAGAACTTTTGTGAGTATTATTAGCAATCATAGACCTTGCTTCAATCTTCCATGCGTCACCAAGACTTTTAAGGAAAGTGGTGATGATATCGGCATCATCATGCACTGTTCCCATAAATGACAACTTGCTTGTTATGTCAAGAAGTCTGCTTCTCATCCCACTTAGCTTTTCATTGGGGAGGACTTTGAACACAGCATACTCATGCAAGAGTTTCTTCTTTTTCTCTGTGGCGGTATCATCATTACCACCATAAGTGACTTTAAGGGCTACTCAAAGATCTTTGGCAGACTCATAGCCTCTATACTTGTGCTGATTGGCTTGTCCCAAAGAAAGTTTGTGGATGCTTAGAGTTTTCATGTCATTCCTTCTCTTTGCAATGTCCTCAACTGAGACAGCTCTCCCATCTTCAGGTTTTTCTTTTTGATCTTCCTCACTTGAGCCTAGAGTTGATCTTAGAGTGATCGCAGCTTGAATCTTGGCAACCATATCAAATATGTTTCCAAATTCAATAATTTCCCAAAGAGTGAGGTCATGGATTTGAAGGTACTGCTCAAAATTGAACTTCCACAGCTCAAAGTTGTCTGGATCTAACATGGGGATCTTTATGTTATGGCTTGAGGAGGAGGTCAACTCTAGAGTAGACATGTTGTCTGGATTTTAGGGTTTCTTGAAAATTAGTGTTTTTGGCGATTTAGGGTTTTTGTGTTCTTTAGATCAAAGTTACTCAACAAGCTCTGATACCACTTGTTGATCCCAAACTTAGATCGATTTAGCTTGTGTAAACGAGAATAAATCAAGTTAAACACTTAGAGAAAC
This sequence comes from Glebionis coronaria, assembly GCA_025667525.1. Lineage (NCBI taxonomy): Eukaryota > Viridiplantae > Streptophyta > Magnoliopsida > Asterales > Asteraceae > Glebionis > Glebionis coronaria. The sequence goes on from CM046881.1 coordinate 402,631,020, forward strand.
TTTGTCGTATATGAGACAATTTAAGTATTATGCGGAATTAATACTTAAACAAGAATACACAAACAAGATAAACCAAACTTTCACTTTGATTGATTAATCGAACTTGCGTACAATGAAAGTGTGAAAAACATATATTGAACTAAACCTAAAGGCCTCCTTTTATAAACTAAGGAGCCTTGTACAAGAGTCTACATATCAACTATTTTAGGTAAAGATAAACATAAGAAATACATCGTCAAACATATCTTTACTAGAAACATAAAACATGTAGACTAAGTATCCTATCAGTGCTTGACCTTTTCTTATAAACGCTTGACTTCTTCCTGTCAACGCTTGTCTTGACAACGCTTGATTTCTTCCTATCAACGTCCAGTTTCCTCTTGTCAGCGTCCAAGTGTCGTGGCTACATTTTATTCCCAACAGATCTCCGGTCATATGTTTAGAGCAACCAGAGTCCAAATACTAGAAAACAATTTGGACCACTTGTTTTCAACAACAACAGTAGATAATGCATTGGAAACTATCGGAGTTGCTAACATTTGTGTGACCCTTAGATTTCCTGCGTTTTCTAATGTGAGTTTTACCACTAACAGGTTTTATTGTTCCAACTTTCTTAGGTTTTGGAGTATTAGCGGGCACTATAGTGGGAGTAGACCTATTTGAAGGGCACTTGTTTCCTAACGTGGTGTTGGTGTTCCTAGTTAAAGGGCACGCTTGTGTTTTGGTAGCCTTGGTACTCCTAGTTAAAGGGCACGCTTTCTTCGCTTTAGTGGGAGTGATCCTAGTTAAAGGGCACATATTTCCTACCATAGTGAAAGTTCTACCCGTGGGGCGCCACATCCAACCAACTTGGGTTAACACTTTCCCAATCGGTTTCCATTCTAAACCATTTTCGGGCATTCATCTCATTCACATGGTTAATGAGGCAAGAATCATGACGACTAGAAAACATACATTCATTGCAATTCTAACATTTCAAATTAGAATTCACAGTAGGCTTAGAACGCTGCACAACCGCAGAGCCTTTAGGTTTAGCTACATGATTCTTTTTATTCAAAACATAAATAACATTCTCTGACTGAGCTGACCGTCGCACCTGACTTCTATATCCCATTATCTATAGATCTCCTTCCTTATCGTTGCCGGTCTAAGCAGAAGGTTGCTAAGTCAGATGTCTGGTGAAAAGTATGTTTCTTATTGTGGTTCACCTTCATCTTTTTCGTGGTCTATATCATGCGAGTTATAGCAGTCCTAGGGAATTTGTTCGGTGTGTCGGAGTTGTTCACGTTCTCATCATCTTTAGTAAAATCAAGGCCACCACGAAGACAGGATGGGCTTCTACTTTCTTCTTCACTTGACTACTAGATGGGGGCAAGATCCTATCATTCTTCTTGTTTCTTTTAAGCTTAGACCTTGGAGCCTTAGTAGTGGTGCTTACTCCTGTAGAAGGCAACACGGGAATATTAGAAGCTGGTTTTGATTTTGCCTTATCTTTAGTGACCAGTGGTTGAGATGGTTTAGTCCTAGGGCCCTTATTAAATGGTGTGACGGCGATGAGGTTCCTTTTGATTGCACTAGAGGATGATGCTGAGACAGTGGCTGCGTTATCCACAACATTCTTACCTTTTAGGGTACGAAGTGTTTCCTTTAACTCCGCCAAAGCCAGATTTTTATCACAAATTTTTTCCCTCAAATCAGATATTTCCACCGACTTTCGATTCAATTGTTCAATCAATGATTGATTCTATGTAGTGGTATTAGCACATGCGGGCTTTACTGAATCGAAGAGTTGTGTATTTTTCTGTTTTAAGTTATCAACTTTGGACAAAATCATGGAAACTCGATTATCTAGATCAAGTTTAAAATTATCAGTGGCCTCAAGTACGTTCACACAGTTAATCTCCTTATATTTCTCTATGTCTATCGGCAATGATTTAGCAACCTTGTCACTTGGCTTACGTTGTTTTGATTGTAAATTCAATCGAAAATTCTTTTGAAAATTTGCATCATCGATATTAACACCTTCGAATGACATTTCAAAGATTTCTTGAATAAATTTTTGCTTGCATTCAAGCGAAATACAATGTATTTGAATCTCATCAAAACGTTTTGAAAGCGAAGAATACGAATCTTGAAGCTTTAAAAATTCAGCGTCAGATTTGTGACAAGTAATATATACCACATTATCCATAGATTCAACATTATGCCCAATAGAATCATTATCAACACTTTTATTCACACAGACGGAGACAATATCATGCGACATCACTTGCTTCATTTTCATATGCATCATCAATTTCATTGAAAACGCGTCTAACTTCTTCTATTTCCAAAAGCAATTCTTGATCGACATTGCGAAGACAAGCTTTAATATTGTTTACAAATGGAACTATTTCGTCTCGAAATGCAGCTCTAGTATGCTCAAAATTCCATTCACCTTCCGTTATGGTCGAAGCCGTCGTACGTTCCATAATGACCTTGTCAAAATCGCATAAGTGTTGGTGCACCGCATTTAAGCTATCAGACGCCTTACTTACCGGTGGAATTAACTTAGTTAAATCCTTTTTGACAAGTGTAGGAGACGTACTAGGAAGGTTTTCCTTTGACAAACTTTGGGGCACAAAAGCTGTTAATTGAGATAATTCCTTTTGTAATCGAATACGAGTCTTTTTATCAAATTGATCTTTATTATGCTTATCATAATCAAGCTTATAGAATTTTGAAAGCATTTTAGAATGAGTTTCTTCCGCAAGTGACTGTGTCTCCTCAGTACTACGAACATAAGGTGCTTCTTTCGATTTGCCAATTAGGGTCACATCATAAAGACAAGGAATCCTGAGCTTGTTTTGTATAACCGGGATTACGTGGTAAATCTTGAAGATGCATGAGTTCGAGTTCTTTAAACAATTTAGTTAAAAGATGAACCTTTTCTATGGAAGTGTATTGTTTTAAAAGCTGTTGTTCTTTGAATTTAAGAAGTTTGGTAGCATTAATTTCCGATTCAAACTTTTTAGACTCGAGAGTTTCGGAATCCATTTTAAGTTTCTAAAAATCATTGACAACCGACTCTTTTGTTTTTAATTCATTGGAAAGATTAGCTTTTAATGATTCTATTTCTTTTAAGTGTTCAATATTTTCAAAACGAAATTGGTCAAATTTAGAACACGTTATTTTCTCTGCTTGAGGGACCATTTCAAAAGTTTTGACATTTTCCTTATACAGCGCAAGCTCAGCGGTTAGGTTGGCATTCATATCTATGGTTTGTCGATCAGCCACATTCATATCATCATTAATATGTTTAGGCACCATTACCAGATCACGTTGATCATAGATTCCATACCCGTCGTAGCATTTGGTTGAGGTTCACTCAAATGTGTTGGTTTGGATACCACATCATTTGAGTTACTAGTTCCCGAATGTTGTTCAAGGTTGTTATTGTCATGCTCAACATGATGTGGATTATCATGAACATTATTAGATGTGGTTGGTACCTCACTGACGACATCAGAACCGTAGTGAGAGAGATTAGCAACGAGTGCAGCTTAGGCTGAGTGATTGTCATCACAATCCGAATCATATGCATCAAGATCATCTGCTTGATAAGTTGCATTAGAAGTGGAAACGATTGCAATGCCTTCATTGTCTGCTGCCCTTAGGTCTGCAAGAAATTCTAACTCTTCTGAATCTAAAATCTTTCCCTTAGACTGAGCATCGACCAAATACATCTTCTCACGAAACCACGTTGCATCCCTTCTCCTTTTTGGCTGAGTGCATTCCCTAGCCATATGACCTTGTCCTCTACAATTGTAGCAAGTCACAACCTTTTGTGGACCAACAGTGCTTCCATTTCCATTAGCTTGAGAATTCACAGCTTGAGCATTCACGGTCCTTGTAGAATTTCCATATGAATTTTTCCTTCCCTGAATAGGTTGCACCGTCACTTGACCATCTTGAACAATGGCTTGTTGTCGAGGATTTGAATAGGTGCGGAGCTGGTTGTTCGTTGGTGGAAAACCTCTAGTAGCAACAAGTTTTGACAAGTAGGCAGTGAGATGGTTTATGACATCAGTAGGCATATCATTTGGAGTAAAGACCGGTGGTTGAATTGGTGGAAGTTCATTGGAGTAGAGGGCTTGTGCTTGTGGTTCTTTAATTGGAAAATATACTTGCTGAGGAGTATAGCCCATAGGAGAAGTGTTAGCTTGTGAAGGTGATGCCTGATGTGCTGGTAGCTGTGGATAAGGCTGTTGAAGAACACTTTGCTGATATGCTTGTTGTGGCATCATCAGTGGTTGATAAGATAGTTGTTGTGGTTGCTGATATGTGTGTTGTGGTGGCTGTTGCAAGTATGATTGTTGTTGATAAGTGTAAGCCATGTTTGTTGGGGGGGGGTCATTTGTTGAGAAGCATACATGGCAAGTGGATCACGAACTTGTGGTGTAGACAACCAAGCCTCGATCACATGGCATTCGTGTTGTTGAAGAAAAGATTGAAGTTGATCCACATTGGTGTTATGCAAGTCCTTAGCCAATTTAATAGCCGTCACGTACTTACGCCATTCTGAAGGAAGGGTGTTCAAATACTTGGTGTTTAATTGAAACGTAGGAATTGCCATGCCATAGATATTGAGCTCATTCAACAAAAGAGTAAATCTCAAATAGTAACAATTGAGAGTCTCCCCGGGAACATAGGCAAGCTTATAAAACGTATCATAAAGCTTACACTCTCTTTCTTGTTTAGTTAACGAGGTGCCTTGCATTAGAACATGAATTCTATCCCATAACTCTTTGGCAACTTTATGTTTGCTGACGAGTTTGTAGACATCTGGAGGAAGGGCTTGGAGAATGATGTTTGTAGCATACTTATCACATTTGTCTTGAATCTTCATATCTCCGTTCAATTCACCTGTTGTGCGAGGACGAGTAACTATACCTTCCGTCACAGTACCATAATCTAATGGTCCCTTGAGCACCGATGCCCAAATGAGATGTCCATTCTCTTTGTTCAACATGTAAAGTTCCATTCGGGAAGTCCAATCCTCGTACATAGTCTTCTCTAACATTGGTGGACGATTATACGTACCCGAGAGGATGGACTTATCCGTAAGAGATGTGTACTCCATTTCGATAAGTTAAGATTTACAAACGTTGATCGAACAATGAGAGAAAGTAAATGTGTTTGTTGTTGTGAGTTGAAGTCGAGAAACAATGTTGAAATCCCCTAAAATATGTTCTCTATGACCAAAAAATTCCTAGACGAACAAAAACACACGAATGTTCGAAATATTTTAAGGAATAATTTTTGGTTCGTCGGAATATTGATCGGAATATCTGATGAGAATACCCTGTCAGAATAAATCGATCGGAATACCCCTGTCGGAATAAACTATCGGAATACCCCATGTCGGAATAATCTATCGGAATACCTCATGTCGGAATAAATCTATCGGAATACCCCCTGTCGAAATAAATCGATCGGAATACCCCCTGTCGGAATAAATCTATCGGAATAACCCCTGTCGGAATAAACCTATCGGAATAGCCCCTGTCGGAATAAACTATCGGAATACCCCCTGTCGGAATCTACTGTCGGAATATCACTATCGGAAAACCCGTCGGAATATCACTATCGGAATCCCCGTCGGAATAATGATCGGAATGTGAAAACCCTTTTCCGATGGAAGCTGTCGGAATACCTAAACCCTTTTCCGATGGATTCTGTCGGAATAATACCCACTTTTCTCGGAGAAAACTCAACCAATTCGAGATTTTAAGCCAAAAAATGATCAAAACACCTAAAAATTTTGTGTTTTTAGCCAAAGTAAATATACCAAATCTCTACCACAACTATGTAGAAGATTTGTATCAAGAAAAAACCATAAAAAACACAAAAAAAAAAATTGGTTCGTATGAAATGGATCAAAATAGGCACAAAAAATAAAGAACACAAACACATAAACAATACAATCATCCCATGGCTCTTGACACCATTTTTAGGATATTGTAAATCTTGCTTATGTTTAGAGAGAGAAAGAGATAGAAAGATGGTAGATTTCACACACACTTTAGAGAGAGAAAGTAAAGAATACACCTTTTACTATGTGTAAAGTATGAGAAAACCACACCCTCTCCATCTAAGGAGAGGGTTTATATACCCAAACCCATAAGATTGGCTTGGTCTTACAAGTTGGGTCGGGCTACACAAGTTGTAGGCCAGGCTTAGCCTTGTTTGCTTAATTTTAGTAAAACTAAACTACGAGCTACTACTTAGACTAATGTTGGAGTGACCGATCCTTTCTAATACGTAAAACGTATTTCCAACAAATTCCAAGGTTTGAACCTTTTCCTTATACAAAGCAAGCTCGACAGATAAGGTCGTGTTAACACCTAGGGTTTCAAGGACCGCAGTATTCATTTGGCTAAGCAAAGTTGCCAGAACCGTTACTAAATCTTGTTGAGCAAGGGAATCCATATGCGAAATAGCTCTCGGTTGTATTTCGTCTAGGGACTTGCAGTGATATTTCTATCACTGTTTGTCTCCTCATTTGAATTACTCACCACCGGAGGCTCTTCCGGATACTGAGACTCTTGCCCAACTTGATGTGGTGGAATACTATTATCAATGGGAACACTTGGTATCTCAGATAGTTGATCTGACCCATAAACTGAGAGATTTTCCATAAGAGCTACTTTGGCGGTGTTGAAGTCATCACAGTCAGAATCGTATGCATCGAGATCATCTGCTTGATTAGCTGTGTTATGAGTGAAAGTTGTTGTATGTCCTTCATTATCCGCAACTCCTGGATCAGCAAGAAACGGTAACTCCTCCTGGTCTAACTCACGGCCATTTGCTTAAGCATTGACCAACATCACATTCTTCTCAAACCACGAAGCATCCTTTCTCCTCTTGGGTTGCTTACACTCTCTAGCCATATGTCCATCCCCCTTGCAGTTGTAACATGTGATCATCTTTAACTTGCCAGTAGTGTTTCCCCTTGGAGAAGTGTTGTAAGTTCTTGTACCAGTGTTGGATGAACTTGGTCTCCCCTGAATAGGTTGAACCATTACTCTGCCATCTTAAACGGATGCTTGTTGATGAGAGTTGGAAGAAGTCCTTAACTGATTTTTGGTGGTAGGAAGTCCTTGATATCCTCGTTTGTTTAACTTTTTATTGATATAGGCAGACATGGCAGCTAACACTTCAATAGGATTATCACCTTGTTTGAATTCGAGAATTGGGACCTCATCATCACAATACAGAACTAGTGATGGTGAAGCTTCATAAACACTTGAAGGAGTACTGACATGTTGTAAGCAGTTGGGTTGAAGAACTTCAGGTTGCGGATAGGTGATAGCAGGAGTTGTAGGTAGTTGGTAAGAAGAGTATAGTTGATGAGCATAAGGTGATAGATGTGAGTCTCTTTGTGATGATGGTGATGGTAGCTGATATTGTTGATGTGACGTAGGTGGTTATGGTAACATCGAGTACTGTGGATAGCTTGGGGTTTGATAGGCAGGCTGGTGATAGGAGTGTTGTCCCATAGCATAATGAGTGTTGTTATATGACGACATTGATGATTTGCCAATAATGCTAATGGTTCAGGATAAGATCCTTGAGACATACGTTTCATAAGCACATGCTTCTCGTGCTGTTGCAAGAAAGCATAAAGTTGATCTAGATTTGACTTGTGCAAATCCCTTACTAGTTTAACATCAGTGACATAGTGGCTCCACTCTAGAGGCAACGTATTCAGAAACTTGGTATTGATCTGAAATTGAGCAATCGTTAGATTATAAGTGTTTAAATCATTCATCAATGTAGTGAATCGCCAATATTAGTCATGAAGAGTTTCCCCTGGAGTGTAAGTGAAACTATCAAACAGATCATAAAGTTGACACTCTCGTTCCTGCTCAGAGAAGGAAGTCCCTTGTAGCAAAACCGTCAAACAATCCCATAGTTCCTTCGCTATCTTGTGTTGACTTACCATTCGATAAATATCGGGTGGAAGAGCTTGAAGAATAGTGTGAACAACCTTTTCATCCGCATCGGGAACTAGTTGGTTGGCAGGTGATAACTCAGAAAATTCCCTTGGCCGAGTCACGTCATTTGCAGTAATAGTACCCCCAATTAAGTGGACCTTACTCAATGGATTTTATCATTAGCCTCCCACTGGGTCTACCAATAATATAATACTTCATGCGACCCTGCCATGCTTCGATAGCTCTTTGATAAGCAACAGTAGACGGGTATTGGTACCCGTAATGATAGATAGGTCAGTAAGCGATGTCATGGTCGGCATTAATGAGTGAGGATTCATTTTGTGATCACTTGAAAAAAGATTACCGAATGATCGAGAAATGAAATAAAGGTAAAGTGTTTGTGGTTATTGAAACATTATGTTATTATCCTTTAGTCGTGTGTTGTTGTGAAAATCTTCAGATAAATGCAAAGTCTAACCTTGAAGTCGTGCAAAAATTGGAAAAGATTTCGCAATAAACCCCTATAAAAGATTTCGCAATATTGCATCCAACTTTTTGCAATAATCAATAGTATACAAATCTCGCAATAACAGTCTTCACAGATTTTGTAATAATTGGAATTCACACAGATTTCACAATAACCAACAAAGGAAGGATTTCGCAATAACTGCTATTTGATATTTTCGCAATAATAAAAAACACCAGATTTCGCAAAAAAACAAACTTTTCGCAATAACCCAAAAAGAAGGATTTCGCAATAACAGAAATCCTAATTATTGCGAAAATTTTAAAGCCAAGATTTCGGAAAAAACTGACTGTTTCGCAAACAAGGAATAAAAACGAGATTTTTGCTTAGAAATTCGTGATTTTAACCAATCCAAAGTACCCAAATCCCTACCACAACTATGTAGAAGATACGTAGATCACTTTGAACAACAAAAACACGAAACAAATTTAAAACTTGGGTATTATACTATATAATACTCACGGGCCAAAGAGAATAAACCAAGAGCAACACAAAGCACACCTCTATTTCATCTCATGGCTCTTGATAACAATTGTAGAATGTTGGTAATCAATAATCACAAGTGAGGTTGATGTTTCTAGAGAGAGAAACTAGAGAAAGAAAGATGAGAGAAAATGTAAAATGTATATTGAAAAGTGAAACAACCAACACCCCTTTCCATAAAGGAAAGGGGTTTATATACCCAAGTCCATAAATGGACTTGGGCCTCCGGCCCATGAACATGCTCATTAGTCGGGCTTACTTAATATGTTACTAAAACTATACTACGAGCCCTTAATTATATTGTTAGATTGACCGAGACTTTCTAACTATAAAAACGTAATTCCAACAGTGCGTTTGGGATAACAGCAAGCTCAAAAGGGGCGTTTGGGATTAGCATAGCCCCATAAGGGTGTGTTTGGGATAAGCAGAGCCCCATAAGGGTGTGGTTGGGATTAACAACTGATCATAAGGGGGTGTTTAGGTTTGCAGAATGAGTATAAGGGTGCGTTTGGTTTAGCAGTCCGACTATAAAGGTGTGTTTGGGTGTATGTGAACGCGGGACTTCAAGGGTTTAGAGTCTCGGGCATATTTTGGTGCATGGTTTGTTCTGGTTTAATTCGGCTAATAAACTCTCTAACTTTATTAATTATAAAAACGGACTAAATCGGTGGTATGAAATGGTTAAATAAATATGTCGAACACTATCGTTATAGCGAGAACCATAAAATAATTCACGTTTCGTTATGCGTTTAAATATCCCACCTCGGGCGTTTGGCTTTTGATTTACAACACATAGGTCGTGTTTGGTTATTACGTAATTATAGTGATTTATTTAGTCTAGTCGGATATATGTTAAAACGGGAATAGTGTAATGTATATTGTTTGGACAAATGGGAAAAATATTGATTGGTAAATATGGGAATCGTTGTATAAACGAATGGATCATGTCAAAATTTAAATAAGAATCTATACTTTATTATTTTCTCACTACAAACTACTCTTATATTTGAAAGCCAATAAAACAAATGAATACTATTATATTTGTAAACCGATAAACCAAATGAATTATATTATATTTATGAACCGATGAAAGTTATACTTTTACTTAAAAGTTACAATTATTAATAAAGTGGCGATTTTCTTAAAATGTGTCGAGTTATTTTGTTTGATTATTTTTATCACGATCTTCATACAATAACTGTAAAATAAATATATAATTTGAATTATTCTAAAAAATTGTTTGTCTCTATTATATAATTCAATAAAAGAATTATATAATCGTCGTGTCATACGTAATGTGTACGGAATACATTGCATACTTGGTGTGTACCAATATTGTTCATTTTATTTAACCAACCACCAAACTATTATTACATGGAACTTAAATATTTTATCAACGGGTCACATTGATGTAAATATCCATCGGGAACTCAAATACAAATTATTAAGATTAGCCGATTAGCTAAACCACAACACCGTGGCCGAGCCGTTTAGATTTACGTTTGTGCGGGGCGCATTATTAGCATCACTAGCTTTTGCTCGATATCGTCGAGGTAAGTTCATACCCCACCTTTTCTTTCTTTAAATCAAATTATAATTTTTTTTTATAATGGCCCTTTAGGGACGTACATGCTTGGTCAAAAACTATTTATAAACTTGTTTGGTTGTCAATAACTATTTATAAACTGCTTGGTTGTCTTAAGCTAATTTTAAGCTTACTTGGTTGGTCATAAACTATATAAACTGTTTTAATTGTTAAATGCTCATCTGTGAACTTCGTTAATTGTTTCAACGCTTACTCATTTTTCTACTATATGATTTATTGATTTAACGCATGAACACAAGTACACTTACTCGTTTAGTTATTGGTCTAAGTCCCTAATTAACCCAAGTTTCTTTTGGCTCACTTTCATGAACTGGTAATTTATGATCGGATGACCGGACGAAAGCGAGAATATTATGAATAGGTCTATTGGGACTGACGTCCCTACCTAATTATGGTTGTGTGGTCAAATTAGGTACACTTGCATTGAGTATGATTACGGGTGTCTCGGGTTAGGAACTTGTTTGGGCTACCTTGTATTATTAAACTGACGGTTATGTTAAAGTTTTGGTGTCATGAGCTTAGACAATAATAAATGTTTTATTTTTTTAGTGACTTTGTATTGGTTATATTGTCACTAAGTGGTTGGAAAATCTTATGGTTCATTAAAAAAATTTATTATTTTCAAAAACTCAAACAATTATTAGTGAGCTATGTTTTTATCAGAAAACGCTATTTATTATCTGTGGCCTCAGTTTTATCAGAAAACTCTATTTATTTCCAATGAGCTGTGTTTTTATCAGTACTATATACTATCTGTGAACTCTGTTTTATCATAAAACTCGATTTATTACCAGTGAACTCTGTTTTTATCAGTAAGCTATATTTACTATTTGTGAACTATGTTTTATCATAAAACTATTTTTATTTCCAGTGAACACTGATTTTATCAGTAAACTATATTTATTATCTGTGATCTCTGTTTTGTCAGAAAACTCTATTTATTTCCAGTGAACTATAGTAAACTCTGTTTTATCAACAAATTCTGTCTTTATTAAAAAAAACTTTGAAATCATCAAATAAAGTCTATTTAACAGGAAACTATGATTTTTAAACTCTTATATTTTACTGCGAGGTGCAGTGGTCGGTATAAAATCCAATTATTTTTATAAACATTTTTAAACAAACTTATGAACTCATCAAATTTATGTTGACATTTTAAGCATGTATTTTTAGGTACTTGACTGTATGGACTATTTGGAGTCTGCTATGTGGTTTTGGCATGTAGATGTCGTTCTCGAATCACGCTCTCGAATACTCATGAAGTTACAGCCTCCCAAAGCCAGTCTTCCGCTGTGGTGAATTTGGGGGTGTGACAGATTGGTATTAGAGATTTGGTTATAGAGAACTAGGTTTCATAGTAATTCTATACTATAACCGGCTCTCAGTTTTATTTAGTAGTAACATTTATAACATCATACTCATTCCGCTGTTATATGGATATTTGCAATGCATGTTTAGCTTTGTTTCCTGTCGTGTTATTACTTGTTTACATGAGTTCGATTGCTTGATTAGTGCACTCAGACATATAGTATACTTTTATACATGAACTCTAGTACATTCATTGGGCATTTTGAGTTACATAATGGTCCCGTATATTTTTTGTAATCAAACCTAGAGACATTATGTGAATTTTGGTTGACGGTTGATCGTGAGTAATCCTAGGTTCGAGCTAATTCATTCAAAAAGGTTGAGAGCTGTCACAATACTTAACTATGCCTCAGTGGGCCTCATGTTTGATCGAGTGTGAGATGGAAATAAGTATGAGACGTTACATAGCCTATGATTTTTGATGAATTACCTTGAGGGTGGGTAAGACTCGTAGTCTTACGTGGTAATGTAGAATATGTTGTATGCTCAAAGTCGAGCTGAGTCATCGAAAGGTTGAGATGCGTAATATTTCTTAACAAAACCCGAGGCCATTCTTTGTGAGTGAGTTACGAGGTTGGGTTATGATAAGTTATTACTAAGCTTATTGTTTGATGAGTCTTCCTCGAGGATGGGAAATATTGTGTGATTGGATAATTACTTATTTATAACCGAGTACTATATAATTATCCTACTTGTAACTGTGAGTTTTGTTGCTTGATATATGTATGCGATCACGTTATCACCTATCGACATTTATATTCTTCGATCCCTTACTTTCGAAACGTCTACTTATGGAAGACGATTTACTATCTACTGATGCTCTTTGCTTTTGGTAATTTTAGATAATATCATTTAGAGATTTCTAACGATCTTGAATTGGGTATATTGTCGGTAACACTTGAGTAGGATGATTTATGAAGTTTTTATTGAAATAGATTGGGACGCCTTTGCATTTGAATAAAGAAATCATAAATTATCAAACAATAATTTTATAAGAACATATTTGCATAGATTAGGACGCTTCTGTATGCAAATATGAGATTATAAATAAGTGGGCTTGAGTATATCCGACGTGACCCTATATTTATATTATTAGTTTGGTACTCCAGTTTTGGGAGTGCATTTCTTTTAACTCGTGATTCTTCCATATGGATTTATCGTATTTCGTCTTGTTATCATTATCGTTACGACATTTTGACGAGTGATTCTTTAAGCTCCTTTGATTCGCGAATTGTTGCGTGAATCTTTTATGGATATTTACTGATCGGCGTGAACCTAACGGGCTGGTGGTGGTGAACCCTTGTAGACTTTTAAGAACTGACGATTTTTATAGACTCTTCGCTCTTTCCTTTTATCGTTCTGTGAATGACGACTGATTTGTCAAACCGACAGATAGAACCGCTCAGATATAATCCACTTATACCTATTGCTTACCTAAGTAACTATTGGTGGATAACACGGTTTTTAAAAGTTCGGACATCATTATCTGTGAGTAGATCTAAGTATATTCGATATAACACTGGGGTAGAACTTCAAATTTCTTTTCTATACACTTTTCAATCGGGTAACAACGACTGAGTTTCGAGGACGAAACTCAAAATAACACAGATTGAATGTAACAACCAGGAATTTTCTAGGCTTTAAATAATAATAAATTATATTATTTATTAATCAAAATTCGTTTTCGAGAGATATCAAAGTTATTTGATTCGAAAACCGGAGTTTATTTTACATATTATAAAAGACTGCGCAAAATCTGAGAACTGTCGTGATACATATTAAATTATTATTTAATTATTAAGAAATATTCGATAAAAAGGTTTATTAAATTATTTAAAGTTTTTATTTTAAATAACGTGCAAAAATATTTAATGTGAAGCCATTTTTTTAAAAACGAATACTTTTATGTGACAATCGATAAATAATTCGGCATATTAAATGAACGAATAAATTATTCATAAATTTAAGTCGTATAAATATTGTAATTTATTATAATTTTTTTTATAATAAATGGTGCGATTTTTGGAAGATGAATCAAATTTTATAAAAACATGAATGAGACCCGAACCGCGATAACAGGAACGTTTAAACAAAAATACAAATGAAACCTTATGACCAAATTTACACTATAGACCTTGCAAAATTATACACCTTCATTTTAATTTTGAAACTTTTATGAGTATATATTTTTACTATTAGGGTTTCACCTAATTTAGAACAAACCCTAACCCTAAACAGAAAATAAAAACATGCCCACTCTAAAACTGCTAGACGTCGCCGAAAAATACTCCGACCCCCACCACCATGTTCGATCGCCGCTACCTTTTTTTTAAAACCACCACCCACCACCGTCATTTCAAAAAAGCCACCTCCAACGTCACCCACTACACCATGCGACCACCACCATCAAATCCACCCCCACAGCCCTCGTGGTCATAAGACACGTGCCACCACCTCCACGAAATTACCCACCTATCGTGGGTTTCAGCCATGATCTATCACACCACAACACCACAACCACCATACCAGATCCATCTAATACCACTGATGTTATCATCTTGCACCACCACATCGTCACCATGGCCACACTATTATCACCACTGACTGTCGCGCTACCACCACAATCTAGGTCTACATAATCTTGACACCTTACCGCCGCCACTATCGTGGTATCACATAGCCTTCACACATGCTCGTCGATGTCATTCGTCAACCTCCACACCACCTCACCATCGACCATCGATCAACAAGTCACGACCGTGGCGTACAACCACCCTTATGACCATCAGGGTAGCGTTGGTTTATTTTGGCAGCGTGTGTTTGGTTGCTTGTCTATCCTCCACCACCTTCGATCTACACATGAAGTAACTGCCACCCTGGTTGATAGCCACGAGACACCACCACCAGTGGTGTATTTGTTGCGATTATATGTATCCACCACCACTAGTGGACGTTTGTTTGGCAGAAACCATCCAAGAGGGGTTTGTTACAGATAATAGTGCAAGAGGGGGAGTTTGGAATTAGCAGGAAGCCTATAAGGGTGTGTTTGGGTTAGCAAGAGCCTCGTAAGCGTGTGTTTGGGATAACAGCAAGCCCAAAAGGGGCGTTTGGGATTAACATAGCCGCATAAGGGTGCTTTTGGGATAATCAGAGCCCCATATGGGCGTGGTTGGGATTAGCAACAGAATATAAGGGGGCGTTTGGGTTTGCAGAAGGAGTATAAGGGTACGTTTGGTTTAGCAGTCCGACTATATGGGTGCGTTTGGGTGTATGTGAACGCGAGACTTTAAGGGTTTAGAGTGACAGGCATGATTTTGGTGCATGGTTTGTTGTGGTATAATTAGGCTAATAAACTATTTAACTTTATTAATTATAAAAACGGACTAAAACGATGGTATGAAATGGTTAAATAAATATGTCGAACACTATCGTTATTGCAAGAACCATAAAAATAATTACACGTTTAGTTATGCTTTTAAATAGCCCACCTCGGGCGTTTGGCTTTTGATTTACAACACATAGGTTGTGTTTGGTTATTATTTAATTATAGTGATTTATTTAGTCTATTCGGATATATGTTAAAACGCGAATAGTGTAATGTAGATTGTTTGGACAAATGGGAAAATATTGAGAATTGGTAAATAAGGGAAACGTTGTATAAACGTATGAGTCATGTCGAAAGTTAAATAAGAATCTATACTTTAGTATTTTTCGCTACAAACTACTATTATATTTGTAAGCTGATAAAACAAATGAATACTATTATATTTGTAAACCGATAAATCAAATGAATTCTATTATATTGATAAACCGATGGAAGTTATACCTTTACTTAAAGGGACAATTATTAATAAAGTGGTGATATTCTTAATATAAGTCGAATTATTTTGTGTAATTATTTTTATCATTATCTTTATACAATAACTGTAAAATAAATATATACTTGGAATTACTCTAAAAAAACTCTTTGTCTCTATTATATAATTCATAAAAAGAATTATATAATCGCCGTGCCATACGTAATATGTACACAATACATTACATACTTGGTGTGTGCCTATATTGTTCATTTTATTTAACCAACTAATAAGTGTGAAAACACTTATCCTTTTACCACTTAATTATAATAATAACCAAGCCAAAACGTGTATTTAGTGTCGTAAATGTCGGAATTATGCGTGGTTTGTGTTTTTGCTGTGATTTAGGACCAAAATGTGAGAAGGGAAGAAAACATGGGCTTTCACAGGCTTTTATCGAAGAAAAATACAAAAGACGAAGTCAAAAGATCAAGAGTGCAAAAAGAACAGAAGTCCAAGGCCTATTCTGAAGATTTATCGAAGAAAAAGTCTAAAGACGGAAGTTTAAAGAAGTCGAAAAACCAAGTCTAATAAAAGAAGAAAATTATAAGACGAGTTTAATTTATATCGACAAATCCCAAGACAACGTCGAGAAAGTCGAAGAATTAAAAAGACGAAAAGTAGAGAAGAAAGAAGAAAGCATCACCACATGTTAATCCTCCTATAAATACCCTCCTAATGACACATTAGGAGGTGTTAGCTAATTTGACAAATTAGTCTTTCCATTTTATTTTTCATGCACTTTTCATATTGTCAATTTACATTCTTGTCTTTAATTTCAAGTCTTTAATTTCAAGTAAGTCTTAATTTTGTGTTGTTGAATCTTTATTTTTAATCAAGTTTTTAATTAATCTCTCATTCTACCTTTCATGTTTTGCTTAATCTTTATGCTTATTTGCTTATTGTCATGCTTATTAGATTGTATGTTATGTTTTTATGAGTTTGATTGTGTTAGCTTATTGTTCTTATAGTATTGTGTGCTTTTCTTAATTTTAATTAAGTGTTTTTAAAAGTTATTTTATAAAAAGTTGATTTTAAATATTTTAATTATTTAGTGTTTTTAAAAGTTTTTAAATTTTGGTTTAATTGGTTTTCTTAAAATTGATTTGGTTAAGTTTTTAGATAAGTGCTTATTAATTTTTAGCTTATTTTTAGTTTTAGCTTATTTTGTTTTAGTCCGGAATGTTTTAAAACCCTAATATCCCGACTTAGATCTAGGATTTGCCTTTTCCCGAATTAGGTTGAGTTTCTACTTATTCCGAACTACTTGTGAATCACCTATTTCGAACTACTTAAAAATTTCAGATTCCGAACTAGGTGTAGAATTTGGGTATCCCGGATTACATTAAGGATAGCAATTCCGAATTAGATCCAAGATTGTGGATCCCGAATTAGCAGCAGCACAAGTATTCCGAACTACATAGCAGATCACATTCCAAACCACATAGCAAATCACATTCCGAACTAGCCTTATAATGGATTCCGAATTATATAAAAAAAACATGTATTCCGAACAACAATATAGAATTTAATATGCATGCTAGCCAGCTTGTTTAGCCTTTTTCCCGCCAATTTAATCGCACGGATTCCGAACTACGACAATAAGATTGACATGCTAGGGTGCCTGCCTGTTTGCTACGTTTGGCGCCAAAAATGAGGTGTGTGCCTGGGTGCTTGAGCTACTTGCTTGGTAGCTTGCTTATTAGTTAGTATTTGTTGCGAAATCGTTTAGTTTAATCTGAAATTTGTTCCGATTTTTATTCTGAATGTTACGTATTTTTAGTTGTATTTTTGGTCAATTTTTAGTATTAGTATTTTTTCGTAAAGTTTAAGTTTTGACTTTTATTTAGTGCCCGCTTTAATTTTTGTCTCGTTTAGTTTTAAAGTACCCTCATAGTTTTATTTTCTCCTTTTTCATTAAGTAAATTTTATTTTCAAGTCGAAAGTTAATTTCCTCTTTTAGTTTTATTTTATTAAATGTTTTGTTTTAATTTACGTTTTATTATTTGTTTTGCTCCTTTATTACTAGTTATTTGTTTTTGGTTTATTTTAAATACTTTTCGCATTTACTTTTTAATTAGTTATAGACAACGACACCTTTTCTTTTATCCACCAAAGACGACCGAGTCACACATTTAACCGGAGATCAATTCGATTAGACACCGAGAAAAACGAACTTTTTAACTGGCAAAAATCATCATATCAAATGGCACCGCTGCCGGCTCTTTTCGTAAAGATTAACGGTTTTTTGTGAGAGACACGTTGGATTTTGGGATCCGTTCACTCGTGAATGTTATTTTTCGTGTCAAAATTTTTTTCAAAAATCCATAAAAATTAAAAAAAAATTCAAAAATACAAAAACATTTAAAAAAATCATAAAAAGCATTTCTTTTAGTTTGTACTAAAAATATTCCTCTATGTCCTCTATTGTGTTTAATTCTTTTTCTCAACCCCTCTTATTTTTAATTCTTCATGGATTCATATTGCGTAGGGTGTGGGAGACCATTATATGATTTTCAAACTTGTCAATGGTGTACATGTGAGCGGTACGGAAATGCTATCGACAATACACAATTTGGATTTTGTCCCTCGTGCAATTCGATTAACTCATCATTTTCTCCTAATGCACTTACTTCCCCCTCTTGCATATATTGTAGAAGCAATTCTCATTGTCATGTTTCGTGTCCGATTCGATACCCGTCTCATGACGGGCAAGAGTCGGGTTACAATTATGACAATGGTAATAGCTATCCACAAGACGCACCGGGTTTTTCTTAATACCCGTGTTGCAACAATTATGGGGGCCCTCACGATACTTCTTATTGTCAGCCGATGAATTATTATGAGCCACATCCGTGCTATAATTCTGGTTTTCAAAATTTTGAGCCCCCACGTCACACCGTCGATCATCAACCTTCCTTCGAGCATTTGAGCCCCCACGAACAATGGGCCACTCTTGCTAAGCAATGTCAAAAAGTTCAAGAAGCTTTAAATAAATACATCGAAAAATGTCAAGAGGATCAACGACAAGAGCAAGTATCTAATCTTAGTGCTTATACTCCTCCTCTTGTGTGTCCATACTACTATTATGATGATGATGACGAGGATGATATCTATGATCTCAACCCATCTTCTGACATTACTACTCCTACTCTTGATATCCCTAATGCGTCTAAGGATAGTGATTCATCGAGTGAGATTAGTGATTTTGGTCTCGACAAATTCTTTGATGAGGTTTGTGATGTGCCAACTTTTGAGGAGCTTACGGACGAGGTCGCTCTTACGGATGACATTTCTCCATGTTATGAGAATTTCACGTTTGAAATTTCTCCTTTTCACCCATTTCCACCGGGAGATGCGGGCGATGACGATTTATTCTCTCCGACTTATGAGAAGTTCACCGATGAACTTGCTCTTTTAAATAAAGTGGAAGACGTTATTCTTCGCGATCGATTGTTGAAAGTTCATCTTCTTATCTCTCAAATTGAAGCGTTGAATTCCACTCCTATCAATGAATCTTTACCTCCGTCTTTTACACCCGTTGAGAATAATGACCCTTTTATGGAAGAAATTGACAATCTCTCAATACCTCAGGATATTGATGATGATGACACGGAGGGGGATATTCTTTTTGATAATTTGCTGCATGAAGATATTGTCCCAAGTCCCCTCCCGAGCACCTTTCATCCACTCCTTTAGAGACCATTACGGAGGATGAGTGATTTAACCCGGGAGGTGACATTGACTATTTTATGATTGATAACCTTACGGCTTTGCGCTTTCTGAGCATCAATTGTCTTTGGGGGATGACAATTTGCTTACTTTACCCACCCCCACCTCCCGTGGATCATTATTTCACATACTTTTCGTATGTTGAAAGGACTTTTCTACCCTTCAAGACTTATCCTCCTGCCTCTCCTTTATTATTTTCCTCCGGGAACGAGGACAAGGTCTTTGATCCCGGTATTACATTCGAGGCTTCCCCATGGACCATTTAATTCGGGGTCGAGTCAGACTCACGACTCGGTTAACAAAGACAAGCGCTTTTCGGGGGGCAACCCGATTATCTATCTATCTTTATCTGTTTTTATAATAAGTGTATGGGGAGACCCTCGTATGTGTTTGTTGTTTTTCTTTCTTATCATGTGCAGGGATTCGAGCTATCAAAGATCCATTCTTGATGACTTTTGATGACACGTGATTCCGTGTATCTGTCTTCTCGGTTCTATCCTAAACTCTTTTGATTCACTATTTTATATTTTTCAATATTAAAATAGGAATCACTTTAGTTGTCTCTTCCTTAGCAAGATTTAAACAACGTGCACAATGTCCTAAGTGTAGGGGAGGTTACTTCCACATGCTTAAACATTGAGGACAATATTTATATTAAGTGTAGGGGACTTCTATCGAAGTTAAGTGGGCTTTTCCTTGTATTTGTCCTCATTTTAACCGGAAAATTGATTTTTCGGCATTTTTTTCAAAATTTCTGATCTATTTTGGCCTCGTTGTTTTTCCTTTGTTATCCTTATTTTCCTTTGTTAGAATAAATTTTAATAAATGGTTTTAATAAGTTTAGATGTCCTTGATAATTAGGCTCGTCATGATTTTTTTGACTCAACCCAAGTTTACTTATCTAAGTTTACTCTAGCTAGTATCCTTAACGTGTTTAAGTCAAGTTTTGCTAGGCTTTTATATAAGGAACTTTAAATCGCAAAATTCTTAACTCTTACGAGTTAAGAACAAGAACTTTTCGCAAGTTCCTATAATTGATCCTAGAAAGTCGTTTATCAAGGAAACTTTAAAATGCAAATTCTAAACTTGAAAAAGTCTTAGAAGATGCAAGATCCTATAGATGACTTGAAAACCCAAAACTTTGATTTAAATGGCTAAGCATCCACGAGTCTTATTCCTTGAGATTTTAAATTATGGAGAACGAGAGATGATAGAGTCAATTATAAGTTTGGTATTCTTTCATGAGTTTATGCGAGTTAATTATGAGCTTTTTCTCCCATCGCTTGTTAATAAATTTAATTGCAATAAGTAAGGTTGTACGATTTGAAAAGTTACTTGGTTTCTAGCCCAAGATCGTTTAAAAGTTGCTCGGTATTAATTAGAGTTCATAGCCAAAGCATAACTTATTGAAGCAGGATTCGAAGATTAACGAGTCCGAAAAGGCCCTAACAAGGCATGAGGGCTGCATTTTGTTGCTAAAGATCCAAAGTGATGTGAAGAATCATTTATCAAAAATCAATATGAAGGATCGAGACAGACGACGAAAAGCAAATACTCCCCTTAAGATCATGGAGAAGTCTATCCAAAAAGGCCCTAACAAGGTATGAGGATAAATAGATCCAAGTTCTAAAAGGAGGCGGATCGTTGTATATCAAAATCCCAAATAAAGATTGGAGAAAAATGAAGAAGTCATGGTCCAAATATGAAGAATCTCTCAAAAAGTTCAAGTGAAGAAATTCCTATTATGAAGAGAAGACCATTATTTCATGAACGTCTCTCAATATTTGAAGTGTGAAGTCAATGCCAAATATCGATCTGAGAAAGGTCTCAAATCGTGAAGCGAGTTATGCCAAGATATGAACTTTATGAGGTCCCGAGAAGCAGTTTTAAAAGATTTTGTCCTTTAGCTAACTATTGATTAAATCGTCCTACTTTATTTTCAGCCTAAATAACTATCGAAATAAGTCAACAATGCATCCTCGTGATCATTCAAGACAACAATAAAATATAAGAGATATGCCTAGGAATAAGGGAGTCTAAGTGAGTAATTGGGCCACATGAGTTTGTGTTAGCTTACTAACTTATAATAACAATGATCTCGTTTTTATGCTTGGTTTGGGGAACGTGAAACTTGAGGGTGATAAACATTCATGACAATCCAAAGCCCTAATGTAAGTATTTGATCTCTTTACTTGTTTTCTTCCTTCAAATAATTTGTTGTTTTCTATATCTTTAAGTTTCCTTAATGTCTTGTGTTTAATAAAGGCCAAGGTGGATTGATTTTAATGGAAGATGTAAAACTTGCTTTGTAATTAATGCATGGCATGAGGGCATTGCAATGGTCAAGTGTAGGGGATTTAATAAGTGTGAAAACACTTATCCTTTTACCACTTAATTATAATAATAACCAAGCCAAAACGTGTATTTAGTGTCGTAAATGTCGGAATTATGCATGGTTTGTGTTTTTGCTATGATTTAGGACCAAAATGTGAAAAGGGAAGAAAACATGGGCTTTCACGGGCTTTTATCGAAGAAAAAGACAAAAGACGAAGTCAAAAGATCAAGAGTGCAAAAAGAACGAAAGTCCAAGGCCTATTCTGAAGATTTATCGAAGAAAAAGTCTAAAGACGGAAGTTTAATGAAGTCGAAGAACCAAGTCTAATAAAAGAAGAAAATTATAAGACGGGTTTAATTTATATCGACAAATCCCAAGACAACGTCGAGAAAGTCGAAGAATTAAAAAGACGAAAAGAAAAGAAGAAAGAATAAAGCATCACCACATGTTAATCCTCCTATAAATACCCTCCTAATAACACATTAGGAGGTGTTAGCTAATTTGACAAATTAGTCTTTCCATTTTATTTTTCATGCACTTTTCATATTGTCAATTTACATTCTTGTCTTTAATTTTAAGTCTTTAATTTCAAGTAAGTCTTAATTTTGTGTTGTTGAATCTTTATTTTTAATCAAGTTTTTAATTAATCTTTCATTCTACCTTGTTTTGCTTAATCTTTATGCTTAGTTTCTTATTGTCATGCTTATTAGATTGTTTTTTATGTTTCTATGAGTTTGATTGTGTTAGCTTATTGTTCTTATAGTATTGTGTGCTTTTCTTAATTTTAATTAAGTGTTTTTAAAAGTTATTTTATAAAAAGTTGATTTTAAATATGTTAATTATTTAGTGTTTTTAAAAGTTTTTAAACTTTGGTTTAATTGTTTTTTCTTAAAATTGATTTGGTTAAGTTTTTAGATAAGTGCTTATTGATTTTTAGCTTATTTTTAGTTTTAGCTTATTTTGTTTTAGTCCGGAATGTTTTAAAACCCTAATATCCCGACTTAGATATAGGATTTACCTTTTCCCGAATTAGGTTGAGTTTCTACATATTCCGAACTACTTGTGAATCACCTATTTCGAACTACTTAAAAACTTCAGATTCCGAACTAGGGTGTAGAATTTGGGTATTCCGGATTACATTAAGGATAGCAATTCCGAATTAGATCCAAGATTGTGGATCCTGAATTAACAGCTGCACAAGTATTCCGAACTACATATCAGATCACATTCGGAACTACATAGCAAATCACATTCCGAACTAGCCTTACAATGGAATCCAAATTATATAAAAAAAACATGTATTTCGAACAACAATATAGAATTTAACATGCATGCTAGCCAGCTTGCTTAGCCTTTTTCCCGCCAATTTAATCGCACGGATTCCGAACTACGACAAATAACATTGACATGCTAGGGTGCCTGCCTGTTTGCTAAGTTTGGCGCCAAAAATGAGGTGTGTGCCTGGGTGCTTGAGCTACTTGCTTGGTAGCTTGTTTATTAATTAGTATTTGTTCCGTAATCGGTTAGTTTAATCTGAAAGTTGTTCCGATTTTTATTCTGAAAGTCACGTATTTTTAGTTGTATTTTTCTTCAATTTTTAGCATTAGTATTTTTTTCGTAAAGTCTAAGTTTTGACTTTTATTTAGTGCCCGCTTTAGTTTTTGTCTCGTTTAGTTTTAAAGTACCCTCATAATTTTATTTTCTCCTTTTTCATTAAGTAAATTTTATTTTCAAGTCGAAAGTTAATTTCCTCTTTTAGTTTTATTTTTATTAATTGTTTTGTTTTAATTTACGTTTTATTATTTGTTTTACTCCTTTATTACTAGTTATTTGTTTTTGGCTTATTTTAAATACTTTTCGCATTTACTTTTTAATTAGTTATAGACAACGACACCTTTTCTTTTATCCACCAAAGACGACTGAGTCACACATTTAACCGGAGATCAATTCGATTAGACACCGAGAAAAACGAACTTTTTAACTAGCAAAAATCATCATATCACCAACCACCAAACTATTAGAACATGGAAATTAAATATTTTATCAACGGGTCGGTTGATGTACAGATCCGTTGGGAACTCAGAGAAACAATTTTTTTTAAGATTAGCCGATTAGTTAAACCACAACACCATGGCCGAGCTGTTCCGATTTGCATTTGTGCAGAGCGTATTATTAGCATCACTACCGTTTGCTCGATATCGTCGATGTGAGTTCATACCCCACATTTTTTTGCTTTAAATCGAATTATAAATGTTTTATAATTTCTCTTTGGGGGAGGTACATGCTTGGTCAAAAATTATTTATAAACTTCTTTGGTTGTGAGTAACTGTTTATAAACTGCATGGTTGTCTTAAGCTAATTTTAAGCTTACTCGATTGGTCATAAACTGTCTTATTGATAAGTGCTCATATGCGAACTCCGTTAATTGTTTCAACGCTTACTCATTGTTCTACTATATGATTTACTGATTTCATGAACAAAAGTACACTTACTCGTATAGTTTTATTGGTCTAAGTCCCTAATTAACCCAGTTGCTTTTGACCCATTTTCATGAACCGCTAATTTCTAACAGGGTGACCGGTCAAAAGCGCGAACGTTATGGATAAATCTATTGGGACTGGCATCCCTACCTAATTGTGGTTGTGTGGTCAAATTAGGTACACTTACATTTGAGTCTGATTACGGGTTTCGCGGGTTAGACACTCGTTTGGGCTACCTTATATTATTTAAATTGTCAGTTATGTTAACGTTTTGGTGTCATGAGCTTAGACAATAATAAATGTTTTATTTTTTTAGTGACTTTGTATTTGTTATATTGTCACTAAGTGGTTGGAAAATCTTGTGGTTCATTAAACAATTCTATTATTATCGAAAATTCAAACTATTATCAGTTAACTACGTTTTTATAGGAAAACGTTATTTATTATATGTGAACTCAGTTTTATCAGAATACTCTATTTATTTACAGTGAACTCTGTTTTAATCAGAAACTATATTTAATATCTGTGAACTTTGTTTTATTAGAAAACTCAATTTATTTCCAGAACTCTGTTTTCATCACTAAACTATATTTACTATCTGTGAACTCTGTTTTATCATAAAACTCTTTTTATTTCCAGTGAACTTTGTTTTTATCAGTAAACTATATTTATTATATGTGGACTCTTTTTTATCAGAAACTCTATTTACTTCTAGTGAACTCTATTTTTATCAGTAAACTATATTTATTATTAGTGAACTTCGTTTTTATCAATAAACTTTGTCTTTATTAATAAACTTTGAAATCATCAAAGAAAGTCTATTTAACAGAAAACTGTGATTTTTAAACTCTTATATTTTACTACGAGGTGCAGTGGTCGGTATAAAATCTACTTTTTTATAAACATTTTAAAACAAACTTATGAACTCACCAACTTTATGTTAACATTTTTAAGCATGTACTTTCAGGTACTTGACTGTATGGACTATTTGGAGTCTGCTATGTGGTTTTGGCATGTATAGGTCGTTCTCGGATCAAGCTCTTGATTACTCATGAAGTCAAAGCCTCCCAAAGCCAGTCTTCCGCTGCGGTGAATTTGGGGGTGTGACAGCCACGCCCAAGATGAAGGGTTACTACGATGCCATGGTTCAAGGAGTTTCTTTTAAGTCGGGTGATTTTGTTTATCATCCTAACGAAGCAAGTCGTGCGGAAGACGAAGGCAAGCTTGGAACAAAGTGGGAAGGACAATATGAAATCACGGAAGCTTTAGGTCAAGGTGCGTACAAGTTACGTGGCATGGACCGGTGCGATTTGGCCCGGACATGAAACATATGCAACTTCAAGAGGTGTTATCTTTTGGGCTACGACCCGCGCATAGACGCCCTTACGTTGTAGTCAGCACCCAATAAATATCCATCTATTCAGTTTTTATTTTGTTTTAAGTTCTTGCAAGTACTAATAAAACGTTGTGGTTCCTAGCTAGCTCTGTGAACCTTTCTCTATTTCAATTATTGTTTCAGTTCCTTAGTTAATTGTTAATATTCTTTGCCTGTGAGCGTACATGTAACACCCCATTTTGGTAAATGGAATGTCACACGTGATGATGGCGTGTCATCAAAGCATACAAGGATAAATGTCTTAAACATTACATGACCATAACAGAAATACCAGAAACAAACATTGGTACCCCAAAGTATAAGCTCATCACACACCAACATAAGTACTGTAAAGGAAAATGACTAAACAATGTTCATAGAAATAAGTAGCAAAATGTATGATGAAATGCATAAAGTAATGAAGGCTAGAAAGCTTCCAATCCATATACACGTACGCTTAGAGTCTACGAGCGCCCTTGAGTACCTGCCATTTTGGGAACATGAAAGGAAAACGGCTGAGCATAACGCTCAGTGCACGGATATACAAGCATAGAATGAATAACATAAACATATACGACATATAGCAGCAGAAATGATTAAGTCCTGGAAAACCTGGTATAACTTAGTAAAACTGGTTTTATAGTTTAAAAAGCCTAAAGTTTATCTTATAAAAACTGTTTAACATGTTAACCATTAAGCCAATATAGGTCATGAAATATCAACGTGCATGAATACTTGGAGGGGTGACCTCGTCATGCAATTAGAGGGGTTGCCTCTAATTAATATAAGTTTGGGTAGGAGGGATCAGCTCCTTGTGAAGGATGCAAAGCACACACCACATTCACCTGAATAATCTGTTAAAAACATGTAACCTAGGATGCACCCATACGCCCTACATGATAACATAATAATATTGCCAAAAGCTGAAAGGGACGCCACGAGCTATCACTCCGTCGTGGTAAAGTCATAACACTGGTGCCTCCAGTGTTATGGTTATGGTACCTCCATAACTAGGCATTTAAATTAAACATAAGCAAATCAAAACATATAAAACATATACTGGGAAAACAGTTGGCTACATACGGGGAAATCCTAATAAGGAAAGAAAGTCCATACTGAAAGAACGGAGAATCCGTACATTATGTCCAGTGAACGAAGAAGACGAACGGAAGAGAGTCCTACTACGATCTCACTAATGCTACATAAATAGTATACGTGTATAAGTATTCTGATTACTGAGTACGTAACTGGTTTTATATCATGTCTTAGCTTGTTTTATGTGTTCATGTCTTGTTTTACTGATTTTAACGTTATACTGTGTTTATCATGTATTATGGATATTCTGATTAAGTTTTACTTGTATTTCTTATATTATTACACTTGTTGTGTAATAATAAGTAACTTTCTAAAAATAGCATGTTTCTTAAAATATAATGTTTTCAAAAATAGAAAGTTTCCAAAAATAGAAATTTTCCAAAAATAGATTAACTGCTTAAAATAGATAAGTCTCTAAAAATAGAAAGTTTCCAAAAAAAATAGTAAGTTCCTGAATTAGAAAGTTTCCATAATTAGAAAAAGCTGAATTATTAAGCTAATACGATAAACTTAAGTTTTACTGGTTAAATATATTAAATCATGTGATTAATGGTATAGTTTATTAATTATAACATGTTAATTAAATAAACTATATGTTATACGACTTAATTAAATATAATCATGATTTAATTAAATTAAAGTGTATATAATACTTAGGTTGAAACATGTATTAATATTTATATTAATATAACCTAAGTCATGAAAATTAATTAATTATATGTCATGTTTTAATAATTAATTAATTACTATAGTCTAAATTACATTAATAAATACTTAGGTTAAAATCATGTATTATTAAATAATAATAATAAACCTAAGTCTATGTTTTAATTATATTAATTATATGCCATGTTAAATTAATTTAATTAACTTGTAAATAAATATACTTGTAAAATTATTAAACTTGTAAAAATAATAAACCGAACCCATGTATTATTTTTATTAAAACATGTCGTAAACCGGACCCGTGAACCCATGAACCGGTCCGAACCAAACCCCCAAAAGCAGTGGAAAACCGGCTTGAACCGGTTGCCCCTGCTTGCGGTTAAGCTGCCACCGGCTGTGTGCCGGTGGACTTGCTTCTAGGCTAGCCGCTGACCACACGAGGGTTCCCACCGGCTGTGTGCCGGTGGCCCCTGCTGTCGCACGCTGCGTTCCCCCTGTTTGCCTAAAATAGCCACCGGCGTAAGCCGGTGGTGGGGCTGCTGTTGCCGAGACCAACCAAACCCACAAAGACACCCCCGACGCGAGTCGGGGTGCCTTGCCCTTGCTATCGACTGAACACCAACACCACCAAGACCTAGGTCTTGGTTGGTGGTGCGAACCAAACGGCGCGGAGAGCCTTGTGGCTCTCGGTTTGTGTGACGGCCGAGACAAACAACCCAAAAACACCCTTTATTAATTTACCCACCATGATTTTACATGTTTTCTAATCTTGTTTTATTATTCCCATGATCACGTGTTCATAAAATCATAAAATAAAGGTTTTCGGATTACCAAAACGCGTGCAATGAATAGATCTTGAATACACGAACACACTCCTAGAATTCTTAGCTGAAAATCAAACCAATCACCCTCTTGTGGTGATGATGCCGCCGGCCAAGGAGAGAGACAAGAGATATTTAGGGTTTTTTAGTTTTTATGAAAAACTCTGTAATGTTTATGTTTCCACTTTTATTATTTTTAACAAAACAAGTCATGGGCTTGGCCCCTCCCTTTCCTTGTGTCGCGGCTATGAGGGCCCACCAAGGGAAACCCGTAGTGTTTCCTTGTTCAATTATTTACGTGTTCGTGTGCTCGTATTTACGTTTCGTTATTATAAAATATTTGTGTTATTATATGTATACTTGTACGTAGTGGTAATAATAATTACGTAAATAAATAGTTATACGTTCGTGATTCTTACGTTCATGATTTCATGTTCGTGATTTAATTATTATTGATAATAATTATCGTGCATTTATACATACTTAATACTTATCGTGTAATAACACGTACGTAGTTCTTGTAATTTTTGTTCGTGAAACGTATTCATGTTATAAAAGAAAAGTTTTAATCATGTACGTATGATTATAAGGGTACTATTCATGATAAAAGCATGCGGGTTTTACAGTACATGTACTTATGATTTCTACGCGAAACAAAAAAAAGGATTGAGTGAACCTACAAATTAACTTGTCACATAAGAGGGATACAACCCCAGTTATCGCGGATTACAAATCCCTATTAAACACCTTACTTTTAAGACGCTGAAGTAAGCTATGAATACCCCATGATCACTGATGGGTATTTACTAAGACACACAATGTGTGTTTAACAAAATACTTGTCAATAAGACATCTTTCATGGTTATCGCGGTACACCACATGTAGTTGCACGATCACTCCATGAATCCCATATATAAAAAGATACATTATATATTTACACCTACAAACGTATGCAGGTAAAATAAATAAGTCTATAAATTACATACAATTGTAAACAAAATGAGTTAGCCAAATAAGGAAGGTGCATCATACGTACCCACACTTGGGAAACAAAAATCCTAAAGTTAAACTATTACATAGATTGCGGACATCCGCACACAAAAAAGTATTATTTTCTGACATACACCATGTCTCATGAAGGGTTACAAATTATTACGAATAAATGTTCATAACAGACTGTTAAAGGACTTGGAGTGCTGCAAGCTTAGATTGAAATCCCTTGTGAATGACCTAGGTAGCTCTACGGTAGCCTTCCGCATGTCCAGTAAAATCTTCGCATGACAGAAAGAGATTGTCGCGACACTGACTGGCACACCACAGGACCTCGATTGATGCGTCGCACCAACACCCCATACAACTACATTTCCCATGGACCGCTTCTTAAGTGCATTCCTATAGGCGTGTAAGTCTAAGACTTCTTGCAATGGTACTTCTTTTTCTAGCGCGAAAAGGTTCAAGGCACCGCACCCACGGGCTAACACTAAGACCTGTAGCTGTGATATTTTTTGCTTAAGGAACAAATCGGGCTGAGTCTCAGAATTCTCACGTGTGTGACGACCCAAGGTAAGCCCGGTCATGATGACACCAATTTGATAATCTTGATCGCGCTCAATCATGCCGATCTCAGGCAGCTCCACTTCTTTTAGCTTTCTAAGGGCGACCTTAAATTTCTTAGCAGCTTGCGGATCGTAACTCCCAATATCAGACAAGGGCCCCTTGATCAATCCATCATTAGCAATATCTTCTAGTGCCTCGATCTTGCAAAAAGTAATCGCCGTATTCACAACTTTTGTGAAGCTGGTGCGCACAGTAGCTAATTCCAGTGTACCCATCGTAGCTAGTCGCGGGCCATGACTTATTAGCCAGCGGCGCTCGGCTATTGTAGACATCAAATGGGGATACAGCTCTTCGTCATACTCAACATTTAGTCGAAGCAGCTTGTCTTCCTGATCTTTAAGCTTTTTATCAACTTTGTCGGTCAAACCATCCAAGTTGTCGTACAATTCCTTCATACCAGCTTCAAGATTCCCCATAGCCCATTTGTTTCGCGCCTTCAAGTCGATGTACTTACCACGTGAATGGGTCAAATCCGTGACTAGCCTAGACTTTTCATCTCTCAGATATTAAGAACAGGAAGTCGCTGATTCCGCGGTTTCCTTTGCAAAAGCTAGTTGCACCTTCACCAGAACAACCTCAACATTTTTCTCTTCAATCTCTTTAACACTGGCTGCTTGAACATTGTATGTGTGCTGCGACTCTTTGATATATCTTGTCTTCAAATGTGACATCAGATTCACAAGATGCAGCCGCGACATTTATCTCATCAAGAAAGTTGGAAACCAGGAGCTCTTGTAGTCTTTCAGCATGACCCAGTGGTGTTAGGTGGTCCAGAAAAAACGCTGGTGAGATTTTTTATCTCTGACACACACCATTTGGGTACAAACATGGGAAGCTCTTAGTATGTGTCACCTAGGGAAGCTTCACTCTCCATAAAAAGGCTCTTAGTGTGACTCTCGATCCACAAAGCGACAACAATTATAAGGGGGTCGTGGCTCCTACCTCAGACTACACGGTCGCATCCTCATCCAAGATGTGGAACACAAAATGATCCAAGGGTTAATGTGTACTCGCTATTATTTCTACGAATATGTAACAGGGGCACGAATATTCACATTTAGAAAAGAATTTTAGAAGGAGCCTCAGTCGCAGGATTAGAGGACGACTCTTCGTTGTTCTCTGGATCAGTAGCACTTCCTTGCACCATCTCCAAAGGCTTACCCCGGTGGCAGGATGAGCAGAGGAGGACTCCCCAAAATCCTTTCACAACACTTTTTGAGGATCGACACTAGGGTCTACGAGACCCCTTCTTCTTTTGCGCGACAGGCGCACAAGACCTTCCTCCTCGTCCTCTTTTAATTCTTCTTCTTCTTCTTCATTTCTCGATCAATCTATTGAGTCAGATTTAGCATCCTCATCATCGGTATGCTGATGGGATTGTGCTTCTTCGGTGTCACGCTGCGGATAGGTTCTGGGCCCACAAGTGGTTGTGACTGCGAGGACTCAGATTCTTGTACTACCAGGTTTAAAGTGCGCCCCATCGTTGAATCAAGCAGATCGTCCTCTCCTGCCTGTCTTGGTCTGAGGTTCATGTGGACGCTCCTTTGGTGGCGGACACGCACTAATCCAAATAGATCTTTATCTTCGACAACAAAAGAAAGGAAACATGTTAATAAATGGCATTCGAATACTTACAAAGTATAAAAGGCGAAAGAAGGACAAGCACCCACCATGGCCATCATCATCATAATACTTTCAGATTTGATCGTGGCGCATCAGGTAATGATGGCTCAAACCCATCATACACAAGAATGCTTTTGGGTATGACCTAATGGGTATGCGATTTCTGTATAACGTCTCTGCGTCTCCTCTATCGTATGTGCCATAGGCGGGGTGCTTATCCTTTAATAGCGACACTTTTGTATTTCATTCAACATCGAATGATAAGATTACATCATTGATCCATAAGAAATGGTCATTTCACTTCCTCAACGAATATGTCTTTTCTGTATAGCACTAGAGTCGCCCAGGGCGCTTGGAGAAAGAGATCTACCCATGACTCTAGGCTGGATAGTAATATACCCGGAAAAAGCTAACTGAAGGTTCTATTGCTTGTAATGTATAATTTATCTCAAAATTTGATATCTTAGCCGCACCAGTGCAGTGCAGATGCGATATGTAGATTTGGTAATGTAATAGAACGTTCGCCAGAAAGAAGGATAGCGCCACGCGATTGTTTGCAAACTCAAAAAATTGAGTATACACACCCACTTTCTCTTCTTGGTAGTTCTCGATACTGAGGTGTCTCCCCGGTACTTTTGGATGGAGCGCCTTTGGAATATAAAATTCTGACATGAACTCACAGAGTTCCTTGTCGGACAATATGAAGTAATCTTTGATAGTTGCTTCACCATCGCAAAAAATATAGGGGTGAAGTCGCGGCGTTTCTTACCTTCTTTCATTAACTATCGTACTCGAAAAGGGGGAAGAAGTTTATCAATGGAGGTTTTAAGCCTTTTTCACTGTGTAAGACATAGTAAAAAGCGGTTGCCCTTATAGAGGGTAAGGTTACACTGTTCCCCTCTCTTGGATGCTTGCCACGTGTCATCTACTTACAGATCTAATGGTTGGGATACGAAGGGGTTGTTGAGGTGTCATGCACTTTTCAAAATTACTGAATTAGTGGACCACTTTGTTAAAAAGTGGGTCCCATGCGCAGTTAAATTTGAACACTTAGGCTACTTATACGAGTGCGTCAAAGTTAATTTTTATACGACTGACATATAGTCCATAGTTGGGCCATACATCCCGACCCGCGGTTACTACCCACGTCCGATCTGCCACGAATGGATTAAGACATCGACATTGACCTAACAGGCCCAGTGGAAGGTTGTCGCACGCGGTCTCAAGTGGGTCGCGCCCTAGCCGCGTGCGGTTAGGGTCAGACAAATCATAATTTAACTAGGACTATGATTCACCTAAGATTAAGAGGATATATACACTCTTATTAAATAGAAGATAAGGATATTGTGTATATGGTAATTATCCTCATCTTGGGCCACACGATTCGGGGAGCCCTACTAAGGTTCCATCGGATATAAAAGTAACCACATAGGTTTCATTCAACACTACTAGAAAATAGGGCAACACTGATGGCCAAATCCGTTGTTAATCTGTCGGTAACAACCTTTACTAACAGGTCACTCACGGAAATTTTCTGTCGGTAATATCGTCGTTGGTAATTTTGTTGACGGATTTCAGAATTCACCAACGTAGTGTTAGGTTATTAATCTGTTACTAATATACGAACAAGTTACCATCAGATTAATGAAAGGTTTTACTGACGGATTCCTAACGGATATGACCAACGAATATCCGTCGAGAAAATAGCGGAACCCATCCCAAAAAGCAATACTAGAACCCATCCTTACTTTACGAGTGAATGAAAAAAATTCAAATTCATACCAAAAGAAGATAGAGAGTTAAGGTTTCAGATGGGCCACCATGGGCTCAAAGGCTGTCGAACACTAGAACTAAAACCGACGATGGGACCATGTATAGATGTGATGATTTGATGCCATAACGAGTGTGATTATGTATGGAACCTCCATACCAATTTAGTGAACATTGCAAGGTTCATGGCTTGTAAAGAACCTAAACCAAGACCTCAAAAGGAGAACAAACGTTTTTCCATGATATCCATGCCATCTTGTTTGATTCAATATCGCCTCCCTAAAATAAGTTACACCTAAGTTTCTCCTCTTTTTATAAGTGATTTGAGAGCAGAAGTGTGGCGTACTTACATAATAATACGACGTACTTATGTGTTTAAACTTGACGCCAACTGTTATTTAATACACGAAAGTATGGCACGAAAATACAAAAGATCGGCGCACAATCTTGGACTGAAGTACGTCGCACTTGCTTGGAAAACCGATGCACCTTGGGTATTTATCTTGGATTATTTCTTTTTCATTTATTTAATGTAAGTTTCTTCGTATAGATATTTCTGCATTTGTGTGTATTATCTTCAAATGAATATGCACAATATTCTATGTTATTGAGTATCACTAGTTAACAAGAAATATTAATAATATATATCATAAAGCCATAATAGAAAATATGTATAACTTGAGAGTTATCATAGATATTAAAAAAAGCGTAAAATACAAATCAAAACCGCAAGTTTCGTCGCTAACCCGTCGGTGATAATGAGAGGAATAACCTAACGTCACTAAACTGTTTGTATTTAATAACGGATTGCCAACGGATATTTGTTCGCCAATAATGCGTTGATGATCCGTCGGTAAATAATGACGGATTACCAACGAATCTTCATTCGTCGATAATCCACCATTTTTCTTGACGGGATACCAACGGAATCTCTCATCCGTCATTAGTCCGTCAAGGATCCGTTAGCATTTAGTGACCAATTGCTAACGGAATTTCGTGTGTCGGTAAGCCGTTAGAAATATGTTGGTATTCCGTCAGGAACTACATCCGTCATTAAGTTGTTGGTAATTCCGTTGGTAACTACGGACGTATCTAAGTTCGTTAGTAAATCCGTCATTTTGCCCTATTTTCTAGTAGTGCAAGGTACGATTCATTTGTAATCACAATACCCTAACTCAACACTAAGATCGATTACTTACTCTCACGTTGAAACCTAATTGTAGGAGACAATCCCACAATAAACCTAACAGTTCTTTTTCTTTGTGCGCATAATCCCAAAACAAAATCCACTTAATGCAGGAGTATGAACATTTAACACTCGAATTACCTCTAATTCATATCATCTAGGTCTAACCAATTTTTATATCAACAAACATAAACATACATGACTGTGAGACTACATTCATTATAATGAAAAGTGCCATATACTCGGTAGGTGGCTAGAGCCCTATGTATGACAGGAAATCCTTAGGATTCGAACATGAAATAGCGTCGCGAGGGTTTCAAACGAGCGTGTCGAAAATCTTACATGTCTTGAATAATTCCAAACTCTAGACGGCATCTCAATTTTATCAAGTCATTGACAAGTAACTTAAGTGTTATTTCAAATAGTATTTTAGACATAATTTTCGAACCTCTCACACCTAACTGACTCGAGCAACATGCAATATTGTGTTTGGTTAACATTACGTCAGCGTCACAACAATATGAAAAATGAGTTGGCAAGAATAAAAAAGAAAGAGAAAAGAAGAGCACAAAAAAATCGTGGACAACTTGTACTATTAAATTATCAATTTGAATAATAAATAAATAAACGGATATTGCATGTATACTCCAAAGTCTCCAAAGCTTGAGATTTTGTTGTAGATAGACCACATCTTTTGAGATCTTATGCCAAAACACCCAAAATTGACTCATTGTTTTATCTTTTAAGTACTTTACATGTCTATACATGTACGATTTGTTCTACTCGTTTGCTTTTTACCCTTTTATATATTCTAATGTAGTTGTTTCTAGTTTTATATAAAATTTAGTTTGAATGAAATGAAAAATTGATAATAAAACATTCATCATAGTTAACTACGGTTCTATTCATGCACGAAATCAAACAAAATATAAATGGATACACAAATTGTCTTTAGTTATTAAAAACACATTTTAATTGACCGAGTACATTTAAAACGTATTTAAAAAAATCAATTTTTCTAAACAAATTAACACTACGTTCAAAACATTCGTAGGATTCTTAAACACTCACAAAACCCACCTCATTTCATCCCTGATTGTACCATGACCAAAATAAAATGATCTTATTAAGAGCAGGGCCGTCCCGTTGATTTGGGAGGCCCTGTGCCGTAAATACTCAAGAGGCCCCTTAAACGGTGACGATTGTATATATATCGAGATTATAACCCATTAATACTACTAAAAAAATATTTTGAAGTATTCAAAAACATTATGACAATACTAGTAAATCACTAAATCTTTTTAAACTCCTAAATGTACAAATGTGAGCCTCTATCATAGTATAATACGATAGACATGTATGAAAATGAGAGGCCCCTGAACATGTGAGGCCCGGTGCCATTGCCCCACTTGCAAATGGCTTACACCGCCTCTGATTAAGAGGTAGAATTGTTTGATTCATCCCGTTTATTCATCTTGAATAACACTTGATTATATAGATTCTAATTGTTGTTTCATTTTGTTTGGTGTTATCACTGTGATTGGTTTTAAGCTTTTAATCTTGATTAATTTCTATTACTTGCATAATTTTGTAGAAACCGTGGAATGTGGCGCATTCTGTGATATATTCTAATTACTTTTTATTCGATTGACGTGATTTTAGATCGATCATGTTGTTTTTTTTAAAGTTTGTTTTCACTATTCCTTTTTTTCTTTTATAGCGGCTAGGGCTCGTAGTAATGTCGACCACACCTGGTTGATCTCCAAATCTATTTTTGTTGCGAATTTCCTGGATAATGCTACATTTAAAGATCTATGGAAGGTGTGTCAGGATTATGGGACTATTGTTGATGTTTACATCCCTAATCGTAAATCGAAAGTAGGGAAACAGTTTGCCTTCGTTCGTTTTATGAAAGACAATAATGTTGATCAACTTGTGGGTAACTTGTAGATTTTATGGGTTGGTCGCATGCTTTGTTTAAAAATGAGTTTGGGGATGCATTGTGTTAAAGGTTCAGAAAAACATTGTCTAGTGTGTGATGCGATTGCGAGCGCAATTTAGACGCAATGTGTTTAGTATAAAATAAAATAAAAAACTTATTTAGAAATAATATAGTTTATCAAATACGAAGTAACTGAAATAAAGTTACAAAATAAGTTACTAGCATATTGAGATTAGGCCTATAATCTTTTTGTAACACACATAAAAAAAATTACTATGAACATAAGATGTTTAATATTTATATGTCAGATAAAACTTTTAGTCCAATTAAGGAGGTGATTTGCACACTCTCTTAATTAATTGGTACACTGAAAAGTATTATGTGTTGACATTTATACCCTTATAAAATGAACATGAATAAATATGATCTAAGAGTATATATGTCAACACACACTACTTTTTGAGTATGCAAATCAAATAGAGGAATGTACAAATTACCTCCTAATTATAAACAACTGACGACAAACAATAAAAGTTTGTGCATTTAACTCTTTAAGAGTGTGTTTGGTATTCATATATAAGAATCAAACAATCACAGTCGAACTCTTGACAAATGTTTGATTAATCAATATGAAATTAAATCTATACTCCTTATAAAGGAGCAATAAAATTGTTGAAAATGAAGGAAAATTAAGCATTTGCCTATTTATAGAAATATGAGGTTAATCAACATTTTGAAAAACTCTTTAATTTAGGAAATATTGAAAAATTAATTACACATTAATACTGAATTGTTAAAACTTATTCATGGTAATTTTGAATTGTTAAAAAATAGCTGGAACATCTCCTATCTATATTTTAAAACGTAGGATAAAACATAGGAACAAATAAAACATATATGGAATTGTTGACAACATTACAATCTACTTCTATACGTTTCATAAAAACACTCCTAATGAGTTTCCTCCTATTTCTTCTATTCCAATCAGTCAAACTTCTGTGATTGTATTTTTTTATTTAACCTTTGATTAAGTTCAATCAAATAAGCAAGAAAATTTTGTAATTGAGCATGATCCATTTTGGTTTTAGATGAAGCCAAATTATCCGAGTAACTTTTAACCTTTGATTATGTTATGTCTATCATCTGATTTTGTTTTGTTCTTTATTTTTAGCATTTGTGGAAAGATTTTTCATCTCATTGAGATAGGCAGGTAATTTTTAATCATTTTTTGTGTACCGGACAAGTAATTTTTAATTGTGTTTTTGGTTTTTAATTTGTTGAATTTGTATGTTTTGTACTTTTGTTGTTGCAAGGGGGTGTTTGTATCGGCTTAGATAGAGGATTCATGGCCTATTTAGTTTTGGGCTTATGTTGAAATTTGGTTTTGGTTCAAGCATTCTACAAAATCACTGGAGTCCAATTTATGAGGGTACTACTATATTGACATCAATTCAGGTGCGTTCTTTGTTGTGACATAATGTGTTGAACCTATTGTCGTAAGATATTACATATGTGTCATTAATTATAAAACACGGTTCACTAATCAAAATTAAAATTTGCATATGCATAACCCAGAAGACATATGATATACACTCAAATACCTTATTTCTCTCAAAAACCTAAAATACGCATAACAATCACACTATCGCTCACATATTCTAATCACCATCTCGATCTGCCAAATCCGCGATAACCATAAGTATATATCAAGTACTGGTGTTGTTTAAGAGTTTTTCTTATAAGGATCTATATATTAAACAAATTCTGAAGGCTTAAATATGTAAACTTTTCTTTTTGTAGAACTCACATTTATAATGTTTTGTCCTTTTTTTTTTAGTTCTGTCGCCGACCACTGTTGACCGGATGTTCAGCCGCTATCGAAATTTGCACTGTCGACGCCGGAAGTTTCAGCTACCGGTGTCATCCATAGACAAGTTTATTTTTATAACCTTGAGATTTTTCTTTTTCTTTGGTTTTGACAAGGGTTTTATAATGTATTTCTTACATACAGGTATCAATTATGTCGCATAAATAAACAAGAATTAATTTCTAAAATCTTATTGTTTGACTTTTTCTAAAAGTTTAATTAGATTTGGTTGTGATTTAGTTGCATCTAAACAAAGACACTATGGTAAATTTGTAGCAGAAGCAACGTTTCGAGCTTTGCTAAACAATTATGAAGCTGCCATTACTCCAATGAAGGTATAAATTTTTGCCGCCATGAAGAGTTTGGCAAGAGGTTGTTTATAGGGTATGTGTTTGTTATTGTCATTTTCATGTATAAGCTTCCTACCTGATGATAATAAAGTACTTATGTGCCCCTCTTGCAGTTTGTTAAAAATGACAACAGCGGTACTGGTAAGGATTAACAGTAGCTAGCAGAACAATAGTGCGAACGAAAAAAGAAATCTTGACACATGTTTTCCTCTATCACTATAACGTCTCTCATTGCGAAGATATAGCTCTTCATGGTTGATATGTTTTTTATGAAGCGGGCTATAGCTGATAAATGCTCATCTTTGGCATTTTGCGACACGGCTAGATATTGATATGTTTTTATACTTTATGCATATGTTGCTTATTGTTACAAAATATAAAGCTGGATTCACAAATGCTTTTGTTTTTAATTATATTATATAACAATATGTTGACTCGACAAGACCATTAAATATCATGTTTGATACATGTTAAGAGGGTTTTGAAATTTTATTTTAACAATTCTACCTTCAGTTTCATGAAACACGTACCACAAAATTATATTTCGTTAATTAGCTGCTCCTAGATATTTCCGCCGTTATGCGCGGGTACTCGTCTAGTATTATAATGACAATCATAAATTCATAGGAGAGAGACTTGTGACTTTTCTAATACCATTTTCATAAGACCCAATATTTTTTTTAATGTGAAAGTGGTCTTTTAAGAAATTTGTAAAATATTTTAATATTTTTTTATTATAATAAATCTTACTTTTATTTAGTAGTCATATCTTAAAATTTTTACCAAATAAAAAAAATAAAATTAATATATTTAATTTTGTATTATCTTTCTATCAAAATCATACCGATAATAATTAAGAAACCAAACGCACGCTAAGAATTCATATCCGGGTCATCGGATAAAATGTGGGTGAACTTTACAATAAAGCCAAGGCATTGGCGATAATTTCCAAGCAACAGAGTACATTTAACAATAAGCCCATTATTAGAAATTTCTTTATCCATATAAACAGTTTTATGTAGCTAAGAATATTACCGGATATGCCTATTTCTAGAAGGAGTTGTAGCGGGACCCACACAACAGCTCAACGCCCTGACACGTGGCATAGAAACTACTCAAAAGTTTTTTTAAACTGAACTACTCAAAAGTTACCGGATAAGGAGACTGCAATATTTGTCACGGATGACGTCATTAAGACAGCACGTGGGTTCGTGCCAACTCATTTTGAAATTTCAAAGACCGTTTCTTTCCACGTAACGGCTAACAAAAAGAAGATATTATTACTGGTTGGGAAAATGACATATTGTGAATTGCCCATATTATTTCGGCAAGATTCGTATAATGGTGGTAGGATACATTTTCATCTTATTATAATTTTATTATTTTTTTCGCTTTAAAATAAGTATTTACATTGAATTTTTAAGTTTTTTTCTTTTTTTATCTTAATTATAAATAATTTTAATTATTTTATATAATACTTGATAAAAATTATACCTAATAAAAACATATTTAAAATTCTATTCATTATATATTTTACATTAAGTATTATTTAACAAATATATTTGCAATCAAGGTTTTGTAAATAAACTTTAAAAGTTAAGAGTGAATATTTATTTTAAAATCGATGTAAGATTACGTAGTGGAGTATTATTTTTGTTTTATAGTTATTCATCTTTCCGTCCTATAATTACATTATATATTTTTATTTTAAACATTTTTAAATTCATTCTATACTTTTAAATATAGATAGAAAAATTAGATTTAATTTATCGTATTATTTTTACTTAAAGTGATAATTAAAAATTATAAAAATGTTTTTAATTAAATGATTAACGGTAAAATTGTCTTTGTGTAAAAAATGATAGAGAAAACTCTGTTAACGGTTTGTAATATTTTGAACTCTTGAATTTGTATTAAACCAATTAACGAATAAATATGTTTTATAAAATTTTTATTAAAAATTAAAAATCGAATTTTAACTTTTTATATATATTTTATAAAAAAATTTATATAGTTTTTTTATAAAAATTTTATAAAAAAATTATATAAATTTTATAAAAAATTCATATAAAGTTTATAAAAAATTTATAAAAAGTTAATAAAAAATTTATATAAAGTTTATAAAAATTTTATATAAATTTTATAAAAAAATATTCAATAAACTGTATAAAAAGTTATATAAATTTTATAAAAAAATTTATAAATTTTATAAAAAAAACAATAATTCTTTTATAGAATTTATATAAATTTTGTAAAAATTACTATAACCTTTATTAAAAATTTCTATAAATTTTATAAACAATTTCTAAAAACTTTTAGTATAAATTTTATTTTTGCTATTTAAAAGAGTAAAAATCAAAAAAATAATTTTTATATAGATTTTTTAAATTTTATAATTTTTATATAAACATAAAAACCCGAATAAAAATGATTAGAAAAAACGTTTATAAAATAAGATTTTCAAGTAAATTAAAATTCCTCACTTTTTGGAGTAATTTCAATATCCTTCATTTTGGGAATTCGAGGAATTTTAAATTCCTTCGTTAGTCATACCAAACACAATATTTGAGGGAAATTAAAATGTCAAAATTTTGAATATCCCCCAATATGCCCCAACCAAACAGCACCTTAGAAAAACATTGTATTTTTTTATATCTTTTACTTTCTCTGTCCTTAAATAAATGTTCACTCTTAACTTTCAAAGTTAATTATTTTAAACTTTGACCTTTAATTCATTTGTTTATGCTATATAATACTTGATACAAATTATACAAATGGATTGAGTTTTAAATATATTTTTCATTATTATGACTTTCTATCAAGTATTATATAACACAAAAAAAAACTAAAGTCAAAGTTTACAAAAAAGGACTTCGAAAGTGAAAAGTGAACATTTAATTAGAGACGGATGAAGTATAAAATAACAGTTTTATCTTTAGTAAATTTAAATTTTATTTTAATTT
The DNA here is from genome assembly GCA_025667525.1 of Glebionis coronaria. NCBI lineage: Eukaryota > Viridiplantae > Streptophyta > Magnoliopsida > Asterales > Asteraceae > Glebionis > Glebionis coronaria. The sequence goes on from CM046881.1 coordinate 402,672,661, forward strand.
TTGTAATAAAATTCTCAAGTAAAGATAATATTATAAAGTTGAACTAAATTTTTTATTTATATTTAAAGATTTAAGTTCATTTGGATATCAAACTTATCTAAGATATGGGGGGACTCATCCCGACCCTCCATCTCTTTTTCATCCAATGACTAATATTAAATCCTTAATTTACACTACAAGGGTATTTCGGTCATTTCACTATCTACTATATAATGTTTTTTCTTCTTTCTTCTCTCACAAAAAACACACATCGGATCTCTCTTTCTCTCTCTACCTCTGATTTACTTTATCTCTCTACCCCCGATCTATAATCACGATATACTATATCATGAATCCATCGAAACGCGATCATGCTGAATCCATGACGAATTCATCACGAACATCTATAATCACGAATTGATTCATCCATCACCAGGTTTGATTAATATGTATTATTTTTTTAGCTAATTTGGTTTAAATAAGCTTATTAATGTATTATCATTAGCTTTTAAATGGATTATTGTGAACAAATCTTTTTGGATTGATTGTTCTTAATTTTAAGCTAAGTTCTTAGATGAGAAGTTATGAATAAATTATGAAGTTGGATTAATAAGCTAGTTAGTTTGAATAAGCTTATGAATAAGCTTTTTATAATAAGAGTAGAGTTATGAATAAGCTTTGTGAATTAAAAGATTTGAATTTATTGTGTTACATTATAAGATAGCTTATTAGATTGTTTCAATGAGTTATACGTTTTTGTGAATAAGATAGTTATGAATAAGCTTATTTTCATGTTAATAAGCTGTATTATTATGATTTCTTTAACTTTCTGATGTTATCATATATGATGTACATTTCTTATCATATATGATAACTGATGATATATCATATATGATATATATATATATATATATATATATATATATATATATATATATATATATATATATATATATATATATATATATATATATATATATATATATATATATATATATATATATAGAGGAAGGTTAACGTAGGATAGTTGTTAACGTATGAAGTATAGGAAGTAACGTGAATCGTTAGATGTATTAGTATATGATGTCATTTAATGAACTCTGGTCAATGTCATGTTGTAAATAACATGAAAGGAAGTGGTGATGCTCGTCCCGAGCAACTTTTTGATACATAATACAATGATACACGATAGCTTGCTACGAGTAACATTTTGATACATGATCTACAAAGATACCTCGTTTCTCGACGTGATTAACTTTTTGATACATAATATACAAAGAAACGCGGTACCTTGCTACGAGTAACATTTTTATAGAAAAATATAGATGAACATACACATAATACATAACTTCCTACACTAACTTATTTTAAGCACTATTTTACAAGAACCTCAATCTATATATATATATATATATATATATATATATATATATATATATCAAAAACCCTTATATAGGAAGGATGGTGAAACAATTCCTTAAATACAAAATTCTAAAAAAATGACACATGTAATTCATTAAAGGGTTTCCATAAAATGCTTCAAAAAGAAAATAGGAATTCCAAATGATGCCTTAAATACAAAATTCAATAAAAATATATATAGGAATTACAAATGATGCCTCAAATACAATATTCTATTAAAATATATAAGGAAGGATGGTGAAACAATACCTTAAATACAAAATTCTATAAAAATAATTTCATAAAATGCTTCAAAAATAAAATAGGAATTACAAATGATGCCTTAAATACAAAATTCTATAAAAAGTATATATTGGAATTACAAATAATACCTTAAATACAAAATTCTATAAAAATATATAAGGAATGATGGTGAAACAATGCCTTAAATACAAAATTCTATAAAAATGATTCCATAAAATGCTTCAAAATTAAAATAGGAATTACAAATGATGCATTAAATATAAGATTATATAAAAATATATATATATGAATTACGAATGATGCCCTAATACAAAATTCTTTAAAAATATATATGGAATGATGGTGAAACAATGCCTTAAATACAAAATTCTATAAAAATGATTCCATAAAATGCTTCAAAAATAAAATAGGAATTACAAATAATGCCTTAAATATAAAATTCTATTAAAATATATATACGAATTAAAAATGATGCCTTAAATACAAAATTTTATAAAAATATATAAGGAAGGATGGTGAAACAATGCCTTAAATACAAAATTCTATAAAAATAATTCCATAAAATAATTCAAAAATAAAATAGGAATTACAAATGATGCCTTAAATTCAAAATTCTATAAAAATATATATAGGAATTACAAATGATGCTTTAAATATAAAATTCTATAAAAATATATAAGGAAGGATGGTGAAATAATGCCTAAATAAAATGTTTTATAAAAATAATTCCATAAAATGCTTCAAAAATAAAATAGGAATTACAAATGATGACTTAAATACAAAATTCTATAAAAATACATATAGGAATTATAAATGATGCGTTAAATACAAAATTCTATAAAAATATATATGAAAGGATGGTGAAACAATGCCTAAAATAGAAAATTCTATAAAAATGATTCCATAAAATGCTTCAAAAATAAAATAGGAATTACAAATGATGCCTTAAATACACAATTCTAAAAAAATATATATAGGAATTACAAATGATGCCTGAAATACAAAATTCTATAAAAATATATATGGAAGGATGGTGAAACAATGCTTTAAATAAAAAATTCTATAAAAATGATCCAATAAAATGCTTCAAAAATAAAATAGGAATTACAAATGATGCCTTAAATACAAAATTCTATAAAAGTTTATATGGGAATTACAAATAATGTCTTAAATACAAATTTCTATAAAAATAAATAAGGAAGGATGGTGAAACAATGCCTTAAATACAAAATTCTATTAAAATGATTCCATAAAATGATTCAAAAATGAAATAGGTATTACAAATGATGCCTTAACTACAAAATTTTATGAAAATATATATAGGAATTACAAATGATGCCATAAATACAAAATTCTATAAAAATATATAAGGAAGGATGGTGAAAAAATGCCTTAAATACAAAATTCTATAAAAATGCACAACAATAATATTAATTTCAAAAAAATTAATGTAAAAACGTTATTCATAACATTTACATATACAAAATTTATTACCTCACAACATTCAAAAATACATAAAATATTTTTATAATATTATAAAAATTCTAAAAAATTTTAATATAACAAACTTATTCATACCGTTAACGTATGCAAATTAAATAAACTCATAATATTCTAAAATAAATTAAATATCCTAAACTACGTTATTTTTGTCTATTCTATGCTACATTATTAAAATATCAATGCCTTAAATAACACTACATATACTAAACTTCTAATACAAACACACATAAATTCAATTTTCATTAAAAATATATATAATTAAAGCTAGCCCGTCCACCAGACGGGTCTAATGGCTAGTATATATATATATATATATATATATATATATATATATATATATATATATATATATATATATATATATATATATATATATATATATATATATATATATATATATATATATATATATATATATATATATATATATATATATATATATATATATATATATATATATATATATATATATATATATATATATATATATATCATATATGATATATCAAATAAATCATAAGAAAAAACAGATTTTGTATGAGTATCTTTAGAAAATCTGTATAAACTCTTGAAACCTGCTTTCTATCATATATATGAGTAATTCAGTTTGGTATTAAAATTTTGCATAATATGTTCTTTTTTTTTTTATATAAATGCAGTCAAGTAGAGATGATGTGATTGCCCTATTTGGAGCAAAGGAGAGAGGGATGTTGATTATAACAAGAGGATGTGCACGAATATGTTTTAAGGATCAAGACGGAGTATGCGTTGTTCATGAATTCATCATTTGATAATTTGTTTTAAGAATAGTGTATTATTGAAAAAGAAGAGTAGTTTCAATTATAATGTTGTTAGCACCTTTTGATTTTGTATAAATGGTTATCATATATGATATCAGATGTATATCATATATGATTTTACATTAGGTTATGTTCTGTTTGAATTATCATATATGATTCTGTTCAAAAGTACATTTTTTTATGTTATCAACCAGTGTTTAGTTATTAATTGTGCATACTTTTTGTTGTAATCATGAGTTCATCAGATTCTTTGTTTAATATATCCAAGTTTTCTTTGAGTATCATATATGATAATGCCTTATCATATATGATAGTGCATTATCATATATGACTTAATTTATCAAACCATCATGACATAATACCAACAAAAGTTAATCATATTAACAAGACGCTGTGTACCATATACCAATAGATTATAAAATCGTCCATATACTTCAAAAATCCATTAGGAGATTACAAAGAAAAAACAAACAATAAACATAAAAAATTCATGAGCTTCTTCACTAAGCTTCTTGGCCTTTTGGATGCTTGTAATATTCAACAAGCCTTGTAAACAGCTTCCTCTACACAAAAAAAGAAGATTTAATTCAATTTTCAAGCACTAATCATATATGATATATTTTATCATATATGATATTTTAGCTTATATCATATATGATATAGTATATCATATATGATATGTCACTAGCAAGTCATACTAAATATGTTCAACGAGATTAAGCCATAAAAAAAAGAGTTAATTCAATTTTCAACCAAATAATCATATATGATATATTTTATCATATACTCCATACTTTAGCTTATATCATATATGATATAGTATATCATATATGATACTTCACAAACAGGTCATACTAAATCTGTTCAGCGAGATTAAGCCATGAAACCTTATAATTCACGAGAATAAGTTAATAAGTTAGCTTATAATTCATCATAATAAAGATGATGATAATATATAAGCTTATTCACATTAGTTAGCTTTAAATTCACGTAGTTTCTCAAATAAGCTAATAAAAGAATAAGATGAATTATAAGCTTATTCACATCGAATAAGCTAAAAAAAAGATGAATCAAAATAAATCGAATGAACTTTACCTTATTTATGAAGTGAATGATCGATTTACGAAGGCGATGAACAATGGATTTGATGTTTGTGATGATTGATTAAGACTGAATATGTGTACGTGTGTGTGTTTTGTGTGTGTTTTTGTGTGTGTTTTAGATAGAAGAAGAAAAAAGGAAACCTCGATCTAGATCTGAGATGTGGAATTGGTATGTGGTGTTAGGTGGGAGGGGTAAAATGACAAAAATACCCCTCCACTTTTTTTAATTAGAAAATAAAAATTAATGTGAGCCTTTAATCAAGATTAAATGGAAGGTGATGATTGGTCCCTTGATACAAGGGATCCAAATTAACCGGACTCATATTTAAAAGTAAATGATAATTCAAAATATTATAATGTACAACAATTTTAAAAGAAAAATTTGTCATTTACAAATATTAAAATAATATTTTAATATAAATAATTGTTAATGAAAAAGAAGTTAGTTTGGTGTTTGGTTCATTTTGTGTGGTGCCAATAATTGAAGAAGCTTTGTTGAGGTGCGTTGGTTTTGATAAGGTTGTGAGAAACATGTAGTATCAACTACCAAAAGTAACCAACATAACAACCATATTGCTAACCTAGATACTAGGCTCGTTTGTTTTGAAGGGTTTGCTTTTAAAGGCTCAAAAGTTTAACGTAAACTTTTTGTTTAGCATTAACTTAATCAACAAATTATGGTCATATCATTTTTCGGAAACTTATTTTCATTATCTTTTTTCAAAATTAAATATATACAAACCATTAATCGTTACGTAAAACGAAACATATGATTAAGACGAGAATTAAATAATTTTTCTATCGAGATCTACATGTAAATATTTTCAACGAACTTTGTCTGAGAAAATCATATATGATTTGTATAACGATACATATATGATTTTCTAAAATCATATTTGATTTTGGAAATCATGTATTATTCGTGATACAAATCATATATGATTTTTTCTGGAAAAAAAAATTCTTCGAAAGTTTATATATGTGCCGCTCTATAGAAAGATGACTTAATTCCCCTTGTAATTGTGTATTTTATGTCGTTTAATGATTTATTATTTGTGAGATATATAATTTTTTAAAAAGATGTGGATAATGGGTTTTTAAAAATAAATAAATATTATTAGCTGATTGAGTCATGTTAAATTACGAGTTTATATTGATTTTGACTCTACTTTTAAATTGAAATTTGAGGAAAAAAATCTATGTTTAATGGAACGGGACAAGATTTAAAAATGCCGATTAACCCCACAAATAAGAGAGTTTACAAATCACTCGTGAAAGTCCGGTTTGTATGTAAAACATTGACAGAGGTTTCACTTTTTCTTTTAATTTGAAGATTGTGCAATGTCGCAACAACCACACATTATTTTCTATTCAGATCACTTTTTAATTTATTTTTACTTTTATATTTTCATTTAGTTTAAAAAATACATACAAACTTTAATTCCTATCTTAATCTCGCATAACACAAAAGACATTTAACGTAACGATTCTATTACTCTTATATATTTTCTTTCCAATTTAAACCAAATCTTAATCCTATTCTAAACCTACTAACAAAACAAACGCACCCTAAATAATCATTCATAGTGTAAAAACTTATCAAATCAACATTACAACTAACCTTGTACGTTCTCTTTATTCTTTATTAACCGGAACATCAAATGATCAATACAATTTGGTAGTCGGTTTTAATCAATACAATTATGGTTGAAATGCAACTAACAACAAGCCTAATTGATTATAATTTTGTAGAGAGAAATGATATTGAATAGTGATCTAGGGTTTGACAAAGATCAACTATATATACTGGTCCAACTTGAACTTTCAGCTTTAGATAGAAATAGTTCATGCACAATAATAAAGTACAAAAACAAAGAACCAAATATATTATAGAAGGAATTTTTTTATAAAGGAAACACTACATAAAGATAAAATAGAAACGATACAAACAAACGACATTCCTACTCTCTAAACAAGACGATTAGAGAGACATGAAATCCGAAAAACAAAGCACGCCTACAAAATCCAAAAGAACACAACCGAAAAAACCTGCCAACACTAACAACCTAAATATCTAACAAACAAATAAAATAGCAAGATAACTTTACCTTTATTACCTTGAGGTCCCTCTAGTTTATAACACAAATTTAGCTTACATAACCATGTAATTCAATATGCCTTCATAAGCTAATCATGGAGAAGTTCATAAGACAAAGTATATCACAAAATCTTTTGTGATCTTGAACTGGTAACCCTTTTGTGGTCCTATAATTCTTAATCCATATCACAACTACACGAATCTGTACACACGAAGTCTTGGTCGAAAAGTAGAGAGAAGTTAGAAAGAGAGAATGGAAGAACGACATAAAGAAAGTAGAATGGTGGAAGGTAAACTTGTATATTGTAAACTCGACTAGCCTATTACAAAACAAAAAATAATGACTAATAAGGTCGATTATATTCTTGTTTGACTTTAATATTTCTGAGGCTAACAATCTTTCCCAATGTAGAGGTTATCTTCACTCTCTTTTGACCGATTACATTCTTATAAAGGTTATCTTCATTTAACTTTGAGCTTTGCCTTCTTCGATCTCGCATCTTGTTCTTGTTCTTGTTCTTGTTTGTAATGGCCTTGTTCTTGTTTGTAATGGCCTTGTTCCTTCATGCTTTTACGATCTTGATCACGAGCCTTCGTCTTTTGACTGAGTGCTTAGGATCTTTAACTTATCCTTATATTGAATCATCTATTTTTTTGACATTGATCATCTTGTGCACTTGACCAACATGTTCACACTTGACTTAAAAGCTTGCAATCTCCTTTAGTTCATCAAGGCTATCGATCTCCCTTATCTCAACAGTTCTTGTTTGACTTTGAAGATATTTGATGACTTTGAGGAAGTTCTTGATTGTCAGTGTTACAGAAGATAATTGACATGTACTTTAACTTTCTTAATTGATTTACTTCTTGTCTTCACGTTGCTAAATGTGGCACTTTACAACTTGAGTATGAGCATGTGGTAATGAATGTGACTTTTCTAGAAGAGGTAGTAACGCCATCGATTTAATCTTCATTAAAAGGGTTAGCCATAAATAACCGATATGGATGAATATGGCTTTGTCATGCGTTGAAGTTCGATTGCGTTAAACTCTGATACCGTGAGGATCATCATATAGTATAAATATTGTACATGTGATCAGGTAGATTCATTATAATAACATCTTTGGCAGGGTATCACGACGGTACTATCATGTTCTCATTACCGGATCATCTCAAAGCAGACTCCCACACTAATGGTATTGCTACCATTATAACATAAAAGTGAATCAATTAGTTACTACCTTACGGATTGAGTCGTCAATTCATATACTAGACCAAAATTGATATCTAGTTAGGACAAGCTCAATTCATATAGAATCTTACATGTCACCTACCGTAGTGTTGTTTGATGTTGAGACTAGAAGGATTTCTATTCGTCACTATGAAACTAAAGAGTATCAGTCTGAATGTTATGGAAAGATCACACCGATAATGCATAAGATTTTTTTATCATGTGTGTTCTAATGATGAACAACAAATGTTCTATATGGATTGTGTCCTAGTGAGATTTATATTTTGATCTCTTAGCTCTAGACTCAATTTGTGCACTTTGGTTTAGTGATCGGAGGTTGGAGCTGACACTCACCTTTTTCAGTATCAACTAACTGAGAGTGAGAAAGTCAACAGATGACATGTTAATCTCCGTGAAATTAAAACAAAATTCTTTTAATAAAAGCCTGAGTTAGCTAGGAAGGGTTGTGCATTACACCACTGAATCTATGATGTATGTCTTTAATACCATATATCATCTTTGTGATATCTGATAGCATATGTATTGACTCGATTTTTGCCAAATATTCTAGAGGGCTGCTTTGTTTTACTCTTTATCTTAAACTTTCTTTTTCTTTCTTTAACCCCTTAAATGTTTACCAAGACGTCATTACTAACACCATGTTGTGATTGTTATGATGTTAACTCGTGTGTTAGTCTACATTATTCCCTTAATTACATAAAACTCTATCTTTCATAAGAGAAACTATTTATAAATATGGAATGACCCTAGATAGATATTTTCATTTATGGCTAGATAACAAAACTTAATTTTCTCTCTTAAATCCACCTTTTGACTTCATCGTTCTGTCATGATTTAGTAGGTTTTAGGTATAGCTCATACCCTTAAAATCATTCGAAACCCTAATCAAAGTGTTTGAAATAAGAAGTTTGACACTTTGAAAGTTGTTCTTTTGTAATACCCCTACACGAGTACATCGAGAATCAAAATTATTTCACACGTTAAAGAAAGAGTTTGAAGTGCATAACTCTTAAGTATTAATCACATATTATTCTAGATCACATTTAATAACATTTTCTTCTCTTTTTGAAAATAATAAATCTTTTAATATTTGCATTACCAATTGATTAAAATGATATTTTCTTAAAAGCATATGGGGATAAACATGTTTACTAGCATGAACTATGTAACATTTTTTGATTGCTCCCCTTCAACAATAAATGTGTGACATCACTTTATGAAAAATATGACACCACGTAAAAATGATATATCACCACAAATATGTTGAGGTACATAGTTATGAGTTTACTTATCTGAGGTAATATGTATTATGACGTTGAAGTACTATTTCTAATTCTACAGAATGTTTTGTAAACATTAAATTTGACTTTTATGAGATGTACCTAACAACATTAAAATACTTTTTGTTTTAACATGCTCCTCCTAAGTATGACATTTTTTTAGACAATTGATCCACATAAAAAATATTATGAAGTAGAGAGTGTTGAACACAAAATTTAAAAGATATCACAAATAAATATACCATAAAATGTTATAGGTATTTGACATTTCGCACAACGTTTTAAAAAATTGTGTTCAATAATTTTTGAAAAATCAAATGATATAGGATTTATCTTTTATCTCTTAGAGTAAGTGCGCTGAAACATACACTCCCCTTAATTTTGGGTCCAGGTTGCATTCTGAATTGATTGCAAGCCATTTTTATGTCCTCAAAAGTTCGACTGTTTTGTTAACTAGCTCAAGACCGAGAAGATTAAGCTTCTCGTTGTTAAAATAAGTTATCTTTAAGATACATTTTCCTTACATTGTAGTCCAAGTTACAGTTTGAAGTAACTGTAAGTCACAGAGAAAATATAAATGACATTTTCCATACTAACCCATGTCATTATTGAACGACATTTCTAGGTATGTAAATCTTTTCGATTCTGAAAGACATGCCCAGAAGATTCTTTTGGTATTTTAAAATTTTCTATTTTGGTATTTTGTTTTTCAAATATATCTATTTTGGTATTCCGAAAGACATGTCGCATTTTTTTGCGCTACTTGAAGTACTATTCACATGCCTATTTTTTTATAGGGCTTGGTTTGTAATCTACGTCTTCGTGCAAATTTCCACACAAAACCTTAGTAAGGTAAAATGAACCAAATTTAATAACACCGAATAAAGATTAAACGAGACTTACATGTTTCCATTCGTTCGTCCAATGAATCCTCTTACTCCAATAGAATCCTCATATCCAAGATAAGGAGGATTTGGTTATGCTAAGATTTTTCCATTATGAACTTATCCGCCGCCTGTTCTACCATAAGAAATATCTTCTTTAAAAAAAACAAATATTCATTAAAACATTTATGTATATAAACCTTCTACTAAAGTGTTAAAGCTATGAGAGTATTAAAATAAGAACATTTAGACATTATCTATCTAACTACTTCTTAGATAAATAAGCAATCCAAACCATCTGCTTATTTATCAAAGCAATCCTAACCATCCACTTATTGCTAAGGTCGAGTTGGTTTGGATCAGTGTTTAAAGGTATTATGTTTTTAGTTTAGTTTCATTCACATGTTACGTTACCTCAGAACATAAAAATAATATAGTTGAGGTTGTAAATATAGCTTTTTGGCCCAATTCTATAGGTTATATAATGTACGTCTATTTAGTTAGTATATATCTAAACATTCACAAAAGATCATAACCTAATTCAAATGAAGCCATTCTTGCATAGATATCCTCATCTCCACTTCCTTGTGCTTACACTTCGATATTTTTAAGGTCCTCAAACAAAACAAGCAACCCATTGATGCGTCGACTGAGCTATTTTTGTACTTTTGTCCTTAGATTCCTCTTAAATTCTCAAGAGTTGTTGGGAATCATAAAGTGAAAATATAAGTAAACCGATAATGTAGTGGCTCAGAATTGAAGGTGTGGTACCAAAAATTCAGGCGATCGACCTGCTATGGCAGTAAACACGATGTGGTGATGCCACCACACCTAGAAGCAGGTCGATGACAACCATCATGATCGACCAACTAATTATAGTTGGAAAGCAGTAAACACACACATAAAAAAATATCTTCAACGCCTTGAGGCATCACAACCCTAACCAAGTAAGCAAGACACGGATTACAATGATAAAATAAGGCATTACCATACCTTTTACCCATCATGAGTGTAACATGATAAAGAAATAGCGAGCCACGTTGGATGCCAAAAAAATCGTATACCCCGCCAAGATATGTTATTATTGCTCGTTCTAAGCTTTCACCATGAAAGCAATATACAATAGATGCTGAACAACAACGACAAATATAAGGAAAGAGTATCCAACCAGCCATGGTTGCTAACACTTTGTCGTGATGCCCAACCAAGATATAGGTCGATTTTACCCACCATATCAACTGTAAACAAATTCAAGCAACCATTAGTAGACAATCAAGAAAGAGTATCTGACTTGCCATGGTTGCAAACACGACGTCGTGCTGCCCCATCGAGATACAGGTCGACTTCAACAATCATGATCCAACAAACGATTGTAGTTGCAAAAATAGCTCATGACCAACTACACACACAATCCATAGCCAAAAAGTAAGTAAACAACCATAATGGCCAACAAATGTGTTGGGTTTGCTTCTTGAAGGATCTTTGAAACCTTGATCATAATACAAATACTGTGCGGAAACCAATCTTTATATATAGAGAAGAACAATAGAAAAAACCAAACATTCAAGCCTCAATATATTAATACGATCACTCTAAATAGTGATAGGGTTTTACAACCTTGAAGTATAACAAATAATGAGAGAAATGTGTAGAGAATATGCGTATGTAGAAGTGTGTTCATCTCTACAGCCTAGGACCTCCTTTTATAGTGCAAGGGGTCCTAGGTGGTTACAATATAATTAATACTTGCCTAAGTATTATACATCAATATCCTTTAATAGTTTCCTAAACAAACTTGTAACCTTCTCATCATCCTTATCATGTTTTAATACTTTCCATAAGACTAGGAAGACTAAGTATTTGATCTTATCTTCTACAATCTTCCTTGATCATATCTTCTATAATCTTCTGTCAACTTTATAATACGACCAGGAGGAACTAGAAGCTGCCAGGAGGAACGAAGTACTCCAGTAGGAACTACTATATGACCAGGAGTAACTTCTAAATACATTATTCCTAACAATCCTCCCCTAAACTTGAATTTAACCTTGTTGAGTTCAAGTTTCCAGGTAGATGTGCCACCAATAAGCATGAGGATTGGAATATGAACCACAACAGCAACAATCTCACTTGATAACACCAGAGAAACACAAAATTAGCTGCTGATACACTAACTGTTGAACTACTTTAAAGCTTGAAAACATCTGTACATGTTGAATCTTGATAGCAACAAGAGCAGATTTGATAAGCCTTTACCAAGTAGCTACTCACTCTTGGGCTAGCCATCCTTTTGGTGGAATCATGACATCACCGTGGGAGACTAGTACCCAGTCCAACTCTTAGAACGTGAATCATCGGTGAGTTGGAGTACCCTGATGATTTTAGGCAAACCATTATAGCCTTCAACGCATTTGATTAAAGTCTTTACCAGAAGCCGTACCCCCTGGACTAGACAACTCTTAGCAATGAAGCATCGGTGAGATGAAAACCCTATAGCTTTGAGAAAGCTATTACAACCATCAACGGATTTGAGAAATGTCTTTACCAAGAGCTGTACCCCTTGGACTAGCCACTTTTCAGTATAAGACCAAGGCAAGTGAAAACCCTCCAATTTTTGGTAAACTGACAACCATCAACGGATTTGATAATCACACCAGAGCCGTACCCTCATGGTGAATCAACTCTTTCTTGTCTGTTAAACATGGTGAGTTGAGCACCATTTGTTGTGTGGGGTGCAGCCAACACCTAAGTACCAAACAGAAACAACCCAAAAAGTGAAATACGTACACATGTATTTTGATTCGAAAGTTTCTATTTTTTTGCTTTTTTTGTTTTTTATTTATTTTTTATTTATTTATTTATTTATTTATTTATTTATTTATTTATTTATTTTTATAACCACTCAAAGACTATGGGTCAACCAGCAGGAACGTAGAAAGCAGCAGGAAGAACAATGGTTCACAAGAAGCAGGATGAGTGCAACGAGGAGGAACCATTGGTCGACTAGGAGCAACTTAGTTCTACTATGAGGAACCATATCCACCAGCACCAATGTCAATCTACAAAATTGATTAGACAGAAAAACACAAGAATATACATAGTTATACATACAACAAGCCTCCCCTTAGGCTAAAACCTCCCCTCAAACGGAGCAAAGTATTCACCATCAAGGAATTTTTTTTAAGACTTCTCTTTTCCTGCAAAAAGTTAGTTCACACAAATATAGAAAATAGAAAACATAGTAATTTATAATCACACTTGCTGAAATAAACACAAACCAAGCAAAGATTATTGTTTATGGAAGTCCCAAGCCAAGACAGATTTAAATCTTCCAAAAACATCAACATAGTCATATCTTGTTAAGGTTTTTGATGCACTATTTGATTTGGAGACATGTTGTAAACCATCTTGTTTAGGTTTCCAAACCCACTGGACTAAGGCCTTAACAATATTAACCTTTGTTTTTGACCCAACACTCTCAACCCTTCTACCTTTGACATTGTTAAAACATCTTGGTTGTGGAATTATGTTTGTAACACCCCATTTTGATAATGGAATGTCACGCGTAATTATGGCGTGTCATCAAAGCATACAAGGATAAATGTATAAAACATTACATGACCATAGGGATAACCGGAATCAAACATCGGTTCCCAAACATAAGCCCAAAACATGATAAAGCAAAAGAAATGAATGAAAGACTAAGCAAGCATAAGTATATGAAGGCAAAAAGGAAAAGAAGTCTCTAGCAGCTTCCATCCTATGCACGTCCTCCAGATGCTCGAGTCTTTCCTAGGGTACCTGCCGTTTTGGGACATGGAAAGGAAAGTAACGGCTGAGCAAAATGCTTAGTGCACGGATATAGACATAGTATAAGTGACTAAAACATAATAGAGACTTAATAGCAGCGGAAAAGTATGAGTCCTAGAAAACCTGGAACATGTTCATAAAACTGGTTTTATAGTTTGAAAAGCCTTATGTTTATCTTATGAAAAACTGTTTAACATATTTTACCATTAGCCGATATAGGTCATGAAAATCCACCGTGCATGAATACTTGGAGGGGTGACCTCATCATGCAAATTAGAGGGGCTGCCTCTAATTTAATACACTGGTTCTGGGTAGGAGGGATCAGCTCCTTGTGAAGGATGCAAGGCACACACCACATTCACCATGAAATCCTGAATAAAAACATGTAACTAGGATGCACCCATACGCCCCACATGATAAATATAATATAAATGGCCAAAAGCGGAAGGGACGCCACGAGCAATCACTCCGCCGTGGTGAAGTCATAACATCAGTGCCTCTAATGTTATGGTTATGGTACCTCCATAACTAGGTGAAACTGGTCATGCATGTATATGGCTATAGGTAATCTTAATTAAACATAAGCAATCAAACTCATAACTTATACTACGGGAAAACAGTTGGCTGCATACGAGGAATCCTAATAAGGAAAGAATGTCCATACTGAAAGGACGGGAATCCGTACCTTATGTCCAGTGAACGAGAAAGACGAACTGCGAGGAATCCTACTTCCGAATCACTAGTGCTACATAAATACGTACATGAATAAGTACCTGCTTACTAAATACATAGTTGGTTTTATGTCATGTCTTAGCTTATTTTATGTGTTCTTACCATGTTTTACTGTTTCTAAGCCTTTAACTGTGTTTTATCTTATATTCTGTTTAATCTGATTAAGTATTTCTGGTATTTCATGTGTTATTATACTTACTGTGTAATAATAAATAACTTTCCAAAAATAGCAGGTTTTCTAAAATAGAAAGTTTCCATAAATAGAAAGTTTCCAAAAATAGAAAAGTTTTCAAAAATAGAAAGTTTCCAAAAATAGAAAGTTTCCAAAAATAGAAAGTTTCCAAAAATAGAAAGTTCCCAAAAATAGAAAGTTTCCAAAAATAGAAAGTTTCTAAAAATAGATTTACTGCTTAAAATAGATAAGTTTCTAAAAATAGAAAGTTTCCATAAATAGATTAGCTGCCTTAATTAAATAAGTTTCCATAATTAGATAGCTGCCTGAAATAAATAAGTTTCTAAAAATAGTTGGTTTCCATAAATAGATTAGCTGCCTTATTTAATTAGGTTTCTAAAAATAGAAAGTTTCCATAATTAGAAATAAGCTGGCTAAATAAGCTAAGTATATAAGCCTAAGTGTTTTTCATGATTATTTTCTAAGTATAGTGTATAGTTTAATAATTATTTCATGTAATTAAATTAAACTATAGGTTATAATATTTAATTAAAGTATAACATATTTTTAATTAAATAAGTTAAATACTTAGGTTAAAATATGTATTATTATATATTAATAATATAACCTAAGTCATGTTAACTAATTAATTATATCCATGGTTTTAAAATAATTAATTAATTATAAGTCTTAAATATATAAATACTTAGGTTAAAATAACTTCATGATCATTAATAATTAAATAACCTAAGTCATGTTATTAAATTAATCACATCATTTTATTAATTTAATTTTAACATAAGTTCATAAACATAAAAAAAACTAACATACACCATGAACCGGATCTAGACTAAAACATGAACCGGACATGAAATCGTCACCGTACCCCGAACCAACTCGGGGTACCCCGTGTTTCCCTTGCTGCCGTGGGACCCACACGCACCAACCAAGACCATATGGTCTTGGTGGTGGTCGGCTTGGCAAGCCGAAACCCATTCGGGTTCGGTTGCAACATGCGGCCAAACAACACCCCCTTAAAAACAACCTTTTGATTTAATTTAACACCAAAACATGTTAGATCTATGCTTAATTATTATGTTTTTATAAAAACATCACATGTTCATAATTTATAAAAAGATTAAATCAAAAGAAAAGGTTTAAAAAAAGTTTTACCGAATACATGGATCGATCAAGGATGAACAAACACGAACACTTGCACCAAAAACCAAGATCAAAATCAAACAAACACCCCTCCATGGTGTTTTATGGGTGGCGGCCAAAAGAGGAACCAAGGAAGAAGGAAGAAAACTTTTAAGGTTTTTGATAATATCTTCTGTAAAAAAAAATGAGTAGTGTTTTTCCCCTTAACCCCCTTTTAGTAAAAATTGATGGGCTAAGCCCATCCTCCCCCTTAATTTCGTGGTAATAGGGCCCACAAGGGGTAACCCGAATGTGATGCGGATGTGGATAATATCATAGATGGAGATTCATCAAATCATGCACTTGGGCCTTAAGTTATCGATTGAAGCATATCTGGAGATTTCTTTTTAATTTTAGTAAATTGAATAATGACCAATTAGTGATTGATTGGTGCTTGATTTCTTTCCTTAGTTTGTAGTGATGGAACCTTATTAATAGGTTGGTTGTTTTTGTAAAGAAGCACGAAATATCTTTGATAATTAACAGAGATTTATATCTCCAGTTTCTTTTCTCTCTATTGTTGTCTTCTTCATCTTCAAGATCCCCATCAAGTGGTATCAGCTTTCAGGGTTACGACGACATGGTAGGCAGAGGACGACCAAGAAACACCCGCCAGGGTGGCGCACCTGCGGTACCTGTTCTGAACCGCGACCCACGAGACGTTGAAGAAATCGAGAGGATACAACAAAGAATCCGAGAATTAGAGATTCCTCCGGATGACCACAACGAGGAAACCGAGTCAGATTCAATCGTCTGGGACGATGATTTTGACGGAGAGCAGAATCCTTTCGGCCGGCGTCCACAACATCACAACCGACCACCTGCTAACAATGATGTACTCCGCTCCTTGGGATTACGAGTTGAGATTCCAGAATTCATGGGTACAGCGCAACCTGATGAATTCATCGACTGGATCAGCACGGTGGAACGCGTGTTTGATCTACGAGATATTCCCGATCATCTCAAGGTTAAGGTCGTCGCTATTAAGTTGCGCAAATATGCATCCCTTTGGTGGGATCATGTCAAGCATAAACGTCGCCAACAAGGTAAATCACGAGTAGAAACATGGGATAAGATGAAGAAACTTTTACGATCAAATTTTTTACCACTTAACTATCGACAGGATGCATTCCTTGAATATCATAGTTTTAGGCAAAACAATTTGTCCGTCGAGCAGTTTATTGCAGATTTTGACAGGTTACACATGCGTTGTGCGGCAGACGAAGATGAGGAACAGGTCATCGCCAGGATTTTGGGAGCACTGAACCCGGATATTGCGGATATTGTACATTTACAACAATTTTGGACCCTTGACGATGTCTGTCGTCTTGCACTCAAGGTGGAAAAACAACTCAGCAAAAAAACCCGATCAGCCCCTACTCGTCCCCAACCTGTAGCTCAATCTTCTACACCATCGAGCTCCCATACGCGCACAGCGCCTATGCAGCGTTCCGAGGGGGCGCCCATCGGATCTACGACTCCACAAGTAAGAAAACGTTGTTATAAATGTCAGGGGCTAGGCCATTTTGCTCGGGAATGCCCGAATAAACAACTCGTTACTTTTGTTGATGATACTTGTGTTTATGATACCGAAGGCGATGACGAAATTGCCCCATTAGACCAGCAAATTATTTTGCCAGACCAGGGTGAAGCCTTAGTTATACAACGTGTTCTTTCCACTAATGTTGACACTGCAACGGATGATACTTCTTGGCTACGAAACAATATTTTTCGCACCAAATGTACAACAAAGGGCAAGGTATGTACGGTGATTATTGATGGGGGTAGTTGTGATAATATAGTCGCCACATCGATGGTAGATAAATTGGGGTTATCGGTTCAAGACCATCCTACACCATATCAGTTGACATGGCTGAAAAAGGGGAATGTGATACGTGTGACCCAACGTTGTTTGGTCAATTTCTCTATTGGAAACAAATACACGGACGAAGTGTGGTGTGAAGTCATCCCGATGGATGCTTGTCACTTACTGTTGGGGCGTCCATGGCAATATGACCGTCGCACGAAGCATGATGGGTTCCGCAACACTTATAGTTTTCGAAAGGATGGCCTAAACATTGTTCTTGCTCCTCTAGACACTCGCGACTCCCCTACAAGCGTTTCACTTTTGTCACAGTCCGCTTTCCTCAACTATTATAAAGCAACTGATCCACTTTTCTTACTTGCGCTAGTTGTGACGGAAAAGAACAATACCATCAGCGAGATACCACCATTAATTCAGCCCCTGCTTGCTGAATTCGCAATGGTTTTCCCAGATGACATTCCAGCTGGCCTTCCTCTCATGCGTGAAATCCAACATTGTATCGACTTCTTACCTGGCGCGAGTATCCCCAATAAACCTGCTTATCGTATGAACCCGAAGGAGTACACAGAATTACATCGCCAAGTTAGTGAATTACTTGAGAAGGGCCTTATTCGCGAGAGTATGAGTCCTTGTTCCGTCCCGGCCTTACTAGTTCCAAAACACGGGGGTGCATATCGTATGTGTATTGACAGTCGCGCTGTTAACCGAATTACCATCAAGTATCGCTTCCCTATTCCACGTTTCGAAGACTTACTCGATCAATTACACGGCGCTTATTTTTTTTTCCAAAATTGATCTTCGAAGTGGGTATCATCAAATTCGTCTACGACCGGGAGACGAATGGAAAACGGCTTTCAAAACACGTGATGGGTTATACGAATGGATGGTAATGCCGTTTGGTCTTTCGAATGCTCCAAGCACCTTTATGCGACTAATGAACCATGTATTTCGAGATTTCATTGGGCGTTTTGTGGTTGTCTATTTTGATGACATTCTCATTTTTAGTTCGACCATACAACAACATATACAACACCTCCGCGATGTGTTTACTGTTCTCAAGGACCAACAATTGTTTGCTAATCCAAGTAAGTGCCATTTTCTCACAAATGAAGTCATCTTCCTTGGTTATCTTATTTCAGGTGAGGGTATTCGCATGGATGACACTAAGGTTCACGCTATTACTTCATGGCCAACTCCGAAAACACTACATGATGTCCGTAGTTTCCACGGCCTAGCGTCATTCTATCGACGATTTATTCGTAACTTTAGTACTATCGTGGCACCAATTACTGAGTGTTTAAAGGGTGGTTCGTTCGTATGGACAGTGGCGACACAAAAAGCGTTCGACAATCTCAAACTTTGTGTTACCAGCGCACCTGTCCTTGCACTTCCGAATTTTGGTGAAGTCTTCCAAGTTGAATGTGATGCATCGGGTTTAGGCATTGGTGGAGTACTTAGCCAAGGCAAGCGGCCAATTGCCTTCTTTAGCGAAAAACTCAACGAGACGATACGTAAGTATAGCACATACGAAAAGGAATTCTACGCAATCATTCCGAGTCTCGAATATTGGCGTCACTACTTGTTGCCAACGGAATTCATCCTTTTTTCGGATCATCAGGCGCTTAGATATATTCAAGGCCAAGCCAAACTTAGTCCGCGACATGCTAAGTGGGTCGAGTTGTTACAAGATTTCTCATTCGTTATTCGACATAAAGCGGGATCCTCAAATACGGTTGCCGATGCTTTAAGTCGGCGTCACACCCTTTTAACCTCTATTCGACTTCATGTGCAAGGGTTTAAAATGTTTCAACATTTATATGTAGATGATCCTGATTTCTCATCCGCATGGAAAAGTTGCCCAGCACCACCTTTTCAAGAGTTTCTCAAACATGATGGGTTCTTGTTTAAACATAACCGTTTGTGCATCCCACGTTGTTCACTCCGAGATTCTATTGTGTTGGAATATCATCAGGGAGGTTTAGGAGGACATTTTGGTAGGGACAAAACTGTTGGTCTTGTTCGCGATCGGTATTACTGGCCACATGTGGTCAAGGATGTTTCGAGAATAATCGCACGGTGCCGAATTTGTCATATAGCAAAAACACACCACACAAATGCGGGTCTTTATACACCACTGCCGGTTCCGAATGCACCATGGGAAGATGTTAGCATTGATTTTGTTTTGGGCCTTCCCCGCACACAACGTCAAAAAGACTCGATTATGGTCGTTGTTGATCGTTTTTCCAAAATGGCTCATTTTGTTCCTTGTGCTAAAACGTATGATGCAAGCCAGGTAGCACGTTTATATTTTTCCGAAATTGTTCGTTTACATGGGATTCCTAAAAGTATTACGTCCGATAGAGATGTCAAGTTCGTAAGCCACTTTTGGCGTACTTTGTGGAAGCGTTTGGGTTCGCGTTTACAGTTTAGTAGTTCCCACCATCCCCAGACTGACGGTCAAACGGAAGTAACTAATCGTAGCTTGGGCAATCTACTTTGTAGTCTTATTGGTGATAACCCGAAGCAATGGGACTTGGTGTTACCTCAGGCAGAATTTGCGTATAACCGTTCAAATCATAGCTCTACTGGGAAAAGTCCATTTTTTGTCGTTTATGGCCGCAACCCGTTTACACCGCTTGATCTCACACCTTGTCCGATCACTGACCATTTTAGCGCTGATGGAGACGACCGAGCGAACCAAATTCGCGACCTTCACATGCAAGTACGCGAGCAAATTGTTAAGCACAATTTGCAGTATCAAAAACGAGCAAATGTACATCGAAAGCATGTGGTCTTTAAAGAGGGTGATCTGGTGTGGATACATCTCCGTAAAGAACGTTTTTCGGGTGGACGTTTTGGTAAACTTCAACCACGTGCCGATGGGCCGTTTAAGGTACTTAAGCGCATTAATGATAATGCGTATAAAATTGAGTTACCGGGGCACTATAACGTATCCGCGACTTTTAATGTGGGAGATTTAACTCCCTATGTTTCTGATGATGATGGTGTTATTTCAGACTCGTGGTCGAGTCCTTTCCAAGCCGGGGAGGATGATGCGGATGTGGATAATATCATAGATGGAGATTCATCAAGTCATGCACTTGGGCCTTAAGTTATCGATTGAAGCATATCTGGAGATTTCTTTTTAATTTTAGTAAATTGAATAATGACCAATTAGTGATTGATTGGTGCTTGATTTCTTTCCTTAGTTTGTAGTGATGGAACCTTATTAATAGGTTGGTTGTTTTTGTAAAGAAGCACGAAATATCTTTGATAATTAACAGAGATTTATATCTCCAGTTTCTTTTCTCTCTATTGTTTTCTTCTTCATCTTCAAGATCCCCATCAGAATGTTTTCTGTGTCTAATTAATAAGTGTGTTCTCGTGTTCGTGTTTTACGTGTTTGTTCGTGTTTATTTGTGTTCGCATTTTGTGTGTTCTCGTTAAAATAATTACCGTGACCTAATATATTTATTTACGCTCGTAATAAATATATATATATATACTTAATAATAGTTCGTGATTTAATTACGTTCATGATTTCATGATCGCATGTTCGTGATTAATTATCGTCAAATAATTATTACGTGACCGTGCGTAGTAAATACTTATCGTGTTCTAACACGTACGTAATACGTAAAATCCCAACACGTAATCGTAATCATGCTATATTAGGAAAGTTTTAATCTAGTACGTACGATCTTAAGGGTACTTTTCATGGTAAAATCATACGGGTTTTACAACTCTTCCCCCCTAAAAAGAATAATTCGTCCCCGAATTATAGATAACGTAACTGGAAGCAAAACATACCCGAATCAGACTGGAAAGGTATGCAAAATAACGGAAATGAAGGTGACATGGTAGAAGGGAACGTGGAACGTGACATGTCTTGAAAAGACATGGAACGTGACGTGACTGAAAGGACATATCTAATTGATAAGAGAAAAATAGATAAAAGTTCGGATGAACTTGTCCGTTTCCAAGTGGCTTCCCTCTTGGAACGGTTCCTTCATAAGATCTTGACACGAATGATAAGTCTTGGTCCTCCTGACCTTGACTTGGAATAAGAGTTAATCGTGTAAGAGTAACTAAAACATTACGACGAAAGACAATCTGACTTAACTGTTAACTAGAAACGATGCGCGAGACATAAAGAAACGTAGTACGTGAAAATTTTTGAACGTGATACGTGAAAATTTTTGAACGTGTTACGTGGAGATATGGCGAGTGTAGTATGAGTAAACATATCGTGATCCATGATACGTGTAACATATCTTGATCATGATATGAGGAACGTGGAATGAACATGATATGTGAAACATATCGTGAACATAGAATATAATGGCGGTATCGCCAAACGCTACAAGGTGAGACGTGGAATATGACGTGAAACGTCAATCTGATGATAAAGAGTTATACTAAACTTGGGTCTGGTCTCTCAAGTTCTTGCAAAACTTCCCAGATGAGAAAAATGAACGTAAAATCATAAGCCAAGATACGATCATGAACGTAAATAGTGTCATGAACGCGAGCGCGAAAGCAAGTCGTGAACTTAGAACAAGGACGTGGACGTAAACAAGGAGCACAATTGCGAATCTTTGTCTGACCCGATAACTGAGGGATTACCAAGTGATCGGATGAGCCTTGGCTGGAACATGTCCGATAAATCTGTTTGTTCTGAAATCCTTACGGATGTAAGGATTCTGCAGACTTGATTAAACTGTTTGCAATAACCCAGATAGCATCATGCTTCATCTGAGTTTACGTTAAACTGGTAACCAAAATCCATGGAGATCTTGTCCCATTTCAATTCACAATTTCAGATGATGAAAACATCCCAGTCTATTGGTGTCCTATCTTAACCTGTTTGTATGACAGGTATGAAGATATGAACGTAACTGTATCTTGCTTCATCGAACTTGATATATAGGAGTTTGCGAAACTCTGAGTCTCTAAATCTAGACTTCTCCTAGCGTAGGATTTCCTAGAACACCTAATGTAGTGTAGGGTTCTCTCCTTTACGCATAAGCTGAGTCATGGTAAGATTAACCATAAAAACCCATGTGATTCAGTGTGTTACTGTAATCAAACAGAATTGATATTAGAAAAATTTCCAGGGTAGAATTTCTCTTGTCATAGAATTTGCAACATAGTGCAGATAGGGTCTTCCTGTTCTTCTCTAGGCTTAGAAGAAATCAGGTTATCCTCAATGAAAACACTGATGAATTTGCTATGAGTTCATGGAAACTCATTCTTATAATGTCGTTGGAGCATTGATGAGACTAATTCAAAATCATAAATCTAGCATGACCGAGTCGTGTACGAATAGCAGTCATGGACATGTCCTGCTGTTTCATTCGTCACTGTTGGAAGCATGATCATGAGTTCGATCTTGAAAAAGTGATTAACACCATACGGTTGATTGGACATGTTGTCAATATGTGGAGGAGAATAACGGTCATGAATGGTGATTTGTTTAAGTCGACGGTAGTCGACACATAATCTCATGGTACCCTCCTTCTCCTTGTAGGTTCTTCTGGAATGTATAGGAAGACTTTGGAATAATCAACTGGCTATGCGTAAAAGAATTAAGTGGTCGTGTCTTACTGACAGCTAGAAAATTTAGCGACCATGGCTAACAACGCACATGCTTGTAAAGCATAGATAATTTGTACAGATTTTCCTGATGGAAAATCGAGCTGAATGTATTCAGGAGCCTGAACATTACTGTACATAATTATGAATCGTAGCATGGTGTGCTATTCATAGTACATAATTAGGATAAAATTCATCTTGTGTCTGTCCGAGGGAATGCGTTAGCAGCTTGGATCTCATCATTAAGCTGAAGGAAAGCCTTCATATACGTGGGAATACGAAAGGCGTCCTTCATGGTCATGAATATATGAACCATGGTGAAAGAAATGAAAGTGACATCGGCAATGTGACAGTTCTTACTGATGCGCCGATAATGGTATTGAAATTCTTGTAGCCTGATTAATACATGGCACAACTAAATGGATATACCCTTGGAGGGTACCCTGAATTTCTTAGAAATGTTCCATAGTTGGACGTGAGTCATGTGTCTTGACTCGTGTCTTGGAACTATAAGCATGACATATGTCTTGACTGGTGTCTTGACATGTGTCATCAGGAAGTATACGTGAGACATGTGTCTTGACTGATGTCTTGACATGTGTCTCGAGACGTAATTCCATAGAACTACAATATTAGGTTATTATGCCAGACTTGGCGGATCGGTTGGACTACTGATCCTTTGTATGTCTGATCACGTCCGCGGCCGGAGCCTCGGTTGCGATTTCTAGGATAGTTTCTGTCATAGTAGTGGTTACTATCGTCCTGTCTGTCAGTTCTATGACGGTCATTCTCATGACCGTGATTCATGTAACTATTCAGCTAAGTGGCCGGCTGGTACCGGTTTGCACTCATATGGCTGAAATGACAGCCGAATGACGTGTGACATGTAACTAAGAATTAGGGACAATGATTGATGGAAATTGTTTGATGGTGAAGCATCTTCTCGTCCAATTGCTTTCTCCGACGCCTTTGTCTTAGTATAGTAGGATCTCCAGGTTGTGAACAACATCAGCATCTCGTAGCGTCTCCGAACGTCAGCAGCATCAACCTTTAATAACATCTCCCAGTTATGAGCGGCATCAGCAATAATATCAGCAATTGAAAATACGCCTTATGTGATTCAGAATCGACTAGTGAATACTCGTGAAGTATTGCAAGTGAAATACACATGGATTAAGGTACGTGTAATACACATGAAATACGGTACGTAGAGTACACGTGGAATGCACATGAAATGATCTGTATGGGGTCGATCATTTATCATGATTTAAGGAAAGTATATCGGTTAAACGGTTAGGAAAACCATCATGATAACCTAGCAGTATTAGCATAGACATCATTCTGGTTGTAATGGAAACATTAAAGTGTGGTTACACAAAATTCAACGATGATTTGCCTGACAACATTATCAATGAAAACCAACCATGACCATCATGAAAGCAGGATTCAATGAAATCTAACAATGTCTTGCGGGACAACTTAAATAACAAAAGAGGCGTAAAACATAATCAACATGAAGACGGAATTATCATGAAGAAACATGAAACCATGTATCACGAAGAAGTGTATAACATACTCAGCATGAAACTGAAGTTAACCATGACAGTATGAAATCATACTTGACATAAAAACATAATAACTTATGAGGGGACATGGAAAAAATTTATGCTAATTTAAATCATGAGAAAAATTTTATGCATGAAAAACAGTGCATGAATGCGTAATGTAGTTTATAAAACCTTTATATGTGCGAGGGAACGCCTGTGGGTCGGTTCCAAAACAAAAGACATAGCGAGGGGACGCCTATGGGTCGGTCCCAAAGTTAAAAGTTTCGATAAAAGCACATGCGACTAAATAGGGCCAGTCCTGTACCAACCATTACTTAGTCATAATCCCTGCAACAATGATACATAAATAAATGAAACTCATCTGTTAAAACTTATCAGAAAAATTTTTTATGTGACTAATTATGAACTACTGGGGTTCAGTCTACATAGCCACAGTTCACGAGGAACATTATGCATAAAACAATGACACATAACTAAATATGAATGACGATTGTCCATCCATATTAGTAAAACAATATCGATGAAAACATCAAGGTTAAAACCTCAAGGTGCTTAAAACATCATGGTTAAAACAACAATGCGCTGAAAATATCAATACGTGGAATAACAAACGTTGGCTTAGGAAGCTCCTGGTGACTACCCACTAGTCACAGGTCGAGTTTTAGAGCCTACAGGTCGAAGCCTTGGCTCTGATACCATAATTGTAACACCCCATTTTGATAATGGAATGTCACGCGTAATTATGGCGTGTCATCAAAGCATACAAGGATAAATGTATAAAAAATTACATGACCATAGGGATAACCGGAATCAAACATCGGTTCCCAAACATAAGCCCAAAACATGATAAAGCAAAAGAAATGAATGAAAGACTAAGCAAGCATAAGTATATGAAGGCAAAAAGGAAAAGAAGTCTCTAGCAGCTTCCATCCTATGCACGTCCTCCAGATGCTCAAGTCTTTCCTAGGGTACCTGCCGTTTTGGGACATGGAAAGGAAAGTAACGGCTGAGCAAAACGCTCAGTGCACGGATATAGACATAGTATAAGTGACTAAAACATAATAGAGACTTAATAGCAGCGAAAAAGTATGAGTCCTGGAAAACCTGGAACATGTTCATAAAACTGGTTTTATAGTTTGAAAAGCCTTATGTTTATCTTATGAAAAACTGTTTAACATATTTTACCATTAGCCGATATAGGTCATGAAAATCCCCGTGCATGAATACTTGGAGGGGTGACCTCATCATGCAAATTAGAGGGGCTGCCTCTAATTTAATATACTGGTTCTGGGTAGGTGGGATCAGCTCCTTGTGAAGGATGCAAGGCACACACCACATTCACCATGAAATCCTGAATAAAAACATGTAACTAGGATGCACCCATACGCCCCACATGATAAATATAATATAAATGGCCAAAAGATGAAGGGACGCCACGAGCAATCACTCCGCCGTGGTGAAGTCATAACATCAATGCCTCTAATGTTATGGTTATGGTACCTCCATAACTAGGTGAAACTGGTCATGCATGTATATGGCTATAGGTAATCTTAATTAAACATAAGCAATCAAACTCATAACTTATACTACGGGAAAGCAGTTGGCTGCATACGGGGAATCCTAATAAGGAAAGAATGTCCATACTGAAAGGTCGGGAATCCGTACCTTATGTCCAGTGACCGAGAAAGACGAACTGAGAGGAATCCTACTTCCGAATCACTAGTGCTACATAAATACGTACATGAATAAGTACCTGCTTACTAAATAAATAGCTGGTTTTATGTCATGTCTTAGCTTATTTTATGTGTTCTTACCATGTTTTACTGTTTCTAAGCCTTTAACTGTGTTTTATCTTATATTCTGTTTAATCTGATTAAGTATTTCTGGTATTTCATGTGTTATTATACTTACTGTGTAATAATAAGTAACTTTCCAAAAATAGCAGGTTTCCTAAAATAGAAAGTTTCCAAAAATAGAAAGTTTCCAAAAATAGAAAGTTTCCAAAAATAGAAAGTTTCCAAAAATAGAAAGTTTCCAAAAATAGAAAGTTTCCAAAAATAGAAAGTTTCCAAAAATAGATTTACTGCTTAAAATAGATAAGTTTCTAAAAATAGAAAGTTTCCATAAATAGATTAGCTGCCTTAGTTAAATAAGTTTCCATAATTAGATTAGCTGCCTGAAATAAATAAGTTTCTAAAAATAGATGGTTTCCATAAATAGATTAGCTGCCTTATTTAATTAAGTTTCTAAAAATAGAAAGTTTCCAAAATTAGAAATGAGCTGGTTAAATAAGCTAAGTATATAAGCCTAAGTGTTTTCATGATTATTTTCTAAGTATAGTGTATAGTTTAATAATTATTTCATGTAATTAAATTAAACTATAGGTTATAATATTTAATTAAAGTATAACATGTTTTTAATTAAATAAGTTAAATACTTAGGTTAAAATATGTATTATTATATATTAATAATATAACCTAAGTCATGTTAATTAATTAATTATATCCATGGTTTTAAAATAATTAATTAATTATAAGTCTTAAATATATAAATATTTAGGTTAAAATAACTTCATGATCATTAATAATTAAATAACCTAAGTCATGTTATTAAAATCACATCATTTTATTAATTTAATTTTAACATAAGTTCATAAACATAAAAAAAAACTTACATACACCATGAACCGGATCTAGACTAAAACATAAACCGGACATGAAATCGACACCGTACCCCGAACCAACTCGGGGTACCCCGTGTTTCCCTTACTGTCGTGGGACCCACACGCACCAACCAAGACCATATGGTCTTGGTGGTGGTCGGCTTGGCAAGCCGAAACCCATTCGGGTTCGGTTGCAGCTTGCGGCCAAACAACACCCCCTTAAAAACAACCTTTTGATTTAATTTAACACCATAATATGTTAGATCTATGCTTAATTATTATGTTTTTATAAAAACATCACATGTTCATAATTTATAAAAAGATTAAATCAAAAGAAAAGGTTTAAAAAAAGTTTTACCGAATACATGGATCGATCAAGGATGAACAAACACGAACACTTGCACCAAAAACCAAGATCAAAATCAAACAAACACCCCTCCATGGTGTTTTATGGGTGGCGGCCAAAAGAGGAACCAAGGAAGAAGGAAGAAAACTTTTAGGGTTTTTGATAAAATCTTCTGTAAAAAAAAAATGAGTAGTGTTTTTCCCCTTAACCCCCTTTTAGTAAAAATTGATGGGCTAAGCCCATCCTCCCCCTTAATTTCGTGGTAATGGGGCCCACAAGGGGTAACCCGAATGTTTTCTGTGTCTAATTAATAAGTGTGTTCTCGTGTTCGTGTTTACGTGTTTGTTCGTGTTTATTTGTGTTCGCGTTTTGTGTGTTCTCGTTAAAATAATTGCCGTGACCTAATATATTTATTTACGCTCGTAATAAATATATATATATATACTTAATAATAGTTCGTGATTTAATTACGTTCATGATTTCATGATCGCATGTTCGTGATTAATTATCGTCAAATAATTATTACCTGACCGTGCGTAGTAAATACTTATCGTGTTCTAACACGTACGTAATACGTAAAATCCCAACACGTAATCGTAATCATGCTATATTAGGAAAGTTTTAATCTAGTACGTACGATCTTAAGGGTACTATTCATGGTAAAATCATGCGGGTTTTACAATGTTATTTTTAGGATTGGGGTGAAAAACTATACCAAAGTTCTTGTGATTCACCTGTCTTGAGTTATTCCATACCGGTTTAACTTGTTGTTGATCATTAATCTTTCTCTTGTGTTTACAAGTATAGTGCAAGTGATCAAAACTACCACACACATAGCAAGCCTTATTGTTTAACTTAAAGTTATCACCTAATTTTTGAGTCATCATGTCATTCCAACCTCTTTGATTACCTCTAGGACTCTTATTGTTTTTCCTAGGATTATCTAATTTCCTATTACTTTCATTCTTAGTACAAGCAGATTGAGGATAGAACTTAGGTGGTTCAGTACTTAAGGTAGACTTACATGAGACATATTTACTAGTCATGGGTTCAATTATAACAGGATTAGGCACAGACTCAAGTGTATCAACACTGGAGTCAGACTCACAAGAGTCAAGGTCATTGGTCTTAGGTTCTAAAGACTTGTCACTAGAGTTACAAGAGACAAAGTCATTAGACACATAAATAGTTTCAATTGAGCCACTATACCTTGTACCATATGTAATTTGAGATTCATTAAAGTCAGAGTGGTTCGAGGTAGGCATGAATTCCCTAGTGATAGGTGAAGGAACAGCATGCATCTCTGCAGTTGGTTTATACCTATTGAAAACAGGCCTACCTTCCACATTTTTAGGGGTAGTTTCAAACACACTAGACAAAGAGGAGTCAAAAACATCATTTGGCCCAATATATTTTTTAAACCCTAAACCAATTTTAGTCCTACCAGACATGGAGCTTTCTACTAATTTGATTAGGTTTTTAGAAGAACTTGTCCATTTATCAAACCTAGCCAAAGCATTATCTGGTTTAGTATGTAGCTCCTGCTTCTCTTTATTTACCTCAATATTAAGCTTTTCAGAATATTTCAGTAGATTAGGCGTGTTCTCTAAGTCTATACTTAACACTCTAATCTTTTCTTCATACTCTAATTGGGTTTTTTGAAACCACTTTTTCTGTTGTTCCAAGGTTTTAAGAGAACTTTTTTATGCTTGAACTTCTAGATAATATTTGTCACTTTCAGCATTCAAATCAGCATATTTTTTTAAGTTCTAAATATTTATGTTCATATGTTTCAGAATAACTAATTACTAAGTCATAGTTGTTATAAGCATGCATATTATTCTTTAATTTAGCATTATATTCTCTAACTTCAGGTTCAGTCATAAGAATTACCTCATTGTCTGGAATTGAAGTTCTGCACGCCATGTCTTCTTCAGCAATACCTTAATTAGGAGTTTCTTGAAGAACCTTAAAATCAGAACCTTTAATGACACTAATTCTGTCACAGAACTGTTACAGATCTGTCACAAAAATGGAAAACCGTCGCTAATCTGTTGCTAAACTGTCGTGATTTCTGAACAACAACTTCACTTCACAGCAACACGAATGTAGAAATCTTGTTCTTCTAAATCAAAGCTTCTCAACGAGGCTCTGATACCACTTGTTAGGTTCACTTCTTGAAGGATCTTTTAAACCTTGATCATAATACAAAGACTGTGCGGAAACCAATCTTTACATATAGAGAAGAACAATAGAAATAACCAAACATTCAAGCCTCAATATATTAATACGATCACTCTAAATAGTGATAGGGTTTAACACATAATGATAGAAATGTGTAGAGAATATGTGTATGTAGAAGTGTGTTCATCTCTACACCCTAAGACATCCTTTTATAGTGCAAGGGGTCCTAGGTGGTTACAACATAATTAATACTTGCCTAAGTATTATACATCAATATCCTTTAATAGTTTCCTAAACAAACTTGTAACCTTCTCATCATCCTTATCATGTTTTAATACTTTCCATAAGACTAGGAAGACTAAGTATTTGATCTTAATAATCTTCTACAATCTTCCTTGATCATATCTTCTATAATCTTCTTTCAACTTTATAATACGGCCAGGAGGAACTAGAAGCTGCCAGGAGGAACAAAGTACTCCAGTAGGAACTGCTATATGACCAGGAGTAACTTCTAAATACATTATTCCTAACAAAATGCATCCTTTTAAACCAATTATGTTTAAACTCATCACAACCAAGATAATCGCATATTCCAAGAATACATACTCACATTGCAGTCAACACATACTTTGAAACATTAAAAAATTCAGTAGAATACCTCAACAAAAAGGCGAACAATAATATTAGGATTCAGCTATTCACAATGTCAACCACCATCTCCACCGGCCGCTACCACCACCAACACGAGACATCCAACCTCATCACACACCGACCCACATCACCGCACATCATCGAAGGCGGCAATGGAGAGATCGACGCAAACAAAGGGTTCTCATTTTCAGCCATTATGAGGTATAAATCAACGTACAAACTGCCACACCCCGCCAAGGCGGAAAACGCGAGGCGTGAACAAATAGACATCATCAAAACACAATGGCATCACAATAGATAAAGAAAGTCTAAAGATGACATTTAATAAAACAAAGACAACACAAACATGTCATGATAACATCTTTTCAAAATGCAACACAGAACGCTCACACAATTCAAGTCATAACAGAAGTTCAACAAAAGAAAATCCTACACATAAAACAACTTGAATTCGCATGCAATTCCAAAGGTTCAGCTAATTAATAGAAACTCCATAATCACATAGTGCGATTACCTGAAAATGATACTAAACTGTCAACACAAAGGTTGGTAAGAGTTACTAGTTTAAAAGCACATTCAATTACAGCATGCACACCAACTCATGAACATATAAACATACTCAGTCAATCATCATATCACATAACCAATGCATGGTTATTCTCATATCATTCATATATCAACAATCATAATTATCTCTAAGTATGATAAAAATAGGAAATTCGCTTAGATCCAACCATCCCAACGAAGGATGCAAATCTTTACTCTAGGAATCGCACTCCGGACAACCCCACTGCATGTGATGTTTCCGGTCGTTTCTATGCCACACTCTCACACGTATGGCCGCGTTTTACTATACCATTGCACAATCCGCCAGTGTATCACATATCATACTCATATTCAATCACACATATTTTCATCTCTTTTATCAAACAAGCATAACGGCGTTTTATAAAACATAACAATATCATTTCCAGCCCAAAACATTTAAAATAAAACGGGCTTAGTAAACTCGCCTCTTGCAAAACAATCCAAAGTCTTTAGACAAACACGCAAATGATCTATCATACGTAAGTATTAAACATACGTTAACATTGATTTAAGATACTAACCCAAACTGAATGTAACAGTATCTATCATTTTATTAACTCATATATGACCTTCTATGTGTTCCACACATTCGTTATACCTTAACCTTCACCCGTTCATACTTTACCCAAATCTGGCCAGTTCTTAATGACACAAAACGTTCATAGATAAATTACTTAAACATGTCATCTACCCCTTGAATCATTACCCAACTTTCCTATATGTATTTACAAAATATAATAATTTTTATTATGGACAATACCCTAAGCAAGTACCCTTTATGAAAGTTATTATCTCTACGTGTCCAGTTTCTGCCTGCATTTATACTCTAAAGGTTTCATGACATCAGACGACCTTAAACACCTCCAATTGACTTGTAATTTGGTATGCGACTCGTAAAACATATAAATAAGCTCTGGTGTAAATCTCAATGTCCCTTTTAAAGTTTAAGTACCTGAAGTAGTCCTAAAGTTCACTTAGACACTTGTTGTCCAAAAGACAGTTTTGATTCCAAACAACAACTGAGATAAAATCTCTATTACCTCCATTAGAAAGTAGATTCTCTATATATAATTTTAGGCTTTGAATCAACCAAAAACCTATCCGTATGATCAAGTTATGATAAAAAAAGATGACCTAAAAATCTGCCTAAACCATAATCCAATTTTACCATTGATTAAACCTAATCAGTCATCATTAATGACCATCATTAATGTTAAAACAAGATGTTATGAAACCCTAATGTAGGATATTGTAAATTTTGTAGGATATTGTAAATCTTACTTATATTCTAGAGAGAAAAAGAGATAGAAAGATGGTGAGAACACACACACTTTTAGAGAGAGAAAGTGAAAGAAAACACCTTCAACTATGTGTAATTATAAAGTGAAGCACACCCTCTCCAACTAAGGAGAGGATTTATATACTAAGCCCATAAGATGTGCTTGGGCTTAAAATATTGGGCGGCCATACATAACATGGACCGGGCCTTTCCTTGTTAATTAATATAAAGATATCTAGACTAGAGCTACTATTTAATATATTGTCGGAGTGACCGAATCTTCCTAAATACGTAAAAACGTATTTCCAAAAATCTACCCCTAAGGGAGGTCACTCCAAACAAGGGCGTTACCCGAGTTACAATAATAAAATAAACCTATCATACTATGCTTGTCTTGAGCTCGTAGTCTTCGTCTTTCTTTCTTTTTCTTTTTAGGTGAACATGTTGATGTGATCGTTGATATCAATCTTGAGCATTAATCTCTTGCCTTGATCTTGTGTATCATCACTTGTGATATCCGCCTCTTCGTGACTCCATGTCGCACATACTTATACCTTCGTAATTATTGAAAGCTTCAGAGTTCGATACATCGGAAGACTTGACTTTTAGGCTTTCTTGAATTATATTAAGTATTTAAGTGCATAAAGTATAAGCATGCGGGGACGACTTCTTCTCGGACACCGCGACGCCACCGTCTTCAAATGTAGTAACATAAGTAGACACGAACGATATGACTTTGAACATTTCATTCTAGTTCGGTAGATTTTTACCTCCGGTCGGTGAAGACTGTTGGACGATATTAAATATCGTACTTGTGGCATGTAGATTTATTTAAAAATCTCCTTGATAAGATTTCGCGGGTAAACCAGTTCTCTTTACTCGACCGTCCAAAGCTGACTGCGAACGTAAAGAGTAAATCATTTGGATAAAATTATCCGCATGATTGAAGCCGTCAATTCTGGTTCCTGGAACAAGTTTGATCCATTAAAGAATCGCACCATCGTTGCTTTCCAGTTGTCACGAGCTTGATTCATATTGAATCTTGCAAGTTACCTACCAAGTGCTATTTGAGGTTAACACTAGAAGGATTTCCACTCATCACCATGAACACTTAAAAGTGTCACTCTGAGTGTTCTGGCAAGATCACTGAGATATTGCGTAGAGGCCTGAAACGTGTTTAAATTCAATTAATAATTAAACAGCTGTTGCTTTCCAGTTATCACAAGTTTGATTCATAAAGAATCTCAAAAGTCACCTACCATGAGCTTTTTGATGTTCCCTCAAGAAGGATTTCCATCTTCATTGTAAATACTTGCATATTACTCGGATGTTCAGGCAAGATCATGAATATATTACGTAGGACTCCTAAAATTTTTCTTACTTTTCATAGTGTGTGAAGAAGCAAGGAAATATGGAAGTGTGTCCTAATGAGATATTTGATGATCTCAAATGGCTCTAGACTCGATCATGCACTTTGGATTTTAGTGATCAGAGGCTGGAGCGGAGTGCCACCTTTTCAGTATCAATATATTCAGAGTGAATAAATTGATAGATAATGTGTTGTCTCCGTGTGAATAAAACAAATACCTTTTGAGAGATATCTGAGTTAGCTGGGATGGGTTGTGCATTGCATCACTGGGTCCATGATGTCTATCTTCAATATCAAGCATCATTAAAATGATCTTAATAGCATATGTGTTGACCCGGTTTCTGCCTAAGGTTATAAGGAGGGCTTCTTTCTTTAGACCCTTTATCTTTACAATTCTTTTTCATTCCTCAACCCCTTTAATGCTTACCAATACGTCATAACTTGCACCTTGTTGTGATTGTTCCAGTGCTAACTTAAGTACTTGGTCGGCATTCAGCTACGTTTACAATCTTCCCCATCTTTCCTAAGGACTACTATTTCTAGCTATGGAATGTCCTTGGGAATATTCCTCCGGTTTTGGAAGAATCATTGGACTTAACCGATCCTACCATCCTTATATCACCACAATCTTCATCGTCGTGAAATAAATGGGTTTAAGGTAAGTATATGTCACCATGAAACCCATTTGGTATAGCAAATCCATTTTTCTCCCCTTAACATATGCCATGATATTCGAAAACATTTCGCACATGTCGGGATGAGCTATCACGTTAAGTCAAACCATTTTTGATTAATCATTTCCCATATTAAATCACATTTTCTCCCCCATATTAAAAATATTAACCCAACCGATATTTTTGATATCAATTGATTTAATGAAGTTTTAACAAATGTAGGATATTGTAAATCTATGTATAATCTAGAGAGAGAAAGAGATAGAGAGTTGGTAGATTTCACACACACTTCTAGAGAGAGAAAGTAAGAAACTATGTGAAAAATATAAATGAAACCACACCTTCTCCATCTAAGGAGAGGGTTTATATACCCAAGCCTTGTGATGGGCTTGGGCTTACATATTGGGCCGTCCATACATTCCATGGACTGGGGCTTTCCATGTTTACATAATGTAAAGTAACTAAACTACGAGCTACTACTTAATATATTGTCGGAGTGACCGAATCTTCCTAAATACGTAAAACGTATTTCCAACAATCTCCCCCTAAGGTAGGTCACTCCAAACAAGGGCGTTCCCTGAGTTACAATAATAAAATAACAATTCTATACTTGTCTTGAGCTCGTAGTCTTCGTCTTTCTTTTCTTTTTCTTTTCTGGTGAACATGCTGATGTGATCTTTGATATCAATCTTTAGCATTAATCTCTTGCCTTGATATTGTACATCACTTGTGATATCTGCCTCCTCGTGACTTTATGTCCCACATACTTATGCCTTCGTAGTTCTTGAAAGATTTAGAGTTCGATACAACGGAAGACTTGACTTTTAAGCTTTCTAGAATTAGATGAAGTATTAAGTGCATAAACTATAAGCATGCGGGGACGACTTCTTCTCGGATTCCGCAACGCCACCGTCTTCAAATGCCGCAACATAAGTAGACACGAACAAAATGGATTTGAACATTTCATTCTAATTCGGTAGCATTTTACCTCCGGTCGGTGAATACCGTTGGATGATATAAAATATCGTACTTGTGGCAGGTAGATTTAATTAAAAATCTCCTTGACAAGATTTCGCGGGTAAACCCGTTCTCTTTACTCGACCGTCCAAAGCTGACTGCGAACGTAAAGAGGTGAATCATTTGGATAAAATCATCCGCATGATTGAAGCCGTCAATTCCGATTCCTAGAACAAGTTTGATTCATTAAAGAATCGCACCATTGTTGCTTTCCAGTTGTCATGAGCTCGATTCATATTGAATATTGCAAGTTACCTACCAAGTGCGGTTTGAGGTTGACACTTGAAGGATTTCCACTCATCACTGTGAACACTAAGGTGTCACTCTGAGTGTTCTGGCAAGATCACTGAGATATTGCGTAGAGGCCTGGAACGTGTTTAAATTCAATTAAGAATTAAACAACTGTTGCTTTCCTGTTATCACAAGTTTAATTCATAAGAATCTCACAAGTCACCTACCATGAGCTTTTGAATGTTCGCTCAAGAAGGATTTCCATCTTCATTG
The DNA here is from genome assembly GCA_025667525.1 of Glebionis coronaria. Taxonomy (NCBI): domain Eukaryota; kingdom Viridiplantae; phylum Streptophyta; class Magnoliopsida; order Asterales; family Asteraceae; genus Glebionis; species Glebionis coronaria. The sequence continues at coordinate 402,709,401 of CM046881.1, forward strand.
TAAATACTTTCGTATTACTCGGATGTTCAGGCAAGATCATGAAGATTTTGCGTAGGACTCTTAATATCTTTCTTACTTTTCACAGTGTGTGAAGAAGCAAGGAAATATGGAATGTGTCCTAATGAGATAATTGATGATCTCAAATGGCTCTAGACTCGATCGTGCACTTTTGATTTTAGTGATCGGAGGTTGGAGAGGAGTGCCACCATTTCAATACTAATTTACTCGGAGTGAATAAATCGATAGATAATATGTTGTCTCCGTGTGAATAAAACGAATACCTTTTCAGAGATATCTGAGTTAGCTGGGATGGGTTGTGTAATGCATCACTGGGTCCATGATGTCTATCTTCAATATTGAGCATCATAATATGATCTCAATAGCATATGTGTTGACCCGGTTTCTGCCTAAGGTTGTAAGGAGGGCTTCTTTCTTTAGACCCTTTATCTTTACAATTCTTTTTCATTCTTCAACCCCTTCAATGCTTACCAATACGTCATAACTAGCACCTTGTTGTGATTCTTCCAGTGCTAACTTAAGTACTTGGTTGGCATTCAGCTACATTCACAATCTTTCCCCATCTTTCCTTAGGACTACTATTTCTAGCTATGGAATGTCCTTGGGAAGATTCCTCCAGTTTTGGAAGAATCATTAGACTTAACCTATCCTACCATCCTTATGTCACCACAATCTTCATCGTCGTGAAATAAATGGGTTTAGGGTAAGTATATGTCACCATGAAATCCATTTTGGACGGGTTTGGGTCGGGTTCGGAGTCGGGTTGACGGGTTTGGATACGGGTTCGGGTTTGAATATTCTTTTTTCGCGGGTACGTGTTCGGGTACGGGTTCTACTAATACCCGCCCCATTTACCCGTATCCGGATCCGTACCCGTCTACCCGAATATGTACCCTCTTTTGTTGCTAATTTATATAAGTTCTACATTTGTGTGAAATAATAGACGAAGATTGTTGAACGAATTGAATGATCATATTGGTTACATTTTGTGCATTAACATGTTTGTGATCAAGTATATTTGGATCTTGTAATTTTAAAATATAAACCGTGATTTATTCGATATATTAAATCACGGGAATAATATTAATAAGTATTTTTTTATCTTCTAAACATTTAAAAATATATTAGGGTATTTTGGTTGTTTTCGAGTGTTTTTTATTAACATTATACGCACAATGATGGCCGAAGAAACTTTAATTATGGATACTCGATACCCGCGGGTAAAATCCTAAAACCCGATGGATAATACTAATCGGGTACCCGTCGAGTGATGGAGCGGATACGGGTACGGATATTATAAACGGGTACGGGTGCGGGTTCACTATAACCCGACCCAAACCCGACCCAAACCCGACCCGTTTCCATCCCTACTTATGTCACCACAATCTTCATCTTCGTGAAATAAATGGGTTTAGGGTAAGTATATGTCACCATGAAATCCATTTTGGTATAGAAAATCCATTTTTCTCCCCCTTAACATATGCCACGATATTCGAAAAGATTTTGCACATGTCGGGATGAGCCATCACGTTAAGTCAAACCGTTTGTGATAATTTCCCACATTTTCTCCATCATATAAAAAATATTAACCCAACTCATATTTTTAATATCATTTGATTTAATGAAGTTTTAACAAAGGTTTTGGGAAGAAAAATGCAAGTCCATTTAATCTTCATGAGACCAATTTGTGAGAAATGATACCGATTTGTAACAAGATCACATATTCACCATATAAGAATGATTTGACACGGTTGGACCTGATTGATGAGAACATCATATGATAAGATCAAATGGTTCTTGTCGGTAAATATTGGTCGCCTCGTCGCGTCTGAAGTCATCTCTTGACACCACATGTATGATTGGTATAGTTGTCGTGACACCAATTAGTGAGCTTGGCACTTTCGACATCGAAGATTCTGAATGCTTGACAATTGCTCCCTCTCAATTGTTGACCCGTGTTCTATTGAAATAGGTGTAGTTGTTGTTTGAGTAGTCGCATCGTCAAGTATGTAGATACCAATTGTAGATTGCTATGGTTGTAGAGATGATAGATTCATAAAAACAAGACTTCTCTCTTTTTAACAAATAAATGCACTAAAGCGTACATATATTCGTGTTAGATTGTGTTATAATGTAAACACAATCCCTTACATGGTTATAAAGTGAATCATGCCTGAGAAAATTAATTCCCGTTGTTGAGCCAAATCTTTCATAAGAAATACTTGACTTTAATGTGAAAGACGGGTTGCAGTCTGAAATAACTACAAGCCATATAGGCATGTTTTATGAAATATTTACAACTTTTGTAAGAACTCTATTTATGGCGCCGTGTCAATATTAATCGACATTTCTAAGGCCGTAAATATTATCGTACCAAAAGACATGCCTTTGAAAAATAAAGTAAAAATATTTTTGGATTTTTATGAATTTTTCAATTTTTATGGTTTTAATATGGTTTTATATTTTTATATTTTGCTTTTGTGGATAAAAATATAAATAATATATACAAATGATCACCAAGGATACGGAGAATAGTTTACCACCACTATTCTTTCGCTTCATTTGCCAGTTCCTTTAGAGTCTCGGGCGAGAATGTTCTCAAACCTAGCTTGTCGGCCAAAAATTCCATTCGAGCGCGATCTAAATCCTTCGTGAAAATATCCGCCAATTGATACTCAGATCGGATAAAGTAAAGCTCGATCACTCCATTTCCACTTGCTCCTTCATAAAGTGGTAGTGAATGTCAACATGCTTTGACCGGGAGAATTGAACATTGTTACAACATAAGGCAATTGCACTTTTATTGTTGCAGTACATCGGAATCTTGTTGAAACCTAGACCATAGTCGGTTAATTGCGATCTCATCCATAGAATTTGAGCACAGCAACCGGACATAGCTATGTATTCTGCTTTCGTACTTGAAATTGTAGCACTTTTCTGCCTTTTTGATGCCCAACTGATTAGTCGATCTCATAGTAGTTGCCAAGTTCCACTCGTGCTACACCTTGTATCTTGACAACCCGCGTGATCCGCATCTGCATATGCCATTAGTGCGACTGAAGAGTCCTTCGAATACCAAAGTCCCGATTAATGGTTCCTTTAAGATACCAAAAGATCCGTTTAACAGTAGCTAAGTGTAACTCAGTAGGCCTAGTTTAATACCGAGCACACATACATATAGAAAATTGAAGATCAGGTCGACTAACTGTGATATACAGAAGGGTACCGATCATTCCCCGATAAAGTGTCGGATCAACGACAATCCCATGTGGATCTACATCTAGCTTAGTTCGTTCCACCATTGGAGTATCCACGGGGTCGCAAGATTCCATCTTATATTTCTTAAGCGATTCAAGGGCGTAATTGGATTGATTGATAAAGATGCCTCTGGGACTCTGAGATATCTGAAGTCCTAAGAAGAATGATACCTTGCCCATCATTGACATCTTAAACTTGGAAGACATGAGTGTCCCAAACTCATCGGATAAGGTTTGGGTCGAGGCAGCAAATATAATATCATCAACATATATTTGTACCATAATCATATCTTTACCTCGTTTCTGAATAAACAGCGTGGGATCCACCTTGCCTTTAGCGAAGCCTTGCGTAATGAGGAATTGTGACAATAGATCATATTATGCGCGTGGAGCTTGCTTTAGCCCATAGAGAGCCTTCTTAAGCTTGTACACATGATTATGATATTTAGGATTCACAAAACCATCCAGCTGTTGAACATAGACCCCTTCCTTGATTTCATCATTGAGAAATGTCGTCTTCACATCCATCTAATAGACGATCATATTCATGTGGGCTGCATAAGCAAGGAATAGTCTAATAGCTTCCAAACGGGCAACAGGTGCAAAGGATTCTATAAAGTCGATGCCCAATAATTGCTTGTATCCACGTGCTACTAGTCGAGCTTTGTTCTTCAATATTCCGCCTAACTCGTCGAGTTTCACCTTGTAAACCCATTTCAAGGTGAGTAACTGTACTTGATCTGGGCATGGGACAAGTTCCCATACTTCAAGACGTACAAATTCATTAAGTTCTTCTTGAATGGCTTCTATCCAGCAAGATTGGGTAAATGATTGTTGCCACGTCTTAGGTTCAACTTCATTGAGAAAAGCATCAAAATGAAAAAAACATTGCACTTTCTTGTAACTGACTTCGTGTGGATACCTGACGATTAGGGTCACCAATAATAGAATCAATAGGATGATCCTTTGTCCACTTGCTGTCATGTTCATGAATCCGTGGAATGGAGTAGACCATAGTAGGATCTTCCTCTAAGGTGGACGATCCGACATGATCAGAGTCGGGAATAGGTACACCAAATAATGGAAGTTCACGCATTTGAGTAAATTCCAAATCGTGATCATCATCATCCTCTTCATCATCAATAGGCATGACATGGGTAGTTGATTCGGGTGTTGGTTGAGAATTACTCGTTGAAGGTCTGTCTTGACCAATTGTAGGTGCAGACGTATCTGATTGTGCTTCGGTTGCTAGAGCTACAACTTCGGTAACGGGAGCTATTACCTCAGGTTCTGGAGGAACAATACTTGGAGGAGTAAAAAATTCATCAAAGAACGATTGAAATAGCGTATCCCATTCATTCCTAGAAGGTGGTGTAAATGATGATGAAGAAGGGTTGTTTGGGACAAGACCAGAACTAATGGTACTGGGTCCCATTTCATGAAGTGCGGGTTCAGAGCTGCTTTGCTTAGAAGCCATTGCCGTCAGCTCATCAAAATCGACATTCATAGTTTCAAGGATCTTGCGAGAATTACGATTGTTAGATTCGGTATGCCTTCTTTATGGGTGCATAACCAATGAAAATACCAATATCAGCCTTGGGTTGAAATTTTCCCAAATTGTCACCATCATTATTTGGATAGCAAAGAGAACCAAATACATGAAGATATGATAAATCTGATACTTTTCCATGTAGAAGCTCATAAGGTGTTTTACCATGGCGTTTACGAATTAGTGACCGATTTTGGGTGAAAACTGTTGTAGATACTGCTTCTGCCCATAAAAACAATGGAGCCTTTGCGTAAATTAACATCGTTCGAGCAGCTTCCATAAGTGTGCGATTTCGCCTTTCAACGACACTGTTTCGTTTTGGAGTGCGAGCAACGGATGTTTCATGAGATATGACAACTTCTTCATAATAATCACACAAGATTTGATTCACAAATTCAGTTCCATTATCTGTACGAATGCGTCGGACAGTAGTGTTGAGACGCACTTGAATCATCTTGAGAAATCCGATGATGAATTTAGGTGCCTCATTTGTTGTTGTAAGAAATTTCACCCATGTAAACCGAGAGTAATCATCGACAATGACGAGGATGTACCTTTTACCACTAAGACTTTCAACACGCATTGGCCCACAAAGATCCATATGCAACAAATAAAGTTTCTCTTGGTTGGTGTCTTCATTCTTAGGCTTGTATGATTTCTTAGTGCTCTTCCCCATTGTACACGCGGAACACAAATGGTCCTTGTGAAATGTAAGTTTAGGAAGACCACGAACAAGTTCGTTTTTCGCCAAATGATTAATAGCATCAAAGTTAAGATGAGATAACCGTCGATGCCATAACCATGACTTAGTCTTTGATGCTTTGGAGAGAAGACATACGGGAGAAGCGGTCATCATATCTTGTAGAGACAAAGTGCACAAACTATTCCCTCGAGTACCTTTCAACAAATCAACCCCTTCAAAATTACGAATGAAGCAGGTACGCTCTCGAAAAGCAACTTCTAGGTTTGCATCACAGAATTGTCCCACAAAAATAAGTTGTGACCGAGACCTTCCACATAATACACTCTTGAAATTATAACATTACCAATATGATATTCACCGTAACCCATTATCTTTGCAATATGATCATTTCCAAATTTAACCGTACCAAGATACTTGCTGACAAAATTTCTGAGCTGAGAGCGATCTCCGGTCATATGCTTGGAGCAACCACAGTCCAAATACCAGAGAACAATTTGGACCACCTGTTTTCAACAACAACAGTAGATAATACATTGGAAACTATTGGTTCTGGATTGTTAGCAGATGCAGATACAATATTATCAGAATTGCTAACATTTGTGTTATCCTTAGATTTCCTACATTTTCTACTGTGAGTTTTAGCACTAACAGGTTTTATTGTTCCAACTTTCTAGGTATTGGAGTATTCACGGGCACTACAACGGGAGTAGACCTATTTAAAGGGCACTTGGTTCCTACGGTAGTGTTGGTGTTCCTAGTTAAAGGACACGCTTGTGTTTTGGTAGCCTTGGTACTCCTAGTTAAAGGGCACGATTTCTTCGCTTTAGTAGGAGTGATCTAGTTAAAGGGCACGCATTTCCTACTATAGTGAAAGTTCTACCCGTGGGGCGCCACTAGGGGTGTAATCGAGCCGAGCTGAGCTCAAGCTTAGTAAGGCTTGAGCTTGGCTTGATAGCTTGTCAAGCTTTACCAATCTAAGCTTGAGCTTGGCTTGATAAGGCTTGATAAAAGCTTGATCTTGGCTTGAAAAGCTTGATTGTGATTTAATTTTCTTATAATAAAACTTATCAATAAACATATGTATAAAAAAATCATTACTTAAAATAAATTTTATTTATTTAACATTAATAAAACCAATAACAGGATTATCGTACAATCTTGGTTTCAAAATATGTTTTGCACTCCAATACGATTAAGGTCCCAAAGGCCATTGCATGATGTGAATGCGACCACAATTTAGACACGTTGCGTTTAGTATTAAGAAGAGTACAAAAAATATTTATACACATATTGTATTTCACCAACTACCGAGTAAATGCAATAATTAAATTTATAAAAATAAAGAATAATTTAAAATACAAAGAACTAAAATATAAATGTAATTAGAGTTAAAAGTGCTTCTAAAATATATTATTTATTTATGAAATTAGACCTTAAAATTAGGTTAATACTCAAATTAACAATTAGTTGCTTATATAAATTCAACAAAATAATATATTTTTGATAGAGCTTGAAAAAGCTTGATAAGAACTCGAGCCGAGCTATCAAAAGCTTGAGCTTGATATAGTTTCGAGCTATTTTTTGGGCTTAAGCTTGGGCTTGAGCTTGATAAAATCTTGGCTTGATCGAGCCAAACTCGAGCTCGAGCTCGAGTTGCTTGATAAAAGCTTGGCTTGATTACACCCCTAGGCGCCACATCCAACCAACTTGGGTTAACACTTTCCCAGTCGGTTTCCATTCTAATCCATTTTTCCGGGCATTCATCTTATTCACATGGTCAATAAGGCAAGAATCATGACGACTAGAAAACATACATTCATTGCAATTCCAACATTTCAAATTAGAATTCACAGTTGGCTTAGAACGCTGCACAACCGCAGAGCCTTTAGGTTTAGCTACATGATTCTTTTTATTCAAAACAGAAATAACATTCCTAGGATGGGCTTCTACTTTCTTATTCACTTGACTACTAGATGGGGGCAAGATCCTATCATTCTTCTTGTTTCTTTTAAGCTTAGATCTTTGAGCCTTAGTAGTGGTGCTTACTCCTGTATAAGGCAACACAGGATAATTAGAAGCTGGTTTTGATTTTTCCTTATCTTTAGTGACCAATGTTTGAGATAGTTTTGTCCTAGGGCCCTTGTTAAGTGGTGTGATGGCGATAAGGTTCTTTTTTATTGCACTAGAGGACGATGCTGAGACAGTGGCTGCGTTATCCACAACATTCTTACCTTTTAAGGTACGAAGTGATTCCTTTAACTCAGTCAAAGCCAAGTTTTTATCACAAATTTGTTCCCTCAAATCAGATATTTCCACCGACTTTCAATTCAATCGTTCAATCAATGATTGATTCAGTGCAGTGGTATTAGCACATGCGGGCTTTACCGAATCGAAGAGTTGTGCATGTTTCTGTTTTAAGTTATCAACTTTGGACAAAATATTGGAAACTCGATTATCTAGATCAAGTTTAAAATTCTCAGCGGCCTCAAGTACGTTTACACAGTTAAACTCCTTATATTTCTATATGTCTATCGGCAATGATTTAGCAACCTTGTCACTTGGCTGACGCTGTTTTGATTGTAAATTCAATCGAAAATTCTTTTGAAAATTATCATCATCTATATTAACACCTTCGAATGACGTTTCAAAGATTTCTTGAATAAATTGTTGCTTGCATTCAAGCGAAATACAATGTGTTTGAATCTCATCAAAACGTTTTGAAAGCGAAGAATACGAATCTTGAAGCTTTAAAAATTTAGCGTCAGATTTATGACAAGTACTATCTACCACATTATCCACAGATTTAACATTATGCACAATAGAATCATTATCAACACTTTTATTCACACAGACGGAGACAATATCATGCGACATCACTTGCTTCAGAAGTTGATCATTTTGACGTGAAATTCGTTCTATTTCAATTAAACTGTTTTCATAAGCATCATCCATTTCATTGAAAACACGTTTAAGTTCATCTATTTCCAAAACCAAATCTTGATCAATATTGCTAAAACAAGCTTTAAAATTGTTTGCAAACGGAACAATTTCGTCTCGAAACACAGCTCTAGTGTGCTCAAAATTCCATTCACCTTCCGTTATGGCCGAAGCCGTAGTACCTCCCTGAATGACCTTGTCAAAATCGGCAAAATGTTGGTGCAATGCATTTAAGCTGTCTGACACCTTACTTGTCTGTGGAATTAACTTAGTTAAATCCTTTTTGGCAAGTGTAGGAAATGTACTAGGAAAGTTTTCGTTTGACAAACTTTGGGGCACAACAACTGATAATTGAGCTAATTCCGTTTGTAATCGAATACGTGTCTTTTTATTAAATTGATTTTTATTATGCTGAACATAATCAAGCTTATGGAATTTTGAAAGCATTTTTGAATGAGTTTCTTCCGAGTGTGACTGTGTCTCGTCAGTACTACGAACATAAGGTGCTTCTTTCGATTTGCCAATTCGGGTCACATCATAAAGAAAAGGAATATATTCCTGAGCTTGTTTTGCATAACCGGGATTAGGTGGTAAATCTTGAAGACGCTTAAGTTCGAGTTCTTTAAACGATTTAGTTAGAAGATGAACCTTTTCTGTGGAATTGTATTGTTTCAAAAGCTGTTGTTCCTTGAATTTAAGAAGTTTGGTAGCATTAATTTCTGATTCAAACTTTTAAAACTCGAGAGTTTCGAAATCCATTTTAAGTTTCTGAAAATCATTAACAACCGACACTTTTTCTTTTAATTCATTGGAAAGATTAGCTTTTAATGATTCTATTTCTTTTAAGTGTTCAATCTTTTCAAAACGAAATTGGTCAAATTCAGAATAAGTTATTTTCTCTGCTTGAGGGACCATTTCAAAAGTTTTGACCTTTTCCTTATACACTGCAAGCTCAACGGTTAGGTTGGCATTCATATCTATGGTTTGTCGAACAGCCACATTCATGTTATCATTAATATGTTTAGGCACCATTACCAAATCATGATGATAATAAAATTCCATACCCGTCGTAGCATTTGGTTGAGGTTCACTCAAATGTGTTGGATTGAATACGGCATCATTTGAGTTACTAGTTCCCGAATGCTGTTTGAGGTCGTCATTTTCATGCTCAACATGATGTAGATTATTATGACCATTATTAGATGTGGTTGGTACCTCACTGACGAAATCAGAACTGTAGTGAGAGAGATTAGCAACGAGTGCAGCTTGGGCTGAGTGAATGTCATCACAATCTGAATCATATGCATCAAGATCATCTGCTTGATATGCTGCATTAGAAGTAGAGACGACTGCAATGCCTTCATTATATGTTGCCCCTGGGTCTACAAGAAATGCTAATTCCTCTGAATCCAAGATCTTTCCGTTTGATTGAGCATCGACCAAATACATCTTCTCATGAAACCATGTTGCATCCCTTCTCATTTTTGGCTGAGTGCATTCCCTCGCCATATGAACTTGTCCTCGGCAGTTGTAGCAAGTCACAACCTTTTGAGGACCAATAGTGCTTCCCTTACTACTAGCTTGAGAATTCACAACTTGAGCGTTCACAGTCTTTGTAGGAGGTCCATATGAATTTTTCATTCCCTGAATGGTTTGCACCGTCACTTGACCATCTTGAATAGTGGCTTGTTGTCGAGGATTTGAAGAAGTGCAGAGCTGATTGTACGTTGGTGGAAATCCTCTAGTTGCAACAAGTTTTGACAAGTAGGCAGTGAGATGGTTTAAGACATCAGTAGGTGTATCATTTGGAGTAAAGACCGGTGCTTGAATTGGTGGAAGTTCATTGGAGAAGAAGGCTTGTGCTTGTGGTGCTTAAATTGGAAAATATCCTTGTTGAGGATTATAGACCATTGGAGAAGTGATAGCTTGTGATGGTGATGACTGATGTGTTGGTTGCTGTGGATAAGGCTGTTGAAGAACACTTTGTTGAAATGCTTGCTGCGGCATCATTAGTGGTTGATAAGATTGTTGTTGTGGTTGCTGATAGGTGTGTGGTGATGACTGCTGCAAGTATGATGATTGTTGATAAGTGTAAGCCATGTTTTGTTGAGGAGTCATTTGTTGAGAAGCATACATGGCAAGTGGATCACGAACTTGTGGTGTAGACAACCGAGCCTCGATCACATGGCATTCGTGCTGTTGAAGAAAAGTTTGAAGTTGATCCACATTGGTGTGATGCAAATCATTAGCCAATTTAACAGCCGTCACATACTTGCTCCATTCAGAAGGAAGAGTGTTCAAATACTTGGTGTTTAATTGAAACGTAGGAATTTCCAGTCCATAGATGTTAAGCTCATTCATCAAAAGAGTGAATCTCAAGTAGTAATCATTGAGAGTCTCCCCGGGGACATATGCAAACTTATCAAACGTATCATATAGCTTACACTCTCGTTCTTGTTTAGTTAACGAGGTACCTTGCATCAAAACACGAATTTTATCCCATAACTCTTTGGAAACTTTATGTTTACTCACAAGTTTGTAGACATCTGGAGGAAGGGCTTGAAGAATGATGTTAGTTGCTTGTTTATCACACTTGTCTTGAATCTTAGCATCTCCAGTTAACTCACCCATTGTGCGAGGACGAGTAACATCACCTTCCATCACAGTACCATATACCAATGGTCCATTGAGCACCGATGCCCAAATAAGATGTCCATTCTCTTTGTTCAACATATAAGGTTCCATTCGGGAAGCCCAATCCTCGTACATGGTTTTCACCAACATTGGTGGACGATTATCCGTACCCGAAAGGATGGACTTATCCCTAAGAGATGTGTACTCCATTTCGATAAGTTAAGATTTACAAACGTTGATCGAACAATGAGAGAAAGTAAATGTGTTTGTTGTTGCGTGTAGAAGCCGAGAAATAATGTTGAAATCCCCTAAATTATGTTCTCGATAAACCAAAAATTCCAAGACAAAATTACACACGATTGTTAAATTTTTTTCAAAAACACGTTTTTGAAAAATCTTGGAATAGTTGTCACAGTATCGCAATGTGTGATCGGAATCTTCGATCGCAATGTGTGATCGCAAACTTAGATCGTAAGATGTAGATCGCAAGTCGTGATCGTAAGATGTGATCGCAAGTCTCGATCGTAATATGCTATCACAATCCCTGATCGTAAGAAGTACATCGCAAGTCGTGATCGCAATGATAGATCGCAACCCTGATCGCAATATTAGATCGCAACCCTGATCATAATGACAGATCGTAACCCTGATCGCAATGACAGATCAAAAACCTGATCGCAATGACAGATCGCAACCCTGATCGCAACGCTAGATCGCAATATAGATCGCAAGTGAGTTATCGGAATATTCGATCTTAATGTAGAAACCCTAGGGTTTTTGCGATCGCAATATTCGGATCGGAATATAGAACCCTTAAAAAGTTACGATGGAGTCGATCGCAATATGGAAACAAAAGTACCACTTTTCTCGGATAGCACACAACAAATTCGAGATTTTTAGCCAACAAATGAATCAAACATCAAAAAATTTTGTGTTTTTAACCAAAGTAACAATACCAAATCACTACAACAAGTATGTAGATGATGGATATCAAGACTAAACCATAAAAACACAAAAACAAATTGGTCCGAATGTTTCTGGATCAAAATAGGCGTTTGAATCAAGAACACAAACACATAAACCAAACAATCATCCCATAGCTCTTGATACCATTTGTAGGATATTGTAAATCTATGTATAATCTAGAGAGAGAAAGAGATAGAGAGTTGGTAGATTTCACACACACTTATAGAGAGAGAAAGTAAGAAACTATGTGAAAAATATGAATGAAACCGCACCCTCTCCATCTAAGGAGAGGGTTTATATACCCAAGCCTTGTGATGGGCTTGGGCTTACATATTGGTTCATCCACACATTCCATAGATTGGGCCTTTCCATGTTTACTTAATGTAAAGTAACTAAACTACGAGCTACTACTTAATATATTGTCGGAGTGACCGAATCTTCCTAAATACGTAAAACGTATTTCCAACAACAAAGGTTTTGGGTAGAAATTTGCACGTCCGTTTAATCTTCATGATACCAATTTGTGAGATATGATACCGATTTGTAACATGATCACATATTCACCATATAAGAATGTATTGACAAGGTTAGACATGATTGATGAGAACAACATGTGAAAAGATCAAACGGTTCTTGTCGGTAAATGTTGGTCACCTCGTCACGTCTGAAGTCATCTCTTGACACCACATGTACGATTGGTATTGTTCTCTTGACACCAATTAGTGAACTTGGCACTTTTGGCATCGAAGATTCTGAATGCTTGACAATTGCTCCACCTCAATTGTTGACCCGTGTTCTATTGAAAGAGCTGTAGTCGTCGGTTGAGTAGTTGCATCGTCGAATATGTAGATACCAATTGTAAATTGCTATGGTTGTAGAGATGATAACTTCATAAAAACAAGACTTCTCTCGTTTTAACAAATAAATGCACTGATGCGTACATATATTCGTGTTAGATTGTGTTATAATGTAAACACAATCCCTTACATGGTTATAAAGTAAACCATGCCCGAGAAAATTAATTCCTGTTGTTGAGCCAAAGCTTTCAAAAGAAATACTTGACTTTAATATGAAAAACGGGTTGCAGTCCGAAATAACTACAAGCCATATGGGCATGTTTTATGAAATATTTACAACTTTTGTACGAACTCTATTTATGGCGCCGTGTCAATATTAATCAACATTTCTAAGGCCGTAAATATTATCGTATTAAAAGACATGCCTTTGAAAAATAAAGTAAAAATATTTTTGGATTTTTCTAAATTTTTTAATTTTTTATGGTTTTTATATGGTTTTATATTTCATTATTTTTCTTTTGTGGATACAAATATAAACAATATATACAGATGATCACCAAGGATACGGAGAATAGTTTACCACCACTATTCTTTCGCTTCATCTGTCAATTCCTTTAGAGTCTCAAGCGAGAAGGATCTCAATCCTAGCTTGTCGGCCAAAAACTCAATTCGAGCGCGATCTAAAGCTTTCGTGAAAATATCCGCCAATTGATACTCAGATCGGACAAAGTAAAGCTCGATCACTCCATTTTCCACTTGCTCCTTGATAAAGTGATAGCGAATGTCAATATGCTTCGACCGAGAGAATTGAACATTGTTGCAGCATAAGGCAATTGCACTCTTGTTGTCGGAGTACATCAGAATTTCGTTGAAAGCTAGACCATAGTCGGTTAATTGCGATCGCATCCAAAGAATTTGAGCACAACAACCAGACATAGCTATGTATTCTGCTTCTGTACTTGAAATTGCAGCGCTTTTCTGCCTTTTCGATGCCCAACTGATTAATCAATCTCCTATTAGTTGCAAAGTTCCACTCGTGATACGCCTTGTATCTTGACAACCCGCGTGATCCGCATCTGCATATGCCATTAGTGCAATCGAAGAGTCCTTCGAGTACCAAAGTCCCTGATTAATGGTTCCTTTAAGATATCGAAAGATCCGTTTCACAGTAGCCAAGTGTAACTCTGTAGGCCAAGTTTGATACCGAGCACACATACATATAGCAAACTGAAGATCAGGTCGACTAACTGTGGTATATAGAAGGGTATCGATCATTCCACGATAAAGTGTCAGATCAACGGCAATCCCATGTGGATCTGCATCTAGCTTAGTTCGTTCCACTATTGGGGTATCCACGAGGTCGGAAGATTCCATCTTATATTTCTTAAGAGATTCAAGGGCATACTTGGATTGATTGATAAAGATGCCTCTGGGACTCTGAGATATCTGAATACCTAAGAAGAATGATACCTTGCCCATCATTGACATCTTAAACTTGGAAGACATGAGTGTCCCAAACTCATCAGATAAGGTTTGGGTCGAGGCAGCAAATATAATATCATCAACATATATTTTTACCATAATCATATCTTTACCTCATTTCTGAGTGAACAGCGTGGGATCCAACTTGCCTTTAGCGAAGCCTTGCGTGATGAGGAATTGTGACAATAGATCATACCACGCGCGTGGATCTTGCTTCAACCCATAGAGAGCCTTCTTAAGCTTGTACACATGGTTAGGATATTTAGAATTCACAAAACCATCCGGATGTTGAACATAGACCTCTTCCTTGATTTCACTATTAAGAAATGCCGTCTTAACATCCATCTGATAGACGATCATATTCATGTGGGCTGCATAAGCAAGGAATAGTCTAATAGCTTCCAAACGGGCAACAGGCTCAAAGGATTCGATAAAGTCGATGCCCAATAATTGCTTGTATCAACGAGCTACTAGTCGAGCTTTGTTCTTCAATATTCCGCCTAACTCGTCGAGTTTCACCTTGTAAACCCATTTCAAAGTGAGTAACTATATTTGATCCGGGTATGGGACATGTTCCCATACATCAAGATGTATAAATTCATTAAGTTCTTCTTGCATAGATTCTATCCAACAAGATTGGGTAAATGCTTGTTACCACGTCTTAGGTTCAACTTCACTGAGAAAAGCATAAAAATGAGAAAACATTGCACTTTCTTGTAACTGACTTCGTGTGGATACCGGACGATTAGAGTCACCAATAATAGAATCTATAGAATGATCCTTTGTCCACTTGCTGTCATGTTCACGAATCCGTGGATTGGAGTAGACCGTAGTAGGAGCTTCCTCTGAGGTGGACGACCCGACTTGATTAGGATCGGGAATTGGTACACCAAAGAATGGAAGTTCACGCATTTGAGAGAATTCCAAATCGTGATCATCATCATCCTCTTCATCATCAATAGGCATGACATGGGTAGTTGATACATGTGTTGGTTGAGAATTACTCGATGAAGGTATATCTTGACCAATTGTAGGTGAAGACGTATCAGATTGTGCTTTGGTTGCTGGAGCGACAACTTCGGTTACCGGAGCTATTACCTCAGGTTCTAGAGCAACAATACTTGGAGGAGTAAAGAATTCATCAAAGAACGGTTGAAACAACGTATCCCATTCATTCTTAGAAGGTGGTGTAATTGATGATGAAGTAGGGTTGTTTGGGACAAGACCAGAGATAATGTTACTGGGTCCCATTTCATGAAGTGCGGGTTCAGAGCTGCTTTGCTCAGAAGCCATTGCTGTCAGCTCATCGAAATCAACATTCATAGTTTCGAGGATCTTGCGAGAATTACGATTGTAGATTCGGTATGATTTCTTTGCGGGTGCATAACCAATGAAAATACAAATATCAGCCTTTGGTTGAAGGTTTCCCAAATTGTCACCATCATTATTTGGATAGCAAAGAGAACCAAATACATGAAGATATGATAATCTGGTATCTTTCTATGTAGAATCTCATAAGGTGTTTTTCCATGGCGTTTACGAATTAGTGACCGGTTTTGGGTGTAAACTGCTGTAGATACTGCTTCTGCCCATAAAAATAATGGAGCCTTTGCGTAAATTAACATCGTTCGAGCAACTTCCATAAGTGTGCGATTTCGCCTTTCAACGACACCGTTTTGTTGTGGAGTGCGAGCAACGGATGTTTCATGAGATATGCCAACTTCTGCATAGTACTTACGTAAGGTTTGATTCACAAATTCGATTCCATTATTTGTACGGATACGTCGGACAGTAGTGTTGAGACGCACTTAAATCATCTTGAGAAAATCGATGATTAATTTAGGTGCCTCATCTTTTGTAGCAAGAAATTTCACCCATGTAAACCGAGAGTAATCATCCACCATAACGAGGATGTACTTTTTACCACCAAGACTTTCAACACGCATTGGCCCACAAAGATCTATGCAACAAATAAAGTTTCTCTTGGTTGGTATCTTTAGTCTTAGGTTTGTATGATTTCTTAGTGCTTTTCCCCATTGTACATGCGAAACACAAATGATCCTTGTGAAATGTAAGTTTAGGAAGACCACGAACAAGTTCGTTTTTCGCCAAATGATTAATAGCGTCAAAGTTAAGATGAGATAACCGTCGCGCCATAACCATGACTTAGTCTTCGATGCTTTGGAGAGAAGACATACGGGAGAAGCGGCCATCATATCTTGTAGAGACAAAGTGTACAAATTATTCCATCGAGTACCTTTCAATAAATCAACCCCTTCCAAATTACGAATGAAACATGTATGCTCTCGAAAAGCAACTTCTAGGTTTGCATCACAAAATTGTCCCACATAAAATAAATTGTGACCGAGACCTTCCACGTAATACACTCTTAAAATTATAACATTCCCAATATGATATTCATTGTAACCCATTATCTTTGCAATATAATCATTTCCAAATCGAACCGTACCAAGAAACTCGCTGACGAAATTTCTGAGTTGAGAGCGATCTCCGGTCATGTGCTTTGAGCAACCATAGTCCAAATACCAGAGAACAATTTGGACCACCTGTTTTCATCAACAACAGTAGACAATGCATTGAAAACTATTGGTTCCAGAGTGTTAGCAGATACAGATATAAGATTATCAGAATTGCTAACATTTTTGGTTTCCTTAGAATTCTGGCGTTTTTTAATGTGAGTTTTACCAATAACAGGTTTTATTGTTCCAACTTTTTGAGGTTTTGGATTATTAGCAGGCACTACAGTGGGAGTAGACCTATTTAAAGGGCACTTGTTTCCTACAGCAGTGTTGGTGTTCCTAGTTAAAGGACACGCTTGTGTTTTGGTAGCCTTGGTACTCCTAGTTAAAGGGCACGCTTTCTTCGTTTTAGTGGGAGTGATCCTAGTTAAATAGCATACATTTCCTACTATAGTGAAAGTTTTACCAGTGGGGCGCCACATCCAACCAACTTGGGTTAACACTTTCCCAGTCGGTTTCCATTCTAAACCATTTTTTCGGGCCTTCATCTCATTCACATGGTCAATAAGGCAAGAATCATGACGACTAGAAAACATACATTCATTGCAATTCCAACATTTTTAAATTAGAATTCACAGTAGGCTTAGAACTCTACACAACCTCAGAGCCTTTAGGTTTAGCTACATGATTCTTTTTATTCAAAATAGAAATAACACTCATAGGATGGGCTTCTACTTTCTTCTTCACTTGACTACTAGAAGGGGGCACGATCCTATCATTCTTCTTGTTTCTTTTAAGCTTAGATATTTGAGCCTTAGTAGTGGTGCTTACTCCTGTAGAAGGCAACACGAGAATATTAGAAGCTGGATTTGATTTTGCCTTATCTTTATTGACCAATGTTTGAGATGGTATAGTCCTAGGGCCCTTGTTAAGTAGTGTGACGGCGATGAGGTTCGTTTTGATTGTACTAAAGGACGAAGTTGAGACAGTGGATGCGCTATCTACAACAATTCTTACCTTTTAGGGTACGAAGTGTTTTCTTTAACTCAGCCAAAGCCAAATTTTTATCACAAATTTGTTCCCTCAAATCAGATATTTCCACCGACTTTCGATTCAACCGTTCAATCAATGATTGATTATGTGGAGTGGTATTATCACATGCGGGCTTTACTGGATCGAAGTGTTGTGTATTTTTCTGTTTTAAGTTATCATCTTTGGACAAAATCTGGGAAACTCGATTATCTAGATCAAGTTTAAAAATCTCAGCGGCCTCAAGTACGTTCACACAGTTAATCTCCGTAGATTTCTCTATGTCTATCGGCAACGATTTAGTAACCTTGTCACTTGGCTGACGCTGTTTTGATAGAAAATTCTTTTGAAAATTTGAATCATCTATATTAACACCTTCGAATGACGTTTCAAAAATTTCTTGAATAAATTGTTCCTTGCATTCAAGCGAAATACAATGTGTTTGAATCTCATCAAAACGTTTTATAAGAATCTTGAAGCATTAAAAATTCAGCTTCAGATTTGTGACAAGTACTATCTACCACATTATCCACAGATTCAACATTATGCACAGTAAAATCATTATCAACACTATTATTCACATAGACGGAAACAATATTATGCGACATCACTTTCTTCAGAAGCTGATCATTTTGACGTGAAATTCGTTCTATTTCAATTAAACCGTTTTCATAAGCATCATCCATTTCATTGAAAACACGTTTAACTTCATCAATTTCCAAAACCAAATCTTGATCAATATTTCTAAAACAAGCTTTAATATTGTTTACAAATGGAACAGTTTCATCTCGAAACGCAGCTCTAGTGTGCTCAAAATTTCATTCACCTTCCGTTATGGCCGAATCCGTCGTACGTTCCTTAATGACCTTGTCAAAATCGGCAAAGTGTTGGTGCAACGCATTTAAGCTATCTGGCACCTTACATGTCGGCGGAATTAACTTAGTTAAATCCTTTTTGACAAGTGTAGGAGACGTACTAGGAAAATTTTCATTTGACAAACTTTGGTGCACAACAGCTGATAATTGAGCTAATTCCTTTTGTAAATGAATACGTGTCTTTTTGTTAAATTGATCTTTATTATGTTGAACATAATCAAGCTTATGGAATTTTGAAAGCATTTTAGATTGAGTTTCTTCCGCTAGCGACTGTCTCTCCTCAGTACTACGAACATAAGGTGCCTCTTTCGATTTGCCAATTAGGGTCACATCATAAAGACAAGGAATATATTCCTGAGCTTGTTTTACATAACCGGGATTAGGTGGTAAATCTTGAAGACGCTTAAGTTCGAGTTCTTTAAATTATTTAGTTAAAAGATGAACATTTTCTGTGGAAGCGTATTATTTTAAAAGCTGTTGTTCCTTGAATTTAAGAAGTTTGGTAGCGTTAATTTCTGATTCAAACTTTTTAGACTCGAGAGTTTCAAAATCCATTTTAAGTTTCTGAAAATCATTTACAATCGACTCTTTTTCTTTTAATTCATTGGAAAGATTAGCTTTTAATGATTCTATTTCTTTTAAGTGTTCAATCTTTTCAAAACGAAATTGGTCAAATTCAGAATAAGTTATTTTTTCTACTTGAGGGACCATTTCAAAAGTTTTGACCTTTTCCTTATACAACGCAAGCTCAGCGGTTAGATTGGCATTCATATCTTTGGTTTGTCGAATAGCCACATTCATGTTATCAATAATATGTTTAGGTACCATTACCAAATAACGTTGATCATAAGATTCCATACCCGTCGTAGCATTTGGTTGAGGTTCACTTAAATGTGTTGGATTGGATACCACATCATTTGAGTTACTAGTTCCCGAATGCTGTTCAAGATTGTCATTTTCATGCTCAACATGATGTGGATTATCATGAATATTATTGGATGTGGTTGGTACCTCACTGACGACATCAGAACCGTAGTGAGAGAGATTAGCAACGAGAGAAGCTTGGGCAAAGTGAATGTCATCACAATCCGAATCATATGCCTCAAGATCATCTGCTTGATATGCTGCATTAGAAGTAGAGACGACTGCAATGCCTTCATTATCTGCTGCCCCTGGGTGTGCAAGAAATGCTAACTCCTCTGAATCCAAGATCTTTTCTTTAGATTGAGCATCGACCAAATACATCTTCTCACGAAACCACGTTACAACCCTTCTCCTTTTCGGTCGAGTGCATTCCCTAGCCATATGACCTTGTCCTCGGAAATTGTAGCAAGTCACAACCTTTTGAGGACCAATAGGGCTTCCATTTCCAGTAGCATAAGAAGTCACGACTTGAGCGTTCACGGTCCTTGTAGGAGGTCCATATGAATTTTCCTACCCTGAATGGATTGCACCGTCACTTGACCATCTTGAATAGTGGCTTGTTGTCGAGGATTTGAAGAGGTGCCGAGATGATTGTTTGTTGGTAGAAATCCTCTAGTTGCAATAAGTTTTGACAAGTAGGCAGTGAGATGGTTTAGAACATCAGTTGGCGTATCATTTGGAGTAAAGATCGATGCTTTAATTGGTGGAAGTTCATTGGAGTAGAGGGCTTGTGCTTGTGGTGCTTCAATTAGAAAATATCCTTGCTGAGGAGTATAGCCAATTGGAGAAATGATAGCTTGTGATGGAGATGCCTGATGTGTTGGTTGCGGTGGAAAAGACTGTTGATGAACACTTTGTTGAAATGCTTGTTGTGGCATCATTAGTGGTTGATAAGATGGTTGATGTGGTTGCTGATAGGTGTGTTGTTGTGGCTGCTGCAAGTATGATGGTTGTTGATAAGTGTAAGCCATGTGTTGTTGGGGGTCATTTGTTGAGAAGCATACATGGTAACTGGATCACGAATTTGCGGTGTTGACAACCAATCCTAAATTACGTGGCATTCGTGTTGTTGAAGAAAAGCTTGAAGTTGATCCACGTTTGTTTGATGCAAATCCTTAGCCAATTTAACAGCCGTCACGTACTTGCTGCATTCAGAAGGGAGAGTGTTCAAATACTTGGTGTTTAATTGAAACGTAGGAATTGCCAGACCATAGATGTTGAGCTCATTCATCAAAATAGTGAATCTCAAGTAGTAATCATTGAGAGTCTCCCCGGGAACATAGGCAAACTTATCAAACGTATCATATAGCTTACACTCTCGTTCTTGTTTAGTTAACGAGGTGCCTTGCATTAAAACGCGAATTCTATCCCATAATTCTTTGGCAACTTAATGTTTGCTGAATTGTTTGTAGACATCTGGAGGAAGGGCTTGGAGAATGATGTTTGTAGCGTATTTATCACACTTGTCTTGAATCTTATCATCTCCAGTTAATTCACCCGTTGTGCGAGGACGAGTAACTGCACCTTCCGTCACAGTACCATATACCAATGGTCCATTGAGCACTAATGCCCAAATGAGATATCCGTTCTCTTTATTCAACATATAAAGTTCCATGCGGGAAGCCCAATCCTCGTACATAGTTTTCACCAACACTGGTGGACGATTATCCGTACCCGAGAGGATGGACTTATCCGTAAGAGAAGTGTACTCCATTTTGACAAGTAAAGATTTACAAACGTTGATCGAACAATGAGAGAAAGTAAATGTACTTGTTGTCGTGTGCTGAAGTCGAGAAACTATGTTAAAATCCTCTAAAATTGTCTTCTTGAGAATCCAAAAAATTCCACTGCAAAATGACATAATCGCCCGCATCTCCCGGTGGAGATTGAGAAATTTCAAAAGTGAAATTCTCATAGCGGAGAGAAGAATCGTCATCACTAGGATCGACCTCTTTCGTAAGAGCAACGTCGTCCTCAGGCTCCATAGCAGGTAAGTCACAAACTTCATCATCAAATAATTTATCGAGACAAAATCACTCAGCTCACTCAATGTATCACAATCCTTAGACACGTTTGGGATATCGAGAGGAGGGATGACAATTGCACTAGGACATTGAGCAGTAAGGTCATTCCAAGAAATAGTAGGCTCATCGTCATCATCATCATAACAGTATGGATACACCGGAGGAGGAGTATAAGTCTCGATATTCGATATTTGCTCAGGCCGTTGATCCTCTTGAGATTTTTCAATGATCTTGTTGCAAGCTTCTTGAACTTTTTGAAAGCTGTTCAAAAATGCAGCCATTTGCTCAGGAGAAAGTGCACAAAAGGGTTGATGATCGATGAAGTGTTGTGGGGGCTCAGAGTGTTGAAAACTGAATTATAGCATGGTTGTGGCTCATAGTAGTTCATCGGTTGGGAAGAATTATAACACGGATTTGGTTCATAATAATCCATCGGTGAAGAAAATTGAGGACACGGATCTGGCTCATAATAATTCATTGGTTGACAATAAGAAGTATCGTGAGGACCCCCACAATTTTGGCAAGAAGGGTATGGAGAAAAATCGGGTGCGTCTTGTGGATAGCTATTATCATTGTCATAATTGTACCCCGGTTCTTGCCCGTGTCCATACGGGTATTGAACCGGGCACGAAACATGCCAATGAGAATCGCTTCCACAATAGATGCACGGGGAAACAGGAGGAGGTGGGTTCAAAAAGGACGAATTAGTCGAGTTGCACAAAGGACAAAATCCGAATAGGAATTGTGTATTGTCGATATCGTTTCCGCACCACTCACATGTACACCATTGACAAGAGTCGTTCCCGTACAATCGTCTCCCACACCCGACGCAATGGACATAAAAATCCATAAAGAAAGATAGATAAGCAAGAAGAATATTTTTGGTGCAAAACTTTGAAAAAGAAATGCTTTTAAGATTTTTCAAATGTTTTTGGAGTTTTGAAAATTTTGGACACGAAAAATAACGTTCACAAGTGAACGGATCCCAAAAGCCAACGCGTCTCTCACAAAAAACCTTTGATCCTCACGAAAAGAGCCGGCAGTGGCGCCATTTTAATGTACAGATTTTACTAAGTGAAAAAGTTCGTTTCTCGGAATCTCTTCGAATTGATCTCCGGCTAATTGTGCGAATCAGTTGTTCTTGGTGAATCAAATAAAAGAGTTGTTGTTTGTCTAAAACTAATTAAAAATAAAGACTTGAAACAATTAGAAATAAAGTAAAGACGGTAAAAAGAAACAACAATGAAAGATTAAAACTTGACGGGAAATAAATGACGAGAAATTAAAGGCAATAAAAGTAAGTAACACATACTAAAACTTAAACTAAAAGGAAAGCAAATAAAAATGCAAATAAAGAAAAAGGCGGGAAAAATAAAGTTTAAAACTAAAAACTGAAAAACTCATTCGGAATAAAACCTCTACTCGCAATAATTAAGCTATCCGGAATAAAAGGCTTATTCGGAATAAAATGCTACTCGGAATAAATAATGTTATCCGGAATAATAAGGCTATTCGGAATACTTGAACATTCCGAATGGAAGACTCTATCCGGAATAATCTAATATTCCGAATAGAAGACTCTATCCGGAATAATCAGATATTCCGAATAGGAGGCTCTATCCGGAATAATCAGATATTCCGAATAGGAGTCCCTATTCGGAATAATCAGATATTCCGAATAGGAGGCTCTATCCGGAATATTAGAGATATTCCGAATAGAAGAATAAGAAAGCAGTTCATCCGGAATAACTAGACAAGAAATAGTAACTTGAACAAGAAACAGGGGATGAAGAACAATACACGAATTCGATCAAATCTAATCAAAACAAACCAAGAGATTAAACCAAAACAACCAATAAGCATCAACTAACAATAATTAATCAAAACAAATCATCAAAACTAACAAACAAGGCCAAATCAATCAAAACCCACTTGATCAAAACCATAAAAACTCAAGAACATAACACAAAGATTAAGAACAAATCAAACAAGAAAGGTAGATGAGAGATTGAACAAGAAAAGTAAAGATTCAACAATAATTAAATGTAAACTTACTTGGAACTAAAAGGAATTTAAAGGTGCATAACATGAAATTAAGGTGCATCAAAATTAAAGTACAGGAAAATGAAAATGGGGGAAGGATGGGTTGTCAAGCCACCCACACTTGAAATGAAAATGAAATGGAAATATATATAGGGAGATTAGGGAGGAGCTTAGGAAGCTTCCTCCCTCTTTCATCTTTTACTTAATTGTGCACTTAAGTCCTTGATCTTCTTAATCTTTTGTTAATCTTCTTAATACTTGGACTTTTTCTCGGGATTTCTTCAAACTCGTCTTGTAATCTTCAATAAATTAGACTTGAGTTCTTCGGCTTTTTAGTAAACTTCCGTCTTTTGACTTTTTCTTCGATAAATCTTCAGAATTGGTCTTGGACTTCCGTTCTTTTTCCACTTTTGATCTTTCGACTTTGTCTTTTGCCTTTTTCTTCGATAAAAGCCCGTGAAATCCCGTGTTTTCTCCACTTTTCACCTTTTCGTCCTAAATCACAACAAAAACACAAACCACGCATAATTCCGGCATAAATGACATAAAATACACGTTTTGGCTCGGTTATTATTGTAATTAAGTGGTAAAAAGATGGGTGTTTTCACACCTATCAAATCCCCTACACTTGACCATTGCAATGTCCTCATGCAATGCATTAGTTACAAAGCACGTTTACCTTTTCATCATAATCAATCCATAGTGGCCTTTATTAAAGAGATAGAAAACTATAAACATTCAAAGTAAAGAAATCAAAAACATACCTTGGGTTTTGAAAATGTCATGAATAATCATCATCCTCAAGTTTTTACTTTCTCCAAACCAAGCTTAAAAACAAGATCATTGTTATTATAAGTTAGCAAACTAACACGAACTCATGTGGGCCAATTATTCACTTAGACTCCCTTATTCCTAGGTGTATCTCTTTTATTTTATTGTTGTCTTGAATGATCACAAGGATGCATTTTTGACTTATTTCGATAGTTATTAAGGCTGAAAATAAAGTGAACGATTTAATCAATAGTTAGCTAAAGGACAAAATCTTTTAAAACTGCTTCTCGGGACCTCATAAAGTTCATATCTTGGCATAACTCGCTTCGCGATTTGAGACCTTTCTCGGACCGATATTTGGCAGCGACTTCATACTTCAAATCTTGAGAGACGTTCATAAAATAATGGTCTTCTCTTCATAATAGGATTTTCTTCACTTGAAATTTTGAGAGATTCTTCATATTTGGACCACGACTTCTTCATTTTTCTCCAATCTTTATTTTGGACTTTGATATACAACGATCCGCCTCCTTTTTGACTTGGATCTATTTATCCTTATAACTTTCTAGGGTCTTTTCGGATACACTTCTCCATTACTTTTGGGGAGTTTTTGCTTTTCGTCGTGTGTCTCGATCCTTCATATTGATTTTCGATAAATGATTCTTCACATCACTTTTGGATCTTTAGCAACAAAATGTAGCCTCATGTCTTGTTAGGACCTTTTTGGACTCACCAATCTTCGCATCCCGCTTCAATAAGTTATGCCTTGGCTATGAACTCTAATCCATACCGAGCAACTTTTAAACGATCTTTGGCTAGAAGCTAAGTAACTTTTCAAATCGTACAACCTTATTTATTGCAGATAAATTTATTAACAAGCGATGGGAGAATAGGCTTATAATTAACTCACATAAATTCACGAAAGAATATCGAACTTATAATTGGCTCTATCATCTCTCGTTCTCCACAGTTTAAAATCTCGTGGATGCTTAGCCTATTAAATCAAAGCTTTGGGTTTTCGAGTCATCTATAGGATCTTGCAAATTCTTAGGCTTTTTCAAGTTTAGAAATCACGTTTTAAAGTTCCCTTGATAAATGACTCTCTAGGATCAATTATAGGAACTTGCGAAAATTTCTTGTTCTTACCCCGTGAGAGTTAAGACTTTCGCGTTTTAAAGCTCCCTGTAGAAAAGCCTAGCAAAACTTGACTTAAACACGTTAAGGATACTAGCTAGAGTAAACTCGGGTTGAGTCAAAAGATTCACAACGTTTGAAAATTAAAACCACTTTATTCAAAATTTATTCTAATAAGGAAATAAAATAACTATACAAAGGTAAAAACAACTATACAACTAGGCCAAAATAGATTAAAAATTTTGAAAAATGTCGAAAAATTGATTTTCCGGTTAAAATGAGGACAAATGCAAGGAAAATGCCACTTAACTTCGATAGAAGTCCCCCTACACTTAACATAAACATTGTCCTCAATGTTTAAGCATGTGGGAGTAAACTCCCCTACACTTAGGACATTGTGCACTTTGTTTAAATCTCGCTAAGAAAGAGACAACTAAAGAGATTCCTATTTTAATATTGAGAAAAATAAAATAGTGAATCGAAAAGAGTTTAGGATAGAACCGGGAAGAAGGGAACACGAAATCACGGTTCGTCAAAAGTCATCAAGAGTGTGTCTTTGAAGCTCTAATCCCTGCACATGATTAAGAAAGAAAGAAAGAAACACCAAGGGGCTCCCCTACACTTATGGTGAAAATAGATAGATAATTGGGTTGCCTCCCAAAAAGCGCTTGTTTATATTAACCGAGTCACGAGCCTGACTCGTCCCCGAATTAAATGGTCCATGGGGAAGCCTCGAATGTGATACCGGGATCAAAGACCTTGTCCTCGTTCCCGGTTGACATCAACAAAGGAGAGGCGGGGGGGATAAGTCTTGAATGGGAGAAAAACCCTTTCAACATACGAGAAGTATGTGAATTCAAGATCCACGGGAGGTGGGGTGGGTAAAGTAAGCACATTGTCATCCCCCAAAGACAATGGAGGCTGAGCATTCGGCAAATCCGTGATGTTATCAATGATAGCATAATCAATGTCACCTCCCGGGTCAAAGCACTCATCCTCCGTGATGGTCTCTAACGGAGTGGAGGAAAGGTGCTCGGGAGGGGGACTTGGGACAATACCTTGTTGCAGCAAATTATCAAAAATAATATCCCCCTCCATATCATTATCATCAATACCTGGAGGCATGGAGTGAATGCCGATTTCTTCCAACAATGGGTCATTATCTTCAACGGGAGGAATAGATGGAGGCAAAGACTCGGAGAGAGGAGGAGAAGTCAACTCTTCGATTTGAGCAATAAGAAAGTGCACTTTCCGTAATCTATCGCGAAGAAGCACGTCTTCCACCTCATCCAAAAGATCATGTTCATCGGTGAACTTCTCGTAAACCGGAGAGAATAAATCGTCATCGCCCGCATCTCCCGGTGGGGATTGAGAAATTTCAAAAGTGAAATTCTCATAGCGGAGAGAAGAATCGTCATCACTAGGATCGACCTCTTTCGTAAGAGCAACGTCGTCCTCAGGCTCCATAGCAGGTAAGTCACAAACTTCATTATCAAATAATTTATCGAGACCAAAATCACTCAGCTCACTCAATGTATCACAATCCTTAGACACGTTTGGGATATCGAGAGGAGGGATGACAATTGCACTAGGACATTGAGTAGTAAGGTCATTCCAAGAAATAGTAGGCTCATCGTCATCATCATCATAATATTATGGATACACCGGAGGAGGAGTATAAGTCTCGATATTCGATATTTGCTCAGGCCGTTGATCCTCTTGAGATTTTTCGATGATCTTGTTGCAAGCTTCTTGAACTTTTTGAAAGCTGTTCAAAAATGCAGCCATTTGCTCAGGAGGAAGTGCACAAAAGGGTTGATGATCGATGAAGTGTTGTGGGGGCTCAGAGTGTTGAAAACTGAATTATAGCATTGTTGTGGCTCATAGTAGTTCATCGGTTGGGAAGAATTAGAACACGGATTTGGTTCATAATAATCCATCGGTGAAGACAATTGAAGACACGGATCTGGCTCATAATAATTCATTGGTTGACAATAAGAAGTATCGTGAGGACCCCCACAATTTTGGCAAGAAGGGTATGGAGAAAAATCGGGTGCGTCTTGTGGATAGCTATTATCATTGTCATAATTGTACCCCGGTTCTTGCCCGTGTCCATACGGGTATTGAACCGGGCACGAAACATGCCAATGAGAATCGCTTCCACAATAGATGCACGGGGGAACAAGAGGAGGTGGGTTCAAAAAGGACGAATTAGTCGAGTTGCACAAAGGACAAAATCCGAATAGGAATTGTGTATTGTCGATATCGTTTCCGCACCGCTCACATGTACACCATTGACAAGAGTCGTTCCCGTACAATCGTCTCCCACACCCGATGCAATGGACATAAAAATCCATAAAGAAAGATAGATAAGCAAGAAGAATATTTTTGGTGCAAAACTTTGAAAAAGAAATGCTTTTAAGATTTTTCAAATGTTTTTGGAGTTTTGAAAATTTTGGACACGAAAAATAACGTTCACAAGTGAACGGATCCCAAAAGCCAACGCGTCTCTCACAAAAAACCTTTGATCCTCACGAAAAGAGCCGGCAGCGGCGCCATTTTAATGTACAGATTTTACTAGTTGAAAAAGTTCGTTTCTCGGAATCTCTTCGAATTGATCTCCGGCTAATTGTGCGACTCAGTTGTTCTTGGTGAATCAAATAAAAGAGTTGTCGTCTGTCTAAAACTAATTAAAAATAAAGACTTGAAACAATTAGAAATAAAGTAAAGACGGTAAAAAGAAACAACAATGAAAGATTAAAACTTGACGGGAAATAAATGACGAGAAATTAAAGGCAATAAAAGTAAGTAACACAAACTAAAACTTAAACTAAAAGGAAAGCAAATAAAAATGAAAATAAAGAAAAAGGCGGGAAAAATAAAGTTTAAAACTAAAAACTGAAAAACTCATTCGGAATAAAACCTCTACTCAGAATAATTAAGCTATCCGGAATAAAAGGCTTATTCGGAATAAAATGCTACTCGGAATAAATAATGTTATCCGGAATAATAAGGCTATTCGGAATACTTGAACATTCCGAATGGAAGACTCTATCCGGAATAATCTAATATTCCGAATAGAAGACTCTATCCGGAATAATCAGATATTCCGAATAGGAGGCTCTATCCGGAATAATCAGATATTCCGAATAGGAGTGCCTATTCGGAATAATCAGATATTCCGAATAGGAGGCTCTATCCGGAATATTAGAGATATTCCGAATAGAAGAATAAGAAAGCAGTTCATCCGGAATAACTGGGCAAGAAACAGTAACTTGAACAAGAAACAGGGGATGAAGAACAATACACGAATTCGATCAAATCTAATCAAAACAAACCAAGAGATTAAACCAAAACAACCAATAAGCATCAACTAACAATAATTAATCAAAACAAATCATCAAAACTAACAAACAAGGCCAAATCAATCAAAACCCACTTGATCAAAACCATAAAAACTCAAGAAAATGAACACAAAGATTAAGAACAAATCAAACAAGAAAGGTAGATGAGAGATTGAACAAGAAAAGTAAAGATTCAACAATAATTAAATGTAAACTTACTTAGAATTAAAAGGAATTTAAAGGTGCATAACATGAAATTAAGGTGCATCAAAATTAAAGTACAGGAAAATGAAAATGGGGGAAGGATGGGTTGTCAAGCCACCCACACTTGAAATGAAAATGAAATGGAAATATATATAGGGAGATTAGGGAGGAGCTTAGGAAGCTTCCTCCCTCTTTCATCTTTTCCTTAATTGCGCACTTAAGTCCTTGATCTTCTTAATCTTTTGTTAATCTTCTTAATACTTGGACTTTGTCTTGGGATTTCTTCAAACTCGTCTTGTAATCTTCAATAAATTAGACTTGAGTTCTTCCGCTTTTTAGTAAAATTCCGTCTTTTGACTTTTTCTTCGATAAATCTTCAGAATTGGTCTTGGACTTCCGTTCTTTTTCCACTTTGGATCTTTCGACTTTGTCTTTTGCCTTTTTCTTCGATAAAAGCCCGTGAAATCCCGTGTTTTCTCCACTTTTCACCCTTTCGTCCTAAATCACAACAAAAACACAAACCACGCATAATTCCGGCATAAATGACATAAAATACACGTTTTGGCTCGGTTATTATTGTAATTAAGTGGTAAAAAGATGGGTGTTTT
This sequence comes from Glebionis coronaria, assembly GCA_025667525.1. Lineage (NCBI taxonomy): Eukaryota > Viridiplantae > Streptophyta > Magnoliopsida > Asterales > Asteraceae > Glebionis > Glebionis coronaria. Next base: position 402,739,180 of record CM046881.1, read on the forward strand.
CACACCTATCACAATGCAACAAGGGATTCAATTCCACAATCAAACAATAATTCCGCAATAAGAAATGGTTTCAATTTCGCAATACAAAAGAGACACAATTCCGCAATATGAGGAAAGTGTTCAATTCCGCAATACAAAAAGGACACAATTCCACAAAGTAGTCTGATATTCCAAAATTTAGCTAAAAAATGGATATTTCTTGTACTTTTAGGATGACGAACTTTGAAGCTAAAAATGAAGCCAAACACCCAAACATTTTGCGTTTTTAAGCGATCCAAGTAACCCAAATCACTACCACGACTATGTAGATGATATTGGCGAAGATCAAACCATATAAAACACAAAAAAAATAAATTGGAACGAGGGTATTATAGATAAAAAACACACGAACACTATAAAAACAAACACATAAACAATACAATCATCCCATAGCTCTTGATACCATTTGTAGGATATTGTAATCTTACTTATATTCTAGAGAGAGAAAGAGATAGAAAGATGGTGAGAACACACACACTTTTAGAGAGAGAAAGTGAAAGAAAACACCTTCAACTATGTGTAATTATGAAGTGCACCACACCCTCTCTAACTAAGGAGAGGGTTACCAAGCCGATAAGATAGGATTGGGCTTACAATATTGGGCCGGCCATACATAACATGGACCAGGCCTTTCCTTGTTAATTAATACAAAAACATCTAGACTACGAGCTACTACTTAATATATTGTCGGAGTGACCGAATCTTCCTAAATACGTAAAAACGTATTTCCAACACCTAATCTTTAATTACATATTATTAAACCTAATTAATGAAAACCATAATTAGATTAACCATCAATAAGGTTATTACATAATTAAATTAACAAGAACATGATTAATGAACATACCTTTGAAAACCCTAAACGTTTTTTTGTTTTTCCTTCCCTGTTGGTTCGTCCGATCAGTCAACAGAAGAGGGAGAGAAAAGTAATTTTTGTTTGTATAAATCTCTTTATATGGTTAAGATAATTATCAATTACAATTTGAGTTAAACTAGGATTTTATTCCCCGTTGTCTTGCTCTTTCCGCGGCTGACTACACCCCTCACGCTAATATTATACCTCGTGTTTAGTACTCGTTTTAGGTCCTATGGTGCAAACCTCAAGTGTTAAACCTAAAACCTTTGGCTTTCCAATAAAGTTTCCATCAAACTTTCATTTCCTAAATTTTCTATAAATAGTAAGTTTCTCAAAAACATAATAAATACACAATATATTTATAGAATAAATATATATCATACGTAATACGTATACGTTAGTTACATAAATGATAAAATAATTAAAAATAAACGTCAATGTGATCTCATATCATCACATTTCATCACTACTAGTACCATGATCCGCCATCATGTACTTCAATCTTACAAGATTATTGTTTCAAACACACGTAGCACACATAACATATATCATATCATACGTAACAACGTCTTGTTCGTGAAGTAACGTTTTGCTGACTTGGGTTTCAGTGCAAGCGATGTTACGGGTGATCATGTCTTAGTAAAATTGAGCATTCTTTCCAGTATGTCTCTTGAAGCATTCTTGTATACTCAAATACTTGATGAATTCATAATTAAAGGCCCTTCCAAGTGTCGTCTTGAGTGCAAATGAAGTGGTAAGTTTTTCTTCGACAAGATGTTTTTCAAGCTTATTCATTTCTTGGGTGAATATTTTGTGAAGGTACTTGTGATTTCACCCAAGTTTTGAAATACTGTAGAAAGACACTTAAAGCTTGACTGAAGCGCTTTAAGACCTTTTATGGAGGTTTCGTTCATTAGGCGTGTCCTCTGTTGTAATTGTTCCATCTCAAGGTCTGTCACGTCTAAACACTTAGTTACTGTATTGCTCTTTTCCATGATGATCATTTCATTGTTGATGAAGTGACTTCGAATATTAAGTAGATATGGTGTGATGAGGTTGTGGTTAAAATTTCGAAAATTCCAATTTGTTCTCAGTCCGGCAATAAATTCTTCAGTCCGACAATAAATTTTTTAGTCCGATATAACGTAGAAATTCTTTTTTTGAATTGCCAAATTTTGAAAAACACTTAAAACTATAAATCTAAGGTTCGAAAAGAATTTGTAAAAGAAAAATTTTGACGCCAAATTTAGCCGAAAAATTCGAATTTTGGTCCAAAATTTGAGTTTTGGGTCGAAAATTTTTTCGTTTTGCCAAAATTTGAAATTGAATCATAAAAGGTATAACAATCCAGTATTTTCATCTATGTATTATGTACATTATTCTTGTGAAATAAATAATGTGTTTTTATGGTGAAAATTTTTGTTTTTCCTATATGAATTATGTGAGTATCTTACATAGCAAGGTCCACAAACTCACACAACTCACACTATCGATTCTAATTGTGTTTATGAGATGCGAAGACCTTATATATATATCAATTCTAACTACGAAAAGAAATCATATAAGTACCATAATAATAAGAACATATCAAATATAACAATGATGCCCTAAATTCTCTTAGAAACCCTAGAATCCCTATAAATGAGTTGTAAACACAAGAATTGTAAAACTATGAATGTACAATACATATGAATAAGTAATCAAGAATTATAAATAAGTTTCATAATATAAATAACTGATCATAAAACACTAATATTCACTAATTTAAAGCTAATTACAAGTATATGACCTAGTAACCAAGATTAGCATATAAAATCCATTTCACATTGAATTAGAGTCTAAACTTTTGCAAATAATTATAAAAATCAACCAAGTATCATATTAAGATTATACATTTATTCAAGTTAAGTTACAAGTTACTTAAGCACAATGTACAAGTTATCAAAGCATAGGATCTTAAGCTCCCTTAATTATCTCTAGAATATGATCAACCTATATAAACCCTTAAACTAAGAATATAGAATCCTTAGAAGTCATAAATATAAGATATAAGCCCTATAATAAGTGTACATGATGATATAAACCATAATTAACCAAGATAGAAAGTCATTAGGATTAGTGACCTAAAAACCATTATATTAAGCATTTCACTTAGAATCAATACATAGTCTTTTAAGACAAGTCTACAAACACTCATAGCATTACATTTAGATTATAAAATTATGTTAAGACAATGTAAAAGTACCATTAAGCAAAAAGTACAAGATTTCAATGCATGGATTATAAATTAGGTTAAAATAGGTAATTTCACCCTTTGGACATGTTTACTTAGAATAACTTACTAAAACCAAAGTAGAGACTTCATTAACACATTGAGGAAAATGTATAATGTATAAATTGAGTTTACATCAGTAGCTAAATCAAGGATAATGGCTTTAACAAGGATTGAACCCTAGATTATTAGAAACCCTAACTTGCGTAGATTTTGTTCCCAATTTCACTTCAAACCTTTATTAAACTTCAAACCAAAGACCCAAACTTTTTAATTAAAATTCCTAAACCCTAATCCACCACTAATCACATTCCTAAACCCTTAATTACAAGAATTCCAAAGTTACAAAGTTACAAGCCCTCCAATTGAACCCAACTAGGTTTTTCCCTCCAAAAACCCATTTAAACTCTTTCCCTCCCAAATTCAAACATAGGACAGGTATTTTTAGATATTTTGAAGATATTTACAAGTAGGTGCATCACCTACATGTGTACAAAATCCCTAGTTCTTATCTATATAATTTCGTGACACATTCTACACCAAAAACAAATGATTAGATTGAATATAGCTTGTATGAGTCATACCATGGCTTACATTAGTCACCTTGAATGTGTAAGAAGCCTAGTAGATCAGTACATAAGTTTACTTGGAGCTTAAGGGTGGAAAACTAGTATAAATAGGTCCATTACCCTTACACTAAAAACTTGCACCCCGTTTCCTATATCTCCATACCCATTCTAATTTCCACTTCTATAAACATCCTAGGAATCTTATAAGACCAGAAACCAGGTCTAGATAGAAGCCATTAAATCTCTTGAAGCCTTGATTGCAAGCAGTGTTCATAGGTGCCATAAGGAGCCCTTTTGGACCTACCTAGGTAATTTCTATGTTAACCAAGCTTTGATCTTGTTATAATATTTTTCTAGACTTTTTATAATGCCAAAATATGTTAGAAAGATAATCTAAAATAAATTAGAGCATTTAATCATTTTAAATGAAAGTTATAAGTTAAAGATGTCTAAAAACCCTAGTTTTGTAATTTTAATGAAATAATGAGAAAAAACTCGTTTCAAAAGCTATAATTCTAGAGAAATGTTGTTATTATTATCATAGTGTTTTGAAACTTTTTTCAAAAATCATAGATCATTTGGTACATTTTTGAAGTTGTTATGTGATTTTTATAAGTATAGGAACTAAAACTGTCATTTTTGAAACTATTTATCATTTTGGACCAAAAGTGTCATTTTGTGAAAGTTAAAACTATAATAATAAATATTTGAAAGTTTGAGACCCTAAGGTTAAATATTGAGGGTTGAAATTGTAAAATATTAAAACTATATACTATAGAGGTTAAAAGTGTAATTATGTCAAAATATAACTATAAGGGCTATTTTTGCCAATATCAAAACTAAATACATAAAATGTAATAACATAATATGAATCATATTAGTAAGGAACTTTGTACAAACATGTTCCATCTCGATATTACGTTCTAACTGAGTGGTTGGGCTTACGATTTAAAGTGCTCTCGCTCCTCAAACGTTTATAGAATGGCTTCTGAGTATGATGGCCCGAACAATGGTACTATAAACCTAAAATATGTAAACCACATAGAAATACAAATTACTATATAAAGAGATTGAACTAAAATACAAAGACTTGATATATATATATATATATATATATATATATATATATATATATATATATATATATATATATATATATATATATATATATATATATATATATATATATATATATCTATAATATATATATGGGGCTAAGTTTGACATAGGAAAATAAAAAACGCCATGTCATATCCTATGTGGCATTATTTCATTGGCTAAAATTCTTATCTAAAAATAAATTTGGGCTATTTTCGGACTAAATCTATATTACGGAATAAAAACCAAAAATAAAACACTCGGTGCTATTTTCGGACTAAACCGATATTACGGAATAAAATCCAAAAATAAAACACTCGGTTTGTTTTCCTCTATTCCATGTTTCTCAAACCCTAATACAACCCTATGATACCATTCAGACGAGACGAATCTAATTTTTCTCCATTCGTAATATTGTTTTAGCAAACCAATTCATCCGTAATAGGATCTGTTGTTGTTGGCTTAATTGATGATTTCTAATTCAATCAGAATTCATGGAAGAATTCATGGAGTCTGAAACCGTATCAAGTTAAGAGGTAATGGTCACCAATTGAGTTCTCTGATATGATTCTGTATTCACATTGTTTTAATATGAATTTGATTATGTATTGACATTGTTTTATTTTTCTTATCATCCGACATCGACAAAACCCTAATATCATCCGACATCGACAACAGGCACAGCTTTAAAACCCCCATCCAGAAGAAGGTTGGGCTATGCGCACCCACGTGACTCCATGTCCTGGGAATATAGTCGAGATCATCCTTGGATGATTCAGGTTGCATCTTCGTATTCAAACTCATACCGAATCTATTTTTTCTTTGTGTTCGGCTTTTGACTACTGTATTTTTGTTTCATAAATTATGAATAACATAAGCAAAACAACAATGAAAAATGTTTACTGGTCTCGGGGTGGAAACCCGACATGCAGCAGGAAAAATAAGGATTTTTCCGGTTTCCAGCAAAGAAAAAGGCCAACTAAAAAAATAGGACATGGGACACTCAAACGTTGGAGCCAGGTTTTGAACCTAGCGTCCATAGTAAGAAAATGTTCTCTTGATGATTTGTCAGAAACAATTGTTATCAATTCTGCAACATTGCCTAAATATATAGAGATTGAAAATATTGGGCCAAGTGTCGTACAAACTTAAGGTGAAGAAAATAATTTTGATTTTTTTGTTAGTACTTTTTCTTTTCAACCAATATCTTTCTGAATGATACAGGTTTATTTTTTTGTCACTGATACAGGTCTATTTGAGCCAATAATAAGCTGACGGTTGTTCATGAATGTGTGCAAGAGTAATGTTCGATTAGTTCTTTATTCACCCATTCTGTTGGTTTATTTGCATTAGAGCGTATTACTTAGGACCTAAAGGAGAAAAGCTTCTCACATTTAGGTAGGTTCCTATGAGTACGTAGTTAGTTCTTGATCCATTAATTTTTCCACTTCCTTTTGATTATTCAGGGTTTCGCAAAATCAAATGAGGTCTGGTAGTTGGAAGGATTGTGCCAAAGTTCGAGTTGAATGCGTAGGAGCTGGTCTTAAGCATCGTTGTGATGATTCAAAGTCTAGGACATAAGATTTATCAGAAACTCATCATGCTGGTGTTGTGTGATTTCTTTCATCTAATACTAAGTATTAACAGCCTATACAATTTGTGCAATGTGTTTGTGCCTAGAAGCCAAACAACCCTTCTTTGAGCATTTTCTATCTAATCAACTTAGCTTCGATTTTTTTTTGGTACCTAATTTTATTTGGGCAGCTTTACCCCTAAATAGTGCGACTGTTTAGAGCAGAATAATAAAAGTTCTCTTAACCAGTGTATGTCTACAAAATTTTCAGGTTATCTTGTGCGTAGTTGGGGCTGCATTCGTGTCGATATTTGTTATTTTTAACTAATCAGTTAAGGACACATAAACAGTGTAGGGTAGTAAATTATTTCTCTTCTATTTAACCTTTTAATTCATCACTTATTTAAACATAGGACTTATTTTTTTTTATCAAAATCCTACTGTACCTGCATCATAACCTAAGGATGCTTTTTTCAGGTGGCACGTGATGTATGGATGTGCTCCAGGTTCTACAATTGAGTGCTACTATTATATCTGTTATATAAATGGTGCAGTCTGTCATTTGAGGTTTTTGTGTTTAATACCACCCCAAGAGGTCTGTGGGTTAAACTTATCTATGCCTATGTTTGCCGGTGCTCATAATATAATTAGTCTGAACGGGGACTTCTTCACCATGTTCGTGAATTTTATGTAGTTGAGTGTCATCTTTGCTCTCTTCCTTACTTTCTGGCCTTCCCTACACTTAATTTCTAAGAGTATATACGATTTGAGTTAATTTATTTCCATTATTATTATATGAAGAGTTTTATCACCAAAGGCTAGCAAAGGCTCTGTCACACGAGTTTAAAACAAAGTTTCTCGTGTTAGGCATGGATAACGTTTCTCTAGATGTAATTCTTAAACTAATAGCAAGATTGACTGACAAACCCCTAATACAATTCATTCTAAAACAAAGCATGTTATACACATGGTGGTTTCCTTAGTTAGACACGATGCTATACCATATGGAGTGTTCATTAACAAGTAAAGAGTAAGAAGAATTGAGATGTCTGGTTTGCACAAAGTTTGTATGTTGTTGCTTGGTAAGCCCTTTTAAATTGTTTGATCAGATCATCATTGATGTCCACACGATCACACTTTTGTTTTCTGTTTATGTGTTTAAGGTTATCGAATGATTAATCCACCACATACTTAAGGTAAGATTTTCTGTAATTTATAATCTATTTAAGACCGTGTTTTCATTCGGAAGAAATGGATCTTTTATCAGCTGCATATTTTTTCAAGAATATAATCATTGATTTTATACCATTAAAAAAAAGACTTTTTATATTTGATTTTAATCTTCCATCAGGTTTGTCTTTGTATTTGTCTTCTTTACATATGAATCAGTCCAACTAAAAATTTGGTTGTAAGTGTTTATATTAAAGTAATCTCGGCATACAAAAATTTGTTGCGGGTGTCTTAGATGAAGTCTTGGAAGTAGTTGCTTCGAAGAACTTCTGACGTGGAAGAGGATCGACTAGAATGACTTGCTTTAAGTAATCCTGAATCCTTAAGTGAAGTTTGTTTATAATTTTTTCAATTGCGCAAGCTCTGCGGGAATCAAAGAATTATGAGGAAGCTTTAAGGGTTCTCACATTCTTCTCAGACAACACACGAGTTTTTGCTTATGGTGTTCCACATTTACTGATCGTATTATACACATGGTTGTTTAAGAACAATTTATTTGGATATATGACAACTTGACCCATGACGAATGCCAACTTTATGTTTATGCAGCTTATGGCAAGTTGCAGTTCAATTAGCAACCATGTGCAACTCTGCCAGTAGATGGACTAATGATATTAAATCTGAAAATCCAATCGCAATCGGGTAGTGTTGTGGGCCAGGTATTTGTGCTCTGATTTCATACGCCACGTAACTAAGGACCATTTGCACCAATCCATCCAGTAGTTATAATATACGGAGTAACTATCAATGTTAGTTTTATTTTAATTTAACTTTGGTCCAAATTTCATGAAAATATGTTCTCAGTGATTACACTGCATGTTGAAAGAAAAGGTACAAGTAGAATAACCCAAGTATTAAGGTTTCTTTGATACTCGTGGATGGTTTTTGGGAAATTCATCATTACACGCAAAGAGGTGTTTTTCACATATGAGGTATACTATTGTTCTCTTGGTCATAATTTATTCTGCAACTAATTCGTTAGTTTTGCTACATAAATTAATGTTGTTATAATTCTTTTGCACAAGAGGGAGTAACTGTTGGGCCAATGAAAGTTTTAACTATGGCCCTGTCTAGATTTGTTTAAATTAGACTAAGTGTTGAAAGGTCGCTGAGAAGACCAGCGACAAAAACCAGACCAGTGGAAGGCAAAGCCTCAGCTGGCACACCAGGATCATTCAAGTCAAAGACAACGTTAGAGAAGTCGAAAACAATCTGAAGTCAGACTCACCAGCGATTATGAATAGCTGGGATGTCAAAGGAATGAACTGGTGTTCAAGGATCTCTGAGTTGACAACACTCAGAGATCACTTAAGAACCCTAGAGACTTGGATTAAGCAAAGCTTATCCAACCTTTTATAGTTTAGGCGGGAGAATCTTACAAGTGTTTTGAGCGGGACAAAACAAGAGATTCAAGTCAATGCCTAGTACGACCTAGTGGGACAAAGGTGAACAGTTGGCAGAACTGTTCACCTAAAGTAGTTAAAGGCATGTCTCGATTTGGACATGCATTTAATACGTTGTACTCTTCCACTCAGAAGATGACACGTATCAACTACCCCCACTAAGGATACAACCTCGTACCACTATAAATAGGGATGAGAAAGAAGTTAAGATTCAACCCTTGTGCTTGGAATCTTAATCTAAGTTCTTTCTCCCACTAGAACCACTGAGGCCTCAGCTGTCCATCAGCGACTCGTTGGTTCTCTTGTAAACTTGAGTCTCGAATCAAGTTTACTTGTTCTAGGGTTCATTTCTTGTTGTTATTCAACAGGTGTATTCATAACACTTTGTAATACTTTGTTGATAATAGTTAATAAAGGATTACTCGTTTGAAAAGTATATCTATTGTGTGTTATTGTTTTTCGTGACTTAGTTTCAACAATAGTTGTATTTTGGGACTTTCAATTGGTATCAGAGCGGTTTGATTTATAAAACTTTTCTAAAAACCGTTCTAGTTTTTAAAGTCAAGATCCAAATATGACTGAAACTATGCCACCCATCCCACCACCGTTTGGTCAATCTAACCAAGCAAATACTTCAACAAACGCTCCAGCCACCACATCTACTACCATGCCTACACCCGTTGTAAGCACTGGTGTAAATGAGGATGATCTTCCACAACTTCTTGATAATCGTGGAGGGTCACATGTGTCTAATGTTCCAGCGTTTGATGAAGAAGATTTCTCAAGTTGGAAAAGTGAATTTCTTATATACTTAGATGGTCTAGAACCCTTCTTGTTTGAAATCTTAGAAAATGGTCCTTATGTATCACTGGCTATTTCCTCTACACCAGAGAGACCCATTAAGAAACCTATTAAGCAATGGTCTCCCGCTGATAGACGTCTGGCTAACCAGGACAAGAGACTTAAAAGTATAATAGTCTCTTGCCTACCCAAGAACATTATGAAGTCCATCATCAAGTGAAATACCGCACAAGAAATGTGGACTGAGTTGGTTCTAGGGTATGAAGGACCAGAAGAGACTAAAGAGACCAAAATCCAAGCATTAAGACTTAAGTTTAACGCTTTCAAAGCCTTGGAAACTGAAACTGTTTCTCAAACTTACACTAGACTCAAGATCTTGCTGAATGATTTAGGTAACAATGGTGTTGTTCTACCCAAGGCCGATGTTAATGCCACGTTTATAAACAGCTTGCCTAGGAAATGGCTTAGTCTTAACCAAACCCTGAGAGCAAATAATGCCATAAAAATGATACTCTTGCTCAACTGTTTGGTAGATACAATTATGAAGAAGGACTGATTGACTCTATTTACAAATCAGAGACTGATAGGTTTACTTCTCCTATATCTGGGTCAAAAGCTCTTGTTGCTAACCACTCTTTTCAGGATAGTGACTCTGACGTGGAAGAAGACACAAGAAGTAGTCAAGAATTCCTTGATGAATTACATGCTGAATTCCATGACAGAGCCCTCTTAGCTGACCAGAAGAGATACTACAAAAGATCTGGTAGAGTTGGTGCTGCCAAGATTGACAAATCCAAAGTGTCATGTTACACTTGTGGAAAGACTGGTCATTTCCAAAAGGACTGCTGGTCAAACAAGACATCTTCTCCCAGCTTTCCATCATCCAGCAAAACCCACAGCAAAAAGAAGTTTTCTTCCTCACCTTTCAAGCAATCCTCTCTCAGTGAATCTGAGGGTAAAAAGGACTACAAGGTAAAATACAAGGCCTTGAAAGCTGAGCTGATTAAACTCAATCAGAAAGCTGATGATGCAGCCAAGAAGAAGGATAACAAAAAGACTGAAAAAGGTCTAATAGCTGCTTCTTTTGACTGGGATGATGAACCCCTCACCTCTGAGGATGAAGGAACCACCACCGTCAGAGCCTTCATGGCTGTTGCTGATGAAGAACCAGCGGTTGGTAAAAGTGAAGCTAGATCAGGTCAATGGGTTGACATCACTATGAAAAAGGTACAAAGATTACTTTCCATGCCCGAGGGTCCTGACAGAGACCATGTCAGCGATTACACTTTAGTTGACCTCCATTTTGTAGAAGAACAAAGGAAAAATCTGTTAAATAAGTTTCAAAATCTCAAAAATGAGTTGAGTCTTTGTCAATCTGAATTAGCTAATCTCAAACCTTTTGTGAACATCGCTAATCAACTTCAAAATGAGGTCAGCAAGTTGTCCATTGAAAATGAATCTTTAACTGATGACAACTCTGAGTTGAGAAAAACCATTGAAAAGTGGAACCTTGCCCAGTCCACTGTGGAAGAAATAGTTGCTGAAACCATTCCAGGAAATGTGGTTCAGGCAATAGGGGGTAAGGGTAGGCTCAAAAATCACATTCCTGTGCCCAGTGTTAAATTTGTCCCATCAGAAGTCTCTTCTCCTCTCTCCACTTCTGTGGTTGAGAAGGACTCTGACAAAGAATCTGACGCATCAGCTACTCCTAAACTTGCTGGTGCTAACCCATCAGATTCCTTGCTTGGCCCAAAACCAGTTCTCAAAACCTCTGGGAACCTCACTTCCAAAGTTTCTGATAAAGCACACAAGAAGGTTTATGTGGCCAAGAACACTGACATACCCACTTCTTCCCCCGAAGAGTTATCACCCACCAAGAAACTTCTCCACACCCTGATGGAAGAGGTAAAAGGGTTGAAAGAAAAAATCAACCCCAAGGATAACAGTCCTTCTGTTAACTCCTTTGGTGAAAGCTCCAGCAGCTCAAAGGGGAGAACGCTATTCAGACCTTGCAAACAATGTGGGTTCAAAAATCATTCCTCAGATGATTGTTCCAAGAGACCCAAGTGTATCACATGTGAGTCCACTGAACACTCTTCTAGAGAGCATGAGGAGATCATCGCTGTTCAAAGAACTCGAACACAGCTTAGATCTAAAACCCCTCACAGGCCCTCTAGAAGACCTGAGCAACCAAAATCCAGAGAAAGTTCTCAGGGATACAGGCCTAATCCTCCCTGCAAATATTGTGGCTTTTATGACCACCACTCTGATGAGTGTGAACATTACCCTGGTTGTGACATCTGTGGCAGCATGCGTCATGAAACCAGGGATTGCAACCAAAGAGGGGGAGAAAGGCCCAGAAGACCCAATGTCGCTAGTCAGCGACAGCATGGACCCACTGGAAAGTGGGTTCATCATAGAAACTAATCTGGTTTGTTATATCTATGCAGGCATACCTAAAGAAATCTGTTTGGTATTTGGATAGCGGGTGCTCCAGACACATGACAGGAATTAAACAATATCTGCATAGATATAAGAAGGAGCCTGGTCCAAAAGTAGTCTTTGGGGATGACTCCTCAGGGGCCACTGAAGGATATGGCTCAGTGGATTGCAATGGATTAACCTTCACAAGGGTCGCTTATGTAAATGGTTTGAAGCACAACCTAATCAGCATCAGTCAACTCTGCGATGCTGGGTTCAAGGTTCTGTTCTCTAAGACCCAAGGAACTATCTTCAATCATAACGATGATGTCGTTCTAAATGCACCCAGAAGAAGGGATGTTTATGTCATTGACATGACATCATCCCCTGAAGGAGAGAACACCTGTCTCTTTGCCAAAGCATCTGATAGCGAAAACTGTCTCTGGCATAAGAGACTCTCCCATCTCAACTTCAAAAACATCAACAAACTGGCTAAGAATGACTTGGTAGCTGGACTTCCCTCTCTGACCTTCAGCAAGGACAGACCCTGCTCAGCCTGCGAGAAAGGGAAGCATCACAGGGCTTCATTCAAAACAAAACAATCGTTCTCCATTAACAAGTGCCTTCATCTTCTTCACATGGACTTGTTTGGACCAGTTAAACCTCAATCCCTCAATCACAACAAATATACCTTGGTCATTGTTGATGAATTCTCCAGATACACATGGGTATTCTTTCTTAAGAGAAAGAGTGATGCTGCTGAAAGAATCATGTCCTTCATCAGAGAAATAGAAAACCTCAATGATTGCAGGGTAAAGGCTATCAGAAGCGACAATGGCACAGAATTCAAAAACCATGCCATGGAAGCCTTTTGTGATGAAAAGGGTATATCACAGAACTTCTCAAACCCAGGAACCCCTGAACAAAACGGTGTCGCTGAAAGAAGAAACAGAACACTCATTGAAGCTGCCAGAACGATGCTCAGCGAATCTAGACTTCCTAAACAATTCTGGGGTGAAGCTGTGTACACAGCATGCTACACACAAAACAAGTCCATTATTGTGAAGAGACATGGTAAGACCGCTTATGAAGTGTATAGGAAGAGAGCCCCTGATGTAAGCTACTTCCATGTCTTTGGTTGCCCTGTTTTCATTCACAATTACAAAGATCACCTGGGTAAATTTGATGAAAAATCAGATGATGGATTCTTCCTTGGATACTCTCCTACCTCCAGATCTTTCAGAGTGTTCAATATTCGCAGGCAAGAACTAGAAGAGTCCATTCATGTCACCTTTAATGAAGCTGACGCTGTCATCACACACACCAACTCAGAGGATTGTGACATTGACTTCAATGAAGTTAAATCTTATCCCAAAGATGACTTCTCAAATCCCAAGGAATCATCTCAAAGTCGTCACAAGGATCTTCCATATGTTCAAGCATTTGATCCTCACTCCATCTCTGACATCATTCCAGAGACAGTTGGTGTTGAATCTCTTACTCAAATCTCTGAAGAAAATGCTGATCCAGTCACTTTAAATATTCAATCAGATGAAGAGATCATGGACGAAGAAATTACATGTGATGAACCTCCATCACTCCCTGAACCTGAAGTGACTCCTGATCCCACAGAGACTCCTGCTCCACAATCCAAATGGAGTAGGAACCAAGATATTCTTCTAGTTAATATTCTTGGAGAACCCTCTGAGGGAGTCACCACCAGAGGAAAATTAAGAACTCTGGAAACCGCCTCTGCAAATGAATGTCTGTTTGCAAATTTTCTCTCTGAGGATGAACCTAAGAACGTGGCTGCTGCTCTGCTTGATGAAGGTTGGGTTGTTGCCATGCAAGATGAACTCAATCAGATCAAGAGAAACAAGGTGTGGACTCTGGTTAAAGCTCCAGCTGATAAGCAAGTGGTTGGAACAAAATGGGTCTACAGAAATAAAAGGGATGAAGCTGGTATGATAGTAAAAAACAAGGCTAGGCTCGTGGTGCTGAGATATAACCAATCTGAAGGAATTGATTATGATGAAACCTTCGCACCAGTGGCCAGATTGGAAGCCATCAGAATCTTCCTAGCCTTTGCAGCTTATATGGGTTTCATGGTTTATCAGATGGATGTGAAGAGTGCCTTTCTTAATGGGAAACTTGCAGAGGAAGTATATGTCAGTCAACCCCCAGGGTTTGAAAACAGTGACTACCCCAACCATGTCTGCAGACTTCACAAAGCTCTCTATGGGCTGAAACAAGCGCCCAGAGCCTGGTATGAAACTCTCTCAAAATTGCTTCTTGAAAATAAATTTGTCAGAGGTACCATTGACCAAACCTTGTTCACCTATAGGTCCAAGGGTGACGTCATTTTAGTACAGATTTATGTGGATGACATAATTTTTGGTTCAACCAATGTTATCTTGAGCAAACAATTTGCCAAACTAATGACCAAAAAGTATGAAATGAGCATGATGGGGGAACTAACCTTTTTCTTAGGTTTTCAAATCAAACAAAATTCCAAAGGAATTTCTATTTGTCAAGAAAAATATGTTAGAGATTTGCTCAAGAAGTATGATATGTCTGATTGTGCATCAGTGAAATGCCCCATGCTTCCTCCCAACAACTTGGGAGCTGATGACTCAGGGGTCTCTGTTAATGAGACCTTATATAGAGGCATGATTGGGTCACTGATGTATCTCACAGCAAGTAGACCAGACATACAATTCTCCACCTGTCTCTGTGCTAGGTACCAAGCTAACCCCAAGGAATCCCACCTTGTAGCTATCAAAAGAATTTTCAGGTACTTAAAAGGATCTCCCTCATTGGGTCTCTGGTACCCAAATGGTTCAGGCTTCGACCTTAAAGCCTACTCCGACTCAGACTACGCAGGGTGCTGCCTTGACAGAAAGAGCACCTCTGGTAGCTGTCAAATCCTTGGAGGAAAGTTGGTATGCTGGAGTGCTAAGAAGCAAAACTCTGTGGCCATGTCATCAGCTGAGGCTGAATATGTTGCGGCCGCTGGTTGCTGTGCACAAGTTCTCTGGATGAAAAGTCAGCTGGCTGACTATGGAATTACTTATGAGCAGGTTCTCATATTCTGTGACAACACCAGTGCCATAGCCATTTCCAACAATCCAGTACTTCATTCCAGAACCAAGCATATTGACATCAGGTATCACTTTATCAGAGACCATATTCTAAAAGGTGATATTGAGCTACATTTCATACCCACTGAGTACCAGCTCGCTGACATCTTCACTAAGCCGCTGGCTGAGCCAAGTTTTACTAGGCTTGTCGCTGAGCTGGGAATGCTCAATATTGGCAAATAAATCTGATGATGACCGCTGTCTCTGGGCATTTAAGGGATGAATGTAACGAGGTGGTTACATCTCAATGGGAATGTGTATATTCTGATATTAAATTCAAATGATTGTCTCTTAATGCTACCGACTTTCCCGCTTTCCAAGGGGACAAGTATCCCATGAAAGGTCAAGGGGACCCATGTTTTTCTGAAAAGCTTAACTTTTGCATTTAATGCTAAAATTTTGGAAAACAGCTCAACCTTTCAAAACCCTTGACCCAAAATCAGTTTGTCATTTTAAAAAAAAATTTCTAACACACACACTCCTTTCATCTTCTTTAATCCTCTCACCACCTTCAATCTTTCAACAATGGCGTCTACTTCACCAAACCAAACCTTCGTCGTACAAGCCGCCACAAACGTTGATTTCGAGGTCTCTGATGGAAAGATTGCACTCAATAACTGTGTAGCCCTTCTTGAACACAACAATCCCCTCTACCATCCACTTTTCAACTTCCTCAAGAACTCCACCATCCACGAAGCTATCACCAAGGAACCCTCCACCTGCTACTCCCAATACCTTCGTGAGTTCTGGTATAGCGCTGAAGTTGACCAAACCTCTTCACACATTACCTTCAACCTTTCCACCCATCCTCAACCTCTCACCTTTGATTTCCCAACCTTTGCTAAAGCCATTGGACTCCCTTACAACAATAACATGTCAGCTTTGCCCACCAGTGCCACTGTGAGAAAAGCTCTGGCCACCCTTCAACCTCATGATGATCATGAACAACCTTTCACCGCTGCTGGCTTCCAAAGCAAATCTCTCATCAAGGTGAATTACTTCTCTCCCACATGGAGAACGCTGATGCTGTACATCGTAAAGTGTCTGGGAGGAAACACTGGATCACATGACCAACTCAATGGCTCCCAGCTAGCCATTGCATACAGCTTAATCTGGGGATTGGGTATTGGAATCGCTCACATACTGTACACCGATCTCATTGCTAAGTTGGAAAACAAAGGAAAGAAGACTCGTGGGGCCACCATCTGCTACACTAGATATCTCTCTCTTGTCTTAGAAGATATTCTTGGTGAATCTTACACCAATGATGCTTTACACTCCTTTCCCTCTCATCACATCACCGCAGCTTCTCTGAAGACTCCCACAGATAATGAAGTGCCCCTTACCAGGCATATGATGAGAGTTGCTGGACTACTTGCTGAGGATGATGAGCCCTTGATCCCTCAACTTGAGGTGAATGCTGAAAGCACGATTGATAAGTCTCTGTCCAAGATCTCTGTGCAATCTACTTCTCAGCCCAAGGTGCTTAAGGAAAAGAAGAAGAAGAGGAAAGACATCCCCCTTTCCTCTGAAACCCCTTCTGTTAATCCTTCAAAGAAGACAAAGACAAAGAAGAACCCATCCCCTTCTCTGGTGGATGTGGTAGAAGAGCCCATTGCTGACAAACAACCAGTGTCTAGTGTCTCCATGTCAGCGAAGACGACTAAGACCCCTCTCCACGCTGATATCACTCAGGTATTAGTCTGTCCTTTATTTTTCCTCTCAGAGGTCCACATACATTCACTCTCATTGTCTTTAGGAGAGAGTGATGTAATTTAGAGTTTGCCTCAACTCTTAGCGTGTCCGTGTCAGCACCTAGATCTTTTAGGACTCTCTGTACACTCTGTCTTCACTAGGAAATGATTCACTTGTGCTCATAACGCACCCCGATGATCCTTCAACCTCTGGACTGTGCTCTTGGCAAACAACAACCTGAGCACATATAAGTCCCGACCCAGAGTCTCTGCACTTCTCACTGACTCTGGGTCCCCCTCATTACTAAAAGAGTCCCAAAGAATTTATTCTTTTGGAAAGACTGAATCATCACCCTCAGTCTTTCTAGGGGCAACGATAAAAGGCGACCATCACCCTTATATTAATTCACAATCAAAAGAGTCCTAGGGAGTAATCCCTCAGGAGGAGCTGGATAATCACACCCAGCTATCCCAGGGGCAGAGAAAGGCGACCATTCCCATATCATGTTTCACAATAAAAGAGTCCCAAGGAGAAATCCTTCAGGGGGAGCTGGATAATCACACCCAACTATCCTAGGGGCAGCGAACGGCGACCATTCACCTCATAACTTTCACATAAAAAGAGTCCCAAGGAGTAATCCTTACGGGGGAGCTAGATAATCACACCCAGCTATCCTAGGGGCAGCGAATGGTGATCCTTTACATATCTGTTTCACATTAAAAGAGTCCCAAGGAGAAATCCTTAGGGGGGGGGGGGGCTGGATAATCACACCCAGCTTTCCTAGGGGCAGCGAATGGCGACCCTTCAACACATCTATCTCACTTTAAAAGAGTCCCAAGGAGAAATCCTTAGGGGGGCTGGATAATCACACCCAGCTTTCCTAGGGGCAGCGACTGGCGATCTATAACTGCATTATTATTTCACAACTGGTCAACTAATAACTCTTATCACAGGCTCACAATCTTCATCAGGAGCAACTTAACAATGATGATTACTCGGTTGCTGATGACGAAACCGCTGAAGTTGCCACCATTGATATTGATGCCCTCTCAGACATTGAATCATTGCCTGATGATGAAGTCTTTGTTGTAGAAGAAGGCACCTTCACCTCTGACTTTGAGGAAATGAGCACTGATGATTACAATCTATCTTCCATTGACATGAAGACTGCCTCTGTTCCATCACTACCAAATGTTCAGGAATTGGCTGCCAGAAGGCTATGGGAACAGAGATCCTGCTTACCTACACCCATTCCATTCCCCACCTTGCCAAACGTGTTGGAACTAGGGGCCAAGCAACACTTGGAGTATTTACAATCCCGCAAGTCAGCACAAGTTCCTAGAATGCAAAATGTACAGGAATTGGCTGCTAAGGCTTTATGGCAAAAGAGAGGGGATATCAGCACCACAAAGCCCAAAACCACCAATGATGATCTCCTCTTTGAAATCCAAACCCTCACTCATGCTGCTGAGGAGCTCACCACCAATCTAGAGACTTCACTAACTTCATCAGTGGAATCCTCTATGACAGCTATGCTTCCACAACTGCTGAACGATGCTCTGAAGGCACAACTCCCTACTCTACTCAACCAGAGTCTTCAGCAGTATATACCCTCTGTTCTCACCTCAGCGGTGCAGGCAAATGTTGCAGCTATAGCTCAGGCTGCTGAACCCTCAAGGCGTCTTCTTCAGGAACTTCTCCAAGGTGAACTTAAGGAAATTTGCATATTTGTTCACAATGAGTTCCTTCGTTTCAATAAGGCAGGTTCAGGCACAGCACCTGCTGGGGCTATGCCTGAGGGGGAGAATTCTGCCTCCTCCTCTAAAGAAGATGAATCCACAGCTGAAATTCCAACACCCAAACCACTGAGATCTTTCAAATCTGCTGCTGAATCTGCGAAAGATAAGGGAAAAGGAATTGCTGTTGAGCAACCTGAGATAACCTTACACTCCCTTCAAGCTGAAGGTGGATCCACAGCAAGACCCTCCAAAAACTCTGAACTCAACAAATTTAAGAGCGCTGATGAACCACCACTCACCCCAGAGCAAGCAAAAGCCCAGATCCTTGAACATCAAAGACTGGCAAACATCAGGGCCGCTGAACTGAGAAGCAAAGAAGCCCTGGACAAGCTCTCTCCCACTGCTAAGAAAGCTCAGCTTGTCAAGCTCAAGGAAATGGAGGACAATAGGAACAACCTCTTGAAGGAATATCAAAGACTTGTCAACCAGAGAGCTGAACCCGGTCATATCACCAAGTATACTTGTT
Source organism: Glebionis coronaria (assembly GCA_025667525.1). Lineage (NCBI taxonomy): Eukaryota > Viridiplantae > Streptophyta > Magnoliopsida > Asterales > Asteraceae > Glebionis > Glebionis coronaria. The sequence continues at coordinate 402,758,542 of CM046881.1, forward strand.
TCACTGACAAAGACAAAAAGGTGGTAATGACTATTTATAGGGAAAATGATATACAGAACTACAAAGTCTCCAGTGACTTTAAACTCAGAGATCTGAGCCTCTCTGAGTGGTTGGAGTTGCTGGCTCTTGCCCAAAAGAAGACTGGGCCTGGTGCTGCCCAAATGATGAAAAACATACAAGCAAAACTTAATTGGGTAAGAGACACAGCAAAGAAGCTGAAGGCACCCCTGCCTCCTCAGCTTTCTTCTCAACCACCTCCTTAGTTGCAAAGAAAAAGGAAAACCCCAATGGGGCCTCTAATAGAAAGGCTGGTCACTGAAGACATAGTGGTTGATGGGATGCAAAGGAACTTGGTCCTTCCCAAAGAAATCACCAAACCCATAGAAGGCCAAGTATACACAGAACCTGAGGCAGGTATGGTCTTCATAAATGGCAACTGTGATTATGCTTTTCAGCGGTTGAATGAGCTACCTCTGGCTTCAACCATTCAGCTAATCAGACTCAAGCAAGGCATCCTAAGGAATTGCAAAGAAGCTGATGAGTTCGATTTTGAAATTGAACTTGTCATTAACTCTAGGAGTGACAAAGTCGAAGCCCAGAGACTCTGTGATCAAGGCCTTGATCGCTGAAGAACCTATTTATTTTTGTTTATGTTTACACCCCTGGGTGTTCTTGTAATAGACTAGGTTCATTCTATCTAATAAAACTTTGAGGTATGTTTGTTAAATTATGTGTAAGAAGAAGCTGTGTACTCACTTACAATAATTTTAGACTTAGTATAATTTATAAACAAATAGGGGGAGATTGTTGGGCCAATGAAAGTTTTAACTATGGCCCTATCTAGATTTGTTTAAATTAGACTAAGTGTTGAAAGGTCGCTGAGAAGACCAGCGACAGAAACCAGACCAGTGGAAGGCAAAGCCTCAGCTGGCACACCAGGATCATTCAAGTCAAAGACAACGTCAGAGAAGTCGAAGACAATCTGAAGTCAGACTCACCAGCGATTATGAATAGTTGGGATGTCAAAGGAATGAACTGGTTTTCAAGGATCTCTGAGTTGACAACACTCAGAGATCACTTAAGAACCCTAGAGACTTGGATTAAGCAAAGCTTATCCAACCTTTTATAGTTTAGGCGGGAGAATCTTACAAGTGTTTTGAGCGGGACAAAACAAGAGATTCAAGTCAATGCCTAGTACGACCTAGAGGGACAAAGGTGAACAGTTGGCAGAACTGTTCACCTAAAGTAGTTAAAGGCATGTCTCGATTTGGACATGCATTTAATACGTTGTACTCTTCCACTCAGAAGATGACACGTATCAACTACCCCCACTAAGGATACAACCTCGTACCACTATAAATAGGGATGAGAAAGAAGTTAAGATTCAACCCTTGTGCTTGGAATCTTAATCTAAGTTCTTTCTCCCACTAGAACCACTGAGGCCTCAGCTGTCCATCAGCGACTCGTTGGTTCTCTTGTAAACTTGAGTCTCGAATCAAGTTTACTTGTTCTAGGGTTCATTTCTTGTTGTTATTCAACAGGTGTATTCATAACACTTTGTAATACTTTGTTGATAATAGTTAATAAAGGATTACTCGTTTGAAAAGTATATCTATTGTGTGTTATTGTTTTTCGTGACTTAGTTTCAACAATAGTTGTATTTTGGGACTTTCAGTAACGATTCACAGATGACACGAATGTCTTGCTTGAAAACAGGTTCAAAATGCAGAAAAAAGTATTCAAGAGGCAGGAGATCAAGTACGTAATGCAATAGACAACCCACATTTTTATCGGTTTTTTACTATGCTCACTTTCTCACATAACCCGAGTCAACGTCATCAAACTACCCCTGTGGGACGAGCTTACCAAGAACCTTCAACAAAAGCTTTCTTGAAGTGCTCGAAAAAGCATTAATAATAGCAGTCACCTCTGTCGAATTACAAAATTCAGAGACAGAGGTACTTGTCGAACATTTAATACAACGTATAGCCTTCTTCGAACAAACAAAAAATAATCCCTTTACGATAATACATGTTCATCTTGTAGACTTGTAGCTATCTGCAACACTATTAACGCACTACTACCGATAACCAAATATCCCAGAACTTGAACAATATAGTCCGACAAATTTCCAACTTCATAGTGAGTCCGGTTTACATGTGAGGCCATTATAACCAATGTCAACACGACAAGAGATTGGTACTATTCATCATGTACTAAACCCTTTTGTACATTAAATAGTTGATCTTCTTTATTATAGGCTTATAATATATGCAGGCTATGTGCTTCATAAAAAACACGAGCGACTGGTGCGTTTGGTATTCACTGTCCCATCTTAAGTTCCAATAACAATTAATGCATGTCTAATTCCAACGGTCAAGTAATATCACGTAACAAACTACTTTCACATAATTTTAAGAGTCGAGTTAGCATGACAAAACATAGTTGATTCTTTATAACGATGAGGATGAGCAAAAATTAAAACTAAACAAAGAAGATAACATAAGGAAAATAAGTTGATACTGGTACTACAAAAAACAGTCCGAACCAACTAAAAAGCCGTCCCATCGATCCTTTTGTGCATCTCAATGAGCCATGGGAGCAACTAAATAATACAAATTGAAACCAAGAGCGACAACAAGATAACATTGAGGATCGTAGATCAATACCAAAACATTCTTAAAAACAAATGATGTGCATCAAATAAGATTTCCATGAATTTTGTGATTAAAGAGAACTGTCTATCTAACAATACTTTTGTCTTCGTTAGAATTATGCTCCATCAAAGCACAATGATTACCGATCTAAATGCTTCCTGGGAATTGATGACGCCCTTGAAAAATCATTTCCTTCCAGGATACCCTGCATCAGGTCAGATCACTTGATGGCAATCTCAGTGTATTTAAATATAGGAAACGAAAACGAGGAAGAGGAAACCAAAGGCTAAGGCTCCTAAACTAACTCAACTCGAGCTGCAACAACAAAAAGATGACCAAGAGAAACTTAAATTCCAGTTGGAGAAAGAAGATTTAATTAAACAAAAGGCTAATTACTATCGGACTGATATCGTGTTTTGGATCAGATGAGCCGAACCACTCATTTCAAGGTGAACGGGTGCATATTGGTTGGAAGGGTTAAACAAGGTTAGTATCATTCGAAAGCATTGCTTATAAATTGTTAAAGACTTTGATTCTTATTGTTGTCATGAAAAACATAATTTTATTCTTTATATTTATCTAAAACTAATATGAACGTATATCCAAGATAATTTCACCAAATATGGTCTATTATTACACGTACAAAAGCGTCATGTTAGCATGTCACACATCTATCTTACCCCCACTTTTTTCCTTCGTATTTAGAAGCTAAAGAATCCCATAGACACAAGAAAATGTAATTATAAAATTGAACCACATAATTTAATTAAGAATATGTAGTAGTGAGATGATAAGGAATTGAAGGTGGATGTCTACGGAATATCAAACTGAATTTGGTTCAGGGGAGCTCATATAGAAGCTGCAAACAGTCTTGGTTAGAATGCAAAGGTAAGAACGCAAATAAAAATATGACAACGAGCATTAACCATTACGATATTTACAACATAAAATGACGCTAACATTTCAATATGGCCACATTCTTGGTTCATCTATCTGTGTATCTGGCTTTCTGAATGCATGTTTCACTATTACAATATTGGACTTCTGACCAAATCCATGTCATATTTAGTTATTTTGTGATGGCCCATTATTTTCCATTATTGTCAAACAGCTGAAACCTTGGAGCAGGTTGAAGGGCTGTTGTCTGATTAGAGGTTACAAATCTTGCCCATTTTGTTAGATATAAGCATTTTTTTTACACTTTTCAAAAAAAGATAAGGCATTTTTTTTCATTCATTATTGTTGATGGGCTAAACGAGTGCATATGTAAGACACTAAATGGGCTTAACGGGCGTATGTGAAATACTAATTATGCAATCGGCGAATCTTCTATATTTATTTTTTTATCCCCGACCTTTAAATAAGTATTATTATTATATTTTTTTAAAAAGTATTATTATTTTTTATTTCTACGCTTTTTTTATATATTTTTTTCCATTTTAGCTTTCGCTCGTTTCGTCCGCCCGTTTAGCCCGTGCTCATTTAGCTCGCGCCCGTTTAGCCCGCCGTCCGTTTAGCTTTGCGGATCGTGCCGGCCCGTCTGCCCGTTTTGCCACCACCATGTCCGATACAAGCTTTGGTCCTCTTATGGCACCCGCTTTAAGAAAGAAAGGTTAATGGGTTACATATTTTTGAGATCTTTTTCGTCAAGACGCTTTTTAGTGTTTATGTGTATTTGAATTGTGTCACTAGCTGCGATGCTTTTTTAGGAAAACTATATGTATCGTATAACGACCTTATGATCACATTAGGAAGACAGTTTCGTCTTGCATCTATTTGAATTCTATAACTCTTGTCAACCTTATCAAGATGAACTGATTGAATAAATAAATAATTCTATGTCTTAAACAATCACATATGTGTCATACATATCTATAACCTCAAGCATAGCTTCTCTTTTGGTTATATTACAATCCAATTTCGGATAGAGTGAACGGACCAGTTTGACAAATTTTATGGTACATGTCATATTTACATAGATTTTATGTAGATTATCAGATTTCGGGTATTTTCATCCATGAGATTTAGAACAAACTTGCAAAAATAATGAAGCAATATGTTAAGCAAAGTGGATTGAAAAAATAATACACGATTAGAGGATACATTTGCATTGTATAATAAATCACTTCTCAATTTTTTTCACATGTAATTAACAAAGTTGAGATCATTGTAAACCCCTTTTTTAGCATAAATCACATCAACCAATCACATATACTCAAGCTAATTTTTCATTTTTTTCTTAAAAATTAAATATCTTATAAACGTTAATCGTTAAGTGACAAAAATACACCATTACAACGAGAATTAAATCATTTTTCTAACAATGGGCACACACATATATACTTTCGACGGATTTTCTTTCCTGAGAAAATCATATATGATTCGTATCACGGATCATATATGATTTATAATATAACTAATTGAAAAACTTTATGTTTAACCATGATTTATAATTGATTGTAAAAAAAAATCATTTTTTACTACTTATGTTTTGTATTGCGTAAAAATTAATGGTTTATGAGATATTTAATTTTTAAAAATTCGATTATTTATAAGCCAAACCTATCTATTCGCCAACCCCACGCGAAACATTATAAAAATTTGAATTAATCTCAATATATGCGATATTAATTATATGTAACACTGACAAGAGGAAAAACACACTAATGAAGAACCCATCTTATATATAAAAATTCAATCATTAAAACTGAACAACAAACCTTCTTTCAAAAAGAAAATTTCTAAATTACATAATATATAAAAAAATGTTGTTTTCAAAAATATATATAAGAACAAACACACATCCTCGCGTCGAAACATTAACATGCAACAAAATCCGTGCATTAGGTGGGCCAAACCCAAACACAATCAAATGTTAGATTTCTTCAAACAAAAAACAATCATGTCAGACAAAACCTTACATGTCCAACTCCAACCAATATGACTGATCTACCAACGTTGTTAAAAAAACATACGAGCCGAACTCGCCCGTTGGGCGGGTTACGCAACTATATATATATATATATATATATATATATATATATATATATATATATATATATATATATATATATATATATATATATATATATATATATATATATATATATATATATATATATATATATATATATATATATATATATATATATATATATATATATATATATATATATATATATATATATATATATATATATATATATATATATATATATATATATATATATATATATATATATATATATATATATATATATGTATATATATATATATATATATATATATATATATATATATATATATATATATATATATATATATATATATATATATATATATATATATATATATATATATATATATATATATATATATATACATATATGTTGACCCAGGTTTGTAAGACTAAGCTGTTTGTTTGTGACAAAAATATATTTGACGTGATTCAGACTTCGTAAGCCAAGGTGAGTTTATAGCCTCACTTTTAAATCTTCTCAATGATTTGAAAACCCATGAGGGGGATATATGCTAAAACTGGAATACATGTGTTTTTGAACTGTATGCTTTTACTGAAATATGTTATTGCACGAGTGCCCAAACTGTTACTTAAATTTCATAAGTCATTGAACACTTTATGTGTGCGGTAATATGGTGAATAGATCTATTGGAAGTAACGAATCATGTTTGTGTTACTCGTTCTGTGGGTAATCGAGCACACTTTATTATAACTAATGGGTAATCTGCACCTGTAGTTTAATTGTCATGACAATATGTCATGATGGTCACTTCGGTGAATTCTCGTTAGTTTTGATGTTATGAACTTAGTGCAAAAAAAATTGTTTATGTGAGCAAATATTAATGTAGCTCGAGGTTGTAGGCATGTATTCCAAATGGTTATTCCAAACCTATGAATTCACTCAACCTTTGTGATGACTTGTAAGCATATATTTCAGGAATTTATGACTGATAGCATGGATAAGCACAAGGATGGCATGAAGATGCACGATCTTGAAATTATACAGATTTTTGGGACCTCATATTATAAAACTCTGATTTTGAAATGATATATAAAGAAAGTTGATTTCATCACTCTTTTGAGCTGTTTTCTATCATTATGACTTGTGTTCCACGAAGTAATACCCCAGATTAGCTTCTGTTGCTATAAGGTAAAATATGGGTGTTACAAAAGGCCTAAAAATGGTATTGGAAAAATTAAATTTTGCTTTGGTTTTCCCGCCAAAATTTTTTGTTGGTAAACTATGTTACAAAACTAGTCTAGATATTGGCTACGTCTAAAAATTTGCCGAACTAAAATTTGGCAAACTCATGAACTCGGATTAATCAAGAAATCACAATCTTGGAGTAATCATGTATCACGATTTTGGAATATTGGTTTTTGCACGATTTCAGAATATCTCAGACGTTGCAATTTCGGAATACCAATTCGGAATACCGATTCGGAATACCAATTCGGACTACCAATTTGGAATACCAATTCGGACTACCAATTCGGTATACCAATTCGGAATACCAATTCGGAATACCACTTGGAATACCAATTCGGAATACCAATTCGGAATACCAATTCGGAATACCAATTCGAAATACCAATTCGGAATACCAATTCGGAATAATTAGGGTTTACCAATTCATAATATTTTCGAAAATGACCAATTCAGAATAATTAGGGTTTAGACCATTTCGGAATATTTTCAACTAAGGCAATGATTTCTCAAAAGGTAACGATTTCAAGGTATTCAGACAAAACAAGTTGTACTTCTTCGATTTATAGCATCATAGGGACAATTAAAACGCAACCTTTTTTATTTTTAAGCCGAAATTTTTTTTAATCAAGAAAATAGTACAAAAACTCATTTTTGATTAAAAACCTTAAAAAATGATGATTTTGAGTGGAAAAAACAAAATCTTCTTATACTTATAGCTTATTAAGATGTTAATAAACAAGAAAATAACAAGTCTTTTCAAATCCAAGCCTAAAATTTTCTTCGTGACCTTTAAAAAAACCTTATAAAACTCACAAAAATCAATAAATACACCACAAGCCAATCACGAATCTACCCGTGGCGAATGATACCAATTGTTGTCCTCATATTTTATCACTTCACCATGATTGATTCTTAGAAAATAGATGGAAAAGAGAAAGATAAGAGATGAAGTTAGAGAGAAAGTAGAGAGACAAAGTGTGTGAAACTTTAGGAATATTAGATTAAGAATGAAATCACCAACCCTCTCCTAACATGCTAGGAGAGGTATATATAGCCAAGCTTACATGTAGCATAATGGGATACATTATTTTATGGGTCGGGCTTGAATAAATGCTTAGTACCTTGAAAGAGGCCTTTTAAGCTAGCCATCAAGCCCGTATAATTCGAATAACCTACTGCCTGTTACAACGTTCTAATAATCGATACATAATAAACCTATGACCGAACATTCTTGTTTGACTCAATATTTTGAGGCTAACAATAACGATTACAAGTAATAACCTAGGCGTGTTTACAAAGCAAACCACACACCTAGAACGCACGACGCACGCTTTAGGACTACATTGTGAATAATGGGATGAATAAAACCTATGGAAGGTGTATGTTTATATACTACACATAACCCTTCTTACAAGAAATCTAATTACACTAGGAGTCCTTCCATATTTTTTACTTTACACCTCTTACTTGTATAGAAGTCTCCATATTCTTGTAATTCTTGATATTTTCATATAAGTCCTCTTTTTTCATTATATTATGTTTTGTCTCATTAAATCTAATATCCAACACATATCTCTAAGTTCGTAGTACATCTTGTCGGATCCAAGATGTACCGAATACTTAAACTTATGCGCTTCATCCATTACCTTAGTACTTACATCTCCTACTAATGGAACCCATATACGATCCATGTAGTAATAACTCTTATCGGCTTTCTTCTCCATTTGTTGATATGTTCCCTTACATCCTTTTTCTTTGATATCCTCTTCCTTAAATACTTCACTTTGAACAAGGAATATCAATTATCTCACTCTAGTTTTTATCATCACGGCCATCACTCTCACACATCGAGGCTTCACTCTTTCTTTCCTACATAAGGCATCGACCCTCTTTCTTTCCTACATAAGGCATCGACCACTACGTTAGCGTTACCATGATGATACTTAATCTCACACTCTTAATCTCTAAATGGATCCAACCTCCTCCCTTGTCGCATATTCAATTCCTTTTGATCGAATATGTGTTGAAGACTCTTATGATCAGTATAGATAACGCTCTTTGTTCTATAAAGGTAATATTTCCATATCTTAAATACAAACACAGTGGCTCCAATTCCAAATCATGGGTCGTGTAATTATTCTCATGCACTTTCAATTGTCTTGATGCGTAGGTGATTACTTAATACCTTTGCATAAGAACACATCCTAATCCTAATTCGACGCATCACAGTAGACTACAAAGTCTTTAATTCCATTGTGCAATGAAAATTTTGATGCGTTGCAAAATTTATCCTTCAATGTTTGGAAAGCTTCCTGTTTAGCTCCTCATCACTCGTACTTATGAGATGTAAGCGGTTTGGCGATTTTAGAGAAGTTCTCTATAAATCGTCGATAATAACCAGCTAGTCCTAAAAATGATCGTACTTTAGTAGGCGTCGTTGGTGCCCTCCATTCTTTCACCGTTACTATTTTGCTTGGATCCACGTGTATTCCATCTTGGTTTACAACATGTCCAAGGAAATGTACTTCCTTCAACCAAAATTCACACTTAGAGAATTTTCCATACAATTTCTCCTTCCTTAATAACTCCAGTAGTAGCCTCAAGTTATTCTCGTGATCCTCTTTTGTCTTCATGTATACTAGGATATCGTCAATGAATACAATGACGAACTTATCCAAATACGATTTGCATACTCGATTCATCAAGTCTATGCATATTGCTGGCGCATTCGTCAGTCCGAACGGCATAACCGTAAACTCAAAGAGTCCATCTAGTTCTAAAAGCAGTCTTCAGAATGTCATCTTCGTGCACTCGTAGTTGATTATACCTAGATAGAAGATCTATCTTAGAGAAGTAACGAGCTCCTTGCAGTTGATCAAACAAATAATCTATCCTCGGAAGTGGATAACAATTCTTGATGGTCAACTTATTTAGCTCGCGATCGTCAATACACATGTGCATTTCTCCATCCTTCTTCTTCACGAATAATATGGGCGCTCCCCATGGCAAATGACTCGGTCGAATGAATCCTTTGTCTTGCAACTCTTGTAGTTGTATCGACAACTCTTGCATCTCAGTAGGCGCTAAATGATACGGTTCCTTAGTAACCGGCATTGTGTTAGGGACTAAGTCGATACAAAACTCGACTTTCCATTGCGGCGGTAAACCATTCAAATCACTCAGAAATATGTCCTCGTAATCTCTTACGATCTCGTTATCGCTTATCTTCGGTTCGTCAGACTTTGGGTTCATTAGCGTCTTAGTGTTTCCTTAACTACGCTCTCCTTGCACATAGAGTACTCTTCCTTTTTCCCACCGGTACTCTCACTATATTCTTGTGACATATGATCACGGCCTTATGGCTCGATATCCAATCCATTTCTACGATCACATCGAAACTACCATGTCCTAATGGTATTAAGTCTATGTTGAAAATTGAGTCTCCTAACTCCAGTTTACAACCTTGGTAAACCCTATCAACTTCCTCTTTCTTACCATTAGATAGTTCTATAACGTAGCCAGGGTTCACAATACTAGGATTTATATTAAGTAGGGGTGCAAACTTAAGGAATACGTACCAGTCACCACGTTAGGATCTTGAAGAGCATCAACGGCCATCCAATTGAAAGCCGTCCATTTTCCTTAATTCCTAGTCCTTTGTACATCCGTATTCCCCTCTAACGCTAGTGAGTTTCCTACTTTCTTGAGTCCTTGCTTCCAATTAGGACAAGAACTCCTCAAATGACCTCTTCCTCCATATTCATAGTAACCTCTTTACTCACCTCCTCCTTGCACCGCGCATATAGGTGTCACACGCTTACTTGATTATCTACAGTCTCTAGATATGTGACCTCTCTTCCCACAGTTGTAACACTCAGTACATAGTCCTCCTTCAACATGCATTATCTTGCACCTTGTGCACCTTGTTATGTTTCTATTCCCCCTCGAGTTGTAGCTCACATTATTCCTTCTTGGATAATTATTCCCATTACTCCCTTGTGATGGGACGCTAATAGCAAAATCTTTTCCTCCTTTTTCTTTCTTGTTGTCCTTCTCCACACCTTCAGCCTTTGCTACACTTCCATTTCCTTTCTGTTTTCACCAGTGTTAGCCAAGGTTCTACTCTTGATTTCTTCCTTAGTTAATATCCCAGCAGTAAGTATAGTAGGCGGTTGTGTTGCCCTCAACATCCTTCAAACTTGAGAGGGAAATCCAGTGATGTACCTTGTGATACGCTTTGCTTAAAGAGTTACCAAGTCTGGTACTAACTTAGCCAACTTATGAAACCTATCAGTGTATCCAGCATGATCAGAACCAACCATTTCATGGTTCCAAAACTCTACTTCCAACTTCTCCACTTCATGAATTAGGCAAAACATCAACGTCTTGAAGTTGTTCCATGCCATAGCATTAGCATTCTCCCTTCATCTTGCTTAATATTGTGTGTTCCACCATGTCAAAGCCTTCCCCACGAATGAGCTAGCCGCATACTTAACCCTTTGATTAGGTAAGCAACCACTATTGTGTATGACAGACTCCATCTTCTCAATCCATCTTGTCATAACCATTTCTTCACTGTTGCCATCATACTCCTTAGATCCACATGCTACGAAGCCTTTGTAGGTGCAACCATTATTTCCTCCACCATTACCATTGGTGTTGTTGTTGATGTTGGCAGCCACTTGACTCACGATGGTAGGGATGATATTCTAAAGTTATTTGACGATGAGTTCAACAATGTTAGGAGGGTTGTTCCGATTGCCAGGAGCCATTCCTAATAAGATTAGTATATATATATATATATATATATATATATATATATATATATATATATATATATATATATATATATATGTATTAATAGGAGTAACACGGATTTAGTATAAAGCGAATACTACAATCCCGCATTACTACGCATGCGTACAATCAGTACTACCACAAAAAATAACATGTGTATTCAATACTCAAGCTATGAGATCATACTTTCTTAGTCCACTCGTACTATAACGTACGTACAATTAAGTTGTAGACCATAATTATCAATGCTTCATACCACGCATGCACTTGCTCCTATGAAAACACATCATGATATTAATACGCCCCATCACATAAGCACATAAATCAAACTCACATTGCACGCAAGATATAAAATCACTCTGTAGAAACTAGAAGGGGGTTGAATAGTTTCTCTCGGTTAGGGACCTAAACTTATTTATGTAAAAACAAATGTATATACTATAGTCACTACCTACTAACTAACTTGAGAGGGAGAAAGAAAATAAATCATAAATTAGAAGTAAGTATTTGCTAAGTATGTCCAAAGAGAGTGCTTTGACAAGATTAACTCACAATTGGTGGAATAAAGGTAGAAAAGAAACATCCATACCAATTGTAGTTAAAACATATGTCAAAAGGTTACAAACTTAGAATTGTTAGAATCACCCAAAATAATTGTAAATTTTAACCATGATCAACTCTAAAAAATATGTGTGATAAAGAATTAGCAAAACAAGAAATAGCACACAAATCAATCATATTACAAAAATATGAACAAACATACAAAGAAAATATTCATACACAAAATATGAATATTAAAACAACAAATATTGAAAATAAACAACATAAGCATGAAATATTCTAGTAGAGATAGTCTTCCAAGATTGCTTAGGTTTTTATTTGACTCAAACAATTAGAACACAAAGTGTACTTTAATTGGTAAAATAAGACGACGAGGCATCATTCGAAGATTAGCTCGCGGGAACAAATACTTTGAGAGGAGGTCGAGTAAGAAGAAATTCAAGAAAATTTAACTTGTCATACACATGAGCAAGTTCAATTTGTTGAAATCGACAACACGCACATGAGCATCCATCATGCAAAACAAAGTCACTTGATGGGGGGACCATCAAAATAAGAATGTGGTGGTGGAGAAGGAGATTAAGGATAAGAGAGGTTTTCACAATGCCTAGTGAGGTTAGGAAAAGAAGAGAGGTCATTGATATGAGGTATGTTGCAAGGTTTAGGTGGTGGTGGAAGAGCTTCCTTTCTCTAGTAATTGGATTGATTGAGAAAGTCTCATTCCAATACTCAATAAGAGAGAAAGAAGAAGTCTTGCAAGGTTTGGGAGAAGAGGAATCATGATGATTGTGACAATCCGTCAATTTATGGTCGATATTTTATTCTCAAGTATTATTTAAAAACATTATTTTAATGTTATGTTATGAACTCACTCATTTTTGGGAAGAAATTTGGGTTTACGTCTTGAAGTAGCATCGACTACGTCTAAACCGGAGAATCTACGTTACGTGCTTACGTTACATACACCGTTTTGGTGACAATCCGATATTTCAGGAAATAAATTTATTCTTGAATATTATTTTGGAATATTAATTTGTGTTGGTTCATAAACTCACAAATTTACGAGAAGAAATTAGGACTTACGTGCATAATTTAACGTCCTTTACGACTAAACCGGAATTTGATGTGTAAACTAGGACAAGTGTCCTAGTTTATGACTATAAACTTGACACATACCAAGTGTGTTGGTGGTATGTTGGCCGTCCCATTTGTGGGGGGTGGGGAAAAAGTTGTTTTGTCTCATCCCCATTTATTTACGGGTACTCCTCGATTCTAGTTTCCTCGATTTACGTGCCCTCAGGTCGTTTTACGAAAAACCTTTATAAATTACGAATTAACGGCACAAAAAGAATCTAATAAAAATTGTCTCATAAAAAACGGAGTTCAAAAACGAAATACGTAAACCTAGGGTTTCCGGTTTAGTCGTAAAGGACGTTAAATTATGCACGTAAGTCCTAATTTCTTCTCGTAAATTTGTGAGTTTATGAACCAACAAAAACTAATATTCCAAAATAATATTCAAGAATAAATTTATTTCCTGAAATATCGGACTGTCACCAAAATGGTGTATGTAAACGTAAGCACGTAACGTAGAATTCTCCAGTTTAGACGTAGTCGATGCTACTTCAAGACGTAAACCCAAATTTCGTCCCAAAAATGAGTGAGTTCATAACATAACATTAAAATAATGTTTTTAAATAATACTTGAGAATAAAATATCGATCATAAATTGACGGATTGTCACAGCATTTACCCCTAAACAGGATCTTTGTCCTCAAAGATCAATTTATCTTACTACTCGCTTCTTATAGAGTTAGAGACACGTGGGTATTTCTTCCACATTCGATCTTTTCTCATAAGTGTAATTCATTACAATATGCGAGTTTCATCAAACATAACTACGGGAATACGATCAGACTTAATGTTGACTTACTTTCTCTATCCATGATGTTCACGGGTTTTTGATGAATGCAACTTTTCGCCGATCTAAACTTCATCAAGAAATAATCAGATTTTTCACTTGATAGACATTTTATCAAGTTCGATATACGAAACATAATTCACGCAGCCCTTGAAGTCCTAGGGTAGATCCAGCTTATATGCCTTTTAAACCAACTTTTACATTATCTCAATAGTCCCATACAACGGGGACTTATTTCCCATGATCTTTCAGATCATCAACTCACTTCTCCATGGTGAAATTTTTTAGCATAACTTCGCTACCGATCTTGCACTTCAAGATCTACATTTCATACTCACATAACCTCCTGCCCACTACCGGTAGTCAATAATCCGATCCTAATTTCAACAATCATTTCAGGTCTCACGGTTTGGGTATTTTGTAAGGTTAGGTTTGTCATCATAGGCAACCTTAAACCTAAAAGACATGTCTAACTCACAATGGGTTTATGTCGGGTATCTTCATCCCAACTCCTGCTTATAGATGCTCTCATGTCTAGGTCCACACAAGATTCGATCTCGATCCTAATACGATAATTATCAATGATAATCTCTACAAAGGAAAGCGATTATTCCGTTCATTACCAAAGGTCAATCATTCAAGCATAAAACAACACTTCTAGTGTTTTGTATCGTTACTTTACCTCGTCCCTTCGATTGGGATGGTAAACAGTACTCTCATCAAGGTTCGTTCCTAATGACTTCTGAGCAAATCTCTAGAAATTCGATGCGAAGCGAGGATCTTGATAGAGATGATCGATACATGCACACTACGTTTACACAACTCCTTTAAATACAAAGAGTCAATTTTTTCATCGAGAATCTATCATTAACGAGAATGATATTAGTAGATTTGGTCAGTCTGTCGACGATGACCCAAATCGAATCAAATTCAGATGACGACCTTTGTAATAGTTAGACGTTTACTAATGTATGAGGCGATGTCTGCCTTTATAATTTGCCATCAGTACAACTTTTTCAGATAAAGATACATTAAATCAGAAATGGCATAAATATAATACTTAAACTTATGAGATTCCAACATGACTAAATCTCAAAATCTCCATATTTAGGCAACCACAAGCGGCCTTTTAAACACTTAACGCCATTGGCTATCATTTCTAGTGGTTCACATTAGCCGCGAACCCCTTTTATTATCTATATTATCCTTTTTACAAGCATGGGCTATTTTTAAATTGTTCGGGAAAATTATTTTGCACAGTCATTACTAAGGAACACTTCATAATTGATTCTTTATCCTTTTAACATAATGCACCAGTATTTACATTCACCTCTCCTAATAAAATAAATATCATGACCACAATTCACTCAGAAATTCTTTCTTCATATTTTCTAAGTTTTAGAAATTTCCTCGGTTCGTCCAATTATAGGAAAATGTTCATATATAAATTTGAATTTAGTTAACACGATTTTTGTTGATTTATCAAAAATAATTAATACGATCCGTCAATGTTCAAAAAAAAAATTCTTTGTTTATAATTTGGTCAAAATTTTCTTAGTTGAAAAGCAAAAATTATCGTTTCAAATTCCAAGTTATGGTTTAAACGGTTTCCTCAGTCCCTCTTAGGTTGTCTTGAGGTATACACAAACATTTACCCCTAAAGGAGTTTAGTTAAATGATTTGGGTATAAGGGAATGATTCCTTAAAATTCCTTCGATAAATATTTGTCAAAACATTTTTGCACTTTCTTTTTGGTATAACCCAAAGCCTTAATGGCTCTAATCTTTGAAGAGTCAATATTGATTTTACTACCATTAATCACATGGTCAAATAATGTAAAGGATTAAGCCTTAAATCACATGTTAAATATTCAAGGTACAGGTTTTCATTGCTCGGCCAATTTAGGGCAGTCTATAAATGATTATTAACTCCTTCTTATTCTTATAAACAAACAAATGGTCCTTAATGATCACGAGCATGAATTTATCAAATTACAGCCTACACACGTGATTCACCAAATTTATGGATGCTACATGTGCATTGGTCAATCCAAACAAGATAACATGAAACTCATAATGTTCACCACGAGTTTCGTATGTAGTGATTGGAATAGATAATCTTTTTCGCGGATGAGAAGTTGATGATAACCATGCCGTGGATCAAATTTTTGAATATACACTAGAACCTTGTAAATGATCGAACAAATCTTTCATCTTGGGTAATGGATATCGATTTCGATCGTCGATTTACTTAGTTCACGGTAATCAATAAATATAAGGAATGATGACACCATAGCTCTTCATAATGACGAGCTTGGTAAAATAAAAGCTTTCTCCGACACTCTCTCAGTTGTACGATAATTATTTTAATCGGATGGTGCTGACGTACAGTGCACACGCCACAGGTGCAGCACCGGGAATATAATCAATACCAAATTCAACTTGCCTTAATGGCGAAAGTCTAGGTAATTCACCAGCAAATACCTCCTAAAGTTTCAGATAACAGAAACTGCTTTTTAATAAATCCACCTTAGGTTCCTTCTAGATTACAAGATCTATGACTAATTCATAACCATTATTGATAAAATTTCAAGTCTAAATGCAGGATATGGTCATCCATCGTGAATTATTTAGATCACTTTTGATAATCAACATCTGATCTTTTAGGGGAATTCTACTCGAGTTCCCATCAGTTAAGACAATGTCGTCATGTCATAATCAATCAATCCTTTCTACTGGCACTACCAACTTTCCAGTTTCATTACCGTTGATAAGATGTGAACTTCTCAAAAGACTAATAATAACTCATAACCCTTCACAAATTCAAGGATATCTGGATACATAGCTAACATTAAAAGAGTGAGGTCTACGCATAATCTACGCGGGAGAATTTCAAATCAAATAAAGACGAAAATATTAACGAATATGAATATATCCCACGTTTTCATGTTTGAGTACGCATTCGAAACTACTCGGATCGTTACCTAGGTCATTCAAATGAAAAGTTTAATCAAAAGAAATGATAGAAACGTCGATGCTCCCAGTCAGGTATCAACACTCGGTAATTAGATACTTTTCCAAAGAATCTCATCATGCGAGACTTGGACAAGAAGGGGAGGTCAATTGTCAAATAAGACAATTTCCATAGATGATTAAATTCGATTTAGAAGAATAAATAGTACGGGCACATATGTAGGTGTCCCTAACAATATGTCCCTATTTTGCACTTCTTGAAGATCTCATAAAAAATCAATCTTTTACAATTACAAAAAAATGTAATGTTTATTAACAATTCCATGGTGACTACTAATCAACCTTGCATGGTCCCTTTTGAATTGTATGTAGGCGCGCAACTATATACAATTTTAGGATTAACGATGCAATACTCAGTTCGTCAAAACTTTGTCATCATGTTTAAAATATATATATATATATATTCATGCTTAATCATGAAATAAAAATCAAATGATTTTATCGAAATATTCATCACTATAAAAGCACTTCATTTACAAGATGTTTAATAAAACTCTTATTTCGATAGTAATTTCTTATAAAAACAATGAGTGATCTGCAAAAGGTGTGATGAAAAATTGTTCACCAAGAACTAACTACAATATGATAGGTAATGAGCTTAGCCAATTAATCATGAGGTTCATGACCTCGATGACACTCAAAAAGAATAATCCACAACGTAACTCAAATCGAGATGAGTACTTGTTCAATGGTTGCATAACTAATGCAAACATTAGGATGAAGCAATAAAATATAGATAACATCGATACATGTAGGATTTAGCAATCAAAGGTAGTCTTTTTCATTAATCACAAACAAGTCAAATTTATACCGTAACACATTACGTGTTGCCATGTCATACAATTCCAAAAACTCATCCTACCAACTGATGTCTCAGTTAAGTTAGGGATTTTAAAAGATACCACAATGAATACAAATCTACAAGAGTCATTGGGTGTTCCACATGTCCCGAAAGATCAATCGGTCCTAATTTCAGAAGAATATTACTTCGATTTATTTCTTGGACACTGGGCATCCTCGACATTGGACAATGGTCTAGGAACAACCCTTAACACGAACCAACAATCATTCAAAACCTTATAATTCAATCACATGACTTAACGACTTCCTCTTAACAATCTCATATTCCATACGAGTTAAATTTTACTTAATTCAAGTTTCAACCAACTTATACTCAATGTGATATCCTACCTCATTCTCCGATACTTTCAATCTTATTCTTAGACCTTAAAAGGGCAATAAAAGCTCGATATGAACAACATTTTAATTTCCAATCCTATAGCTCTTACAACAATAGTTATAAAATGAGTCACTAGTATGAAATGACTCACACATTCAATTAGACCTCTCGGAAAGGTACAAGTGGCATGAGGCCTTTGGGTAATGGTTCCAATGACAGCCTCAGGTGCAACATTTACCTTTTCGATTTCAATTTAAGAATTGAGTGACACCGAATCAGATGACACCTTTCTAGGTGGTAAGGTTTTGTCAAACTCCACTATATAAAGAAAGATCGTCATAACATCGATATCAGGTTTAATCTCGCCAATTCTTCTTTAATATCACAATCAACTAATATCAACATTTCTACGAATATCAACCATTTCGTTGGGACTATGAACATCCACAACTTGGTTTAGATCTAGAATAGCTAGAATTCCTACGAGAATAGATTCGTTTGATTTGCTAGGGGAGTTAGGGTTCCTTGTGACAATCTACGTCGTATAAATATCTCGTATACGTATTAAAATAGTCATCAAACAATCATGTAATCAAATTACAACATATATATATATATATATAATCCAAGTTATATATATATATTAAAATAACACTTCTCAGTCTGGCCTTGTCGGTAAATCGGGAATTCTTCGGCATCGTTATAGTCAAAAGATTTTTAGACATTTTGAGAAAAATGTTTATAGTTAAAAGATTTTGAAATATTTTATTCAAAACCTTGGTTTTAAAAATCTTTTGTTCTCTATAACGAGAGCTCTGGTACCAAACTGTAACACCCCCAAATATTCATACTTTAGTTCAGCGGAAGAGTCGTTGGTGTTACGGGATAACACATTACTCAAATCATAGACAACGCTTAAAAATTGTTTCGTTTAATAATAAATCATTTTCCATTCATAAATATCAAATTACATAGGTACCAAGTCATAGTGTTTCATACAATTTTACAAAACATTTGAATGGAAATTGTTATTTAAGTGCGGGCCATAAATTCTTGTCGTCTTCCTGAGAATTATCTTCAAGTACCTAAGATAAAACATGTTAAAAGAAAAGGTCAGCGAAAACGCCGAGTGAATTCATAGAGTTTAATAAACCATTAGTATATCACCGGTATATATAATCGTTACCGAAAATCATTTTATACAAATCTTTGTTGTAAATCATAATATAGGCTTTTACCTTCAAAACCATTATACAAACCAATGTCGTAAAAACATCATACCATACGTTTTATAACGTTGTATAGAGCTTAATAAAAACCGTTATATAAATCCAAAACACGAACATAATATCAGTAATAAGACCCCGTATTGCTAGTCAAGCAATACATTGTAATTCAATGCGTACATCAGTATTTTCGTTATTGGATTATTATAAGCCGCATGACATTGCTACCTTACTATAACAATCAACGGGTAGCTAACCCGAAATTCATTTGCCCATCTAAAATAGCGTGTCGTCACAATAATCACGCTTATATAAATCTTCTCATACATAAATTCGCTTACCAATCAATGTGGCACGACGGGGATCAACCGTTAAGGCGCGAACTGGGGTGATCTTCCCCAAATAGTACTATTATATGCATAAGCGTCTACCAAATCCCCGTAGTTCACAATTCATGCTAATGGGACTTTTAGTGACATTACCTAACTATTAATAATCCATTTCATTTCATACATCGGGTCATATAATCATTCATCGGGTCATATAATCATTCGGGTCCATATCAATAAGCAAACAATCGGGACAACTGGTGTCCTATTTTATTAAAACTAACATGTTATCTCCCTCGCGGGTTTTATAAAACATTTAAAAGAGTGCGATGCTATGAACTCACGTTGATTGGGAAAGGCGGTTATCGGCAATTTGGATGTACGGTACGTGCTTCAATCACGGAAACCTAGACAAATAATACTCGGTCTTAGACTCTTGTCCAATGACTTTATAAAAATAATGGCTATGTATATATGATGACATTATAAGTACGATGATGATCAAGTTGGATTTTATCTCTTCATACACATTATAATGTTATGTGTTAGTCAATTTAGACTAGTTATACTAGTTTCCATCCATTTACATATTAAGGCCCAATAAGCCCAATACATTATATTAGCCCATTTTATACTTTTAATATCAGACCTATACTCATATGTTGGGCCCAAGTGGGTTGAACCCAATGAGTAAGTCCATTAGTGTTTAACCAAACTTGTTGGGTTAATAGTCCAATAAGGCTATTTTGGCCCGTTAATGTCCATAAGTTATAAAGCTCAGGTTTTATTATTTTTTACTTGTCAAATGTACTTATACATCAGTAGATGAGTTATAAAAAGTTTACATTAGACGGGTCCGGCCGTCTAAGTTTTATTTGATGAAAGCGTTAATCTTTCGGTTTTCGCCGAAAAGACGTAAAACTTATATGTATATAGTTTTATAACTTATAAAACATATCAATTTGTAATTTTATAAAATGTTACATTTACTTATCAAAGTATATACTTATTTATAAGTATTATATAAGTTAGTGGGTTTTAGGTATACATTTTATATTAGTTTTACTTGAGTGCTAATTTTATAATATATACTTCATTTTACAAATCTGATTATGAAACTTACTTTCACCATTTTTACCATATCTTGAGTTCCACAAGGAGATAGAAGCTCATTTTTGGGCAGCACAAACTACATAATATGTGCCACAATTAACTCCTTTTAGATACTTCTCATTCATCTTCTAAATTTCTCTAATAGTTCGTCCAAGACAAACTATACAGATTTGAACCTTAATAATGTTTTGATCATATCTCACTCATTTTATGGATTCCATTGAGTGGCCAACCCTCACATATGTAAAAGTCATATATCTTACTGTATATTAAAATATCCAAGTCATTTTAACAAGTTATCATATGCCTCTTTACTGTTTTATACAACCTACAATTTTAGCCATGATTTTAACATCTTTTCATGTAGCTTTTAATCTTTTTAACCAAATTTATCAACACCAAATCCCCACATAATATATTGATCCTCATTCGTCATCATATACATATACATAAATGAAGAAAATACAAGATTACATATTCAAAATAACAAGATGATAGGAAGAGATTGATCCCCATACCAATCAAGACGCTGAAAAGATGAGATTTTGATGAACAAGGCTTGGTTCTTGTTACCAAATCTTCAACTTTAGCAAGACATCTTCTTGGGTCCTTCAAATGGATGAACATCTCCATGAAATCGGCCCTTGAAATCCATGTAAACTCCTTTATAAATGTCATGATTACCTCCAATCAACAAGGCTTCAAAAGGACATCATCTTATGCAAGATTAACATAAGATTTGTGGTTGAATTTGGATCAAATAGGGGTGTTTTTGGGAGAGAGTGGACAGCAAAGATGGAGTATAAAGAGAAAGAATGAGTTGTTTACATGTAAAATAATGGTGGTGCTAGTTTGGTGTTGGTGGTTTTTGTGTAAAATGGTTTTCGGTAACGATTATATATAACGGTGATATACTTATAGTTTATTAAACTCTATGAATTCACTCGGCGTTTTCGCTGATCTTTTCTTTTAACATGTTTTATCTTAGGTACTTGAAGGTAATTCTCGGGAAGACGACAAGAATTTATGGCACGCACTTAAATAACAATTTCCATTCAAATGTTTTGTAAAACTGTATGAAAATACTATGACTTGGGACCTATGTAATATGATATTTATGAATGGAAAATGATTTATTATTAAACGACACGATTTTTAAGCGTTGTCTATGATTTGAGTAATGTGCTATCCCGTAACACCAACGACTCTTCCGCTGAACTAAAGCATGAATATTTGGGGGTGTTACAATGATCCTTTTTCTTCTTGATCCAAACGGGTCGAACAGAGATTTTCAGTTTCTTAGAAAGATTAGAAGAAAAAGCTTTAGGTTTAGAAGGTTGTGACAAAGATATGTCAAGGTTAATATTAGAAGAAGAAGACATTGTGAGGGATGAGAAATAGAACTCCCAAAATAAGAAGATTTAAAGAAAATAGCCAAGGAAAAGAATAGAAAGAAAACCAAAAGGTTTCAAGGAATGTTTAACCAAAATAGGCAAACAAAGAATCTTGAAAAAGAATGAGGTCAAAGAAGAAAGACCAAAAACGAGCCAGAAAACAGCTTGTTGTCCGCGATTATTTAAAGGAACCTGCGGTTTAATATATATATTGAGCCGCGCGGCATTTATTGAGCCACCAACAGTGGACTTAACACAAAAATTTGATTTTTGACATTTTTGATAAAAGATAACACTTTTTCAAAATTAAGCAAATCTTGGGTTTTTACCTCTAATAGCACTAGATTAGGCTATTGTTGCAAAAAGAGCATCATACTCACAAAGAGTATCTTAACAAAGGGTGACAAAATATTTATATAACATTTTGATTCAATTTTAGTCATGTTTTTTAAGGTTATAATAGATTAAGGTTCAATTTTAATTTAAATTAAAGTTGATTAATATGAGAACACAAAGCTTCTAACACAAAACAAAGATAATCTATTACAATTATCTTCATGAAAAACTCATGAAGGAAACCAAGTTCAAGAAAGAAAAAACAACTAACTACTACAATAGCTAGCTAATCTAATTCTTGATTAAGCAATCTTCTTTGGCTTGTTTTCTTGTAAAGATATTTTTAAAAATGTCATCATTCATCTCCTAGGAGGAGGATGATTGGTGAACACGGTCAACAAGAAATCTTGTAACCTCCTATGAACTCTACATTCTTAGGTTTTGAATGATGTAGTTATTGTAGAGGCAACATGGAAAATTAGTTCCATGAGCTCCAAGAAAAGAAAACAAATAAGGATCACCAATGAGAAACGGGAACACCCAAAATTGGAGTGTTAAAAGGAGGATGAGGAGGTGGCATCGTGTCCAATGGTGATATGGGTGAGTTTGGTGAAGTGAAAGGTGAGGTTGGCAATGGGTCAACAAAGTCATTCAAAAGAGGAATGCTTTGGAGAGGTTAAGGGTTCACATCCAAGAGAGTACTTGGAGCGAAAGGTGAGGACAACTCATTCATTCTTGATTAGAATGAAGAATTGGTAGAACCGTGGGAGTGGTTAGTACCATAAGTTGAATTAGTCTTGCATGGAGCAAGCGGTGGTGAAGGTGACGAAGATATGAGAATATGAGAAATCTCATTCTTGGGTGTAAGATAAGATGTAACACCTTGTTTGGGTAGCTTAATCTTAATCTTAAGGTTTGTTTTAGTGTTTGAGTGTTTGGAAGAGTTTGAGGATCTTGTAGACACCATGGTTGTGTGTCAAGGTTTAGAAAAAGGCTTAGAGCATGAAAAATAAGAATAACCAATGGTGGTTTAAGAAGGAGATGAAACTAGCAATGTGTTAAAAATCATTTTGGTGAATAATACAATTTGCTAGGCTTAATTGGGAAAAAGGTGGTTTTTAGCAAAATTTTCATCCATGTTTACAAAGATTTAGAGGAAACAATGTAAAGTAAAGATTCTTTCGAAGTTACAACCCATGTTCACAAATATAAACCTACGGGTCGATATCACTAAGGAACCACCAGTATTTATTGAACCGCTGACAGAACCCCTTAAAAATGGGACTTCCAGCATTTTGCACAAGCCCAGATTTTAGACAAAGTTTTATTAAGCCAAAATAGATTACCAACCAAAATCTAGATAGCTAACTAACACATAATTGCACAAAAACATGTAAATCGAAAGTTCGATAACATGAGGCGGCACATTACGATTAAAATACGAGTAATCCAAACACACAGTATTAGTTAATACAAACAAAAGTCTAATGAAAGAACCAAGAGACAAGTCTAATGAAACAATCATGGTACAACCAACATCTTCTTACTCAAACTCTCTCATGAACATTTGTTCAATATGCCTAGATCCCTCACTTGAATTCTCAAGAAGACAAAGACTTTGGAAATACCGAGAATCAAGAGCAATGTCTTGAGAAGAATCGAGAGAATTAGAAAAAGATAAAAGTCATTAGAATCAAGAGAGGAGCCAAAAATGAATTGGTGCATTGATGATTGGATATTACTCGGAGAACTTATGCT
Source organism: Glebionis coronaria (assembly GCA_025667525.1). NCBI lineage: Eukaryota > Viridiplantae > Streptophyta > Magnoliopsida > Asterales > Asteraceae > Glebionis > Glebionis coronaria. The sequence goes on from CM046881.1 coordinate 402,783,075, forward strand.
GGTGTCAGTTTCAATTTTGTCTATCCAAGAAGTTGAAAGTGAAATACACCCAACATCATAAGTTTTCTCTTGATGATCATTTCCATCTTCATTAGAATCAATCCTATTCCATCTTCATTAGAATCAATCCTAGGCTCAAGTGTAAGGTTCCCTTCAATGGGAAGCATTACATGATCAACGGAGCAATAAGATGATACATTTAAAGACGAGAAATCAAGATCAACTCTTCTAAGAAAACATGTAAGAAGCATAGCAAAAGGAAGGCTAGATTTGGACTTATAGAGAACATAGTCAATTATTCTAGCTATGAAAAACGCAAGGTTGTACGAGGTGGATGTTGCAACGCAATACAACATATGCGCAAGGCATGCGGGTACGCGATTGCAATTGCCACTAAGACACATTGCATTTTCGCGAATGATTTTGGCCCATGGGATCATAAAATCATTAAGTTCGCTAGTTAGTAATTCCCAAGGAGTGAGAGCACGAATTTTTCCTTGAAAGTCACCAAGAAGTGAATGTTTACAAGGTTTAGAAATAGCTCTAGAGATGAACAAAGGAGTTGGAAGCTCGGTCACATAATGCACATCAATAGAGGCCAATTCTAAAGAGTCAATGCTACAAGCATCGGTGAACCTACATTGACCTTTATATGGCACCTTGAGAATTTGTTCAAATTCTTCAAGAGTGTATACAATGGTTTTCCCATTGATGGAAAATCTTATAGATAAACTATTATTGATGCACATTAATGAGAAGGAACTAAAGAACTCCATAAGAAATGAAGGGAATATTGGCTCATCAATGTCAAGCAAACAATCAAAGCCATAGATTTGAACATGTAGTGTGTAAGCTCAATCCCATCAAGATTTGGTGGGACAACACGTCCTTCATAAAAACAACGATTTTCTAAAGGCCAAAGAGTATTTTGAAGAGAACGCATGATTTAGAAAGAATAGGCATGTATTTTCTAGTTTTCTCATGGTCCTTTGCGAGTTTTCAATGGCATAGTAAATACCTATGTAACATAAAAATATGTCCATAATCACTCTTAGAGTGGGGTGAACGGTAAGCTGGTGGCTGGGCTGGTAGCCTTTGGCACCACCCTTTCATTGGCGCACCACTCCCTGGCTGGCGGCAAAGGGTCTCGCGCCAACCCCACCAGCCAGCGCCAAAGGATTTAACTTTTTTTAGTAATAAAAGTGGGTATTTGTGGGCCCATTATACCCCTTTGGCGCCACTTTTTCTTGTGCCAACCACTCCCCCGTAAATGTGGTGCCAAAGGATTTCTGGTGCCAAAGCCCCAAAATCCTACGTGGCGGCTTTGGCACCACTTTCTGGTGCCAACCGCTCCCAGCACTCTTATGTTACATAATAGATAAAAATCAAAATCATAAGAATGTATTTAATCAATTACTTTACTAACCAAAGGATTAGTCCTTAACATTCTTATGTCTACAATGTACCAATTTCATCTTTGACAACTACATATGAATTATGTAAAATCAAACATGAACTTGAGCATTGGTTTTTCAAATCTGTTTTTAGGTAAGCATTAACGATGCAATTACCAATGTGTTCAAGGGTTAATATAAATTCCATCATTCAACAAAAATAATTTAGTTAAAGTTTGGATTTTTTCTATAAGTGGGTTTTATTGAAATCTCAAGGAATTCAAACCTAAGGAATCATAGCATTACAAGTATGTTAACCCACATTCCTAATTAGGTTCTAATTTGATTTTAATTTTAAAAATCCCCAATTATGAAAGTAAGAACTCTAGAACAAATTGATTTAAATTGAATGAATATACTTACATTTAATTGATGTTAGAAGAAGGATGAGTGAAACCCTTGTCTTGGTGATTGGAAGCTTTTAAAAACTTGTTAATAGTGGTTTTGAGTGATATCCCATCGCTACCAAGGAGAAGGAAGGATGAGGTTTTTGAAATAATGATATTTGAACAAATTTTTTTTATCCTATGTGGGCTGCGATTCATTATTGATATTGAATCGCACGTTTAAACCGTAACAATTAATGAACCGCCAACAAAGGACTATTTTAACTAAGAAAATGAAAGAAATTTTCAAAACCAAGTTTTTCTTAAATACTTAAAATATATATCAAGCATTTTGGAAATCATTGGACCACTCCGAGACTAGCTTTTAATGACTTAATGAAGGATTACGAGTTAAATCGAAACCGAAAAGACCGAATAAAACCGATACGGAAAAACGACTACTCGTAAGAAAGGAGAAAGAAGAGAGAAACCAAGAGAAGTGAATCAAGGCTAAGTTCAATTCTCAAGATATGAATGAAAATCTTCAAGTTGTAGAAACGGAGAGCTTGTGTCATTTATAGTGGTTTAAGACGTGCCTTTCCGACGTAAGTCAAAACGGTTTTGGTAATGAACCATACCAAGCAATTTTATTATATAGAGTATGATCACTTTCAAGTAATTTTCTTAAACTTTTACAAAATATGAGCAAGAGTATTGATTCACTTTCTCTCCCACGTGATCGAACAAATATCATTGCTTAGGATTACAATAACAATATCCTTGGAATATTTCAATTCCAAATGTGTAATATCCTAACTACAACTTTGTATCTCAAAGGATTAATCAATCATCTTAGAGATGAGCTAATTTGCACATATTACACATGATATAGGGCCTACTAACCTTATAAGTTGCAAACCATACAAATCATGCTTGATACAATAAGATACTTCTAACTCACACTCCAACACCAAGTGAGTCAAGTATCCAAGACCATGAGGGTTTGAGAGGGTGAAAGAATAGAATAACATACCCCAAACAAATGTCAAGGAAAAGATGCCATGAACAAGAAAATAGTCAAGTAATGATCAATAGAATGATCAATAGGGCGTGTGGAAGGACAAAAACGTACCTTAGCCGCAAAGTGCATCCCAAGTCTTCAATGGACTAATGCAACACCCAAACTTGACCAAAGTGCATACTAAGTCTTCAAGAAATAGTATCACATACACCAATCTTGATATAATCATCCTATGATGTTGGAGATCAAAAGGAGATGAGTCTTCTAAAAGTGCAAGTATCTCAATCCACAATCAAATTAATGATTAGTCTTCATGAGTACCTACACAAAGAAAGATACAACTAGTAGATACATTTCAAGAGTAAATCTAAAATTCATATAAACTACTAATCAAGATAGGATGCAATATTACCAATTAAAAGGTATATTTTTATTGAAAAAATAGTTTTGACCAAAGAGAAACTTTATTACAACGAACCCTTCTAATTTGAGGAGACAATGGATCGATCCAAGCTTTAAAGCACAATATACTTCAAAGATCTTGAGTGACCATCGCTCTGATACCAATTGTAGAAACTATAGGGGGTGGGGTTGAATAGTTTCTCTTGGTTAGGGACCTAATTAAAAATCCTTTCAATTATGTTTGTCCCAAAATTACGTTTTACTTGAAAACTAGTTTCATAGTTGTTAGGTTCAATTCTAATGCATTAACAATCTCAAGTGACAATGAAATGCAATGTAAGAATGAAAGCATAAGTAAAGAATAAGAAAAGAAAAAACCTAAGGTACGACACCAAGATTTATAGTGGTTCGGCAATAAAGATCTCTCTTCGTTCCTACTCCACTCCTCGAGTACACCTTACTCGAGATTTACACTATATCCACAAGCTCCCTTCTTGGCGGAGAAAACCTTACAATGTTGCTTACATTATTTTCCGACACTAAGCTAAATGTCGAGACTTAATCTTAGCTAGGACCAATCTACACACGACGCCTACTTCACCATTTTCCAACACAAGGATAGATGTCGAGTTCTAATCAAAATCTAGAACCAATCTTCGTCATCCATCTTGTTTTCCGATACAATGCTAGATGTCGAGTCCTAATCCAAAGCTAGAATCAATCTTCACAACTCTTCACTTTCAAGTTTAGTGAGAACTCACAAGAAACATACACACATCACTTTGTAGTTTAGTGAGAACTAACACACAACACTTATTACAACTAAAAAAACACCTATCCGAGTATACACATGTAACTTGGATCTACACAAGACAAATCCAAGTATACACATATACAATAGATCTACACAAGACTAATCCAAGCATTCACAAATACCTTGGATCAACACAATACTAATCTGAGTATACACAAATACATTGGATTTACACAAGACTCTATTTAAACAAAATGATAAACATGACTAGATCTAAGGAAGGATGATCTTCATCAAATCTTCATCTTTAATCACATCACAAATGTGTGAGTGATCTTCTATTTGGAAAAGTAAAGAAGATGATCAAGAGGATAATCATAAGTAAACATACTTAACAAATTAAGCGATCATTTACTAATGATTGAAGAACACATAAGTAAGATAAGAAGCAAAACTGTTTGTCCAAAAAGGTTCTTGAAATATGAAAATATGATCCACTATTTATAGGAGTAAAAAACCAACAGCTGTCTGGGCGCGGTTCATTATCTAGCATGCGGTTCATTATCAATAACGAACACATAGCTATTTATGAAACCACCTAGAGTAGACTACTCTCCTTTTTGTCTTTTAGTGGGGAAATGTTATCTGAGGTAGATTTTACCTTCAAAGGATATTCCTATGGCATTTGGAATATGCCATATTCAAATTTTCATTTTCCATTTTAATAAAATATTTTCTTAAAAATAAAGTTTATAAAATATTTTGTCACATTTGTCAAAATGTGATTTTTAAGGCTAATCACTTTCTATGATCACTAAACATGATTAATATATGTTTGTGTAAGACTTAAATGATTATTACCTTGATGATAGTGTTTGTCAAATAATTCGTCTTTCGATTATCTTTGATGATAAATGTCTTTATACTTTGTCGTGATCAAAACTAAGAAAGATGAATTAACGCTAATAATGTTTTAGGCATTGGTTGCATTAACACACTTCATTCATTAATATGAAATAGTTAACATAACATTCCTAAACATAGCTCCTAACAACGAAATGAAATACATGAGGTAATGAGACAATCCTAAACTACTTTATCGATGAAAGAGTAGTCTACTCGACTCGTGTACTTGCTCCTTCTAGGAAGACTCAATATCTGATTCTGCTTATAACCATCCATTGTTGTTATCTTTGGGTTCTGGCACGACTTGATGTGCAAAACCATCATTCTTCTTTGGTTGTGGCTTTTTTTCCTTCTCACTATCAGTGTGCTCACTATGATTATCTTCCTCTTCAGTTGTGTAGTATGGCTCAAAGCTTGTAATATTCCCAAACCTATCGACTCTTCGCACTTCCTTTACTTCAACAATCTTGTCACCTTCCCTCATGAATGAGAAGTGTTCTTCCAACAAGCATACATATTGAGCAATGGGATTCCTCACTCGGCGATTAGTGTGCTTCATTCTCGATCCTTCTTCTACGTAACGATAGTTCCTAATTCCAATGGCATACATGGTTCCCCAATGGTGTTTTGCTAGGCGACATGACTCTAAGGATCACGAAAGATATAATACATCATATACTAATGACGAAGATGAAATGCGTACATAAATAAATAAACATATATATATATATATATATATATATATATATATATATATATATATATATATATATATATATATATATATATATATATATATATATATATATATATATATATATATATATATATATAACACATACACATACCATATAGTTCCTAAATGCATTTATATGGTTCCTAGGTTATAGTCTAGGTCGATGAACTTAATTCTCTATAACCATTGTCTTGATACCAATCTGTCACACCCCGCCAAGGCAGAAAACACGAGGCGTGAACAAATAGACATCATCACAACACAATGGCGTCACAATGGATAAACAAAGTCTAAAGAGGACATTCAATAAAACAAACACAACACAAACTTGTCATGATAACATCTATTCAAAATGCAACATAGAACGCTCACATAATGCAAGTCATAACATAAGTTCAACAAAAGAAAATCATAAACATAAAGCAACTTAAATGCGCATGCAATTCCTAAGGTCCAGCTAATCCATAACAACTCCATAATCAGATAGTGCGATTACCTGAAAATGATACTAAACTGTCAACACAAAGGCTGGTGAGAGTTACTAATTTAAAAGCACATTCAATTATCGCAGGCATACCAACTCATGAAAATATAAACATACTCAGTCAATCATCATATCACATGACCAATGCATGGTTATTCTCATATCATTCATATATAAACAATCATAATTATCTCTAACTATGATAAAAATTAGAAATGCGCTTAGATCCAACCATCCTGACGAAGGGTGCAAATCTTTACTCTAGGAATCGCAATTCAGACAACCCCTCACACCGCATGTGATGTTTTCGGCCGTGTCTATACCACACTCTCACACACATGTTCGCGCCTTACGATACCATTTTGCAATCGGCCAGTGTATCACATGTCATACTCATACACAATCACACATATGTTCATCTCATTTATAAAACAAGCTTAACGACGGTTTATAAAACATAACAAAATCATTTCTAGCCCAAAATATTTAAAATAAAAGAGACTTAGTAAACTCACCTCGTGCAAAGCAATCCAAAGTCTTCACACAAACACGCAAATGATCTAAAATACATATGTATTAAACATACGTTAACATTGATTTAGTATACTAACTCAACCTTAATGTAACAACCTCTATGATGGATATCTAAGTATATATCATTTTATTAACTCATTTCAGACCCTCTATGTGTTCCACACATTCGTTATAGCTTAACCTTAACCCATTCCAAATTCGTCCTGTTTTTCATGACATAAAACATTCGTAGGTAAATTACTTAAACATGTGATCGACCCCTGGAATCATTACCCAACCTTCCTATATGTCTTGATAACATATCATAATTTTTATTAAGGTCGAAACCCTAAGCAAGTTCCCTTTACGAAAGTTATTATCTCTATGTGTCCAGTTTCTGCCAGCATTTATACTCTAAAGGTTTCATGACATCAAACGACCTTATACACCTCCAATTTACTTGTAAATTGGTACGAGACTCATACAACATATAAATAAGCTTTTATTTTAATCTCAATGTCCTTTTCAGAGTTTAAGTACACGAAGTAGTCCTAAAGTTAACTTAGACACTTGCTATCCAAAAGACAATTTTGACTCCGAACCTTGCAAAAGCATTTTGACTGACTAAACGCCTGAGATAAAAGCTCTAATTACCATCATTCTCTGTATATAATTTTAGGCTTTTTAATCACCCACAAAGGTATCGTATAATCAAGTTATCATCAAAACAAGAAGACTTAAGAATCTGCCAAAATCCTAATCCGATTTTACCAATGATTAAAGCTAATCAATCATCAGTAAAGACCACCATTAATGTTAATATAAGATTTTATAAAACCCTAATTTTTAGTTATAGATTATTAAACCTAATTAATGAAAACCCTAATTAGATTAACCATCAATAAGATCATTACATAATTAAATTAACAAGAACACGATTAATGAATATATCTTTGAAAACCCTAAAAGTGTTTGGGTTTTTTCCTTCCCCTTTGGTTCGTCCGATCGGTCAAGAGAAGAGGGAGAGAAAAGTTATTTTTGTTATTATAAAAACTCTTTATATGGTTAAGATAATTACCAATTACAATTTGAGTTGAACTAGATTTGACTCCCCATTGTCTTGCTCTTGCCGCGGCCGACTACACCCCTTACAACCAAAATCTTACAAATTTGACCCTCTAATATTATACCTCGTGTTTAGTACTCGTTTTAGGTCCTGAGGTGTAAACCTCAAGCGTTAAACCTAAAATCTTCGACTTTCTAATAAAGTTTCTATCAAACTTTCATTTCCTAAAGTTTCTATAAATATTAAGTTTCTCAAAAACTTAATAAATACATATGTATTTATAGAATGAATATATATCATACGTAATACGTACACACAAGTTACATAACCTATAAAAGCATTAAAAACAAACGTCAATGTGATCTCATATCATCACATTTCATCACCAGTGGTACTCCGATCCGTAATCATGGACTTCAATCTCGCAAGATTATCGTTTCAAACACACATAACACACAAAACATATTTCATAGCATATGTAACGACGTCTTCTAGGTTAGAACTAACCTTCCAAAAACCACAGTTGTCACACAAACCTTACAAACCTTTATAACCCAATCATACATAAAAACCACTACAATCAAACCAAATCCGTAAGCCTCCTAAATTTCTCACCCATTTCAACACTTAGAGTTCTTGATTTTGTTGAAAGAGAGGGGCGAAGTGATTGGTGGTGTTTGAAAGGATTAGATGTGTGAGGATTTATATAAATGAGAGGTTTCATCAAAGGCTGGGATGAGAGGAAGGGTTGGTATGACCAATTGACAATGGGGAGTATACTCTCCTTTCTAGCATCAACGGCTCCCAATGATGATGTATGTTTAAAAAATAACCCTCCATCAACTGTGTTTTTTTTCAAGAATGGATCAACGGTTCTAATCACGCAAGTTTCTCCTCAAACACACAAAGAAATTTTTAAACATATTTTAGGGTGCGTTGATTTTCGTGATGCTGCCCTATTACAAGTGTTATAATGTGAGTTATGGTAAGTGAGTGATTATTCCTATGGGTGAAAGGTGAGTGTCAATGAGTATAAGATGACAATGAGGTGGATTATGAGTTTGGTTCATCGACTTCATCTAGCCTAAATTGAAGACAAGTTTAAACTAAATACTTTTGCTTAATAAGAATACATTTGATAAACTTTACCAGAGATCAACCGTAATGGTGAAAATCTATTTATTAGAGGTGTTCCTCCTCGTGGGTCAATGACTTATGTTCGACTTGAGATGGTTGTAATATATGATGTGCATGTATGGATTTGAAATTCAAAAAGAAAGTGAAGTTAGTTAGAGTTTTCCTTTATCATTAATTGCATGAAATATGACCCCTAGATGTTTTCTAAAATTTGCGTGACACTTTTTTATTTCGGGGGTTTTAGAATATTAGCAATGAGGTGTAACAATATGATTTGTCATGAAACAAAAAGTTAATGAAGACAGAAGGCAATAATTAGTCCATATACTTTGCCACATTATTAGGTAAAAGTTTCTTTGTAAACATTACATTATTATGTAAAAGTTAGTGAAAATCTCAATTATATATTTCTCAATAGTAGAATCATGAAAAAAATTATTTAACAAATAGACTTTTAAACAGTAGAAACATGAAAAAAAATATGTAACAAAAGGGCAAATATGTTTGGTTGTATCAAAGCTTCTAAGATATCGATTTAATTTTTATGATTTTTTGACTTTACTATCTCATTAAGCGAAAACGAATCAAGTTTTGATAGGATCTTAAATGGCCGTATGATCTTGATCTTATCATAAGATTGTAGATCTGATTCGATCATATTTCGCTTAAATTAACTAACTAACTGACTACAAATGAATGTTTATTTGTTTGAGTAAAAGAATAAAGCAAACGTGAACTATTATACAATAATTCTTTTATGAGAGCTATATATCTTAAACATCGTCCTTAATCCCCCAATTGCATAAGTAATGCTACTATTATTATATTTTAAAAAACGCGTTGCATATTTATATTATTGTAACTTTCAAAACTCTTATTAATTTATAAGCTTGTTATACGATCAACTTTTTATACCAATAACAAGACAAATAAGACTTTTGAGCGTTTAAATAGAATCTGTTGATCTAAATCTAATCTTATAATCTCGGTCTTGCAAAAACAAAAATGATTAAAATCAGAATCTTTATTTTATCGCTGTTAGTTTGCAATATTTCTTTTGTTATCGTTATTTTTGACTTTGGATAACACTTGAATTACTTTTAAATTATCACCACAAGTTGGAGTCTTGGGCTCCATCACAACTGTGGTTCCATCATGTTATATACTTTAAACACCCACCACAGATTGGGCTCCAATACTAAAAGCAATCTGAATCTAATCTTGAAGTTTCGTAGCTTACCCTTTAATCAATCTGCATACGTACGTAGATATAAAGATGAATGTACTTTTACTAGAAGTTTGTTTAAAAGAAAATCCGGTCATTCGATTGATCAAATGAATATTAGACACCTCACGTTTTGCGGCGGGAATTAAAGCATCAGATCTTTGTAGCATGTCTAAATAAAATGCCAGGAAACTATTTTTTGAAAAATGTTTCATAACTAAAAAATATCAAATGGCGGCAAAGTAACAAATGAGGCCTAAGTGCTTAAATAAATATTTTTCTGATGAGTAGGATTTGCGACTAGGAGCCCTAGAAGTTTAAAACCCATAATATTCTTCAGTTCTTCTATGTTACCCGCAAAGCCTTTTATTTTAAAACTAAGTATCGTACTTTAAAATGCGCCGACAGGTACTCATTGACTAACTTTTTTCAATTAAATTAATGTTAAAATGTAAAAATTTGTACAAAACAAATCAAACTCGCTAAAAAAAATCATAAAAATGTGTGTTGAATTGAAAGGCACAAATTTATTGAAAATATGATAAAATTAGACGGTAAAAATATAGATATGATTTCTTAATATGTTAATAAAATGTTAGAATAGTTGTTACAAAAGAATTGAATGATTAAAATTACACTTTATATTTGTATATAAATGATCTAATAGTTGAAATTAATCATATTAATATAATTTAATTTTTCATTTATAATTAGGTTTTTAGTTAGAATATCAATACACAACTTCTGTACATAATGTATATGATTTAAGTTTATTTGGATACTATAATTTTCTTTTGATATAAGTGGACTCATTCCCACCATCTATCTTATTTTAATTTAATGGATAAGATTAAACACAAAATATATTTTCACCATCTTTTTTCAAACATTAATATCTCTTAAACTGTTAATCGTTATGCGAAAAAAACATACCGTTACGAAGAGCATTTAATTATCTTTCTATAAATATGATATATGATAAACTTTCGAAAAAAATAATTTCTTCATTTTTTTCACATTTTCGAAAATTATCATATATGATACTAATATCATATATGATGTAACACCCGTATCATATATGATATGACCTATCATATATGATAGAAACCAATATTATATATGATTTAACGATGTTATTATATATGATAAAACAGTATTACCATATATGATATTTCACGTAAATTTTAAAAAGAAGAAAAAAACGAATTTATTTTTTTTCGAAAGTATATCATATTACATATTGGTAGAAAGATAATTAAACGCTCGTCACGATGGTATCATTATTTTCGTTTAACACTTAACGGTTTAAAAGATATTTAAATTCTAAGAAATAAGTAAAAAAATAAAGTATATTTAATCTTATTCATTGGATAAAAATGAAATAAATGGTAGAGATGGGTCCTCTTATATCGAAGAAAAAGTATAATATCCAAAATAACTCTTCTCCATCTATTGATATATTATTTCAAATTTGTTGTAAAATATTAAAAAGTCAATGTTCAAGAATTTCCGTTACCCCCAAAGACTGCACTTATGATAGGCCCATAGTTACTTATGATATACAGCCTTTGGGCCATTTAGCCGTCCGGGTTATGCATATTGTATATATTTTCAGTAGACGTTTAATAAAATTATGGGATTAACTTAAGCCTTAAAAGAATTTTTTTTAATTTTTTTTAGAATGAAAAATGTTAGTGGTTAGTGGGTCGAGTCGTGTAATGACATTCAAATGGCAGAATGTTTTCTTCGAACCCTCGCCTATTTATGTTAAACTTTTTATCCGCTTCGCCTGAGAGGAAAACCTTTGGAAAGTCTTGAACCAAATACTTCCAGAGAACCTCTCCCAAAGAAACCACATAATGGAACATTGGTTGTCAACTAAGCTAAGTCAGTTAGTTACCTTAAAAGAATTTCTTACAAAAAAAAAGTTAGGAATCCTACTCAACCCTTTCTTTTAGTGTGTTTTTTATTTTTCTTTTGTATTATTTTTTTAAGAACGACAAATGTTAGTGGTTAGTTGGTCGAGTCGTGCAATGACATCCAAGCAGTATAATATCATCTTCGAACTCTCGTTTAGTTATGTGAAACTCCTTATCCGCTTCGCCTGAGAGGAAAAGTGTTTGGCAAGTCTTGAACCCAAGACTTCAAAGGAACCTAGGAAACCACTTAGTGGAACCTTGGTAGCCAACTGAGCCAAGCCAGTTTGTTTGCTTTACTTTACGTTAACTAGTGTTAATGCTTTTGCATGTACGGAATTTGAACATAAAAGATAAATTAAGAAAAAATTTCGTTATCGTGATTTTATGTATATTATACATGTTTTTTAAGAATATCTAATGGATATGTTTGATTATGTTCTTGTTTTACTGTGCACCGTGTAAATTAATATAAACTCACCTCAATTATTATTTTCGAATATAATACTCTTTTTACTTTCAATAATTTTATTATTAATAGTTTTATATTAATTATTAATCAACAAACAATTTACATCAACCTTACACGTAAACGATTTATAAATTCATGATTTTATGCAAAATATTATATTATAAAACAATATTAAAATTTTAATAATTAAATAGTTACGATACTTATGTAACCACGAGTTTTACATGATTTTTCATTACGTTACAATACTAACTGATATTTTGTATAAATATTTGTTGCATAAAGGGTTTGACTTTGTTTAACTGAAATGTTAACTATCCTTTTCTATACATTGTGTGTTTAGTAACACAAACGACATTGAAAAACTATATGTTGTTGTAATATGTAGAATCCCGTCTATTTATTTCCATCTCATGCTGATGTTTGAGTTCCTGCTTTCATTTTGATATTTATATTCATGTTAATAATAATTTACGTAGATTGCATTGCTTGACTTTGTTAAGTGACAAAATAGAAATAGACAATAATTTGTGTTTTTATTTGAATATTTATTATCATGATATATGTTGTATTTATAAAATATAAAGTTTAAAGGGTATAAAGTTAAGGGAGTATTTTGTTTATTTTCAAAAGTTACAAAAAAATATGAAAATTTATAAGTGAGGATTTGCTTTTTAGTAATCCGGTGGTCTAGGTGGGTGGTGGAAGGTGGAAGCCATGGATGAGTTGAGAGAAAGAGAGGTTGTGTGTGAAATAAGAAAAAGTGTATTAAAACAAGAAATGAAACACAATCAACACCCCTCCTTGGAAGCCTTGAAGGGGTATATATAGTCACACACGACACTTAAACTATACAGCGTTTCCTAGTCTAGTCTATGCGTGTGTGACTATGATAACTAATGAGAATTCTTAAATGTCGTCACATAAAGTGAATTTCCAACAATCTTCCCCCATGGGACGACGTGTAGAATTCCTTACAATATTTTTCCTAACAAGTACATAATGATTAAGAACAAAAGCTTCCATGAAGCGTCCAATGCTGATGATGTATTCTGAGGCCTTTGACTTCAAGTCTTCACTTCAAAACGACTCATCTTTAAAGTAACTTGTAGTAGAAATACTGTAACGGCACGAGCTAAGTAATCCATATACTTCTGGTTAAGGAGAAGCTTCTGAATTAACTTCCCCCTAATTCATGCCACATAAACTTGATGTAGAAGCTTTTAAATAGCTTCCCCCTAAACCGACAATCCTCGTAAGAAACTCAAAGCTTTCAATAAAGCTTAGAATGATTAAGTGCACAACGGAATTTAACAAGCAAATCCCATAATATAACATGATAACGTTGCTAAGAGGGATTGAAAGTTTGGGGCACACCAAGTAGATCAACAACTTCTCTTCTCACGCTTGAATAATTCTTCTGAATTTTTCTTCCCCCTGAGAGTTCAAGTTAAGCATACTAGAAGAATCAAGACATTTCTTCCCCCACATAGTTGAAGAAAATAAATCAATCCCAAGTATGAAGCTCAAATACTGAAGTAGACACTTTATCCTATTCATGAAGCTGTCATCGTAAGACCAGAGTCAATTAAGTCCCGGAAATGCACATATCTTCTTCCGGAGATGCACCAGAGTCAATTAAGTCCCGGAAGTGCATATCTCTCCATATAGGATAATGATGATAAATAATTGCAACAACAAAACAATTAAACATCGAATCAGTAGTGTAACGTTTAGAGATTGATAACGCCACGAGTTAAAACACTGATTTTCTCTGCGGTTATGACAAATGTCATCCCGAAATGTCGTCAAATTAAAAGAAGGTATGAAATTCATCACGTGTACTCGTTGTGCGTTCAATGTGTCTTCTTCTTCCTCCTTGATGGTTACGAAACTCGGAACCATCAATAAATCGTACACACATGTACCTGAAATCTCGTGAGAATAATAAATACGCTGAATTATATATTTTGTGAGAATCAGCTGTTGATTGAAAATCTCTACACATAAACTCTCCATGGCCATCTTTACCAACCCCTTTGTAGGCAATTTGAAGTGACCACTAATAAAATGAACCGGATACATCAAACGTGAAACTGAATAAGAATCATTCGATCTTGTGACTTAAGCTTGCACTATTGTTGAATGAGGAACGGTGGAGAAATCTCTAAGTACCCAATGCATAACGGAAGAAGTCTATAAGCACAACACCTCTTGAAATTATCCACGTCAACTAAGCGCGTGACACTGAGTACAACAATGTAACCCCTTTAAGTGATAGTTATCCGAGTCATCAACCAACCACCCCGAACCCGAAAACTGGATAAACAAGTCTTCATTCTAAGATTAAGCACGAGCAAGTTATCTTTCAAAGATAAAATAAATACACGCCTTCGAAAAATCCGTCTTCAACTTCACATAATTAATACCCGATCCAAAAAAATCTGTAGTCACTAAAAATATACCCATTTTTCTTCGGTCTCGTCAAAATAAATTTTTGTCACGTTGTCTCATCATTTATTCTCAACACTTTATCACGTCACATTGTCTTGTCACTATGTCGCATCGAAGTCCAATTATATATAATATAACAAAATTTGTTTGAATTTAATCATTGAACACAAAGTTTATAATAAACTTGTGTAAAATAATGTAAATTGATCACATAAATTTTTTTTTTGTTATAACAAATTTAGTTATTTGTCACATTCAAATTTCACTTGAAATGCAAAATTGTAGACAAAAACTAACGTGGCCCAAGCCACAAACCCGTCACTTTGGCCCATTTGAAGCAATGAATGGTTAGCCCAAAGAATTGTGTAAACTCGTTGCTGATCAATCCCACGTTTGGGATATAAACAACACAATAACCTAAGTTTAGTCTCACACCAACCCTAATCACATTTTATCAAAACCTCCGCCCCCCATTACTCTCAAACCAAACTCACATCTCACCTAAACTTCATCTCCATTCATCAAACTTAATAAACGCATCAAACTAATCATCATCTCATTCCAATCTCACGAAATCATTTCATTCTAATCTCACGAAATCCATAAATAACAACTAATCATCATCTCAAACCAAACTGAGATAATCACACAAATCATCCTTATATATCCATGAAACAATTACGCATGATTACTTTTACACCACCATTTTTATGCTAAGCACAGTGTATTTCGATACGAAATTTTCTTCAAGATCAATAAAATGATCTCGGGTAGGTGTAACAATGATGTTTTGATTTTGTTTTCATGTTTCAAAGCGAAGCAATGAGATGATTATAACAATAAACTGTTATGAATCATTCATTATATTTCGAAAATTAATCAAGAGGCTTAGCTTCACATAGATCAATGATGATGTTTGTTTTTGTGTTTAATTGATCTTGGATTGCATGTGAGAAACACGAAACGGATCTCTGAGATTTTTTTTATAATTAAATTTCGATCTTCGAGTCTAGATGGGATTAGGAGACGAAGGGATTAGGATTAGATAAGTATGTTGGATTTGTTGAGGAGTTATAAGGGAAATGAGTTAAATTGGTTCAGGTCAAGTTTTTGGTTATCTGGTTTTATAAAAATAGTCGCAATGGTTTCTTCATAACTGCATCGCAATGTTAAAATTAAAACCCATCGCAATGTTTAATCTGTTTCTTCCATCGAAATGCATCCGTCGGAATGCATCCGTCGGAATGCATCCGTCGGAATGCATCCGTCAGAATGCATCGAATGTGATCTATCGGAATATTCGATCGCAATGTAGAAACCCTTGGTTTTTGCGATCGCAATATTCCGATCGGAATGTGAATCTGAAATCTTATCCATATGTTACTTTTTCCGTTTTTCCAGGATGTAGCTTTTTCTTCATCTGATATTCATCTTCATAAGATTACCAGAAAACACATGTAAACAAGATCTTAAAGCAATCAAGATTTTGAAAAACACAGATATCGTAAACTGTGGATACCATATACAAGAAAAAAAATTGCAGGTTTTGACTTTTGACCAGGAAACTGTGGATACCAGATATCGCAAACTGTGGATACCAGACCATTGGGACAACAAAATGTGACAAGTTGTGATATGACCAGATTGTGACAAAAGAAAAACTATGACAAAAACGTGACCAAATTTTTTACTGTTTGGACAACAAACAAGAACGTAGTGAAAAAAAAATAGAACAGATTCGAGACCAAAAAAATAGCAATTGTTGGAAATTCACTTTATGTGACGACATTTAAGAATTCCCATTAGTTATCATAGTCACACACGCATAGACTAGACTAGGAAACGCTGCATAGTTTAAGTGTCGTGTGTGACTATATATATCCCTCCAAGGCTTCCAAGGAGGGGTGTTGATTGTGTTTCATTTCTTGTTTTAATACACTTTTTCTTATTTCACACACAACCTCTCTTTCTCTCAACTCATCCATGGCTTCCACCTTCACCACCCACCTAGACCACCGGATTACTAAAACGCAAATCTACAATTGGTATCAAGAGCATGGGATGAGATATAGGTTGGTTTTCGTGTTGTGTATGCTTTCTTAAGCATTTCGTAGCTTTTGAGTTCTTTTAGCCGAAAACATCAAAAAAATTTTTGTGTTTGTTTGTGATTTCAAGTCGTATAACTTATTCAATCGTGTTGTAGTGTTTTTGGTATCTTGGTTTTGGTTAAAACACAACATTTCTTGGATCAAACGTTCAAAACTATCTTGTTGTTCTTCATTCTGAAATTCCAGCAAAGATCACCATCGGAAAGTACAAGTGAGAGTGATTTGATCGCAATAACCAGCTGGTTCTACTTTGCGATCACTGTATTATGATACCTTATTCCGATCTGGACATTCCGATCGTACATTGCGATCTGGGATTCCGACAGGTTTAAGGGATATTTGAGTCGTTACTCTGCCAAATTTGTTTCAGCCATATTCCGATCTGAGCATTCCGACGGTACATTGCGATCTAAGCCTTCCGACAGGTTTACATTGCGATCTAAGCATTCAGATAGTGTGACATTCCGATCTAGACATTCCGATACCAGCAACATTCCGACAGGTTTACATTGCGATCTAAGCATTCAGATAGTGTGACATTCCGATCTAGATATTCCGATACAAGCAACATTCCGACAATTGATCATTCCGATAGAACTTGTTTTTTGGATACTTAGCGGATTTCTTCTATCTTGCATTAAATTTGGTAATTTGGTAAATTTTAAAAGCAATCACAACAAAAATATAACAACATCTTTCATTTAACAACACAAAACACATAACCTTATTTCATTGTTCGATCAAGTTTGATAATCTTTTTTCAAGGGATCATAAAATGAATTCACATTCATATATTCCGACAATGACTTCGCTTACCGATATCTCAATCATTTCGGGTACCGATACTCGCCCACCTTTGCTCATCAAAGATTTATTTGAAGCATGGCAAGGTCACATGAAAACGTACATCATGGGCAAACCCAGTGGTCGACTTATGCTTCAATCAATTGAAAAAGGTCCATTAGATTGGGGAGAGGTTACAGTCAACAATGTGACAAGGGCAAGGGAGTATCATGAGTTAACCGATGCTAACAAAATCATTGCAGATGTAGATGAAAGGGCTGTTCAGACAATTCTTCAAGCCCTTCCACCCGATATCTTTAGAATGGTAAGTGAACATAAAGTGGCAAAGGATCTTTGGGATCGACTAGCTGTTTTGTTACAAGGGACATCTCTAACTAAGCAAGAACGAGAGTGTCAATTGTATGACTTGTTTGATAGGTTTACTGATAGGTGTGTAAACACCCATCCTTTCTACCACTTAATTACAATAATAACCGAGCCAAAACGTGTATTTTATGTCTTTTATGTCGGAATTATGCGTGGTTTGTGTTTTTGTTGTGATTTAGGACGAAAAGGTGAAAAGTGGAGAAAACACGGGCATTCACGGGCATTCACGGGCTTTTATTGAAGAAAAAGATGAAAGACGGAGTCGAGAAGTCAAGAGTGCAAAAAGAACGGAAGTCCAAGACCAATTCTGAAGATTTATCGAAGAAAAAGTCAAAAGACGGAAGTTTACTTAAAGTCGAAGAACTCAAGTCTATTTTATTGAAGAATTAAAAGACGAGTTCAAAGAAATCCCGAGCCAAAAGTCATTAAAAGTCCAAGATTAAAGAAGATAAGAAGAAAAGGACTAAACATGCAATTAAAAGAAGATTAAAGAAGGAAGGACTTAATCTCGCAATTAAGAAGAAATGAAGGAGGGGAGGAAGCTTCCTAATCCTCCCCTATATATAGTTTAGTTTTAATCACTTTTCATTTTGTTGGCTAAGTGTGACAATTAGTCTTCCATTTATTTACCTTACACCTTTAATTCATGTCAATTTAAATACTTGTCAAATTTAAATACCTTGTCTTGCACATTAAATTCCTTTAATTTCAAGTAAGTTTTCATTTAATTCTTGTCAATCTTTACTTTATCTTGTTAATCTCTCATCTACCTTTCTTAATCTTTAATTTTTATGTTTATGTTTGTGTTCATGTTCATGTCTTTATTTTGATCAAAGTGGGTTTTGATTATTGTGGTTAAATTTGTTAGTTTTATTGATATAGATTGTTTGATTATGATTAATTGTTGTTTTGTTATTAGTTTGGTTAAATCTTTTGTTTGATTTTGATTAATTTGTGGTTAGATTCGTGTTACTGTGATCCCTTGTTCTTCGGGGGTGTTTGTTGTTGTATCTGATCTTTCCAGGTAGAGTTCCGAGCCAAGAAAAGAAAGGCTTTCATTCGGAACTTTAAAATTTCCGAGTCAAGCTTCATCCGGAAAACTTCCGGACGAAAACTTCCGGACCAAGGACAAGTTCCGGATCAGCAATCTCATTCGGAACTTTAGAAGTTCCGAACGAATCTTCCGAGTCAAGACTTCCGAACGAAAAGTTCCGGATCAAGAAGGTTTCATTCGGAAGTTTAGAACTTCCGGATCAAGAAGGTTTCATTCGGAAGTTTAGAACTTCCGGATCAAGAAGGCTTCATCCGGAAGTCTTCCGAATCAAGGAGTTCCGACTCATGAGTGTTCATTCGGAACTCAAGAAGTTCTGAGTCAAGCCAATTCATTCGGAACTCAAGAACTTCCGAACCAAGGGATAATCAGAAACTTCCGAATCAAGGATTTCTTTCAGGTTCTTTTTAGTATTTGTTTTTAATTTTTAATTTTCAAGCTTTATTTTTCCCGCCTTTTATTTTAGTTGCACTTTAAGTTTACTTGCCTTAGATTTATTTTAGCCTTGCCTTAGTTTAAGTTTTAGTTGCGTTTTAAGTTTGCTTTAGATAGATTTAAGTTTGCGTTATTTACGTTTAGTGCCCTTTAATTTCAGTCACGTTTTAAATACTTGCACTTTACTTTTAAATTAGTTTTAGATTTACTTTAATTGCACTTTTACTTTAAAGTTTCGCACTTTTATTTTAAATACTACAACGACACATTTTTGTTTCACCAAAATAAAACAGTCACACATTAAACACAAGTTTTTCAATTCGAAGAGATTGGTAGAACGATAATTTTTAACCTGAGTAAAATTCGAGTTATTAAATGGCGCCGCTGCCGGCTCTTTTCGTAAAGATTAACGGTTTTCTGTGAGAGACGCGTTGCTTTTTGGGATCCGTTCACTTGTGAGCGTTATTTTTCTTGCATAAAAAATTCAAAAAAATCATAAAAATTAAAATTGATAAAAATCCATAAAAATTAAAAATTTCAAAAATCCAAAAAGATTTTATCTTTATTGTGTATATATATTGTCTTTGTGTTTGGTTTCTTTTTCTTTTGCATTTTCAGGTGTATGCGTACTAGATCTTCTAATTATCAAGAGCCCGAGACTCAAGAAGATTTAAGTATGTCAGGTGTCAACAACAATATTCCACCGCACCTCAACAATAACAACAATGTTCTTCCACAGCCCGATCTTCGGACAATGGAGGAACTTTGTCAACCTACCATGTTTGGACGAGGAGGACCGATTGCGCCGATGCAAATCAACGCTCCTAAGTTTTCGTTGAAGCACCACATGATTCAGCAAGTGCAAACAAACCCATTCCGTGGATTGCCTGATGATGATGCCAACAAACACCTCGACAAGTTCATTACAATCACCCAAAGCATGAAGTTGCCTGGTGCCACAATGGATGTACTTCGCCTACAACTCTTTCCACACACTTTATCACATCATGCCGAGAAATGGTTTGATCGTCTCCCGAAGAATTCTATTCACACTTGGGATGACATGACCCAACGCTTTTTGTCGCGCTACTTTCCACCATCCATGGTCATGAGCCTTCGCAATCAAATCAGCGGTTTCATGCAAGACCCTGATGAATCTCTTTTTGATGCTTGGGAAAGATATAATGTCTTGATTGATCGTTGTCCAAACCACAACATGCTTCCCGTCACTTTGATTGATACTTTCTACAACGGATTGACTTTTCGTGATCGTGATACGATTAATGCAGCCGCCGGTGGCACATTTATGAAAAAGAGACCCGAGGAGAGTAGAGAGTTAATTGAGAACATGACTACTCACCACAAAAACTGGGATTCCTCTGCTTCTTCTAGGAACAACCCGAGAGTCAATGTTTCCTCCACCTCAGCAAACCCTGATATGACCGAACTCACCCGTGTGCTGACTGAAATGAACAGAAGTATGCAACTCTTTACATACATTCCAGGGGAGACTCTTCACGACTACTACTGGCGTTTCACCATTTTGATGAATGACATGAACGTGTATAGTCTAAGGATTGAACAGTTTCAACTAAACACAAAATTCTTGAAAACGTTACCCCAAGAATGGAGTCAATATGTCACTGATGTTAAGATGATTCGTGATTTGCACAAGTCCAATTTAGATTAACTCTATGCTTTCTTACAACAACACGAGAAGCATGTGATCCAAAAACGACTCTCTCAGGGATCTTATCATGAACCATTGGCATTAACGGCAAACCATCCTACACTGTCATACCACAACTCTCAGCTTGCTTTGGGACACCAATCTTCATATCAACCTTTGTATCAAACACCAAGCTTCCCACAGTACTCGATCTTGCCACAACCACCTACATCTTATCACCAACAATTCAAGCAACCAGCAACATCATCACCAGGAGATTCACATCCGTTACCTTATGCTTCACACCAGTACTCACCTTATCAACCTCCAACAAACCCTGTTGTTACCTATCAACAACTTGAGGCTCCTCAACCCTATTACTCACAACAACTTAGTGCTCCATCAAATCAACTTGTAGCTCAGTCTGCACCAGCATTCTACTGTGATGATGTGATCCCTGTTCCTGAGTTTAGACAAGGGGACAGTCCTACTGATATACTTGCTCAAATGTCTGCTTATCTCACTCAAACATTGAACAAACGAGGTTATAGAAGTCCAACAACAACTAACAATCAGTTAAGGAACTCTTCTAACTCTCGACAACAGGCTACAATTCAGGATGGCAGAGTCATGGTGCAACCACTTCAGGGGAGACCCAATTAATCTACTGCTGGTGCACATTCTTCTAACACTGCTGCTACAAGAGGTAATAGCACTGGTAAAATGAAGGTGATTATATGCTACAACTGCAAAAGGGAAGGGCACATGGCCCGAGAGTGCAAGCAGCCTAAGAGGAAAAGGGACGACACATGGTTTCAGGAGAAGATCTACTTGGTGAATGCTCAAGCCCAAGGTGTGAGCTCGATGAAGAGGAGTTGGCATTTCTTGTAGATCCGGGAGTAGCGGACACTAACGGTCTCACAGCAACCATCACAAACAATGCCGCATATCAATGTGATGATTTGGATGCATACGACTCTGACTGTGATGATCTCAACACCGTCAAAGTAGCTCTCATGGAAAATCTTTCACTTTATGGAGCTGATACAATTTCTGAGGTACCAAATACTGCTACAGATACTAGTATTGTACCTTATTAAGTTGAGCAAGTGTCTGAGTATTCAGAACAGCCGCCGGTGGTTTGTAACTCAATCGAGGAGACAAATAATGATAGAAATATCAATGCAAGTCCCCAGACTTTGAGTGAACCACAACCGGGAGCTATTATGACTACAACTTTGTCTGCTCAACCTGATTTGGTTATGGTCTCGGCATCTTTGCTTAGCCAAATGAGTAATGCGGTCCTTGAAACCCTCAATGTTAATCAGACTCTATCTGCCGAGCTTGCTTTGCATAAGGAAAAGGTTAAAACCTTGGAATTGACTCCAGTGTCCACTACCTTAACCAATCCTGAATTTTTTCAAATGGACAATCTGCTAGAAATTGAGAGTTTAAGAGCAAATCTTTCGAATGAACTTAAAGAAAAAGAGTCAGTCATTGATAATTTTCAACAGCTTCAAACGGATTTCGAAATTCTTGAGTCCAAATGGATTGAAACGGAAATTAAGACGTCTGAAAGAATAAAAGAAACGGAAATTAAGCTTTTAAAACAATACGCTGCTTCACATCTAGTACACTTGTTTCATGCATCATTTAAAGAGTTCAATCTATCGCGTTTAATAGACCTACCACCTAACCCGGGGTATGCAAAGCAAGCGCTTCACCATAACCTACGACTTTATGATGCAACCAAGTTAGGATTGGTATTAGATCCGATTGTGTTCTTGAATGATTCTGAGAGTATGACACCATATGAAGAGAAGCGGTTAAAATTACTTCCTACATATCCTGAATATGATTATGCTCAAATGAATGCAAAAAATGCTACAGTAGATCTTAGAACTCGATTTAATATGCAAAAGAGAACCATCCAAACATCCACTTTCATGCCTACTAGAGAATGCCTTAGTATAATTCCTACACTCGTTAACTCGGACCAACCGAAGGAAATTCCTAAGAATCTTCCACCGGTTAGTACGGTAAAGCTCAGCTTGGAAGAGATTGAGCGATACCTTACCGAGTTTGACAAGGTCATCCTGGAATGTACGACTTCAACGGCTCTAACCGCTAGAGAATGGGCGTTCGAACACATGAAAACGGTGTTTGAGAAAGAGATCGTTCCGTTTGTGAACCATATTAAAAATGGAGTCTATGATCTAGCGGGTAATCTAAGTTTTGAAATTGGTGAAGTTCAAAAAGTTTTGTATGAAATGGATGATGCTTATGAACAACATTTAATTGAAAAAGAAAAGATTTTATCCGAATATGACCGATTCTTAGAACATATGGTGTCTCTCGAAGTGATGCAAGTTGTTACTTTTAAATATACTCATGAGATTTCATCTATTGTGAATATTTGTGATGATGTGCATAAATCTGTGAATATTGTTGAACATGTGAATACTGTAGATAATCATTCTTGTCATGAATCTAACGCTGAATTTTTAAAGCTTCAAGATTCGTATAACACACTTTCAAAAAGTTTTAATGAGCTTCAACAACATTCTATATCTCTTGAAATTGAAAATCAATCTAAAAATGAAACTCTTTCAAAACCAAATGATTGTGGAAACTCCGTTGAGACAAGTGACAAGATGATTCAGATGGTTCAGGGTTTAGAGGAAGAGATGATGAGAATTAAGAGAGAATTACTAGAAACAAAAACGGAACTAGAGGCTGTAGAGACTAAGAATCATGTCCTAGAAAATAGAATTAATTCTATACTAGGAGAGCGTGAACAAGTAAGGCAGGGTGACTCACAAAATTCTGGTTCAATAGAAGAACGCCTCGCTTTTAATGCGACAGAGCAAAAGTCATTAATTGACCAACTGAACAAGAAATGTGAGGAAACTTCTGACCTAAAAATTCAGCTCATAGACAAAAACATGGTTATAGCAGAATTAAAGGAGACACTTCAACTCAAAGGACGAGAAAGTGTTGATAATCCATCTACTGTCTCTGCCTCGACCTCTAGTGCTCCCAAAACCAACCCACGTGTGCTATATCGGGATCCAAAATTTAAGAAGAGTCCCACTAAGTTTGCCACATATATGAAAAATGCCTTAGAACATGCTGATCTTGCAAGAGAGATCGTTGATGACATGCGTGAACTAGATCCCACAAGTCATCTTATATATGAGCTTTTACTATATGTGGATCGTGTTCAGGATTGTTTAGCAAACTTAGAGTACATTGGGCAACCAATATCTGTACCCCCGAAACAGCAAACCCCCACCATTGCCATTACTCCATTCAATAAGAATCCAAGATCTAAACCTATTTTAAACACACCCATCAAGGCTACATCAAAATCTGTCACTAATGTTCCCATGGCTTCTACAAGAGTAATTATGTCTACTAAGGCTAAAGGATCTCAAGACAAGAAAGATAAGATCAAGCCTTCCACTAGTAGGGCGGACAAGAAGAAAGTAGAAGTTCACCCTAGGAATGTTATTTCAGTTTTAAATAAAAAGAATCATGTAGCTAAGACAAAAGGTTCTCCCTCTGAATGGAAACCTAAGCAAAATGTGAATTCTAATTTGAAATGTTGGAATTGTAATGAATGCATGTTTTCTTAGCGTCATGACTTATGCCTTGTTGATCATGTGAATGAAATGTATGCTATTAAGAACAATCTTGAATGGATTCCAACGGGGAAGAAATTCACCCAAGTTGGTTGGCAATGGAAACCCACTGGTAGGACCTTCACTGCTAATGGAACTAAGTGCCCTTTAACTAGGATCACATCCACGGAAGTTAGGTCTAAGCGTCCTTTAAATAGGAACACTAACACTAAGAAATGGATAAAGCGCCCTTTAACTAGGTCTGCCCCCACTATTGTGCCTACCAGTGGTAATGTACCCAGTCAAAAAGTACCTCAGAATACTAGACAACTAGAATCTAAGCCAACAACTAGTAAGAAAATCAGGAAGCCTAAAGTTTCGTCTGATAGCAAATCTAAGATAATTACATCTGTACCTGCTAACTCAGAGGAACAATTAGATTCCGATACATTGTCTTTGTTTGGTAATATTTTCAGGTCATCCAAATTATTCTTTGGTATTTGGACTCTGGGTGCTCCAAACATATGACCGGAGACAGCTCGATGCTTAGAAATTTCCTCAGCAAGTTTCCAGGAACGGTTAAATTCGGCAACAACCATATTGCGAAGATCATGGGTTATGGTGAATACCAAATTGGGAATGTTACGATTTCAAGGGTTTATTACGTGGAGGGACTTGGTCACAATCTATTTTCAGTGGGACAATTTTGCGATTCAAAACTTTAAGTAGCCTTTCGACAACATACTTCCTTTATTCGCGATCTTGCATGAAATGATTTGTTAAAGGGTTCTCGAGGGGATAATCTCTACACACTGTCGATTCAATACATGATGGCCGCCTCTCCTGTTTGCCTGCTCTCCAAAGCATCTTAGACCAAGTCATGGTTGTGGCATCGCCGGTTATCTCACCTTAACTTTGATGCTATTAACCATTTGGCTAAAAACGAACTTGTTCGTGGTCTTCCAAAACTTAAGTTCGACAAGGATCATTTATGTTCCGCGTGTTCTTTAGGGAAAAGCACCAAGAAATCTTACAAAGCTAAAGCAAAAGACACCAACCAAGATCCACTATATCTTTTGCACATGGATCTTTGCGGGCCAATGCGTACGACTAGTATGAGTGGTAGAAAATTCATCCTCGTCATGGTGGATGATTTCTCAAGGTTTACATGGGTAAAGTTTTTAACATCCAAGGATCAAGAACCAGAATATATTATTACTTTCTTAAAAATGATCCAAGTACGCCTTAATGCTACTGTTCGCCGCATTCGAACTGATAACGATACTGAGTTCGTCAATCAGATTCTTCGAAATTATTATGAAAAGGTTGGTATTTATCATGAAACATCCGTGGCTCGCACTCCACAACAAAATGGTGTCGTTGAAAGACGCAACCGTACACTTATGGAAGGTGCTAGAACTATGTTGATTTATGCGAATGCTCCTTTATTTTTATGGGCTGAAGCAGTGGCAACCGCAAGCTATACCCAAAACCGCTCCATCATCCGTAAACGCCATGGTAAAACTCCATATGAGCTACTTCATGGACACAAACCCGATATTTCATTTCTTCATGTGTTTGGTGAACTATGTTATCCAAATACAAATAGTGAGAATTTGGGCAAACTTCAACCGAAGGCTGATATTGGAATTTTCATTGGTTACTCACCTGCAAAGAAAGCTTACCGAATTTATAACCGTCGTCTTGGCAAGATTTTAGAAACTTTGGATGCCGATTTTAATGAGCTGACAGCGATGGCTTCTGAGCAACACAACTCTGAACTCGCATTCCATGAGATGGGAACCTGTACAATCAGTTCCTGATTAACTCCCAACAATCCTACTTCTCCATCATTTATACCACCTACAAGGTCCGAGTGGGATGAGTTATTTCAACCTATGTTTGATGAATTATTTGATCCACTGAGTAATGATTCTCCAGCACCTGCAACAGTAGCTCCGATTCCCGAAGTTGTTGCTCAAGATAATGGAAATCTGTCCGAGACATCTACTGTTACTCTTGAACCAGATGTCCCATCCCCCACCAATTCACAAAATACACCTGAATCATCACCCCACTCGTTCCTAATGATGTTGAAGAGGATCCCTATGATCACGACTTGGAATATGCTCACTTACAAGAGCTTCCCTTCTTTGGTTCACAAATACCTGAAGACCCTAATAGTGCGTCTACCTCAGAGGGAGCTCGTGCAATCGTTCACTCCCGACCACCAAGGATTGAAAATCACAACACAAAATGGACAAAGGATCACCCAATCCGCAATATTATTGGTGAAAACGATCGACCAGTCTTAACACGCCACCAACTCCAAGAACATGCATTATATTGCTATTTTGATGCATTTCTTTCAGACACTGAACCTAAAAACTGGCAACAAGCCATGACCAAATCATCTTGGATTGAAGCCATGCAAGAGGAACTTAATGAATTCCAACATCTTGAGGTGTGGGAATTAGTTCCTTTACCCAACAACGTTAAAATCCTTACATTGTTGTGGGTATATAAGGTTAAACTCGATGAGTTAGGTGGAGTGCTGAAGAACAAAGCTAGATTGGTTGCTAGAGGTTACAAACAAGCTTTGGGTATTCACTTTGAAGAATCCTTTGCTCCTCTTGCACGATTGGAGGAAATTAGACTATTCCTTGCTTATGTTGCTCACATGAATATGATCGTCTACCAAATGGATGTTAAGCCGGCATTTCTTAATGGTGAATTAAGGGAAGATGTCTATGTAAGCCAGCCGAATGGATTCGTCAACTCGGAGTATCCTAATCACGTGTACAAGCTCAAGAAGGCTCTTTACGGGTTGAAACAAGCTCCACGCGCGTGGTACGATCTCTTATCGTCGTATCTCATCTCGAAAGGCTTCTTCAAAGGCAAAGTGGACCAAACTTTATTCATTCTCAAGGAGGACAACGACATGATACTGGTACAAATGTATGTTGATGATATAATATTTGCTGCTACTAATCAACAATTATCTGACCATTTTGAGAAACTTATGTCCACACGTTTTAAGATGTCGATGATGGGAAAAATTTCATTTTTCTTAGGGTTGCAAATTTATCAGAATCCCAGAGGCATCTTCATTAATCAATCCAAATTTGCTCTTGAATCATTAAAGAAATATCATTTTGAAAACTCTGACCCCGTGGATACTCCAATGGTGGAGAGATCCAAGTTAGATGAAGATAAGGAAGGGATAGCTGTCGATCCTAAACTTTACCGTGGAATGATCGGCACCCTTCTCTATCTGACTGCTAGCAGGCCTGATTTGCAATTTGCTATATGCATGTGTGCCCGGTATCAGGCTCGGCCTACCGAAAAGCACTTACATGTTGTGAAAAGGATCTTTCGGTATCTTAAAGGAACACTTAATCGTGGTCTATGGTATTCGAAGGATTCTTCTATTGCACTAATCTCATATGCAGATGCGGATTATGCTGGGTGTCAAGATACTAGACGTAGCACTTCTGGCAGTGTGCAACTTCTTGGAGATAGACTTATTAGTTGGGCATCTAAAAGGCAGAAAAGCGCTGCGATATCAAGTACAGAGGCTGAATACATTGCTATGTCCGGTTGTTGTGCTCAATTTCTTTGGATGAGATCACAATTAACTGACTACGGTCTTGGATTCAACAAAATCCCAATGTACTGTGATAACAAAAGTGCAATTGCTCTGTGATGCAATTATGTTCAACATTCCCGGGCGAAGCACATTGACATACGCTACCAATTCATCAAAGAGCAAGTGGAAAATGGAGTGATCAAACTGTACTTCGTCAACACTGAGTATCAGCTGGCAGATATATTCACAAAGACCTTAGATCGAGGACGTATCGAGTTTTTGATCGAAAAGCTAGGCATGAAATCATTCTCACCAGCGACACTTAAGGAGTTGGCAGAAGAATCTGAAGAATAGTAGTTGTAAACTATTCTCGAGTATCCTTTGATCGTGATCTTGTATATTATCGTATATATTTAAAACCACCAAAATAAAAATACAAAAATATAAAACATAGAAAACCATAAAAAATATAAAACATTCAAAATCCATAAAAAATATAAAATCAAGAAATCCAAAAATATTTTTCATTTTCAAAACGGGCATGTCTTTTAGTACGGTAATATTTACGGCCTTAGAAATGTCGATTAAAATTGACACGACGCCATCAATAGAGTCAGTATAAAAGTTGTATATGTTTTAAAACATGCCCATTATGGCTTGTAGTTATTTTAGACTGCAACCCGCTTTTCGCATTAAAGTCACGTATTTCTTATGAAAACGTTGGCTCACAACGGGAATTAATTTTCTCGGGCAAGGTTTACTTTAAAACCTTGTAAGGGACTAAGTTTACTTTATAACTTGGTCTAACACAAATTAGTGTACGTATCAGTGCACTTATTTTGTAAAAATAAGAGAAATCTTATTGCCACCAGAATCGTTCCAACCAATCACTTAACCGGAAAATGTCCTCATGAATATTTGTGTCTTTAAAATCATTGACTACATCTCTATAAAAAGAAAATAGGTCCGTGTTTAAAGGGAGCAAATATTAAATCTTCTTGGAATTAAAATTGGTCTTCAAAAAGGTTTTTTATTTCAGGAAATTTAAACCGTTCTTCATCATCTTTAAGTGCTAAGTGTGCCTTGTGTGATTTATAAATTCATGTATAGGTTATTTGAATTTTGGCGTTAAGTGCATGTGTTCGTGTTTGTGAGCGGGTTGGTATTTCGTTAAGACGATTTGGTTAATCCTAATCACTTTAAAACAAATACTATTAACTAGGGGGACCATTTTTGCAAAAGTTGCAATTTTGGGGTTTCATGAGTAAATTTAGCAAAATTTTGACCAAGTCAAAACATTTAACCCCCCCCTCCCGTTCCATGTTTCCTCTCCATCGCAAACACACACTTACAAAACACTTTCCGCCATTGTTGACCTTCTTAATTTGAGTTTTTGATTTCGTGCTATCTGATCATCATCCCAGGTATTTGATTCTTACTTTTATTGTGATTATACTTCTTATCCCTATACTCGCACAAACAAACCGAGATCAAAGTTAATCCAAAATTAGGGTTTCTAAGTTTTTGCGATGAAAATGGAAATTAAGTTGTGGGATTTGTTTAGAATGACTAGATGCACATTGGTTTTGCCTAGAATTGTTTAAAATATTGCCTAGCTCCTGGAATTGAGAAGTCAAAGTTTAGATCGGATCCCTGTCACGGATTCCGATGATCATTGCGACATCTTCATTGCGATGCCTTGTCATTGTGATGAGTCATTTCGATGACTCATTGCGATGGGCTATTGCGATGAGTCATTCCGATGGCTCATTGCGATGGCTCATTGCGATGTGTCATTGCGATGGCTCATTGCGATGGGCTATTGCGATGGGTCATTCCGATGCGCATTGCGATGGCTCATTGCGATGGGTCATTCGGATGACACATTGCGATGGCATATCGCGATGACGCATTCTGATGCGTTATTGAGATGGCATTGTAATAATATTGCGATGAGGACACATTGCGATGGATTCACAAACATTCCGCTGGAATTGTACTTATTGCGATGGAATAAGATATTGCGATAGAACATGATTTCGACAGGATTGCGATGCTTTCATCATTGCGATGACTATGTTAGGACTCCGATGGATTGATAGATTGCGATGGAATTAGGACTCTTAATATTCCGATGCCTTGTAAGTTTGCTATGGACTTTTAGAACTATGCACATGCCTTAGACTATCTAATGAGTTCGGCCTAGACTGCATTCTTTCCTTATTAGGCTTTAAGTAAATTAGGGCCACTAACACGAAACCAAGTTTTATTGAAATTAATTAATTTATCTCATAAGAATACTTGAAAGGTTTCTTATTACAGAAGTTCATCTTATATAATAAGTTGACGCCTCTGTAAACAAAAGAGATACAAATTACTTATTCAGTGTCTTGTGTTTTGTTTCCAGGCCATGGAAGACAAAGTTTCATCGTTGTCTTGCCCTTTGTTTAAGCCTACTATAATTTGGGTTGAGGATAATCCTACAATTCCTAACGTAGTGGTTGAAACTAAACCAAAGCCCACTGAAGTTTTCGTTGAAATTAAACCAAGACCTACTGAGGTGTTAGTAGAAATTAAACCTAAACCTACTGAGGTTCTGGTTATGACAACCAAGAAATCCAAATATTCTAAGAACTAATGCTAGGTCGTTATCTCTTTAGAGTAAAATGTATTTGGCATATCTGTCTTTATTCTAAGTGTGCTGTTGAATGTAAGGACTTAGTCCATCTGAACCATGTCTATATGTTGTTTCTCAATAATATGTGGTAATAATTGTTATGATTTATTCCCTATGCTTCAACTTGGCATAGACTTAAGATATATATATTTTGTGTATATCATTTGTGCTTATGTCATCAAAGCAGGAAAATGTCAATCACAGAAGAACAACAACGACTACGTGATTTCAAACTTGTTTCGCTC
The DNA here is from genome assembly GCA_025667525.1 of Glebionis coronaria. Taxonomy (NCBI): domain Eukaryota; kingdom Viridiplantae; phylum Streptophyta; class Magnoliopsida; order Asterales; family Asteraceae; genus Glebionis; species Glebionis coronaria. Next base: position 402,814,508 of record CM046881.1, read on the forward strand.
AGCGACATGCTTCCATATGCTGAGAACAACTCTCGATTACAAGAGGATTTTGATCCATCTTTACCAGCTTTCAAAATCGCTACGGATATCCTAGACATCTCACCCATCAAAGATACACTCAGATGTACTGCCTCTGTTCCCGAAGTCTACATGCACGAGTTCTGGAACACTACATCTTTCTCCAAAAAGACTATCTCTTTCCAACTGAACAAAACACCAAGGGTACTTAACTTGAGCATCTTTCGGAAATTGTTTAAACTTCCTAGGTTGGCACAAGGAGAACAATTTGTGGCTAACCCAAAGAACGATGAAGTGCTTCGAATCATTCGTGCCATGAATTATGAAGGTGAAATCCACAACCTATCCCAGTTCAACACATCACACATAGGGCAACCCTGGAAAGCACTTATCACCATCATTGTCAAGTGTCTTACTGGAAAGACTAGGGGAACCGATGCAATGAGACCACCTCAGGCTCACTTATTTTGGGGATTGTACACTGCGTCTAAAGTAGACTATGCACTTCTTCTATGGCAAGAATTTTGTTATCAGTTTACTGGAACGAAGAAGAAATCCGTGCATCTTCCATTCCCAAGATTCACCAAGCTCATTATCAACCACTTTATGAAGAATGACCCAACCATTAACACTCGCGGGAATTTCTTCTACCACACCAAAGATGATGACTTTGTGATTCTCACAATGAATGCAGACACTAATTCCACAAAGTATGCATTACGTCCTGCCCTAGTACCTGACACAATGGTAAATGACGGAATCAAGGAAAGTGATAAATATCAAGAGATGCTTAATGATATTGACGCACAGTTTCAACGTGCAAATTCACTTTCCTCAGAGATGCAAAAAGGTAAACGCAAGAAAAGAGTTTCAAAGCGCCAATCAACTGCTTCTTCTAAAGAGAAAGGCACAGGGAAAATGCAAATAGTTGATGAAGATGATGATGAAGATGAGACGATCAATACTGAGGAAGAACAGGAAGAAGTACCACTCCGAAGGCCTAAGAAAGCAAAGCAGACTAAAGGTAAAGAAGCAAGTGTTGCTTTAGATGAACCTGTTCAACAACAAATTTCTGAAGCCAAACGACTGCGTATCGTTCTTCAACAAAGCAGACAGGAAGCTTTTTCCACAGGATCAGGCTCAAGAATATTTGAAGACTTAGCAGATTTTGGTAATCCTGATGCTGACATGGCATTTTATGAAGATCCTACTGATGAAGATGCTTATGAAGATGCTGATAACTTTCATTTTGAAAGTCGTGAGCAGAGTGAAGAGGGTGGTAGCAGTGCAAACACAGATACAAGTTTAATGTATCGAGACGCCAATATCACCACATCACTGTAAAACCTCTGATTTTACCTTATTGACTTTGTCAACTGTTGTACTACTTATTTTTGGAATTTATATAATTTCATTTTGATATGATTTATTATTTATCATATACCTTTTGTCATACTACCTTTCATATTTATTTTACATTTATATGAACTCTTAGTCATTTATTGACTACTCTGACAACTGACTGGCCACTTGATTTAATAATAGACTCATCACCTCAGTACATATTTTGAGATAAACTGTAACCTTACTTAATTTATTTATTAAGTACTTGGATTTATTTTATATGTACATATTTACATATATTACCTAAAAGGAATAAACACCCAACACTTTAAAACAATGTACATTATTTTACATTGTCATTTATTTACTTTATTTATGTAAAATATTTATAGTGATGTATTTAATATACACTTTCACTAAATTACCTAAAAGCTTCAACAAAAATACCTACAACTCAACAAATACATACAATATTAAACAAGGGCTAATATTCTCATACAACACTTGGCAAAATTTACCAAAAACCTTCCCACATGCATATATAGACGTGTATATGTATGCATGCCTACACTACCATCATTTGATAGCTAGCTTGTAAGTAATCAAGTGTATAATCCACTAATACCCTATACTAACCTTACTTACTTACACAACTACATGCATAACCATGCTTTTTCTATACCAACCTCACTTTTCTTACACACTCCATACACATTCCTATACAATGTCATTCCTTGTCCCTTTTGACCCCAAAACACACGACACATATACAAAAATGGGAGGAAAGTCAATTTCTAGTTTTGGCATGTGTTGGAATGTTTGGGCAAGTGTATCACAACACAATCTAAGTATATCTTGAAAGATACATGGTACATGGTACCAAGATCACATTTTGATTCACTCTCTCTCTTTGTCTTAAGACGAAACACACACTATCCACAACACAAAACATTTGCTAATCCCATCATCTATCTCTCTCTCTTAACCTATGGTTAAACACCACCTTCCACCATTTTTGAACCTTCAAGTTTATCTACTACTCCTATACTATGTCTCCTACTATATAAAGGTAAATCATAAGCTCATCCTATAAGAACCTTGATCATTGAAGCAACAAGGAAGCCCTAGAAGTCTTACTTGAAGCCATGGCTATATCTTTGTCACCAAGACCTCCATTGTTGAAAGCTTGTCACTTGTTCTTACTCATTCTCCTATCACTCCTAAACTTATCTAAACAAGTAAGTCCAAGCTAAAACCTATCTTTCTAATACATTTACTTTCATACATATTAACATACACATGGTTATTCTTGGTAAAAGTTAATATTGAAACAAGTATATGAAATCCTAAAATCTATAATAACCCACGGCTTGATTTTTGCTATAGCTTAAAATGATGTAAAAACGTATCAACCATGAAGAACATGTCACCATAATCTTGTTAAACTTGAAAAACCATGAAAACCTAAACATGCAGGATATTTGGACGTGGGGTTTATGCCCATTTTTCCATTTTGGGTAATCTTGTAATGTTTAGATATAACTAGAAACACTAGATTTATGTTCTTAGGTGCCTTAAAATGATAAGTTCACTATTATGCATTATAAGGTTTAGTTTTAAGCTCACTATAATAAGTTGCCTAAATAAATATTCATTGTCACTAAATAAAGTGTTTTTATAAAACTTTTAGAGTCAAAATATAATTTTATAAAGTTTCATGTTAAAAGTGTAGATCTATAAGTGTTTTGGACTAAAATAATAAATCTAAGAAGTTTTGGATTAAAATAATAGATCTACTAAATTTTGGATTAAAAATAACAAGTATAAAACTTTCGGGTTAGATTTATAATTTTATAAAGTATAGGGATCTAAATAAACAAGTGTAGAAACTTATTTTCCAAAAATATTAAGTTTTGGAACACTTTTATATATTACCGAGAGTCAAGGGTATGTTTTGAACATTATCCGAAACTTAAAGGTGATAAAAAGGACGTAAATGGAATTAATATAATGTTAGGGTAATTTGTGTAAACTTTAGAAAACCTTGGGATCACTTTGGTCAATTGCCGAAACATAATATTAACCTTAGGGACCAATTATGCCAAGTTGACAAACTTATTCAAGCCCTAAGTAACCCTAGGGACTATTTCTACCATATGCCGAAAGATATGCAAGCCCTAGGGGGCATTTGTGTAACTTGATATTAAACTTAAATATTAACCGAAGGTTGGAGGACTAAAACTGCCAATATGTGAAACATTAATAAGCCCTAATATAAGCCGTATACTTTAGGGACCATTTTTGCCATTTAACGAAACTTAAACAAGCCCTAGTTACACGTGTAACTAGGGAGGGACCAAAATTGTAATTACTTGAAAGATTTAGAAATCCTAGGGGTATAAAAGTAATTTAACCGTGGGTAATTATTTAAATAAAGGACTAAAACGTATTTTATGCAAAGTATTACGAACCCTAAAATTCTATATATTTATACCCGTTATTTAAAACGTAAAACTTAAATAAACATAACAATTGTCATTTTTCCAAACTTATAATTTAATAATTATAAACACTGCATAAACGTGGAATTTAATTAAAATGTTATACGTTTTATAAACCTTATTTATATATTAAATATAAATTAAAAACGATTAACTTATAAAATAAATATATTAATTATATTTATTTCCTATTACTTTTAATGTATATAAAACTATCCTTTATAAATATTTAAAGTGTTTTATAAACAATGTAAGTACAAAATATTAATTAAATGGATTAATTAATTTAACCTTATTATTTATTTTATACTTAAAATAAATACTATTAGAACTTGTACAACGATGAACAAAAATACAAGTATCGTAATAAAATGCTTAAAACCAGTATAAGCATGTACAGATTTATTTCGGAACTTTTATGCATTATGTTATGCATTTACTGAGACCTTATAATTATTTAGGTCGTTGATTGTATCGTGAGCATCCTTATCAGATTTATCTACTGATTTATTGCTATACTACTGAGGTGAGTTCATGGCCCTACTTTATATATTGACAAACTTTTAAACCTTTTAATGGGGAAGAAAACATGCAACATATTTTATTTTATGGACATGGATTGAACTGCGAAACCTTTGATTACATTGCCTATTGTAGATGAACCCGCATGACCCGTGCATCCGAAACGGTTAGAATTATTGAATTACCTGAATGTTATAAATAGATCTATTTGGGATTGACCGTCCCCATCTGGGTGGGTCATGCTCACTGTGCCTAGGCCAGGACAACAGATGTTTCACATGTCAGCACTTATTATTGTTATGGGTGCCTTTTTATAAGGCGAAGGGTCCTTATTTGTTAAGGACTTAACTGTCAAGTTTCAGTTTCAGGCAATATGGGAATGTAATTACTTTTAAGTATTGATGCTTTGTGCATTACTACTTCAGTGAATATTTAATGTCCAAACTTATTTTAATTAAACCTGTGAATTCACCAACTTTATGTTGACTCTCTAAGCATGTTTTCTCAGGAAACTGAAGCAGGTATTGGTGTGCATGGAGTTAAGCATCATGATAGGCTGCATTTATAGAGCTCATCTGGGGTTTTATAAACTGGGGAATAATTCAAACTATTGAACAATGTTAAAGACTATTTTAATACTATTTGCACTTTCAATCATGTAATAAATGTAAGGATAATCTTTTATCTGTTGCTCTATATTCTGTCTGCTGTTGATCCACCTACGTGACACCCAAATATTATTTCCGCTGCATTTGACTCAATTTGGGGGTGTCACAGAATGGTATCAGAGCGATAGTTATAGAGAATCAGAACAAAATTAAAATAAATATAAAAATAAATTTTTTATATAATCTGAACTATAACTGCTTTAAAAAAAATCTTTTGGGATTATCGGGACTAGAATAGTTAAGCATATAGACTGTAGAGCATACATCGATTGTGTGATTGCCTGTGCATTGATTATTAACATTCGGTTGATTAATCTTATCAGTATTAACGTAACCTTTAGCATGGCGAGTGTTAAACGGCACTATTATATAATTTTAAATTATATTTCCCAAAACTTTTAACTTGAGTAAGTTTATACTTATATCAATTAAAACTATATTACTTTCAGATTTATCATGACATCACCTACCGATACACCTGCTGCCGTATCTCCGACGACCGTCTTATGTGGATGGTTATCTGCCAGTGACTCTGACGATAGTCACGCTTCTGTCGATGCCGCATCTATCGAGGCACTTATCTCTACTCCACCTATTACCCCCGCTGGGGAAGAGGTCCAACCTCCTGCTGCTATACCACCTGTACCACTTGTGACTTCTCTACGGGAGCATGCACCCAAGTCTCTGCCACCTCGTAAGAGGAGGTACGAGGCACCTCTCGATTCCATTTTTGAGATCGGTGAGGGTTCCCGGGCCAGACATGCTGACCCCGTTCAGGCCCAGATTACGGCGCTGGCCGCACGTCAGGACCAGGATGTAGCAGACATTCTTTCTCTGCTATCGGCCGGACAGACTGAGCGCGCTGTTCTACAGCAGCGCCACGACCTTCTATCATGGACTGTGAGTGCGGAGGCACACGCTGCACGAGGGGCGTGGTCTACTTCTTATCATTCTCTCCAGTGGTTGCTGGATGAGAATGAGTTCCTCCGTGAGCAGATCTACCTGCTCCAGAGCCAGCAGACGGACACTCATACTGCCCTCTTGACCATGGAGGAGACTCTTGCTATATTCTTCGACCTCCAGGAGGTCCGTCATCAGGGGTTGACGTCAGAGACCGCTCATCTCCGGGGAGTTCAGCAGACTCTCAGAGACTAGTTCCTTGAGGCACTCCGACTGCTCAAGGAGACCAGGACTGCCATGACCGCGATGCAGGTTGCCATGTAGGCACCAACTGTCTCATCACCGCTCGTGGCACCAGCCGTATCCGAGGAGTCCGTTAGGCACCAGTAGATTAGATGTACTAGATCTTTTGTACATCATGATAAGCTATTAGGGTTGCATCCCGGCTATCATGATATAGGATCTCTTGTATTTGTACTTTTCTTTAGTCAGTTGTATCTTTGTACTGTACTATTTAGATTAGGGGTTCATAGATGATGTACTTTAGATTTCATGTACCACCATCCCAGACAGGCGGGCTGTGCTCTGTCTTGGATCAGGTTGTGCATTTGGTACTGTATTCCTATTCTAGACTTATGGCATGTACTTATTAGCTTTTGTTATATCCTGTACTGTATTATATTATGAACATTAAACAGGTTATCCAATTTGTTGCAAAGTCTATGCATGAATTTTCTTTTCGTGTAATTATATAAAACTGTGCTAACACCTTGAACTAATGATTTCATTTTTGTGTATAATTATAGAAAAATGGTAATCACTAGAACGAACCCCAACAATGCCGACACTACCCAAAACGTCACTGCACCCAACTAAGGGAAATGATTGATCAAGGCATCGCATCTGCGATGGCTGCCAGCAGAAACGTAGACGATAGTCAAAACTCCAACAACCACCGGAATAATCAAACCACAGGGGTTGCTCTTACCCCGACTTCTTGAAATGTAAGCCTTCCTACTACAAGGGCAAAGAAGGTGTGTGGAACTGATGCAGTGGTTTGAGAGGTTAGAAACAGTATTTCGCATCAGCGACTGTGCATAAGAGAACAAAGTGAAGTTTTCCACCTGCACCCTACTTGAGAGTGCTCTTACTTGGTGGAACTCTGTAGTTGCTACTCTTGGACACGATGCTGCCTATGCTCTCAACTGGACTGAGCTGAAGGAGAGAATGACAGAGAAATACTGTCCAAGGGGAGAAATGAAGAAACTGGAGGTCGAATTGTGGATCTCAGATGCAGGAACTATGACATCACTGCGTACAACCAAAGGTTCCAAGAGTTGACCCTAAAGTGCACCAGAATGTTTGTGGAGGAGGAAGATAAGATTGAGAAGTATGTGGGTGGACTCCCAGACGCCATTCACGACAGTGTGCTCACATCTCGACCTACTACCGTCGAGAATGCCATTGAGTTCGCTACTGAGTTGATAAACAAAAGAGTCCGTACCATATCCGAGAGGCATACTGACAACAAGCGAAAGGCAGACGAGTATTTCCGCAGTCAGCACTAGCAACATCCTAAGAAGCAGAATGCTGGGCAAGTTTACAGTGCTACCTCTGCAGGAGCTAACTCGTATGTGGGCGCCAAACCTTTGTGCTCAAAGTCCAACTATCATCATACTGTTGATAGCCCATGCCAAACCTGCTACAAATGTGGACAAGTAGGTCATTTTGCTAAAACCTGTCGAGTTAATGTAGTCACTTAGGCCCGACCCACTCAAAACACTGGGAATTACAACAACAGGGGCGGATACAATGCCCGTGGGAACGGGAATGGAGAACAGGGGAACCACAACGCTACTGGAGGAAACAACAATGGACCCAAGAAGGGAGTTGTGTGCTATGAGTGTGGAGCACCAGGACACGTGAGGCCAAGTTGCCCTAAGCGGGCCAACCAGAACAAGAACAGTGGAGGAGCTTCATCCAGAGTGTACGTGGTCGGTGATAGGTGTGTAAACACCCATCTTTTCTACCACTTAATTACAAGAATAACCGGACCTAAACGTGTATTTTATGTCTTTTATGTCGGAATTATGCGTGGTTTGTGTTTTTGTTGTAATTTAGGATGAAATTATGAAAAGTGGAGAAAACACGGGAATTCACGGGCATTCACGACTTTTATTGAAGAAAAAGATGAAAGACGAAGTCGAGAAGTCAAGAGTGGAAAAAGAACGGAAGTCCAAGACCAATTCTGAAGATTTATCGAAGAAAAAGTCAAAAGACGGAAGTTTATCAAAAGCCGAGAAACTCAAGTCTATTTTATTGAAGAAATTAAAGACGAGTTCAAAAGATATCCCGAGCCACAAGTCCTTAAAGTCCAAATTTAAAAGAAAGATTAGAAGAAAAGGACTAATGACGCAATTAATGAAGATTAAATGAAGGAGGGACTTAATCCCGCAATTAACAAGAAATGAAGGAGGGGAGGAAGCTTCCTTAATCCTCCCCTATAAATAGTTTAGATTGTTAAGCATTTGTTTTTGTTGGCTAACTTGACAAATTAGCTCTTCCACATTTATTTTATGCACATTTAAATACTTGTCATTTAATTACCTTGTCTTGCATCTTAATTACCATTTAATTCAAGTAAGTTTTTCTTTTTAATTCTTGTCAAGCTTTATCTTTATCTTGTTAATCTCATTCTTCCTTTCTTAATCTTTGTGTTGATTTGTTTATGTTCATGTTCTTAATCTTGGTTGATTAATTTAAGTGGGTTTTGATTATTTTGATCTTTATTGTTTGATTTGTTGTTTTGGAATGATTGTTTATGTTTATTAGATGTTTTGTTATTAGTTTGGTTTAATCTTCTTGTTGATTTGGTTAAGTTTCTATTTAATTCGTGCTATCTCTTTTCCTTGTTCTTCGTTTCACTGTTTCTGATATTTCCCAGACTCGAGCCCAGGTTATTCCGAATAGAGGTTTTGCCAGTTTGTGGTCTATGCGGAATATTATTTATTCCGAGTAAGGATTTGGCAATTAGGCTTATGCGGAATATAATTTATTCCGAGTAAGAGTAATTTTCCGAATAGGAGTTTCCGCATAGGAAGTTATTCCGAATAGGGATAACTTTCCGCATAGGACTAGTATTCCGAACAGGCACTTCTTTCCGAATAGACTGGACTTTCCGAATAGGCACCTTTTTCCGAATAGGTTTTTATTCCGAATAGGGACAGATATTCCGAATAGAGATTTTATTCCGAATAGGAGGCACATTCCGCATAGGGTCAATCTTTCCGAGTAGACAAGTATTCCGAATAGGGCTAATCTTTCCGAATAGGTGACAGATATTCCGAATAGCATTTATTCCGAATAGGAGTTTATTCCAGATAGGGGAATCTTAGTTTTTAGTTTTCTGCCTTTTCATTTTTAGCTTTATTTTTCCCGCCTTTTTCCTTACAAGCACTTTAAGTTAATTTGCCTTAATTTAAGTTTTAGTTTTAGTTGCGTTTTAAGTTTGCCTTAGTTAGATTTAAGTTTGCGTTATTTACTTTATTGCCCTTTAGTTTTAGTCGCGCTTTAAATACTTGCACTTTATTTTAATTAGACTTGGATTTATTTTAATTGCACTTTTACTTTAATTGTTTTGCACCCTTTATTTTAAACACTACAACGACACATCTTTGTTCCACCAAAGTTCAACTGAGTCACACATTAAACAATAAGTTTTTCAATTCGAAGAGACCAAACAGAACGAACTTTAATATTTTTATACGGGGTGTCAAAAGCCTTGTATCAAATGACGCCGCTGCCGGGGATAACTTTCCGCATAGGACTAGTATTCCGAACAGGCACTTCTTTCCGAATAGACTGGACTTTCCGAATAGGCACCTTTTTCCGAATAGGTTTTTATTCCGAATAGGGACAGATATTCCGAATAGAGATTTTATTCCGAATAGGAGGCACATTCCGCATAGGGTCAATCTTTCCGAGTAGACAAGTATTCCGAATAGGGCTAATCTTTCCGAATAGGTGACAAATATTCCGAATAGCATTTATTCCGAATAGGAGTTTATTCCGGATAGGGGAATCTTAGTTTTTAGTTTTCTGCCTTTTCATTTTTAGCTTTATTTTTCCCGCCTTTTTCCTTACTAGCACTTTAAGTTAATTTGCCTTAATTTAAGTTTTAGTTTTAGTTGCGTTTTAAGTTTGCCTTAGTTAGATTTAAGTTTGCGTTATTTACTTTATTGCCCTTTAGTTTTAGTCGCGCTTTAAATACTTGCACTTTATTTTAATTAGACTTAGATTTATTTTAATTGCACTTTTACTTTAATTGTTTTGCACCCTTTATTTTAAACACTACAACGACACATCTTTGTTCCACCAAAGTTCAACTGAGTCACACATTAAACAATAAGTTTTTCAGTTCGAAGAGACCAAACAGAACGAACTTTAATATTTTTATACGGGGTGTCAAAAGCCTTGTATCAAATGGCGCCGCTGCCGGCTCTTTTCGTAAAGATCAACAGTTTTTTGTGAGAGACACGTTGCTTTTTGGGATCCGTTCACTTGTGAGCGTTATTTTTTGCATAAAAAATTCAAAAAATCATATAAATTTAAAAAATTCAAAAAACCATAAAAATTAAAAATTTCAAAAACCCAAAAAGATTTTATCTTTCTTGTGTATATATATTGTTTTTGTGTTTGGTTTTGTTTTCTTTTGTATTTTCAGGTGTATGCGTACTAGATCTTCTAATTATCAAGAGCCCGAGCCTCAAGAAGATTTAGATATGGCAGGTGTCAACAACAACAACATGCCACCGCACCTCAATAATAATAATAATAACAACAATGCTCTTCCACAGCCCGATCTTCGGACCATGGAGGAACTTTGTCAACCAACCATGTTTGGACGAGGAGGACCGATTGCGCCGATGCAAATCAACGCTCCTGAGTTTTCGTTGAAGCACCACATGATTCAGCAAGTACAAACAAACCCATTTAGAGGATTGCCTGATGATGATGCCAACAAACACCTCGACATGTTCATTACAATCACCCAGAGCATGAAGTTGGCTGGTGCCACTATGGATGAGCTTCGCCTACAACTCTTTCCACACACTCTATTACATCATGCCGAGAAATGGTTGATCGTATCCCGAAGAATTCTATTCACACTTGGGATGACATGACTCAACGCTTTTTGTCGTGCTACTTTCCACCATCCATGGTCACAAGCCTTCGCAATCAGATCAGCGGTTTCATGCAAGATCCCGATGAATCTCTTTTTGATGCATGGGAGAGATATAATGTCTTGATCGACCGTTGTCCAAACCACAACATGCTTCCGGTCACCTTGATCGATACTTTCTACAACGGATTGACTTTTCGAGATCGTGATACGATCAATGCAGCCGCCGGTGGCACATTCATGAAAAGGAGACCCGAGGAGTGTAGAGAGTTAATTGAAAACATGACTACTCATCATAAGAACTGGGATTCATCTTCTTCTTCTAGAAACAATACGAGAGTCAATGTTTCTTCTACCTCAGCAAACCCTGAGATGACCGAACTCACCCGCATGATGGCTGAAATGAGCAAAAGTATTACGCTTCTCGCTTCAAACCAACAACAACAACAAGTTAAAGCGGTTGCTAATCCTTGTGAAACATGTGGCGGTCCTTACTCATACACCGATTGTCCTTCGACACAAGGAAATCCGGAAAATGTGTATGCAGCTTACGGTAATTATTCACCGGAAAATTACCAAGCTAGACAACAAGGGGATAGAAATCTGCTGAGCTACCGTTCCAACAACTACCTTTCACCCGGTTTTTCTCATCAAAACCAAAATCCCGCCAACAACTAAAATAGAAGCAACCAAATCCCACCTCGTGCTTCTAACCCTTATCAACCACCCACCCAACAACACCCACCCATTAATCCCGATGTTGACACAATCATGAGAACTCAAGGTGAGCAAATCAAGAATCTACAGAGCCAAATATTCAATTTGAAAGGAGATATCTTGAAGCAAGGAAATGACATCAGAACCGAGGTTCGTGATAATCTTCAATCCTCTTTCATCACTCAAACAACTGAATTAAAGAATCTGTTGGCTAGTTTCTTGCCTGAAGCTCAACCTTCTTCTTCTTCGGGTTCTCTACCTTCAAACACCGTCACTAATCCGCGAGCTAATGTGAGTGCTATAACTACGCGTAGTGGAATTACCATTGTCAATCCACCTGACTCACCACCATCATCTACACCTCCTCCACCACCATGTATCCCTACTCCTCTTACACTTAGTGATAGTACACCATTACCGTCTCCGCCTCGTCATGACGATGTATCTCGGAAGGACCCTTCAACATCACAACCTTCACCAACTACACCTTCACCTAACCCTTATCAACCTAGAATCCCATACCCTTCTCGCATAGGCAAGACCAATGATCTAACCAAGAATGACTGCCAAGTATCGAAATATGTGGATATGCTATCTAAAATGACAATTAACATTAGCCTTGTTGAAGCACTTTGCCACATGCCGAAATTTGTCAAAGCATTCAAGGAATTGCTTAGCAAGAAGGAGAAGCTGATTGAACTCGCCAACACACGCTTAAATGAAAACTGCTCTGCAGTTCTTCTTAGAGAACTTCCGGAAAAGCTTGGCGATCCCGGTCGTTTTGTGTTGCCTTGCGTGTTCAACAAAACTGAAGAATTTACTGCCCTTGCTGATCTCGGGGCTAGTATTAATTTGATGCCACTGAGTGTTTGGAAAACACTATCATTGCCCGACCTCATTCCAACAAAGATGACTCTCGAACTTGCAAACCGCACTCTCGCTTACCCCATTGGTATAGCCGAAGACGTGTTTATCAAAGTTGGCACATTTACCTTCCCGGTCGATTTTGTCGTAGTTGATTATGCAATAGACCCTCGTATTCCTTTAATACTTGGTCGGCCATTTTTGAGAACCGGACGTGCTTTAATAGATGTGGCCGAAGGTGAGTTAATCTTACGAGTCGGGGATGATTCTAAAGTTTTTAAAATGGGGAAACTTACAGGAAAATCCTTTGGAGGCCGAGAATCAGTGAATATGATAAATGTGCTCGATGACTTTACCGTCTACGATAATCCTTTATTCGAGTCTTCCACTGATAATCCACTCTTTGAAGATGATGTGGATGATTCTCTCCCTACTTTGGACGCTTCTCCCATTTATGATTCACCACCGGTCTTTGATGCTTATGATGATGATAATTCTAGCTCAGATTTGGATGATTTTGATTGTACTTCTGAGTATCCCGAGCTGCCTACATATGATGATTTTGATGAGGCCGATACTCTCTCGAGCGATTCTTCACATGGTGAAGATCCTCCGCCATCACTCGATCCTACTTTAGACGATTACTCATTCGAGGAAGATTTCTCTGAATTTCTCAACACATACTTCCCTCATGAGAGTGATGCACCTCCTTTGGACTTTGAAGATTATCGTCTTGATCCTACTTTGGATTTGAAGAGCATTTTGTCCAAGGAGAAGAAACCGGTTGACACCAAAATCCGTTGCACTTATGATTTGACACCTCTTTGTCCCACTTCTGAGGATGAGGTTGTGCTTCTTTGCGGATCTTCTTCACACTCGGCTGAGCCGGAGTGCTATTTTCCCCTGAAGGAAAAGGTGTTCGATCCCGGTATTGAAGTTTTTAAGCCATCTCAGTATCCACCTGATGAAATAAAAGGAAAAATCTTTGGAAATTTTGAAGACATGCTTACACCGCTTCCTACTTGCTTCCACCGTGCTCCATTGCTGCTTAAGGGAACCTTGCCACTTCTCTTTTGGCTTGCCTTGTTCGCCTTAAGCTCTTGCTTATTGATGGATGAAAACTATGTCTTTGATCCTGGTGGATTTGTTTCATGCTACTTCTGTTGATAATCAAGGTCGAGTCAGGCTCACGACTCGGTTAACAAAAACCAAGCGCTTCTTGGGAGGCAACCCATGCATCTATCTTTTCGATTTCTTTACCATAAGTGTAGGGGGGACCCTTTGGATTGCTATCTCCTCTCCTCACTTCTTAATCAGGGATTCGAGCTTCAATAATCAACTCTTGCTGATTCTTGACGACCCGTGATTCCGTGTTCTACTTCTCCCCGGTTCTATCCTAAACTCTTTTCGATTCACTATTTTAGATTTTCTCAATATTAAAATAGGAATCTCTTTAGTTGTCTTTTCCTTAGCGAGATTTAAACAACGTGCACAATGTCCTAAGTGTAGGGGAGTTTACTCCCACATGCTTAAACATTGAGGACAATGTTTATCTTAAGTGTAGGGGGGACTTCTATCGATGTTAAGTGGTCTTTTCCTTGTATTTGTCCTCATTTTAACCGGAAAATCAATTTTTCGACATTTTTCAAAATTTTTGATCTATTTTGGCCTATTAGTTTTTCCCTTTTGTATAGTTATTTTCTTTCCTTATTAGAATAAATGTTTAATAAGTGGTTTTAATTTTCAAACGTTGTGAATCTTTTGACTCAACCCGAGTTTACTCTAGCTAGTATCCTTAACGTGTTTAAGTCAAGTTTTGCTAGGCTTTTATATAGGGAGCTATAAAACGCGAAAGTCTTAACTCTCACGGGTTAAGAACAAGAACTTTTCGCAAGTTCCTATAATTGATCCTAGAGAGTTGTTTATCAAGGGAACTTTAAGATGCGATTTCTAAACTTGAAAGAGTCTAAGAATTTGCAAGATCCTATAGGCGACTCGAAAACCCAAAACTTTGATTTAATAGGCTAAGTATCCACGAGTCTCATTACTTGAGATTTTAAACTGTGGAGAACGAGAGATGATAGAGCCAACTATAAGTTCGGTATTCTTTCGTGAATTTATGTGAGTTAATTATAAGCCTATTCTCCCATCGCTTGCTAATAAATTTATCTGCTAATAAATAAGGTTGTACGATTTGAAAAGTTACTTAGCTTCTAGCCCCAGATCGTTTAAAAGTTGCTCGGTAATGACGAGAGTTCATAGCCAAGGCATAACTTATGAAGTGGGGCGCGAAGATTGGCGAGTCCGAAAAGGCCCTAACAAGGCATGAGGGCTATGTTTTGTTGCTAAAGATCCAAAAGTGATGTAAAGAATCATTTATCGAAAATCAATATGAAGGATCGAGACACACGACGAAAAGCAAAAACTGTTGGGAATAAATCTATGCTTAGTTTGCTTCCCCTGCTAGTTGATTATTCGTACCCGTGCTAGAGTAAGTTCCCCCTGCTAACTAACAAAGGCAGGGGGATTGGTCCCCCTGCTGGAAGTCAAAGGCCCTGCTGTCAAAGATAAACATGGAATAGATTTTTACGCGTTTCAGTTATTATTCCTTAATACTTTCCATAGTTTGTTAGTAGTGATCTTGTACGTGGGTCCTTGTATCTATAAAAGGACTCACTAGGTTAGCATGCAATGTGTGTCTTTCTCATTTCGTTTCTCATTATTATTACTTTAAGGTTTTGTAAACCCTAATACCACTTTGGGTATTCGTATATCTTTGATATATTAAAGTTCAACGTTTGAATCTCATTTGTTCTTGTGCTAAACATTACATTCCGCATCTTGTTTAGTTACTTTGCTTTGCAAAGTTTCTCTAGTGTTAGATTGAATTCTTTCTCTCTATCACAACCCTTAAACAAGCTATTAAGGTTTAAGATCTGACTTTGGGATCAACAAGTGGTATCAGAGCTTGTTGAGAAACTTTGTCTAAATCAAGAACAAAATCCTCATAGCAAACATGTCTTCAGATTCATCCACAAACAGCAACAACCACAATAACCTCAAGTTACCCATGTTGGATCCTGAAAACTTTGAATTATGGGAATTCAGAATCCAACAATACCTGAAAATGGGACACTATGTTCTCTGGGAGATCATAGAGTTTGGTGATCAATTCAACAAAATGGTGGCAGTTGAAGAAGGCAAGGATGAAGGTGAGAGTTCCAAAGGTAAGGACAAGAAGAAATCTGCTGCTCTATGTGATAAGGAAATACTGGCTAGAAGGCATGATGTCAGGGCTCACAGCTCATTACTGTTGGCCCTACCAGATAGACATCAACTCAGATTCAGGAAATACAAAACAGCTAAGGAACTATGGGAAGCCATAGGCAAAACCTTTGGAGGAAATGAAGCCACAAAGAAGAAGAAGAAAAATCAAATGCTGAATGATTTTGCTTCTTTCAAAGCAATTGGTGATGAATTAATTGGAGCTATTTACAATAGGCTTCAAGACATGGTGGCCCACTTGGAATTCTTTGATATTGAAGTATCAAAAGAGCAGGTGAACACCAGGTTTCTTAACAGTCTCTAGAAAGAATGGTTTGTCTATAAGGCAATTTGGCAGAATAAGGATGATTTGGATGAAAAAGACATTGATGACATATATAATAACTTAAAGGTTTTTGAACCTATTGTCAATGAAATGAAGTCAAAAGGAACAATCCCCACCAACTCAAGTGGAATCATCGATTCCCCTGCTAACATGGCATTCATATCACAAAGCAGTGGAATCTCCAAGAACAGTGGAATAGAAGTAGCCCCTGCTACCTATTCCCCTGCTACCAGGTCTGGACCTTCCTATGATGAAGAAAGACCAACTACATTCAGCCTTGATACTGCATGTGCTTTTATAGCATCACAAGGACCACAAGGATCTACAGTATTACATGAAGATCTAAATCAAATCAGTAAGCAAGCGCTAGAAGAATTGGATATCAAGTGGAACATGGCTTTGCTCAGCATGAGATCCAACAGGTTCCACAAGAAGTATGGGAAGAAGATCACAATTAATCCCTCTGATGTGGCTGGGTTTGATAAAACAAAAGTTGAATGCTACAATTGTGGCAAGAAGGGTCATTTTGCCAGGGAATGCAGAGGACCTAAGTCTGGAAATAGCTACAGAAAGGAGACAAGAGATGATGATTCTGGTGCTAAAGCCATGGTAGCTATGCAGGGAATAGATGGAGCAAATGGATGGGACTGGAGTGCTATGACAGAAAATGTGGAAAGAAATCAAGCCTTAATTGCTGAGGAAAAGGAAGAAGACTTTGCACTTATGGCTATGTCAAGTTCCAGTTCTGACAATGAGGTATATGATGACTCATATTGTACTAAAGCTTGTAGGAAAAATACTGAGTCTTTGAATGATCAAATCAGAAAGGTAAAAGCTGACTATATCAATTGTGATAATGATCTTGATAATTACAAACGTGCTTTAGAACAACTAGAGTCCACCATAAGAGAGTATAGGCAAAGAGAAAGTGAGTATAGGGATCACATTGTGATTCTAGAAAGAGATGGCAAGGAGAATAACCAATCTATAAATGTTTTAACTGCTGAACTTGAAATTTTCAAAGCTAACCAAAAGATAGATGAGGAAACTGTTGAAAAATTTGGAAAAGCTTCAAAAGATTTAACCATGGCATTTGAAATTGGTCAATCTCCTAAGGACAAAACAGGGTTTGGAATTAAGAATATGAATGCTACTATACCACCACCCCCTGCTAACATCCATGCTGCCTATCCTAGAAAAGACTTGTCATGGACTGGTCTCCCTTGTTTTGAAAAACAGGATGACATTGAGTTTGACTTGAGTGCTTATATACCTAATAACCTTGATACAGAAGAGTCTCTAGTTAAAACTAGTGTCATTAGGGATGTTAAACAGGAACAGGTTGGTTTAAAGCAAATTGACAACCCTGTTCGATTTTCAAAAGAAAGAATTTCTAGCAGCAATCCAAATTCTAAGAGTATCTCTCCCAAATCTAAGGCTAGGCCACAGACTCCTAAGGCTACCATTAAATATGCTAGTATGTACAGGAATGTCAGAGGTAATCAAAGAAATTGGAATGACCAAAAGTCTCATCAATTAGGAGAAGACTTTGTGATTAATACCAAGCCCTGCTTCACATGTGGCAGTTTTGAACACACTTATCAAGAGTGTAAGGCACCAATGGAGATGGTGGCTGCAAATCCCTTAAAGGATATGCAACCTAAAGCCATTCTTCTAAATGCAGGGGCAAAATCCTTTTCCCCTGCCAAGTATGTTGCCCCTGCCTTGAGAAATAGGGTGACTGATAAATATGTTGTTCCAGCCCTTAGAAAGGAAAATGATGTTCACCCAAAGTCCAACACTTATGTGACCACCCCAACACCTTATACTGCATATAAATCTGGCTCTAGACCTTACCAACACATGAATAGAGGCCAAAACAAAAGGTGGGTTCCCTCTGCTAAGCATAAGGATTCCCCTGCTAAAACTGGGGTATCCCCTGCTAGAAAAGTTGTACATTCTAGAAACATGGGAAGATGGGGAAAAGCTGTGAAAGCCTCAGCTCGTTGGGTTTGGGCACCCAAAAGGGTACTCAATCTAATGGTGTATCTCTAGTTTTCGATAAGCTATCCTACATTGATACACGAGGTAGATCCAAGTCTGTAATGGCTTGGGTCCCCAAGAAAAATTAATTTGTGTTTCCTTTTGCAGGTGACAAAGAAGACAAGGGATGATAGAGCATATTGGGATAGTGGATGCTCAAGAAGTATGACTGGACACAAAGCTTACTTGTCTAACTTTGTGCCCCTGCATGACAATGATGGTGTTTCTTTTGGAGATGGGCATGGAACTATAACAGGAAAAGGAACTATTGTCACAAATGGGATGACTTTTGACAATGTGTACTTGGTGAAAGAACTCAAGTATAATCTCTTCAGTGTGTCACAGATGACTGATAACAAGAATTTTGTCTTGTTTACTGACACTGAATGCTTGGTATTAGGAAAGGAGTTTGTCTTGCCAAAAGACACTCCAATTGTTCTCAGAACACCAAGACAGAAGAACATGTACACAATTGATCTCAAGGACATATCTCTCCAAGACAATGAAACATGTTTCATTACCAAAGCTTCAGCAGATGAATGTAAGAAATGGCATAGAAGACTTGGTCATCTTAATTTCAAGAACATGAACAAACTAGTAAAGCATAATCTGGTTCATGGTCTTGCTTCCAAGTCTTTTGCCACTGAACATACTTGTGCAGCATGTCTGAAAGGGAAGCAACACAGAGCATCTTGCAAGTCAAAAACAAGTATGTCCACCACCAAGCCATTGGAACTACTGCATATGGATCTTTTTGGTCCTACTTCTGTGGCAAGTATAATGAAGAAATGGTACTGCTTAGTGATTACTGATGATTTTTCAAGATTTACATGGACATTCTTTCTATTTGAAAAGAGTGACACTGCTGATGTACTCATTGGGTTCATCAATCAAATTGAACTGTCAAAAAGCATGAAGGTAGTTACCATAAGATCAGACAATGGTGGTGAGTTCAGAAATCAGAAACTGGATTCTTTCTGCATAAACAAAGGCATCAAGAGGCAATTTAGCATTGCTAGAACACCTCAACAGAATGGAGTGGCAGAAAGAAGGAATAGGACACTCATTGAAGCTGCAAGAACTATGCTGTCTGATTCCAAACTTCCAGTTATCTTTTGGGCTGAAGCTGTATCCACAGCTTGTTATGTACAAAACAGGGCCTTGGTTGTCAAGGCACACAACAAGACCCCTTATCAGCTGTTTAATGGAAGACCTCCCTTAATTGACTTTTTCAGACCTTTTGGGTGTCATGTTATCATCTTGAACACCATTGACAATCTAGGTAAGTTTAGTGAAAAGGGTGATGATTGATACTTTGTGGGTTATTCATTAAACAGCAAGGGATATAGGGTCTTCAACAAGAAGACAAGCAAAATCACAGAAAATCTTCATGTGAACTTTCTTGAAGACAAACCTGAAGATGTTCAAACAGGTCCTGACTGGTTCTTTGATATAGATGTACTTTCCAAGTCCATGAATTATGTACCTGTTGTCTTGCAGAACACTAACATTTCAGGTACTCAAGAAACAATTGGTGCAGAGAAGTCACCTCTGAGGTACATGAATGTACCCTCATTGTTTCCTAGTGAAGCTGATAAACAAGAAGATAATTCTGCTTCAGGAAAAGAACAGCCAATCTCATCCCCTGCTATGGCTGAAAGCAGTGGAATGGCTGAAAGCAGTGGAATCCAGGATTCCCCTGCTAGAGGAATTGATTCCTCTTTCACAAAGGATCATGATGCTAATGAGACTACTAATACAGAAAGAGAATCCCCACCCATAAATGATGGTCCTATCATATCCAACAGTGGAAGCAGAATCATCAGGAGTGGAGGCCCTAGTTATTCAGAGCTTCATTCTGCTCACCAGCACCCATCTCTAGGTCATGCTGTCTCATTTGGAAGTTCTTTTGAGGACTTCTTTCCTAATCAAAATAGCCCCATCAATTCTGATTTGGAAGAAGATGAAACATAAGTCATCATGCAGCCTACCTATAGAATCAATAAGGATCATCCTATCTCTCAGATCATTGGCAAACCTGATGCACCCAGACATACAAGGTATACAGCAAAGGAACACAGCTTCATTGCTAATATCACCATGAAGTTCAATCATGACAACATGCAATGTTGTCTGTTTACTGCATTTTTGTCACAAGAAGAGCCAAAGAAGATTTTTCAGGCTTTAAATGACCCAAGCTGGGTTGAAGCCATGCAAGAGGAGCTCTTACAATTCGACATACAAGAGGTTTGGATTCTGGCTGATTGTCCCAAATGGGCAAGGCCTATTGGGACCAAGTGGGTACTCAGGAATAAAAAGGATGAAAGGGGAATAGTTGTCAGGAACAAAGCAAGGTTAGTGGCACAAGGGTATACTCAGGAAGAAGGGATTGATTATGAAGAAGTGTTTGCTCCAGTAGCCAGGATTGAAGCTATTAGATTATTTCTTGCTTATGCCTCATTCATGGACTTCACTGTTTTCCAGATGGATGTGAAAAGTGCCTTCTTATATGGAACCATTGATGAAGAAGTCTATGTCATGCAACCACCAGGGTTTGAAGATCCAGAACATCCTGACAAAGTATACAAAGTGAAAAAGGCCATGTATGGCCTTCACCAAGCTCTCAGAGCCTGATATGGTACACTTTCAAAATATCTCCTAGACAATGGATTCAGCAGGGGGAAGATTGATCAGACCCTGTTTACCAAGAAACAAAAGGGTGACCTTCTGCTAGTACAAGTCTATGTGGATGACATCATTTTTGGATCAACTAACTCCATGCTTAGCAAAGAGTTTGCCAAATTAATGCAGGATAAATTCCAAATGAGTGCCATGGGAGAACTAAACTTCATTTTGGGGTTACAAGTTCAGCAGCGGAAAGATGGGATATTTATCTCACAAGACAAATATGTGGCTGAGATTGTAAAGAAGTTTGGCATGTCTGATGGGAAGAAGGTGTCCACTCCCATGGACAAGGATCATCCATGGGGCAAGGATGGTCCTGGAAAGCCTATTGATGTCAGGAATTACAGGTCTATGATTGGGTCTCTTATGTATCTCACTGCTTCAAGACCTGACATCATGTTTGCAGTCTGCTTATGTGCAAGATACCAGGTGTCACCAACAGAGTGTCACTTATTTGCTGTGAAAAGGATTTTTAGGTATCTAAAATGTCATCCTACCTTAGGACTCTGGTATCCAAAGGAGTCACCATTTGAGCTGATAGCTTATTCAGATAGTGATTATGCTGGTGACAACAATGATAGGAAGTCTACAACAGGGGGATGCCAATTTTTGGGGAGCAGGCTTATATCTTGGCAATGTAAGAAGCAGACTATCATGGCAACATCCACAACTGAAGCTGAGTATGTAGCAGCTGCTGCATGCTGTGGTCAAGTTCTTTGGGTGCAAAATCAATTGCTTGATTATGGGTATAACTTTCTTAAAACCAAGATATTCATAGACAACAACATCACTATTTGCATCATAAAGAACCCTGTTTTTCATAGCAAAACCAAACACATTGAAATTAGACATCACTTTATCAGAGATTGTTTTGAAAAAGGACTGATTGTCCCTGAGAAAATTGATACAGAACTAAATGTTTCTGATCTTTTAACAAAAGCTTTTGATGTAGGGAGGTTTCAGTATCTGGTTGCAGGTATTGGAATGGTTACTCCTTAAAAATCTGATGTCTATTTTGTCATGTATAATCAGGGTTACTTCACTGCTGTTGTTGTATCATTGTTAGTCAATTTTACCATTTCTTTCATTCCACTGCTTTTTAACACTGATTCCCCTGCTTGGGGTTCATTCCCCTGCCAAAAGGATGTTTCTCTTAAGCTGGGTGTGTTCTTTTTACAAAAGTGGTTTTATGTGGTTTTAGACTAACAATGCAGAGGTTCATATGGTGCATACTATTCTCGTTGGTGGATCAGGTATATACTCTATGTTTCAGGGGAGGTTAGGTCACACCTTTAGGACTTAGGGTATCCTTAGGATGCTCATATATGATCTTAGATCATATCCACTGGTGAGTGAGGGTTCAGGTTAATAATGACTTGCTGCAAAGCTTGTCAGAACTCTGAAACCTTGAGGCACTGTAGTGTGTACTTACATTTCTTTATTAAAACAGCTTGCTGTTCAAATACAGACCTGTGGCACACACTGCCAAGACTGACTGACCATAAGTAAGGGACAAGGTTGGGATGGTGACTGGGGTATGCATGATTTCTTGGGATTACCTGGTGTAGGGGGACTTATGTATTAACTTTTTGTATTGGGACCATTGCTGAATAGAGGACTCTTGAGTTTCTATGTATCTATCTTGTGTATACAAGTGTGTGCATTAGAGCAGAGCTAGTTAGCATTAGTCCTTCCATGACTAGTTTAATACCCCTAGGAAAGTTTCTCCTGCTTTTATCTTTCATTCCCCTGCTTTCACAACATTCCCCTGTTTGACCATTGACTGACAATACCGTTACCCTGTTCATAGCCGTTGGGCATGCTTGCTTAAATTTTGGTTAGGGAATATTTTATTATTTTTAAAAGATATTTAAGGCGCTTTCTTCGCTGATTGGTAATCTTTTCCTTCTATTTCAAATATATTAATTTTTTATCAAGATTTATCCTTGATATTTTTGCAATTTGAAAATTTTGGTCCAATCACAGCCCTTCAATTTGTCTATATAAACTTAATTCCCTTTACCAGCAGGTCCATACTTCTCTCTCGACCTAATCCCACTTACCTCTCATCTCTATAAACCTCCAAACTATTTTCAAAATTCATCATGACCCTTAAAATTGCTCCTAATCATAACCAAATTGCTTTGCTTCATGATGAACCAGCCGAGTTTGCTGATGCTGTGGCCTTTCTAAAGTCTTCGTACTTCAGAGTGGCCCTTCTCATCAATCCTCGCATTTATACCTCACACATTCAACAGTTCTGGTCTAAAGCCATGACCAAAACAGTGAATGGAGAGGTCATAATACAAAGCACAGTTGATGGTAATTCCAAGGTCATAACACTTGCCTCCATCAGGGAGAATCTTCTCCTTGATGATGAGGATGGAATAACCAACTTTTCTGAGGCTGAAATTTTTGAAGGTCTTGTTAAATTGGGGTACAAACTTTCTGAAAATCAAAAATGTAAGTTTGCAAAAGGCCAGTTTGCCCCTCATTGGAAATATTTGATTCATACTATTATGCAATGTTTGTCACCAAAAACCACTGCTTTTAATGAGGTTGGTAGTGAGATAGCTTCTGCCCTGATCTGCTTTGCAACAGGGAGGAAGTATTGTTTTTCTCAAATGATTTTTAAAGGCATGGTTAAAAATGTTTCAAGCACCTCAAAGCTTTGTATGTATCCAAGGTTTATAGAAATTTTGCTGAATATGAGTGATCATGGTCCCATTACACACAGAAACTATTTTTCAGCAACCCAACACACCACCAAACTCTTCACCACATTACTTGCCCCATCACCTTTATTTTCTGGCAGAAACATACCATTCACTTCAATTATGATGGACCAAATCAGACGGGAAGAAGCCAAAAATCAAACAACCATAAATCAACCTGCTGATTCCCCTGCCAAGAACCTACCACCTGCTGATCCACAACAAGAAAGGCGTTCAAAATCCAGGTTTGCCAGGTCTCCCTTGCCTGGTGAATCTTCAGAAGCAGCAGAAAGGAGAGTCTCCAAGAGTTTGGAGCAACCTGGGGGTTTGGCTGCCACTACTGTCTCATCCTCAAGGGGTGAGCAGGATAGTGACACCATCGATAAGTCCTCTCCCCCACTCCATGATATCCAACAAGGGGAGAAATTCCCTTCTAGGATTGAGAGCAGTATGAAACCTTTGACAAATCTGGAATTGACGAAAATGTGCATGAGTCTGAAAAGGCAGAATGCAGAACTAGTACAAGATGTCAAAAAGCAAGGTCTGGTTATCTCTCAACTGGAAACCAGACTTGCTACTCTTGAGGGGAGGAGAAAGCCCAGACTGATTCTTTCCACAGATGAGGATGCTTCCAAAGGGGAGGAAATTCCACACATAGAAGGATCTACTGAGTATTATTCATATCCTGGTGGGGAGCATGGAAAGATAACAAGTGCTAAGAAAGGGATGGAGAGAGAAAGTGCTGATAAGGGAAGTGACAAGGGGAGTGCAACCAAAGATATTGCTCACCATGGGCAATCAAGAAGAAGCCCCTGCTTCAAAAGTTTCCCCTGCCATTGCTGATCCCACTGCTGTAAGTTTATCCCCTGCTAAGAACATTACTCAAACATTTGTTAGGAAGAACAGAAAGCAACCAGCTCAGAAAGGGATAACAATCAAAGAACCTGCATCTAAAGTAAAACCAGCACCAGCAGTGGATCCAAAAGACAAAGGAAAAGGAATCATGGTGCAACAGCCCAAGAGAAAATACAAGCATCTGACTCCTGAACAGCAGAAGGCCCAAGAAGCACATGATGCACAAGTAGCTCTCAGGCTACAACAAGAGGAAATGGATATGCAGGATCAAAGAATGGAGAAGATGAGGCCCAAAGATATGCTAAAGCAGGTTGAGATTATGCATAGAGAACTAGATGACGGGGTACCTCATGTTGGAGAATTTCTTGATCAATGGGAGAAGGAGTTGAAAAATGCTCATTTGGAAGACAGGTATGAGTTGACTTGCCTTGTTTACAAATATCAAACTGAATATCTGGAAAGAAGGGCAATGCAAATTCAGAGTGAGAAGTATCGAACTTCAGAGAAAGGGCAACTTGATCACTACAAAGTTCTGCTTAAGAGGCATAGAAAATGGAAGGATGGTGACTTCAGAGATATGAGCTTTGAAGCCATAAAGAGAGCAGTCAGACCAGTTCTAAAGTTGTATGATGTGGAGGATTGGATGACTATCAACACTCCTGAGGAAGCTGAGTATCTTAGGAGACAAAGTGAAGTGCTACAGAAAGCTAGAGAAACAAAGAAAAGAAAAGCTGGAGAGACTACACAAGCAGGTGCATCATCCCAAGCAGGGGCATCGCACCAAGCAGGTGAAAGTTTTCCAGAAGTACTTGAGAAGTCTGTACTTAATGTACAAAGAGCAGCAAAGAGACTCAAGAGAATGGAGCAAGTGGGCATAATTACTAAAGAGTCTCAAGGGCCATCAAATGCTGAAATTGATAAACAGCTGATTTTGCAGGAAAATGATGAAATCTCACCTAGTGAACTTGGAAAGAAGTTTGCTATTATAGAGTATGCTGTTTATGAACACAAAGGGAGGACTTGGTGGAAGCTTACAAGGGCTGACAATACAGCACAGACATTTCTAAGCCTAGATGTCATGTTTCAAATTTTGGATAGTGAAGACTTAGAAGATCTGTGGAAAATATTGAAGAAAACGTTTGCTGCAAAACCTCCTACCATGGATGGTGTGGAGAAGGATTGGGTAATCTGGGAGTGCATGCATAGAATGTATGAACATGAATTATTTGATCCTCTATTTGATGTAGTGAATAAAGGAGATTTGATGTATTGGAAGCTATTTACAAATTCTGGGGTCTATGAGGTAGTAATGGAAGGTGTGAGTGGGTACTTGCTCAATCATAGGTATTATCCCTTCTCTCAGGACACCTTGAAGAAACTGGCACAGGCTAACCTAATTGTAGATGCTAAGAAGCCTGTTGCTTATGATCTGGTAAGAATGGTTCATAGTCAGATTTGGCCAGAGAGTTTGTAAGCATCCTCATCAACTAGCATTTATTCAGAAACTTGTCTTTAGGGGAAAGCACAAGTTTAGGGGAGGATTGTTGCGAATAAATCTATGCTTAGTTTGCTTCCCCTGCTAGTTGATTATTCGTACCCCTGCTAGAGTAAGTTCCCCCTGCTAACTAACAAAGGCAGGGGGATTGGTCCCCCTGCTGGAAGTCAAAGGCCCTGCTGTCAAAGATAAACATGGAATAGATTTTTACGCGTTTCAGTTATTATTCCTTAATACTTTTCATAGTTTGTTAGTAGTGCTCTTGTACGTGGGTCCTTGTATCTATAAAAGGACTCACTAGGTTAGCATGCAATGTGTGTCTTTCTCATTTCGTTTCTCATTATTATTACTTTAAGGTTTTGTAAACCCTAATACCACTTTGGGTATTCGTATATCTTTGATATATTAAAGTTCAACGTTTGAATCTCATTTGTTCTTGTGCTAAACATTACATTCCGCATCTTGTTTAGTTACTTTGCTTTGCAAAGTTTCTCTAGTGTTAGATTGAATTCTTTCTCTCTATCACAACCCTTAAACAAGCTATTAAGGTTTAAGATCTGACTTTGGGATTGATACACTGGTTTTGCTAGGGGTTCTAATTTTAGTCTCGATATCCTCTCGAATTGATCTAGGTCTTAAGTGGAATGATTGTTCTTGGTTACTAAATAAAGGGGTTGGGTTTTCTAGTCTAATGGAAAGTGGAAATGAAAGTTTAAATCAAAGGCAATTACTTTAATTAAGATTAATAAAAACTTGATCGAAATTTTAAAGTTCAAATTAAAATTAAAGTTAAGATGTAAATAGTGACATATGAGCAGAAAAATAGTAAAACATCAACAGTAAAACAGTAATCTTTAAAATACCCAAAAATTAACTGATTCGGAACTTTAATGCTTGATTCGGAACTAACTGGTTCGGAAGATACTATTCATTCATCCGGAACTTAATGGCTGATTCGGAACTTTCCGAATGAAAGTTCATTCGGAACTTACTGGTTCGGAAGATGCTGATTCGGAACCTTCAGATTGATTCGGAACTTCACCTTGATTCGGAAGTCTGAGCTGATCCGGAACTTGATGACTGATCCGGAACTTTCCGGATGAAAGCTTGATTCGGAAGTTTTAAACTTCCGAATGAAGGGCTTGGTTCGGAAGTTTTCTCCTGATTCGGAAGTTTAGTGCTTGGTTCGGAAGATTCCGAATGAAGGACTCATTCGGAACTTTTTGTCTTGATTCGGAAGTCTGGAAACCAGATACAGTAACTGTAGCGAAGAACACGGAACTCAGGTTTTTAATCAAAATCAAATCAAACACTTAAAAAGGTTTTACCAATTTAAACACAAATCATTTAGACAATATAAGCAACAAATCCCACTAATAAAAACACAAATCCAAACAACTTTTGAAGATCAAATCAAGAAAAATAAAACTTAAGAACTTGAAGATAAAAATGGAGATGAACAAGATGAAATGAAAGATTAAACAAGAACTTTGAATTGGATGATTAATGTTTTGACAAGATGAAACAAGGATTAAAATTACAAGATCAAAGAACTAACAATAAAAATCACCAATCACCCTAGTGGTGATGGTGTACTACGAACCAGGAGAAAGAAAAAGAAGAAGAAAGAAAAACTAGCTAGCTAAAATGTGTGTGGGATGGCCTATTTATAGGTGTTTCCTTTGGTTGGTGAGTGGGCTTTCTCCCGTTCTTCGTGTCTTTTCGTCTTTTCAGAAAAGTTTCCGTTTTCGATTCTGAATCGGGATTTGTCGTCGATTAAATTCAACTCGTCTTTTAATTTCTTCGTTTAATAGACTTGAGTTTCTTCGACTTATATAAATCTTCCATCTTTGGTACTTTTCTTCGATAAATCTTCGAATAGTCCCAGTGACTTGAAATCTTTTGCATCTCTTGGACAATAGACTTTATCTTGAGTCTTTTTCTTTAGTAAAACCCGTGCAATCCCATGTTTTCTTCAATATTTATCCGGTTGGCTCTAAAAACACAATAAACACAAAAACCACGCATAATTCCAAACAAATGATATTAAATACGTGTTTTGGTCTCGTTTTAGCCCGAATTAAGTGGTAAAAGGATGGGTGTTTACACACCTATCAAATCCCCTACACTTAACCATTGCCATGCCCTCATGCAATGCTTAGTGATAAAGCAAGTTTACACTTCTCTCATAATTAATCAACCTTGGCCTTATTTAAAATACTACTAAACAAAAATTAAAGAAATAAAACTTCAAAAGTAACAAAAGGATAGAAAACCATTTTCACTTGAAAATAGCTACATGGAAATAACTTGAAGAAAAATCGATGACTTACATTAGGGCTTTGGTGCTGCGAAGATTTATCACCCTCAAGTTTCACGTTCCCCAAACTAAGCTTAAAAACGAGATCATTGTTATTATAAGTTAGCAATTCAAACACTTACACACATGGCTTAATTAAATGCTTAGACTCCCTTATTCCTAGGTGTATCTCTTATATTTTATTTTTGTCTTAGAATGATCATGAAGATGCATTTTTGGACTTATTTCGATAGTTTATTAGGGCTGAAAGCAAAGTAGGACGATTTGATCAATAGTTAGCTAAAGGACAAAATCTCTTAAAACTGCTTCTCGGGATATCAAAAAGTTCATATCTTGGCATAACTTGGTTCACGATTTGAGACCTTTCTCGGGCCGATATTTGGCATGTACTTCATACTTCATATCTTCGAGAGACGTTCTTGAGATAATGGTCTTCTCATCATAATAGAATTTCTTCACTTGGAGACTTTTGAGGGGTACTCCAACTTTGTTGACCACGACTTCATGATTATTTCTTCAATCTCTAATTGGGATTTTGAGATACAACGATCCGCCTCCTTTTCGGACTTGGATCTATTTATCCTCATACCTTGTTAGGGTCTTTTCGGATAGACTTCTCCATGATCTTTATGGGAGTTGATTGCTTTTCGTCGTGAATCTTGATCCTTCATATTGACTTTAGGAATAATGCTTTTCACATCACTTTGGATCTTCAGCAATAAAATTGAATCCTCATGCCTTGTTAGGGCCTTTTCGGACTCGCCAATCTTCGCGCCCCGCTTCATAAGTTATGCCTTGGCTATGAACTCTTATCATTACCGAGCAACTTTTAAACGATCTTGGGCTAGAAGCTAAGTAACTTTTCAAATCGTAAGACCTTACTTATTGCAGATAAATTATTAGCAAGTGATGGGAGAATAGGCAATTAATTACACCAAGTGAGCTTGCGCAAGAATACCGACTTATAATTGACTCTATCATTTCTCGTCCTCCACAGTTTAAAATCTCAAGTAATGAGACTCGTGGACACTTAGCCTAATAAACCAATTAAGGTCTACATGGTTAAGGATACTAGCTAGAATAAACTTGGATAAGTCTATTCGGGTTGAGTCAAAATAAACGCAACGGGCCTAATATATCAAAGGCTTCTAAACTAGCTACACCACTTTATTAATATTTTTGACTTTATTGCGGAATATATACATATGAAAGCAACGATAAAAATTTAAAAATTACGAATAAATGGCCAAAGTTAATAAAAAATTTGAAAAATGCTGAAAAATAGGATTTTCCGGTTAATTGAAGGCATTTTCATGGAAAAGTCCACTTAAAACTTCGATAGAAGTCCCCCCTACACTTAAGATAAACATTGTCCTCAATGTTTAAGCATGTGGGAAAAGGTTCCCCTACACTTATGACATTGTGCACATTGGTTAACTCAAGTTAAGGAAGAGACGACTAACGTGATCAATTTCAAATGTGAGTATGAAGAAAATTGAATCACGATAGTTGAGAGATAGAACCGGATTTCGGATAAACACGGGAGCACGGTTCTTCAAAGATTCCAAGAGTGCACTTATCCCTGTAATCACATCACCACACAAAGACAAACACGTATAGAAGTCCCCCTACACTTAGGAGGTTAAAACATAAAGGATAGATACTCGGGCTGCCTCCCGAGGAGCGCTTGTTTTTGATAACCGAGTCACGAGCCTGACTCGACCCAAAATTAGTTCATGGGGAACGTGGTGAGGGATGGAATCACCTCCTGAGAGGTGTCCTCACCAAAGTACAACTTCACTCGTTGGCCATTCACCTTAAAATTTGGTCCATTAGGTTGAGCAAGCTCTAGAGTACCATATGGAAAAATTTGGGCAATGGTGAATGGGCCGGACCAACGAGATTTGAGCTTTCCCGAGAAGATTTTCAACCGAGAGTTAAAAAGTAAGACTTTGTCTCCGACATGGAACTCTCGGTTTTTGATCTTAGAGTCGTGAATGAGCTTAGTTCTTTCCTTATAGATCAAAGAATTTTCATAAGCCTCATTACGGAGTTCATTCAGCTCATTGAGTTGGATCTTGCGTAGGTCACCGGCTTTGTTAATATCAAAATTGGCCCACTTCAAGGCCCAATAAGCCTTGTGCTCCAACTCAATGGGGAGGTGGCACGCTTTCCCGTACACAAGACGATAAGGCGTACAGCCGATCGGGGTCTTGTAAGCAGTACGGAAAGCCCACAAAGCATCATCCAATTTATCAGCCCATGAGGCACGATGCTCTCCCACAGTTCTTTCAAGAATTCGCTTCAGCCCTCGGTTGGATATTTCAGCCTGGCCATTAGTTTGTGGGTGGTAGGCTGTGGAAAGACGATGATTTACACCGTACTTAGCCATGACTCGAGCAAATTGGTCATTGCAGAAATGAGTCCCACGATCACTAATAATGGCGCGAGGCACACCGAATCTAGCGAATAGAGCCTTCAAAAAGTTACAAACCACCCTTGCGTCATTAGTAGGCAAAGCTTTGGCTTCAACCCACTTTGAAACGTAGTCAACGGCTACAAGGATGTATTTGTTTCCTTTAGACGAAGGGAATGGCCCCATAAAGTCGATACCCCAAACATCAAAAATTTCACATTCTTGAATGAAATTCTGAGGCATCTCGTCTTTATGTGTGATTTTGCCTTGCTTTTGGCAAACATCACATCGCTTGACCATATCGTGAGCGTCACGGTATATGGAGGGCCAATAAAATCCCGAATCAAACACTTTCTTAGCAGTGTAGTTGGGACCAAAGTGACCACCGGTGGGTCCTTTATGGCAAGCATCAAGGATGTCCGACGCTGCCGGTCCATCAACACATCGGCGAATTATCAAATCAGCACATTGTTTGAATAGGTAAGGGTCGTCCCAAAAGTAAGTCTTGATGTCGGTAAAGAACTTCTTCTTTTGCTGGGACGTCAACCCTTCCTTGAGAATTCCACCCGCCAAGTAGTTTGCAAAGTCCGCAAACCACGGGGTTTCATTCGGCTTCGAGTTTATAGACATTAAGGTCTCCAAGGGAAAAGAATCATTGATTTCTTTGGTCGGATGATCCCCTTGGTAAGGATCCTCAAGTCTACTAAGATGGTCCGCGGCTAAGTTTTCTGCTCCTTTTTTATCGCGGATGTCGATTTTAAATTCCTGGAGCAGTAAAACCCAGCGAAGAAGTCTTGGTTTGGAATCTTGCTTTGTCAACAAGTACTTCAACGCGGAATGATCGGTGTACACGATGGTGGTGGAAAGGACAAGATAGGGGCGGAATTTTTCAAAAGCATAGACAACTGCTAAAAGCTCTTTTTCGGTTGTCGTATAATGCAATTGTGCCCCAGTCATTGTCTTGCTAGCGTAATGGATCGGTTGGAAGTGTTTATTCACTCTTTGTCCAAGAACCGCTCCAATAGCAAAATCACTAGCATCGCACATCAACTCAAAAGGAAGCTCCCAATTAGGGGTAACCAAGACGGGTGCCTTAGTTAGCTTATCCTTAAGCGAGTTGAAGGCATCAAGGCACTCTTTGGAAAAGATAAAAGGAGTATCTTTTTCCAAGAGGTGGGTCATCGGGCGAGCGATTTGAGAAAAGTCTTTGATAAATCGGCGATAGAAGCCCGCATGTCCCAAGAAACTTCTCACACCCTTCACGGTGGAAGGTGGAGGCAACTTTGCTATAACATCAACTTTAGCACGGTCTACTTCAAGACCGGCTTTCGAAATCTTATGTCCAAGCACGACGCCTTCTTTTACCATAAAATGGCATTTTTCCCAATTTAGAACAAGGCGAGTGTCTTCGCACCGCTTTAGCATACGTTCTAAATTGGCAAGGCAATGCAGAGAAGGAATCCCCGAAGACCGAGAAATCATCCATGAAGACTTCCATGGTTTGTTCAACCATGTCATGGAAGATAGCTAACATACACCTTTGGAAAGTCCCAGGCGCATTACATAGGCCAAAAGGCATTCTTTTGTAAGCGAAAGTGCCATAGGGACAAGTGAATGTAGTCTTCTCTTGATCTTGGGGATCGATGGGTATTTGAAAATAACCCGAGAAACCATCGAGAAAGCAGTAATATTCATTACCGGCTAATCGTTCAAGCATTTGGTCCAT
Source organism: Glebionis coronaria (assembly GCA_025667525.1). Lineage (NCBI taxonomy): Eukaryota > Viridiplantae > Streptophyta > Magnoliopsida > Asterales > Asteraceae > Glebionis > Glebionis coronaria. The sequence goes on from CM046881.1 coordinate 402,847,088, forward strand.
GAAAGGTAGGGGGAAATGATCCTTTCTCGTGGCATCATTGAGTTTGCGGTAGTCTATACAAACTCTCCACCCAGTAACGAGACGAGTGGGAATCAACTCGTTGTGTTCATTGGGAACAACGGTTATTCCGCCCTTCTTGGGCACACAATGGATTGGACTAACCCACGGTGAATCCGAAATAGGGTAAATCATACCCGCATCAAGAAGTTTGATAACCTCTTTTTTGATGACTTCATGTATTTTTGGATTCACCCTTCGTTGGCTTTGAATAGTGGGCTTATAGTCGTCCTCCATGAGAATTTTGTGCGTGCAGAAGTGAGGATCAATTCCACGAATATCCGAGATTTTCCATGCAATAGCCTTCTTGTGAGTTTTCAACACAGCAACGAGGCGAGTCTTCTCTTCATCTTTCAGATCCTTTGCTATAATGACGGGCGACTTCTTGTTGTCGTCAAGGAACACGTACTCGAGATGAGGCGGCAACTCCTTAAGTTCCAAATCCGGAGGATTTTCGACGGGAGGCGTTTTCAAAGTCTTGGCATCGATAGCAATAACCGTGGGAGACGGAGGCGAAGGTTTGTCTTCGGTGAGAAGATTGTCAAAGAAACTCATGTCTTCATCCCCCTCGGTGGGAGAATCATTAGTAGCTAAATTCGCATCTCCCATGGTAGCTTCAAGATTGTTCCAGAATAAATCACTATCTCCAAATAGAGACAACGATGAATCAATCGAGGACACGGTCTCAACATTGGGAAGAGAGGTAGGAATACTTTTGCAAGCATCATTAAAGTGTTCTTCACAAGCCTCATCAAGAACGTCAATACAATTAACACTCTCATATGAATAAGGCTGTTTAGACAACTTTCCCATGTTGAAGACTACTTTATCGTCACCCACTCTCATGATAAGCTCACCGGCTTCAACATCAATGAGAGTGCGACCGGTCCTCAAGAATGGACGTCCAACAATAAGTGGCACACGGGGGTCCATCTCGTAGTCGACGACAACAAAATCAGCAGGAAAGGTGAATTTGTCGACTCCTACAATGACATCTTCGGCTATCCCCACTGGATAAGCAACCGTACGGTTGGCCAATTCCAAAGTCATTTTGGTGGGGACTAGCTCTGGGAGAGATAATTGCTTCCAAACACTTAGAGGCATGAGATTAATACTGGCACCTAGATCCGCTAGGGCCATGCAATTCTCTACTCCCGGGAAATTGCAAGGGATAAGAAAACGACCCGGATCACCAAGCTTGATTGGCAATTTCCTTAAGAGCACTGCAGAGCAGTTCTCATTAAGTTGGGTGTTGGCAATGTCGAGGAGCTTTTCCTTGTCGCTCAAAAGATCTTTAAACATTTTAGCATACTTGGGCATGTGAGCGAGAGCCTCAGCGAAGGAGATATTAAAATTCAGTTGTTTAAACATTTTAAGAAAGTTAGAAACCTGAATATCATCCTTGCTCTTTTGCTTCTCTTTCCTCAACCTAGAAGGATAAGGTATATTGGAAGAAGAGGAAGGCTTTGGGAGTATAGGATCACTCACAACCACGGGTGGAGGAGGGGTAGAAAGAAGAGGTGGAGAAATTTGGGACGAAGAAGGAGGAGGAATAGGAGCAGGCGACTCATTTTCCTTAGTCACAACCACCGGTGGGGGTATAGGAAGCTCGGGTTCCTTGGTACCTTTACCACTTCGAGTAGTGATTGCTTTCATCTCCCCTCTTGGGTTCGCAACGGTGTTACTCGGAAGAGTACCCGAAGAAGAGGGTTGACTACTTTGGAAAAAACTAGCCATCATGTTCCTCAGATCATTAGTCTGGCTATCCAACGTGTTTCTCATATCAGCTCGCAAATCATTTCCTTGCTTGACCAGATCTGCCTTCAAGTTGCGCACTTCCTCTTGTAGATTTCCCACTATCACATCATTGGTCCTCATATAGGTGGCGACCTCTTGGTGTAGTGCAGTGTTGGTTTGGTTGGAAGGAGCATTGTATGCAGGTGGTTGGTAAGCAGGTTGTTGGTATACTTGATTGTTACGTTGAGGCGGTTGTTGCTGCTTGTGAGGTGGGACGTATGGTTGTCGAGGTTGTTGTTGTTGAGTAGGGCGGTTAAGGTTTTGTTGTTGGTTTGGGTTGGTTGGAGGAAAGCCAGGTGGTGAAAGATAGTTGTTGCTGCGGTAGCTAAGCAAGTTACGGTCACCTTGAGGTCTAGCTTGATAAGCAGGTTGTTGGTAGGTGCCATATGCCGCATTCACATTCTCAGCAGGGTAATCTTGGGTGGCGGTACAAGTTGTATAGGAATGGGGACCACCGCATATCTCACAAGGTTGGCTGACAGCGTTCACTTGTGCGTTTTTGGCGTTGTTGTTGTTGTTGTTGCTGACGGTATGTGTGACAAGCGATTCAAGAAGCGTGGTAATTTTGTCTAATCGCTTGTCGCTGTCATTAGTGCTAGCACTAGCAACATTGGTCCTAACACTCTTGGTTTGCACACGAGATTTGTTCTCAATGATGTCCCAAGCAGCATTGGAAGTCTTAGCCAATAAATTACCCCCTGAGGCACTATTCAGTGAATCTTGGTCACTCATGCTTAAACCATTGTAAAAAGTATTTATTTGATGAACTTTGGTAAAACCATGTTGTGGGCATTTTCTTAAAAGATCTTTAAAACGATCCCAAGATTCACTGAAAGACTCATCGTACTTTTGTTCAAAGTTTATAATCTCATTCCGCAAAGCGGTAGTACGAGAGGGTGGAAAAAAGTAGTTGATAAACTTTGTTTCCAAATCCGTCCATGAGAGAATACTTTGTGGCGGTTCCTTAGCAAGCCAATGCCGGGCTTGTCCCTCTAAAGAAAAGGGAAAAAGTTGTAACCTTATCACTTCTTGCGAAACTCCATTGAACTTGACCGTGTTGGTGAGTTGTAGAAACCTCTTGATATGGTCGTGTGGGTCATCAATGGTGCGTCCCAAGAACGGTTGAGCTGAGACCATCTGGATAAAGCCTGACTTGAGCTCGAAATTGTTGGCGGCAATTGGAGGAATGACAATTGGATCCGTGTTGCCATCAACATGAGCTTGCAGCAATTCAATCATTGGGCGATTATCCGGAAGGTGCTCATTGTTGTTGTTATTCATGTTGTTGAAAGGCGGATTGTTGTTGTTATTATTGTTGTTCGGAGGTGGTATGTTATTGTTGTTTTGGACACCAGCCATGTCTAAGTTATCGAGAGGCTCGGGCTCTTGATAAGACGTGGATCGAGTGCGCATACACCTGCAAAAGAACGAACAAACAAAACAAAAATATTTTTGGTTTTTATTGGTTTTTTTTTAATTTTTAGGATTTTTATATATTTTTTAGTGTTTTTGAATATTTTTGAAAAAGTAACGTTCACGGGGAACGGATCCCAAAATCCAATTTCTCACAAAAAACTTTTGATCTTAACGAGAAGAGCCGGCAACGGCGCCATTTGATACACTGGTTTTGCTAGGGGTTCTAATTTTAGTCTCGATATCCTCTCGAATTGATCTAGGTCTTAAGTGGAATGATTGTTCTTGGTTACTAAATAAAGGGGTTGGGTTTTCTAGTCTAATGGAAAGTGGAAATGAAAGTTTAAATCAAAGGCAATTACTTTAATTAAGATTAATAAAAACTTGATCGAAATTTTAAAGTTCAAATTAAAATTAAAGTTAAGATGTAAATAGTGACATATGAGCAGAAAAATAGTAAAACATCAACAGTAAAACAGTAATCTTTAAAATACCCAAAAATTAACTGATTCGGAACTTTAATGCTTGATTCGGAACTAACTGGTTCGGAAGATACTATTCATTCATCCGGAACTTAATGGCTGATTCGGAACTTTCCGAATGAAAGTTCATTCGGAACTTACTGGTTCGGAAGATGCTGATTCGGAACCTTCAGATTGATTCGGAACTTCACCTTGATTCGGAAGTCTGAGCTGATCCGGAACTTGATGACTGATCCGGAACTTTCCGGATGAAAGCTTGATTCGGAAGTTTTAAACTTCCGAATGAAGGGCTTGGTTCGGAAGTTTTCTCCTGATTCGGAAGTTTAGTGCTTGGTTCGGAAGATTCCGAATGAAGGACTCATTCGGAACTTTTTGTCTTGATTCGGAAGTCTGGAAACCAGATACAGTAACTGTAGCGAAGAACACGGAACTCAGGTTTTTAATCAAAATCAAATCAAACACTTAAAAAGGTTTTACCAATTTAAACACAAATCATTTAGACAATATAAGCAACAAATCCCACTAATAAAAACACAAATCCAAACAACTTTTGAAGATCAAATCAAGAAAAATAAAACTTAAGAACTTGAAGATAAAAATGGAGATGAACAAGATGAAATGAAAGATTAAACAAGAACTTTGAATTGGATGATTAATGTTTTGACAAGATGAAACAAGGATTAAAATTACAAGATCAAAGAACTAACAATAAAAATCACCAATCACCCTAGTGGTGATGGTGTACTACGAACCAGGAGAAAGAAAAAGAAGAAGAAAGAAAAACTAGCTAGCTAAAATGTGTGTGGGATGGCCTATTTATAGGTGTTTCCTTTGGTTGGTGAGTGGGCTTTCTCCCGTTCTTCGTGTCTTTTCGTCTTTTCAGAAAAGTTTCCGTTTTCGATTCTGAATCGGGATTTGTCGTCGATTAAATTCAACTCGTCTTTTAATTTCTTCGTTTAATAGACTTGAGTTTCTTCGACTTATATAAATCTTCCATCTTTGGTACTTTTCTTCGATAAATCTTCGAATAGTCCCAGTGACTTCAAATCTTTTGCATCTCTTGGACAATAGACTTTATCTTGAGTCTTTTTCTTTAGTAAAACCCGTGCAATCCCATGTTTTCTTCAATATTTATCCGGTTGGCTCTGAAAACACAATAAACACAAAAACCACGCATAATTCCAAACAAATGATATTAAATACGTGTTTTGGTCTCGTTTTAGCCCGAATTAAGTGGTAAAAGGATGGGTGTTTACACACCTATCAGGGATCAACAAAAACTCCCAAAAAGTCATGGAGAAGTGTATCCGAAAAGACCCTAACAAGGTATGAGGATAAATAGATCCAAGTCAATAAAGGAGGCGGATCGTTATATATCAAAATCCAAAATAAAGATTGGAGAAAAATGAAGAAGTCGTGGTCCATATATGAAGAATCTCTCAAAAATTCCAAGTGAAGAAATTCCATTTATGAAGAGAAGACCATTATTTCATGAGCGTCTCTCAAGATTTGAAGTATGAAGTCGCTGCCAAATATCGGCCCGAGAAAGGTCTCAAATCGCGAACCAAGTTATGCCAAGATATGAACTTTTTGATATCCCGAGAAGCAGTTTTAAAAGATTTGGTCCTTTAGCTAACTATTGATTAAATCGTGCACTTTATTTTTAGACTTAATAATTATCTAAATAAGTCAAACAATGCATCTTCGTGATCATTCAAGACAAATAATAAAATATAAGAGATACCCATAGGAATAAGGGAGTCTAAGTGAATAATTGGCCCACATGAGTTCGTGTTAGTTTACTAACTTATAATAACAATGATCTCGTTTTTAAGCTTGGTTTGGAGAAAGTGAAAAGTTGAGGATGATGATTATTCATGACATTTTCAAAACCCAAGGTATGCTTTTAATTTCTTTGCTTTGCATTTCTTTTAATTTTCTATCTCTTTAATAAAGGCCAACGTGGATTGATTATGATGAAAAGTGTAAACATGCTTTGTAACTAATGCATTGCATGAGGACATTGCAATGGTCAAGTGTAGGGGATTTGATAGGTGTGTAAACACCCATCTTTTCTACCACTTAATTACAAGAATAACCGGACCTAAACGTGTATTTTATGTCTTTTATGTCGGAATTATGCGTGGTTTGTGTTTTTGTTGTAATTTAGGATGAAATTATGAAAAGTGGAGAAAACACGGGAATTCACGGGCATTCACGACTTTTATTGAAGAAAAAGATGAAAGACGAAGTCGAGAAGTCAAGAGTGGAAAAAGAACGGAAGTCCAAGACCAATTCTGAAGATTTATCGAAGAAAAAGTCAAAAGACGGAAGTTTATCAAAAGCCGAGAAACTCAAGTCTATTTTATTGAAGAAATTAAAGACGAGTTCAAAAGATATCCCGAGCCACAAGTCCTTAAAGTCCAAATTTAAAAGAAAGATTAGAAGAAAAGGACTAATGACGCAATTAATGAAGATTAAATGAAGGAGGGACTTAATCCCGCAATTAACAAGAAATGAAGGAGGGGAGGAAGCTTCCTTAATCCTCCCCTATAAATAGTTTAGATTGTTAAGCATTTGTTTTGGTTGGCTAACTTGACAAATTAGCTCTTCCACATTTATTTTATGCACATTTAAATACTTGTCATATAATTACCTTGTCTTGCATCTTAATTACCATTTAATTCAAGTAAGTTTTTCTTTTTAATTCTTGTCAAGCTTTATCTTTATCTTGTTAATCTCATTCTTCCTTTCTTAATCTTTGTGTTGATTTGTTTATGTTCATGTTCTTAATCTTGGTTGATTAATTTAAGTGGGTTTTGATTATTTTGATCTTTATTGTTTGATTTGTTGTTTTGGAATGATTGTTTATGTTTATTAGATGTTTTGTTATTAGTTTGGTTTAATCTTCTTGTTGATTTGGTTAAGTTTCTATTTAATTCGTGCTATCTCTTTTCCTTGTTCTTCGTTTCACTGTTTCTGATATTTCCCAGACTCGAGCCCAGGTTATTCCGAATAGAGGTTTTGCCAGTTTGTGGTCTATGCGGAATATTATTTATTCCGAGTAAGGATTTGGCAATTAGGCTTATGCGGAATATAATTTATTCCGAGTAAGAGTAATTTTCCGAATAGGAGTTTCCGCATAGGAAGTTATTCCGAATAGGGATAACTTTCCGCATAGGACTAGTATTCCGAACAGGCACTTCTTTCCGAATAGACTGGACTTTCCGAATAGGCACCTTTTTCCGAATAGGTTTTTATTCCGAATAGGGACAGATATTCCAAATAGAGATTTTATTCCGAATAGGAGGCACATTCCGCATAGGGTCAATCTTTCCGAGTAGACAAGTATTCCGAATAGGGATAATCTTTCCGAATAGGTGACAGATATTCCGAATAGCATTTATTCCGAATAGGAGTTTATTCCGGATAGGGGAATCTTAGTTTTTAGTTTTCTGCCTTTTCATTTTTAGCTTTATTTTTCCCGCCTTTTTCCTTACTAGCACTTTAAGTTAATTTGCCTTAATTTAAGTTTTAGTTTTAGGTGCGTTTTAAGTTTGCCTTAGTTAGATTTAAGTTTGCGTTATTTACTTTATTGCCCTTTAGTTTTAGTCGCGCTTTAAATACTTGCACTTTATTTTAATTAGACTTAGATTTATTTTAATTGCACTTTTACTTTAATTGTTTTGCACCCTTTATTTTAAACACTACAACGACACATCTTTGTTCCACCAAAGTTCAACTGAGTCACACATTAAACAATAAGTTTTTCAATTCGAAGAGACCAAACAGAACGAACTTTAATATTTTTATACGGGGTGTCAAAAGCCTTGTATCAGTCGGCAATGCAAAAGCCAACCCCGATTCGAATGTTGTTACTGGTACGTTTCTATTGAACAATCGTTATGCATCTTTTTTGTTTGATACTGGAGCATACCGAAGTTTTATATCCACTGAATTTAGCCAAGTACTAGAAGTTATTCCTACAAGCTTAGATCACTCCTACTCCGTAGAATTAGCTGACGGTAAAACTGTAGATGCTGACACTATCATTAAAGGTTGTACCTTAAATCTTTCCAAACATCCGTTCAACATTGACCTTATCCCCGTAAACCTTGGTAGTTTCGATGTTATTATTGGCATGGATTGGTTAGCAAGATACCGCGTAGTCATTGTTTGTGACGAAAAGCTAGTCCGTATTCCATGGGGAAACGAAACTCTAATCGTTCGAGGCGACGGTAACACTGACCTCGCTGACACTAGACTTAGTGTTATCTCTTGTACAAAAGCTCAGAAATATTTGTTGAGAGGATGTCCTATCTTCTTGGCCCATATTTCTCAAACAGATGAAGAAGACAAGCCCGAGAAGAAACAAATCAAGGACGTACCCGTCGTCCGAGATTTTCCAGAAGTCTTTCCTGATGAGTTGCCAGGCTTACCACCGACCCGACAAGTGGAATTTCAAATTGATTTGATTCCCGGAGCGGCACCTGTAGCTAAAGCTCCATACCGGTTGGCACCATCAGAGATGAAAGAACTAGCTGAACAACTTCAAGAACTATCTGACAAAGGATTCATTCGACCCAGTACCTCACCATGGGGAGCTCCTGTGTTATTTGTCAAAAAGAAAGATGGTTCTTTTAGAATGTTCATCGATTACAGAGAGCTGAATAATTTAACTGTGAAGAATCGTTATCCGCTTCCTCGCATTGACGACCTATTTGACCAACTGCAAGGGTCAAGTGTGTATTCCAAGATTGACTTGAGATCTGGATACCATCAGCTACGAGTCAGGGAGGAAGATATTCCAAAAACAGCTTTTAGAACCCGTTACGGTCATTACAAATTCCAGGTTATGCCATTTGGGTTGACCAATGCACTAGCTATTTTCATGGACCTTATGAACCGTGTGTGCAGACCCTACCTGGATAAATTCGTGATAGTCTTCATTGACGACATACTCATTTATTCCAAGAACGAACAAGAACATAGGGAACATCTTACACAAGTACTAAAGGTACTCAAGGAGGAGCAGCTCTATGCTAAGTTCTCCAAATGTGAATTCTGGATTCCTAGAGTGCAATTCCTTGGTCATGTCATCGATTGTGACGGTATTCACGTGGATCCAGCAAAGGTCGGATCTGTCAAGTATTGGGTATCTCCTAACTCACCGACGGAGATCCGCCAATTTCTAGGCCTTGCCGGGTACTACCGCAGATTCATTGAAGATTTTTCCAAAATAGCCAAACCGATGACCAAACTCACACAGAAGGGAATAAAGTTCGATTAGGGAGAGAAGGAAGAATCAGCTTTCCAACTGATCAAGCAGAAGTTATGCAGTGCACCCACACTGGCAACGATGATTTCGTTGTATATTGTGATGCCTCACACAAGGGCTTAGGTGCAGTATTGATGCAGAGGATGAAAGTGATTGCCTACGCTTCAAGACAATTGAAGAAGAATGAGAAGAATTACACCACTCACGATCTAGAACTTGGATCTATGGTTTTTGCTCTCAAAATCTGGAGACATTACCTATACGGAACAAAGTGCACAGTGCATACTGACCATAAAAGTTTACAACACATATTGGATCAGAAGGAGCTGAACATGAGACAACGCCGTTGGATTGAGTTGTTGAGTGACTACGATTGCGAGATCAAATACCACCCTGGTAAAGAAAACGTGGTTGCTGATGCTTTAAGTCGTAAGGAAACGGACCCTCATATGAGAGTTCGGGCATTAGTTATGACAATCAGTTTGGATCTACCCAAACAGATTTTGGAAGCTCAGACTCAAGCCCAATTACCTGAAAACCTCGTGAAGGAAGATGTCGGGGGAATGCTCAGAACCGATCTTAGCAAGGAGAAGCTAGAACCCAGAGCAGACGGAACCCTATGCCTTCACGGACGAAGTTGGTTACCTTGCTATGGAGATTTGAGGAATGTGATCATGCACGAATCTCATAAGTCTAAATATTCTATACATCCCGGATCTGAAAAGATGTATCAGGATATTAAGAAGTTATATTGGTGGCCAAATATGAAAGCCAACATTGCCACCTACGTTCCGAAATGTTTGACCTGTGCTCGTGTCAAAACTGAACACCAGAGACCATCGGGTTTACTTGTACAACCCAAGATACCGAAATGGAAGTGGGACAACATCACCATGGACTTTGTCACCAAACTTCCAAAGTCATCTCACAGTTACGATACTATCTGGGTAATTGTCGATCGACTCACCAAGTCTGCTCATTTCTTGCCAATTAGGGAGAACGATTCCCTTGCAAAACTAGCAAAGACGTACCTTGATAGGTGTGTAAACACCCATCCTTTTTACCACATAATTACAATAATAACCGAGCCAAAACGTGTATTTAATGTCATTTATGTCGGAATTATGCGTGGTTTGTGTTTTTGTTGTGATTTAGGACGAAAAGGTGAAAAGTGGAGAAAACACAGGCATTCACGGGGTTTTATCGAAGAAAAAGACGAAAGACGAAGTCAAGAAGTCAAGAGTGCAAAAAGAACGGAAGTCCAAGACCAATTCTGAAGATTTATCGAAGAAAAAGTCAAAAGACGGAAGTTTACTAAAAGCCGAAAAACTCAAGTCTAATTTATTGAAGAATTACAAGACGAGTTCAAAGAAATACGGAGACAAAGTCATTAGAGTCCAAGATTTAAAGAAGATTAAGAGGACAAGGACTTAAGCATGCAATTAAGAAAAGATGAAAGAGGGGAGGAAGCTTCCTAAGCACTCCCTAATCCTCCCCTATAAATAGATTAGGACTTCATTATTTTTTCTCTTGTTGGCTAATAGTGACAATTAGTTCTTCCAATTTTAATTACCTTGTCATTTACTTTTCATGTCCATTTAAATACCTTGTCTTGCACCTTAAATACATTTAATTTCAAGTAAGTTTTCTTTTAATTCTTGTCAATCTTTATTTTTTATTGCTCATCTCCTATCTACCTTTCTTTAATCTTTGATTTTTATGTTTATGTTCATGTTCATGTTCTTATTTCATTGATTTGATTAAAGTGGGTTTTTATTATTTTGGTTATATTTGTTAGTTTGATTGTTTTGGATTGTTTGCTTATGATTAATACATGTTTATTTATTAGTTTGATTTAATCTTGTGGTTGATTTTGTTTAGTTTTTATTAGATCCGTATTATCTTTGTTCTCCTTGTTCTTCGTTTGTCTGTTACTGATCTGTTCCCAGGAAACATTCCTGATCAAAGCCCAACAAAACATTCCGAGTGAAGGGTTTGTGCAAGTATAATCCGGATCAGCAAGTTCATCCGGAATAATTTATTACTCCGGATCAAAGTGTTTTATTCGGAATATTAAAACATTCCGGATCAAGGGTTTAGCAAAAGGTTCATCCGGAATATCCAATATTCCGGATCAACAGAACATTCCGAATCAAGGAGACATTCCGGATCAAGGAGACATTACGGATCAAGGAAATATTCCGGATCAAAGAGTTTTATTCGGAATAATTAATTATTCCGAATCAAAGTCTTCATCCGGAATCTTCAACATTCCGGATCAGCAACATTCCGAATCAAAGGAAATTCTTCCGAATCAAGACTTTATTCCGGATAAGTGACATATTCCAGATAAAGGATTTATTCCGGATCAAGGATTTTGGTGAATAGTCCAAGTGAAGAAGAATCATTCCGAACGAAGGTGACATTCCAGATGAGTGATTATTCCGAACGAAGGATTAATCCGGATGAGCTGTTTTCAGGTTCTTTTTAGTTTCAGCTTTTAATTCTTTAATTTTCAAGCTTTATTTTTCCCGCCTTTTTACTTAGTCGCACTTTAAGATTACTTGCCTTAGATTTATTTTAGCCTTGCCTTAGTTTTAAGTTTTAGTTGCGTTTTAAGTTTGCCTTAGATAGATTTAAGTTTGCGTTATTTGCTTTTAGTGCCTGTTAATTCTCGTCACGCTTTTAAATTCTCGTCATTTATTTTAAAATTAGACTTAGATTTACTTTAACGTCATTTACATTTACGTCTTGCAATTTTTAATTACTACAACGACACAACTATTTGTTTCACCAAAGAACGACTGAGTCGCATAGTTAATCAGGATCAATTCGATTAGACATACATCAACAATAATTTTAACTGAGTAAAATCTTAGTTATCAAATGGCGCCGCTGCCGGCTCGTTTCGTAAAGATTAACGGTTTTCTGTGAGAGACGCGTTGCTTTTTGGGATCCGTTCACTTGTGAGCGTTATTTTTCTTGTCTAAAAAATTCAAAAAACCATAAAAATTAAAAATTGTTTAAAACACATAAAAATTAAAAATTTCAAAAATCCAAAAAGATTTTATTTTTATTGTGTATATATATTCTCTTTGTGTTTGGTATTGTTTTCTTTTGCCTTTGTAGGTGTATGTGTACTAGATCTTCTAATTATCAAGAGCCCGAGACTCGAGAAGATTTAGCTATGGCAGGTGTGAACAACAACAATAATCCACCGCACCTCAACAATAACAATAATGTTCTTCCACAGCCCGATCTTCGGACAATGGAGGAGCTTTGTCAACCTACCATGTTTGGACGAGGAGGACCGATTGCGCCGATGCAAATCACGGCTCCGGAGTTTTCGTTGAAGCACCACATGATTCAGCAAGTGCAAACAAATCCATTCGCCGGAATGCCTGATGATGATGCCAACAAACACCTCGACAAATTCATTACAATCACCCAAAGCATGAAGTTTCCTGGTGCCACAATGGATGTTCTTCGCCTTCAACTCTTTCCACATACTTTATCACACCACGCCGAGAAATGGTTTGGTCGTCTCCCGAAGAATTCTGTTCATACTTGGGATGACATGACTCAACGCTTTTTGTCGCGCTACTTTCCACCATCCATGGTCACGAGCCTTCGCAATCAAATCAACGGTTTCATGCAAGAACCCGATGAATCTCTTTTTGATGCTTGGGAAAGATATAATATCTTGATCGATCGTTGCCCAAACCACAACATGCTCCCTGTGACCTTAATTGATACTTTCTACAACGGTTTGACTTTTCGAGATCGTGATACGATTAATGCAGCCGCCGGTGGCACATTTTTGAAAAGGAGACCCGAGGAGTGTAGAGAGCTTATTGAAAACATGACTACTCACCACAAAAACTGGGATTCCTCCGCTTCTTCAAGAAACAACCCGAGAGTCAATGTTTCCTCTACTTCAGCAAGCCCCGACATGACCGAATTCACCCGCATGATGACCGAAATGAACAAAATATCTTGCTTCTCGCTACAAACCAACAACAAGTTAAAGCAGTAGCCAATCCTTGTGAGACATGCGGCGGTCCTCACCCATACACTGATTGTCCTTCAACTCAAGGAAATCTGGAAAATGTGTATGCAGCTTACGGTAATTATTCACCGGAAAATTACCAAGCTCGACCTCAAGGGGATCGAAATTTGCTGAGTTACCGGTCCAACAACTACCTTTCCCCCGGTTTTTCTCCTCAAAACCAAAACCTCAAAAACAACTACAATAGAAGCAACCAAATCCCACCAAGAGCTTCTAATCCTTATCACCCACCCGCTCAACAAGCCCCACCCATCAATCAAGATGTTGAAGCCTTAATGAGAACCCAAGGTGAGCAAATCAAGAATCTACAGAGCCAAATTATAAATTTGAAAGGGGATATCACCAAGCAAGGGAATGACATTAGATCCGAGCTTCGAGATAATATCCAATCCTCCTTCAGCAATCAAACGAATGATTTGAAGAATATGCTTGCTAGTTTCTTGCCCACCACTCAACCTTCTACCTCGAGTTCTCTACCTTCAAACACCGTCACTAATCCGCGAGCAAATGTGAGTGCTATTACTACCCGTAGTGGAGTTACCATCGTAGGACCACCTATCCCACCCCCATCATCTACACCTCCTCCACCATCATTTATCCCTACTCCTCATACACCTAGTATTAGTGCACCATTACCGTCTCCGCCTCATCGTGATGAAGCACCCATCAAGAATCCTCCACCAACCCCACCTTCAACATCTCAACCTTTACCTACACCTACACCTTCACCACCCAACCCCAATATTCCTTATCCATCTCGCTTAGGCAAGACCAAAATGCACACAAAGGATGACATTCAAGTGTCAAATTATTTGAAGATGATCTCTCAAATGACTTTCAACATTGGCCTTGTTGAAGCACTTGTCCACATGCCGAAATTTGTCAAAGCATTCAAGGAACTGCTTAACAAGAAGGAGAAGTTGATTGAGCTCGCCAACACACGCTTAAATGAAAACTGTTATGCAGTTATTCTTAAAGAACTTCATGAAAAACTTGGAGATCCCGGTCGTTTTGTGTTTCCTTGCATCTTTAACAAAACCGAAGAATTTACTGCCCTAGCTGATCTCGGGGCCAGTATAAATCTCATGCCATTAAGTGTTTGGAAAACACTATCATTACCCGACCTTACTCCAACGAAGATGACTATGGAGCTAGCAAATCGCAATCTCGCTTACCCCGTTGGTATTGCCGAAGATGTGTTTATTAAAGTTGGCACCTTCACTTTTCCGGTCGACTTTGTGGTTGTTGATTAGGAAATGGACCCTCGTATTCCTTTAATACTTGGTCGGTCATTCTTGAGAACCGGAAGAGCTCTAGTTTATGTTGCCGAAGGTGAATTAATCTTAAGAGTCGGGGATGATGCACAAGTTTTCAAAATGGGGAAGCTTACAAGCAAATCCTATGGACGAGAATCTGCGAATATGATTAATGTGCTCGATGATTTTTTCATCTACAACAATCCTCTATTCAAGTCTTGCATTGATAATCCACTTTTTGACGATGATGTGGATGATTCTCTATCCAATTTGGAACCTTCACCCATTTATGATTATCCACCGATCTTTGATGCTTATGATGATGATTCTAGCTCAGATTCGGATGATTATGATGATCTTACCTCCGAGTATCCCGACCTGCCCACTTACGATGATTTTGATGAGGCCGATACTCTTTCGAGTGATTCTTCACATGATGAAGATCCTCCGCCATCACTTGATCCTACTTTGGATGATTACTCATTTGAGGAAGACTTCTCTACTTTTCTCAATACTTACTTCCCTCATGAGAGTGATGCACCTCCTTTAGATTTTGATGATTATCGTCTTGATCCTACTTTGGATTTGAATAAAATTCTTTCAAAGGAGAAGCAACCGGCCGACACCACCATCCGCAGCACGTATGATTTAACACCTCTTTGTCCACCTTCTGAGGACGAGGTTGTGCATCTTCTTCGCGGATCATCTTCAAATTCTGCTGAGCCTGAGTGCTATTTTCCCTTAAAGGAAAAGGTGTTCGATCCCGGTATTGATATTCTTCAGCCATCTCAGTATCCGTATGATGAAATAAAAGGAAATATCTTTGGAACTTATGGAAATCTGCTTGCACCACTTCACCCTTGCTACCAACGTGCTCTATCTTTGCTTAAGGGAACCTTGCCTACTCTTCTTTGGCTTGCCTTGTTCGCCTTAAGCTTGTGCAATTTGATGGACGAAAACTATGAATTTGATCCCGGTGGATATGTTTCATGCTTCTTCCTATGATAATCAAGGTCGAGTCAGGCTCATGACTCGGTTAACAAAAATCAAGTGCTTCTTGGGAGGCAACCCATGTATCTATCTTTTAGCTTTCTTTATCCTAAGTGTAGGGGAGACCCGTTGGTGTTTGCTATTTCCTCTCTTCTTCTATTCAGGGATTCGAGCGCTCAATGATCCACTCTTGATGATTTTTGACGACCCGTGATTCCGTGTTCCATTTTTCCGGTTCTATCCTAAACTCTTTTCGATTCACTATTTTATATTTTCCAATATTAAAATAGGAATCTCTTTAGTTGTCTTTTCCTTAGCGAGATTTAAACAACGTGCACAATGTCCTAAGTGTAGGGGAGTTTACTCCCACATGCTTAAACATTGAGGACAATGTTTATATTAAGTGCAGGGGGACTGCTATCGAAGTTAAGTGGCCTTTTCCTTGTATTTGTCCTCATTTTAACCGGAAAATCAATTTTTCGACATTTTTCAAAACTTTTGATCTATTTTGGCCTATTAGTTTTTACCTTTGTATAGTTATTTTCTTTCCTTATTAGAATAAATTTTAATAAAGTGGTTTTAATTTTCAAACGTTATGAATCTTTTGACTCAACCCGAGTTTACTTATCTAAGTTTACTCTAGCTAGTATCCTTAACGTGTTTAAGTCAAGTTTTGCTAGGCTTTTATATAGGGAGCTATAAAACGCCAAAGTCTTAACTCTCACGGGTTAAGAACAAGAACTTTTCACAAGTTCCTATAATTGATCCTAGAGAGTCGTTTATCAAGGGAACTTTAAAACGCGATTTCTAAAACTTGAAAAAGTCTAAGAGTTTGCAAGATCCTATAGGCGACTCGAAAACCTAAAACTTTGATTTAATAGGCTAAGCATCCACGAGTCTCATTCCTTGAGATTTTAAACTGTGGAGAACGAGAGATGATAGAGTCAAGTATAAGTTTGGTATTCTTTCGTGAATTTATGTGAGTTAATTATAAGCCTATTCTCCCATCGCTTGCTAATAAATTTATCTGCAATAAATAAGGTTGTACGATTTGAAAGGTTACTTAGCTTCTAGCCCAAGATCGTTTAAAAGTTGATCGGTATGGATTAGAGTTCATAGCCAAGGCATAACTTATTGAAGCGGGATGCGAAGATTGGCGAGTCTAAAAAGGTCCTAACAAGACATGAGGGCTATATTTTGTTGCTAAAGATCCAAGTGATGTGAAGAATCATTTATCAAAGATCAATATGAAGGATCGAGACACACGACGAAAAGCAAAAACTCCCCAAAAGTCATGGAGAAGTCTATCCGAAAAGGCCCTAACAAGGTATGAGGATAAATAGATCCAAGTCCAAAAAGGAGGCGGATCGTTGTATATCAACGTCCAAAATAAAGATTGGAGAAAAAAATGAAAAAGTCGTGGTCCAAGTATGAAGAATCTCTCAAAACTTCAAGTGAATAAATTCCTAGTATGAAGAGAAGGCCATTATTTCATGAACGTCTCTCAAGATTTGAAGTATGAAGTCGCTGCCAAATATCGGTCCGAGAAAGGTCTCAAATCGCGAAGCGAGTTATGCCAAGATATGAAAATTATGACCCCGAGAAGCAGTTTTAAAAGATTTTGTCCTTTATCTAACTATTGATTAAATCGTTCACTTTATTTTCGGCCTAAATAACTATCGAAATAAGTCAAACAATGCATCCTTGTGATTATTCAAGACAAAAATAAAATATAAGAGATACACCTAGGAATAAGGGAGTCTAAGTGAATAATTGGCCCACATGAGTTCGTGTTAGTTTGCTAACTTATAATAACAATGATCTCGTTTTTAAGCTTGGTTTGGAGAAAGTAAAAACTTGAGGATGATGATCATTCATAAGATTTCCAAAACCCGAAGGTATGTTTTTGATTTCTTTACTTTGAATGTTTATAATTTTCTATCTCTTTAATAAAGGCCAAGGTGGATTGATTTTGATGAAAAATGTAAACGTGCTTTGTAACTAATGCATTGCATGAGGACATTGCAATGGTCAAGTGTAGGGGATTTGATAGGTGTGTAAACACCCATCCTTTTTACCACTTAATTACAATAATAACCGAGCCAAAACGTGTATTTTATGTCATTTATGTCGGAATTATGCGTGGTTTGTGTTTTTGTTGTGATTTAGGACGAAAAGGTGAAAAGTGGAGAAAACACGGGCATTCATGGGCTTTTATCGAAGAAAAAGACGAAAGACGAAGTCAAGAAGTCAAGAGTGCAAAAAGAACGGAAGTCCAAGACCAATTCTGAAGATTTATCGAAGAAAAAGTCAAAAGACGGAAGTTCACTAAAAGCCGAAAAACTCAAGTCTAATTTATTGAAGAATTACAAGACGAGTTCAAAGAAATCTCGAGACAAAGTCATTAAAGTACAAGATTTAAAGAAGATTAAGAGGACAAGGACTTAAGCATGCAATTAAGAAAAGATGAAAGAGGGGAGGAAGCTTCCTAAGCACTCCCTAATCCTCCCCTATAAATAGATTAGGACTTCATTATTTTTTCTCTAGTTGGCTAATAGTGACAATTAGTTCTTCTAATTTTAATTACCTTGTCATTTACTTTTCATGTCCATTTAAATACCTTGTCTTGCACCTTAAATACATTTAATTTCAAGTAAGTTTTTTTTTAATTCTTGTCAATCTTTATTTTTTATTGCTCATCTCATATCTACCTTTCTTTAATCTTTGATTTTTATGTTTATGTTCATGTTCATGTTCTTATTTCATTGATTTGATTAAAGTGGGTTTTGATTATTTTGGTTATATTTGTTAGTTTGATTGTTTTGGATTGTTTGCTTATGATTAATACATGTTTATTGATTAGTTTAATTTAATCTTGTGGTTGATTTTTTTTAGTTTTTATTAGATCCGTATTATCTTTGTTCTCCTTGTTCTTCGTTTGTCTGTTACTGATCTGTTCCCAGGAAACATTCCGGATCAAAGCCCAACAAAATATTCCGAGTGAAGGGTTTGTGCAAGTATAATCCGGATCAGCAAGTTGATCCGGAATAATTTATTATTCCAGATCAAAGTGTTTTATTCGGAATATTAAAACATTCCGGATCAAGGGTTTAGCAAAAGGTTCATCCGAAATATCCAATATTCCGGATCAAAGAAGTTATTCCGGATCAACAGAACATTCCGAATCAAGGAGACATTCCGGATCAAGGAGACATTCCGGATCAAGGAAATATTCCGGATCAAAGAGTTTTATTCGGAATAATTAATTATTCCGAATCAAAGTCTTCATCCGGAATCTTCAACATTCCGGATCAGCAACATTCCGAATCAAAGCAAATTCTTCCGAATCAAGACTTTATTCCGGATAAGTGACATATTCCGGATAAAGGATTTATTCCGGATCAAGGATTTTGGTGAATAGTCCAAGTGAAGAAGAATCATTCTGAACGAAGGTGACATTCCGGATGAGTGATTATTCCGAACGAAGGATTATTCCGGATGAGCTGTTTTCAGGTTCTTTTTAATTTTAGCTTTTAATTCTTTAATTTTCAAGCTTTATTTTTCCCGCCTTTTTACTTAGTCGCACTTTAAGATTACTTGCCTTAGATTTATTTTAGCCTTGCCTTAGTTTTAAGTTTTAGTTGCGTTTTAAGTTTGCCATAGATAGATTTAAGTTTGCGTTATTTGCTTTTAGTGCCTTTTAATTCTCGTCACGCTTTTAAATTCTCGTCATTTATTTTAAAATTAGACTTAGATTTACTTTAACGTCATTTACATTTACGTCTTGTAATTTTTAATTACTACAACGACACAACTATTTGTTTCACCAAAGAACGAATGAGTCGCATAGTTAATAAGGATCAATTCGATTAGACATACACCAACGAACAATTTTTATAACTAAAACCTAGTTATCATACCTGAAGGAGATTGTGACCAAACATGGAATACCAGTGTCGATAATCTGTGATCGAGATGGTAGGTTCACGTCAAACTTTTGGAAGGCTTTCCAACGAGCCTTAGGTACCAATTTGGATATGAGCACTGCTTATCATCCGCAGACTGATGGTCAAAGTGAACGAACCATCCAGACTCTAGAGGACATGCTACGAGCATGTGTGATTGATTTTGGAAATGGATGGGTTAACCACATTCCTTTAGTGGAATTCTCCTACAACAACAGTTGTCACGCCAGTATCAAGGCTGCCCCTTTTGAAGCACTGTACGGTCGCAAATGCCGTTCACCTGTGTGCTGGGCAGAAGTAGGTGAATTTCAGCTCACTGGACCAGAATTAATCCAGGAGACTACAGACAAGATCGTCCTCACCAAGCAGAGAATTCAAGCTGCTCGCGATCGACAAAAGAGCTACGCGGACCTGAAACGCAAACCTATGCAATTTGAAGTAGGTGATCGTGTTATGCTCAAGGTATCACCTTGGAAGGGTGTAGTATGCTTTGGCAAATGTGGAAAACTGAATCCACGTTATGTTGGCCCTTTCAAAGTAATAGCCAGGATCGGGGAAGTAGCTTATCGTTTAGAGTTGCCTCAGCAACTGATTCGGGTTCACTCTACCTTTCATGTGTCTAACCTGAAGAAGTGCTATGCTGAAGAACCACTGGCTATGCCATTGGAGGGAGTTCTATTTGACGACAAACTCCAGTTCATAGAGGAACCAGTGGAAATCATGGAGAGGACAATTAAGAAATTGAAACGCAGTCGCATCCCGTTGGTCAAAGAACGTTGGAACTCTAGGAGAGGCCCTGAGTTCACTTGGGAACGAGAAGACTCGTTCAAGACCAAGTACCCACACTTGTTCACCTGACCAATAGCTTCATCTTAAGCTTTGAGGACAACGCTAAAATAACGGGATGGTGCTTTAAACCTCTGATTTTACCTTATTGACTTTGTCAACTGTTGTACTACTTATTTTTGGAATTTATATAATTTCACTTTTATATGACTTATTATTTATCATATACCTTTTGTCATACTACCTTTCATATTTATTTTACATTTATATGAACTCTTAGTCATTTATTGACTACTCTGGCAACTGACTGGCCACTTGATTTAATAATAGACTCATCACCTCAGTACATATTTTTGAGATAAACTGTAACCTTACTTAATTTATTTATTAAGTACTTGGATTTATTTTATATGTACATATTTACATATATTAGCTAAAAGGAATAAACACCGAACACTTTAAAACAATGTACATTATTTTACATTGTCATTTATTTACTTTATTTAAGTAAAATAATTATAGTGATGTATATAATATACACTTTCACTAAATTACCTAAAAGCTTCAACAAAAATACCTACAACTCAACAAATACATATAATATTAAACAAGGGCTAATATTCTCATACAACACTTGGCAAAATTTACCAAAAACCTTCCCACATGCATATATAGACGTGTATATGTATGCATGCCTACACTACCATCATTTGTTAGCTAGCTTGTAAGTAATCAAGTGTATAATCCACTAATACCCTATACTAACCTTACTTACTTACACAACTACATTCATAACCATGCTTTTTCTATACCAACCTAACTTTTCTTACACACTCCATACACATTCCTATACAATGTCATTCCTTGTCCCTTTTGACCCCAAAACACACGACACATATACAAAAATGGGAGGAAAGTCAATTTCTAGTTTTGGCATGTGTTGGAATGTTTGGGCAAGTGTATCACAACACAATCTAAGTATATCTTGAAAGATACATGGTACATGGTACCAAGATCACATTTTGATTCACTCTCTCTCTTTGTCTTAAGCCGAAACACACACTATTCACAACACAAAACATTTGCCAATCCCATCATCTATCTCTCTCTCTCTCAACCTACGGTTAAACACCACCTCCCACCATTTTTGAACCTTCAAGTTTATCTACTACTCCTATACTATGTCTCCTACTATATAAAGGTAAATCATAAGCTCATCCTACAAGAACCTTGATCATTGAAGCAACAAGGAAGCCCTAGAAGTCTTACTTGAAGCCACGGCTACATATTTGTCACCAAGACCTCCATTGTTGAAATCTTGTCACTTGTTCTTACTCATTCTCCTATCACTCCTAAACTTATCTAAACAACTAAGTCCAAGCTAAAACCTATCTTTCTAATACATTTACTTTCATACATATTAACATACACATGGTTATTCTTGGTAAAAGTTAATATTGAAACAAGTATATGAAACCCTAAAACCTATAATAACCCACGGTTTGATTTTTGCTATAGCTTAAAATGATGTAAAAACTTATCAACCATGAAGAACATGTCACCATAATCTTGTTAAACTTGAAAAACCATGAAAACCTAAACATGCATGATATTTGGACGTGGGGTTTATGCCCATTTTTCCATTTTGGGTAATCTTGTAATGTTTAGATATAACTAGAAACACTAGATTTACGTTCTTAGGTGCCTTAAAATGATAAGTTCACTATTATGCATTATAAGGTTTAGTTTTAAGCTAATAAGTTGCCTAAATAAATATTCATTGTCACTAAATAAAGTGTTTTTATAAAACTTTTAGTGTCAAAATATAATTTTATAAAGTTTCATGTTAAAAGTGTAGATCTATAAGTGTTTTGGACTAAAATAATAAATCTAAGAAGTTTTGGATTAAAATAATAGATCTACTAAATTTTGGATTAAAAATAACAAGTATAAAACTTTCGGGTTGGATTTATAATTTTATAAAGTATAGGGATCTAAATAAACAAGTGTAGAAACTAATTTTCCAAAAATATAAACTTTTGGACCACTTTTATATATTGCCGAGAGTTAAGGGTATGTTTTGAACATTATACGAAACTTAAAGGTGATAAAAAGGACGTAAATGGAATTAATATAATGTTAGGGTAATTTGTGTAAACTTTAGAAAACCTAGGGATCACTTTAGTCAATTGCCGTAACATAATATTAACCCTAGGGACCAATTATGCCAAGTTGACAAACTTATTCAAGCCCTAAGTAACCCTAGGGACTATTTCTGCCATATGCCGAAAGATATGCAAGCCCTAGGGGGCATTTTTGTAACTTGATATTAAACTTAAATATTAACCGAAGGTTGGAGGACTAAAACTGCCAATATGTGAAACTTTAATAAGCCCTAATATAAGCCGTATACTTTAGGGACCATTTTTGCCATTTAATGAAACTTAAACAAGCCCTAGTTACACGTGTAACTAGGGAGGGACCAAAATTGTAATTACTTGAAAGATTTAGAAACCCTAGGGGTATAAAAGTAGTTTAACCGCAGGTAATTATTTAAATAAAAGGACTAAAACGTATTTTATGCAAAGTATTACGAACCCTAAAATTCTATATATTTATACCCGTTATTTAAAACGTAAAACTTAAATAAACATAACAATTGTCATTTTTCCAAACTTATAATTTAATAATTATAAACACTACGTAAACGTGGAATTTAATTAAAATGTTATACGTTTTATAAACCTTATTTATATATTAAATATAAATTAAAAACGATTAACTTATAAAATAAATATATTAATTATATTTATTTCCTATTACTTTAAATGTATATAAAACTATCCTTTATAAATATTTAAAGTGTTTTATAAACAACGTAAGTACAAAATATTAATTAAATGGATTAATTAATTTAACCTTATTATTTATTTTATACTTAAAATAAATACTATTAGAACTTGTACAACGATGAACAAAAATACAAGTATCGTAATAAAATGCTTAAAACCAGTATAAGCATGTACAGATTTATTCTGAAACTTTTATGCATTATGTTATGCATTTACTGAGACCTTATAATTATTTAGGTCGTTGATTGTATCGTGAGCATCCTTATCAGATTTATCTACTGACTTATTGCTGTACTACTGAGGTGAGTTCATGGCCCCACTTTATATATTGACAAACTTTTAAACCTTTTAATGGGGAAAAAAACATGCAACATATTTTATTTTATAGACATGGATTGAACTGCGAAACCTTTGATTACATTGCCTATTGTAGATGAACCCGCATGACCCGTGCATCCGAAACTGTTAGAATTATTGAATTACCTGAATGTTATAAATAGATCTATTTGGGATTGACCGTCCCCATCTGGGTGAGTCATGCTCACTGTACCTAGGCCGGGACAACAGATGTTTCACATGTCAGCACTTATTATTGTTATGGGTGCCTTTTTATAAGGCAAAGGGTCCTTATTTGTTAAGGACTTAACTGTCAAGTTTCAGTTTCGGGCAATATGGGAATGTAATTACTTTTAAGTATTGATGCTTTGTGCATTACTACTTCAGTGAATATTTAATGTCCAAACTTATTTTAATTAAACCTGTGAATTCACCAACTTTATATTGACTCTCTAAGCATGTTTTCTCAGGAAACTGAAGCAGGTATTGGTGTGCATGGAGTCAAGCATCATGATAGGCTGCATTTATAGAGCTCATCTGGGGTTTTATAAACTGGGGAATAATTCAAACTATTGAACATTGTTAAAGACTATTTTAATACTATTTGCACTTTCAATCATGTAATAAATGTAAGGATAATCGTTTATCTGTTGCTCTATATTCTGTCTGCTGTTGATCCACCTACGTGACACCCAAATATTATTTCCGCTGCATTTGACTCAATTTGGGGGGTGTCACAAGAACCAACTCACACAGTGGTACATGATGATGCTCATGCAACTTTCATACCAGAAACGTAACTTCAAAGTAAGTCTACTTCCAACTCTGACGATGTTATGAAATATCTTAATTTGGAAGGGGAGGGTGTCGAGGTTACATATACTGACCCATCGACAAATGAGGACGTGGTAGATGTTCCAATAACTACTGTTACATCAACCACCACTCCACCATTATCCACCCCGATCATCAATGAAGTCATAACAACAGCTATCACACCAGCACTTATTGAACAACCGGTATCAACCACCATCCTAATCACTGAATCTACACCGTCATCCACAGCTGAACAACCTGTATCAACCACCGCCCCAATCACTGAATCTACACCAACACCTATCCTTGAACAACCAGTATCATCCACCACCACCTTAACAATTATGGTTACACCTCCACCAGTAGAACAACAAGTATCATCCACATCCAATCCATTCCTCACAGTCAGTGATCCACTGATCCAGTCTCTTCAATTACAGGTGGAGGCACAAGCTAAACAAATAGCTTCATTGACTGAAAGGATCACCACTCCTCTCAAGGAACCGCAATCTGATGAGCCCACACTTCAAAAAATATCCACCAGAGTGTCCAAACTTAAAGAACAACACAAATCATTTATTGGGGAGAAGAAAACTCGTGACAAAGAGAATGTTGCTTTTCTTGGGTCAATTGATGAGAAGATGACCAAGATCATTCGACGAGAAGTCAAGTCATATGTTGATCAGCAGCTACCAACTTTTGTCGGCAATGGTTTATCTACCCTTCAACTAATGACATTGTTACAGACACGTCTGCTAAATATGGGGGCTCACAAATCGAAAAAAAACGAAAGGTTCTGCAATATCTCAACAAAGCAATTACTGACGATACACCAGCAGAGACTACCGACTCTGAGTCTGACAATGTAGACGAACTAGAGGAGGAAGATAATGAAGGTAACGGTGGTGAGGATGATGGGGACAATGATCAAAATGAAGAAGAGGATAAGGAAGGAGATGATGAGGAAGAAGCGGATGAGGAAGAAAATGATAAGGATGAAGATGTAGATGAAGATGAGGATACAGATGAGGATGACGATGACGATGATGATAATGGTAACGGAATCAACAAGGGTGCTAAGAATGACGAAACGGACACTAATGCCGAAGAGTCAAACAAGGATGACAATGATAAGTCTACTGAGAAAGGTTTAGAGGAAGCTGCAGAAAACATTGCTGAAACCGCATAAAAGACGCTGGAGTCAACTGTACCAGAAACTCAACATGTTGACACAGGTATATCTACTGCACCAGCTTTTACTACTGATTCTCACAATGAATCTGTAGAATATATGCAAGCAGAAGAACCAACAGGGTCAATGCTAGAAGATGAACCTCGCGATGATATACCGGTGATGCAAGATCAACCTTCAACACCATCTGAAGATCATCACAACATTGATATGGAAATTGAAGATTTAAATGTTCCAGAACCAACGTTTGCTGAATCTCTTATCATCGATGACACTGTACAAGAGCAACTCTGGCTCACAAATGCAGCACCACAACATCCTTTTGACACAACTACTGAAATGGAGCTGACTCAATTCCTCAATAACCCTATCGATTTCTCGGCCTTTCTAAGGTATTCTCATGGGAAACCGACAATGACTCCGGATCTGATCAAAATGGCAGCCGCAAATGTGGGCTTCTTTGATACCTTGAAGATCAGCCATAATGAAGCAAAATATCACTTGAATGAGCTTTCCAAGGCAATGAGAGCGACGAATACAGGAATTCAGACTCCTGTGTTACGACCTCTTACACCCACGGTCATTGCCGGTTCTGCAACGATCCCAATAGAGCACTTTGTTTCTCACGATCTTGAATACCTTGAAAATGGAGCAAAGAAATATGCCACGTCACTCACTATGGTCAAGGCTGTTAATTTGGAGAATGCTCCATGGATAGAGGATAAAGTACCTGATGCAATATGGAGAAAGAAACTTCTCAAGTTTTATGATACCTTTGCTTCACTTGGCATCTCTCACTGGACTGCAAAGAAAAGGTTAGCCTACAATCATTTCCATCGTCCTAAGAGAGGTTCTTCTATTGTCTTAGCTCACAGAATCAAAAGCATCCAAGGAGCAACCACTCAGACTGTCTTCGGTTATAATTACTTGAATGTAATCGTGTTCAAACGTACCGATGAGAAAGAATACCGAATTGACGAAAGTGATCTCCAGTACCTTCAACTTGAAGACATCAAAGATCTTTTGTTGTTATTGGCTCAAGAAAAAGTTGACCATCTACCACCTGAGATTGTCATTGCCATGAGCTCCAACTTTCGTCAATATGTAAGGAAAATCGTCATTCAAAACCGGGTGGAAGACTTTCAACTTGGAGTAGAAAGCTATCAGAAGAAGCTAAACCTGGAACGTCCCCATACGACTCCACTCAGTAATTTCCATAAGAACAAGAAGGTTTACATGGGGACCACAACGCCGGAAGCACGGATCTTTTATCCAAATGAGACTGGCGTCATGCAATATATGCGATTCTCCGAACTGCACAAATTCAGCGATGGAACGCTAAAGCATGTTCGAGATGATCTGTCGGTTCTCAATGCCAACCTACTGCTTCCAGCAGTCAAGTACACCTGGACAACCAAGTGCAAAAAGGGAGCAACGTACGCGATCAGGAAGATTGAGGAACTTCTTAGGAAGCGCCGGTTGCTACGAAGTGTGGAACGATTCATCGGTGGACGACCATATGAAGCTCACCATAGGTTCACGGAACGAGCCATTTAATTATGTTTCGTATTATAACAGGTCAACTCCATATGTCTATAATTGTGAATATGTTAATTTTTTGTATAATCAGCGTTTGTGGCTTGTTGTAGTGTAAAAGTATGATATTTTTCAAGAATTTCTCTCGAGATTCTAAATCTTTCAAACAAATCATACTCAAGCACTACAACTTACCCTCATTAATTTGAGGGGGAGCACTAATATGTTCTTTGGCCAACATCTAATTTCATTTTATTACCCAAAGACCGGTTAATCCATTAATATCCAAAATATTGATGATTAACATTTTGGAAAGGGGAGAAATGGGATCAACGAGACTTAATGATACTTGGCTAAACAATGAAAAAGGCTTAAAAGATAAACCAACTTAACATGTGTAATGCACAAGTTAAGGGGGAGCGTTTTTGATGATTAAAACCACTTAAGGCACAAAAACTTTGATTACAATATCACAAGTGCTTTAAGTGATTTTTCAAGGATTTTTCATTGTGACAATACTTACCCAAAACACAATTAATTCACGACGGATGTGGTGACAAAAGGGTGGTAGGTATCGGTATTAGTCCAATGATTCATCAGAACCGATGGAATCTTCCCAAGGACAATTCCCTAGATAGATTTAGAAGTCCTAGGAGAGATGGAGAATGATTGTGAACGTAGCTGAATGCCGACCAAGTACTTAAGCTAGCACTGGAACAATCACAACAAGGTGCTAGTGATGACGTATTGGTAAGCATTGAAGGGGTTGAAGAATGAAAAAGAACTGTAAAGATAAAGGGTGTAAAGAAGGAAGCGCTCCTTACAACTTTAGGCAGAAACCGGGTCAATACATATGCTATTGAGATCATTTGTTAATGATTCTTGATATTGAAGAAAGACATCATGGACCCAGTGATGCAATGCACAACCCTCCCCAGCTAACTCAAATATCTCTCAAAAGGTATTTGTTTTAATCACACGGAGATCAACACATTATCTATTGGTTTATTCACTCCGAATAGACTGATATTGAATAGGTGGCACTCCTCTCCAGCCATCGCTCACTAAATCAAAACGTACTATCGAGTCTAGAGCCACGAGATCATCAAAAGTCTCATTAGGACACTTTCCATTTATTCCTTGCTTCTTCACACACTGTGAAAAGTAAGAGAGCTTTATGAGTCCTATGCAGTATTCTTGTAATATTGCCAGAACATCCGAGTGATACGCGAGTATTACAATGAAGATGGAAATCCTGCTTGAGCCAACATCAAACAAGCTCATGGTAGGTGACACGTGCGGTTCTTTAAGAACCAATCTTGTGACAACTGGAAAGAAACAGTAGTTCAATTCTTAATTGAACTTAAACTCGTTCCAGGCCTCTACGCATTATCGTATGATCTTGCCAGAACACTCAAAGTGACACTCTTTAGTGTTCACAGTGACGAGTGGAAATCCTTCTAGTGTTAACATCAACCAGCACTTGGAAGGTGACAAGCAAGATTCTATTTGAATTAAGTTTGTGAAAACTGGAAAGCAACGATGGTGAATTAATACTTGGTTTTTGCAACCAAAGTATGAAATTTTGAAGTCCCAAGTCTTTTCGAATTGAAAACCGGTCTTAAGTGCGACTCAATCGTCTTTTGGTGAATCAAAGGTTTGGTTGATTTGTTTTTAACTAATAGCAAGTAATTAAAGTGTCGATGAGTAAAAGGGAAGTTAAAAGATTAATATTAAAATGACAAGTAAAATGAATGCATGGAAACTTAAAGGTGATAATGGAAAAGTACTAACTCACTAAATAAAACTAACACTTGGAAAATTTTCAGAAAAATAAAAAGTACTATAAGAAAGTGATATCGAAAGAAACCAAATCAAGCCAAAAGAACCTCCGATCGGAATGTTTTCCGATCGGCTGATCGGAATACTGGTAAAACTGGTCGGAATATCCACCAAAATGGAATCAATCGGAATATTGGACAATGAACACCAATCGGAATGATTGGAAAAACCCTTCAATCGGAATGTTACAGATATGCATGAATCAGAATACACAAAATAGGGCCAATCAGAATGTTATACTCCCACCCGTCGGAATACGCAACAAAGGACAATGATCGGAATGGAGTAAAGGCTAGAATCGGAATACGTGCAAACAACCCAATCGGAATAAGGGACTAAAGCCCTACCGTCGGAATCTTGAAGTGTGGTGCTGTCGGAATATAGCCCAATCGGAAAGGGGAGTAACAACCTTTCCTAACATTGAGGGAAATTGTTATGATGGTATACCGGTCGGAAAACCCAATCGGAAAGGGGATTTAAACTCCCTTTTCCGAAAATAAAGGGATTTGTTAAGGCTAGATAATAAGCTAAGTTCAATAAGCTAATATCTAAAACTTATAAATCCAAATACTTAACCGAATCAAACAAGCACTTTAATCAACTTATCTAACTCGAAATCAAGCAACTTTTTAGATCAAACAATAAAAACATAAACTTTTTAATAAAACTTTTTAATAAGAAAAATAAGCTAATCATAAAAATAAGCCAATAAGCACAAAAGTCTTAAAGCTTATTCAAATGAAAACTTATAAAATGATCAAAAGATTAACTTTTTAGCACGAAATCAATTAGAACAACACGGATCTTATGATATACGCACCAAAATCAACCTTAAATCAGAGAAAAGTAGAATGAGATTAAGAAATAAAAGCTTAAAATGGAACTTTGATTAATGAAATAAGCAATACAAAGATGTTTAATCTTGAAAGATTAAAAGAAAAAGATGAACTAGTGAGAGAAAGTTTAAGACTTTCTCTCTCTAAAACTAGAGAAAACTAAAAAGTGAAAAATTAACTAAAAATCTAACCACCCTCCTAATGACTATTAGGAGGGTATTTATAGGGAAGGAGGAAGGAGTGCATGTGTTGCATCTTCTTTCTTGCTTTCTTCACGTTTTCTCGACTTGACTTTAATTCTTCGTCTTTGTCGTCTCGGGATTTGAACTTGTCGTTTAATTTTCTTCTTCTATTAGACTTGAGTTCTTCGACTTCGTTAAACTTCCGTCTTTTGACTTTTTCTTCGATAAATCTTCAGAATAGGCCTTGGACTTCCGTTCTTTTTGCACTCTTGATCTTTTGACTTCGTCTTTTCCCGTTTTCTTCGATAAAAGCCCGTGAAAGCCCGTGTTTTCTCCCTTTTTCATATTTTGGTCCTAAAACACAATAAAAACACAAACCACGCATAATTCCGACTTTTATGACATAAATCACACGTTTTGGTTTTGTTATTATTGGAAATAAGTGGTAAAAGGATAAGTGTTTTAACACTTATTAAATCCCCTACACTTGACCATTGCAATGCCCTCATGCAATGCATTAATTTTAAAGCATGGTTTACATTTTCCATCATAAATAACCCACCTTGGCCTTTATTAAATACTAAACGTAAAAGATAGAAATAAGTAAAGAAATTAAAAACTTACATTGGGTT
This sequence comes from Glebionis coronaria, assembly GCA_025667525.1. Classification (NCBI taxonomy): domain Eukaryota; kingdom Viridiplantae; phylum Streptophyta; class Magnoliopsida; order Asterales; family Asteraceae; genus Glebionis; species Glebionis coronaria. The sequence goes on from CM046881.1 coordinate 402,877,405, forward strand.
TTGGCGGCCATGAACGTTTATCATCCTCAAGTTTCACGTTCCCCATACCAAGCTTAAAAACGAGATCATTGTTATTATAAGTTAGCAAACTATCACGAACTCATGTGGGCCAATTATTCACTTAGACTCCCTTATTCCTAGGTGTATCTCTTGTATTTTATTTTTGTCTTGAATGATCACGAGGATGCATTGTTTGACTTATTTCGATAGTTATTTAGCCCAAAAATAAGGTGAATGATTTAATCAATAGTTAGCTAAAGGACCAAATCTTTTAAAACTGCTTCTCGGGATATCAAAAAGTTCATATCTTGGCATAACTTGGTTCGCGATTTGAGACCTTTCTCGGGCCGATATTTGGCAGCGACTTCATACTTCGAATCTTCGAGAGACGTTCTTGAAATTATGGTCTTCTCTTCATAATAGGAATTTCTTCACTTGAAGTTTTTGAGAGATTCTTCATCTTTAGACCACGACTTCTTCATTTTTCTCCAATCTTTATTTTGGACTTTGATATACAACGATCCGCCTCCTTTTAGGACTTGGATCTATTTATCCTCATACCTTGTTAGGGTCTTTTCGGATAGACTTCTCCATGACTTTTGGGGAGTTCTTGCTTTTCGTCGTGTGTCTCGATCCTTTTTATAGATTTTCGATAAATGATTCTTCACATCACTTTTGGATCTTTAGCAACAAAATGTAGCCCTCATGCCTTGTTAGGGCCTTTTTGGACTCGCCAATCTTCGCGCCCCGCTTCATAAGTTATGCCTTGGCTATGAACTCTCGTCATTACCGAGCAACTTTTAAACGATCTGGGGCTAGAAGCTAAGTAACCTTTTAAATCGTACAACCTTATTTATTAGCAGATTAATTTATTAACAAGCGGAGGGAGAATAGGCTCATAATTAACTCACATAAATTCACGAAAGAATACCGAACTTATAATTGGCTCTATCATTTCTCGTTCTCCACAGTTTAAAATCTCAAGTAATGAGACTCGTGGATGCTTAGCCTATTAAATCAAAGTTTTGGGTTTTCGAGTCGCCTATAGGATCTTGCAAATTCTTAGACTCTTTCAAGTTTAGAAATTGCGTTTTAAAGTTCCCTTGATAAACGACTCTCTAGGATCAATTATAGGAACTTGCGAAAAGTTCTTGTTCTTAACCCGTGAGAGTTAAGACTTTCGCGTTTTATAGCTCCCTATATAAAAGCCTAGCAAAACTTGACTTAAACATGTTAAGGATACTAGCTAGAGTAAACTTAGGCAAGTAAACTCGGGTTGAGTCAAAATGTTCACGACTAAGAAAAATCTAAGACCACTTTAATGAGAATTTATTCTAGCAAAGGAAACATAACAAAGGCAAATACAACTAGGCAACTAGGCCAAAATAGATTAAAAATTTTGAAAAATGTCGAAAAATCAAATTTTTCGGTTAAAATGAGGGCAAATTCATGGAAAAGACCACTTACTTCGATAGAAGTCCCCCCCTACACTTGAGATAAACATTGTCCTCAATGTTTAAGCATGTGGGAGTAAACTCCCCTACACTTAGGACATTGTGCACTTTGTTTAAATCTTGCTAAGGAAAAGACAACTAAAGGGATTCCTATTTCAATATTGGAAAATATAAAATAGTGAATCGAAAAGAGTTTAGGATAGAACCGGGAAGAAGGGAACACGGTATCACGGTTCGTCAAAAGTCATCAAGATGCTTTCTGAAGCTTTAATCCCTGCACAGCACAAGAAACAAGACAACAAACATATGCAGGGCTCCCCTACACTTATTGTAAAAGCAGTAAAAGATAGAACACGGGTTGCCTCCCGAGAAGCGCTTGTTTTTGTTCACCGAGTCATGAGCCTGACTCGACCCAATTTTAGTTCATGGGGAACGTGGTGAGGGATGGAATCATCTCCTGTGAGATGTCCTCACCAAAGTACAGCTTCAAACGCTGGCCATTCACCTTGAAATTGGGCCCATTCGGCTGAGAAAGCTCAATGGTCCCATAAGGAAAGACTTTGGCGATGGTGAATGGACCAGTCCAGCGGCTCTTCAACTTGCCAGAGAAGATCTTCAACCGAGATTTAAAGAGTAGAACTTGATCACCAACGTGGAACTCTCGGTTCTTGATTTTAGCATCGTGGATAATCTTCGTCTTCTCCTTGTAGATCAGCGAGTTCTCATAAGCTTCATTCCTTAGTTCATTTAGCTCGTTGAGTTGAACCTTGCGATGATCACCGGCTTTGATGATGTCGAAGTTAGCCCACTTCAAGGCCTAGTGCGCCTTGTGTTCCAGCTCGATGGGTAGGTGGCAGGCTTTCCCGTACACAAGACGATAAGGCGTACAGCCGATCGGGGTCTTGTAAGCGGTACGGAAAGCCCACAGAGCATCATCTAGCTTATCGGCCGACGCGGCACGATGCTCTCCCACAGTACGCTCCAAAATTCTCTTCAAGCCACGATTGGAAATTTCGGCTTGCCCATTGGTTTGGGGATGATAGGCGGTGGAAAGACGGTGATTGACACCATACTTTGCCATGACTCTTGCAAATTGATCGTTGCAAAAATGAGTCCCGCGGTCACTGATGATAGCACGAGGAACGCCAAATCGAGCGAAAAGCTGCTTCAAAAAGTTCACAACCACCCTCGCATCATTCGTAGGAAGAGCCTTAGCTTCAACCCATTTAGAGACGTAGTCGACAGCGACGAGGATGTACTTGTTCCCTTTGGATGATGGAAATGGCCCCATAAAGTCGATGCCCTATACATCAAAGATTTCACATTCCTGTATGAAATTTTGAGGCATCTCATCCTTATGTGTGATCTTGCCTTGACGTTGGCAAGCATCACAATGCTTAACCATTTCGTGAGCGTCACGATAAATGGTGGGCCAGTAGAATCCGGAATCAAACACTTTCTTAGCGGTGTAGTTGGGACCAAAGTGACCACCGGTGGGTCCTTTGTGGCAAGCTTGGAGGATGTCAAAAGCTGCCGGTCCGTCAACACATCGACGAATAATCAGATCAGCACACTGTTTGAATAGATAAGGGTCATCCCAAAAGTAAGTCTTAACATCATTCAAGAACTTCTTCTTTTGTTGGGATGTTAACCCTTGGATGAGAATACCACCCGCTAAGTAGTTTGCAATGTCCGCAAACCACGGGGTGCCATCCAGATTGAGATTTATAGACATTAGAGTCTCCAGGGGAAAAGAGTCATTGATCTCTTTGTTCGGATGATCCCCCTGATATGGATCCTCAAGTCTGCTCAGATGATCCGCGGCCAGGTTTTCGGCTCCCTTCTTGTCACGAATTTCAATGTTGAATTCTTGAAGGAGCAAAACCCAGCGAAGAAGTCTTGGCTTAGAATCGTTCTTTGTCATCAAGTACTTCAACGCGGAATGGTCCGTGTATACGATGGTGGTGGATAAAACAAGATAGGGGCGAAATTTCTCAAAAGCATAGACAACAGCTAAAAGCTCTTTTTCGGTTGTCGTATAATGCAATTGAGCCCCCGTCATTGTTTTGCTAGCATAGTGGATTGGTTGGAAGTGTTTATTCACTCGTTGGCCCAAAACCGCACCAATAGCAAAGTCGCTAGCATCGCACATCAATTCAAAAGGCAGCTCCCAATTAGGGGTAACCAAGACCGGTGCCTTAGTTAGCTTATCCTTGAGAAGATTGAAGGCTTCGAGACACTCTTTAGAAAAGATAAAAGGAGTATCTTTTTCCAAGAGGTGGGTCATCGGGCGAGCGATTTTAGAGAAATCCTGAATGAATCGACGATAGAAGCCCGCATGACCCAGAAAACTTCTCACACCCTTCACGATTGAAGGTGGAGGTAATTTGGCTATGACATCAACTTTAGCACGGTCGACTTCAAGACCGGCTTTAGAGATTTTGTGTCCTAGCACAATGCCTTCTTTGACCATAAAATGGCATTTTTCCCAATTCAGAACAAGGCGAGTGTCTTCGCACCGCTTGAGCATACGTTCCAAATTGGCAAGGCAAGAAGAGAAAGAATCCCCAAAGACTGAGAAATCATCCATGAAGACTTCCATGGTTTGCTCAACCATGTCATGGAAGATAGCCAACATACACCTTTGGAAAGTCCCGGGGGCATTGCATAAGCCAAAAGGCATTCTTTTATAAGCAAATGTGCCATAGGGACAAGTGAATGTTGTCTTCTCTTGATCTTGGGGATCGATGGGTATTTGAAAATAACCCGAGAAACCATCCAGAAAGCAGTAATATTCATTACCCGCTAAACGTTCAAGCATTTGGTCCATAAAAGGTAGGGGGAAATGATCCTTTCTCGTGGCATCATTGAGTTTGCGGTAGTCTATACAAACTCTCCACCCAGTAACGAGACGGGTAGGAATTAACTCGTTGTTTGCATTGGGCACAACGGTGATTCCGCCTTTCTTAGGCACACAATGGACTGGACTAACCCACGGTGAATCCGAAATAGGGTAAATCATACCCGCATCAAGAAGTTTGATAACCTCTTTTTTTATGACTTCATGGATTTTAGGATTCACCCTTCGTTGACTTTGAATTGTGGGCTTAAAGTCGTCCTCCATGAGAATTTTATGTGTGCAGATGTGAGGATCAATTCCACAGATGTCGGAGATTTTCCAAGCGATAGCTCGTTTATGCTTCTTCAACACAGCGACAAGTCGGGCTTTTTCGTCTTCTTTCAAATCCTTTGCGATGATGACCGATAGCTTCTCGTCGTCTTCCAGAAAAACGTACTCAAGATGAGGCGGTAGGTCCTTAAGCTCGAGAGTAGGAGGATCCTCAATAGATGGTGAAACTAACGATGGATCATCATTAGTCACCTCTTTAGGAGCAGGGGGAGACAACGGGTCCTCATTGAGAAGTCTCTCAATAGTACGAATATCTTCATCCCAATTGGTGGACAAATTATCATACTTAATATCAAGAGGACCCAAGCTAGCTTCGAAATCATCCAAGTCACTTTCTCCGAAAGGAGTCAATGCTGGAGCAATTGAGGCAACGGTCTCAACATTGGGTAGAGAAGAAAGAGTACTTTTGCAAGCATCATGGAAATGTTCTTCACAAGCCTCATCGAGAACATCAATAGCATTAACACTCTCATACGAATAAGGTTGCTGAGAAATCTTACCCATGTTGAAGACAATTTTGTCGTCACCAACTCTCATGATTATTTCGCCTGCGGCTACATCAATAAGAGTGCGACCGGTCCTCAGAAAGGGACGTCCAACGATTAATGGAACACGGGGATCCATCTCGTAGTCAACGACGACAAAATCCGCCGGGAAGGTGAATTTTTCGACGCCAACAAAGACATCTTCGGCTATCCCCACTGGATAAGCAACCGTACGGTTGGCTAATTCCAAAGTCATTTTAGTGGTGACTAGCTCGGGGAGAGATAATTGCTTCCAAACACTTAAAGGCATTAAGTTTATACTGGCACCTAGATCGGCTAGGGCCATGCAATTCTCTACTCCCGGGAAGTTGCAAGGAATCAAGAAGCGACCCGGATCACCAAGTTTGGTGGGCAATTGCCTTAATAGCACTGCGGAGCAATTCTCATTAAGGTGGGTCTGAGCAATGTCAAGAAGCTTTTCTTTATCACTTAAAAGATCTTTAAACATCTTAGCGTATTTGGGCATGTGAGCGAGAGCCTCGGCAAAGGAGATGTTAAAATTCAATTGTTTGAACATTTTAAGGAAGTTCGAAACCTGAATATCATCCTTGCTCTTTTGCTTTTCTTTCCTCAACCTTGAAGGATAAGGTATATTGGATGAAGAAGAAGGCTTTAAGGGAATAGGATCACTCACAACCACGAGTGGTGGGGAAATGGGGATAGAAGGTGAAGGAGGTGGGGAAAATTGCTCTTTTTCCTTGTTCACAATCACCGGTGGAGGTGTAGGAAGCTCGGGTTCCATATAACCTTTTCCACTACGAGTGGTAATTGCTTTCATCTCCCCCCTTGGATTCGCAACGGTATTACTCGGAAGAGTGCCCGAAGAAGAGGGTTGATTACCTTGGATGAGCGAACCAATCATATCACGAAGGTGAAGAGCTTGATTGTTAAAAGAGTTTTGCATGTTAGCATTAATTGCATCATTGTGTTTGGCCATATCATTCCTTAACTCGGCTCGAATATCGTTCCCTTGTTTTGCCATTTCTCCCTTCAAGTTGCGGACTTGACTCTAAAGATTCGTCACCAACTCCCGATTGGTCTTCATAAATGTCTCGACATCTGGATTCACTGCCATCGGTTGATTGAGAGGTGGAGCCTGGTAAGGTTGAGAATTTCCTTGAGTTGGGTATGGGTTTCTTTGGGATTGATACTGATTGGTAGCACGAGGTTGGGATTGATTGTAGCTTTGTTGTTGGTTTTGGTTTGCAGGAGGGACACCGGGAGGAGCAAGATAATTGTTGGAGCGATAACTTAGCAAGTTACGGTCTCCTTGAGGGCGAGCTTGATAGCCTCCCGTGGGATAAGTACCGTATGCTGCGTTAACGTCTTCAGAATAGTTTCCGTGAGTAGAAGGACACTCATTGTAGGAATGAGGACCACCACATGTGTCACAAGAAATAACAACGGCTTTAGCTTGTTGAGTTTGGTTAGAAGTCAAAATTTGGAGACTTTTGTTAATATCAAGAATAGCACGTTCCAAAATAGACGAGTTGGTGGTGGAAGAAGTAGATGAAACATTGACTCTCTGATTAGATCTTGAGGATGCGGAAGAATCCCAATTCTTGTGGTGAGTAGTCATGTTTTCAATCAACTCTCGACACTCCTCCGGTCTCCTTTTCATAAAAGTACCACCGGCGGCGGCATTGATCGTGTCACGATCACGAAAAGTGAGACCATTGTAAAAGGTGTCAATGAGAGTGACGGGGAGCATATTGTGATTAGGACAGCGGTCGATCAAATCATTATAGCGTTCCCAAGCATCGAAAAGCGATTCATCATTCTCTTGCATAAATCCACTGATTTGGTTACGAAGGCTAGTGACCATGGATGGGGGAAAGTAGCGCGATAAAAAGCGTTGAGTCATGTCGTTCCATGTATGAATAGAATTCTTAGGAAGACGGTCAAACCATTTTTCGGCATGGTGAGAAAGCGAGTGTGGAAAAAGTTGAAGGCGAAGGTAATCCATAGAAACACCGGGGCACTTCATGCTTTGGGTAATGGTAATGAATTTGTCGAGGTGTTTGTTGGCATCATCATCCGGAATTCCACGAAACGGGTTTGTTTGCACTTGTTGTATCATGTGATGCTTCAACGAAAACTCCTGAGCTGTGACGTGCATTGGCGCAATCGGGCCTCCGCGTCCGTTCATGGTGGGTTGGCACAATTCCTCCATGGTTCGTAAATCAGGTTGAAGGACATTGTTGTTGTTGTTGTTGTTGTTGTTATTCAAGTTGTGTTGAGGTGGGTGATTATTGTTGTTGTTAACACCAGCCATATCTAAATCTTCACGATTCTCGGGCTCAGAATAGTTCGTAGATCTAGTACGCATGCACCTGCAGAAGAAAAATATACACAAAGAGAATATCTATATAATCTTTTTGGTTTTTAAAGGTTTTTTAATGTTTTTGTATTTTGGAAGAGTTTTATATTTTTTAGGATTTTTGGAAATTTTATAGCAATGAAAATAACGTTCAAAGAACGGATCCCAAAATTCAATGCGTCTCTCACTAGAAACCGTTTATCTTAACGAAAAGAGCCGGCAGCGGCGCCATTTAATACTTGGTTTTGCAACCAAAGTATGAAATTTTGAAGTCCCAAGTCTTTTCGAATTGAAAACCGGTCTTAAGTGCGACTCAATCGTCTTTTGGTGAATCAAAGGTTTGGTTGATTTGTTTTTAACTAATAGCAAGTAATTAAAGTGTCGATGAGTAAAAGGGAAGTTAAAATATTAATATTAAAATGACAAGTAAAATGAATGCATGGAAACTTAAAGGTGATAATGGAAAAGTACTAACTCACTAAATAAAACTAACACTTGGAAAATTTTCAGAAAAATAAAAAGTACTATAAGAAAGTGATATCGAAAGAAACCAAATCAAGCCAAAAGTACCTCCGATCGGAATGTTTTCCGATCGGCTGATCGGAATACTGGTAAAACTGGTCGGAATATCCACCAAAATGGAATCAATCGGAATATTGGACAATGAACACCAATCGGAATGATTGGAAAAACCCTTCAATCGGAATGTTACAGATATGCATGAATCGGAATACACAAAATAGGGCCAATCGGAATGTTATACTCCCACCCGTCGGAATACGCAACAAAGGATAATGATCGGAATGGAGTAAAGGCTACAATCGGAATACGTGCAAACAACCCAATCGGAATAAGGGACTAAAGCCCTACCGTCGGAATCTTGAAGTGTGGTGCTGTCGGAATATAGCCCAATCGGAAAGGGGAGTAACAACCTTTCCTAAAATTGAGGGAAATTGTTATGATGGTATACCGGTCGGAAAACCCAATCGGAAAGGGGATTTAAACTCCCTTTTCCAAAAATAAAGGGATTTGTTAAGGCTAGATAATAAGCTAAGTTCAATAAGCTAATATCTAAAACTTATAAATCCAAATACTTAACCGAATCAAACAAGCACTTTAATCAACTTATCTAACTCGAAATCAAGCAACTTTTTAGATCAAACAATAAAAACATAAACTTTTTAATAAAACTTTTTAATAAGAAAAATAAGCTAATCATAAAAATAAGCCAATAAGCACAAAAGTCTTAAAGCTTATTCAAATGAAAACTTATAAAATGATCAAAAGATTAACTTTTTAGCACGAAATCAATTAGAACAACACGGATCTTATGATATACGCACCAAAGTCAACCTTAAATCAAAGAAAAGTAGAATGAGATTAAGAAATAAAAGCTTAAAATGGAACTTTGATTAATGAAATAAGCAATACAAAGATGTTTAATCTTGAAAGATTAAAAGAAAAAGATGAACTAGTGAGAGAAAGTTTAAGACTTTCTCTCTCTAAAACTAGAGAAAACTAAAAAGTGAAAAATTAACTAAAAATCTAACCACCCTCCTAATGACTATTAGGAGGGTATTTATAGGGAAGGAGGAAGGAGTGCATGTGTTGCATCTTCTTTCTTGCTTTCTTCACGTTTTCTCGACTTGACTTTAATTCTTCGTCTTTGTCGTCTCGGGATTTGAACTTGTCGTTTAATTTTCTTCTTCTATTAGACTTGAGTTCTTCGACTTCGTTAAACTTCCGTCTTTTGACTTTTTCTTCGATAAATCTTCAGAATAGGCCTTGGACTTCCGTTCTTTTTGCACTCTTGATCTTTTGACTTCGTCTTTTCCCGTTTTCTTCGATAAAAGCCCGTGTTTTCTCCCTTTTTCATATTTTGGTCCTAAAACACAATAAAAACACAAACCACGCATAATTCCGACTTTTATGACATAAATCACACGTTTTGGTTTTGTTATTATCGGAAATAAGTGGTAAAAGGATAAGTGTTTTCACACTTATTATGAATATCTTAATTGAAATTCACTTGTTCCAGGTTTCATGAATTGACGACTTCAATCATAAGGATTTTAATCCAAATGATTCACTCTTTATGTTCGCAGCCAGCTTTGGACGGTCAAATAAAGAGAACGGGTTTACCCGCAAAATCCTGTCAGGAAGTTACTTAATTGAAACTATCCGTCACGGGTACGATATCTAATATCATCCAACGGTCTTCACCGACCGGAGGTAAAATGCTACCGAATTAGAATAAAATGTCAAAGCCATTTTATTCGTGTCTTATTATGTTGCTGCATTCGAAGACGGTGGCGTTGCGGTGTACCTGCTGAAGACGTCCTCACATTGCTTACTCCTTCTGCATCAAATACTTCTGCAAATTCAAGAAAGTATGACCTAAAAGTCTTCCGCTGTATCGACTCTGAAACCTTCTAGAATTCAACAAAGGATAAGTGTGTGGGACATGAAGTCACGAAGAGGAAAACATCACAAGAAGATAAAGACTGCACGTGAAAGGCCAAAAGAACGTGTTCCAAGAAAAAGGCTGATGTTATTCAACACATATTCACAAAAGGAAGAAAAAGAAAGAAAGAAAATAGAAAGTGGACTACGAGCTCAAGAACAAGATCTAACATGCTAGATTAGGACTTTGTAAATTTGGAGTGACCTCCCTTTGGGGGAGATTGTTGGAAATACATTTTACGTATATCGAAAGTCTCGGTCACTCCAACAATATAATTATAGGCTCGTAGTAGTGTTTAAGTTACTTTTATTAAATAGCCCGACCCATGAGCATGTTCATGGGCCGGAGGCCCAAGTCCATTAAGGACTTGGGTATATAAGCCTCTTTCCACCATGGAAAGAGGTGTTGGTTGTTTCATTTCTTACTTTCATAATACATAGTTTCTTTCATTTCTCTCTCTAAGTTTCTCTCTCTAGAAAACATCAACCCTCTTGATTTATAAAGATTATCATTGTTCTATAAAGAGCAATTGTAGAACAATGATAATCTTTATGAATCAAGAGGGTTGATGTTTTCTTGAGAGAGAAACTTAGAGAGAGAAATGAAAGAAACTATGTATTATGAAAGTAAGAAATGAAACAACCAACACCTCTTTCCATGGTGGAAAGAGGCTTATATACCCAAGTCCTTAACGGACTTGGGCCTCCGGCCCATGAACATGCTCATGGGTCGGGCTATTTAATAAAAGTAACTTAAACACTACTACGAGCCTATAACTATATTGTTGGAGTGACCGAGACTTTCTATATACGTAAAACGTATTTCCAGCAATAAGTTTACACTTAAGTCCATCTAATTCATTTAAAATTCAACCACTAAAGTTTTATTAATCACTGCATCCTTTTTTAACTTTTTATTTTCATAAATTTGACACATATTTTTGTGTGTTTTTATCAAAATTTTCCCCCAAAATTATTAGTTTGGCTAAATTGAATTTTAATTTTGACTTTTTTCGAACTTATGTGTTAAAATCAAACCATTTGATTGGTCCAATTATACTTTATACAACCTTCACTTTTTATTAATATTCCCAAATAATCTAATTCTTTTATAATATAAAAGATTTTTGTATAGCATCACGACAGAGGTTACGCCACCTCCAAATTTATCCAAACAACCGGTAAAGCATATACCCTCGCTAGCACCAAGGTATATATCCCCATACCCATGAACCCAAAGAAACTAAGGTGGTGTTTGTTTTATTAAAATGTTTTAGGTCTAAATCTAATTACCACATATTACTAGTAAGTGGTGGTTGTGATGTCTGAATCTGAATAAAAAATATTGTTTGTTTTTATATAATTGTCTGAAAGGTAATAATTGTACATGTTTTTAAAATGGGTAAAAGGTATAAAATACCATCTTACTGATTGATTTGTGCCGACTTTAAACACTTACTCTTTTTATCTCGTGGCTTTACCATTGTACTTTCAAATTCGTTTCGACTATAATAATATAAGCATGAAATGACTATATTACCCTTTTAATTGACTAATATACCATTCACAAACTTGTGGTCCATCGTTTTGGTTTTGTTGTTACATGAAGCATTCAAAAGTAAAAAGTAACAGTGGGTACACGAGAACAAGAACTTCACGTGAATAATACCCTACTCATTTTATAGGTTCAAGAAACTCTAAGGTGGTGTCGTCGATGGTCACAACAGATCCGGGGAAATGATACAAGGTTTTTACCTAGTAAGAAAGTTCTTTGTCATATGTCTAATCGAATTGATAACTGGTTAACTATGCGACTCAGTCGTTCTTTGGTGGAATCAAATAGTTGTGTCGTTGTAGTATATTAAAAGTGCAAAGCTTTAATATAAAAAGCAGGTAAATTTAAATCTAAATCTAATTTAAAATAAATGACAAGGATTTAAAAGCAAGACGAGAAATTAAATAGCAATTAAAGTAAATAACGCGGACTTAAAACTAACCTAAAGGCAAACTTAAAACACAACTAAAACTTAAACTAAGGCAAGGCTAAAATAAATCTATGGCAAGTAATCTTAAAGTGCGACTAATTAAAAAGGCGGAAAAAATAAAGTTTAAAAATTAAAAATTAAAACTTAAAAACAGTAACTTAAAATAACCTGAAAATACCTCACTTGGAATAATTACTCGTTCGGAATGTCACCTTCACCCGGAATAATTCTTCTTCGTTCGGAATAATCAACATAAAACACTCATTCGGAATATTTGAACAAAACCTTCATCCGGAATAAATCCTTTATCCGGAATATGTCACTTATCCAGAATAAACTCTTTATTCGGAATAATGCTTTGATTCGGAACTCCCTTGATTCGGAACTTCCACTGATTCGGAATATATTCCGAATGAACCACCCCTTGGTCTGGAACTTTGAATATTCCGGATGAACCACCTCTTGATTCAGAACTTTGAAATGTTCCGAATGAACTTCTTTGGTTCGGAATACTTAAGTTGATCCGGAATGTTCCGAACGAAGGTCCTTTATTCGGAATGTTCCGAATGAAGGTCCTTTGATTCGGAATAAACACTGACCCGGAATACTATGCTTGGTTCGGAATATTCACAACACAATTCCTTCACTCGGAATATTTGGCTTTGATCCGGTATGTAACTGGGAAGAACAGTAACAACGAAGAACAAGGAAGAACAAAAGAAATATGGATCTAACCAAAACTAATCAAAATTAACCACAAGATTAAATCAAACTAATCAATAAACATCTACTAATCATAAACAAACAATCCAAAACAATCAAACTAACAATACTAATCAAAATAATTAAAACCCACTTAATTAAATCAAATAAAACTCAAGAACATGAACATAAACAATAAAGCATAAAGATTAAGATCAAACAAGAAAGGAAGATAGAAGATTGACAATAAAAGTAAAGATTGACAATAATTAAAAGGAAACTTACTAGAAATTAAAGGTATTTAAGGTGCAAGACAAGTATTTAAATTTGACAATTAAGTAAATGACATGTATTTAAATGTGCAAGGAAATGAAAATAGAAGAAGTAGTGTCACTCTAGCCCACAAAAACAAATGGAATGAAAATGAATCCTATTTATAGGAGGATTAGGGAGGTGCTTAGGAAGCTTCCTCCCCTGTTTCTTCTTTCTTTAATTGCATCATTAAGTCCTTAATCTTCTTAATTCTTTGAATTTAATGACTTTGTCTCGGGATTTCTTTAAACTCGTCTTGTAATTCTTCAATAAATTAGACTTGAGTTCTTCGGCTTTAAGTAAACTTTCGTCTTTTGACTTTTTATTCGATAAATATTCAGAATTGGTCTTAGACTTCCGTTCTTCTTGCACTCTTGATTTCTTAACTTCGTCTTTCGTCTTTTTCTTCGATAAAAGCCCGTGAATGCCCGTGTTTTCTCCCTTTTCCACATTTTCGCCCTAAATCACAACAAAAACACAAACCACGCATAATTCCGACATTTACGACATAAAATACACGTTTTGGTCCGGTTATTATTGTAGTTAAGTGGTAAAAAGGATGGGTGTTTACACACCTATCAGGAAAGGGTCACGGTTGTGTTGAAGATATAACCGCGGCAGTGGTGATGTGGTATCATGGTGAACTGGTGATGCAAGGACGCCATATCGATGATGGATCTGGTGGTTGTTGGTGGTATAAGGTGGTTCGAATGGTGGCTATTTGATGGTGGTTGCGAAGGACATATGTGGTTGTGATGATAGATCTCAAAACGTCGTGGTATTAGAATGGTTAGTGGTTGCATAAAAAGGTGGCTGGTGGTGGCGTTCAAGAGTGGTGGAGGACTGGTGGTTATGACGGCAGCCATTGTGGTGCCTCGTGGGTTAAAGTCGGGAGGTGGTGTGATGATAGGTGGAACCACTTACGTGAATACATTGGAAGAACATCAGCTTGAATTTGAGTAAAAGTGGAAGAACATCAAGCCCAAATTTGAGTAACAGTGGTGCCCCATGAATTAAAGTCTCAAGCCCAAATTTGAGTAACAGTGGAAGAACATCAGCCTACTACCAAATTTGAAAGGTGGGAAGTAGGCATCATCATCGACATCGAGAATGATGTAAATATTGGAGTTTGAGCTGCCATCCATAGATGATGTACTTCCTTCTTTTGGTTAACATACATATCATACCTTTGTTTTATCAAAAGTCAATGAGAATTTATGTCAAAAAATTATTCAGGTTAATTATTAGGTCATTCATAGGTAGTGTTGTTAATCAAAATTCTAAAAAACAAAAATTAACTATACATTACGAAATCAAACTAAATTATGGCAACAAATGTAATTATGTAAAAGAAGACAAAGGTAATATAGTCATTTCATGCTTATATTGGTATAGTCGAAACGAATTTGAAAGTACAATGGTAAAGTCACGAGATAAAAAAATAAGTGTTTAAAGTCGGCACAAATCAATAAGTAAGATGGTATTTTATAGCTTTTACCCTTTTAAAATATACCTGGTATATTAACTCATAATAATATGATAAATAAAAGACATGCAATCGTATATTTATCTCAACAGTAAACCACTAAATTAATTTTTGTTTGTTATTTGTGCGATCATATATAGAGATGGATATCAAATCAGGTTGGTTGGATTCGGCTCTACTCGAATTGGGGTCAATTAGGGTTTGAGTCAACTCGTTAGAGTCAATGCGAATATGAGTAAATTATAAAAATTTCTTCTTTTTGTACTTTTTTTAAATAGAAATTATATACAATTAGTATAAAAAATTAAATAAAAAACAAATTTTATTCGGGTCAATCTGGTTGACCCGAACCCAACTTACAAAAAAATTCATATCCGACACCCGACTTGATTTTGAATTCGAGTAGACCAGATTGACCCGAATTAAAATTTGGTACCGCATGATTAAGATATGTTAGTGTAATGATTATTACCTTGATGATAGTGTTTGTTAGATAATTCGTTTTATGATTGTGTTTGACAATAAATGTCTTTGTAATTTGTCTTGATCAAAAATAAAAAAGATTATTTAATACTAACAATATTTTTAGGCATTGCTTTGCATTAACACAAACTTTAAGATTTAATATATTGATAATAATATACGAATACCTCTCATTGGGGGAGATTGTTAGCCTCAAAATATTGAGTCAAACAAGAATGCTCGGTCATATGTTTATTATGTATCGTATTTTAGAACGTTGTAATAGGTAGTAGATTAGTCGTGTTATACGGGCTTAACTTTAGGCTAAAGTTCATTGATAAGTAACTAAAGCCCAAAAGGAAAGCCCTGCCCAAATAACCTTGATAAACTTTAATCCTTGAAAACGAACTTGTCTTTTGGCTTCTCGATCTTTTCTTCAAACTCATGTCGTTTTTGCCGGTTTTCGTGATCTTTGGTACCTACACACACGAAACAAGAAACATGCATATACAAGGCCATATTTATACAAATTGTGCATTTATTGTTTGTTTATTGTTACAATTGATATGAGTAATCTCTTGTCAATGCTTGATCTGTCAGCGCTTGATTTCTTCTTGTCAGCGTCCAATTTACTCTTGCCAGCGTCTGAGTGATTTAACTCATTTTATTCCCAACAATCCTCCCCTAAACTTGATATCTACTCTTGTAATCAAGTTTATGAATAAAAACTAAGTACAAGGAGGATTCTTACCCGAATATACTTGAATCGGGTTCGGATATTGTCAGATCTAATGATGAAGGATGTAGCAAGAAAGGGTTTTTGAGATGTGAAGGGTTAAGACATAGTCAAGTTAAAATGAAGGATGTAGCAAAAAAAAGGTTTTTGAGATGTGAAGGGTTAAGACAATGTTAGATCTACTTATTAACTCTGAGCGGATCAGATAAAATGTATATGACCGCCTCTAAAACTGAATGAAAAACAAACAACTAGAAGTTGTGACAAACGTAATTCAGATAATTTTAGTAAATACAAACACACCCTAAATTACAGTTCGTGAAGTGCATTATTTAAATATTATTGCAAAAGATATTCTGCGCATCGTCATCTAAATGTCCCACCATCATCAATAACATCAACAAGCACGGTCAATATTAATCCTCATCGTGACACAAATGAATCTCTCTGGTAAATTTTGTAATTCATACTACCCCTGGTAACATGATTAATGGTCCTTTAAAAGAACATGATTAATGGTAATACTACCCTTATGAATGCCTTAGGATGTGATAAAATCGAAATTTTCCAACGAGGTCCGCGTACCTATAGGGCTTGTTGTATATTTCTGCATGGATTAAATAGTTTTCAAACTTGTCCCCAACACTTATACTAGGTATGCCACAATTAAACAGTTCGGCCTTGTTTTTTTTTCAAAGAACCTCTTCTAAGCTCTTTTTACCTCTTTTGTCTAAAGCGGGCAGAGTTTTAATTTTTGTGTTTTTGCAGACAAAAATGATAAAAAAATCACTTATCACCTCTTCACTTTGAATACAAAAAATTTCTCTTCTTGCATCTTCTTTTCACTTCTTGAACACTCACCTCCCACCAACACATTAAATATTCGTTTTTCTCCGATATTTTACGTTTTCGTCAGTAAATTTACGTTTTCATCAGTAAATTTACGTTTACACTAGAAAATTTACCTTTTCGTTGGTAAATTTACGTTTTCGCCAGAAAATTTACCTTATCATCACTAAATTTACGTTTTCATCATAAAATTTACGTTTTTGTCACTAATTTTACGTTTTCGTCAGTAATTTTACGTTTTCGTCAGTAAATTTACGTTTTCGTAAGAAAATTTACCCTTTCGTCCTAAAATCCCCTACACTTGGCCATTGCAATGTCCTCATGCAATGCATTAGTCACAAAGCACGATTACACTTTTCATCATAATCAATCCATATTGGCCTTTATTAAAGAGATAGAAAATTATAAACATTCAAAGTAAAGAAATCAAAAACATACCTTCGGGTTTTGAAAATGTCATGAATGATCATCATCCTCAAGTTTTCACTTTATCCAAACCAAGCTTAAAAACGAGATCATTGTTATTATAAGTTAGCAAACTAACACGAACTCATGTGGGCCAATTATTTACTTAGACTCCCTTATTCCTAGGTGTATCTCTTATATTTTATTGTTGTCTTGAATGATCACGAGGATGCATTGTTGACTTATTTCGATAGTTTATTAGGCTGAAAATAAAGTGGGACGATTTAATCAATAGTCAGCTAAAGGACAAAATCCTTTAAAACTGCTTCTCGGGACCTCATAAAGTTCATATCTTGGCATAACTCGCTTCGCGATTTGAGACCTTTCTCGGACCGATATTTGGCAGCGACTTCATACTTCAAATCTTGAGAGACGTTCATGAAATAATGGCCTTCTCTTCATAATAGGAATGTCTTCACTTGAAATTTTGAGATATTCTTCATATTTGGACTACGACTTCTTCATTTTTCTCCAATCTTTATTTTGGACTTTTGTCACAAATCTAACA
This sequence comes from Glebionis coronaria, assembly GCA_025667525.1. Taxonomy (NCBI): domain Eukaryota; kingdom Viridiplantae; phylum Streptophyta; class Magnoliopsida; order Asterales; family Asteraceae; genus Glebionis; species Glebionis coronaria. The sequence goes on from CM046881.1 coordinate 402,894,882, forward strand.
TTTTCAGGTAGTTAAATATTTTCTCGTATAATATTTTGAAACTTATTTTTATGTTGGTTGACGAACTCACAATTTACGGATTTAAATTTGGGCTTACGTGCATAATTTGGCGTCTTTTACGACTAAACCGGAAACCTTAGGATTACGTATTTACGTTTTTGAACTCCGTTTTTGATGAGACAATTTTTATTGGATTCGTTTTGTGACGGTGATTCATAATTTATAAAAACGTTTTTCGTAAAACGACCCGAGGGCACGCAAATCGAGAAAACTAGAATCGAGAAATACCCGTAAACTAGTGAGATGGGACAAAACACTTTGCCCCATCCCACTAGCTTATATGGGACGGCTAGAATACACCACCACACTTAGGTGGCACAAGGTTAGCTAAGCTTGCACAAGTGTAAGCTTATGCTTACACTTTAAGCTAAACCTTCCACCACTACACAAAACCAACAAATGGTTTTCACTTAACCATTTCTTACATGCAATTCACTCTCAAAACTCTCTCAACCTTCATCTTTGTGCCGTCCCACATCAAGCAACAAACACCATCTTTGATCTCTTCTAGCTACAAACCACATGTTTACTAGTCCTATTAAGGTGTTTCCTTGAAACCTTGATCATTTGGTGGCCATATAACCAACTTTGGAGGTGATTTGCTTGTGTCCTAGGGCTGATTTTCTAACATATGATCTTGATATTTGATGGTCTTGGAGATACTTGTTGTGTTCATCAAGTTCTTGCCTTCCTAAAACAAGAAATCCACTTGGATTGGTAAAGAAGATCATCCTCTACATTTTTCTCTTATTATTTTGTAAAGAACAAATGTATTTTCTTTCATTTTGTATATGTATATGATGTATATATGATGATAAAAATGTTGTGTGCGGATCAAGTGTTGATAAACATGCTTAAAAATGATGATAACCATAAGAAATGAAGCTAAAATCATGTCTAATTAGTTGGCTGTATAAAAACAGTAGATAACTAAATGAAGAACTGATAAAAATGCATGGTTTGATCTATTTACAGTAAAGTAGATGATGTTATACACATGTGAGAGTTGGCCATGCAATGGAATCATAATAATGAGTGAGATATGATAAAAACAAGTTAGGTGGTACAATCTGAATAAGCAGTTTTGTAGGGACTGTTAAGGCAACTTAGACTCAAAATGGGCTGTAGCTATAACTAAGTTATATTTATCACATATTATGAAGAAGTTGTCATCCAAAAATGAGCTTCTAAGTCATTGTAGAACTCTAGATATGATAAAAATGGTGAATGTGAAGTTAAAAATCAGATTTTGGAAATAATGTTTATTATTATTATATAAGCACTCACTTTATAATTTATAAAATGTAAAGTATAAACCCACTAACTTATAAAACTTATTTATATAAATGTATAAAAGGTTAATTAAATGGGTAAAATATATAAATGATGGTAAAAGTAATATTTATAAGTAATAAAAACTATAAACTTGATTTTTACGACTTTTTCGGCTATCGCCGTGAAATTAACGTTTTTCATCAAATAAAACTTAGACGACCAAACCCGTCTAATGTAAAGTTTATAAAAGATATATACTGATGTATAAGTAACTAAGACAAGTAAAAACCGATAAAACCCGAACTATAAGAATTACGGACAATTACGAGCTAACTAAACCTATTAGACTAATAATTGGACTTAATAAGATAAATACTTGTAAAAAGAATTATTTGGGCTTAACCCAATAGGGCCCAACATGAAAAGTATATATACTGATCATATAAGTATATAATGGGTAAAAACAAGTTAAAGAACTTATAAAAGACTTAATGAACTTAAAATAGGTAAAATCGGTAAAACTAGTGAACTAGTAAGACGATACTAAAACGTAAACTCTAAAATGAGTAAATGAGGATTTATAAACCCACTTGATCATCATCATATGTACAATAATCATATATATGTATATTGTTATTTTGATAAAAGTCATTGGACCGAGTCTAAGACCGATTATTATCTATATAGGTTTCCGTGACCGAAGCACGCCCGTAGCCGATAATCCGCCTTTCATTAACAACGTGAGTTCATAGCCTCGCACTCTTTTAAATGTTTTATAAAATGATTTGTAAACCCGCGAGGGAGATAACATGCTAGATTTTTATAAATAGAACACAAGTAGTCCCGATTGTATGCTAAATGATATGGACCCGAATGATGCTATGACCCTATATTCGAGACTAAAAGGATTATTAGTAGTTAGGTTATGTCACTTAAAGTCCCATTAGCATGAATTGTGAACTACCGGGATTTGGTAGACGCTTATGCATTTGATAGTACTATTTGGGGACGATCACCCCAGTTCGCGCCTTGACGGTTGATCCCCGTCGTACCACATTGATTGGTAAGCGAATTTATGTATGAGAAGATTCCATAGCGTGATTTTTGTGACGACACGCTAACTTAGATGGGCAAATTGTTTGTCGGGTTCGCGGCCCGCTGTTTTCACAGTAAGGTAACAATGTCATGCGGCTAATAATAATCCTATACAACCTATAATACAATATAAGACATATATAATAAACGATAACGACGCTATTACGATGAATATATTACCTATCATGGTAATATAGAGACTACGGTCTCATGGACGGTTTCAGATGTATGCTTGATTTATATATTGCCTGACTAGCAATATGTGGACTTACTTCCGATATTATACTTGTGTTCTGATTTTAAATGATTGTAAATGATTGTTTTATATAACGGTTTTCATTAAACTCTATGAATTCACTCGGCATTCGCTAGTATGATTTTTGCATGTTTTCTATCTCAGGTGCTTGAAGGTAATCCGGATGGAGATCGACTCTGATGGCCCACACTTAATATTAAAAATGTTCATTCGATCTGTGTTTTGTAAACTTAATGACCTGTATAATTTGGGACCTGTTGTACACTTTTAAACCTTTTTATCGAATGAATGTTTGTTAAACCTTGTACAACCATTTTTATGTGTTGTCTATGATTGGAGTTATTGTGCTATCCCGTAACACTCTGAAGGACCCTTCCGCTGTACCGATACGAAAAATGAGAGTGTTACAGTTTGGTACCAGAGCTCTCGTTGTAGAGAACAAAAGATTTTAAAAACCAAGGTTTTGAACAAAACTTTTCAAAATCTTTTGACAATGAACATTTGAGAAAATATTTGAAAAATCTTTTGACTATAACGGTGCCAGAGATCTCCGACGTTACCAACAAGCCCTATTGAGAAGATATATATTTTGATATATATAATTTAATTTATATATATGTATATATCGTGATTTCATTATGTAATTGTTTAACTAGTATGTTATCCTAATACGAGATAAATATATATAAATGCAGATTGTCATGGCTGACCCTAATATTCCTGTAGAAAACCATGCTATTCCCGAACCTAATATAGAAGATGATCCTTATTTAGACTTAGTAGATTTTGATATTGATGACGAGGAGGAACCATTTGAGGATCCCGAGCCCGAGTTAGGACTAGGAGATCAGATTGCCCCTCAGGTTGACTTAGTAGAGAATGAGATTGAGAATGTGGGTAATGAGGACGTAGATATTGAGAATGCTGATATTGAGAATGAGGATGAGATTGGGTTAGATGAGTTAGATGATGAGATTGACGACGAGGATGTCGAGGAAGATGTAGGTATAGATGTTGAGGTTGATGACGATGAGGAAGCTGAGCTTATATATCCGTATGATGTTCCAGAGGGCGAGCCTTTGCCCCCACCAGTTTGTTTGTCTGATTCCGAGGATGAGTTACCTAAGGATGAAATGTCTGAATCGTCTGAATCTGATTCTGAATCAGAGGAGGATGAGGATGACGATGCACCTGATGGTACCGACGGTATTGCTGCTCGTAGATGTGAGATAGGAGAGTCGTCTAGTGCTCGAGAGGCTACTCATATTGATGGTCTTGCACCATGGGCCTTGAGACGTGATCTAGATGCTTCCCGTGTTAAGAGTTGTGTGACAGAGGTTGGATTAGGTGTTGTTCAGACTCAGGTTGCTTATTTGGAGTCGAAGACTAAGATTGGAGAGAAAGAGCGAGAATTGCTTAGTTTGGATTTGAGTGATGTAGAACGTGGTTTGAATGAGGCTTTTAGGAGGTTATCGGTGTTGGAAAGTGGTGAGTATGCTGCTATGAAGAAAAAGGTGAATTCTATGGAAATTCAGTTGAGTGTGGCTCGTGCGATGCGTGAGAAAGCTGAAAAGGAGTTGAATGTATCCGTGGGTTGGAACAGTAGATTTTATGCTGACATGGTTGAAAGAGGAGTAATCCGTAAGCGCCCAGCTGAAGATGTGTCTAGTGATCGTCCGGCGAAGATCCAGAAGACGATGGATGATGGACCATCTGGCGGTTCTCAGTAGACCAGTCTGTGTTTAGTAGTGACCTTTATATCTTTTGTGTTTATAGCTTTGACTGAACCGACTTGTTAGTAATAGACTTGGCACGAATTTTGAGTGTATATAGTGTTAGAACCTTGATATGGATGTACTAAGACAATACTTTTGTTTCAGATCGAATGAAATATGTATCTTGTCTTGAATTCCATATTGTGCCTTATTTGTATCTTGATTATGAATTCGATCCATATTATATGAATCCTTTGTTGGGTGAATGCTTAATGCTTTGAAATTGTGGAATTATAGAACTATGCCGCCCAAGAAGGCTGTGACTGAGGATGATGTACGTAGGATTATTACGGAGCAAGTTACCGCATCTATGACTGAATTTATGGCAAATGCTAGAAATGAAGCTGGCGGTAGTGGAGCTGGCGGTAGTGGAGCTGGCGGTAGTGGAATTGGCGGTACTAATGTGAATGTGAATGCTAATAATGTGAATGCTAATGCTGGAGGAAATGTAGGAGGACTTGGAACGAATGCACCTGAAATTGGTGGCTGTACTTATGTGACGTTCATGAAGTGTGAACCTCTACCTTTTAATGGAACTGAAGGTGTTGTAGGACTAAGCCAGTGGATCGAGAAGATTGAATCGGTGTTTAGGATTAGTAAGTGTAAGGAGGAAGATAAGGTGACTTTTGCTATGGCTACTCTTAAAGATCGTGCGTTGACTTGGTGGAACGGGAGAATTGCTTTCATGGGTCTTGATGCTGCTAATGCTACTCCTTGGGCTGAAATCAAGAAGTGGATGACTTTGGAGTTTTGTCCTTGTAGTGTGATCATTAGGTTAGAACAAGAGTGAATTCATCTAAGAATGAAAGGTGTGGACATTGATAGTTACACGAATCGATTCCATGAGTTGGCCTTGCTATGTCCTCGATTGGTTGAACCCGAAGAGATCCGAATTGAGCAATATGTGAAAGGGTTAACCAGGAATATCCGGGGGGACGTGACATCATCGAAACCACTGACCATTGATGATGCTGTTCGAATGGCTTACCAACTCATTGGACAGATAATTCAGGATAAGGAAGATGAAGCCCGTGTAGGTGAGAAAAGAAAGGGAGACGGTGATCGTGTAGATAGAGGTGATTATAGGAAGAATTTCAATTGCCGTCAGAACAAGAGAAAGGGGAATGCAAATGCTATTACCAACAATGCACCGCGCAACGATAATAGATGTCCTAAGTGTGGCAACAAGAGGCATCCTGGCGACTGCTGGAAGTGCCGAAATTGCGGAAAGCTTGGACACAAGGTTGAAAGGTGTAAGAAGGGAACGATTTGCTTCAACTGTAATGAAGAAGGTCATAGGAAATCGGAATGCCCCAAGTTGAAAGCGATTGTACCTGGAAGAAACCCCCAGGGTGGTATCTACCAACTTGGAACAATTGAGGTGAAGAAAGAGGATCCGAATGTCGTTACCGGTACGTTTTTACTCAACAATCATTATGCTGTTGCTTTATTCGATTCGGGTGCCGATAGGAGCTTTGTATCCACTAAATTTAGTGCCCTTATTGATATTGAACCTGTTGAGATAAGTACCAGTTACGAGGTGGAATTGGCTGATGGTAAATTAGTGAAAACTAATAAGCTATTAGAAGGATGCTCTCTAAATCTCTTGAACCATTCCTTTCCGATTGATTTGATGATGATAGAATTAGGTAGTTTTGATATTATTATTGGTATGGATTGGTTGTCGTTGAATAATGCTACTATTTTATGTGGAGAGAAGAAGGTTAAGATTCCTCTTAGGAATAGGACGTTAGTAATTGATGGTAGTCGAGGTGAATCCCGTTTGAAAATCGTTTCATGTATTAAAGTCCAAAAGTACATCAGGAACGGTTGTGAGTTATTCTTAGCTCAAGTGACCGGGAATGAGTCTAGGGAGAAACGATTGGAAGATGTACCTATTATTTGTGAATTTCCTGAGGTATTTCCTAAAGATTTACCAGGACTTCCACCGATAAGGCAAGTAGAGTTTCGAATCGATTTAATTCCTGGTGCTGCACCGGTGGCACGTGCGCCTTACCGATTAGCCCCTTCTGAATTAAAGGAGTTATCTGAGCAACTTAAGGAGTTGTCTGATAAAGGTTTTATTCGACCGAGCTCGTCGCCTTGGGGAGCTCCAGTCTTGTTCGTTAAGAAGAAGGATGGATCTTTTCGTATGTGCATTGATTATAGGGAACTGAATAAGTTGACAATTAAGAATCGATATCCTTTACCTAGGATTGATGATTTGTTTGATCAACTGCAAGGATCTAGTGTGTATTCTAAGATAGATTTGCGGTCAGGATATCACCAACTTCGCGTCCGTGAAGAAGATATTCCTATAACTGCATTTAGAACTCGTTATGGACACTATGAATTTCAAGTAATGCCATTTGGGTTAACTAACGCACCTGCGGTTTTCATGGATTTAATGAATCGAGTGTGCAAGCCCTACTTGGATAAATTTGTGATTGTGTTTATTGACGATATTCTAATCTATTCTAAGAATGAAGATGAGCATAGAGAACATTTGAGGATTGTTTTGAAGTTGTTGAAGGATGAAAGGTTGTATGCTAAATTTTCGAAGTGTGATTTCTGGTTGGATTCTGTGCAATTTCTTGGTCATGTGATTAACAGAGATGGAATTCATGTTGATCCTGCAAAGGTTGAAGCTATTAAGAATTGGTCTGCACCGACAACGCCAACGGAAGTGCGACAGTTCTTAGGATTAGCTGGCTATTATAGGCGATTCATTAAAGAATTTTCTTTGATAGCTAAACCCTTGACTAAGCTTACTCAGAAGAATAAACCTTTCGTTTGGGGAAGTGATGAAGATGGAGCATTTCAGACATTGAAACAAAAATTATGTAGTGCGCCAATCTTATCATTACCCGAAGGGAGTGAAGATTTTGTAGTGTATTGTGATGCATCTCTTAGAGGTTATGGAGATGTTTTGATGCAGAGAGGGAAAGTGATAGCTTATGCTTCTAGGAAATTAAGGAAGAATGAGGAGAATTATACTACTCATGATCTTGAGTTAGGAGCTGTAGTCTTTGATCTTAGGTTGTGGAGACATTATCTGTATGGCACCAAGTGTACGGTATTCACCGATCACAAAAGCCTACAGTATATTCTCGACCAGAAAGAGTTGAACATGAGGCAACGAAGATGGATAGAGTTGTTAAGTGATTATGACTATGATATAAAATATCACCCAGGAAAAGCCAATGTTGTTGCTGATGCGTTGAGTAGGAAAGATAGAGAGCCTATCAGGGTGCGTTCTCTAGTCTTGACCGTGCACAATAATTTGCCTGAGCAAATTAGAAATGCGCAAATAGAAGCTTGTAAGAAGGAGAATTTTGTTAATGAAGGGTTCCGAGGAGAAGGAGATCCTTTAGAGGTTAGAGCTGATGGAGTGAAATGTTTAAGAGGTCGTATGTGGATACCTAAGTTTGGAGGCTTAAGAGACTTGATTATGTTAGAATCCCATAAATCTAAGTATTCCATTCATCCGGGATCTGATAAGATGTACCATGATTTGAAGAAGTTGTACTGGTGGCCGAATATGAAAGCGGACATAGCTATGTATGTTCTTCAATGCTTGACTTGTGCTAGAGTCAAAGCTGAACATCAAAAGCCATCAGGACTACTTCAACAGCCAAAGATTCCTGAATGGAAGTGGGAGCGAATTACAATGGACTTTATCACCAAGCTTCCTAGAACATCATCTGGAAACAATTCGATTTGGGTTATTGTCGATAGACTGACCAAATCAGCACACTTCATTCCGGTTAAGGAGCAGTTCTCACAGGAGAAGCTGACTCGAATATACCTGGATAATGTCGTATGCAAGCATGGAGTGCCTGTATCGATCATTTCAGATCGAGATCCTAGATTCGCATCGAATTTTTGGAAATCTCTCCAAAGATCTTTGGGAACGAATCTCGACATGAGCATTGCTTATCACCCTCAGACTGATGGGCAGAGTGAAAGGACGATACAAACACTGGAAGATATGTTGAGAGCTTGTGTGTTAGACTTTGGTAAGAATTGGGATAAACATTTGTCATTAGCAGAGTTTTCGTATAACAATAGTTACCATTCTAGTATTAAGGCTGCACCGTTTGAAGCTTTGTATGGTAGGAAGTGTAGATCTCCTGTATGTTGGAGTGAAGTTGGGGATACCCAGCTCACGGGACCGGAATTGATCCGGGAGACTACGGAGATGATAGTTCAGATTAAGAAGAGGTTGTTGACTGCCCGTAGTAGACAGAAAAGTTACGCGGATGTGCGGCGGAAGCCAATGGAGTTTGAAGTGGGTGACCGAGTAATGTTGAAAGTATCGCCATGGAAAGGCGTTATAAGATTTGGAAAACGGGGAAAATTGAATCCCCGTTATATTGGACCCTTTAAGATTTTATCTAGAGTAGGTCCGGTGGCTTACAAACTAGAGTTACCCCCAGAACTTCATGGTGTTCACAACACATTCCATGTATCTAATCTGAAGAAATGTCTAGCAGTGAGTGATGAGAAAATTCCGTTAGGTAAGGTTCGAATAGATGGGAAGTTGCATTTTATCGAAGAGCCCGTAGAAGTTATGGACCGTGAGGTAAAGCAACTGAAACAAAGTCGGATACCTATTGTTAAGATCCGATGGAATTCAAAGCATGGACCGGAGTATACTTGGGAACGAGAGGATGAAATGTGGAAGAAATATCCGCACCTCTTCGATTTCAATAAGAAACGGACATCCAAATGAAATGGATCACGAGGACGTTGATCCCTTTTACGGACATCCAAATGAAATCTAACATTTTCAGGTAGTTAAATATTTTCTTGTATAATATTTTGAAACTTATTTTTATGTTGGTTGACGAACTCACAATTTACGGATTTAAATTTGGGCTTACGTGCATAATTTGGCGTCTTTTACGACTAAACCGGAAACCTTAGGATTACGTATTTACGTTTTTGAACTCCGTTTTTGATGAGACAATTTTTATTGGATTCGTTTTGTGACGGTGATTCATAATTTATAAAAATGTTTTTCGTAAAACGACCCGAGGGCACGCAAATCGAGAAAACTAGAATCGAGAAATACCCGTAAACTAGTGAGATGGGACAAAACACTTTGCCCCATCCCACTAGCTTATATGGGACGGCTAGAATACACCACCACACTTAGGTGGCACAAGGTTAGCTAAGCTTGCACAAGTGTAAGCTTATGCTTACACTTTAAGCTAAACCTTCCACCACTACACAAAACCAACAAATGGTTTTCACTTAACCATTTCTTACATGCAATTCACTCTCAAAACTCTCTCAACCTTCATATTTGTGCCGTCCCACATCAAGCAACAAACACCATCTTTGATCTCTTCTAGCTACAAACCACATGTTTACTAGTCCTATTAAGGTGTTTCCTTGAAACCTTGATCATTTGGTGGCCATATAACCAACTTTGGAGGTAATTTGCTTGTGTCCTAGGGCTGATTTTCCAACATATGATCTTGATATTTGATGGTCTTGGAGATACTTGTTGTGTTCATCAAGTTCTTGCCTTCCTAAAACAAGAAATCCACTTGGATTGGTAAAGAAGATCATCCTCTACATTTTTCTCTTATTATTTTGTAAAGAACAAATGTATTTTCTTTCATTTTGTATATGTATATGATGTATATATGATGATAAAAATGTTGTGTGGGGATCAAGTGTTGATAAACATGCTTAAAAATGATGATAACCATAAGAAATGAAGCTAAAATCATGTCTAATTAGTTGGCTGTATAAAAACAGTAGATAACTAAATGAAGAACTGATAAAAATGCATGGTTTGATCTATTTACAGTAAAGTAGATGATGTTATACACATGTGAGAGTTGACCATGCAATGGAATCAAAATAATGAGTGAGATATGATAAAAACAAGTTAGGTGGTACAATCTGAATAAGCAGTTTTGTAGGGACTGTTAAAGCAACTTAGACTCAAAATGGGCAGTAGCTATAACTAAGTTATATTTAGCACATATTATGAAGAAGTTGTCATCCAAAAATGAGCTTCTAAGTCATTGTAGAACTCTAGATATAATAAAAATGGTGAATGTGAAGTTAAAAATCAGATTTTGGAAATAATGTTTATTATTATTATATAAGCACTCACTTTATAATTTATAAAATGTAAAGTATAAACCCACTAACTTATAAAACTTATTTATATAAATGTATAAAAGGTTAATTAAATGGGTAAAATATATAAATGGTGGTAAAAGTAATATTTATAAGTAATAAAAACTATAAACTTGATTTTTACGACTTTTTCGGCTATCGCCGTGAAATTAACGTTTTTCATCAAATAAAACTTAGACGACCAAACCCGTCTAATGTAAAGTTTATAAAAGATATATACTGATGTATAAGTAACTAAGACAAGTAAAAACCGATAAAACCCGAACTATAAGAATTACGGACAATTACGAGCTAACTAAACCTATTAGACTAATAATTGGACTTAATAAGATAAATACTTGTAAAAAGAATTATTTGGGCTTAACCCAATAGGGCCCAACATGAAAAGTATATATACTGATCATATAAGTATATAATGGGTAAAAACAAGTTAAAGAACTTATAAAAGACTTAATGAACTTAAAATAGGTAAAATCGGTAAAACTAGTGAACTAGTAAGACGATACTAAAACGTAAACGCTAAAATGAGTAAATGAGGATTTATAAACCCACTTGATCATCATCATATGTACAATAATCATATATATGTATATTGTTATTTTGATAAAAGTCATTGGACCGAGTCTAAGACCGATTATTATTTATATAGGTTTCCGTGACCGAAGCACGCCCGTAGCCGATAATCCGCCTTTCATTAACGACGTGAGTTCATAGCCTCGCACTCTTTTAAATGTTTTATAAAATGATTTGTAAACCCGCGAGGGAGATAACATGCTAGATTTTTATAAATAGAACACAAGTAGTCCCGATTGTATGCTAAATGATATGGACCCGAATGATGCTATGACCCTATATTCGAGACTAAAAGGATTATTAGTAGTTAGGTTATGTCACTTAAAGTCCCATTAGCATGAATTGTGAACTACCGGGATTTGGTAGACGCTTATGCATTTGATAGTACTATTTGGGGACGATCACCCCAGTTCGCGCCTTGACGGTTGATCCCCGTCGTACCACATTGATTGGTAAGCGAATTTATGTATGAGAAGATTACATAGCGTGATTTTTGTGACGACACGCTAACTTAGATGGGCAAATTGTTTGTCGGGTTCGCGGCCCGCTGTTTTCACAGTAAGGTAACAATGTCATGCGGCTAATAATAATCCTATACAACCTATAATACAATATAAGACATATATAATAAACGATAACGACGCTATTACGATGAATATATTACCTATCATGGTAATATAGAGACTACGGTCTCATGGACGGTTTCAGATGTATGCTTGATTTATATATTGCCTGACTAGCAATATGTGGACTTACTTCCGATATTATACTTGTGTTCTGATTTTAAATGATTGTAAATGATTGTTTTATATAACGGTTTTCATTAAACTCTATGAATTCACTCGGCATTCGCTGATATGATTTTTGCATGTTTTCTATCTCAGGTGCTTGAAGGTAATCTGGATGGAGATCGACTCTGATGGCCCACACTTAATATTAAAAATGTTCATTCGATCTGTGTTTTGTAAACTTAATGACTTGTATAATTTGGGACCTGTTGTACACTTTTAAACCTTTTTATCGAATGAATGTTTGTTAAACCTTGTACAACCATTTTTATGTGTTGTCTATGATTGGAGTTATTGTGCTATCCCGTAACACTCTGAAGGACCCTTCCGCTGTACCGATACGAAAAATGAGAGTGTTACAACTTTGATATACAACGATCCGCCTCCTTTTTGGACTTGGATCTATTTATCCTCATACCTTATTAGGGCCTTTTTGGATAGACTTCTCCATGAGTTTTGGGGAGTTTTTGCTTTTCGTCGTGTGTCTCGATCCTTCATATTGATTCTTGATAAATGATTCTTCACATCACTTTTGGCTCTTTAGCAACAAAATGTAGCCCTCATGCCTTGTTAGGACCTTTTTGGACTCGCCAATCTTCGCATCCCGCTTCAATAAGTTATGCCTTCGCTATGAAATCTAATCCATACCAAGCAACTTCTAAACGATCTTGGGCTAGAAGCTAAGTAACTTTTCAAATCGTACAACCTTATTCATTGCAGATAAATTTATTAGCAAGCGATGGGAGAATAGGCTTATAATTAACTCACATAAATTCACGAAAGGATACCAAACTTATAATTGACTCTATCATCTCTCGTTCTCCACAGTTTAAAATCTCAAGGAATGAGACTCGTGGATGCTTAGCCTATTAAATCAAAGTTTTGGGTTTTCGAGTCGCCTATAGGATCTTGCAAACTCTTAGACTTTTTCAAGTTTTAGAATTCGCATTTTAAAGTTCCCTTGATAAACGACTCTCTAGGATCAATTATAGGAACTTGCGAAAAGTTCTTGTTCTTAACCCGTGAGAGTTAAGACTTTCGCGTTTTGTAGCTCCCTATATAAAAGCCTAACAAAACTTGACTTAAACACGTTAAGGATACTAGCTAGAGTAAACTTAGATAAGTAAACTCGGGTTGAGTCAAAAGATTCACAACGTTTAAAAATTAAAACCACTTTATTAAAATTTATTCTAGTAAAGAAAGAAAATAACTATAAAAAGGGAAAAACTAACAGGCCAAAATAGATCAAAAATTTTGAAAAATGTCGAAAAATTGATTTTCCGGTTAAAATGAGGACAAATACAAGGAAAAGACCACTTAATTTCGATAGAAGTCCCCCCTACACTTAATATAAACATTGTCCTCAATGTTTAAGCATGTGGGAGTAAACTCCCCTACACTTAGGACATTGTGCACGTTGTTTAAATCTAGATAAGGAAAAGACAACTAAAGAGATTCCTATTTTAATATTGAGAAATATATAAAATAGTGAATCGAAAAGAGTTTAGGATAGAACCGGGAAGACGGGGACACGGAATCACGGGTCGTCAAAAATCATCAAGAGTGGATCATTGAGCGCTCGAATCGTTGAATATGAGAAGAGTGGAAATAGCAAACACCAACGGGTCTCCCCTACACTTAGGATAAAGAAAGCTAAAAGATAGAAACATGGGTTGCCAACCAAGAAGCGCTTGATTTTTGGTTACCGAGCCGTGAGCCTGACTCGACCTTGATTAGCATAGGAAGAAGCATGAAACATATCCACCGGGATCAAATACATAGTTTTTGTCCATCAAATAGCACAAGCTTAAGGCGAACAAGGAAAGCCAAAGAAGAGTAGGCAAGGTTCCCTTAATCAAACATGGAGCACGGTGAGAGCAAGGGTGAAGAGGTGTAAGCATATCTTCAAAAGTTCCAAAGATTTTTCCTTTTATTTCATCAGATGGATATTGAGATGGCTGAAGAATATCAATACCGGGGTCGAACACCTTTTCCTTTAGGGGAAAATAGCACTCAGGCTCAGCAGACGTTGAAGATGATCCGCGAAGAAGATGCACAACCTCGTCCTCAGAAGGTGGACAAAGAGGTGTCAAAACATACGTGCTGTGGATGTTGGTGTCGTCCGGTTGCTTCTCCTTTGAAAGAATTTTATTCAAATCCAAAGTAGGATCAAGACCATAATCATCAAAGTCTAAAGGAGGAGCATCACTCTCATGAGGGAAGTAAGTATTGAAAAAAGTAGAGAAGTCTTCCTCAAATGAGTAGTCATCCAAAGTAGGATTAAGCATGGATGACGGAGGATCTTCATCATGAGAAGAATCACTCGAAAGAGTATCGGCCTCATCAAAATCATCATACGTGGGCATGTCGGGATACTCGGAAGTAAAATCATCATAATCATCCGTATCTGAGCTAGAATCATCATCATATGCATCAAAGATCGATGGAGAATCATATATGGGAGGGGGTTCCAAATTGGATAGAGAATCATCCACATCATCTTGAAACAGTGGATTATCATTGCAAGACTCGAATAGAGGATTGTTGTAGATGACAAAATCATCGAGCACATTAATCATATTCGCTGATTATCGTCCTCCAAAGGATTTGCATGTAAGCTTACCCATTTCAAACACTTGTGCATCATCCCCGACTCTTAAGATGAGCTCACATTTATCCACATCTATTAAAGCTCTACCGGTTCTCAAAAATGGGCGTCCAAGTATTAACAGAATACGAGGGTCCATTTCATAATCAACAACGACGAAGTCGACCGGAAAAGTGAATGTGCCAACTTTGATGAACACATCTTCGGTAATACCAACGGGGTAAGCAAGAGTGCGATTGGATAGCTCAAGAGTCATTTTGGTGGGTGTAAGGTCGGGCAATGATAACTTTTTCCAAACACTTAACGACATCAAATTAATACTTGCACCGAGATCGGCTAAGGCAGTAAATTTGTCGGTTTGGTTAAAAGTACAAGGTAGCACAAAACGACCGGGATCTCCAAGTTTCTCCGGAAGTTCTTTAAGAAGGAGAGCATAACAATTTTCATTCAATCGAGTATTAACCAACTCGGCCATCTTCTCCTTCTTACTAAGCAATTCCTTAAACATCTTGACAAATTGTGGCATTTGAGCAAGAGCTTCAACAAGGGTAAAGGTGATCTTCATACCGGCAACCTTTTCCAAAAGGTGAGAGACTTGAATATCATTCTTAGTCAAAATTCTAGCCTTGTTGAGTCGAGAAGGGTAAGGAATGCTGGGGTTGGGTGGTGGAGGAGTAGAAGGTGAAGGTGGGGTTGGTGAAGGTTGAGATGTTGAAGGGTTCTTCTTGGGTACATCGTCATGACGAGGAGGAGACGGTAATGGTGTACTAATACTAGGTGTTGGAGGAGTAGGGATAAATGGTGGTGGAGGAGGTGTAGATGATGGGGGTGGGATAGGTGGTCCTACTAAAGTAACTCCACTACGGGTAGTAATAGCACTCACATTCGCTCGCGGATTGGTGACTTTGTTTGAAGGTAGAGAACTCGAAGTAGAAGGTTGAGTGGTGGGCAAGAAACTAGCCAGCATATTCTTCAAATCATTCGTTTGATTGCTGAAGGAGGATTGTATATTATCTCGAAGCTCAGATCTAATGTCATTCCCTTGCTTAGTGATATCCCCTTTCGAATTGATAATTTGGCTTTGTAGATTCTTAATTTGCTCTCCTTGGGTTCTCATCAAAGCTTCAACATCTTGATTGATGGGTGGGGTTTGTTGAGCGGGTGGGTGATAAGGATTAGAAGCTCTTGGTGGGATTTGGTTACTTCTATTGTAGTTGTTGTTAGGGTTTTGGTTTTGAGGAGAAAAACCGGGTGAAAGGTAGTTGTTGGACCGGTAACTTAGCAAATTTCTATCCCCTTGAGGTCGGGCTTGGTAATTTTCCGGTGAATAATTACCATAAGCCGCATACACGTTTTCCGGATTTCCTTGAGTAGAAGGACAATCAGTGTATGAGTGAGGACCGCCGCATGTTTCACAAGGATTGGCTACCGCTTTAACTTGTTTTTGGTTTGTAGCGAGAAGCAAGATATTTTTGTTCATTTCGGCCATCATGCGGGTGAATTCGGTCATATCGGGGTTTGCTGAAGTAGAAGAAACATTGACTCTCGGATTGTTCCTTGAAGAAGCGGAGGAATCCCAGTTTTTGTGGTGAGTAGTCATGTTTTAAATAAGCTCTCTACACTCCTCGGGTCTTCTTTTAATAAATGTGCCACCGGCGGCTGCATTAATCGTATCACGATCACGAAAAGTCAAACCGTTGTAGAAAGTATCAATTAAGGTCACAGGGAGCATGTTGTGGTTTGGACAACGATCGATCAAGACATTATATCTTTCCCAAGCATCAAAGAGAGATTCATCGAGTTCTTGCATGAAACCGCTAATTTGATTGCGAAGGCTCGTGACCATGGATGGTGGAAAGTAGCGCGACAAAAAGCGTTGAGTCATGTCATCCCAAGTATGAATAGAATTATTCGGGAGACGATCAAACCATTTCTCGGCGTGGTGTGATAAAGTATGTGGAAAGAGTTGTAGGCGAAGGACATCTATTGTAGCACCGGGCAACTTCATACTTTGAGTGATTGTAATGAGCTTGTCGAGGTGTTTGTTGGCATCATCATCAGGCATTCCTCGAAAAGGATTAGTTTGCACTTGCTGGATCATATGATGCTTCAACGAAAACTCCGGAGCCGTGATTTGCATCTGTGCAATCGGTCCTCCTCGTCCAAACATGGTAGGTTGACAAAGCTCCTCCATTGTCCGAAGATCGGGCTGTGGAAGAACATTGTTGTTGTTATTATTGAGGTGCGGTGGATTATTGTTGTTGTTCACACCTGCCATAGCTAAATCTTCAGGAGTCGCGAGCTCTTGATAAGTAGAAGATCTAGTACGCATACACCTGCAAAGGCAAAAGAAAACAATACCAAACACAAAGAGAATATATACACAATAAAGAAAATAAAATATTTTTGGATTTTTGAAATTTTTTAATTTTTATGGATTTAAAACAATTTTTTAATTTTTATGGTTTTTTGAAATTTTTAAGCAAGAAAATAACGCTCACGAATGAACGGATCCCAAAAAGCAACGCGTCTCTCACAGAAAACCGTTAATCTTTACGAAAAGAGCCGGCAGCGGCACCATTTGATACAAGGTTTTTACCTAGTAAGAAAGTTCTTTGTCGTATGTCTAATCGAATTGATAACTGGTTAACTATGCGACTCAGTCGTTCTTTGGTGGAAACAAATAGTTGTGTCGTTGTAGTATATTAAAAGTGCAAAGCTTTAATGTAAAAAGCAGGTAAATTTAAATCTAAATCTAATTTAAAATAAATGAAAAGGATTTAAAAGAAAGACGAGAAATTAAATAGCAATTAAAGTAAATAACGCGGACTTAAAACTAACCTAAAGGCAAACTTAAAACGCAACTAAAACTTAAACTAAGGCAAGGATAAAATAAATCTAAGGCTAGTAATCTTAAAGTGCGACTAATTAAAAAGGCGGAAAAAATAAAGTTTAAAAATTAAAAATTAAAACTTAAAAACAGTAACTTAAAATAACCTAAAAATACCTCACTTGGAATAATTACTCGTTCGGAATGTCACCTTCACCCGGAATAATTCTTCTTCGTTCGAATAATCAACATAAAACACTCATTCGGAATATTTGAACAAAACCTTCATCCGGAATAAATCCTTTATCCGGAATATATCACTTATCCGGAATAAACTCTTTATTCGGAATAATGCCTTGATTCGGAACTCCCTTGATTCGAAACTTCCACTGATTCGGAATATATTCCGAATGAACCACCCCTTGGTCCGGAACTTTGAATATTCCGGATGAACCACCTCTTGATTCGGAACTTTGAAATGTTCCGAATGAACTTCTTTGGTTCGGAAGTTCTTTGGTTTGGAATACTCAAGTTGATCCGGAATGTTCCGAACGAAGGTCCTTGATTCGGAATGTTCCGAATGAAGGTCCTTTGATTCGGAATAAACACTGACCCGGAATACTATGCTTGGTTCGGAATATTCACAACACAATTCCTTCACTCGGAATATTTGGCTTTGATCCGGAATGTACCTGGGAAGAACAGTAACAGCGAAGAACAAGGAAGAACAAAAGAAATACGGATCTAACCAAAACTAATCAAAATCAACCACAAGATTAAATAAAACTAATCAATAAACATCTACTAATCATAAACAAACAATCCAAAACAATCAAACTAACAATACTAATCAAAATAATCAAAACCCACTTAATTAAATCAAATAAAACTCAAGAACATGAACATAAACAATAAAGCATAAAGATTAAATCAAACAAGAAAGGAAGATAGAAGATTGACAATAATTAAAAGGAAACTTACTTGAAATTAAAGGTATTTAAGGTGCAAGACAAGTATTTAAATTTGACAATTAAGTAAATGACATGTATTTAAATGTGCAAGGAAATGAAAATGGAAGTAGTGTCACTCTAGCCAACAAAAACAAATGGAATGAAAATGAATCCTATTTATAGGAGGATTAGGGAGGTGCTTAGAAAGCTTCCTCCCCTCTTTCTTCTTTCTTTAATTGCATCATTAAGTCCTTAATCTACTTAATTCTTTGACTTTAGTGACTTTGTCTCGGGAATTCTTTAAACTCGTCTTGTAATTCTTCAATAAATTAGACTTGAGTTCTTCGGCTTTAAGTAAACTTCCGTCTTTTGACTTTCTCTTCGATAAATATTCAGAATTGGTCTTGGACTTCCGTTCTTTTTGCACTCTTGATTTCTTGACTTCATCTTTCATCTTTTTCTTCGATAAAAGCCCGTGAATGCCCGTGTTTCTCCCTTTTCCACATTTTCGCCCTAAATCACAACAAAAACACAAACCACGCATAATTCCGACATTTACGACATAACATACACGTTTTGGTCCGGTTATTATTGTAGTTAAGTGGTAAAAAGGATGGGTGTTTACACACCTATCAGGAAACGGTCACGGTTGTGTTGAAGATATTACCGCGGCAGTGGTGATGTGGTATCGTGGTGAACTGGTGATGCAAGGACGCATATCGATGATGGATCTGGTGGTTGTTGGTGGTATAAGGTGGTTCGAATGGTGGCTATTTGATGGTGGTTGCGAAGGACATATGTGGTTGTGATGATAGATCTCACGACGTCGTGGTAGTAGAATGGTTAGTGGTTGCATAAAAAGGTGGCTGGTGGTGGCGTTCAAGAGTGGTGGAGGACTGGTGGTTATGACGGCAGCCATTGTGGTGCCTCGTGGGTTAAAGTCGGGAGGTGGTGTGATGATAGGTGGCACCACTTACGTGAATACATTGGAAGAACATCAGCCTGAGTTTGAGTAAAAGTGGAAGAACATCAAGCCCAAATTTGAGTAACAGTGGAGCCTCGTGAATTAAAGTCTCAAGCCCAAATTTGAGTAACAGTGGAAGAACATCAGCCTACTACCAAATTTGAAAGGTGGGAAGTAGGCATCATCATCGACATCGAGAATGATGTAAAGATTGGAGTTTGAGCTGCCATCCATAGATGATGTACTTCCTTCTTTAGGTTAACATACATATCATACCTTTGTTTTATCAAAAGTCAATGAGAATTTATGTCAAAAAATTATCCAGGTTAATTATTAGGTCATTCATAGGTAGTGTTGTTAATCAAAATTCTAAAAAACAAAAATTAACTATACATTACGAAATCAAACTAAATTATGGCAACAAATGTAATTATGTAAAAGAAGACAAAGGTAATATAGTCATTTCATGCTTATATTGGTATAGTCGAAACGAATTTGAAAGTACAATGGTAAAGTCACGAGATAAAAAAATAAGTGTTTAAAGTCGGCACAAATCAATAAGTAAGTTGGTATTTTATAGCTTTTACCCTTTTAAAATATACCTGGTATATTAACTCATAATAATATGATAAATAAAAGACATGCAATCGTATATTTATCTCAACAGTAAACCACTAAATTAATTTTTGTTTGTTATTTGTGCGATCATATATAGAGATGGAGATCCAATCAGGTTGGTTGGATTCGAGTCTACTCGGATTGGGGTCAATTAGGGGTTGAGTCAACTCGTTAGAGTCAATGTGAATATGAGTAAATTATAAAAATTTCTTCTTTTTGTACTTTTTTTTAAATAGAAATTATATACAATTAGTATAAAAAATTAAATAAAAAACAAATTTTATTCGGGTCAATCTGGTTGACCCGAACCCAACTTACAAAAAAATTCATATCCGACACCCGACTTGATTTTGAATTCGAGTAGACCAGATTGACCCGAATTAAAATTTGGTACCACATGATTAAGATATGTTAGTGTAATGATTATTACCTTGATGATAGTGTTTGTTAGATAATTCGTTTTATGATTGTGTTTGACAATAAATGTCTTTGTAATTTGTCTTGATCAAAACTAAAAAAGATTATTTAATACTAACAATGTTTTTAGTCATTGCTTTGCATTAACACAAACTTTAAGATTTAATATATTGAAAATAATATACGAATACCTCTCATTGGGGGAGATTGTTAGCCTCAAAATATTGAGTCAAACAAGAATGTTCGGTCATATGTTTATTATGTATCGTATTTTAGAACGTTGTAATAGGTAGTAGATTAGTCGTGTTATACGGGCTTAACTTTAGGCTAAAGTTCATTGATAAGTAACTAAAGCCCAAAAGGAAAGCCCTGCCCAAATAACCTTGATAAACTTTAATCCTCAAAAACGAACTTGTCTTTTGGCTTCTCGATCTTTTCTTCAAACTCGTGTCGTTTTTGCCGGTTTTCGTGATCTTTGGTACCTACACACACGAAACAACAAACATGCATATACAAGGCCATATTTATACAAATTGTGCATTTATTGTTTGTTTATTGTTACAATTGATATGAGTAATCTCTTGTCAATGCTTGATCTGTCAGCGCTTGATTTCTTCTTGTCAGCGTCCAATTTACTCTTGTCAACGCCTGAGTGATTTAACTCATTTTATTCCCAACAATCCTCCCCTAAACTTGATATCTACTCTAGTAATCAAGTTTTTGAATAAAAACTAAGTACAAGGAGGATTCTTACCCGAATATACTTGAATCGGGTTCGGATATTGTCAGATCTAATGATGAAGGATGTAGCAAGAAAGGGATTTTGAGATGTGAAGGGTTAAGACATAGTCAAGTTAAAATGAAGGATGTAGCAAAAAAAGGTTTTTGAGATGTGAAGGGTTAAGACATTGTTAGATCTACTTATTAACTCTGAGCGGATCAGATAAAATGTATATGACCGCCTCTAAAACTGAATGAAAAACAAACAACTAGAAGTTGTGACAAACGTAATTCAGATAATTTTAGTAAATACAAACACACCCTAAATTACAGTTCGTGAAGTGCATTATTTAAATATTATTGCAAAAGATATTCTGCGCATCGTCATCTAAACGTCCCACCATCATCAATAACATCAACAAGCACGGTCAATATTAATCCTCATCGTGACACAAATGAATCTCTCTGGTAAATTTTGTAATTCATACTACCCCTGGTAACATGATTAATGGTCCTTTATAAGAACATGATTAATGGTAATACTACCCTTATGAATGCCTTAAGATGTGATAAAATCGAAATTTTCCAACGAGGTCCGCATACCTATAGGGCTTGTTGTATATTTCTGCATGGATTAAATAGTTTTCAAACTTGTCCCCAACACTTATACTAGGTATGCCACAATTAAACACTTCGGCCTTGTTTTTTTTTCAAAGAACCTCTTCTAAGCTCTTTTTACCTCTTTTGTCTGAAGCGGGCAGAGTTTTAATTTTTGTGTTTTTGCAGACAAAAATGATAAAAAAAACCACTTATCACCTCTTCACTTTGAATACAAAAACTTTCTCTTCTTGCATCTTCTTTTCACTTCTTGAACACTCACCTCCCACCAACACCTTAAATATTCGTTTTTCTCCGATATTTTACGTTTTCGTCAGTAAATTTACGTTTTCATCAGTAAATTTACGTTTACACTAGAAACTTTACCTTTTCGTCAGTAAATTTACGTTTTCGCCAGAAAATTTACCTTTTCATCACTAAATTTACGTTTTCATCAGAAAATTTACGTTTTCGTCAGTAATTTTACGTTTTCGTCAGTAATTTTACGTTTTCGTCAATAAATTTACGTTTTCGTAAGAAAATTTACGCTTTCGTCCTAAAATTTATGTTTTCGTCAGAAAATTTACGTTTTCGTCAGTAAATTTACGTTTTCGTCAGAAAATTTACGTTTTCGTCCTAAAATTTACTTGTTCGTCAGAAAATTAACGTTTTCGTCAGTAAATTTACGTTTTCGTCAATAAATTTACGTTTTCGCCAGTAAATTTACGTTTTCGCTAGAAAATTTACCTTTTCATCACTAAATTTACGTTTTCGTCACAAAATTTACGTTTTCGTCAGTAAAGTTACGTTTTCGACAGTATTTTTACGTTTTCTTCTGTAAATTTACGTTTTCGCCAGTAAATTTATGTTTTTGTCTGTAAATTTAAGTTTTCGTCAGTAAATTTACGTTTTCATCTCTAAATTTACGTTTTCGTCTGTAAATTTACATTTTCGTCAGAAAATTTACATTAATCGTCAAAAAATTTACATTTTCGCCAGTAATTTTACGTTTTCGTCTGTAATATTACGCTTTCCTCTCTAAATTTACGTTTTCGTCTGTAAATTTACATTTTCGTCAAAAAATTTACATTTTCGCACAGTAATTTTACGTTTTCGTCTGTAAATTTACGTTTTCGTCAGTAATATTACGTAAATTTACGTTTTCGTCAGTAAATTTATGTTTTCGTCAGTAAATTTCCGTTTTCGTCTCTAAATTTACGTTTTCGTCTGTAAATTTACATTTTCGTAGATAAAAAAATTCCTGGCGAAAACGTAAATTTACTGACGAAAACGTAAAATTACTGACGAAAACGTAAATTTTCTGATGAAAACGTAAATTTACTAACGAAAACGTAAAACTACTGACGAAAACGTAAAATTACTGACAAAATTGTAAATTTTCTGATGAAAACGTAAATTTAGAGACGAAAAGGTAAATTTTCTGGCGAAAACGTATTTACTGTTGAAAACGTAAATTTTCTGACGAAAACGTAAATTTTCTGACGAAAACGTAAATTTTATGACGAAAGCTTAAATTTTATAACGAAGCGTAAATTTTCTGACGAAAACGTAAATTTACTATCGAAAACGTAAATTTAGTGACGAAAACGTAAATTTACTGATGGAAACGTAAAATTACTGACGAAAACTTAAATTTTCTGACGAAAATGTAAATTTACTGACGAAAACGTAAAATTACTGACGAAAACGTAAAATTGTTGACATAAATGTAAATTTCCAAATGAAAACGTAATCTAGAGACGAAAATGTTAGAACTCGTATTTTTCCCGGTATTATTTTATTCTTTTATTCGTGCTTCTTGAATTTTCTAACGTATTACATTTTCTTGTATTCTTATATGTAAATCCTGAGATTATGATAATTTTAATAAATTATATTTTATAAGTATTTTCTGGTCATTTATAATAATTTACTTGGAATTATAAAAAATTTATTTTATTTTTCCATATTTATTTAAATCAAAGTTTTGATTTAAAAACACCCAGTGCATTTTACAACGAGTTTACTCAAAATCAATGAATAATGAGAACTACTAATGATCGCGATATCGACGGATGCCCGATACTTTACATTTCATTGTCGATTGTTTCAATGTTTGACGTGTGTTAAGTCGAGTCGGGATACTATTATATAACATTTATGATGCATTTTAACTTTTGAAAAATATTTTTACGAAACCCAAGTCTCATAAATATTTTCAAAATTGACTAATAGTCATTTTCTACCCTTTAAACTATTAATTGCTTTTAAGTCCTAAAGATTACACAATTGGCAAAATTAGCCCCTCTTCCACCATATAAAAGGTGAAATTCCACCTAACTTACACATAGTTAACTTGTAAAAAAAAAAAAATCATCACACCCTCCCCTTTCTTTCTTGCCGTGAGATATCACACCCCAAAACACCCCATTTTCTAAATTTTGTTCTTGATTCAAAGAAAACTAAAACAAGTCCCATCCTATATTTTCAAAGGTGATTCAATTAATACCAAATTTTCTTACATGCATCAAGTTTCCAAGTTTCTTATGATTTTATGGTTGGTATGAGTTTTGATCATCATGCATGTGATGATCATGATAAGATCATCATGTTTTGATCATAAAAAGTTTTGGTTTTGGTTTTTGATTTTTGTTTGTGTAACATGCAAGTGCTAAGATTAATAAGGGATAATTATAGGATGTTAGTTATGAGAGGAAAATGTTTAAATTGTGTTGAAAAATTGGTTTGGTGTGATTTTTAAAGAGGTGATTTGGGGCAGTAGATTTGAGGCTTATTTTTGGTATCTTAAGCTTGAATTATTGTTTTACAAATGAGATAGTGTTGTAGAGATTTTCATTACCTTCGTTTTGATATAAATTAGAGCTTCTAACTCAAAACGAGGAGGAAGTTATGATAGTTTGATTATTCGTGTAACAGGAGATGAGTATCGGCACAATCCGAATTTGTTGTCGATATTTGGATCGAATTCCGTAGACTATAAAATGAGTTTTACAGATGGTCATGGGCTGTTATCATGCCCTAAACTTAGCATTTTGAGTCTATTTTCAAAGTCAATGGTCGGTTTTGCTAATGATAAAGGTTAGGTTGGTCAAAATGGTTTCACGAGTCAAGTGTTCAAATCTGTCCGGTCTTTCAAGTTTAGAAATGTGATAAGCAGGTGGTTCAAAAATGTAAGTCATTGGATGAAATTTAAACTTAGTTTTATTCAGGTTATGATTGAGTTTTTCACCAAGTTTCATAAAAATTCGAGTTGTCTAAGTAAGGGAAACGAGCTTGTACATTTGGTATGTGCCGACATATTTTTATCGAGAAAGTAGTTTAATAAAATGAACATATAGAAGGGTATTGTAGTACCACTTGCATTGTTGTTCTTTCGGTTTTGTCATGTTTTAATAATGTTGAGTTTTATGTTATTAAGTATGGTTTATACTTGAGTCAATTATTAATAAAATGCGCGCCTTACTTGTTAGGTTGCGGCTTTCATGTTTTCCGGGCATCTATATCGTCGGCGATCGTCTTACCGCTATTGTTTTTATTCAAATTCCGAGTTCAGTGATTTACTTACCTTGTGGATAAGGTTAGTTCATATCCCCTTTTTACTTGCACATTGTTTCTAAACGCGGGGTGAGATTTTACATGGTGGAACACATCCATTTAAAAACTGTATGCTATCCAGAACTTGTATGCTATCCAGTAGGGATGAGCACGGTACCAGTACCGTATCGAACCGGTACCGAATTAGTAGTACCGAATTTTTCCCGAGCATAAATTAATGGTACCGGTACCGTACGAAACAAGATTCGGATATCGGTATCGGTACCGGGACATCGGGATTTTCCCTTTTTTTGGGGAATTTACCGATTTGGTACCGGTCCCGTACCGAATTAATGGTATCGAATTTTTTTCACCTTATTTCATGGTACCGGTACCGTACCGAACGGGATTCGGGTACCGGGAATCGGTACGGTTCCGGTACAGTTCCGGTTCGGTTTCGGGATTCGGGTCCAAATGCTCATCCCTACTATCCAGACTTGTATGCTTTTCAAACAGTTTTAATTGATATTATTGCTTTTAGTCAATAGCCTTAAGTTTCCTCTCTTGATCATGAACCGTTAATTTACTTGTGTTGCTAAGCGCGGATGTTGTGGGTGGATCCATCGGGATTGACAATCCCCGTCCCGATTACCTTGACGCATTTAACATTTGATTTGTTACTTGAGCATTTAGGCTAAATACTCACTAGAGGAACTTACATTGAGTTAAGCTTCGGTTCATGAACTAAACAACAATAATAATGTTTCGGACTATGGTTAATGTACATAACCATTTCCCCTATTTCTTGTTTACAAATGAATGCTTGTGTTCCACACCTTTATTGCTAAACCTATGAATATCACTCAACTTTGTGTTGATGATTTTACATGTTTAATCTCAGGTGTAATGCTTAGTTTTGCTTGGATGGGAGCCCGTAGGATATTATCACAGCTTGGAAATTTCTGTGATACTTTTTAAAGTTTGGTTTTGGTAAAAACTGTCAAAAGTTTATTCTATATTTTTTTTGGTAACTATATGTTATAAATCATGATGAAATAATATATTTTTCCGCTCATAAAACTCTGGGACCTTTGTTTAAAAACTCTGATGTATAGGATGGAATGTATATGTTTTATTCTGTCAACTTTGTGTCAACAGTATTTCATTGTTTCTTGTACCGTAACGTGGAACCCCCTTGCCGCCTACGTGTTTCTTGCCTGATTTTGGGGGTCTCACAGATTGGTATAAGAGCGATGGTTATAGGGAACTGAGTAGTTTTTAAAACTTAGTCTATAACCGAAAGTTTAAATATTTCATGTTTCTAAGTGTCAAACGCAGAATCTGCCATGGTTGTTCATTCTCCGCGTGGGTAACTCCCTAATCCTTATTATTTACTTTTAATTATCGTTGTAGTATTTCATCTCTTGATTACATTTTGAAATATTACATTGCCCTAATAACGATAATTACTATCTATTTTCAAAGCCTATGTGCTTCATGAATTATCATTGGAGATTACTGTGATTACATCTGCCCTTACTGTATTTCTTGAATTCTTGTTCATGTAAACTTGATCTTGTTACCATGATTTTAATTTGTTATGACGTTACATACCTGTATTCGGAGCGCGTATGCTGCCGACTTTTCATACTCACTTTTCTGAGTACTATTGCTATTTCATTTATGCGTGATACGACTGACTCATATACTCGTTTGTTTTGAACCTCTTTTTTTTCTCGACTCACTTTTATATGTTGTGCATACTCTCGTGATACCATTGTTTGGGATTAAGAAGTGTTTCTTTCAATGAAACTTCTTACTTTCATTTGTCTACCTTGTGTGTTACCTCTATTGTTAAAGTCCCTTAAGATATCTATTTAGATATCCAGATTGCGTTCCGACCATTTGTGATTTAATGCCTTGAAAAACAGTCTACAGACCATTTTGTAGCTCAACGTGTCTCCGAAAAAGACTAAAGGACATCGTGTGAGTCATACATCTCGAAGCATTCCTTGAATCCGTGTTGAATAATATCGTGAGTTTTCATAACTTTGATTGACCTTTACGTCACTGTTATACACGACACTTGTATATCGATTAAATATTACTTCATTGACCATTCTACGTTTTGACTTCGAATAGCAACATTCGTTTGTACCTTGGAAACGCCATCGTTATCTTGTAATACATAGCCTATAATATTGTGGCGCTTGTTTGGAATACCATTCTACTCCTATAAACCCGTATCCTCCCTTTTCATTAAATCTCCTCGCTCCGGGAGTGCAACCCGTTAATGTTCCATTTCTTTATCAGTATGTCTTGTGATTCTGGAAAATCACGCAGCCAAGAGACCTTCCTACGTTGCATCTTGAAATCTAAGACACGGATGTCATGCGCCGTTTTTGATTTCTTAGATTAACATTGGTATTCATGAACCAATTTTATAATATGTTTTTCTTTATATGCTTAATTTTACATTGTATTCTCTTTCGTCTATAAAGAATCCACAAGTTATGTGTGTACATAAATTCCGGGTCGTTATGAAGTTTGATTAAATTTCAAGGTGTGTCGAAAAATATACTTTCTGCAAAAAAGTTACATGTAATTTAACGATGTCGAGAAAATATTTTTATACCTTTAGAAATAAAAATATATTTCTACTTGTTGAGACGTTCGTTTAGGACATAAAATTTGACCCGTAAGTCTTAAAACGACCAAGTTACGCTCATTTGAAATTGTAAAATTTAAGAACTTATTTTCGGCATATTTCTAGAATATCATTTTGTTGACTGATTTGAGGCGAGGGCATTTTCGTCCATTTTCGATCCGTTTCAAGTCTCGAGTAAAACTAGAAAGTTGTTCAAAACATCGTTTTACACCAAATTTGTTTAGACTTCGAGTCTTAAAAATATCATTTAGCGAGTCAATTGGTCTGGTCAAACCCAAAAGTCAAACTTAAAAGTCAAAGCTGATAGACTTTAAAAATATGGTTTGAAAAGTTTTTGAGTTCGTTTGAGCTCGTAAAAGTTTAACTAATGATTTTTACAACTAAAAACATTGATTGCGTTTGAAAACGTTTAAAAATAATAACTTTGAGCTCGGTCATACATAAATCTTGAACTTTTGAACCAAGTGATTTGACAAACCGATGATGAACTATATGTTTTGAAAAATGTGTACATTTTTATGCATTACTAATTACATGTTAAATTCCTAAACTCTCCTGAAATAGAAACTTTACGGAGTATTTGTACTATTTGGGAAATGATGCCCTACTATCTTAAAAGTATATTTATGTCAAATAAATTACAACATGAGCGCATATGGATTCCTTTATCTTCTCTTCCATAAATGACTTATTTGTCAATTTATCTAATTTTCTTCTACTTTTAACGTAACACTGATTTGGGTCGAGGTTTGAAGTTCTTGTTTTCTCATCGTTTGTTATCATCTTGACACATATCTCATGACGATTCCGGCTAAACCTTTTGAAACCTTATCAACTTGTAACAATTTCATTGATTGTCTTGAACTACTATTTATTACCCTCATGTAACCCATTCGATATTTTGTAAGCTATTATCGTGTCACCATATGAATTTAAACTGTTATTGTTTGCGAATCATTTTATATAATGTTCCACTTGGGCCTTATTAAATACTTGAATGTTACCTTATAAAATTAATTTATATTAAGTTTACAATGTATTTTCAAAAAATTTTCAACAATTGGTCTTGTAAAGAATTCTTGTAACAATAAAATTGTTGATTTAAACATCTAGCCAATTAGTTACTGGTGAAAAGTTTCATAAATTATTTTGATTCCGTTTTTACAAATGGCATTATATGCATATTCTAAATCATATGATATGTAATACTGGTTTGACGAAGCTGAGCATCTCATTGCTAGTCCTAAATTATGCATGGCTTGATCACCTATGCGTATTTTAGAAGGAGCCATGCAAGACCGAATAGTAGTCACCTTTAATATTTGGCCAAGAACCAACTTTTTACTTATGTTCCTTAAAAGTTAGATAAAATAAAGTTCTGAAAACTTTTACATCTTATGCGAGTAACACCAGTTCGCGACTTACACATACAAACCCTTATCTTTTCTTGAACAAAGTACATGCCTCAAGCACATATTTCCTTACTCAACGATCTTTGTTTTACTTGTTACCTCCTCTTCCTTCGTGATATAATTCTCTTTACCACTTATCTAATTTATTACCATTGATACCAGACTCGAAAGTTTCAACGTTGTTATGCCTCTACATCGATCGACCTTCACTATCTATTTTGGTAGACCTTCGAAACGTCTCCGGACGCGGATAATGATCTATGACTGGAAGTGAACAATGATTTCATGTATTTGTCATGATGTGTGTTAGACTCTAACGTCTTGAAATTCATTCGTGTAAATCATGTGTTGATTTCGCCTCTCATTGCTAATGTTGTTCATTTTGCTGGAATTACTCTCAAGTGACTTCTTAAGATTTTTCTATGACTCAAAAATTTATTGTATGGCTTTTCTTTTTCGATCGTGTATCGACTACCGAGAACTTAATAAGCTTTTGGTGACACTACCCACACTCGTGAATTAACCATTTGCTAAATCCTTTGTTTCTTATTGTCCTTATTACCATCTATGCATCTATCATATTCTTTAAGAAATTGATACGAATTTCGTTTTATCCCCTCATGCTATTGATCGTATACTAATTATTGATTATTATTCGTTTCATACTTGTTTGCTATCTTGTCACCTTTTGAAAACCAGAATATGTCACATGTTTACCATTTGGAGCAGTGAACACCTTCTTGGATTTCTAAAATTGTTACAAATTTTTAAGAACGTTTTACACACACTTTATCAAGTGTTGAAATTACCAAAATCACCGTTTCAAGTTTAATGTCGGATCTATACATCCTCTTTGCTAGATTTATAACTGGTGTTTAAAAAGAATGTCAAACTGTATCTTTTAAAGTGTTTGATCATACTCTACTTTCAACCTAATGAAATTATCAATTTAATTTATAATTTCTAACAACGATTCTAAATAATCTGGGAAACTTGATTTTCTTTAATTGTAACGATAAACCTGAATTTTTAACAATAATTTCATACAGTTATTCAAAAGCTCTTAAGCTGACTGAAATAACTATTTGAACTGAGTTACTTTTACTTTGAATTTCTTATCAAGAAAATACTTAAGCTGAGTTTAAAAGTAATACAAAATCCTAGACAGATAGTTGTGACAACTTGTATTTTAAATGATCATATGTAATTCATTTTCCATCCTATATCTCTTGTAATAAGATTGTTACGTTTTAAGATTTTCATGTTTTACAGTTTGCGCGATATGCGATTCCTTGGCGATTATCAATCTTAACTCATTCTAGCGCACCTTGTCCGATTAAGCAATTATTGTGTTCATTCTATCTCTTGATATTTCTCCGTACTGAAAGGTCATTATTTTAATCCAAGATCGAAAATTTTATTCGAAAAGGAGTTAAGAAACTGAAGCATAATGAATTCCAATTGTTAAGGTGCGCCGTTGTGCAGAAATTACCTGGGAAGCAATGAATAAGTTCTAAACCATGTATCTCCTTTTGTTTTCATCTTCTGGCTCTAAAGGAACTCTGAGGGACCAGAGTTACATTAGAGGGGTCGACGGTAAGAACTCGTATTTTTTACGGTATTATTTTATTCTTTTATTCGTGCTTCTTGAATTTTCTAACGTATTACTTGTATTCTTATATGTAAATCCTGAGATCACGATAATTTTAATAAATTATACTTTTTAAGTATTTTCTGATCATTGATAATACTTTACTCGGAATTATAAATTTTTTATTTTATTTTTCCATATTTATTTAAATCACAGTTTTTGATTTAAAAACACCCAAGTGCATTTTACAATGAGTTTACTCAAAATCAATGAATAACGAGAACTACTAATGATCGCGATATCAACAGATGCCCGATATTTTACATTTCATTATCGATTGTTTCAATGTTTGACGTTTTCGATGTTTTCTTTTAAATGACGTGTTAAGTCGAGTCGGGAGACTATTATATCACATTTATGATCTTTTTAACTTTTGAAAAATATTTTTACGAAACCCGAGTCTCGTAAATATTTTCAAAATTGACTAATAGTCATTTTCTACCCTTTAAACTATTAATTGCTTTAAGTCCAAAAGATTACACAATTGGCAAAACTAGCCCCTCTTCCATGAAGGATCGTGTTTTTTCTAAGGATTTAGCAAGTTATGGATTAACCTATTGAGATGGATGGAGAATGGAGAAACTTAGAGAGAGAAAGAAGAGAGAGAAAGGAGAAGAAGATAAGAAAGATGGAATTAGTGAAATGAAAGTGTTCAACAACCCCTCCTAACATGCTAGGAGGGGGTTTATATAGCCCACCCTACATGTGGGCTATATGGGCTATACCTTAATACATTAGATCACGAGCCCAATACTTGTATCTATATTTGGAGTGACCGATCCTTTCTAAATATGTAAAAACTTATTTCCAACAATCTCCCCCAAAGGGAGGTCACTCCAAGTTACAATGTCCTAAATAGTCTATAGCTCGTGATTTATGCTAATAATGATGTGACCGAGACTTTCCTTGGAAAAACGTATTTCCAACAATCTCCCCCAAAGGGAGGTCACACCATTTTACAAAATCTTAAACCTAGCATACTATGCTTGAGTCTTCGATCTTGTTCTTGTGAATATGCTTGATGTGATCTTTGACTTCAGCCTTGAGCATGTTTCCTTGCCTTGATCTTGTGCATTCATCACTTGTGATATTCGCCTCTTCGTGACTTCATGTTCCATATACTTATACATTTATAATTCTTGAAAGCTTCAGAGTTTTATACAGCGGAAGACTTGACCTTCAGACTTCCTTGAATTCGTTGAAATACTGAGTGTATGCAGTATAAGCATGTGGTGACGACTTCTTCTGGATTGTACACCGCAATGCCACCTTCTTGTTACGCTGCATAAGACAGTTACCAACAAACCATATACACGGATGAAATTGCCTTGAACATTTCATTCTAATTCGGTAGCATTTTACCTCTGGCCGGTGAAGACCGTTGGACGATATTAAATATCGTACTTGTGGCAGGTAGTTTCAATAAAGAACCTCCTTGACAAGATTTCGCGGGTAAACCCGTTCTCTTTACTCGACCGTCCAAAGCTGACTGCGAACGTAAAGAGTGAATCATTTGGATAATAATATCCGCATGATTTGAAGCCGTCAATTCATGTTCCTGGAACAAGTGAAATTCAATTAAGAACCGCACCATCGTTGCTTTCCAGTTGTCACGAGCTTGATTCGTATAGAATCTTGCAAGTTACCTACCAAGTGCTGTTTGAGGTTAACACTAGAAGGATTTCCACTCATCACTGTGAACACTAAGGTATCACTCTGAGTGTTCTGGCAAGATCACTAAGATATTGCGTAGAATCCTGGAACGTGTTTAAATTCATTTAAGAATTAAACCACTGTTGCTTTCCAGTTATCACAAGTTTGATTCATAAAGAATCGCACAAGTCACCTACCATGAGCTTTTTGATATTCGCTCAAGAAGGATTTCCATCTTCATTATAAATACTTTTGTATTACTCAGATGTTCAGGCAAGATCATGAAGATTTTGCGTAGGACTCTTAAGATCTTTCTTACTTTTCACAGTGTGTGAAGAAGCAAGGAAATATGAAAGTGTGTCCTAATGAGATATTTGATGATCTCAAATGGCTCTAGACTCAATCGTGAATTTTGGATTTTTAGTGATCGGAGGCTGGAGAGGAGTGCCACCATTTCAATACCAATTTATTCGGAGTGAATAAATCAATAGATAACGTGCTGGCTCCGTGTGATTAAAACAAATATCTTTTAAGAGATATCTGAGTTACCTGGGATGGGTTGTGCATTGCATCACTGGGTCCATGATGTCTATCTTCAATATCGAGCATCATTAAAATGATCTCAATAGCATATGTGTTGACCCGGTTTCTGCCTAAAGTTGTAAGGAGGGCTTCTTTCTTTACACCCTTTATCCTTACAATTCTTTTTCATTCTTCAACCCCTTCAATGCTTACCAATACGTCATAACTAGCACCTTGTTGTGATTGTTCCAGTGCTAACTTAAGTACTTGCTCGGCATTCAGCTACGTTCACAATCTTTCTCCATCTTTCCTAAGGACTACTATTTCTAGTTATGGAATGTCCTTGGAAAGATTCCTCCGGTTCTAGAGGAATCATTGGACTTTAACCTATCTTAACATCCTTATGTCACCACAATCTTCATCGTCGTGAAACAAATGGGTTGCGGGTAAGTATAAATCACCATGAAATCCATTTTTATGTCCAAATCCATTTTTCTCCCCTTAACATATGCCACGATATCCGAAAACATTTCGCACATGTCGGGATGAGCTAGCATGTTAAGTCAAACCTTTTGTGATTAATCATTTCTTATATTAAATCACATTTTCTCCCCTATATTAAAAATATTAACCCAATCGATGTTTTTAATATCAATTGATTTAATAGCATTTTAAGAAAATTTGGGAAGAAAAATGCAAATCCAATTATCTTCATGAATTACACAAGCTCCCCCTCAAATTAATGAGGGTGTGCTGAAACGTAAATTAAATACCTTTTAAACACAAGTGTAAGGTATTTATCACGTGCAAAGATCATATATGATAATGAATTCACAAGATTAGCAATTTACGAGGTGGGACCTGAATGATGGAGAACATCATATGAAAGATATACATGGTTCTTGTTCACGAATGTTGGTCGCCTCATCACGTCTGAAGTTATCTCTTGACTCCATTTGATTGATATCGTTGTCTTGACACCAACATGTGAACTTGGCACTTTCGGCGTCAAAGATTCTGAATGCTGGACAATTGCTCCCCCTCAATTGTTGACCCGTGTTCTATTGAAAGAGCTGTAGTCACCGTTTGAGTAGTCGCCTCGTCGAGTATGTAGATACCAATTGTAAATTGCTACGGTTGGTGGATATGATAACTTCATAAAAACAAGATTTCTCTTGTTTTAACAAATAAATGCACTGACACGTACATAAATTTGTGTTAGATTGTGTTATTACGTAAACACAATCCCTTACATGGTTATAAAGTAAACCATGCCCGAGAAAATTAATTCCCGTTGTTGAGTCAAAGCTTTCCGGTGAAATGCTTGACTTGAGTGTGAAAAGCGGGTTACTATCTGAAATAATAGCAAACCATATGGAGCATGTTTTAAATATTTTAAACTTCTGCTCGAACTTTATTTACAACCCCGTGTCATTATTGAATGACATTTCTAGGTTCGTAAATATTATCGATTCCAGAAGACATGCTCTTTTTATCAAAACGTTTTTGAACACACAATTTTGAAAGATTTAGAAAAACCTTTTGAGAAATTCCTGAAAAATTATGTTCAAAGTTTTGAAAACCAATTACTTGAGCTTAAGATTTGGAATATCTTAGGAAAGCTCAAGTCCGAGAAGTTGTAAACTTCTCGTTGTAAGGATAAGTTACGATCGGCGATAAACTTTTCCTTTTATCTAAAGGACGAGTCCTAAGCTGACATTTACTTAGAAGTCGTGTTCATGAGCTTGAAAACTTTTGAATGTTTTAGCGGAAAGCTCATGACCAAGAAAGATGAATTTCTCGTTATGAGGAAAAGTTCTCTTAATTAAAAAATACACTTTCCTTTCTGAGCTTAAAACTTGGAATGTTTTAATACAAGCTCATGACCGAGAAAAATTAATTTCCCGTTACGAGGATAAGTTATCTTTAAAGATAAGCTTTGCTAAATATGAGGTCCGTGTTACAGTCTGATATTTAACTGTAAGTCATTGTGCATGAGCTTAAAAACTTCGAATGTTTTTATTATTAGCTCATGCCCGAGAAAAATTAATTTCTCGTTGTAAGGATAAGTTTATCATCGGCGATAAACTTTCCTTTATTTGAAGAACGGGTCATCATCTGTTATTTAATGATGAGCCTTATACACGAGCTTAAAACCTTTGAATGGTTTTAGGATAAGCTCGTGTCCGAGAAAAATTAATTTCTCGTTTTGAGGGTAAGTTATCGTTGCGTATATAAACTTCCCTGTCTCTGAAGTCCGGGTCATCGTCTGTCATTTAACGAGGAGCCATTTACACGAGCTTAAAACCTTTGAATAGTTTAAATGTAAGCTCGTGTCCGAGAAAATTTAATTTCTCGTTTTGAGGGTAAGTTATCGTTGACGAGGTAAACTTCCCTTTCTCTGAAGTTCGGGTCACATACTGTGATTTAAATGTGAGCCATTGTGCATGAGCTTAAAAACTTGGAATGTTTTAATATAAGCTCATGCCCGAGAAAAATTAATTTCTCGTTGTTAGGATAAGTTTATCATCGGCGATAAACTTACCTTTCTTTGATGAACGAGTTACAGTCTGTGATGTGACTGTAAGTCCTTAGTATTAATCTTAACCATGAATCCCCTGAGACACTTGTTTCTCTGATATATGCTTCTTCAACAACCAAACTCTGAGAGTATCCTTTGTTGAACGGTATACAATGATTGAACCGCTTCGTTCTTTTGGAACATCAACTTTGGTACCTGCATTCTCATTAGTAGTTTGTATACTTTGACCTGGGTTAGCGATATCTATCTTAAAAGCATGTGGGGGTTCACAGTTTTCTTTTCTTGTGTCAGAGGTGGCCTGAGGGGATGATTCACTTGTCTTAGTTGGCAAACATTTCCTTTTATAGAAAACCTTAAGTTCAGGCTTAAGTGATGTATCATCCTTTGCAATTTCCTCCCTAGTAGTCTTCGTAGAATCTGAGACTATCCTAGTTAAAGGGCACTCGTTTCCTACAAGAGTGAAAGTTCTACCAGTGGGGCGCCACATTTTGCCAACGGGTTTGATTTTAGCTACCCACTGGGATTTAAGTCTAGCACGGGAGTTCACCTCATTAAGTAGTTTCTTGATACAAGAATCATGATTTGCCATAAAGACACATTTTCTACATGTTTTACAAGTAGCTTATTTAATGTCCGAGTAAGATCTAGAACTCCTAGATGATTGATTTATGCTCCTAGGATGTGACATGCTACGGTTAGCAGTGTTGGGTAAACTAGAAGGCATCTGACTAGGTTTGAAATTCCTATCTCTTACTTGTGTCTTTTGCTTAGCTTCCCTTAGACCAAATGTATGGCGAACGTCATTTGAACTAGTTCGAGACGTATTCTTTGGACTATGTCTAGGGAAATTAGAGGCAATCATGTGATTAGGTCTTGCAAAAGCTGTTTTAGTCACATTGGGCCTAGATGGTGGAGTGACTGGTCTAGGAAAGTGAACCAAATCAACTTGGGAGGGAAACCGCGGTCTCGAGGATTGTGGTCGCTCGGATCTAAATGTAGTAGGTTGTTTGACAGTCGGTTGTCTGACGAACTGATTTGTAGGCGGTTTCCCCAAGATTGATGGTTTTTCAAGCTTAGTGTCCACACTAGGTCCTCTAGTTTTCCTTAACTCGTTTTTCAACGCAGCTATAGCAAAAACCTTTTCCTGTACTTGGGCCTTTAAAGTCTCATTCTCTTTGAGCAAGTTATCTTGAGATGCCAACTTAGATTCAAGCAGTTGAATTTGTTTCAAAAGATTATCCTTTTCAGCTTTAGAATCTAAAACTTTTTGATCCAATTTTCTTTCAAGAAAAACGTTTGACTTTTCAAGTTTTTCAAAGTATGTTTCAAATTTGTCCGTTTTCTTAGAAAATTCAAGTTTGGCATCCTCAAGATCTTTTGATTGTTGAGCTACAATCGTTTCGAGCTCTCTAATCATGGAATCAGAAGTAGTCAAAAGACAATTATCATGATGTTTAAAATTTTGAACACTTTCTCCCCTATTATGACTCACATCGGATGAATCAGAAGTGGTATTTCTATCAATCTTTTCCATCCCATATTTGTCATAAATAGGTTCAGAATGCTCAATATGCGACATTTCATCAGCATATACATCATAAACAACATTACATTGTACCATGTTCGCAGGCTCTTCGTCATAGACGGGTAAGGTGTCATCAAAAGAGATCTCGTGAACATTCCCTGATGTGCCACTGGTATCATGTTGTCCTTCTGATTCCATGCTCTTTGCATCGTTGGGCTCCAAGTTGTAAACCGTATGACCATTCTCCTCTTGCATCTGTATCCTAGATATTTGTACTCCATTATCATGCGCATGCTGAAGTCTGGATCTTTCATAAATCGAAGACGAAACCGATGTCATAAATTTCAACAGTTTATCACGGAAGTCTTTAACTTCGTTATGTGTGTATTGAAGAAATGACCGGCATATCCCTGAATTGTCAGACGTGATGATATCGAATTGGAGGAAAGGCGTGAGTTGTGTCACAAGAGCCTTATAAGCAAGTGCCGATGCAGAGTGATTAAATTCTTCTTTTTGAAGTTGATCAACAAGTTGGTTCAAGTTGAGGAATAGTGAATCGATGAATATATTACGATCTTGACCAAAAAGTGTCACAAATTCGTTTCCTCCTTGAACCCATGAAATGGTCATAAGATGTGACTGAAGTAGTCGAAATGACGTTATACCACTTTCCCTAGCTATGTTTCGCATGAGATGCAATTCTCCTTCTTGAGATGTTGAATTCGATGATTCCATTGAACGTCGATGAAAGGTAAGTGGCAATGGGAGATTATATAAGGCGAGGAATTGATTTCTCGGGTTTTTACAAACCAATGAAAAATCCGTAAATGAATTTAAAAACAAAATCCACGGTAGACGAGATCACACTTTTCTCATCGATGATATATCTCGTTTGAGATGATATTTCTTGGCTCAATAATTTCTTTATCGGTTCAACCGTGGTGAAACTAAACTGGAGTCCAATTCAACCGCGGCTCACTCCAAAAAAGAAAGTCCGTAAACTAATAAAACCAACCTTTGGTGAATCTAGTGAACGGCCCGACAACCAATTTAACTAAATTATTTAGACACGACCCAATTTAATTTTGCCAAAATTGTTAATAACTTACTCGTGAATAAGTGGCGTTTATATGTTCACATACCCGTCTCAAATGATCTACTTTGAAGCAACACTCCTAAAACTTTTGACTAAGAAAAATTGCCCAACAGATTTTAGACCCACCCAATATCAATTTAAAACTAATTGTGAGTAAAATTCTTCAACAAACTGACAATTCTTCAAAAGTGAGTAAAACTTTAGGAAATGATAAAAATAAACGCGTCACACTTGTTGGACTCACAACAGGCGCCCCTAAAAAACGTGGCTTATGCTCCCCCCCACGTGGCTAGAATACCAATTCCCAAATCAAACGCTTTGTAAACTCCGCCTGACACAATAATATATATAATCTGGTCAAACACCACTAATCACTCTCACAGTTACATGAATCAAACACCCCTAATCTTCTCTGTATCTTGTATACTCCGCCCCCCTTTGTCCAATCTAAACCTAATCCAATCAGAAATCCTCCATCTTTGTTAACCTCTTACAAACCAGATGACCTTTGTCCAATCTTAAAGAACTTATCAACCCCTATTTTTACTCACTAATTTAACCTAATCTCTACAAAGCAATACTTTGTTTCATCCGCACACCAGCATAAATACACGTCTTTTGAATAATGAAAAAGAAAACCTATTCGCTGTTCAAATAAATGAAGCCCCGATTCCAAGACGTTTCATTGTCATCAAGATCTTAATAAGATAAGGTCTCGGGTAGGTTTTATATGTTTTAAGAAATATAAAAGGTGAAATTCCACCTAACTTATACATAGTTAACTTGTAAATAAAAAAAAAATCATCACACCCTCCCTTTCTTTCTTGCCGTGAGACATCACACCCAAAAACACCCGATTTTCTAAATTTTGATCTTGATTTAAAGAAAACTAAAACAAGTCCCATCCTATGTTTTCAAAGGTTATTTTAGTAATACCAAATTTTCTTACATGCATCAAGTTTCCAAGTTTCTTATGATTTTATGGTTGATATGAGTTTTGATCATCATGCATGTGATGATCATGATAAGATCATCATGTTTTGATCATAAAAAGTTTAGGGCTTTTATTTTAATTTTTGTTTGTGTAACATGCAAGTGTTAAGATTGATAAGGAATAATTATTGGATGTTAGTTATGTTAGGAAAATGGTTACATTGTGCTGAAAAATTGGTTTGGTGTGATTTATAAAGAGGTGACTTGGGGCAGTAGGTTTAAGGCTGATTTTAGGTATCTTAAGCTTGAGTTATTGTTTTACAAATGAGATAATGTTGTAGAGATTTTCATTACCTTCATTTTGATATAAATTACAGCTTCTAACTCAAAACAAGGAGGAAGTTATGATAGTTTGATTATTCGTGTACCGGGAGACGAGTATCGGCACAATCCGAATTTGTAGTCGATATTTGGATCGAATCCCTAGGAGTATAAAATGAGCTTTACAAATGGTCAAAGGCTGTTCTCAGGCCCTATACTTATCATTTTGAGTCTATTTTCAAAGTCAATGGTCGGTTTTGCTAATGGTAAACGTTAGGTTGGACAAAACGGTTTCACGAGTCAAATGTTCAAATCTGTCCGGTTTTTCAAGTTTAGAAATGTGTTGAGCAGGTGGTTCTAAAATGTAAGTCATTGGATGAAATTTAAACTAAGTTTTATTCAGGTTATGATTGAGTTTTTCACCAAGTTTAATAAAAATCCGAGTTGTCTAAGTAAGGGAAATGAGCTTGTACATTTGGTATGTACCGACAGATTTTTATCAAGAAAGTAGTTTAATAAAGTGAACATATAGAAGGGTATTGTAGTACCACTTGCATTGTTGTTCTTTCTGGTTTGTCATGGTTTAGTAATGTTTAGTTCTATGTTATTAAGTATGGTTTATACTTGAGTCAATTATTAATAAAGTGTGCGCCATACTTGTTAGGTTACGACTTTCATGTTTTACCCGGCATCCATATCGTCGGCGATCGTGTTACAGCTACTATTTCTATTCAAATTCCAAGTTCAGTGATTTAATTACTTTGTTGCTAAGGTGAGTTCATAGCCCCTTTTTACTTGCACATTGTTTCTAAACGCGGGGTGAGATTTCACATGGTGGAACACATCCTCTTAAAAACTGTATGCTATCAAGAACTTGTATGCTATATGTTATAAATACGTCATAATTAACAACTTGTTGTGATTGTTCTAGTGCTAACTTAAGTACTTGGTCGGCATTCAGCTAGATTCACAATATTTCTCCATCTTTCCTAAGGACTAATATTTCTAGCTATGGAATGTCCTTGGGAAGATTCCTCCAGTTTTGGAAGAATCATTGGACTTCACCTATCCTACCATCCTTATGTCACCATAATCTTCATCGTCGTGAAATAAATAGGTTGTGGCTAATTATATGTCACCATGAAAATCCATTTTGGTATAGCAAATCCATTTTGCTCCCCCTTAACATATGCTACGATATTCGGAAACATTTCGTACATGTTGGGATGAGCTATCACGTTAAGTCAAACTATTTGTGATAATTTCCCATATTAAATCACATTTTCTCCCCCATATTAAAAATATTAACCCAACAAATATTTTTGATATCAATTGATTTAATGAAGTTCTAAAAGCTTTTGGGAAAAAAGATGCAAATCCAATTTATCTTCATGATACCAATGTGAGATATGATACCGATTTGTAACATGATCAAATATTCACCATATAAGAATGAATTGACAAGGTTGGACCTGATTGATGAGAACTTCATAATATAAGATCAAATGGTTCTTGTCGGCAAATGTTGGTCGCCTCGTCACGTTTGAAGTTATCTCTTGACACCACATGTACGATTGGTATTGTTGTCTTGACACCAATTAGTGAGCTTTGCACTTTCGGCATCGAAGATTCTGAATGTTTGACAATTGCTCCCCCTCAATTGTTGACCCATGTTCTATTAAAAGAGCTATAGTCGTCGT
This sequence comes from Glebionis coronaria, assembly GCA_025667525.1. NCBI lineage: Eukaryota > Viridiplantae > Streptophyta > Magnoliopsida > Asterales > Asteraceae > Glebionis > Glebionis coronaria. Next base: position 402,936,148 of record CM046881.1, read on the forward strand.
TTGAGTAGTCGCATCGTCGAGTATGTAGATACCAAATGTAGATAGCTATGGTTGTACAGATGATAACTTCATAAAAACAAGATTTCTCTTGTTTTAACAAATAAATGCACTGATGCGTACATATATCCGTGTTAGATTGTGTTATAACGTAAACACAATCCCTTACATGGTTATAAAGTAAACCATACCCGAGAAAATTAATTCCCGTTGTGAACTAAATCTTTCATAACAAATACTTGACTTTAATGTGAAAAGCGGGTTGCAGTCTGAAATAACTACAAGCCATATAGACATGTTTTATGAAATATTTACAACTTTTGTACGAACTCTATTTATGGCGCCGTGTCAATATTAATCGACATTTCTAAGGCCGTAAATATTATCGTACCAAAAGATTTGAAAAATAAAGTTAAAATATTTTTGGATTTTTCTGAAAATTTTCAATTTTTATGGTTTTTATATGGTTTTGTATTTTTGTATTTTGCTTTTGTGGATAGAAATATGAACAATATAGATAGATGATCACCAAAGATACGGAGAATAGTTTATCACCACTATTCTTTCGCTTCATCTGCCAATTCCTTTAGAGTCTCGGGCGAGAAAGTTCTCAAACCTAGCTTGTCGGCCAAAAATTCCATTCGAGCGCGGTCTAAAGCCTTCGTGAAAATATCTGCCAATTGATACTCAGATCGGACAAAGTAAAGCTCTATTACTCCATTTTCCACTTGCTCCTTGATAAAGTGGTAGCGAATGTCAATATGCTTCGACCGGGAGAATTGATCGCTGTTGCAACATAAGGCAATTGCACTCTTGTTGTCACAGTACATCGGAATTTTGTTGAAACCTAGACCATAGTCGGTTAATTGCGATCTCATCCAAAGAATTTGAGCACAGCAACCGGACATAGCTATGTATTCTGCTTTCGTACTTGAAATTGCAGCGCTTTTCTGCCTTTTCGATGCCCAACTGATTAGTCGATCTCCTAGTAATTGCAAAGTTCCACTCGTGCTACACCTTGTATCTTGATAACCCGCGTGATCTGCATCAGCATATGCTATTAGTGCAATCGAAGAGTCCTTCGAATACTAAAGTCCACGATTAATGGTTCCTTTAAGATATCGAAAGATCCGTTTAACAGTAGCGAAGTGTAACTCAATAGGTTGAGTTTGATACCGAGCACACATACATATAGCAAACTGAAGATCAGGTCGACTAGCTGTGATATACAGAAGAGTACCGATCATTCCACGATAAAGTGTCGGATCAACGGCAACTCCATGTGGATCTGCATCAAGCTTAGTTCGTTCCACCATTGGAGTATCCACGGGGTCGCAAGATTCCATCTTATATTTCTTAAGAGATTCAAGGGCATACTTGGATTGATTGATAAAGATGCCTCTGGGACTCTGAGATATCTATAGTCCTAAGAAGAATGATACCTTGCCCATCATTGACATCTTAAACTTGGAAGACATGAGTGTCCCAAACTCATCCAATAAGGTTTGGGTCGAGGCAACAAATATAATATCATCAACATATATTTGTACCATAATCATATCTTTACCTTGTTTTTGAATAAACAGCGTGGGATCCACCTTGCCATTAGCTAAGCCTTGCGTGATGAGGAATTGTGACAATAGATCATACCATGCGCATGGAGCTTGCTTCAACCCATAGAGAGCCTTCTTAAGTTTGTACACATGATTAGGATATTTAGGATTCACAAAACCATCCGGCTGTTGAACATAGACCTCTTCCTTGATTTCACCATCCAGAAATTCCGTCTTCACATCCATCTGATAGACGATCATATTCATGTGGGCTGCATAAGCGAGGAATAGTCTAATAGCTTCCAAACGGGCAACAGGTGCAAAGGATTCCATAAAGTCGATGCCTAATAATTGCTTGTATCCACGAGCTACTAGTCGAGCTTTGTTCTTCAATATTCCGCCTAACTCGTCGAGTTTCACCTTGTAAACCCATTTCAAAGTGAGTAACTGCACTTGATCCGGGCATGGGACAAGTTCCCATACTTCAAGACGTATAAATTCATTAATTTCTTCTTGCATAACTTCTATCCAACAGGATTGAGTAAAAGTTTCTTGCCATGTCTTAGGTTCAACTTTAGTGAGAAAAGCATCAAAATGGCAAAACATTGCATTTTCTTGTAACTGACTTCGTTTGGATACCAAGCGATTAGGGTCACCAATAATAGAATCTATAGGATGATCCTTTGTTCACTTGCTGTCATGTTCATGAATCCGTGGATTGGAGTAGACCGTAGTAGGAGCTTCCTCTGAGGTGGACGACCCGACTTGATTATGGTCGGGAATTGGTACACCAAAGAATGGAAGTTCACACATTTGAGCGAATTCCAAATCGTGATCATCATCAATAGGCATGACATGGGTAGTTGAAACATGCGTTGGTTGAGAATTACTGGTTGAAGGTATATCTTGACCAATTGTAGGTGCAGACGTATCTGATTGTGCTTCGGTTACTGGAGCGACAACTTCGGTTACCGGAGCTATTACCTCAGATTCTGGAGCAACAATACTTGGAGGAGTAAAGAATTCATCAAAGAACGGTTGAAACAACGTATCCCATTCATTCCTAGAAGGTGGTGTAAATGATGAAGAAGTAGGGTTGTTTGGGACAAGACCAGAGCTAATGTTACTGGGTCCCATTTCATGAAGTGCGGGTTCAGAGTTGCTTTCCTCAGAAGCCATTGCTGTCAGCTCATCAAAATCAACATTCATAGTTTCGAGGATCTTACGAGATTTACGGTTGTAGATTCGGTATGCTTTCTTTGCGGGTGCATAACCAATGAAAATACCAATATCAGCCTTTGGTAGAAGTTTTCCCAAATTGTCACCATCATTATTTGGATAGCAAAGAGAACCAAATACATGAAGATATGATAAATCTGGTACTTTTCCATGGAGAAGCTCATAAGGTGTTTTAACATGGCGTTTACGAATTAGTGACCGATTTTGGGTGTACACTGTTGTAGTTACTGCTTACACCCATAATAATAATGGAGCCTTTGCGTAAATTAACATCGTTCGAGCTGCTTCCATAATTGTGCGATTTCGCCTTTCAACGACACCGTTTCGTTGTGTAGTGCGAGCAACGGATGTTTCATGAGATATGCCAACTTCTTCATAATACTTACGCAAAGTTTGATTCACAAATTCGGTTCCATTATCTGTTCGAATGCGTCAGACAGTAGTGTTGAGACGCACTTGAATCATCTTGAGAAAATCCATAATGACTTTAGGTGCATCGTCTTTTGTTGCAAGAAATCTCACCCATGTAAACCAAGAGTAATCATCCACTATGACGAGAATGTACTTTTTACCACCAAGACTTTCAACACACATTGGCCCACAAAGGTCCATATGCATCAAATAAAGTTTCTCTTGGTTGGTGTCTTCAGTCTTGGGTTTGTATGATTTCTTAGTGCTTTTCCCCATTGTACACGCGGAACACAAATGATCCTTGTGAAATGTAAGTTTAGGAAGACCACAAACAAGTTCGGTTTTCGCCAAATGATTAATAGCGTCAAAGTTAAGATGAGATTACCGTCGATGCCATAACCATGACTGAGTCTTCGATTCTTTGGAGCGAAGACACACGGGAGAAGCGGCCATCATATCTTGTAGAGACAGAGTGTACAAATTATTCCCTCGAGTACCTTTCAATAAATCAACCCCTTCCAAATTACGAATGAAGCAGGTATGCTCTCGAAAAGCAACTTCTAGGTTTGCATCACAAAATTGTCCCACGAAAAATAAGTTGTGACCGAGACCTTCCACATAATACACTCTTGAAATTATAACATTCCCAATATGATATTCACCTTAACCCATTATCTATGCAATATGATCATTTCCAAATCGAATCGTACCAAGAAACTTGCTGACGAAATTTCTGAGCTGAGAGCGATCTCCGGTCATATGTTTAGAGCAACCAGAGTCCAAATACCAGAGAACAATTTGGACCACCTGTTTTCGACAAGAACAGTAGACAATGCATTGGAAACTATTGGTTCCGCAGTGTTACCAGATGCAGATATAAAATTATCAGTATTGCTAACATTTGTGTTCAAACTCATCACACCATTCCTTCCTAGTAGAACCAAAGATAATGTCGTCCACATAAACCGGAACAAGGATAATGTCCTTGGTATTCCTCCTAAGAAATAGTGTTTTGTCAATAGTACCCCTTATATAGCCATTCTTTAACAAGAAAGTTGAAAGACGCTCATACCAAGCTCTAGGAGCCTGATGTAATCCATAAAGAGCCTTGACCACCTTGTAAACTTTCTTGGGATGAAGTGGATCTACAAAGCCTTTAGGCTGAGTGACATACACTTCCTCATCAATTTTGCCATAGAGAAATGCACTCTTGACATCCATCTGAAACACCGTAAAGCCCACATACGAAGCAAAAGCCAAAAATAGACGAATGGCCTCAATCCTTGCAACCGAAGCAAAAACTTCAGTGTAGTTAATGCCCTCAATTTGAGTGTGGCCCAGTGCGAATAGCCTAGCTTTATTCCTAACGACAATTCCCCGTGCATCCTTCTTGTTCTTGAGAATCCATTTGGTATTGATTGCAGTCTTTCCATCTGGTAAGTCAACCAGAACCCAAACATTCTGAAACAAGAATTGCTGCATTTCCTCCTGCATAGCCTCCACCCAACTTTGATCCTCAAGAGCATGAGAAACTGACCTAGGTTCCACCTGTGAAAGAAAACAAGAAAACAAACAGTGTTGAAAGTCCGTATGATTATTACGCTTTTGATCTTCAATATAGCTCACAAGAGCATGATGATCAGACGAGGCCTTCTTCTGCATTATGCGTGTCTTGACAGTAGAACCAAGATCTCCAAGAATTTGAGTGGTAGGATGATCTTTGTGTGATTGCAAGACTGGATTGGAAGAGACCTCCACTTCTGGTGCCAAGTTATTGAGATCACCAACAAAGTCAGCATCATATGAAGCAGTGTTGAAAATCCCATCTACTGGTTGTTTATGAATATCATCCAGCTTGGTAGAAGACTTCTTTTGATGGTTCCCCAAATCAGAAGGACTGGAGAAACGAGTATTTGAAGCCGACTCACTAGCTGGAGTACCAATAGGTGATAAACTGGCACTAGGAGCAGAAGCTGGGGTACCAGGAGCAGCATTGTCAATCGGCGTATTCAAGGGGAACTCAAAACCACCCTGATCAGCTGCTGTAGTAGCTTCTTGTTGTTGTTTGAGTAAAGTGTCAAGAGCTACTTGGGAATCCGGTACATCCAATGGAGTTGCATCACTAGAAGGAGTAGGAGAGACGGTGGTGGAGTAGGATGGAACCACAAAAATATCATCATCGTCATCTGAATCAGAATGACTAGAAGGAGCACCTGTACTTGAAGTTACAAACACTTGTGGACCTGCATCATGGTTAGTTTTGAAACGAAAATATCCTAACGAATCACTAAGATAATCAAGATCAAAATACCATTCAGGACCCTTGCCTTGGATGTTTGACTTTTCTTCAAAATACCTGAGATTTATAGTTTCAATGATCCGCTTGGCTTGGAGATTGTAGACACGATAAGCCCGAGAGTGAGATGAATATCCCACAATGTATCCTTGATCTGCCTTGCCATCAAACTTCCCCAAATAGTCACTAGTATTCAGAATGGTGACTGGACACCCAAAAGGCTTCAAATGAGCAATATTTGGAACTTTGCCCGTTAGAAGCTCATAAGGAGTCTTCTTGTGAGGATTGGTAATAGAAACCCTATTCAAAACGTAACTTGCAGTGTTAACAGCTTCTGTCCAGAACATGGTTTGAACCTTGGAATCGGCAAGCATAGTTCTTGCTGCTTCTATTAGTGTCCTGTTCTTTCTTTCTGCCACGCCATTCTGTTGAGGAGTCCTTGCTGCACTATAATCTCTTTTGATGCCCTTAGCATTACAAAGTGCTATGAGGTCTCTATTTTTGAACTCGGTTCCATTGTCGCAACGAATACCTTTAACCTTCTTGGTGAACTGGTTCTCTATAAGGGTAAGAAAATCTCTAAGAATTGAGTAGGTCTCACTCTTGGCAGCCATGAAGAACACCCACGAAAACCTGCTATATCCATCAGTTACCACCAGACAGAATTGTTTGTGGTCAATGCTCCTAATGGAAGTAGGACCAAATAAATCCATGTGTAGTAGCTGCAATGGTTCAGTAATAAGACTAAAAGCAGTAATGGCCTTGAAGGATGCTTTGTGCTGTTTACCTTTGCTGCAAGCAATACAATTTATATCATTTCTAAACGACTTGGGAGGTAAACCAGAGACCAGATTCAGATTTGCAAGTTTGTGAATCGTCTTGAAGTTCACATGCCCCATCCATCTGTGCTATTGAGTGGCTTCATCTTCTGAGGCTTTAGCAACTACACATGCTAGTTGACCAGTAGGATTGACTTCATTCAGCTTGATGCTATAGAGATTGTGTCTTCTAGGGATTCTGAGCAGAACTTGTGAGTCATCCGGAAGCTGAAAGTCTTTGGAAAGCACAAGTGCATCAGTATCGGTGAAGAGAACAAACTGCTTCTTGTCACAAATCTGAGAGACAGAGATCAAGTTGAAGTGCTGAAGCGCTTCCACATAGTAGACCTGCTCAAAATTTAGATTAGGTGTCTTAATTGTTCCTTTGCCAGTGATTCTGCCTTCACCCCCACCAAAATAGACCTTGCCGCCATGAAATGGTACAAAGTTAGAGAGAAGACTTTTATTTCCTGTCATGCTCCTGGAGCAACCACTATCAACAATGCCTAGACTAGAATCTTGGTATGGAGTAACCTACAACAACAAGATAATAAAAATGTAAAAGTTAGTATCTTAAGGGGACCCAAACCTTTTCAGGTTTGAGCCTGCCTTGTGGATCTTTAGTAGAGTGCCAAGAAGATTGATGAGATCCACCGTTGTTCCTTGGTTTCCTATGAATCATTTGGGTATTATTATTTGACCAAGAACAACCTGCTGAGGGCTTAACAACAGTTCCCAAACTTCCCAAACCAAAATACGCGTGGCCCAAATTATGTGGATAAACTGGATTAAAATTTTGAAAATAATTACTGGTGTTTTGGAATCCAATATTTCTCCAATGATCAGAAGCTAAAGGAGAGGACCTTCTAGAAGAAGAAAACGATTGAGCACTAGGATTGAGTCTGCTAGAAGTATATGGGGAAGCTCCTGGTGGACCAGGAGCAGGAAATGCATGATTAACAGAAGCATGTGTGTCATAAAAATCACAATCTTTAATTAAATGAAATGCACTTCCACAAACAAAACATTTGTTAAAAGTCCTTTTATTAGAATGATATTGTTTCATACTGCCAACATTATTACATACAATTCTAGGAGAAACATTCTTCCTAGGACTCAATAAACTAGGACCAGACACACTTGACTTAACAGCAACTCTTTCTTCACACTTCCTAGCACCAGTAGCAGCATGATCATTCAACTTGGAACTTGTAGGTCTTGACTCTTCACTTGAACCACTAGATGCAGAGTCACTGGCTTTGCCACTGAAAGTACAAGAGACAAAGTCATTAGAATTAGTAGAACTTTTTGGGGACTCATGCATCTGTGATCCACCCAAGTCATTATGCCATGAAGTGGGCATAAAAGTTCCAGTAAGAGGGGGAGGGACAGCATGCATTTCTGCTGCTGGTTTAAACCTATTATAACTAGGTTTTCCCTCTTCCTCTTTGTCGGCATCAAAGACACTCGAAAAAGATAAATCAAACACATCTTCTGAATCAATATATTTTTCAAATCCTAAGCCTCTTTTAGTTCTACCAGACATGCTACTATCAATTAATTTTGAAAGATTTTTAGGTGCCTTTTGCCATTTTTCAAATCTCAACATTGTAGCATCTACTTTTTCTTGCATCTCTTGTTTTTCTTTGATACTGGCATCTCTTACTTTTTCTGTATATCTAAGTATATTAGTTGTGTTTTCTAAATCGATGCTTAGAATCCGGATTTTATCCTCATACTCACGTTAAGTATCTTGTAGCCACCTCTTTTGTTGTTCCAATGTGTTTAATGAAGCCTTATAGGCTTGAACCTCTAAAAAGTACTTATCATTTTGATCATTTACTTCATTAAATTGGGATAACAGCTCTGAGTATTTATCATGACAACCAAGAGGACAATGTTGTACCTGAGGTGAGATGCCCATAAGAGCAAACTCGTCTGCTTCTTCTGCATCAGAGAGATTCCCAGCAATCATTGCAAACACGTCAGTCGAGGACTCAGCTGATTCCAGAGTAGAAGCCTGATGATCATTCCAGTTGACCATAGAGTCAACAGATACCAATGCCTTCTTGTCATCTTTTATCTCCTGAACCTTAAAGGCTGAGTACCTGCTCTTCTCCTGGTCATTCTTGCTAGGACACTCCCTTGCAAAGTGACCTTGTTGCTGGCAGTTATAGCATCGAACCTTGCTTCTGTCGAATCTTGCTGGCTCCCGAGGGTTGTAATTGAATTTTCGACCAGCTTTCTTCTCAAACTTGTGAACCCTCAGAGTGAGCATGGCCATCTGCCATTTAAGATCCATGTCATCCAGGTCAAGTTTATCGACCTGTTTGAAGTCATCAAAAGCAAGTTGTTGTTGAGCATCAACATCAGCCACAAAAGAATGAAGAATGGCTTCTACCATACTACCAGACTTGGCAGTAGGATCAGGAGCAGAAGTATGCTGAAAGGTATGTTGAGAGGACACAGTATTGCTTGGGCTACTAGCATATGACATGGGACTGGATGCCATAGAACTCACAAAGGCAGAATTAGCAGGAGTGGGAAAAGAGTCACTGGAATATCCTCTCACATGAGGTTCAAAAGTTCTGAGCTTATGAAATAGATCATCAAAGTTGAGATAGTCAAGCCCACCTTTGGCTTTGAGAGAGATCACCACCTGATTCCATGAGTATGGTAAGGCTTTAAGAAACCTTGCATTAATATCACCATCATCAGGCTTTGAACGAAGTTGATTCAATTGGCTCAATATCTTCTGAAACCTGTCATACCCTTGATGTAAACCTTCAGTTTCTGAGATTTTGAAATCTGTGAATTCATCTCTCAGCATGGATCTTCGCATTTTCTTTGACTCCTCATTTCCACCAAACCTTGCTTTTATACCATTCCAGATCTCTCTGGCATCATCCAAATGGTAGAAGTCACCCATGTGATCATTAGGAAGAGATTGAAGCAAAATTGTTTTTGCTTTGACCTCCTTCTGAATAGCTATGATTTCTTCATGAGATTTAGGGTCAAGAAGAGTAATATTACCATTCTTGTCTCGTCCAGTTAGCTTCCTGTTGTTTCCATTCAGAATAATCTTCCAAAGGTCTTGATCAGTATTGGTGATCCACCATTCCATCTTCATTGCCCAACTATTATATTCATCCTTTTTCAGAACAGGGAATTTACCATTCGTGTTGGAAACCGTAGCAACGATCTGTTGAGGTTGCACAATTTTAAGAGTGCTGTCTTCTCCTGTTTGAGTAGAAGTTGAGGCAGACATGATAAAACAATAATGTCAGAAATAAGAAAACTTGATTCTTCTTGTATAGAGACCCTCCCAGGCTCTGATACCACTTTTTGGGTCTACTGGATGTAGATCTTGCAGCCTGTCAGGAACGGTGAATGACTTCTGTAATTACAAGTCAATCCACAAAGAGACTCTATACACAATATGAATGCAGAATACAAATATAAAAAAGAAGAACAGAATAACTATAAAGACTTGATCCTTTCTAAGGATTTCTAAAATTGATAATAACTAGAACTACGTTTGGTGAAGGTGTCTATAACCCTTCTGCCTAAGGTTCCTTTTATACTACAAGGAAACCCTAATACAACATTAAACAAAACGTGTAAAACTGATATGCATATCCTTTCCTAACATATCTCATGCATATCCTAACAGAATATTAAACAAATAATAAAGTTTGACTTTGACCAGGACCAGGAGCACGACTCGCTCCTACTACTACTAGGACCAGGAGGAACTACATACCTCCTAGTCTACCTATTACATTTAACTATTACAATGGTCCTAACATTAAACTTTTGAGGATAGGAGTTGTTGAACACACAATTTTTGAAAGATTTTGAATAATCATTGAAAAATTCTTGAAAAAAAATTGTGTTGAACACTTTTTGAAAACCATTTCTTTTGGCGACATGGTATTTTTAAAGCATAAACTTAAGTTCATAGACTTTGAATGTCTTGACGAATCTACTCAAGTGTAAGAATATTTCTCTTCTTTTGTTGAGGGCAAGGGCACTAAATCGTACACTCCCTCGTGAATATAGATCCGGGTTGCAATCTGAAAGTGATTACAAGCCATAGTGTTGAGCTCAAAACTTTGAATGTTTTGTGACAAGCTCAACCCGTGATAGATTGATCTACCCGTTATTAGGATAAGTTATCTTTAAAGATACACTTTCTTTTATTTGAAGTTCGAGTTACAGTCTGACATTTAACTGTAAGTCGTTTACATGAGCTTAAAAACTTGGAATGTTTTTAATGAAAGCTCATGACCGAGAATTTTAATTTTCCCGTTGTTGAGGATAAGTTATCAACCATGATCAACTTTTCTTTCTTTGAAGCATGAGTCACAATCTGAAGAAATTTTAAATCATTGAAATGACATGTTTTGAAAAATATTTACAACTTTCATTCGAGCTTTATGTACACACCCGTGTCGTTATTGAGCGACATTTCTAGGTACGTCCATATTATCGATACTGAAAGACATGTCAAGAAGAATATTTTTTGGATTTTAAAAAAAATTCATTTTTATTTTGTTTTTATATGTTTATTTACGTTTTATTTTATTTTTGTATTTTTCAAGTTTTTCGAAAATAGTCCAAAATAGATTTTTGTACAACAGAAGAAGGTGATATCGAATGTACAGCATTTGAACCCTTTGAAGAAGGAGAAGTGGGTTCAGAATCCGTTGTTGTACCTGCAATGACAGAAGAAGAGTTTGTAGAAATACTAGTGTTAGGAGTAACAAATACATTGTCTACATTTAGAACACCCGCTTAGTGCTGGACCAGGTTTTAACACTCTTCTCTATGGGAATCCACTTAAGACCAACGTCCTTGAAGATCCTACCCGTTGGTTTCCACTGAAGACTAGATCTAGGAGTAGTTTTCTCTTGCACAACGGAAGACTTAGTTGGAGAGAAACTATATCCTTTTTTGATCCACATTTCAGATTTGTTGTTATTGCTTTTCTTTGCGACGGGTTTGTATCTCCTTGTTGTCTTATGGGATTCTATATTCGATCTCCGTTCAAAGGAACGAGATTTGACCTCATAGAGGTATTTCAAAATGCAATGGTCATGATTTCCATTTTGAGTGCCCTTTTTGTAAGTGGGACATATAGAGAATTTGGGATTCACGAAAGTACTTGTATTCCTTGGTCTTCTAAATCGTTCAGGCGTAGTGTTCGAAACACGACTATTCATGGATGTTTCCAATTCCTAGATTGCTGGTAAGGGATCCTAGGTTTTGGTTGACTACCATTAGGAGTGTGTGGAACTCTAGCAAGATTTGATGAACTAGGTATTGAGTACACGGGTTTGTCTTTCTGAATCTTCCCTTTTTTCTTAACATCCTTTAGGTTGTGGGAAATAGGTCATTTGAACCTACAGATTCCTTTGTGGACGCGAATGTCACACGTTTTGGAGGAGTCCTATAAGGGCTAGGTGCATTCACATGGTTGGTTTTAGCAAAAGTGTGCTTTCTAAATGGAGGAACATAGGGTGATATGGATGGTTTTGGAAAACTTGGTTTCACATCAGTCTTACGGGGTAACCTAGATTTCACATGAGAAGAATTGGAGAAAGGAGTCGGTTTACCTAAGATAGATGGCTTTGGATCCTTGTAGGAATTGGGTTGTGGAACAACAGGTTTCACAACTTTAGGTTCCACAGTTTTCCCACCCATTTTAGCAACGAGTTTTTTCAACTCTTCTATCGCTATGTCCATTTCTTGCAACTGAGCTTTCAAGTCTGTAATTTCAATACTCATTTCGTTCATTTCTCGACACGATGCTGAAAGTTTTCCTTGTAAGTTATTATCATTTGGTCCTTTTCCGACTTTGGCTTGCAAAGCAAGTTCAAGAGCATGACAATGTTTTTGAAGAAAATCACATCGGTGTTGAATTAACGCAAAAGCCTTTTAATTAACATTATGTTTGTGTTTCGAAATCTCATTTCAAGACGTTCACACTCTTTGACTTGATCAAGATATTTGCATGCCACATTAGAATATTCGTCTATATCTGCACAAGATGTAAGAGCAACACACAAAATATCTTTGGAGAGACATTCGTGTAAGAGTAGATCATATGCTGTAGAAAATTCGTCTCTTTCAGGTTGATGGTCGTTCACTTCTTGTTCAAGAGATTCCGCATATTTCAAATCATCAGACATTTCTTGCTTAACTAATGTTTCAAATTCCAAAATATGTTTTTGCGTTCTTTCTGCAAGCGGAATCAAAATACTTTTCACAAGCACAATTATGTCGTGAGGAATTTCTTTGTTTCCTTTCAAGCGTTCACGTTCTTTCCAGTCGTCATCTACAACCTTTTTGAAATTTTCAACGTTTTGTTTAAGAAAACTAAGTGATTACTTACTCTTGCTTACATAAGATTTATATGGCAAGTACTCAATAAATTTAGAAACATTAGTTTTCTTAGTGGCAAAAACTTGTCTCCATTTAATTCTTATTTGTTCACATTCAAAAAATATTTGCTCACGAGACTTCTGTGTTTGGCGATTGAAAAGACCATAAAGACTGTTTTCATAAGCATAATTATATGGTTTAACAAACTCTTTATTCACTTTTGGTCTACTCTCTTCTTCCAAATCGTTTGTCTCTTCACTATCGGGCCTAACAACAAGGCAATCAAGATCGGTCCATTGGGACTCATCAAGATATAAGTGCTGATTCTCAGATTGAGCTTGCTCAAGGTACTTAGGATTTGCAAAAACTAGGTCTATCCTTAAAAAACGAATGAGGTGCCAACATTCTCATGGTTTGAATTGATTGATTAGTTTTGTAAACAATTTTCTTGTAAAAATCAATTTGAGTTTCAAGTTCCACCATTTTGTCGATATCTTTCGCTTGTCTAGTTTTGAATCCTTTTCCAACTTTTCAACCATGACTTTCTTTTCATTAACAATTTTAGTTTTATCCTCTTGAAGAAAACCATTTACTTGAGTTAGCTCATTGACTTTCGTGGTAGCAAGATACGTTTTGTGACGTTTAGTACTCAAAGAGGTGTTATGATTACGTTTCTCTTGTTCTAGAAGCTTATGAGTTTTGTTATGTTTTTGTTGATAATCGTCCTTTTTACGTTAATTAAACACCCTTTGTACCCCTCAATCTCATTGGTCTTTTGAAGAAGTTGAGCTCTATAGCTATCAATGGTCTCACTAGATTTAATTAGAGCAACTTTGCATTCTTCAAAATTTTGAATGAGCGTAACGTTTGCCTTCTTTAATTGCTTTTGACTCTTTTTAGTTTCTGTGACATATTTTTGTAAAGTGGCAATTAAATTAGCAAGCGCAATACGCTCCTCATCATCATACTCATTTGCATGTTGATCATCGACAGACTCATTATTGCACGTGTCTGAGGGATCAGGTATGGTATTGTTATCAACCTTTTCCGTCATACATGTGTCAATAAGGGTTTGAGTTTGATCACAATGCTCATGCGTATTAGTATTGGAAAACACATTATATTCATCATTGTGTACCTCTTCCAATGGGTTAGAGTCGAAGACAGGGCCATTATCATAGGAAGGTGTCTTGCTGATGACATTCTCAGAACTGATGTCTTGTGTGTCAGTGATGCTGCTTTCTTTCCCATGTATGGTATGATCATCCTGCGTACAATGCTTTGTGTTATGTGATGTACAGCTTTCATTCCCATGACCCAATACTGTACCACAATTTTCCTTGAACCTTTTATCGATCTCTTGTTCATGAACTATTATTCTGTGGACATAGGTTTCAACGGATTTGATGTTACTTGGGATCAGGACTTTGAACATTTGAGCAGTTGTATGATGTCTCATGAAGCATCGCTGTGTACTCGAAGACATGAGAAATTCTGAATCAAAAGTCTTGTCAAATGTGACCTTGAGTTCAGTAAAGGTGATCTTGCATTCTCTCCCAAAAAGTCTTTCTTTGGTGAGTTGTGCCGCAAGTTTCTCCATGGCTTGTTTGAAAGCTCTTATGAACGTGCCAGTAGATTCACCTAAGTCTAATAGAACTTTTGAAAGGCTCTGAAACAATGATTGAAGTATTCTCAAACTTTCCATGCATTTATCTCTCAAGAAGCGTGTCCGTTGTTGTAATTGTTCCATCTCGAGAGTTGTCACAACGGAACACTCATTGATCTTTTCCCTGATGATGGTGTCTCAGTTGATGAAGTGACTTTGGATCTTAAGTAGATATGGTGTGATTGTGTTGTTGAAATTCCGAAAATTCCTGATTTTTTCTTAGTCCGACAGTAAATTCCTCAGTCCGAAAGAAACGGTAAACCAAAAAATTCTGAATTACCAAATTTTGAATTCAAGTTAAAAATAGCCAATAACTAGTAGGGAAAATTTTTGAAAATTTTTTCGCATCGCCAAAATTTGAAATCGAAGCTTAAATGGCCTAAAAATGGTCTAGGAAAAAATAAATTTTACTTGGGTAAACTATGTTCTGGGACTAGTCTAGATAGTGGCTAAGTCTAAAAAATACTCGAACAAAATATCCATCGAAATGTCATCGGAATAGTCATCAGAATAAGTCATCGGAATAGTCATCAGAGTAAGTCATCGGAATAGTCATCGGAATGTGAGTGATCGCAATATGAGTGATCAGAATAGTAGTGATCACTATACTTAGTGACCGCAATGCTTAGTGATCGCAATGTTTGTGATCGCAATACTAGTGATTGCAATGTTTGCGATCGCAATACTAGTGATCGCAATACATAGTGATCGCAATGTTTGTGATCGCAAAACTACTGATCGCAATACTAGTGATCGTAATACTGGTGATCGCAATCCGTGATCACAATGTAGAAACCCTAAGGCTTTTGTGATCGGAATACTGAAACCCTTATCGCAATATGAGTGCACTTCCGAGGCTTAAGGTAAAAACTTGATATTTTTACAAGAAATCCGTGATAATAAGCAAACCACAATAACAAAATCCTTACCACACGTAAGAAAGATGTAGAGATATATATAGCAAGATTTAGAACACGGAAAGCACAAGAAAAAACTTGAATCCGAGATGATTTTAAGTTTAAATCACACGAACTAAGTAGTATATCAACAACGAATCACAAAAGCTACCCCATGGCGATTGATACCAATTGTAGTCCCAAATTTGTGATGATTAAACAAGAAAGAAAGAAAGAAAATAGATGAAGTAGATGAATTCTAGAGAGAGAAAGTAGAGAGAGAAAAGAGAGAGAAGTGTGTGAAACTATGAGAAGATTAGATTAAGAAAATGAACAACCAACTACCCTTCCTAACATGCTAGGAAGGGTATTTATAGCCTTGCCTACATGTGGCATAATGGGCGATATGTTTGATTGGGACGGGCTTGAATAAAATGCTTATTACCTTGAAAGAGGCCTTTTAAGCTAGCCATCAAGCCCGTAATGTCACGACTATTTTAACTAACTATTACGACGTTCTACTAAATGTTACAATATAAACCTATGACCGAACATTCTTGTTTGACTCAATATTTTGAGGCTAACATAAAGCTTGAAGCTTTATATACTAATAAGCTTAATAATCACAAAAAGGTATAAACTTTATACTAATAATAAGCTTATCTAAATGAAAACTAATTTTTACAAATTTTAAATCTATTTTTAAAACAATAATAATTTTTTAAACTAATTAAAATGATTTTTATAAAAGAGATATTATTTAAAAAAATTTAAACTATATTAATCTAATTAATTAAACTAAAATGATTAAGCTAGGTATTTAAAAAGGAAAGAACTTTAGTACCCGTGGTCCGAAGAAAACGCTCTAAACACAATCAACATAATCAACAAAATATGGCCCGTAAAGTACACGACCAACCAAATCAACAAAATACGACCCGTAAAGTACACAGCCAACCAAATCAAACTTAATCAAAAGCGTAACCCGGCACGTAAAGCACACGGACTCTCAAATCAAACTCGAACCAAATCTATACAAACGATAAGCTCTTTACCAAACGTGATGAATCGATTCGCCAAGATCAAAATAACACAAGAGGTTAGATTATTTTCAATATTTTATAAAAATATTTAATTTTTTGAACTAAAAATAAATAGATCTACACTATTTTATCAAATACCTAATAGATCTAAACTAATTTTTTTTGGTTTTGTAAAAATACTTTAATTTTTGAACTTAAAACTAATAGATCTACACTAATTTATATAAAAAACTAATAGATCTAAACTACTTTTTAGGTTTTATGAAAATACTTTAATTTTTAAACTTAAAACTAATAGATCTAAACTATTTTTATAAAAAACTAATAGATCTAAACTAAAAGTAATTAACTAAAAAGCTAGCTTATTAATAAGTTGTAAGCCTAAGCTTAAAACTTATGTGATTCAAAAAGCTTAAAATCTAAATGAACAAATCACCCACAATAAGCTAGATCTAGAAAAATAAGCCCACAATAAGCTTGAAATAAGATAACTTATTTAAAACTTATATATAAATCTTAACTTATTTGGAAAAAGTTATAAAAAACTAATGCCTAAATAATAAGCTAGATTATAAGGATAGATTAAGAAAGGTAGAATGAGAATAAGCTAAAACATAAACTTTTATTAATATGAAAGTGCTTAATGATAAGCTATTACAAAGTTGAAAGGAAATACATTTAAAAACAAGAAATAAAACTGACATTATTTAGCTACCTAAAATCTACATACAAAATGAAGAAAAATGAGTTGCTATTTATAGTTGAAGTCAAGGTGCTTTGGGTAGATTAGTCTTTTTAGGCATTTAATCACCTTCTCTTCTTTAACTTGAGTGCATCTTGGTCATTTAGTAGGTGATGATGTGTTTCCACAAATAGGAAGAAAGATGCTTTATATGTTGATCCCAAACATAGATCGATTAGCTTTGTGTTAACGAGATTGAATCAAGTTTGACACTTAGAGAAACTTTGTTGTTGTATGAACAATTTAAGTGTTATGCGGAATTAACACTTAAACTAAAGAACAAGTAAAAACAATAAACCAAACATTCACTTTTTGATTTATTATCAAACTTGAGTACAATGAAAGTCGAATATTGAATAATGTGTATATAACTATAAACCCCACGACCTCCTTTAATAACATAAGGAGTCGTGTACAATAGATAACCTATCAACTATTCTAGGAAAAGATAAATATAGAAAATACAATATTGAGTATATCTTTTCTTCAAATAACAAACATGTTGACTAAGTTTTCCTATCAGTGATTGGACTTCTTCTTATCCGCGTTTGGATATCTCTTGTCAATGCTTGATCTGTCAGCGCTTGATTTCTTCCTATCAGCGTCCAATTAACTCTTGTCAGCGTCAAAGTGTCTTGACTCATCTTATTCCCAACAATCCTCCCCTAAACTTGATATATACTCTAGTAATCAAGTTTCTGAATAAAAACTAAGTACAAGGAGGATTCTTACAAATACAAATCACTTTTTAATTAGATAATAAATAAACCTAATTAATTCTTTGCCAATATCACTAGTGTAATCCATCTCCAGCTGTGTAGACACCATCTCCTTCAAAACTTCATTGGACATAGTATATTCAGCATCCATAAGAAGATATTCTGAAAACTTTGTAGTGCTCAAATGGTAAACACCAGCTACTGAATGTAGACGCCATTGAAGTCCACTGATATCATCCAAATCCAACCATATTGGATCTGCTTCATCTGGTTCAATCATCCTTTTGAAGGATGTCCAGATCTTTATTCCACTGACTGAAGTAGGTGCTTCAGCCTCATACTTGGCCTTCATCAATATCCAAAGATCTATCAAGTCTTCTCTATCCAGGCTTGCAAACAATGAGATGAAAGAAGTAAAAGTATGTTCCTTCTTTCCATATCTGGTGATCATCCAGAACCCACTTACATCTTCTTAATAGTTAACTATTGGGTTTCTGTAATCTAAAGGTAATACCTCTGCAACATGTGAAGCTTCCAATGGTGAGAGCTTAATGCTCTTTCTGATAACTGCTTCACTAGGATTCACTCTATTCAAAGGTGGGAACTCAATAGGAAGTCCCTCTTTACTGGTCTTGGTGCAATTGAAGCCTTTTGGATCTGCAAATTTTCTTCAATCTCTTCTCTCCTTTCATCTGAAAGAAGCCTCATTGTATTTTCTTCAGAAACTCTTAACCAAATTAGATAAGTACGATGTTCAATTCTGCAAAGGAGAGTCTTCTAAACCTATCAAAGGTCCATCCACCTTGATGACACCTGAGCAACATATAGTACAACTCTCTCCTATCTCTCTTGAGTTTAGAAAATACCTTGCTAGCCTTGTGCTTTAAAATTACTTTGTAGTCTTCCTAAACTCTCAACAAGATTTCCAATCCCCATATTTATCCAGTGATGGACATCTCTGGATGCTCTATTGTAGTGTTCTCCCATGCAAAGTACATATCCCTAACTTCAGGCATATCAAAATCAACTTTGCCCTTTAAATCTCTTAGCCTCTCCTTGGCTAACTCATCTTCACCATGATAGGTGTGAAAACACCCATCCTTTTACCACTTAATTATAATGAAAACAAGACCATAACGTGTATTTTATGTCCTAAATATCGGAATTATGCGTGGTTTGTGTTTTTGTTATGTTTTAGGACCAAAAGATGAAAAAGGAAGAAAACACGTGCTTTCACGGGCTTTTATCGAAGAAAAAGACAAAAGACGAAGTCAAGAAATCAAGAGTGCAAAAAGAACGGAAGTCCAAGGCTTGTTCTAAAGATTTATCGAAGAAAAAGTCTAAAGACGGAAGTTTAATAAAGCCGAAGAACTCAAGTCTAATTTATGAAGAAAATATAAGACGAGTTCAAGTCATTCATCAACAAATCCCGAGACAAAGTCTAAAAAAATAATAAAAGTCAAAGAGTTAGAAGACTAAGGACTAAAAGAGAAAGAAAGAAAGAGAGAGGAAGCTTCCACTCTACTCCTCTCCTATAAATAGACCATTAGATTCATTTTTCTTCTTGTTAGCTAATTTGACAACTTAGCTCTCCACCCTTTCATTACTTGCACCTTTAATTTCATGTCATTTACTTAATTGTCAATTAATTACTTGACTTGCACCTTAAATTTCTTGCCTTTAATTTCAAGTAAGTGTTTTAATTTTGTTATTGAATCTTTTCTTTTTAATCAAGTTCTTATTTTTAAATCTCTCCTTCTACCTTTCTTGTTTTACTTAATCTTTATGTTTATGAGCTTATTGTTATGCTTATTTGATTACTTGTGATGTTTTTATGTTATTGATTTTTATAGCTTATTTGTGTTTTTCTTAAAGTTTCTTAAGTTTTTATAACAGTTATTTTTATATAAAAGTTGTTTTCGTATATCTTTTTCATTTAGTGTTTTCAAAAGTCTTTAAATTTTAGCTTATTAGCTTTTCTTAAACGTGTTTTGATTAGGTTTTTAGGAGTGTGCTTATTTGATTAATAGCTTATTAGATTTAGCTTATTTTCGTCATTCCTTTTGCATTCCGACCAGCATTCCAATTGCTTGGTCGGAAAAGGGTTTTACATTCCTTTTGTATTCCTTTTGCATTCCTTTTACATTCCTTTTACATTCCTTTTGCATTCCTTTTGCCTTCCTTTTGTATTCTTTTTGCATTCCTTTTACACTCCTTTTGCATTCCTTTTGCATTCCTTTTACGTTCCTTTTACATTCCTTTTGCATTCCTTTTACATTCCTTTTGCATTCCTTTTTCATTCCTTTTACATTCCTTTTACATTCCTTTTACATTCCTTTTGCATTCCACCAGCATTCCAATTAGCTTTGTTTTTAATATTTTGTTTTTCTATTAATTTTTAGTTTAATTTTTAAAGTTTATTTCCCGCCATTTTACCTTAGTGTTATATTAAATTTCAAGCTTACATTTTTATTTTATTGTCAAATTTAATTCTCGCCACGCTTTAGTTTTACGTCATTTAATTTCTTGTCAATCGCTTTTAAAGTTTTTAATATGGCACCATTTACTTTTTAATTAGTTTTAGCTTTAATTACTGTCATTTACTTTAACGTTTTGCACTTTAATTATACTACAGCGACAACTCTATATGTTTTCCACCAAGAACGACTGAGTCGCACTATTAACCAATAGTCAATTCGAAAAGACTGGAACAACGAACTTTCATACTTAGTGAAAATATTGTGTATTAAATGGCACCGCTGCCGGCTCTTTTCGTAAAGATTAACGGTTTTCTGTGAGAGACGCGTTGCTTTTTGGGATCCGTTCATTCGTGAGCGTTATTTTTCGTGTAAAAAAAAATTTCAAAAATCCATAAAAATAAAATTTTTTCAAAAATACAAAAACATCTAAGAATCATAAAAAGCATTTCTTTTTCAAAGTTTTGCACCAAAAATATTTTCTTTTTTTTTATAAGTATACATATATTCTCTTTGTATTTGGTATCTTTTTTTTCTTTTGTTTTTGCAGGTGCATGCGTACTATATCTTCAACTTATTCAGAGCCCGAGACTCATGAGGATTTAGATATGGCTGGTGTACCCCCCAACATCAATAACAACAATGTTCCACCACCCGATCTTCGGACAATGGAGGAGCTTTGTCAACCAACCATGAATGGACGAGGAGGACCGATTGCGCCGATGCAAATCACGGCTCCGGAGTTTTCGTTGAAGTATCACATGATCCAACAAGTGCAAACTAATCCATTTCGCGGATTGCCGGATGATGATGCCAACAAGCACCTCGACAAATTCATTACTATTACTCAAAGCATGAAGTTGCCCGGTGTTACTATGGATGTCCTTCGCCTACAGCTCTTTCCACATACTTTATCCCACCACACAGAAAAATGTTTTGATCGTCTCCCGAAGAATTCCAGTCATACTTGGGACGACATGAATCAACGATTTTTGTCGCGCTACTTTCCACCATCCATGGTCACGATCCTTCGGAATCAAATCAGCGGTTTCATGCAAGAACCGGATGAATCACTCTTTGATGCTTGGGAAAGATATAATGTTTTGATCGATCGATGTCCAAACCACAACATTCTCCCCGTTACCTTAATTGACACTTTCTACAATGGTTTAAATTTTCGTGATCGTGATACTATTAATGCAGCCGCCGGTGCCACATTTATGAAAAGAAGACCCAAGGAGTGTAGAGAGCTTATTGAGAACATGACTACTCATCACAAATGTTGGGATTCCTCCGCATCTTCAAGGAATAACCCGAGAGTCAATGTTTCTTCTACTTCAGCAAACCCCGATATGACCGAATTCACCCGCATGATGGCCGAAATGAACAAAAATATCTTGCTCATCGCTACAAACCAACAACAACAAGTTAAAGCTGTAGCAATTTCTTATGAGACCTGCGGCGGTCCTCATTCATACACCGATTGTCCTTCTACTAAAGGCAATCCGGAAAACGTGTATGCGGCTTATGGTAACTATTCACCGGAAAATTACCAAGCCCGACCTTAAGGTGATCGAAATTTGCTAAGTTACCGGTCGAACAACTATCTTTCACCCGGTTTTTCTCCTCAAAACACAACCTCAACAATTACAATAGAAGCACTCAAAACCCACCTCGAGCTTCTACTCCATATCACCCACCCGCCCCCAACCTCCACCCATCAATCATGATGTTGAAACTTTCATGAAAACCCAACGAGAGCTAGTTAACAATCTTCAAAGCCAAATCATCACCTTGAAAAGTGACATCACTAAACAAGGAAATGATATTAGAACCGAGCTTCGTCAAGATATGCAAACTTCTATCAACACTCAGACGAATGATTTGAGGAACATGATGGCTAGTTTCTTTCAAGGTAATCAACCATCTACTTCGGGCTCACTTCCTTTAAATACTGTTACCAACCCGAGAGCGAATGTAAGTGCTATTACTACCCGTAGTGGAGCAACTTTAGTAGGACCATCTATCCCTTCCCCAGTTACTACATCTACACCTCCTCCACCACCATTTATCCCTCCTACTTCCATGCCTAGTATTAGTTCACCATTACCGTCTCCGCCTCGTCATGAAGAAGTACCCAAGAAGAACCCTTCACCAACCCCACCTTCCACCTTTAAACCTTCAATGTCTCAACCTTTACCTGCTACACCTACACCTTCCACCTATAAACCTAATATTCCTTATCCATCTCGCTTAGACAAGGCCAAACTGCAAACTAAGGATGACATTTAAGTGTCAAACTATTTGAAGAAAGTTTCAGAAATGACCATCACTTTTAGCCTTGTTGAAGCTCTAGCACAAATGCCTAAATTTGTTTAGATGTTTAAGGAATTGCTTAGCAAGAAGGAGAAGATGGCCGAGTTTGTTAATACTCTATTATCATCACACTAGATCCAGAACTCTCATCATCATCACTACCATCTTTTTGTATTTATGTGGTAGCCCAATCCTGCTCTTGTAGTTGTGCAACCAAAGCTTGATCAAATTGTATCTGGGCTTCATTCTTCTTTGGTTTCTCAACTTCTACTAAGACTGCTTTACCCTTGTATTTTACTCCAATAGATGGTAAAGTAGTTGGTGGTACCTGTGTTGAAACATCCATAATAATAACTTGTGGTTGGGATATACCAATCATAACTGTAGGTTTTTCAACGCCTTCTTTACTCTTGTCAGCGCTCAAATTATGAACATCAGCGGCTGACTTAGTAACCTCTTCAAGCATCTCCACAAATGATAACTTCTTTGGAGTGATCAAGGAGACATTAATAACTGGCTTCTCCTTCAAGCTTGCCAAAGCTTCAGCAACTTCCACCTGTTTTATACCAAAAGAACCACCTTCTTCATCCTGTGATCCCTTATCACTCAAGTTGAAAGGTTCTGTTGGTGCATCTTGCTCCCCTTTGTAAGAATCCTCCCCTGTTGAAAGGACTCTTGCTTGCCTCCTCCTATCTTGGGCAGTCTCCAAAACAACTAGTCTCTCCCTCAATTGCTTGAGTTCAAGACCCTGACCTGTGGCAATCTGTACAAGGTCTGCATTTTGCTTTTGCAAGCTAATGCAGACCACCGTCAATTCCAAAATGGTGTAAGGTTCCAATCTGCCCTCCCTAGAATGGGAATTTGACCTCCCAAAGTAGATTCATGGGGCATGGATGGGGTCTTAATGATGTTAAGACTGTCTTGACCTGCATCTAAGCTAGAACCAATAGTCCCAGCTCCACCCATGTCACCAACCACACTTATGGTGGTGGTTCCCTCTGCTACATGGCTAGGACCACCAGAGGAGAACACTCCAACAGTCCTTTGGTGTTTTTCCAACCTATTGTCTGGGGGTGTAGAAGTAGAAGTGGTATGTAGGTCTGTTTGGAGGTTCAGGGGTGTTTGTGTTTGTGGGAAAAAGATGTCAGCGTTTGGATTTGTAGTGTCAACGCCAATGAGTGTCAGCATCGAATGATTCTGGGTCAATTTCCATTTGCTGGGGTGATGGAGGTTGTTCAGGCAATGGGTCTGGTTGAGGTTGTGGGTGAGGTTGAGGGTTTCCAGCTGCCTCAATGACAGTAAGCATGGCTTGCGTAAGTGGTAGGTCTCTGTATGGTTCAATGTTCATCTTCCCAAAAATAGCTTTCTTTTGAACAAAGATTGTATAAAAATTGTCATGATCTCTATTGCAATATCTTTGCAAGTCAAAAACCATTTGTAGGAAACCTAGGGTAAGCAAGAGTCATCTTGTTACCCTTATTATGACACATGCCATCAAAAATCATTTTTGAAAAGTTATAATTTTGCCCAATTTCAAGACACACAATGGCACTCCCAATGGATCGGTTGATTTCATTGTGTGAGGAGCATGTGGGACTCAAACATTGAAGGATGACATGTATAAGGTACTTTCAAGCCGGGGAGGGGGGGGGGGGAATTGTTGTTTTGTGTTGGAAATAAGTTTTTTGTATTAAGAAAGTCTCGGTCATTCTAACAATATAGTTATAGGCTCGTAGTATAAGTTTAGTCATATTTACATTAGCCCGACCCATGAGCATGTTCATGGGCCGGTAGCCCAAGTCCACTAAGGGACTTGGTATATAAACCCCTTTCCACCATGGAAAGGGGTGTTGGTTGTTTATTCCATTTTTACTTAATACAAGCTTTCTTTCTTTGTGTCTCTAGTTTCTCTCTCTAGAAAAACAACAACCCTCTTGATTAGTTATAAGATTATCATTATTCTACAATTGGTATCAGAGAGCATGGCATGATTTAAGGTATGTTTATTCGTGTTGTTTACTGTTTGATTGGGTTAGTGGGTGTTTTAGGATAATCCATCTCAAATCTTGAATTTTTTTTTTTGTGATTTTATGGTTTAAAGTTGTAAACAAAACATTCGGTTTGATTATTTTGGTTGAAATCACAAAAAATTTCGTGTTTTTTGGGTAATGTTTGGGTATTATTTGGTTACTGTATATTAAGAATCGTACCAGAAATTTCGAAAAAGGGTTTATAATTCCGAAATTATTTTTTCGGAAAAGGGTTTATAATTTCAAAATTACTTTTTCGGAAAAGGGTTAAGTATTTCGAAGAAAAGTATCCTAAAGTTGTTTATCCGATCAAAAATCATACTTTTCCGAAGATATTGAAGTTATTCCTCCATCCTTTATCCAAATATTCCTAATATTCCGAAGCTCTGTTGTTTATCTAAAAAACCCATTATTCCGAAATTCTTAGTATTCCGAAATTCTTAGTATTCCGAAATTCTTAGTATTCCGAAAATCCATCCTTTATCCGAAGATTCTGAATATTCCGAAGATCTATTGTTTATCTGAAAAACCCATTATTCCGAAAATCTTAGTATTCCGAAAATCCTAGTATTCCGAAAAACCAGCCTTTATCCGAATATACCAGTATTCCGAAAACCATAGTTTATCCGAATATCCAGATTTTTCCGAAGATCCAAGTTATTCTGAAGATAAGGTTATTCCGAAGATAGGGTTATTCCGAAGATAGGGTTATTCCGAAGATAGGGTTATTCTGAAGATAGGGGATTATTCCGAAGATTAGTGACTGGTTTTACTTAGAATATCTTTCTAGGATTCTTAGTGGATTTTAATATTGATACATCAACACACGATATACATCGACAACAACATTTTTACATCCTTACTTCATTAGACGATCAAAAGATAATATTTTTCAATCAAGTGTACAAAAAATGAATCCTCATTCATTTATGCCTACAATGACATCGCATACCGATATTTCAATCATTTCGGGTACCGATACTCGCCCACGGTTGCTCATCAAAGACTTATTTGAAGCATGGCAAGGTCGCATGAAAACTTACATCATGGGTAAACCCAATGGTAGACTTATGCTTCAATCCATTGAAAAAGGTCCACTCGATTGGGGAGAAGTTACTGTCAACAATGTTACGCAGCCAAGGTTGTATCATGAGTTACCGGATGCTAACAAACTCATTGCCGATGCAGATGAAAGGGCCGTTCAGACGATACTTCAAGCTCTTCCACCCGATATCTATCGAATGGTAAGTGAACAAACAGTGGCAAAGGATCTTTGGGATCGCTTAATTGTTTTGTTACAAGGTACTTCACTAACTAAGCAGGAACGAGAGTGTCAATTGTATGACTTGTTTGATATATTTACATACATTCCGGGGGAAACAGTTCATGACTACTATTGGTGTTTTACCACTTTGATGAATGATATGAACGTGTATGATATAAGGATTGCTCAGTTTCAACTAAACACCAAGTTCTTGAACACGTTACCCCAAGAGTGGATTCAATATGTCACCGATGTTAAAATGATTCGAGATTTACACAAGTCAAATTTAGATCAACTCTATCCTTTCTTGCAGCAACACGAGAAGCACGTGTTCCAAAACGCATCTCTCAGGGATCTTATCAAGAACCATTGGCATTAATGGCAAATCATCCAACCTTGTCATATCACAAATCTCCGTTTGCTTTGGGACACCAATCTTCCTATCAACCATTGTATCAAACTCCAAGCTTTCCATAGTATTCGATCTTGCCACAACCACCTACATCTTATCAGCAACAATACAAGCAACCAGCAACATCATCACAAGGAGTCTCACATCATTTACCTTATGCTTCACAACCATATTCACCTTATCAACCTTCAACAAACCCTGCCATCACCTATCAACAACATGAGGCTCCTCAACCCCATTACTCACAAAATGTTAGTGCTCCTTCAAGTAGCTCAACCAACACCAGTATTCTATTGTGATGATGAGATCCCAGTCCTTGAGTTTAGACAAGGGGATAATCCTACTGATATACTTGCTCAAATGTCTGCTTACATCACTCAAGCGTTGAACAAACAAGGTTACAGAGGACCATCTCCAACAAACAATCAGTTAAGGAACTCTTCTAATTCTCGACAACAAGCTACAATTCAAGATGGCAGAGTTACGGTGCAACCACTTCAGGGGAGACCAAGTTCATCTAATATTGGTACACGTCCATCTAACATTGCTCCTACAAGGGGTAATAACACTGGCAAAATGAAGATGATCATATGCTATAACTGCAAAGGGGAAGGGAACATAGCTCGAGAGTGAAAGCAGCGAAAGAGGAAAAGGGATAGCACATGGTTTCAGGAGAAGATCTACTTGGTGAATGCTCAAGCCCAAGGACGCGAGCTCGATGAAGAAGAGTTAGCATGTCTCGTAGACCCAGGAGTTGCGGACACTGACGGATTCACAGCAGCCATCACGAACAATGCCGCATACCAATGTGATGATCTTGATGCATACGACTTTAACTGTAATGATCTCAATACCACCAAGGAAGCTCTCATGGTAAATCTTTCACTTTATGGAGCTGACACAATTTCTGAGGTACCAAATACTGCCAATGATACTATTATTGTACCTTAACAAGTTGAGCAAATGTCAGAATATCCGGAACAGCCTCCGGTGGTTAGTAACTCAAACGAGGAGACAAACAATGATAGCAATATCAATGCAAGTCCCCAGACTTTGAGTGAACCACAACCGGGAGCTATTACGACTACAAATTCGTTTGCTCAATAAGATTTGGTTATGGTGTCGGCATCTATGCTTGGCCAAATGAATAATGCGGTCCTTGAAACCCTCAGTGTTAATCAGACATTATCTGCCGAGCTTGCTTTGTATAAGGAAAAGGTTAAAACCTTGGAATTAACTCCAGTGACCACTACCTTAACCAATCCTGAATTTGATAGGTTTAGGAAAGTCCAAATGGATAATTTGCTAGAAATTGAGAGTTTAAGAGCAAATCTTTAGAAAGAACTTAAAGAAAAAGAGTCAGTCGTTAATAATTTTCAAAAACTACAAACGGATTTCGAAATTCTCGAGTCTAAAAGGGTTGAAACGGAAATTAAGGCGTCTAAGAAAGTTAAAAAGACTGAAGTTTTGCTTTTAAAACAATACTCTGCTTCACATTTAGTACACTTGTTTCATTCTTCCTTTAAAGAGTTCACTCTATCGCGTCTAATATACCTAACACCTAACCCGGGGTATGCAAAGCAAGCATTTAACCACAACCCACGACTTTATGATGCAACAAAATTAGGATTGGTCTTAGATCCGATTGTGTTTTCAAATTAATCTGAGAATATGTCACTACATGAAGAGAATCGGTCAAAAGTAATTTATACATATCCTGAGTATGATTATGCACAGCTTAATGCCGAGTATGCAAAAACAGATCTTAGAATTCGCTTTAATATGCAAAAGGTATTTATCCATACATCTGCTTACATGCCTACTAGAGAAAGCCTTAGTATACTTCCTACACTTGTTAATTCGGACGAACCTAAGGAAATTCCTATGAATCTTCCACCGGTAAGTACGCTATTGCTAAGCTTGGAAGAGATTCAGCGATACCTAACCGGATTTGACAAGGTCATCAAGGAATGTATGACTTCAACGGCTCAAACCCCTGGAGAATGGGCTTTCGAACACATGAAACCGGTGTTTGAGAAAGAGATCGTTCCGTTTGTAGACAATATTAAAGAGGGATTCTTAGATCGCAGGGATAATCTTAATTTCGAAATGGGTGAAGTTAGAGAAGTTTTCTATGAAATGGATGATGCTTATGAACAACATTTAATTGAGAAAGAAAAGATTTTGTCTGAATATGACCGATTCTTGGAACATATAGTGTCTCTTGAAGTGATGCAAGTTGTTACTATTAAATTTGCTTTTGAAATGACATCTGCTATGAATAAATGTGATGATGTGCATGATATTTTTGTGAATATTGTAGAACCTGTGAATAATGTAGATAATCATTCTTGTCACGAATCTAACGCTGAATTTTTAAAGCTTCAAGATTCTTATAACTCACTTTCAAAACGTTTTGATGAGCTTCAACAACATTGTATATCTCTTGAAATTGAAAATCAATCTAAAAATGAAACTCTTTCAAAAACAAATGATTGTGAAAACTCCGTTGAGACGAGTGACAAGATGATTCAGGTGGTTCAGGCATTAGAGTAAGAAATTATGAGACTTAAGAGAAAATCATTGACTGATAAATTGGTACTAGAGGCTGTCGAGATTAAAAATCATGCCCTAGAAGATAGAATTACTTCTATGCTAGGGGAGTTTGATAAAGTAAAGCAGAGTTTTTCACAAATTTATGGTTCGTTAGAAGAACGATTCGCTATTAATGCGGCAGAGCAAAAGTTACTTGTTGAACAACTGAACCATAAGTGTGAGGAAATCTCTGACTTAAATATTCAACTCATAGACAAAAACATGGTTTTAGCTGAATTAAAGGAAACACTTCAACTCAAAGGAAAAGAAGTTGTTGATAATCCAGCTACAATCTCTGCCCCGACCTATAGTGCTCCAAAAACCAACAAGGTGGTGATCACTAAGAACCCGTACCATAAGCACAATCCACTATCATATAAGTCATATATGGAGCATGCAGTCGAGCACGCGGATCTTGCTAGGAATGTGGTAGATGATCTCTATGAACTTGATCCTATGAATAGTTACTATTACTCTGCTCATGCTTACATTGAGAAGGTACAACAATGCTTAGATCATTTGAAATACATAGGACAACCGGGTTCTGCACCACTTAAACAACAAACCACCACCATTGCCACGACTCCATTCAATAAGAATCCAGGATCTAAGCCTATAGTAAATACACCCATCAAGGCAAAATAAAAATCTGTCACTAATGTTCCTTTGGCTTCTACAGGAGTAATTGTATCTACTAAGGCTAAAGAATCTCAAGACAAGAAGAATAGGGTCAAGCCTTCCACTAGTAGGACTGCTAAGAAGAAAGTAAAAGTTCACCCTAGGAATGTTATTTCAAATTTGAATAAAAAGAATCACGTAACTAAGACTAAAGGCCCTGCGTTTGTGCAACAGCCTAAGCAAAATGTGAATTCTAATTTGCGATGTTGGAATTGTAATGAATGCATGTTTTCTCAGTGTCATGATTTATGCCTTGTTGATCACGTGAATGAAATGTATGCAATTAGGAACAATCTTGAATGGACTCCAACGGGGAAGAAATTCACCCAAGTTGGTTGACAATGGAAACCCACTGGTAGGACCTTCACTACTAATGGAACTACGTGCCCTTTAACTAGGATCACATCCATGGAAGTTAGGTCTCAACGTCCTTTATATAGGAACACTAGCACTAAAAATGGAAAAAGCGCCCTTTCACTAGTTCTGCCCCCACTATTGTGCCTACCAGTGAAGACGTACCTCGGGATCTTAGACAACTGGAATCTAAGCCGGCATTTATGAAGCAAATTTGGAAGCCTAAGAATTCTTCGGTTAGCAAATCTAAGATAAATATATTTGTACTTTCTAACACAGAGGAACTACTAGATTCCGATACATCGTCTTTGTCTAGTGATATTTTCAGGTGGTCCAAATCATCCTCTGGTACTTGGACTCTAGATGCTCAAAGCATATGACCAGAGATCGCTCGATGCTCATAAATTTCGTCAACAAGTTTCTAGGAACGGTTAAATTCGGCAACGACCATATTGAGAAAATCATGGGTTATGGTGAATACCCAATTGGGAATGTTACGATTTCAAGGGTATATTATGTGGAGGGACTTGGTCACAATTTATTTTCAGTGGGACAATTTTGCGATTCAAACCTTGAGGTTGCTTTTCGACAACCTACTTTCTTTATTCACGATCTTGCAAGAAATGATTTGTTAAAGGGTTCTCGAGGGGATAATCTCTACACACTGTCCGTTCAAAACATGATGGCCACCTCTCTTGTATGCCTTCTTTCCAAAGCATCTAAGACCAAGTCATGGTTGTGGCATCGTCGGTTATCTCATCTTAACTTTGATGCTATAAACCATTTGGCTAAAAATGAACTTGTTTGTGGTCTTCCAAAACTTAAGTTCGACAAGGATCATTTATGTTCCGCGTGTTCTTTGGGGAAAAGCACCAAGAAATCATAAAAAACAAAAGCTGAAGACACCAACCAAGAACCGCTGTATCTTTTGCACATGGATCTTTGCGGGCCAATGCGTACGGCTAGTGTGAGTGGTAGAAAATACATCCTCGTCATGGTGGATGATTTCTCAAGGTTTACATGGGTAAAGTTTTTAGTATCCAATGATCAAGCACCAAATTATATTATTACTTTTTTAAAGATGATCCAAGTACGTCTTAATGCTACTGTTCGCCGCATTCACACGGATAATGGAACTGAGTTCATTAATCAAACTCTACGAGATTATTATGAAGAGGTCGGTATTTCACATGAAAATTATGTTGCTCGCACTCCTAAAACAAAACGGTGTCGTGGAAAGACGTAACCGTACACTAATGGAAGCTGCTAGAACTATGTTGATTTATGCGAATGCTCCTTTATTCTTATGGGCTGAAGTAGTGGCAACCGCATGTTATACCCAAAACCGCTCTATCATTCGTAACTGCCATGGAAAAACTCCATATGAGCTACTTCATATGTTACAGTCGACCCTGACAAGAATGAAATTGTGAAGATGTATCATTCTCTTGGATACGATGATCCTGAGTTACGAGTGGTGTCTCAGTTTACTACAGCTAACTTGGGTCAACCTTGCAAAGCATTTTTCAGAATAATCATTCGGTGTCTTACTGCTAAATCAACTGGATATGACTCCTTGCGTCTTTCAATTGCTTGTATCTTTTGGGGCATCTACAAGGGTAAGAATGTGAATTATGCATAGTTACTATGGGAGGAATTTCAATATCAACTCTTCCACAATACCAAGAAGAAGACCGGGTACTTTCCTTTCCCACGTTTTATCAAGCTTATTATTCATTACTTCATGCAATTAGATGCCTCAACCGATAAGCGTGAAGAAAGTCCTCATCATAATCCCGATGACGATGCTATTCTTGCGGATTTAAAACACGATGGACACACCAGTGTTTACTCAGGTACTCCAACCGCTATTCCTAATCACATGTTGACTGATGAACTAAAAGCAAGTGATGCAAACAAGCACTTGTTGGATGAAATGGAAATTCAAAAGGAAAGAGTTGCATTGGGAGATTTCTCTTCACCAAAACCCAAAGGTAAAGGCAAACGCAAACAAAGTGAACCATCAGACGAAACAGCTTCACCTAAGCCCAAAAAGAAGAAAAGTGTTGCCAAGTCTAGTGGGAAGGAGCTAATGCTTGAGGATGAAGATGAAGATATAAATGAAGAAGAACTGCTTCGCAAAACTGAAAGACGAAATGTCAATAAAGCAATCATGCAAAGTAAGAAAGACACAGGGAGTAGTGGTTCAGGTATGAAGGCAAAAGAAACTTTACTACCTCATGATATTGCTGAATTTGGGAAGCCAGATGACTATATACCTCTTCGTGAGAAATCTGCCCAAGTTGATGACGATGTCGATATTCATGATGAACAACAACCTCATGATGGATTGAAGGACATGGACATTACCAGGTCTACTGATACGACAACATTTGTTGAGACTACCAAAGCCTTAAGTACTACAGTGTCTCTACCAGTTTCTACAGTGCATCTACCAGTTTCTACTGTGCCTCCACCAGTATCTACAGTGCCTCCACTAGTTTCTACAATGCCTCCACCAGTTTCTACAGTGCCTCCACCAGTTTCAACAGTACCTCCACCAGTTATTACAGTGACCCCACCGGCGTTAATTCAACTTCCTCTAACTCTGCCAAGTCGACCTCTCTTCGCTTCAGTCTCAAGCACTGCCATGACCATTGCTCCTACACAACAAACTCCAGCAGCACTGATATCATTGATTCCATCATTACCAGCAATATTCATGATTCAAATGGAACAACTCATGACAGCTCAACAAGAAGAGATTATTCGAATTAAAGAGGAGTTAGCTCGTAGACAACAAAGTGAAGAATCAACAAGAAAAGCTCAAGAAGACGCAATTGCTAAATTCTAAGAAGAGTTAGAATTATCTCGCAAACTACATGCAGAAGAACTAGCTCAAGTCAAAGAAAATGAAACCGCCAAAAATGAAGCAAAGTTGACTCGTTATCAAGACCTCAAAAGAAGGTACCGAGATGAGAAAGAGGTTCTTGCCAAAGCTAATGATTCAATTGTTGAATCACTTGATGAGTATATTAAGGAATCTATTGACAATCTGCGAGACGAGTTGAAACAAATTGCCACAAGCAAAGTCATGATCAAGTCTTCTGACGCTAAAAAGTTAGATTTTCTCATTGCTCAAAGGTTCACGGATTATGAGTTAAAGAAACTCTTACATGCTCGGATGATTCAAGTCGGGTCCCACAACAAAACCAAAGCTCAAAAGATCCTTTACAAAGCTCTTAAAACAGCTATAGATGAAGATACTAAGATATTCGAGAAACATGGTACTGTAGTTCCCTATAATATCTTAAACGAAGAAGAAGATGAATCCGACAATGATGACGATGATACTGATGATGACAATGATGATGATGACAAGGGTGATGACGACAAAGGTAGTGATGACGAAGGAGGGAGTGATGAAGACAAAGGTAGTGACGACGAAGGAGGGAGTGATGAAGTACGAGGTACTAATGACGAAGAAGGTACTAATGACGAAGAAGGAAGTGATAAACACAGTGATGGTGATGATAATGGTGATGGTGACGGAAAAAATGATGATGATCAAGAAAAAGA
The DNA here is from genome assembly GCA_025667525.1 of Glebionis coronaria. Classification (NCBI taxonomy): domain Eukaryota; kingdom Viridiplantae; phylum Streptophyta; class Magnoliopsida; order Asterales; family Asteraceae; genus Glebionis; species Glebionis coronaria. Next base: position 402,969,620 of record CM046881.1, read on the forward strand.
GGACGATGATATAGGGAAAAAGGATGGAGATAAGCAAGACAAGTCAAAAGGTGACAAATCTCACAAAGATGATGTTACATTGGTTTAAAAATGCGTTTTGCGATCCGTTGCGCTAAAGGTCCCAAAAGCCATTGCGTGATGCGTGATGCGATGCGAGCGCAATTTAGACGCGATGCGTTTGGTATAAAAAACATACAAAAATTATTTAAGTACAAAGTAAATGCAATAAAATTACAAAATAAGTTACTAGCATATTAAAATTAGGCCTATAATCCTTTGTAAAACAAATAAATCGATGATAAAGCTCGACAAAAAACACTTAGCAAGTTGCATGATACTATATTTTTGTTATTATGTTTGTTTTAGATGTTTTTTTAACAAGTATTATCTTTTAAAATCCATTAAAATATGCAGGTCTCTTTTATATGGATAAGATTTGACAAAAATTACCTAAGTACTAGATTGCGACAACTGCTACCGTTGCTAGCATTACATAAATGCGATAAATTGCGGTGTAATGTGAACACATTCTGGGATGGCATTGCATTAGGCACCTTGATGCGAAATTTTGAATGCAACGCCTTAATGCGTGTAATTTGCGCAATGATGCGCGCATTTTTAAACCAAGGATGTTACCGAGGGTAAATCAACTTCAAAACCTCCACCTCGCCAAGGCAAACGTACCAAGAAGTTTCATGATGTAGATACTAATACAGCCTCATCACATACCCCAGCCACATTCGCTCCGGTAACCACACATGTTCCTGTCACATCTGCCCTAGTTGCTTCAGTTACTACACCTTTAGTGCAACAACAACAGACGAAACCCTATCAACCTGTACCAGTTTTTCAAGTCTCTGATCCAGTCCAACACATACCAGACACTGAAGAAGTAGCCGTACCTGTTGTTGATGTTCCTGTCTCTACTACAGTTCCTGATGTTCCAGAGTCAAGTGAACCAGCATGGGTGGATACACTCGAGGAAGATGAAAATGCACCGGTACAACCTTGGGTGTCCAACGCTGCTGTACTTCGTCCACTGACAAAGGCTGATGAAGCTGACTTCTCACAATTCTTGAGCAATCCAATAGATTTTTCAAGATTCTTGGAGTACACCTTTGGGTCAAACATAACTCAAGCAATGGTTGTGAGAGGACTCAAAAATCCCAAACTTCGTGTTAAATCCAAGATCAGCAGTACGGAATACGAGTACAACGTAAATGGGCTTCTGAAAGCGTTGAGAACTACTCAAAGGGACGGTCTTCATGCAACTGAAAAACCTCCTCCTACCACAGCTGCAGATGATGATGAAATCGCACTTTAATTCTTCGTCAGTGAGGATCTCGAATACTTGGTTAAGGGAGAAAACAAGTATGCTACATCCTTAACATTGGTAAAGGCTGCAACTTGGGATTTGATACCTTGGTTAGAAGAAAAAGTTAATCGCCTCTGGGTTCCACAAAAATATCCTGAATATGATCGATATGCCGAATTGGGTGCTTCACATTGGGATGAGCGTGTGCGACGCGCCTACAACTACGCCTGTCTGCACAACTCAGTTTCTCAAGTCTTCTCTTTCATACGAATCAAAAGCATCCAAGGAGTTCTGATTGACCCCAAAACAGGCTATCAACATTTGACATAGATCAGACTCATTAGAGAAGATGAAAAAGTCTACACTATCTAGGAAGGAGATTTTCTACTTCTTCGTCTCGAAGATATTGAAGACATGCTGCTTTTGCTTACTCACAACACCCTCAGGCACTTGAAATCTGATGAACTTAATGCCTTGAATTCAGCTCTTCGAATGTACACACGTCGAGTTGTCATCAAGAAAAGAGTTAAAGATCTGCAACTTGTAGTTGAAAGTTATCAAAGGAAGCTCAATCTTTCTAAACCACGTACTAAAGTGTTGCAAAGGCATACAGACAAATATCCATACACCAGCACCACTTACCTGATGCCCGACATTTTCTACCTGAATGGTCGTGGTCTAATGAGGTTCATGAGAATTCCAGAGATCCACAAATTCAGTGACGGGACTCTCACCCATATTCGAGAAAAGTTAGTGCATCTCAACAAGTATAAGACTCTTCCAGAGGTCATTGTAGATTGGCACACGGTATATCAACAGAGTGATACCTATACGATCAAGAAGATTGATGAGAAGCTGAGGGAAGACGTCTTATAAGAAGCTTAGAACGATTCGTTGGTGGAAGACCATATGGAGCGCACCACAAGTTCATGGAACGATCCATTTAAAATGGGTCGTACTATATCAGGTTCACTCCTTATATCTTTTGTGAATATGTAAATACTCTTAATATTGTGCTTTTGTGGCTTGCTGTAGTGTGAAAGTATGATAATGTTTCAAGAATTTCTCACGAGATTCTAAATATTTCAAAATCTATCATACTCAAGCACTACAACTAACCCTCATTAACTTGAGGGGGAGCATTGACATGTTCTATGGCCAGCAACTAATTTTATTACCCAAAGACCGGTTAATCCATTAATATCCAAATATTAATGGTTCACATTTTGGATAAGGGGAGAAAATGGGATTAAGGAGACTTGATAATATATTTGGCTAAACATGAAAAAGACTTCAAGTATAAACCAACTTAATATGTGTGCTGCACATGTTAAGGGGGGCATTTTTGATAAAAAAAAACACTTAAAGATACAAAACTTTGATATTTATATCACAAGTATCTTAAGTTAGTTTTCAAGGATTTTTCATGGTGACAAGTACTTACCCAAAACACTTTATTCACGACGGATGTGGTGACAAAAGGGTGGTAGGATTAGGTACTAGTCCAATGATTCTTCCAAGAACCGATGGAATCTTCCCAAGGACAATTCCATAGTTAGAAAATAGAAGTCCTTAGGAAAGATGGAGAATGGACTATGAACGTAGCTGAATGCTGACCAAGTACTGATGCTAGCACTAGAACAATCTTAAGAAGGTGCTAGTGATGATGTATTGGTAAGCATTGAAGGGGTTGAAGAATGAAAAAGAAATGTAAAGATAAAGGGGGTAAAGAAAGAAGCCCTCCTTACAACTTAGGCAGAAACTGGGTCAACTCATCTTGAAAACAAAGTATCATGGACCTAGTGATGTGAAGCACAACCCCTCCCAGCAAACTCAAATATCTCTAAAAAGATATTTGTTTTAATATCACGGAGTTCAACACGTTATCTATCGGTTTATTCACTCCGAATAAATTGATATTGAAAAGGTGGCAATCCTCTCCAGCCTCCGCTCACCAAAACAAAAATACACTATTGAGTCTAGAGCCACGAGATCATCAAAAGTTTCATTAGGACACAATTTTAAAAAATAAGAAATATTTTTATGAGTCCTACACAATATTCTGGTAATATTGCCAGAACATCTGAGTAACGCGAAAGTATTACAATGAAGATGGAAATCATGCTTGAGCCAACATCAAACAAGCTCATGGTAGGTGACACGTGCGGTTCTTTAAGAACTAATCTTGTGATAACTAGAAAGAAACGATGGTTTAACTCTTAACTGAGATTAAACTTGTTCCAGGGCCTCTACGCATTATCCAAGTGATCTTGCCAGAACACTCAGAGTGGCACTCTTTAGTGTTCACAATGAAGAGTGGAAATCCTTCTAGTGTCAACATCAAATGGCACTGCGGTAGGTGAGAAGCAAGATTCTATTTGAATCAAGCTCGTGACATCTGGAAAGCAACGATGGTGAAAATATTAATTGAAATTCACTTGTTCCAGGATTCATGAATTAACGGCTTCAATCATAAGGATATTTAATATCCAAGTGATTCACTCTTTATATTCATAGTCAGCTTTGGACGGTCGAATAAAGAGAACGGGTTTACCCGCGGAATCTTGTCAAAGAGATCTTTAATTAGACCAACCTGTCACTAGTACGATATTTATTATCGTCCAACGGTCTTCACCGACCGGAGTTAAAATGCTACCGAATCAGAATAAAATGTCAAATCCATTTTATTCGTGTCTTATTATGTTGCTGCATTTGAAGATGTTGGCGTTGCGGTGTACCAGTTGAAGTCGTCCTCACATACTTATTCCTTCTGCATCAAATATGTCAACAAATTCAAGAAAGTCTGACCTAAAAGTCTTCCGCTGTATCGACTCTGAAACTTTCAAGAATTTCAACAAAGGATAGGTATGTGGGACATGAAGTCACAAAGAGGCGAATATCACAAGAAGACAAAGATTGCACATGAAAAGCCAAAAGAACATGTTCCAAGCAAAAGCCTGATGTTATTCAACACATATTCACAAACAGAAGAAAATTTAAAGAAGAAAATAAAAAGTGGACTACGAGCGCAAGAACGAAGATCTAACATGCTAGATTAGGACTTTGTAAATTTGGAGTGACCTCCCTTTGGGGGAGATTGTTAGAAATACGTTTTGTGTATTAATAAAGTCTCGGTCACTCCAACAATATAGTTATAGGCTCGTAGTATAAGTTTAGTCATATTTACATTAGCCCGACCCATGAGCATGTTCATGGGCCGGAAGCCCAAGTCCACTAAGGGACTTGGTATATAAACCCCTTTCCCCCATGGAAAGGGGTGTTGGTTGTTTATTCCATTTTTACTTAATACAAGCTTTCTTTCTTTCTCTCTCTAGTTTCTCTCTAGAAAAACAACAACCCTCTTGATTAGTTATAAGATTATCATTATTCTACATTTTGTATATTTGCTTAAATGGCCTTCTTCAAGCAAAGGATAACCCAAGGCTTGGATTCCTTGCTCTATCTCTGCAATGGGTAGGGTGGTTATACATACCATGTCAGCGTTAAAATTGGTCTTATCAGCGTTTGGAAAGAAAAATGTCAGAGTCCAAAAATAAAAATAATTAAAAAGAAAAAGGACCTTAACAAAGTAATTTATCCTAGTGAAGATAACTCAGAGACTGAAAATCACTATAGGGTGGCAAGCATTGTCCAATCATGCACACTTGCATAAGCAAGATAGACATAATTGTCCTCAAGTGTCCCTTGCTAATCAAAGTTCTTAACAATGAAGTTATCTCATATAAACCCTTTGTAACTTCCTAGGTAAGCCCAATAAAAACGTTTCCAAGTCTCCCAACCGACCAAATCCAATTCTAGGCCAAAAAATTTTGACAGCGTGCATAGTATATCAACTTTGCATGCTACAGTGCCTCACGATTTAGAAAACTAATTCGTACTCACTAGTGGACACAATCTAGAATTATGATGAGAGTATTCTATGAATACCCAAAAATCCAAAAGGTTTCCTAAACCTCCTCATCATCCATAAATTTGAACTCATTCCTAGTAAGCCCCAAAGATCCATAAGCAACTCTGTATCCATTTGTACAATGCTCATAATGCTTGCATGATTAGATCAAAAACCACAAAACTAACATATTGCTGTCAGCGTCCACTCTAACACTTATCAGCGTTAAAATAACCTCTGTCAGCGTTAGTAAACTAAAATGGAAAACCTAATCTTGTACAAAGACTAATAATAGTACAGATCCTGTACAAACTATACAATGACTTCAAAAACACATTTAGGTGAGATTGATCATTCCAATACTTGTTACCAAGTACTGAAACCTCCCAACATCAAAAGGTTTAGTTAAAAGATCAACCAAATTTTCTTCCGTGTCTACCTTATCTGGATGTGTTAACCCTTTTTCAAAACAATCTCTTATAAAATGATGTCTAATTTCTATGTGTTTTGTTTTAGAGTGATGTACAGGATTCTTAATAATGCATAATGTAATGTTATTATCTACAAATATCTTGGTATGCATAAAATTATACCCATAATCTAACAGTTGGTTTTGTATCCATAGAACTTGTCCACAACAAGCAGCTGCAGCTACATATTCTGCTTCAATTGTAGAGTTGGCCACCACTGTTTGTTTCTTGCATTGCCAAGATATCAATCTGCTCCCAAGAAATTGGCATCCACCAGTTGTGGATTTCCTATTAAACTTGTCACCTCCATAATCACTGTCTGAATAACCAATAAGCTCCAATGGAGAATCCTTTGGATACATAATCCCAAGGTTGGATAGCACCTAAGGTATCTAAAGATCATTTTGACAGCATGAAGATGACACTCTTTGGGAGTCACCTAATGGCGTGCACATGCACACACAAAAAACATAATGTCAGGTCTAGAAGCTGTAAGATACATCAATGATCTAAGAATTAATCTATAATGCCTGACATCCACCTTTTTTCCATCTCCAGTCTTTCCCCAAGGGTGTTCCCTATCCATGGGTGTGCTAGCCCGTTTTTCATGTGGAGAAAAACCAAACTTCTTCAAGATTTCTGCTACATACTTGTCTTGATAGACAAAGATACCATCTTCTTTCTGTTGGACTTGTAATCCTAGAAAGAAGTTCATCTCTCCCATTGCACTCATCTTGAACTTGTCTGTCATGATCTTGGAAAAGTCTTCACTCATCTTTGGATTTGATGAACCAAAGATGATATCATCCACATAGACCTAAACAAGCAGAAAATCCTTACCAACCTTATTGGTAAATAAGGTCTGGTCTATGGTGCCCCTCTTAAATCCATTTTCCACCAGATAGGTGGACAATATGCCATACCATGCTCTTGGGGCTTGATGAACTCCATACATTTCTTTCTTCACCATATACACTTTGTCTGGATGCTCTAAATCTTCAAAACCAGGAGGTTGCATGACATAAACCTCCTCTTCAATTATGCCATAAAGAAAAGCACTCTTCACATCCATTTGATAAACAGTAAAGCCCATGCAAGAAGCATAGGCTAGGAAAATTCTTATTGCTTCGATCCTTACAACAGGTGTAAAAACCTCTTCATAGTTTATTCCCTCTTCTTGTGTATAGCCTTGAGCAACTAAACGTGCCTTGTTTCTGACCACAATTCCTCTTTCATCTTTCTTGTTTTTAAGAACCCAACGTGTCCCAATAGGTCTCACATATCTTGGACAGCCCACTAGCTCCCATACATCTTGTATAGCAAATTGGTGAAGCTCATCCTGCATTGCTTCCACCCAACTTGGTTCTTTGAGAGCATCAAAAATATTCTTGGGTTCCTTTTGTGACAGAAAGCAGGCAAACCAAACATGCCTGTACAAGAGGGGTATCAACCTTCTTGTGGATATTGGCAATGAAACCTCCTTGAGTCTGATGAGACCTTATTGTTTGAACATGAGACAAAACATCACCAATAATTAGAGAAAGAGGATGATTTTTTATAGTAGTTGTAAGTGTTCTTCCTTCAATAAGTGTGTTGTCTTCAATATCAGTCTCCATGTTGCCAATATCATCTTCATATCCACCTCCATCATAACTAGAATGAACCTCTTCATGAACTATAGAAGGTTCACCTTGTTCAAAGGTATCGGAAGAGAATAAATGGTCAAATGGGTTTTCAGCGTTTGAGCAATCAACGCCTGAATTTGACCTATCAATGTCGGATTTTCCTTTATCAGCGCTTGAAGATTCATGCATGTTCTCATCACCTTGCTTTTCTTGTGGACCTACTTCCTCCTTATCAGCAGCAACAGCTTGTGCAAATCCATCATGTAACACCCCCAAATTTACATGTTTCAATACATCGGAAGACTCGTTGGTGTTACGGGATAGCACATTACTCACATCATAGACAACGCTTAAAAATCGCGTCGTTTAATATAAAGAATTTCCATTCATAAATATCAAATTTACATAGGTCCCAAGTCATAGTCATTTCATACAATTTTACAAAAGATTTGAACGGAAATTGTTATTTAAGTACGGGCCATGAATTCTTGTTGTCTTCCCGAGAATTACCTTCAAGTACCTGAGACAAAACATGTTAAAAGAAAAGGTCAGCGATAACGCCGAGTGAATTCATAGAGTTTAATAAAACCATCAATATATCATCGGTATATAATTATTACCGAAAATCATTTTTGTACAAATCTTTATAGTAGACCATAAAATAGGCCAAAAACATTTTATACAAATCCTTGTCAAAATCACAATATAGGCTTTCGCCTACAAAACCATTATACGAACCAATGTCGTAAAAATATCATACAATACGTTTTATAACGTCGTGTAGAGTTAAATAAAAACCGTTATATGAATATGGTTATGTAAAACCAAATCACGAACATAATATCAATAATAAGACCTCATATTGCTAGTCAGACAATATATCATAATTCAGTGCATATATAGTAGTTTCGTTATTTGGATTATTACAAGCCGCATGACATTGTTACCTTACTACAACAAACAACGGGTACCTAGCCCGAAACTCATTTGCGCATCTAAATTAGCGTGTCGTCACAATAATCACGCTTGTGTAAATCTTCTCATCCATAAATTCGCTTACCAATCAATGTGGCACGACGAGGATCAACCGTCAAGGCGCGAACTGGGGTGATCGTCCCCTGATAGGTGTGTAAACACCCATCCTTTTACCACTTAATTCTGGCTAAAACAAGACCAAAACACGTAATTAATATCATTTGTTTGGAATTATGCGTGGTTTTTTGTGTTTATTGTGATTTCAGAGCTAACCGGATGAATATTAAAGAAAACATGGGATTGCACGGGTTTTATCAAGGAAAAAGACTGAAGACGAAGTCTATTGTCCAAGAGATGCAAAAGATTTGAAGTCACTAGGCCTATTCGAAGATTTATTGAAGAAAAGGACTGAAGACGGAAGATTTTCATAAGTCGAAGAAACTCGAGTCTATTTAACGAAGAAATTAAAAGACGAGTTGGATTTAATCGACAACAAATCCCGAATCAGAATCGAAAACGTCAACTTTTCTGAAAAGACGAGAAGACAAGAAGAAAGGGAGAAAGCCCACTCACTAACCAACCATTAGGACTATAAATAGATTTTTCTTCACACATTAGAGAGTTAGTCATTATTTTTCTTTTTTTCCAGTACCTTAGGTTCGTCCCTAACCAACTCCATTAGGGAGTTTTGGTGATTTTTCTTCTTTTCTTTCAATCTTGTAAGTTTGATTCAATACTCTTGTTACTTTTCCTTTAATCAATCCATTCCATTTTTCTATTCATCTTGTTCTTCATCACTCTTATTGCAAGTTGTTAAGTTTTTCTTTGATTCTAGTTTGATCTTAAAAAGTTGTTGATTTAGTGTTTTTATTGGTGGGATTTGTTTCTTATGATGTTTAAATGATTTGTGTTTAATTTGGTAAAACCTTTTTAAGTATTCGATTTGATTTTAGATTTTTAATTGAGTTCCCAGTCGTGTCTGCTGCTACTGTTCTTCAACCCCAGATATTCCGAATTGCCTTGACTTTCCGAATAGACCATTTCTTTGTTTGTCCTATTCGGAATTTTGGATATTCCGAATAGGGTTGTTTATGTTTCATTACTCGGAACTTTTCAAATATTCCGAATAGCAGTTTTCATTTCTCCTTATTCGGAACATTTTCCGAATAGGCCTTATATTCCGAATTGCCTCAATTTTCCGAATAGCATTGTTTTTCCGAATAACCTCTTTATTCCGAATAGAGTTTTTATTCCGAATAGGGATTTCCATTTTTCCCCTATTCGGAACATTTTACATTTTCCGAATAGCTTCATTTTTGTTTCCTTACTCGGAATATTTTCCGAATAGCCCTTATTTTCCGCATAGACATTATATTCCGAATAGCTTATTTTTCTACATTCCGAATAGGGTATTTTCTCAATAGAGTATTTTTCCAGTTTTGCCTATTATTTGTTACTTGTTTTAAGTTTACTTCATTACCATTTTATTCACTTATCTATTTAGTAGTATAGAAAACCAAATCCACTTTTTGTCACCAAGAACAAATCATTCCACTTTTAACTGAGATCAATTCGAGAGGATTCCGAGAATTCTGAACCTAGTAAAACCCTTGTATCATCCCCAAATAGTACTATTATATGCATAAGCGTCTACCAAATCCCGGTAGTTCACAATTCATGCTAATGGGACTTTTAGTGACATAACCTAACTTTAATAATCCATTTTATTTCACTTATCGGGTCATATAATCATCCATTGGGTCATACAATCATTCAGGTCCGAATCAACAAAACAAACAATCGGGACAAACAGTGTCCTATTTTAGTAAAACTAACATGTTATCTCCCTAGCGGGTTTATAAAACATTTCATAAAAACATTTAAAAGAGTGCGAGGCTATGAACTCACATTGATGTGGAAAGGCGGTTATCGGCGATTTGGATATACGGTACGTGCTTCAATCACGGAAACCTAGACAAATAATACTCGTCTTAGACTTTTGTCCAATGACTTTATCAAATCAACAATTATGCATATATATGATGACTTTATACATATGATGATGATCAAGTGGGTTTATACATCTTTACTTATTTATTATAGTGTTTATGTGTTGGTAATTTTTAAGATTAGTTACACTAGTTCAACTTGTTTACATTTTAAAGCCAAATGGGCCTATTACAAGCCCAATACTATTTATTAGCCCAATTATACTTTTATTATCATTATTATACTTTACATGTTGGGCCCAAATGGGTTAAGCCCAATAAATAATTTTATAAGTGTTTTACCAAATTAGTCGGGTTTATTGTCCAATAAGGCTACTTTGGCCCGTTAATGTCTATATGTTGTAAAGCTCGGGTTTTATCGGTTTTTACTTGTTATATATGTTTATACATCAGTATGTGACTTTTAAAAACTTTACATTAGACGGGTTTGATCGTCTAAGTTTTAATTGGCGAAAAACGTTAATTTTACGGTAATAGCCGAAAAAGTCATAAAAATCATGTTTATAGTTTTATTACTTATAAAACTTATGAAACTACCATTTTTATAAAATTTCCATTTATTTATCCTTATACATATTTAAATAAATGTATTATATAAGTTAGTGGGTTTTAATTCACATTTTATACTATTTTTATTTGAGTGCTAATATAATACTATTATACTTTAATTTCCCAAAATCTGATTTTTACTTTCACTTTCACCATGTTTACCATATCTTGAGTTCTACAAGGAGATAGAAGCTCACTTTTGGAAACCATAAACTACATGATATGTTCTACAATTAACTTAGCTTTAGCTACTGCTGAATCCAACTCTAAATATCCCTAATAGTCCGTCCAAAACTGACTATTCAGATTGGTACTCTAAACTTGTTTTGATTATATCTCACTCATTATAATGATTCCATTGCATGGCCAACTCTCACATGTGTAAAAGAATCATAGCTTACTGTATATTAATTTATCCAAATCATTTTATCAGTTTATCATAAGATTCTTTACTGTTTTATACAGCCATCATTTTTAAGCATGATTTTAACCTTGTTACCTATGGTTTTTCATCTTTTTAATCATATTTATCAACACTTGATCCTCACACAACATTTTTATCATCAAATATTCATCATACACATATACAATAAGAAAGAAAATACATGATTACATAATCAAAATAACAAGAGGATGGGGAGAACAATCTTTATACCACTAAGATGATGTAGGTTGTGATCAAGGCTTGGATTTTGATGGCAAAACTTGTGATAAACCAATATCATCTTCAAGTCCACCAATCTTCAAGAACTCCTTGTGGAAAATCAGTCATAAGACTCCATAGAAACTCTTCTTTGGATGTTATAATCACCACCAATCAATAGGGCTTCAAAAGGGCATCATCATATGTGTAAATAACATAGGATTTGTGGTTGAATCAAGATCAAATGAGGGTGTTTTTGGGGTAAAGTGGACGGCACCAAGGAGTTAGAGAGAGAGAGTATTATTTGTTTTGCATGGATGAAAATGAGGTTGCTAGTTTAGTGTTAGTGGTTTGTAAGTAGTTAGCTTACTTGTGAAGCTTGGTAAGACAAGTGTCTTATCTAGCTTATAAAAATGACACCAAATGTGGTGTGTTGTAACTTTGTGGCCGGTTATGAGTGGGGGTGGGGCAAAAGTCATTTTGTCTCATCCCCATTTATTTACGGGTACTCCTCGATTCTAGTTTCCTCGATTTGTGTGCCCTCGGGTCGTTTTACGAAAAACGTTTTTATAAATTATGAATCAACGACACAAAACTAATCTAATAAAAATTGTCTCATAAAAAACGGAGTTCGAAAACGTAAATACGTAATCCTAAGGTTTCCGGTTTAGTCGTAAAGGACGTTAAATTATAATCGCAAGTCCTAATCTCTTCTCGTAAATTTGTGAGTTTATGAACCAACACAAATTTAAAATCTCAAAATAATATTCACGGATAAATTTATTTTCTGAAATGTCGGACTGTCACCAAAGACGGTGTATGTAAACATGAGCACGTAACGTAGAATCCTCCGGTTTAGACATAGTCGATGCTACTTCAAGACGTAAATCCAAATTTCTTCCCAAAAATAAGTGAGTTCATAATACAACATTAAAATAATGTTTTTAAATAATATTTGAGAATAAAATATCAACCATAAATTGACGGATTGTCACAACATTTACCCCTAAACAGGATCTTTGTCCTCAAAGATCATCTTAGCTTACTACTCGCTTCTTATAGAGTTAAAGCCATGTGGGTATTTTCTCCACATTCGGTCTTTTCTCACAAGTGTACTTCATTACAATACGCGAGTTTCATCAAACATAACTACATGAATAAGATCAGGCTTAATGTTGACTTACTTTCTTTATCCATGATGTTCACGGGTTTTTGATGAATGCAACTTTTCGCCGATCTAAACTTCATCAAGAAGTGATCATATTCTCACTTGATAGACATTTTACCAAGTTCGATATACGAAACATAATTCACGCAGCTCTTGAAGTCCTAGGGTAGATCCAGCTTATATGCCTTTCAAACCAATCTTTTACATCATCTCAATGGTCCCATACAACGGGACTTATATCCCATGATCTTTCAGATCATCTATTCGTTTTTCCAAAGTAAATTTTTTGGCATAACTTCGCTACCCATCAGGCACCTCAAGATCTACTTTTCATATTCATATAACCTCCTGCCTACTACCGGCAGTCAATAATCAGATCCTAATTTCAACAATCATTTCAGGTCTCGCGGGTCGAGTATTTTGTAAGGTTAGGTTCGCCATCATAGGAAACCTTAAACCTAAAAGACATGTCCAACTCACAATGGGTGTATGTCGGGTGTCTTCATCCCAACTCCTGCTTACAGATGCTCTAATATTTAGATCCTAACAAGATTCGATCTCGATCCAAATACGATAATTATTAACGATAATCTTTCCAAAGGAAAGCGATTATACAGTTTATTACCAAAGGTCAATCATTCAAACATAAAACAAGACTTCTAGTATTTTGTATCGTTACTTTACCTCGTCCTTTCGATTGGGGTGGTACACAGTACTCTCATCAAGATTCGTTCTTAATGACTTCTGAGCAAATCTCTAGAAATTCGATGCGAAGCGAGGATCTTGATAGAGATGATCGATACAGGCACACCATGTTTTCTTAACTCCTTTAAATACAAAGAGTCGATTTCTTCATCAAGAATTAATCATTAACAGGAATGATATTAGCAGATTTGGTCAGTCTTTCGACGATGACCCAAATCGAATCAAATTCAGATGATGACCTTTGCAATAGCTAGACGTTTACTAATATATGAAGCAATTTCTGCCTTCATAATTTGCCATTAGTACAACTTCTTTAGATAAAGATACATTTAATCAGAAATGACAGGAATAGAATACTTATACTTACAAGATTCCAACATAACTATATCTCACAATCCTCCATATTTAGGCAACCATCAACGGCCTTTTAAAACATTTAACTCCATCGCTTTCTCAATTCTAATGGTTCACATTAGCCGAGAACCCCTTTTTATTATCTATATTATCCTTTTTACAATCATTGTTTATTTTTATATTTTTCGGCAATTTATTTTGCACCTTCATTATTAAGGAACATGTCCTAATTGGTTCTTTATCTTTTCTACATAATGTCTCAGTAATTACATTCACCTTCCTCGATGTATCATGACCGTATTTATTATTCCTTCATATTTTCTAAGTCTTGGTTCTATCTCAACTATTGTTTTTATCAGTTTTGCTTGATCCGACGTTTTAAAGCGTCGATAATTATTACACGTAAATTAACAATAAATATTAAGTTATTATGAAACGTAAACGTTAAAAGTTTAAATTTCTTAGTTCGACCAATTATAATAAAATGTTCAAAACAAATTTGAATTTAATTAACACGATTTTTGCTGATTTATCGAAAATAATTAATAAGATTCGTAAATGTTCGAAAAAAACCTTCGTTTATTCTTTGGTAAAAATTTTCTTAGTTGAAAAGCAAAAATTGTTGTTTCAAATTTTAAGTCATGATTTAACGGTTTCCTCAATCCCTCTTAGGTTGTCTTGAGGTATACACAAACATTTACCCCTAAACAGGAGTTTAGTTAAATGATTTGTGTATAAGGGAATAATCCCTTAAAAATCCTTTGTTAAAACATTTGTCAAAACATATTTCCATTTTATTTTGGTAAAACCCAAAGCCTTAATGGTTCCAATTTTTGAAGAGTTAATATATTCCATTTTCTATTAATCATACGGTCAAATAATGTAAAGGATTAAGTCTTTCATCACATGTTAAATATTCAAGGTACAGGTTTTCACTGTTCGGCCAATTTAGGGCAGTCTATAACTAATTATTAACTCATTCTTATTCTTATAAACAAACAGATGGTCCTTAATGATCACAAGCATGAATTTATTAATTTACAGCCTCCACACGTGATTCACCCAATTTATGAATGCTACATGTGTATTAGTCAATCCAAACGTCATCACGTGAAACTCATAATGCTCATTACAAGTTCTGAATGTAGTGATTGGAATAGATAATCTTCTTCGCGGTCGCGAAGTTGATGATAACCATGTCGTCGATTAAATTTTGAATATACGCTAGAACCTTGTAAATGATCGAACAATCTATCATCTTGGGTAGTGGATATAGATTTTAATCGTCAATTTACTTAGTTCACGGTAATCAATAAACATAAGGAATGATAACACCATAGCTCTTCATGATGACGAGCTTGGTAGAATGAAAGCTTTCTCCGACAACTCTCTCAGTTGTACGGTAATTCTTTTGATTCAGATGGTGCTGAAGTACAGTGCACACGCCACGGGTGCAGCTCCAGGAATATAATCAATACAAATTTCAACTTGCCTTAATGGCGAAATTCTAGGTAATTTACCAGCAAATACCTCCTAAAGTTTCAAACAACATAAACATCTTTTTATACGTTTACTTTTAAGTTCTTCTTAGATTACAAAATCTATGACTAATTCACAACTATTCACGGTATAATTTCAAGTCTAAATGCAGGATATGGTCATCCATCAAGAATTATTTAGATCACTTTTGATAATCAACATCTTATCATTTAGGGGAATTCTATTCGAGTTCTCATCAATTAAGACAATGCCGTCATGTCATAATCAATCAATCCATTCTACTGGCACTATCAACTTTTCAGTTTTATTGCCGTCGATAAGATGTGAACTTCTCAAAAGACTAATAATAACTCATAATCTTTCACAAATTCAAAGATATACGGAGACACAACTACCATTAAAAGAGTAAGGTCAACGCATAATCTACGCTAGAGAATTTTAATCAGATACAGACGAAAACATTAACGAATATGAGTATATCCCATGTTTTCATAATTTGAGTACGCATTCGAAAGCTCCTCGGATCGTTACCCAGGTCATCCAAATGAAATCAAATCAAAAGAAATGATAGGAATGTCGATACATCCAGTCGGGTATCAACACTCGGTAATCATATACTTTTCCTAAGAATCTCACTACGGGAGAATTGGACAAGAAAGAATTGTCAATTGTCAAATAAGACAATTTCCATAGATGAGTAAACTCGACTCAGAAGAATAAATGCTACAGGCACATATGTTGTAACACCCCATTTTGATAAATGGAATGTCACGCGTAATTATGGCGTGTCATCAAAGCATACAAGGATAAATGTCTGAAACATTACATGACCATAAGGATAACCGGAATCAAACATCAGTTCCCAAACATAAGCCCAAAACATAATAAAGCAAAAGACATGAATGAAAGACTAAACAAGCATAAATATATGAGGGCAAGAAGGAAAAGAAGTCTCTAGCAGCTTCCATCCTATAAACGTCCTCCAAATGCTCGAGTCTTCCCTAGGGTACCTGCCGTTTTGGGACATGGAAAGGAAAGTAACGGCTGAGCAAAACGCTCAGTGCACGGATATAGACATAGTACCAATGACTAAGCATAATAAAGACTTAATAGCAGCGGAAATGTATAAGTCCTGGAAAACCTGGAACATGTTCATAAAACTGGTTTTATAGTTTGAAAAGCCTTATGTTTATCTTATGAAAACTGTTTAACATATTTTACCATTAGCCAATATAGGTCATGAAAATCCACCGTGCATGAATACTTGGAGGGGTGACCTCATCTTGCAAATTAGAGGGGCTGCCTCTAATTTAATATACTAGTTCTGGGTAGGAGGGATCAGCTCCTCCTGAAGGATGCAAGGCATACACCACATTCACCATGAAATCCTGACTGAAACATGTAACTAGGATGCACCCATACGCCCACATGATAAATATAATAATATGGCCAAAAGCTGAAGGGAGGCCACGAGCAATCACTCCGTCGTGGTGAAGTCATAACATCAGTGCCTCTAATGTTATGGTTATGGTACCTCCATAACTAGGTGAAACTGGTCATGCATGTATATGGCTTTAGGTATTCTAATTAAACATAATCAATTCAAAAACATATAAAACAAATACGGGGAAAACAGTTGGCTGCATACGGGGAATCCTAATAAGGAAAGATGTCCATACTGAAAGGACGGGAATCCGTACCTTATGTCCAGTGAACGAAGAAGATGAACTGAGAGGAATCCTACTTCCGTATCACTAGTGCTACATAAATACATACATGAATAAGTATCTGCTTACTAAATACGTAGCTGGTTTTATGTCATGTCTTAGCTTATTTTATATGTTCTTAACATGTTTTACTGTTTAAAGCCTTAAACTGTGTTTATCTTATATTATGTTTAATCTGATTAAGTATTTCTGGTATTTCATGTATTATTATACTTACTGTGTAATAATAAGTAACTTTCCAAAAATAGCAGGTTTCCTAAAATAGAAAGTTTCTAAAATTACAAAGTTTCCAAAAATAGAAAGTTACCAAAAATAGAAAGTTTCCAAAAAATAGAATTACTGCTTAAAATAGATAAGTTTCTAAAAATAGAAAGTTTCCATAAATAGATTAGCTGCCTTATTTAAAAAAGTTTCCATAAATAGATTAGCTGCCTGAAATAAAAAAGTTTCTAAAAATAGAACGTTTCCATAAATAGATTAGCTGCCCTATTTAAATAAGTTTCTAAAAATAGAAGTTTCCATAATTAGAAATAAGCTGGTTAAATAAGCTAAGTATATAAGCCTAAGTGTTTTCATGATTATTTTCTAAGTCATATCATATAATGTATAGTTTATTAATTATTTCATGTAATTAAAATAAACTATAGGTTAAAATATTTAATTAAAGTATAATATGTTTTTAATTAATAAAGTTAAATACTTAGGTTAAAACATGTATTATTATTTATTAATAATATAACCTAAGTCATGTTAATTAATTACTTATAACCATGGTTTTTAAATAATTAATTAATTTATAAGTCTAAAATATGAAACTAGTTAGGTTAATAATTTCATGATTATTAATAATTAAAATAACCTAAGTCATGTTATTAAAATAATCATGTCATGTTATTAATTTAATTTTAACATAAGATCATAAACATAAAAAAAACTAAACATACACCATGAACCGGATCTTGACTAAGAACCATGAACCGGACATGAAATCGACACCATACCCCGAACCAAGTCGGGGTCACCCTTGTCTTGATGCTGCCGTGGGACCCACACCAACCAACCGGGACCATATGGTCTCGGTGGTGGTTGAATGGCCAAACCGAGACCCTCTCGGGTTCGGGTTAGGCGCGGCTAAGAAAAAAACACCCCTAAACATCCCTTTTGATTTAATCCAAACCCAAATTCATGTTAGATCTATGATTTAATTAGGTTTTATAAAAAAACATAACATGTTCTTAATTATTTAAAAGATTAAATTAAAAGAAAAGGGTTTAAAAGAATTTACCGAATGCGTGGATCCAAAGAATGATGAACAAACACGAACACTGGAAATAATTCCAAGATCAAAGATCAACCAACACCCTCTTGGTGTGTTGTATGGGTGGCGGCCAAACGACAAGGAAGAGGAGGTGGATAACTTTTAGGTTTTCTAAAATCTTCTGTAAAACAAAATGAGTAGTGTTTTTCCCCTTAACCCCCTTCTTTAGTAAATTTTGATGGGCTTGGCCCATCCTCCTTCCTAATTTCGTGGCATATGGGCCCACATGGGGTAACCCGATCATTTTCCGTGTCTAATTAATAAGTGTGTTCTCGTGTTCGGGTTTTACGTGTTTGTTCGTGTTTATTTGTGTTCGTGTTTTGTGTGTTCTCGTTAAATAATTACCGTGTTCGTGAGTAATAAATACTTATCGTGTTCTAACACGTACGTAATACGTAAAATCCTAACACGTAAACGTAATCGTACTATAAAAGGAAAGTTTTAATCTAGTACGTACGATCTTAAGGGTACTATTCATGATAAAAGCATGCGGGTTTTACAACTCTTCCCCCCTAAAAAGAATAATTCGTCCCCGAATTATAGGTAACCTAACTGAAAGAGAAACATACCCGAATCAAACTGAGAGGGTATGTAAGATAATTGAACGTGCAGGTTTCCTGGCAGAAGGAACGCGGAATGTGACATGTCTTGAAAGGACATGGAACGTGACGTGACTGAAAGGACATATCTAGTTGATAAGAGAAAAACGGATAAAAGTCCGGATGAACTTGTCCGTTTCCAAGTGGCCTCCCTCTTGGAACGGTTCTTTCAGAAGTTCCTGACACTAATGATAAATCTTGGTCCTCCTGACCTTGACTTGAAATACGAAGAAGTTCTTGGTTATCAACTTAAGGTAGATCCCCTAAATCGATCGAGGGAAAAAAAAATTTAACGTGTAAGGGCAACTAAAACGTTACGATGCAAGACAATCTGACTTAACTGATAATTTGAAACAATGCGCGAGACATAAAGAAACATAGTACGTGAAAAATTTTGAACGTGATACGTGAAAATTTTTGAACGTGCTACGTGAAGATATGGCGAGTGTAGTATGAGTAAACATATCGTGATCCATGATACGTGTAACATATCTTGATCATGATATGAGGAACGTGGATTAAACATGACATGTGAAACATATCGTGGTCATAGAATATAATGGCGGTAACGCCAAAAGCTACAAGGTGAGACGTGGAATATGACGTGAAACGTCTATCTGATGATGGAGAGTTATACTAAACTTGGGTCTGGTCTCTCAAGTTCTTACAAAACTTCCCAGAACGAAATGAACGTAAAATCTTAAGCCCAGATACGATCATGAACGTGAATAGTGTCATGAACGCGAGCGCGAAAGCAAGTCATGGAATTAGAATGAAGACGTGAAGTAAATAAGGAGCACAATTGTGAATCGTTGTCTGACCCGATAACTGAGGGATTGCCCAGTGATGGGATGAACCTTTGTTGGAACATGTCCGATCAATCTGTTGGTTCTGAAATCCCTGCGGATGTAGGGATTCTGCAGACTTGATCAAACTGTTTGTAATACCCAGATAGCATTATGCTTCTTCTGAGTTTGCGTTAATATGGTAACCTAAACCCATGGATATCTTGTCCCTTTTCGATTCACAATTTCCGCTGATGAAAACATCCCAGTCTGTTGGTGTCCTATCTTAACCTGTTTGTATGACAGGTATGAAGATATGAACGTAACTGTATCTTGCTTCATCAAACTTGATACATAGGAGTTTACGAAACTCTGAGTCTATGAACCCAAACTTCTCTTAGAGTAGGATTTTCTAGAACACCTAATGTAATGTAGGGTTATCTCCTTTACGCATAAGCTGAGTCATGGTAAGATTAACCATGCAAATCCATGTGATCCAGCATGTCACTGTGATCAACCAGAACAAATATTGGAAATTTTTAGGGTGGAATTTCTCTTGTCATAGAATTTGCAACATAGTGCATATATAGTCTTCCTGTTCTTCTTCTAGGCTTAAAGGAAATCAGGTTATCCTCAATGAAAAAACTGATGAATTTGCTATGAGTTCATGGAAACTCATTCTTGTAATGCCGTTGGAGCATTGATGAGACTAATTCAAAATCATAAATCTAGCATGACCGAGTCGTGCACGAATAGCAGTCATGGACATGTCCTGATTTTCACTCGTCACTATTGGCAGCATGATCATGAATCCGATCTCGAAAAAGTGATTAACCCTATAAGGTCGATTGAACATGTTGTCAATACGTGGAGGAGAATAACGGTCATGAATGGTGATTTGTGTAAGTCGGCGGTAGTCGACACATAATCTCATGGTACCGTCCTTCTCCTTGTAGGTTCTTCTGGAGTGTAAGGGACAATTTTGGAATAATCTGTTGGTTATGCGTAAAAGGACTTCAGTAGTCGTGTCTTACTGACAGCTAGAAAATTTTAGCAATCATGGCTAACAAAGCACGTGCTTGGAAAGCATAGATAATTTGTACAGATTTTCCTGATGGAAAATCAAGCTGAATGTATTCAGGAGCCTGAACATTACTGTACATAATTATGAATCGTAGCATGGTGTGCTGTTCATAGTCCATAATTGGGATAAAATTCATCTCGTGTCTGTCCGAGGAAATGCGTTTGCAGCTTGGATCTCATCATTAAGCTAAGGGGCCGGCTGGTACCGGTTTGCAGTCATATAGCTGAAATGACAGTTGAATGACGTGTGACATGTAACTAAAATTAGGGACAATGATTGATGGAAGTCGTCTGATGGTGAACCATCTTCTCATCCAATTGCTTTGCTCTGACGCCTTTGTCTTCGTCTTGTAGGATCTCCAGGTTGTGAACAGCATCCGCATCTCGTAGCGTCTCCGAACGTCAGCAGCATCAACCTTTAGTAACATCTCCCAGTTATGAGCGGCATCAGCAATCTTGTAGAGTATCAGCAATTGAAAATACACCTGAGGTGATTCAGAATCGACTAGCTAATACTCGTGAAGTATTGCAAGTGAAATACACATGGATTAAGGTACGTGTAATACACATGAAATACGGTACGTGGAGTACACGTGGAATGCACATGAAATGATCGGTATGGGGTCGATCATTTATCATGATTTAAGGGAGGTATATCGGTTAAACGGTTAGGAAAACCATCATGATAACCTGGCAATGCCAGTATATACCTCATTCTAGTTGCATAGAGAAACGCTAAAGCGTGGTTACACAAAATTCAACGATGATTTGCCAGACAACATGATCAATGAAAACCAACCATGACTATCATGAAAGCAGAATTCAATGAAATCCAACAATGTCTTTCATGAAAGCATAAATAACAAAAGAGGCGTAAGACGTAATCAACATGAAGACGTAATCAACATGAAGACAGAATTATCATGAAGGAACATAAAACGATCTATCATAAAGGAGTGTATAACATAATCAGCATGAAACCGAAGTTAACCATGACAGTATGAAAACATACTTGACATAAAAACATAGTAACTTATGAGGGGACATGAAAAATTTTTTTATGCCAATAAATCATGAGAAAAAAAATTTTATGCATGAAAACAGTGCATGAATGCGTAATGTTAGTTTATAAAAACCTTTTATATGTGCGAGGGGACGCCTATGGGTCGGTCCCAAAACAAAAGACATGGCGAGGGGACGCCTATGGGTCGGTCCCAAAGTTAAAAGTTTCGATAAAAGCACATGCGACTAAATAGGGCCAGTCCTGTACCAACCATTACTTAGTCATAATCCCTCCAACAATGATACATGAAACATAAATAAATGAAACTCATCTGTCAAAACTTATCAGAAAAATATTTTATGTGACTAATTATGAACTATTGGGGTTCAGTCCACATAGCCACAGTTCACGAGGAACATTATACATAAAACAATGACACATAACTACATATGAATGACGGTTGTCCATCCATATTAGTAAAACAATATCAATGAAAACATGAAGGTTAAAACCTCAAGGTGTTGAAAACATCATGGTTAAAACAACAATGTGCTGAAAACATCAATACGTAGAATAACAAACGTTGGCTTAGGAAGCTCCTGGTGACTACCCACTAGTCACAGGTCAAGTTTTAGAGCCTACAGGTCGAAGCCTTGGCTCTGATACCATAATTGTAACACCCCATTTTGATAAATGGAATGTCACGCGTAATTATGGCGTGTCATCAAAGCATATAAGGATAAATGTCTGAAACATTACATGACCATAGGGATAACCGGAATCAAACATCGGTTCCCAAACATAAGCCCAAAACATAATAAAGCAAAAGAAATGAATGAAAGACTAAACAAGCATAAATATATGAGGGCAAGAAGGAAAAGAAGTCTCTAGCAGCTTCCATCCTATGCACGTCCTCCAAATGCTCGAGTCTTCCCTAGGGTACCTGCCGTTTTGGGACATGGAAAGGAAAGTAACGGCTGAGCAAAACGCTCAGTGCACGGATATAGACATAGTACGAATGACTAAGCATAATAAAGACTTAATAGCAGCGGAAATGTATAAGTCCTGGAAAACCTAGAACATGTTCATAAAACTGGTTTTATAGTTTGAAAAGCCTTATGTTTATCTTATGAAAACTGTTTAACATATTTTACCATTAGCCAATATAGGTCATGAAAATCTATCGTGCATGAATACTTGGAGGGGTGACCTTATCATGCAAATTAGAGGGGCTGCCTCTAATTTAATATACAAGTTCTGGGTAGGAGGGATCAGCTCCTTGTGAAGGATGCAAGGCACACACCACATTCACCATGAAATCCTGACTGAAACATGTAACTAGGATGTACCCACACGCCCCACATGATAAATATAATAATATGGCCAAAAGCTTAAGGGACGCCACGAGCAATCACTCCGCCGTGGTGAAGTCATAACATCAGTGCCTCTAATGTTATGGTTATGGTACCTCCATAACTAGGTGAAACTGGTCATGCATGTATATACCTTTAGGTATTCTAATTAAACATAATCAATTAAAAAACATATAAAACAAATACTGGGAAAACAGTTGGCTGTATACGGGGAATCCTCATAAGGAAAGAATGTCCATACTGAAAGGACGGGAATCCGTACCTTATGTCGAGTGAACGAAGAAGATGAACTGAGAGGAATCCTACTTCCATATCACTAGTGCTGCATAAATACATACATGAATAAGTATCTGCTTACTAAATACGTAGCTGGTTTTATGTCATGTCTTAGCTTATTTTATATGTTCTTACCATGTTTTACTGTTTAAAGGCTTAAATTTTGTTTATCTTATATTCTGTTTAATCTGATTAAGTATTTCTGGTATTTCATGTATTATTATACTTATTGTGTAATAATAAGTAACTTTCCAAAAATAGCAGGTTTCTTAAAATAGAAAGTTTCCAAAAATAGAAAGTTTCCAAAAATAGAAAGTTACCAAAAATAGAAAGTTTCCAAAAAATAGAATTATTGCTTAAAATAGATAAGTTTCTAAAAATAGAAAGTTTCCATAAATAGATTAGCTGCCTTATTTAAATAAGTTTCCATAAATAGATTAGCTGCCTGAAAAAATAAGTTTCTAAAAATAGAACGTTTCCATAAATAGATTAGCTGCCTTATTTAAATAAGTTTCTAAAAATAGAAGTTTCCATACTTAGAAATAAGCTGGTTAAATAAGCTAAGTATATAAGCCTAAGTGTTTTCATGATTATTTTCTTAGTCATATCATATAATGTATAGTTTATTAATTATTTCATGTAATTAAAATAAACTATAGGTTAAAATATTTAATTAAAGTATAATATGTTTTTAATTAAATAAAGTTAAATACTTAGGTTAAAACATGTATTATTATTTATTAATAATATAACCTAAGTCATGTTAATTAATTACTTATAACCATGGTTTTTAAATAATTAACTAATTTATAAGTCTAAAATATGAAACTACTTAGGTTAATAATTTCATGATTATTAATAATTAAAATAACCTAAGTCATGTTATTAAATTAATCATGTCATGTTATTAATTTAATTTTAGCATAAGATCATAAACATAAAAAAAAACTAAACATACACCATGAACCGGATCTTGACTAAGAATCATGAACCGGACATGAAATCGACACCATACCCCGAACCAAGTCGGGGTCACCCTTGTCTTGATGCTGTCGTAGGACCCACACCAACCAACCGGGACTATATGGTCTCGGTGGTGGTTAAATGGCCAAACCGAGACCCTCTCGGGTTCGGGTTAGGCGCGGCCAAGAACAAAACACCCTTAAACATCTCTTTTGATTTAATCCAAACCCAAATTCTTGTTAGATCTATGATTTAATTAGGTTTTATAAAAAACATAACATGTACTTAATTATTTAAAAGATTAAATTAAAAGAAAAGGTTTTAAAAGAATTTATGGAATGCGTGGATCTAAAGAACGATGAACAAACACGAACACTAGAAATAATGTGACAATCCGTCAATTTATGGTTGATATTTTGTTCTCAAATATTATTTAAAAATATAATTTTAATGTTATAATATGAACTCACTTATTTTTGGAAAGAAATTTTGATTTACGTCTTGAAGTAGCATCGACTACGTCTAAACCGGAGGATTCAACGTTACGTGCTTACGTTTACATACACCGTTTTGGTGACAGTCCGACATTTCAGAAAAATAAATTTGTCCGTGAATATTATTTTGAGATTTTAAATTTGTGTTGGTTCATAAACTCACAAATTTACGAGAAAAGGTTAGGACTTACGATTTTAATTTAACGTCCTTTACGACCAAACCGGAAACCTTAGGATTACATATTTACGTTTTCGAACTCCGTTTTTGATGAGACAATTTTTATTAAATTCGTTTTGTGCCGTTGATTCATAATTTATAAAAACGTTTTTCGTAAGACGACCCGAGGGCACGCAAACCGAGGAAACTAGAATCGAGGAGTACCCGTAAATAAATGGGGATGAGACAAGTGGGACACTTGCCCCACCCCCACTCATAACCGGCCACAATCTTACACCACACCAATTTGGTGGCAAGTTTTCAACAAGTAGCTACACTTGTCCATTTAGCTTAGTATGTAAGCTAAGCTTACAACAAAAACCACTAGCAAAACCATTTCCTCTCATTTCCTCCATGCAGAAAAACTTTCATTCTCTCATCTCTCTCAAATGTGCCATCCCATACTCCCCATAAACACCCAATTTGATCCAAATTTAACCACAAACTATTGTTATAACTTACATATGTTAATCTCCTTCAAAAGAGATGAAGATTGCTGGTGATTATAACATCCAAGGAGGAGTTTCCATGGAGTCTTGGGGCTGATTTTCCACAAGGTATTCATGAAGAATGGTGGTCTTGAAGATGTTCTTGGTTTATCACAAGTTTCTCCATCAAAATCCATGTCCAACTCACAACCTACATCAACTTGGTGGTATAAAGATTGCCCTCCTCATCCTCTTGTTATTTTTGAATATGTAATCTTGTATTTCTTTTACTTATGTATATGTATATTATGATGAATTATGATTAAAAATATTGTGTGGGGATTTGGTGTTGATAAACATGCTTAAAAAGATTAAAAACTATAAGAAACAAGGCTAAAATCTTGTTTAGATTGTTGGCTGTATAAAATAGTAAAGAACCACATGTTAGACTGATAAAATAGCAAAGTAGAAGAAATATAAAGTAAGTAATATGTCTTTTACAGATGTGAGAGTTGGCCATGTAATGGAATCATTGTAATGAGTGAGATATGATCAAAACAAGTTTAAAGTACAAATCTGAGTTCACTGTTTTGGACGAATTTTAGAAAATACTTAGATGCTGATTCAACAGTAGCTATAGTAGAGTTAAATGGAGCACATATCATTTAGTTTATGTCATAAAAATTTGAGCTTCTATCTCCATATAGAACTCTAGATATGACAGTTTTGGTGAACATGAAAATAAAAATCAGATTTTGGAAATTAAAGTATAATAGTATTATATAAGCACTCAAATAAAAATAGTATAAAATGTGAATTAAAACCCACTAACTTATATAATACATTTATATAAATATGCAAATGGATAAATAAATGGACATTTTATAAAAATGGTAGTTTAATAAGTTTTATAAGTTTTAAAACTATAAACATGATTTTTACGATTTTTTCGGCTATTACCGTAAAATTAACGTTTTTGTTAAATAAAACATAGACGGTTGGACCCGTCTAATGTAAACTTTTATAAACTCATATACTGATATATAAGAATATATAACAATTAAAAACCGATAAAACCCGAACTATATAACATACGGACATTAACGGGCTAAGTTAACGTTATTGGACTAATAATACAACAAAATGGGCTAAAACACTTATAAACTTATTTATTGGGCTTAACCCATTTGGGCCCAACATGTAAAGTGTAAATACTGATAATACAAGTACAAAATGGATTAATACAAGTTAAAGAACTTATAATAGGCTTATAGGACCTAAAACACGTAAATAGGTAAAACTAGAAAACTAGTATAAAAGTTATCGACACATAACACTAAAATGAGTAAATGAGAATATTTAAATCCACTTGATCATCATATATATAAAATCATCATATGTATACATAATTGTTATTTTTATAAAGTCATTGGACAAGAGTCTAAGACGAGTATTATTTGTCTAGGTTTCCGTGATTGAAGCACGTACCGTACGTCCGAATTGCCGATAACCCGCCTTCCCACATCAACGTGAGTTTATAGCCTCGCACTCTTTTAAATGTTTTTATGAAATGTTTTATAAACCCGCGAGGGAGATAACATGTTAGTTTTTATAAAATAGGACACCATTTGTCCCGATTGTTTGTTTATTGATTTGGACCCGACTGATTGTATGACCCGATTGTATGACCCGATAAATGATTAAATGACCCGATAGATGAAATTAAATGGATTATTAAAGTTAGATTATGTCACTAAAAGTTCCATTAGCATGAATTGTGAACTACCGGGATTTGGTAGACGCTTATGCATATAATAGTACTATTTGGGGACGATCACCCTAGTTCGCGCCTTGACGGTTGATCCCCGTCGTGCCATATTGATTGGTAAGCGAATTTATGTATGAGAAGATTTCCATAGAGTGACCTTTGTGACGACACGCTAATTTAGATGGGCAAATTGAGTTTCGGGCTAGCTACACGTTGTTTGTTTTATTAAGGTAACAATGTCATGCGGCTTATAATAATCCAATTAACAAAATACTACTAGACGCACCGAATTACGATGTATTGCCTGACTAGCAATACGGGGTCATACTATTGATATTATGTTCGTGTTTTGGTTTTATATAACCATATTCATATAACGGTTTTTATTTAATCTATACAACGTTATAGAACGTATTGGATGATGTTTTTACGACATTGGCTCGTATAATGATTTTTAAGGCAAATGCCTATGTTATGATTTTCAAGGATTTGTATAAAAATGACTTTGGCTATTTTATGGCCTATTACAAAGATTTGTACAAAATGACTTTCGGTAATAATTTTATACTGATATTATTTTGATGGATTTTATTAAACTCTATGAATTCACTCGGCGTTTTCGCTGACCTTTTCTTTTAACATGTTTTATCTCAGGTACTTGAAGGTAATTCTCGGGAAGACAACAAGAATTCATGGCCCGCACCTAAATACTTATTTCCATTCAAATGCTTTATAAAACCTGTATTAAATATAATGACTTGGGACCTATGTAAATCTGATATTTATGAATGGAAATGCTTTATTATTAAACGACGCGATTTTCATGCTTGTCTATGATGTGAGTAATGTGCTATCCCGTAACACCAACTAGTCTTCCGCTGTATTGAGTTGTATAAATTTGGGGGTGTTACAAATAATTCCAAGATCAAAGATCAACCAACACCCTCTTGGTGTGTTGTATGGGTGGCGGCCAAACGACAAGGAAGAGGAGGGGGAGAACTTTTAGGTTTTCTAAAATCTTCTGTAAAACAAAATGAGTAGTGTTTTCCCCTTAACCCCCTTCTTTAGTAAATTTTGATGGGCTTGGCCCATCCTCCTCCTAATTTCGTGGCATATGGGCCCACATGGGGTAACCCGATCATTTTCCGTGTCTAATTAATAAGTGTGTTCTCGTGTTCGTGTTTTACGTGTTTGTTCGTGTTTATTTGTGTTCGTGTTTTGTGTGTTCTCGTTAACTAATTACCGTGACCTAATATATTTATTTACGCTCGTAATAAATATATATATGTAATTAATAATAGTTCATGATTTAATTACGTTCGTGATTTCATGATCGCATGTTCGTGATTAATTATTGTTTAAATAATTATTGCGTGTTCGTGCGTAATAAATACTTATCGTGTTCTAACACGTACGTAATACGTAAAATCCTAACACGTAAACGTAATCGTACTATAAAAGGAAAGTTTTAATCTAGTACGTACGATCTTAAGGATACTATTCATGATAAAAGCATGCGGGTTTTACATATGTAGGTGTCCCTAACACTATGTCCCTATTTTTCACTTCTTGCAGATCTCATAAAATTTAATCTTTCACGATCTTCAAAGAAAATGTAGTGTTTATTCATTAGTGTTATGGTGACTACTAATCAGTCTTGCATGGTCCATTCCAAATTGTATGTAGGCGCGCAACTATATACAATTTCAAGATTAACGATGCAATATCAGTTCGTCAAAATTTTATCATCATGTTTATAATAAAAACATTTTCATGCTTAATTCTTAAATAAGAATCAAGAATAAATTTACAAAGATTTTCTTTGTTATGAAAACAATTAAGTTTTCCAAGGTGTTTTATAAACAACCTCATTTCGATAACGATTATTTATAAGTCTCACTTTAAATAATCCATATGGTGATGAAAACCCAATTTTTCTCAAGGGATACTGTTTTAACTTATAAAAACAATTAGTGATCTGCAAAGGAGTGATGAAAAGTTGTTCACCAAGAACTAACTACAATATGCTAGGAAATGAATTTAGCCAATTAATCATGAGGTTCATGACCTTGCTGGCGCTCGAAAAGAATAATCCACAACGTAACTCAAATCAAGATGAGTACTTGTTCAATGGTTGCATCACTAATGCGAACATTAGGATGAAGCAATAAAGGATAGGTAACATCGCTACATGTAGAATTTAGCAATCAAAGGTAGTCTTTTCATTAATCACAAACAAGTCAAATTGTACCGTAACACATTACGTGTCACTATGTCTTACAATTCCAATAACTCATCCTACCAACTGATGTCTCAGTTAAGTTAGGGATTTTTAAAAGATACCACAATGAATACTAATCTACAAGAGTCATTAGGTGTTCCACATGTCCCGAAGGATCTATCGGTCCCAATTCAGAAGAAGATTTCTTCAATTTATTTATTGGACACCGGGCATCCTCTTCATTGGACAATGGCCTAGGAACAACCCTTAACACGAACCAACAATCAATTAATACCTTATAATTCAATCACAGAACTTAACGACTTCCTCTTAACAATTTCATATTCCATACGGGTTAAATTTTACTTTATTCAAGTTTCAATCAACTTATACTCAATGCGATATCCTACCTCATTTTCCAATGCTTTCAACCTTATTCTTAGACCTTCAAAGTGCAATAAAAGCTCGATATGAACAACACTTAACTTCCAATCCTATAGCTCTTTCCAACAATAATTATCAAATAAGTCACTAGTATGAAATGAATCACACATTTAATTAGACTTCTCAGAAAGGTACTAGTGGCATTAGGCTTTTGGGTAAAGGTTCCAATGACAGCCTCAAGTGCAACATTCATCCTTTCGATTTCAATATAAGAATTGGATGACAACGAATCAGATGACATCTTTCTAGGTGGTAACGTTTTGTCAAGCTCCACTCTATAAGGAAAGATCGTCATGACATCGATATCATATTTAATCTCGCCAATTCTTCTTCAAGATCACAATCAACTAATATCTACATTTCTACGAATATTAACCATTTTATTAGGATCATAAATATCCACAACTTGGTTTAGATCTGGAATAGCTAGATTTCCTACAGGAATAGCTTCGATTGATTTACTAGGGGAGTTAGGGTTCCTTGTGACAATCTACGTCGTATAAATACCTCGTATACGTATTGAAATAATCATCAAAAAATCATGTAATCAAATTACAACATATATATATATATATAATCCAAGTTATATATATATATATATATATATATATATATATATATATATATATATATATATATATATATATATATATATATATATATATATATATATATATATATATATATATATATATATATATATATATATATATATATATATATATATATATATATATATATATATATATATATATATATATATATATATATATATATATATATATATATATATATATATATATATATATATATATATATATATATATATATATATATATATATATTAAAATAACACTTCTCAGTCTGGCCTTGTCGGTAACTCGGGAATTATTCGGCACCGTTATAGTCAAAAGATTTTTAGACATTTTGAGAAAAATGTTTATAGTTAAAAGATTTTGAAATGTTATATTCAAAACCTTAGTTTTAAAAATCTTTCGTTCTCTATAACGAGAGCTCTAGTACCAAACTGTAACACCCCCAAATTTACATGTTTCAATACAGCAGAAGACTCGTTGGTGTTACGGGATAGCACATTACTCACATCATAGACAACGCTTAAAAATCGCGTCTTTTAATAATAAAGCATTTCCATTCATAAATATCAAATTTACATAGGTCCCAAGTCATAGTCATTTCATACAATTTTACAAAAGAATGGAAATTGTTATTTAAGTGCGGGCCATGAATTCTTGTTGTCTTCTCTAGAATTACCTTCAAGTACCTGAGACAAAACATGCTAAAAGAAAAGGTCAGCGATAACGCCGAGTGAATTCATAGAGTTTAATAAAACCATCAATATATCATCGGTATATAATTATTACCGAAAATTATTTTTGTACAAATCTTTATAGTAGACCATAAAATAGGCCAAAAACATTCTATACAAATCCTTTTCAAAATTACAATATAGGCTTTCGCCTTCAAAACCATTATACGAACCAATGTCGTAAAAATATCATACAATACGTTTTATAACGTCGTGTAGAGTTAAATAAAAACCGTTATATGAATATGGTTATGTAAAACCAAATCACGAACATAATATCAATAATAAGACCCCATATTGCTAGTCAGGCAATATATCGTAATTCAGTGCATATAGCAGTAGTTTCGTTATTTGGATTATTACAAGCCGCAGGACATTGTTACCTTACTACAACAAACAACGGGTAGCTAGCCCGAAACTCATTTTCCCATCTAAATTAGCGTGTCGTCACAATAATCACACTTGTGTAAATCTTCTCATACATAAATTCGCTTACCAATCAATGTGGCACGACGGGGATCAACCGTCAAGGCGCGAACTAGGGTGATCGTCCCGAAATAGTACTATTATATGCATAAGCGTCTACCAAATCCCGGTAATTCAAAATTCATGCTAATGGGACTTTTAGTGACATAACCTAACTTTAATAATCCATTTTATTTCACTTATCGGGTCATATAATCATTCATTGGGTCATACAATCATTCGGGTCCAAATCAACAAAACAAACAATCGGGATAAACGGTGTCCTATTTTAGTAAAACTAACAGGTTATCTCCCTCGCGGGTTTATAAAACATTTCATAAAAACATTTAAAAGAGTGCGAGGCTATGAACTCACATTGATGTGGGAATGCGGTTATCGGCGATTTGGATATACGGTACGTGCTTCAATCACGGAAACCTAGACAAATAATACTCGTCTTAGACTTTTGTCCAATGACTTTATCAAAATAACAATTATGCATATATATGATGACTTTATACATATGATGATGATCAAGTAGGTTTATACATCTTTACTTATTTATTATAGTGTTTATGTGTTGGTAATTTTTAAGATTAGTTACACTAGTTCAACTTGTTTACATTTTAAATCCCAATGGGCCTATTACAAGCCCAATACTATTTATTAGCACAATTATACTTTTATTATCAGTATTATACTTTATATGTTGGGTCCAAATGGGTTAAGCCCAATAAATAAGTTTATAAGTGTTTTACCAAATTAGTCGGGTTTATTGTCCAATAAGGCTACTTTGGCCCGTTAATGTCTATATGTTGTAAAGCTCGGGTTTTATCGGTTTTTACTTGTTATATATGTTTATACATCAGTATGTGACTTTTAAAAACTTTACATTAGACGGTTTTGATCGTCTAAGTTTTAATTGGCGAAAAACGTTAATTTTACGGTAATAGCCGAAAAAGTCGTAAAAATCATGTTTATAGTTTTATAACTTATAAAACTTATCAAACTACCATTTTTATAAAATGTCCATTTATTTATCCATATACATATTTATATAAATGTATTATATAAGTTAGTGGGTTTTAATTCACATTTTATACTATTTTTATTTGAGTGCTTATATAATACTATTATACTTTAATTTCCTAAAATCTGATTTTTACTTTCACTTTCACCATTTTTACCATATATTGAGTTCTACAAGGAGATAGAAGCTCATTTTTGGACACTATAAACTACATGATATGTGCTACAATTAACTTAGTTTTAGCTACTGCTCAATCCAACTCTAAATATCCCTAACAGTCCGTCCAAAACTGACTATTCAGATTGGTACTCTAAACTTGTTTTGATCATATCTCACTCATTATAATGATTTCATTGTATGGCCAACTCTCACATGTGTAAAAGACTCATAGGTTACTGTATATTAATTTATCCAAATCATTTTATCAATTTATCATAAGATTCTTTACTGTTTTATACAGCCATCATTTTAAGCATGATTTTAACCTTGTTACCTATGGTTTTTCATCTCTTTAATCATATTTATCAACACTTGATCCCCACACAACATTTTTATCATCATATATTCATCATATTCATATACAATAAGAAAGAAAATACATGATTAAATAATCAAAATAACAAGAGGATGGGGAGAACAATCTTTATACCACCAAGATGATGTAGGTTGTCATCAAGGCTTGGATTTTGATGGCAAAACTTGTGATAAACCAATATCATCTTCAAGTCCACCAATCTTCAAGAACTACTTGTGGAAAATCAGCCCTAAGACTCCATAGAACTCTTCTTTGGATGTTATAATCACCACTAATCAATAGGGCTTCAAAAGGGCATCATCATATGTGTAAATAACATAGGATTTATGGTTGAATCAAGATCAAATGAGGGTGTTTTGGGGGTAAAGTGGACGGCACCATGGAGTTAGAGAGAGAGAGTATTAGTTGTTTTGCATGGATGAAAATGAGGTTGCTAGTTTAGTGTTAGTGGTTTGTAAGTAGCTAGCTTACTTGTGAAGCTTGGTAAGACAAGTGTCTTATCTAGCTTATAAAAATGACACCAAATGTGGTGTGTTGTAACTTTGTGGCCGGTTATGAGTGGGGGTGGGGCAAAAGTCATTTTGTCTCATCCCCATTTATTTACGGGTACTCCTCGATTCTAGTTTCCTCGATTTGCGTGCCCTCGGGTCGTTTTACGAAAAACATTTTTATAAATTATGAATCAACGGCACAAAACGAATCTAATAAAAATTGTCTCATCAAAAACGGAGTTCGAAAACGTAAATACGTAATCCTAAGGTTTCCGGTTTAGTCGTAAAGGACGTTAAATTATAATCGTAAGTCCTAATCTCTTCTCGTAAATTTGTGAGTTTATGAACCAACACAAATTTAAAATCTCAAAATAATATTCACGGATAAATTTATTTTCTGAAATGTCAGACTGTCACCAAAGACGGTGTATGTAAACGTGAGCACGTAACGTAGAATCCTCCGGTTTAGACGTAGTCGATGCTACTTCAAGACGTATATCCAAATTTCTTCCCAAAAATAAGTGAGTTCATAATATAACATTAAAATAATGTTTTTAAATAATATTTGAGAATAAAATATCAACCATAAATTGACGGATTGTCACACATCAGTCCATATAGGAATGGTAACATACTCAAGTATGTGGTCTGATTTGACTGCATGTGATCCTTCTTCCTTGTCAACCTGTTTACCTGTAATTTCAACAATAGGTTCTTCCACAACATTTGAATCCTTTTTCACAATGTCTAGATTAGTAACAGACATATAATTCAAGGTTCTAGATAATGGCTCTAGATCAAAGAACCAATTTGGTCCACTCTCAGGATCACTAGGTTTAATTTCTAAAAACTTAACATGTCCCTTTTCAAGTATACGTTTTTCTTTCTTATTGTAAACCCTATATCCTTTGCTCTGTACTGAATAACCTATAAAGTAGCCTTCAATACCTTTGGCACTAAACTTTCCTAAGGCATCACTAGTATCAAGGATCACTACATGACATCCAAAGGGTTTAAGAAAACCTATATTTGGGTTGTATTCACAGCCTCAGCCTAAAAAGCAATGGGAAAATTAGCATCAGCCAACATTGTCCTAGCTGCTTCTATGAGTGTTCTATTTTTCCTTTCAACCACCCTATTCTGCTATGGGGTTCTACCTATGCTAAACTGCCTAGTAATCCCTTTATTAACACAGAAGGAATCTAACAATTGGTTTTTAAACATACCACCATTATCACTCCTAAGTATTTGAACCTTATTCCCTGTCTTTTTCTCAATATGGGTAATAAAGTTAATCAAAACTGTGGCATTTTCACTTTTTGAGGCCAAAAAGAAAGTCTAAGTAAATCTAGAAAAGTCATCAGTTATAACAAAACAATAAGATTTACCATTCAAACTTTCTATATTAGTTGGGTCAAATAAGTCCATATGTAGCAAGTGAAGTGGTTTAGAACTAGAGTGCACAAGTTTAGACTTAAATGAGACTTTATGTTGTTTGCCTTTAAGACATGCAACACAAGAATGATCATTGTGGAAAGCCTTTGCAGGCAAACCATCAACTAAACCATGTCTCACAAGTCTATTGACGTTCTTAAAGTTTATGTGCCCTAACCTTCTATGCCATAGATTACTTTCATCTACTGAATCTTTAGCATATATACATGACAAATTGTTGTTCATCCTAATTCCATTAAGATTAACATTATAAATGTCCTTATGTCTAGGTGTTGTATACTCAATAAACTTCTCATCAGGCATCTTAAAGTCTTTGCTTAACACCAAGCATTCGGTATCAGTGAAAGAACCTTATTCTTGTTTTCACAAACTTGTGACACACTAAGCAAATTATAATCAAGGTCTTTTACTAGAAATACGTTTTCAAAACGTAAATTGTTGGTGATAAGAGTGCCTTTGCAAGAAATTGTACCATACCCTCCTCCAAAGTACACTTTGTCACCATCTTTAATAGGGTTAAAGTTAGTCAAATAATCTTCCTTCCCCGTCATGTGCCTTGAGCATCCACTGTCCTAATATCCATAATCATTGACCTGCTTTTGAATGCCCTTTACATATAGAAAACAAATTAGTTTTCTTTGGGAACCCAAGCCTGAGCAGACTTGGATTCATTTGGTTGTTCAACAAGAACAGACTTAGTCCTTATAACAACCCCTTGTTCATCCCTTTGAGGCTTGAAAACCCAGTTTACACCAATTGGTTTAGTTATGACCTTTGAAATATAGTGAAATCTGTTACAGGTCATGGAAATCCCATCAGAATTAGTGTTTTGGTCTTGTTTAGGTCTCTAAGTCAAACTAGATGAAGCTTTAGACCCTTATCCCTTAGGCTGTAAGTACCTATTATTACCTAGTCTAATAGTGTTGGAAACGTTCCTGTCAGCGTTAAATTTACTTTTGTCAGTGCTGAATTTGTACTTGTCAGCGCCCAAATTAGGGTTTGCTACAGGAACCCATTGTCTGTTAGACCATGTATTGGTCTTTTGAAAGGGCCTTTCTCCATGTGTATTTGTCCCTTTAGTAAAGAAAGGAGCTGGTCTAGTAACTTGTGGACTTGGTTGGACATAAGGTCTGGGTTTGAACATGGTTGACCTATTGTCAGCGTTGACTTTTGAAGCACTGACACATTTATAGGCCAAATGAGAAAAGCTCCCACATATATAACAAGATTTTCTAGACATAACCTTAGGTCTAGATTGAAAGAACCCTGTCCTGTTCAATAGCTTGGCTTTGTGGTGACCTAGGTTTTCTATACATTTCAACATACTTAACACTAGGTTTTCTATTAACATATGAGCCAAGGTCAACAGGTTTTCCAGTAGTAGTGTTGGTCACAGTTATGGGTGTAGACTCAAGTGGACTCTCACTAAGCATTCCACCTTTAACAAACAATGTAGGATTGGCTTTCTTCCATTGTTCCAAGTCAGTCACTTTCTGCTTATACTCCTCTACTGGGGTAAGCATTCTTGGTGGAGGAATGAATTCCTTTTCTTGGAGTTCTGGAATACCAGTCCAAGACAAATCCTTTCTCAGGACACCATGAAAGTTTCCAGCAGGTGGAGGAGTGTTAGTATAATCTTTGATCCCAATCCCAGACGTATCCTTAGAGTCTCTTTGTTCACTAACACATTTTTCTAGGGTTTGACTTGCTTTATCAAAAATTTTAATTCTAAGCCTTACATTTTCTTTATCCTTAATGGCCTTATCTATAAGTTGTACTTCTTCTTTGGATCGCATCAGATTGTCCCTAAGTTCAACACTAACTTTAAGATCATGAGACAAAACATTAATTTGATCTTTTAGGTCAAATTCCATTTTCTTATATTCCTCAACAGTCTTTTCAGTTTGAATGAGTGCTATTTGATAGTTAGTTAGCTTGCATTTTCATCAAAAACATTTGATTTTAACTATAAAATTTCTTTGTTAAGCTTTTTTCAGTGTTTAAACGACAGCATTTACTACAGTAAGCATCATCATATACCTCATTATCTGATGAAGACGAGGAATGTGCCATAAGAGTAAAGTGAACATGCTCTTCTTCTTCCTTCTCTGCAATCAAAGCCTTATTCTCTTCCACATCCTTTGCCAAAAAGCTCTAGTCCCATCCAACACCATCAATGTCTTGCATGGCGAACATAGCCTTTGTCTCTTCAACCTTGATGACTTGGCTTGAAGACTTTCCAGCATCAGATCTTGTTGGAGATCTGCATTCCCTCATAAAGTGACCCATCCTATAGCAGTTGTAACACTCAACCTTGGATTTATCAAACCAAGCAGTGTCTTTAGCATTAAAGGTCATCTTCTTTCTGAATCTCCTATTCCATCTGTTTGCCCTTATGCTTGCAAGTGCCATATTCCATTTAATATCCATATCTTCCAAATTCTCCTTACTGATTTGCTCAAGGTCCCCATATGTAATCACTGAACGATTGGGCAATGCAGCAATGTATGCACACAATGTGTCTATATCAATACCAGCATGTTTAATCCTTGATGATTCAACATTGTATGTGTCAGGGTCTGAATGTGAAGCACTGAAAAAGGTTGATTGATGTGATCGTGATAGTATAGTGATAATTTGGATACGTTATAGGGTAAATTAGAAAATTACCTTTAGGAAAAAGTAATAGACTAAAATTACCAAAGACGAATTCAATTAAACACGTTGGTGAACCAAGTTCGTTGTACACGAAGATCGAGTGAATTTGAGACGTTTTGTTTTGATTTGGACAATTGATTTGAATTGGTTTTCGGTCTTTAAACTAAAATTACTCCTACGATTTTTAATTAAATTCCTTAAGTGCATGAACCGTTTCCTAAAAAAAATCTAAAAGACAATTATTTTAACTATTTAAAATTTAAACTATTTAAATTTTCAATTTAAACTAAACTATTTAATTAAAATACTTTTTCACTATTTTAAAATCTACTAAAAACTATTTTTACTTCTAAAAAATAATTAAATCTAATTTGTTTAGAAAAAAAACTAACTTTATTAAAATCAAAATATTTTAAAAACTAATTAAATTTCTAAAATTAATAAAAACATTTCTTTATTATTATTATTTTTTTAATAATATTTAATCTAAATAATTTTACTAAAGATAATTAAAATTTCTGTTATTAAAGATAAAAAACACTAAACATTTGGAATTAAAACGTGAATTAAATAAAAACGTTTATAAGAAAATCAAACTTAAATGACAATAAGTATATTAATAACTGATTGCAATGTTAAACCAAAAAGACAGTTTGCCAAGTTGGTAAACACGTTGGGCATGTGAAGAGAGGGTCACGAGTTCGAGCCCCAATAATGACATAATTGTGGTATTATTTTTTTGGAATCATATTATGTAAACAGTAAGCTAAAAACGAAATTATATGAATCTTCTCAAAATTACAAATCAGAACCACAAAACTAAACAGCAATGAAGAAATTAAAGTATAACTACAATTCAGTTATCTAAATAGGAAATCTACAGTTCACAAAGTTCACAATAACAACAGTAAGAATATCCAAACACCCCCAGTACTAGCTAGCAATATCAGTAATTTCATGCAATCTAAACAGACCAAAGAACACTCAGATTAACTAAAATCTTAATTCTAATATAAGCAGGAAATGCCAGAATTTACATCAAGTGCATTATTTCAGTATTATCTCTAACAAATCTAACTGAAATCTATCATCAGAACAGGAAACTATCAAGTAAACAAACTCAAGTTTACCATTGTATTATTCAAATCAAACAGATCACTCAGCTATACCAAATTCATCTTAATACAGGCTAAAAACGAAATATAAATCAGCAAACGAAAATCAAATTAATCACACCTAAACATACATCTACTGATTATTCTTTAAACGCCCCATATCACAGGATTATAATCAATCTCAACAAAACCAAACAGTCGCAGCATAAATATAAAATCAGTGAACCAAAAATTGTCTCAAAAACTGAACCGATCAATTGAAAGAAACTAAGTTAGCAGGCCATATACTTTCAGCAGATAGAATGATCCTAATAACATGTATACCATGATAATATCATCAGACTAAATTAATAATCAAAAGCAAAACACATATCTGCATTACTAGATCAAAGATTCTCAGTCCAGTTTGGCAGCTCGAATAGGATAAAAGCAAACTATAATGTAATAAGCATACGACAACATAAACAAATGTATCAAAACTAAACAGTTACGAAAAGCTTCCTAGACAGATTTATGCAGAAACCAATCATAATATCATAAAGATAAACATAAAACAATTTAAATTAATAAACATTTAAGCATTTAAAACAATTATAAGCGAGCCTAACCATTTGAAGAAATCCGTTGAGACGTAGAAGCGGCGCTGAGCCGTCTAAACTAGCATAACACCCGAATACGACCAAACCACCAAACGAATCATCACGAATCCGCAATCCACCATTTTTTTAAGTTCAATCAATGGATTAAACTAATTCCCTTTTTTTAACTCAATTATCCAACTAGGCTATAATACAACTTATTTGAATAAGACTTCACTTATAATTTCAATTTATAACTTTAAATTGTATTTAATTCAATTAATCAAAATAAAAACGTGAGATGCACAGGATATTTAAACAGAAAAAATTAACTTTTAATAAAATAAATCAAACATTACAACTTTAAAGAAAATTACAATTTCTAAGATTATAACAGTAAATTAAACGAAGGGATAATTACTGAATAAAATTGAAGGGGTATTTATAGTTGGACCCGAGAGTGGGTTTGTTGAGGAGAAGCGATTGTGGCCCTTAGATCTTCACTTCTATCTTCTCTCTCTTTTCTGTTTCAATCTAATGGTTGTGATTCGCCCTTGTGCACACGGATTGACACCGTGGCACAAGGTGTGCTTCTTTGGTGCTGACTTGGAAGATAATCATTGGTCAAATGATTGGTATGCAGAGAATGGACCAATAATAAACCAGGAGTGATGCATCAATCAGTCACGTAGGCACATCATTCTTGGAATCTTGAGTAGTCCACGCGCTTCATCTTGCCGTGAATATTCTGAAAAACTGCGTGAATTTAACTCGCGATTTGATTGGAGAAAACCCCTAAAAATTAGGGTTCTTCAATGGTGCTTCTTCATCCCCTCTTTTCTTTTCTTTCACTCTTCACGTTTTCTTTTCTGTTTCTTTCTTTATTTTATTTCTTTGACTTCTTGACAAAAGAAAACGTATAAAACCTTCCATCCGTTTTTTATATGTGATGGGCTTCTGAATGGTCTTTGACCAAAGAGATAAATCCCTGGTTACTTAAATTGTAAATATGGGCCTCCAAAGTAAATAATACTTTCGTTTATAACTTGTAAATCAATTTGGGCTTTGGCCCAAATTCACACTCCATCCGTCTAACATATTACACATGGGCTTTAATTTGGACTAATAATCCAAAAGTAAATAGATGATTTCCTTAAATGGGGTTTTAGGCCCATTTACCAAAAGTGGGTCCCACAAAGCCCAAATAACTTATTTAAATATTAAATCCTCTAAATCGAACTCGATTTTGGCTTCCTCGATCTTTTTCTTCAAACTCGTGTCGGTTTTTGTTGGTTTTCGCGATCTTGGTACCTACACACATCAAACACAAAAACAAACATATACAAGGCATATTTGATACATTTATTGCAATTTATGTTCGTTTTATGATACAATTGATATGAGTAAAATCACTCATATCAAACTCCGCCTTGCTAAGCAATTGTCGTGTCCTCACGCAATGATGAAATAAAACACTAACTACACCTTTATTCAACTTATGATACTTTATTTTGCAAAGACATTATGTATTTCTTTCATTATTTGAAAAATAACTTTTAGGATCATAAAACTCAAATAGATTCATCGTCCCCGACTTTCCACTTTTCCATGCCAAGTGCAAAAACAAGATCATTGTCAATCATAAGCTCCAAAATTAAACCAACTCATACAAGTAATTTGTGTTAAACTCAATCTCCTATTATTCCTAATTGTATCTCTAGATTTTATTTGTCATTCACCCAAAGGCTCATTTGACTTTATTTTGATATTTATTAGTCCAAAAATGAAGGCAAGAACGGTGTAAACTCAACACTCAAAACCTAACCTCGACTTCAAAAACCGTTGTCACTAAAGAAAGCCCACATCAAGGATAACTTAAAAACAATAATAAAAACCTCCAAAGTCAATTATGACCTTATTAATGGAGTTAGCAACAACTACATCATAACACCTTGCGGCTCTTTAAGATGCAATCGTGCTCCTTATTTAAAATCCACACCCGAAGGCTCCTTGGACAAAAATAAGGGAATTGACATCACCATCCCACCTTACGGCTCATGATGATGAAGCAATTTTTATTCAACACGTCCCCTTGCCATACACCCTAAGGCTCTAATGACAAGGTTAGTGTTACATGACTCCCACCCGAAGGCTCCTAGAGAACATGTTTTTATTTATTCTTCTTAATTAATATGATATATATAGTAAGCCAAATTTCCGCAATCCCATGATCAAAAGTCCATGACGCTGACACCCTTAATGTGTTCTCACTTTAATTACAAGGGAAGAAAAAGAAGGAGTTACGAGTTAAGATATCAAGCCTAAACCGCTAAAAACTTCATTTATTAAACATATATTATTCAAGCATGGAAAGTAAATACGAGGAGATTAAATCAAACACAAAAATACTTGCACAAAGAAGAATTTAATTTTAGAAACTTATGATTGAACTCTATCATCTCTTGTTCTTGTGAAATCAGTGGATACTTAGCCTATTAAATCAAAGTTTTGGGTTTTCTAGTCATCTATAGGATCTTGCATCTTCTTATACTTTTTCAAGTTTTAGAATTTGCGTTTTAAAGTTCCCTTGATAAACGACTTTCTAGGATCAATTATAGGAGCTTGCGAAAAGTTCTTGTTCTTAACCCGTATGAATTAAGACTTTCGCGTTTTAAAGCTCCCTATATAAAAGGCTAGCAAAACTTAATTCAAATACGTTAAGGAAAAGCTAAGGTTAAAAACCGAGTCGAGTCAAAAACTATTTTTATTTTCACCAACGGAAAGCCTACATTTGTGTCAAAAGCACTTATTTTCTTTATTAAAACTTAAAAATAACACTAAAAAAAATTAAAATTTTTATGAAAAATGAGAAAAAAAATTACGTTTGGACATGACAAGAGCAATAGCAAGCGATTATATCGATTGACTCCCCCATGCTAAAACCAAACATTGTCCTCAATGTTTCTTAGCTCAAGAGTAACACCCCCTTGCTAAAACACGAAGAGTCTAATGCAAATTCCTAGCATGGAAAGAGCACACAAATCTATAAGTCGTTTATTAATTATGCCTCAAGATAAAACGTTAGTCGATAAAAATCAAAGGATAGAGAGTGTGCCCCTTTTTGGCATTCAAAGAAAGGAAGATCAAGTGGACCGGCAAAAACCGAACACGAGAGTCTTCAAATATTAGGGTCATACCTAAGATTCACAACACAATAAAACACGAGCACGAGCCTGAAAGATCAAGCCTTATTAGTGTTAGAAAATAGAAAGAAGATAGAATGTATGGGACTCCCCCACAAGGCACCTTTTTTTTGTTCACCGAGTCATGAGGTCGACTCGATCCCCGCATTCATTGGTCCTTAGGGAAAGTGGTAAAAACCGGCATAATGGAATAAATTCCATGATAAAGCACGATGCCGGGGTCAAAGATTACATCCTCGTTGTCCGATGACAAATGATAGGATAAAACTCCAACACAAATCTCTAACAAGAGATGGTAGTCACAAATCACTAAATGCATAAAGCATGCTCCCCGAGATAAACTCGCACCAAGATGATTAAAAATTCTTTCAATTATTGCATCGGTGAAAGGCCGAGATTTCCCTAAATCAACAATTCAGGGATCGAACACCTCGTCCTCGGTGGACAAAGGAAAAGATAACACGGTGTCGTCCCCCCATGCTAAT
This sequence comes from Glebionis coronaria, assembly GCA_025667525.1. Taxonomy (NCBI): domain Eukaryota; kingdom Viridiplantae; phylum Streptophyta; class Magnoliopsida; order Asterales; family Asteraceae; genus Glebionis; species Glebionis coronaria. The sequence continues at coordinate 403,012,884 of CM046881.1, forward strand.
CCATGATCATATAAAGCAGCACATGGTAATGGTGTGGTAAAAGTTTTATCCATAGTGGAATCAACAATCTTTGCTTTAACGACCATTTCACCCTTAGAAATGTGATCAATTGGGTCATGGTACTCAATATGAGACACATGAAAAACCCGCACATGAAGGTAAAAGTGGGTGGGAGGAGGACTTGGGACGAAATCATCATCAAGTAAATTATCTAAAAAGAGAGCGTCCCCCTCCGGGTCAAATTCATCAACACCCGGTGGTATCGAATCATTAGAAGCAAGAAAAGTGTCAATCTCCTCCATAAGCGGATCACTATCCTCAACGGGAATAGGAGATGGAGAGAAAGACTTTATAATAGGCTTAGAAGTCAAGGCCTCGATCCTAGAAATGAGAAGATAGACGTTGGATAATTTCTCACGAAGAACCACGTCTTCCACATCTAAATGAGTAAGTTCATCGGAGAACTTCTTAAGGATCAGAATAGTCAAATCAACCTCATTTCCCGATGGAAATGGGTCTAAAGGAGCAAGTACAAAAGTGAAACTCTAAAAAATCGGATCACTATCATCCTCATTTCCCGGTGGAAATGGGTGAAGAAGAGTAGGTTCATCGGTAAACCCCTCAAAATCCGAGTCGTGAATGTCATCTTTATAAGAAAGTTCATCGGAGAACTCCTCATTAGAATATTCACTAGAGGTCGAATCATTCTCAAAATCTTCATTTCCATCACAATTTTCATCATTAGAATTGGAGAAAATATCAAAGTGAATGGAAGAAGTAGAGTCATCACAATGTGGCAAATCACACATTTCATTGGAAATACCGCCGAACTCTCTTGGGTTTTGGACAAGAATTTCAACACTAGACTTTATTACTTCGTCCGATTCCGTGTCCGGAATAGTGCTAAAATGCTCATCCCCCTTGCTTAGAGAATTTTCGGGTTCCACGGTGGAAGAATCATGAATAGGAGTGGTAATGTCATGAGAGATTTCCTCATCATCTAGGAGGGGAGAATCCTCGGGCTCCATAGCCGACAAGACATGAAAAGGAAGTACGATTGCACTAGACGAAGGATGTAGAGCACTAAGATCTCTCAAAGAAATAGAACTATCCTCGTCATCATCCAAAAGAAGAGAACGCTCGAATTCACGATTAGCAAGAGATTTTGCTTCCGCTTGAGCTCGTTCTTTCTCTCGAATTATTTGTTGGAAAATTGTTTCAAGTCGTTCAATTTCGAAAGAATATTGTGGAGATTGGTCAAAACCGGAAGGAATCGAATTATAGCAAGGATTAGGCTCATAAAAACTCTGATCTCTCGGTTGACAACAAAAACTCTCGTGAGGACCTCCACAATACTCACAACAAAGATGTTGTTGTGATAAACTCGGTAAATCTTGTGGATAACAATTATCATTAAAGTTTTGATTGTAGCTCGGTTCTTGCTCGTAATTAAGCGAGAATCGATGCGAACAATCATCACCAAAATGAGAATCGTTTCCAAAAAACTCACTCGAGGGTGTCTCGTATGTGGGGTGTGGAGGTGGGTAAAAATCGAGAGAATTATTCGAAAAATTCGGGTTTCCATATGAAGTAATTTCATTACAAGAAGGACAAAATCCAACTCGTAAATGGTGACGTAAGTCATTTCCACAACGCTCACACGTGCACCACCGACATGGTAAAAAACCATATAACGGTTCTCCACACCCAACACAATCGACGAAGGAATTCATGGAAGAATTAAAATTTAGAGGGTGAGGAGAAAAAGAATTTAAACATGATAGAGGATTAAGAAGATTATTTTTGGTATTTTTCATAAAAACGAGAAAAACGATACATACTATATAATAAGAAAATAACAAAACTTTCTAGGACGGAAAGGGTCTTCAAATCAACGATCAACAAATCTCAACAAAGACGAATCGTACACAAGATCCCCGGCAGCGGCGCCAAAATTTTTGATGTGATCGTGATAGTATAGTGATAATTTGGATACGTTATAGGGTAAATTAGAAAATTACCTTTAGGAAAAAGTAATAGACTAAAATTACCAAAGACAAATTCAATTAAACACGTTGGTGAACTAAGTTCGTTGTACACGAAGATCGAGTGAATTTGAGACGTTTTGTTTTGATTTGGACAATTGATTTGAATTGGTTTTCGGTCTTTAAACTAAAATTACTCCTACGATTTTTAATTAAATTCCTTAAGTGCATGAACCGTTTCCTAAAAAAAATCTAAAAGACAATTATTTTAACTATTTAAAATTTAAACTATTTAAATTTTCAATTTAAACTAAACTATTTAATTAAAATACTTTTTCACTATTTTAAAATCTACTAAAAACTATTTTTACTTCTAAAAATTAATTAAATCTAATTTGTTTAGAAAAAAAAAACTAACTTTATTAAAATCAAAATATTTTAAAAACTAATTAAATTTCTAAAATTAATAAAAACATTTCTTTATTATTTTTATTTTTTTTAATAATATTTAATCTAAATAATTTTACTAAAGTTAATTAAAATTTCTGTTATTAAAGCTAAAAAAAACACTAAACATTTGGAATTAAAACGTGAATTAAACAAAAACGTTTATAAGAAAATCAAACTTAAATGACAATAAGTATATTAATAACTGATTGCAATGTTAAACCAAAAAGACAGTTTGCCAAGTTGGTAAACACGCTGGGCATGTGAAGAGAGGGTCACGAGTTCGAGCCCCAATAATGACATAATTGTGGTATTATTTTTTTGGAATCAGATTATGTAAACAGTAATAAAAACAAAATTATATGAATCTTCTCAAAATTATAAATCAGAACCACAAAACTAAACAAAAATGAAGAAATTAAAGTATAACTACAATTCAGTTATCTAAATAGGAAATCTACAGTTCACAAAGTTCACAATAACAACAGTAAGAATATCCAAACACCCCCAGTACTAGCTAGCAATATCAGTAATTTCATGCAATCTAAACAGATCAAAAGAACACTCAGATTAACTAAAATATTAATTCTAATATAAGCAGGAAATGCCAGAATTTACATCAAGTCCATTATTTCAGTATTATCTCTAACAAATCTAACTGAAATCTATCATCAGAACAGGAAACTATCGAGTAAACAAACTCAAGTTTACCATTGTATTATTCAAATCAAACAGATAACTCAGCTATTCCAAATTCATCTTAATACAGACTAAAAACGAAATATAAATCAGCAAACGAAAATCAAATTAATCACACCTAAACATACATCTACTGATTATTCTTTGAACGCCCCATATCACAGTATTATAATCAATCTCAACAAAACCAAACAGTCGCAGCATAAATATAAAATCAGTGAACCAAAAATAGTCTAAAAAACTGAACTTATCAATTGAAAGAAACTAAGTTAGCAGGCCATATACTTTTAGCAGATAGAATGATCCTAATAACATGTATACCATGATAATATCATCAGACTAAATCAATAATCAAAAGCAAAACACATAACTGCGTTACTAGATCAAAGATTCTCAGTCCAGTTTGGCAGCTCGAATAGGATAAAAGCAAACTATAATGTAATAAGCACACGGCAACATAAACAAATGTATCAAAACTAAACAGTTACGAAAAGCTTCCTAGACAGATTTATGCAGAAACCAATCAGAATATCATAAAGATAAACATAAAACAATTTAAATTAATAAACATTTAAGCATTTAAAACAATTATGAACGAGCCTAACCATTTGAAGAAATCCGTTGAGACGTAGAAGCAGCGCTGAGCCGTCTAAACTAGCATAACACCCGAATACGACCAAACCACCAAACGAATCATCACGAATCCGCAATCCACCATTTTTTAAGTTCAATCAATGGATTAAACTAATTCCCTTTTTTAACTCAATTATCCAACTAGGCTATAATACAGCTTATTTGAATAATACTTCACTTATAATTTCAATTTATAACTTTAAATTATATTTAATTCAATTAATCAAAATAAAAACGTGAGATGCACAAGATATTTAAACAGAAAAAATTAACTTTTAATAAAATAAATCAAACATTACAACTTTAAAGAAAATTACAATTTCTAAGATTAAACTAAGATTATAACAGTAAATTAAAAGAAGGGATAATTACTGAATAAAATTGAAGGGGTATTTATAGTTGGACCCGAGAGTGGGTTTGTTGAGGAGAAGCGATTGTGGCCCTTAGATCTTCACTTCTATCTTCTCTCTCTTTTCTGTTTCAATCTAATGGCTGTGATTCGCCCTTGTGCACACGGATTGACACCGTGGCACAAGGTGTGCTTCTTTGGTGCTGACTTGGAAGATAATCATTGGTAAAATGATTGGTATGCAGAGAATGGACCAATAATAAACCAGGAGTGATGCATCAATCAACCACGTAGGCACATCGTTCTTGGAATCTTGAGTAATCCACGCGCTTCATCTTGCCTTGAATATTCTGAAAAACTGCGTGAATTTAACTCGCGATTTGATTGGAGAAAACCCCTAAAAATTAGGGTTCTTCAATGGTGCTTCTTCATCTTCTCTTTTCTTTTCTTTCACTCTTCACGTTTTCTTTTCTGTTTCTTTCTTTATTTTATTTCTTTGACTTCTTGACAAAAGAAAACGTATAAAACCTTCCATCCGTTTTTTATATGTGATGGCCTTCTGAATGGTCTTTGACCAAAGAGATAAATCCCTGGTTACTTAAATTGTAAATATGGGCTCCAAAGTAAATAATACTTTCGTTTATAACTTGTAAATCAATTTGGGCTTTGGCCCAAATTCACACCCCATTCGTCTAACATATTACACATGGGCTTTAATTTGGACTAATAATCCAAAAGTAAATAGATGATTTCCTTAAATGGGTTTTTAGGCCCATTTACCAAAAGTGGGTCCCACAAAGCCCATATCACTTATTTAAATATTAAATCCTCTAAATCGAACTCGATTTTGGCTTCCTCGATCTTTTCTTCAAACTCGTGTCGGTTTTTGTCGATTTTCGCGATCTTGGTACCTACACACATCAAACACAAAAACAAACATATACAAGGCATATTTGATACATTTATTACAATTTATGTTCGTTTTAAGATACAATTGATATGAGTAAAATCACTCATATCATTGATCCACCGCTGACACAAGGTGATCCAGTAACAGGATGCACATATGATTCTTGTAACACTCTCAAAATCGGATGACATTAGCGGAAGGGTCCTTGAGTGTTACTTATATGATACAATCACACGATTATAGAAAACGGCTCAAAACAAGTCGTTTTAATAAAATATCCGTTCATTCATTCAAAAGATAATAATCCATACATGGTCCCAGATAATTTTAAAATATTTACAGTACACATCAAAAGATAAAAGTTGTTTCGAATGGATATATTTTATACAAGCGGGCCATAGTCACCAAAATTAAGCAAGCTTCAAGAAACTACCTTCCTTGAGTACCTTCTTTATGGACCTGAGATAAAACATGCTATAAAATCAACAAAAATGTTGAGTGAATCCATTGAGTTTAAATATATAAATTGAACACAAGTATCTGGATAAACCTTCAACGGTAACAATTATGTTGATCGGACATAATTATTGTGTTATTTCATAAGCCTCGTGACATTGAACGTTAACACATATATATTTCAGCCCACAAACACACCTAGCCAAGTGCGTATATTTCTCTTATACTAATGCATCCGATGTGCTCCAATACACATGTGCTTCACTACACATTGCGATAGCTAATCGCATCGGACTGGGCGTCACCCCGATAGATCTATCCATAGTATTAGCGTTCACTCGCACCAAGTAATTAATAATTCACGATAAATGGGTCTTAGAGGCTATAAGGAAACTTATGTAAATAACATTCATCTGAGCATACATTCGGGTCTCTTGTGTTCTATTTTAAAATAAGCATGTTATCCCCCTCGCGGGTTTTATAAAATAAGTAAATAAATAAAAGCGAGGCTATGAACTCACCTTAGCGATACTGATATCAATCGATAATAACAAACGACGAAATATAATTATATGTATAAGCTCAAGATCTTTCGAAAGCTTTTTTATCTCTATGCGTTCCCTTTTTTTTTCAACGTGACTTGTGAAAATTAATGGATGAAGTATAAATTTCAAAAACGTCTTTATACTATATGAAGTGCTAAGCCATTACAAAATTGGTTGTCAAACTTGACGAACATTTGATGTACGTGTCTTCCATATATGCGTTTGAAATAGTGAGTAATAAGTTCATCTCTTGACTTATCACAAATCTACATACATATTGATACAACACGTATTTTTTTATAGACTAGCTAAGGTGACTTGATAACATTATATTTATCATCCATCACATGCTTTGCCATAAAAACTATACATTAGTAAAATGTCAAATAACTATCAAGTTTAATTATATGGTTATGTCATAAATTACGTAGTCAAATTGGATGTTTTGCAACATTTTACCTTATTGTAAACTAAAAATAAAACATAGATATTGATATGAAACAAATTGTTTGAGAGTGGCGTGATTAGGTAAAAATATGAGGTTATTAGTTAATTTTAGTTTACATTTTGTAAAAAGCGGGTATTATTAAAGCTCGATATTTTAAAAGTTACGTGATTTAAAAAATACTCGTAAGACACAAAAAAATAAACGCTCAATATAAAATAAAAACATCGACATTCGGATGACATTTATATTTTGATAATTAAATGACTTAAAATAGTTATTGCGTCAAATGAACGAACAATACTTAAAGGTTTAACGTAAACTTTTAAAAAAATATAAATAAAAATAAAATAGAATAAAAAAATAAAAATAAAAATTAAACGACAACAACAAAAAATATTTTTATGTAATAACGAGAAATAAATATCGATACTTAGCGTATTCCTTGCCGGTTATAACCTAAACGACATTCTTACGCTAAGCTTAAAACCTTAACCTTCCCGGCTAGTCGATAATTTAAATTTCTCAATAAAGTAAATACACAATACATAATAGTCGAAATTAGAATAACGACCTGAAATAGACGGATTGTCACATCATCCCCACCAAATTAGGATCTTCGCCCTCGAAGATCAACTTGCGTTCTTGCCCGGTCTCTTGTTGAAATCAAAGAGGTGAGGGTATTTCTTCCACATTTGATCTTCCCTTTCCCAAGTATACTCGGGTCCTCTCCGCGAATTCCATCGGACTTTGACAATAGGTATTCGGCTTTGCTTCAGTTGCTTGACCTCGCGATCCATGATCTCGATTGGTTCTTCAATAAAGTGCAACTTTTCATCAACCTTAACCTCGTCCAATGGTATAACGAGTTCTTCGTCGGATAAACACTTCTTCAGATTCGATACATGAAAAGTGTTATGAATTCCATGAAGTTCTTGTGGTAAATCGAGTTGGTAAGCCACAGGACCTACTCTTGATATAATCTTGAATGGTCCGATATAACGAGGACCTAATTTTCCATGTTTTCCAAATCGTACAACACCTTTCCATGGTGATACTTTTAGCATTACCTTATCCCCCACATTAAACTCCAATGGTTTTCGTCTTACATCCGCATAACTCTTTTGTCGGCTTCGTGCAGTCACCAACCTATTCTTGATTTGCACAATCATATCCGTCGTCTCTCTAATCATTTCCGGTCCAGTGAGTTGAGCATCACCAACCTCACTCCAACACACAGGCGATCTACATTTTCTCCCATAAAGTGCTTCAAAAGGTGCAGCTTTAATACTCGCATGATAACTGTTATTCTACGAGAATTCGGCCAAAGGTAAGTGCTTATCCCAGCTACTTCCAAAGTCTATCACACAAGCACGCAACATATCTTCCAAAGTTTGGATTGTTCTTTCACTTTGCCCATCGGTTTGTGGATGATAGGCTGTGCTCATATCCAAATTGGTTCCTAATGAATTTTGAAGCGATCGCCAAAATCCAGAAGCAAAGCGGCTGTCTCTATCAGAAATGATTGAAATGGGAACACCATGCTTGCACACAATTTCCTTCAGATAAATGTCGGCGAGTTTCTCCATACTGAACTTCTCATTGATTGGAATAAAATGAGCAGACTTAGTTAAATGATCAACTATAGCCCATATTGTATCGTATCCAGACGGTGTCCTTGGGAGTTTTGTGATGAAGTCCATCGTAATTTGCTCCCATTTCCAGATTGGAAGTTCCGGTTGGACAAGTAATCCTGACGACTTCTGATATTCAGCCTTTACCTTAGCACACGTTAAGCATTTCGCGACGTATGTTGCAATATTGGCTTTCATATTCGGCCACCAGTATAACTTTTTCAAGTCTTGGTACATTTTGTCTGATCCAGGATGAATAGAATACTTGGATTTATGAGATTCTAACATGATCAAGTCTCTCAGTCCTCCATAGAATGGTAACCAGATTCGACCTCTCAAACATTTGATACCATCGGCTCGCGTCTCAAACGGCTCACCTTCTCCTTTAAATTTTTCTGCTGCAATATTCTCCTTTTTACACGCTTCGATTTGTGCGTTTCGAATCTGCTCGGGTAAGTTATTATGAACTGTCACCACCAAAGCACGCACTCGAATCGGTTTTTCCCTTTCTTTTCGACTTAAGGCGTCAGCTACAACATTCGTCTTTCCTGGGTGATAACGAATTTCGCAGTCGTAATCACTCAAGAGTTCAACCCATCGACATTGCCTCATATTCAGCTCCTTTTGATCCAAGATATATTGTAGGCTTTTATGATCAGTGAATACTGTACATTTCGTGCCATACAGATAATGTCTCCAGATTCATAGAGCAAAAACCACAGCGCCTAGTTCCAGGTCGTGGGTAGTGTAGTTCTCCTCATTCTTCCTTAATTGTCTAGAGCCATATGCGATCACTTTTTCACGTTGCATGAGAACAGCACCGTATCCCTTAAGAGATGCATCGCAATAAACAACAAAGTCCTCACTTCCTTCGGGTAGCGACAAGATCGGCGCACTGCAGAGTTTCATTTTCAAGGTTTGAAAAGCTTCTTCTTCGTCATCGCCCCACACATACAGTTTATTTTTCTGAGTCAGCTTAGTTAATGATTTCGATATCAAAGAAAATCCTTCAATAAAACTTCTGTAGTAACCAGCCAAACCTAGAAATTGTCGTACTTCAGTTGGAGTAGTTGGAGCACTCCAATTTTTGATGGCTTCAATTTTCGCCGGATCAACATGTACACCACTTTTATCAATCACATGTCCAAGAAATTGTACGGAACTAAGCCAAAAATCACACTTTGAAAACTTTGCGTACAATTTTTCGTTCTTTAACAATTCAAGATAATTCTTAAGTGTTCAACATGCTCTTCTTCGCTCTTAGAGTAGATTAGAATATCATCAATGAACACGATCACGAGTTTATCAAGATACGGCTTACACACACGATTCATTAAGTCCATGAATACAGCAGGTGCATTGGTTAAACCAAAAGGCATAACCCGAAACTCGTAATGACCATAACGAGTCCTAAACGCCGTAATAGGAATATCTTCCTCGCGTATGCGAAGTTGATGATAGCCAGAACGAAGATCAATCTTGGAGAAAACAAGAGAACCTTGAAGTTGATCAAACAGATCATCAATTCTTGGAAGTGGGTAACGATTCTTAATCGTTAGCTTATTCAGCTCTCGATAATCGATGCACATACGGAACGAACCATCCTTCTTCTTCACGAATAAAATAGGAGCTCCCCAAGGTGACGAGCTCGGTCGAATAAAACCTTTATCAGATAGTTCTTGCAATTGCGCAGATAATTCTTTCAACTCGGATGGTACTAAACGATATGGCGCACGTGCCACGGGTGAAGCACCAGGAATAAGATCAATTTTGAATTCTATTTGCCTTTGAGGCGGAAGCCCTGGCAAATCTTCTGGAAAGACTTCAGGATAATCACGAATGATTGGAACATCTTCAACTCGCTTCTCCTTCGATTCCTTCTCCGATACTTGAGCTAGGAATAATTCACAACCTCTTTCGATATACTTACGAGCTTTAATGCACGAAACGATTTGCAGTTGAGAATTATTTTTATCGCCTTCGATAACTAAGGTCTTGTTATCTAAGGGAATCCTAACTTTCTTTTCTCCACACAAAATAGACGCTTTATACTTCGATAGCCAATCCATTCCGATAATAACATCGAAACTTCCCAATTCGACGATCATTAAGTCTATTTTAAAAATATGGTTCAAAAGGTTAAGGGAACATCCTAAAAGCGCACTATTGGTACTCACTAATTTACCATCAGCTAGTTCTACTTCATAACTCGCGTCTAATTTGACCGGTTTGATATCAGTTAAGGTACTAAAACTTGTAGACACAAAGCTTTTGTCGGCACCAGAATCAAATAAAGCTGTAGCATAACGGTTATTTAGTAAAAATGTACCAGTGACAACTTTTGGGTTTTGCTTAACATCGGCATCGCCCATTTGATAAGCTTTTATTTGATTATGTCCACCACGTGCATTTTTCGGAGGTCGAGGGCACTCATTCCTCATGTGTCCTTTACCCTGGCAATTAAAACACGTCATCCCTTTATTTCCTTGTCCCCAACAATCATCAGTCTTGTGACCTAATTTGTTACATTTCTCGCTTTAGCACATTCACCAACATGAAACCTTTTGCATCGTTGACAACGGGGTCCCTTGTCAGTTGGTGCAGTTTTAGTCATTGTCTTTGCATTACCCCTTCTTCGGTTTTGATTTCTATTGTGAGATTGACGGTTGTCACCTCGATCATCACTATCATCTTCTGCCCTTCTTTTACTACCTTCAGGAACACCATCAGCCTTATCCTGGATGATTTTCCCCATTAGTTGGTAGGCCATTCTGACAGCTTCATCAATATTGGCAGGTTTAGATGAGGTCACATCACCACGGATATTAGTAGATAAGCCTCGAATATACTGCTCCACCTTCAAATATTCCGGGTTCACTTTATTTGGGCAAAGTAAAGCAAGTTCATGGAGTCTGTGAGTGTATCCATCAATGTCAGTACCCCTCAGTCTCAGCTGACACAGTTCCTGTTCCAACATTTGAATAACACTTCTTGGACAGAATTCCTCGGTCAACCACCTTCTTACTTCAACCCAAGGTGTGGCATAAGCAGCATCCATACCCATTGATGCCATTCTTCCATTCCACCAAGTTAATGCTCGCCCCTGAAGAGAAGCGGTGGCAAACATCACCTTATCTCCTTCCTCAGATTAACTAAATCGGAATACAGATTCCAATTTTTCAAACCAATGGATTAACCCAACAGCACCTTCAGTACCTTTGAAAGATGGAGGTTTGCATTTCATGAAACTACTGTAGGTACACTTTTTATTTTCAGGAATTGCTGGTCTATCAGCAACATCAGCTCGAACACCAACATTGTCTGCTCCAGCACCAGCAGTGTCAGCTCCAGCATTGCCAGCTCCAACGTTGCCAGCTCCAGCATTTCCAGCTCTAACATTGCCAGCTCCAACATTGCCAGCTCCAACATTGCCAGCTCCAGCGTTGCCAGATCCAACATTGCCAGTTCCAACATTGCCAGCTCCAGCGTTGCCAGATCCACCAGATCCACCAGCTCTACCGGCTCCATTATTCATATTTGCCAAAAATGCATTCATTTAGACCTGTAATTGGTCAGCTACTATAGCGCGTAGTTACGCCTCAGTCATTGATTTTGGCGGCATTATCTTGTTATAACACAATTCAAATCATAATGAGTATTCATTCAATGGTTGTGATAACAAAACATGAATAACATGGATAAAGAACTAGATAGATGAAAAGAAACAAGAATGGAGATAGAACAAAGAATAGAATTTCAACAAGGAACGAAAATTCGCAAGGAATAAGTCAAAAGACAGGAATTTTTCTATTGTGACAATCTGCGACGTTTATAAATAACGTATTACTAATATAAAAATAAATAATTAAAATTTATAATTAATTAAATGTAATCCATGCTTTAAGCATAAGTAATAATTAATTATTTACAACATATATATACTGTCTCGTATATATATAATTTTTCCCATTCTTGTCCATTGGCAACTCGGAGGTTTCGCTTGCAATTGTTATAGTCAAAAGATTTCAAAATTTTATTTTTGGAAAATCTTTTCGTTCTCCATAACTTGAGCTCTTGATACCAATCTGTAACACTCTCAAAATCGGGTCACATTAGCGGAAGGGTCCTTGAGTGTTACTTACATGATACAATCACACGATTATAGAAAACGGCTCAAAACGAGTCGTTTTAATAAAATATCCATTCATTCATTCAAAAGATAATAATCCATACACGGTCCCAGATAATTTTAAAATATTTACAGTACACATCAAAAGATAAAAGTTGTTTCGAATGGATATATTTTATAAAAGCGGGCCATAGTCACCAAAATTAAGCAAGCTTCAAGAAACCACCTTCCTTGAGTACCTTCTTTATGGACCTGAGATAAAACATGCTATAAAATCAACAAAAATGTTGAGTGAATCCATAGAGTTTAAATATATAAATTGAACACAAGTATCTGGATAAACCTTCAACGGTAACAATTATGTTGATCGGACATAATTATTGTGTTATTTCATAAGCCTCGTGACATTGAACGTTAACATATATATATTTCAGCCCACAAACACACCTAGCCAAGTGTGTATATTTCTCTTATACTAATGCATCCGATGTGCTCCAATACACATGTGCTTCAGTACACATTGCGATAGCTAATCGCATCGGACTGGGCGTCACCCCGATAGATCTATCCATAGTATTAGCGTTCACTCGCACCAAGTAATTAACAATTCACGATAAGTGGGTCTTAGAGGCTATAAGCAAACTTATGTAAATAACATTCATCTGAGCATACAATCGGGCCCCTTGTGTTCTATTTTCAAATAAGCATGTTATCCCCCTCGCGGGTTTTATAAAATAAGTAAATAATTAAAAGCGAGGCTATGAACTCCCCTTAGCGATACTGATATCAATCGATAATAACCAACGACGAAATATAATTATATGTATAAGCTCAAGATCTTTCGAAAGCTTTTTTATCTCTATGCGTTCCCTTTTTTTTCAACGTTACTTGTGAAAATTAATGGATGAAGTATAAATTTCAAAAACGTCTTTATACTATATGAAGGGCTAAGCCATTACAAAATTGGTTGTAAAACTTGACGAACATTTGATGTACGTGTCTTCCATATATGCGTTTGAAATAGTGAGTAATAAGTTCATCTCTTGACTTATCACAAATCTACATACATATTGATACAACACGTATTTTTTCATAGACTAGCTAAGAGTGACTTGATAACATTATATTTATCATCCATCACATGCTTTGCCATAAAAACTATACATTAGTAAAATGTCAAATAACTATCAAGTTTAATTATATGGTTATGTCATAAATTACGTAGTCAAATTGGATGTTTTGCAACATTTTACCTTATTGTAAACTAAAAATAAAACATAGATATTGATATGAAACAAATTGTTTGAGAGTGGCGTGAGTAGGTAAAAATATGAGGTTATTAGTTAATTTTAGTTTACATTTTGTAAAAAGCGGGTATTATTAAAGCTCGATATTTTAAAAGTTACGTGATTTAAAAAATACTCGTAAGACACAAAAAAATAAACGCTCAATATAAAATAAAAACATCGACATTCGGATGACATTTATATTTTGATAATTAAATGACTTAAAATAGTTATTGCGTCAAATGAACGAACAATACTTAAAGGTTTAACGTAAACTTTTAAAAAAATATATATAAAAATAAAATAGAATAAAATAAATAAAAATAAAAATTAAACGACAACAACAAAAAATATTTTTATGTCATAACGAGAAATAAATATCGATACTTAACGTATTCCTTGCCGGTTATAACCTAAACGACAATCTTACGCTAAGCTTAAAACCTTAACCTTCCCGGCTAGTCGATAATTTAAATTTCTCAATAAAGTAAATACACAATACATAATAGTCGAAATTAGAATAACGACATGAAATAGACGGATTGTCACAATTCTCTCTTATCAACTTGAGCTTAACTATGTGAGATGAAAGCCATGTTTCTAGAGGTAGATTTGCTTCCATGATCCAATAAGATTTCATTCTCTACAATCTTTAGCTTATTATAGACGTCATCAAAAGTAGAACTCTTGTGGGCATTGGTAGCAATGATAGACCTAGCTTCAATCTTCCATGCATCAGCAAGACTTTTAAGGAAAGTAGTAATGATATCAACATCATTATACTCTGTTCCCATAAAGGTCAACTTGCTAGTGATGTCTAGAAGTCTTCTTATTACCTCACTTAGCTTCTCATTGGGAAGAACCTTAAACACAACATACTCATGCAAAAGTTGCTTCTTGTTTTCTAGGGAAGTATCATCATTACCACCATAGTTGACTTGAAGAGCTGCCCAAAGTTCTTTGGCAGAATCAAAGCTCCTATACTTATGCTGATTATTTGGACCCAGGGAGAGTTTGAGAATGTTTAAGGTCTTCATGTCATTCCTTCTCTTGGCTATATCAGTAGTTGAGACAGCTCTTCCATCCTCGGGTCTTTCTTTACGTTCTTCAGCAGTAGAACTAGTACAAGACCTTCCTTCAATAGCAGCAGCAATCTTAGCTGCTTTATCGAATTCGTTTCCATATTCAATAATCTCCCAGAGAGTATGATCATGAAGTTGAAGGTATTGTTCAAAATTGAACTTCCATTGTTCAAAGTTGTTAGGGTCGAGCATGGGGATTTTTAGGTTGTGGGTTGATGAGGAAGAAGATTCTGTACCAGCCATATTTTCTGGTTTTAGGGTTTTGGTGTTTTTAGGGTTTATTGTACTTCTAGATCAAAGTTCCTCAACAAGCTCTGATACCACTTGTTGATCCCAAACTTAGATCGATTAGCTTTGTGTTAACGAGATTGAAACAAGTTTAACACTTAGAGAAACTTTGTTGTTGTATAAACAATTTAAGTGTTATGCAGAATTAACACTTAAACTAAAGAACAAGTAAAAACAATAAACCAAACTTTCACTTTTTGATTGATTATCAAACTTGAGTACAATGAAAGTCGAATATTGAATAATGTGTATATAACTATAAACCCTACGACCTCCTTTTATAACATAAGGAGTCGTGTACAATGGATAACCTATCAACTATTCTAGGAAAAGATAAATATAGAAAATACAATATTGAGTATATCTTTTTTTCAAATAACAAACGTGTTGACTAAGTTTTCCCATCAGTGCATGGACTTCTTCTTATCAGCGCTTGGATATCTCTTGTCAATGCTTGATCTGTCAGCGCTTGATTTCTTCCTATCATCGTCCAATTAACTCTTGTCAGCGTCAAAGTGTCTTGGCTCATTTTATTCCCAACATTATAGATAGACCAATAGGAGCACTTCACATAGATCACCATTTTCACCTTTCATTATTCTTTTATCCAAGGGCTCTTGATTAATCTTCTTTAACCAACTCCATCATATTTAATCTTCTAGAAGCATGCACCTAATTACTCACGAAAGAAACACACATGCTATTTTTTTATTTTTAATATTTTTGTGTTAGTATAAAATAGATAAAAATAAATAAAAATAAAACTACTAAAAATAAAAATATTTAAAAATCAAAATTAATTATTTCAATACTAAACTGACTATTATAAAATTAAAAACTCTTATTAATTTAATTTTTACTAAGATTAATAAAATGTTAAAATTATAAATAAAATAGTAGAATATGCGAAATGCAAACCGAGACGAGTTACGCGACAAGGGCGGAACCGTTAGCTTAGTGAATTCATGCTCTTAATTGGTCCATGTGGTTTATTAGTGGATGACTTTGGAAAATGGTAGAAATGGTCCTTGTTGTTTGCATTTCCTGATTTAAAGCTTGAAACTTCATTAAATCTTCATCTTTAGCCCTCTAAACTTCAATATTTTGGCACTTTTGGTCCTTTGACTTTATCTTTGACTTTTTCTTTGATAAATGTTCGTGAAATCCCATGTTTTCTTCATTTTTGATCTTTTATAACTATTTCACACAAAAACACAAAACCACGCGTAATTCTAACTTTTAAGATATTAAATACACGTTTTGGTTTGGTTTTTCCTAAAGAATAAGTGTTTACACACTGATTAAATACCATACATGTGATTAGGTAGATTCAATTCAGAATCTCTTTGACAGGATTTCGCGACAATACTAGCCGTTCTCTTTACTCGACCGTCTCAAAGAAAGACTACGAACATAAAGAGTGAATCAATTGGATAAATATCCGCTTGATTAAAGTCGTTAATTCAAATTCCTACAACAAGTTTGATTCATAAATAATCTTACCATTGTTGCTTTCTAGTTGACACAAGCTTGATTAATAAAAATCTTGCAAGTCACCTACCGTAGCGCTGTTTGAGGTTGACGCTAGAAGGGTTTCCATTCGTCAATGTGAATATTAATGAATATCACTTTGAATGTTTTGGCAAGACCATAAAGATATTGCGTAGAAACCTGAAACGAGTTTGAATCAATTTAGAATCAAACCACTGTTGCTTTTCAGTTTACACATGTTCAATTCATATAGAATCTTACACATGACCTACCGTAGTGCTGTTTGATGTTAACACTGGAAGGATTTCCACTCATCATTGTGAATACTAGGTAGTATCACATTGAGTGTTCTAGCAATATCGCAAGGATATAGCGTAGGACTCTCTTCTTCGTCATTTTGTGTGTCCTAACGAGATTTGATTGATCTCTAGGCTCAATAATCATTTAGTGCACTTTTAGTGGTCAGAGGCTGGAGCATATGCTACCTATTCAATATCAACTATCTCGGAGTGAGAAAGTCAATAGAAGTCATGTTGATCTCCGTGACAATAAAACAAACTTATTTTGAGAGAAGCTTGAGTCAGCTGGGGAAGGGTTGTGCATTCATCACTGGGTTCATGATGTGTTGTCTTCATGAAGTGTTGTCTTCATGATGTGTTGACCCGGTTGCTGCCTAATTTGTATGGAGGGCTATTTTATTTTCACCCTTTATCCTTACATTTCTTTTTCATTCTTCAACCCCTTCTTTGCTTACAAAGAAATCATTACTAGCACCTTGTTGTGATGGTTTAGTGCTAGCTTCAGTATTTAGTCTGCATTCAGCTACGTTTACATTCTACTCCATCTTTCCTAAATACTTTTAATAATCTATTGGATTGTCCCAGGGAAGATCCCTCCGGTTCTGGTTGGATCATAGGACGTATGCCTAACCACCCTTTTGACACCAATAACGCCGTGAATTAAATATGTTTTGGGTATGAGATCGTAACCATAAAAACCATAAACTTTCAAGTGTTTTCAAGAATGCCCCCCCCCCCTTCACATGTGCATCAATAATCGAAAGTGTTTCTCACATGCGGGTAAGAGTTAAAAGTACTTGAGTCTTGCAAAATAGATCACATTTTAATCACATTATTATCTCTAATATATAAAATCTTTGATATTAGTGATACCAAATTTTATTAAAATATATCACGAAAAATAGTCTTGAAAATTTTTCTGGAGAAAAATGTGTATTTAATAAGTGTGAAAACACTTATCCTTTTACCACTTAATTATAATAAAAATCAAGCCAAAACGTGTATTTAATGTCATAAAAGTCGGAATTATGCGTGGTTTGTGTTTTTGTTATGTTTTAGGACCAAAATGTGAAACAGGAAGAAAACATGGGATTTCACGGGCTTTTATCGAAGAAAAAGACAAAAGACGAAGTCAAAAGATCAAAAGTGCCAGAATAACGGAAGTCAAAGGCCTATTCTGAAGATTTATCGAAGAAAAAGTCTAAAGACGAAAGTTTAACAAAGTCGAAGAACCAAGTCTACTAAAAGAAGAAAATTAGAAGACGAGTTCATTTTATCATTCGACTAATCCCGAGACAAAGTCGAGAAAGACGAGTTAATTAAAAAGACGAGAAGACAAAAGAAAAGAAGAAAGAAACAACACATCCCTTCCTCTGATAAATACCCTCCTAATGGTTCATTAGGAGGTGTTAGTTAGATAGATTGTCATTTTTTTCATTTTCTTAGTTCTCATATCTTTAGAGAGAAATAGGTGATTCTATTTTCTCTCTCTAGATTTCTTCCATTTTTCTTTCAAGTTTTAAGCTTTTCATTTAGTCTTGTATTTGGAATCCTTAATCTAAAAGTTCTAGTTCAAGCTTTTCATCATTTATCTTATTCTGCCTTTCTTGTTTTTGATTTTGATCTTGATTCGGATTAAGTATGCATCTTGTTTAATCTTAATGCTTATTTGATCAAAAAGTTTATCTTTTTGTTCATATCAAAGTTGTTATACGATTTAAGCTTTTAGCTTATTATGCTTCTTGGCTTATTTCGTGTTTAGCTTATTTCTTTTTAATTGTCTTAAAAAGTTTAATTTTTTAAAGTTGTTTTATAAAATCTTGCCTATTTGAGTGTTTGAAAGTTTTTAAATTTGTGCTTGTTTAGATTTGGTTAAGTTTCGGCGGTTGCTTATTTTGAATAAGTGCTTACTCGGTTCGACTTATTTTGCTTTTGGTACCCCATCGTAACAGCTTTAAGGGTTTACCCATTCCGATCGAGTAAGTGTGATCGCATAAACCCAAGGGGTTTCTACTTGCGATCCATTACTGCGATCAAGAGTATGATCGTCCACTACGATCACATTTTACGATCCATACTGCGATCCACTTGTTGTGATCCAGGGTGCGATCGAAGACTGCGATCCAGGGTGCGATTGGTAGTTACGATCCACGACAACGATCATATCTCACGATCCAAGCCATGATCGTTGGTTGTGATCGTGAGTACGATCTGGGAGTACGATTTGGGCCACAATCCCAGCTACGATCCATTCACAAGTTTTAGATTTTATTTCTTGTTTTATTTTAAGTTTTAAATTTAACTTTTCCCTCCATTTAACTTAGTGTTATTTTTAACCTTATTTTGTCCTAGTTTAATATTAGAAATTTCAAATTTGCTTTTATTCGTGTTTTAGCTTTTTGTTTAGTTTAATTTTAAATTTTCTTTTCTTATTTTATTTTTAAAATTACTTTTTAATTTAGTTTTTAATTACTTCTATTACCTTGTCATTTCATTTAATCTTAGTTTTGCTATCTTGTCATTTAATTTAAAATAGATAATCAAAAGCTCCCCCTTTTAGTGACCAAAACCGATAAGTCCACCCTAAACCGTGGTCAATTCGAATTGAATCGAGTACGAACACATACACACAAAAGCTATAAATCAAATGGCGCCGCTGCCGGCTCTTTTCGTAAAGATTAACGGTTTTTAGTGAGAAAAATTGGATTTTGGGATCCGTTCTTTTGGGAACATTATTTTCAAACAAAAAATTTCTAAAAATCCAAAAAATATAAAATTTTCAAAAATCCAAAAAAATAAAAAAGATAAATAATAAAAAATATTGTATTTCATTTTAGTGTATGCGTAATCGATCTACGTCTTATTCTGAGCCCGAGACTCGTAGAGACTTAGATATGGCCAGTGTGCATAATAATAACAACCCACCCACCCCAATTTGAATAATAACAAGAATAACAACCATGTTGCTCAACCCGACCTTCTTACGATGAAGGAGCTTTGTCAACCAACTATGAACGGACGTGGAGGACCGATTGCGCCGATGCAAATCACGGCTCCCGAATTTTCGTTGAAGCATCACATGATCCAACAAGTTCAAAACGCTTGTCCATTTCGCGGATTACCGGATGATGATGCCAACAAACACCTTGATAAATTCATAACCGTCACTCAAAGCACGAAATTGCCTGGTGTTTCCATGGATTTTCTTCGCCTTCATCTTTTTCCACACACTTTATCCCACCATGCCAAAAAAAGGTTTGATCGTCTACCCAAAAACTCAATTCATACATGGGATGAAATGACTCAAAAAATTTTGTCGCGCCACTTTCCACCATCCATGGTTACTAGTTTTCGCAATCAAATCAGTGGTTTCACTCAAGAACGTGTTGAATCGCTTTTTGATGTTTGGGAACGTTATAATGTCTTGATCGATCGTTGTCCAAATCATAATATGCTCCCCGTCACTTTGATTGAAACTTTCTACAAAGGTTTAACTTTTCGTGATCGTGATATGATTAATGCTGCCGCCGGTGGTACATTCATGAAGAGGAGACCCGAGGAGTGTGGAGAGCTTATAGAGAACATGACCACTCACCACAAAAAGTGGGATTCATCCGCATCTTCAAGAAATAACCCGAGGGCCAATGTTTCTTCTACTTCATCACACCCCGAGATAACCGAACTTACCCGCCAAATAGTCGAGATGAACAAAAATGTCTTAACCATGGCTACGAACCAATTTCAAAAAGTTAAAGCTGTCACACCTTCTTGTGAGATTTACGGGGGTTCTCATTCATACACCGATTGTCCTTCTACTCATGACAATCCGGAAAACGTGTATGCGGCTAACGGTAACTTTTCCACAGGAGGCTATCAAGCTTGTCCTTATGGTGACCACAATTTGCTAAGTTATCGTTCAAACAACTTCCTTTCACCACCCGGTTTTCCTCCTCAAAACCGAAACAACTTCAATCGCAACAATCAAAACCAACCTCGAGCTGCTAATCAATATCAAACCCAAAGAAACCCATATCCACCTCAAGGAAATAATCAAGTTTACCAACAACCCACTTATCAACCACCTGTTTACCAAGTTCCCCATCCCAACCAACCCACGGCATACAATCAAGAGGTTGAAACGTACATGAGGACTAATGACGCGCTGGTGAAGAATCTTCATAGCCAAAATATCAACTTGAAAGGTGACATGGCAAAACAAGGGAATGATCTTCGAGCCGAGCTTAGGAATGACATGCGAAAATCTTTAAGTAGTCAAATGAATGACTTAAGGGATATGATGGCTAGTTTCTTCCTAAGTGATCAAACCTCTGGTTCGGGTTCTCTTCCGAGTAACACCGTTGCCAATCCAAGAGGGGAGATGAAAGCAATCACCACCCGAAGTGGAAAAGGTCATAAGGAACCCGAGATTCCTAAACCTCATCCAGTGATTGTGACAAAGGATAACGAACCCCTTCACCAATTCCTCCACCCCTCCACCACCCAAGGATGTGAGTGAGAATTCCATTCTAATGCCTTCATCTCAACCCGACATACCTTATCCTTCAAGGTTGAGGAAAGAGAAGTTGAAAAATAAGGATGATATTCAAGTTTCAAACTTTCTTAATATGTTTAAACAATTGAATTTCAACATCTCCTTTTTTGAGGCTCTCGCTCACATGCCTAAATATGCGAAAATGTTCAAAGATCTTCTCAATTATAAGGATAAACTCCTTGATATTGCTCAAACCCAACTTAATGAGAATTGCTCCGCGGTTCTCTTAAGGAAATTACCAACTAAACTAGGTGATTTGGGTCGCTTTCTCATTCCTTGCAACTTTCTCGGGGTAGAGAATTGTATGGCCCTAGCCGATCTAGGTGCTAGTATCAACTTAATGCCATTAAGTGTTTGGAAACAATTATCTCTACCCGAGCTAGTCGCCACATGGATGACGTTGGAATTAGCTAACCGTACGGTTGCTTATCCGGTGGGGATAGCCTAAGATGTCTTCGTCGGTGTCGACAAATTCACCTTTCCGGCGGATTTTGTTGTCGTTGACTACGATCCCCATGTTCCATTAATCGTTGGACGTCCATTCTTGAGGACCGGTCGCACTCTCATTGATTTAGCTGGGGGCGAATTAATCATGAGAGTTGGTGACGACAAAATCGTCTTCAACATGGGTAAACTTTCTAAGCAACCTTATAAACACGAGAGCTTTAATTTCATTGACGTACTTGATGAGGCTTGGGAAAAACATTTCAAAGACGCTTGTAAAAGTGGTTTTTCTTCTCTACCCATTGTTGAGACTGTTGCCTCTATTGCTCCCTCACTGACTCCATTTGGAGAAAGTGATTTTCTTTTGAAAGAACTTGAAGCAACTTTAGGGGATGTGGACTTAAAATATGACGATTCTCCCTCCGATTGGGATGAAGACATTCGTACCATTGAGAAACTTCTCAATGAGGACCATATTTCTCCACCTTCTCCCATGGAAATCATAAACGATGATCCGAATTTAACTACGCCTTCCATTGACAATCCCCCGGATTTAGAGCTTAAGGATTTACCGTCTCATCTCGATTTCTCGATGTTCTAAAAAATCATAAGAAAGCAATTGCTTGGAAAATTTCCGATATCCGTGGAATTGATCCTAACTTTTGTACTCATAAAATTATCATGGAAGATGACTTTAAACCCGCAATCCCAACCCAAAGAAGGGTTAATCCAAAAATTCATGACGTCATCAAGAAAGAAGTTATCAAAATTCTCGATGCCGGAGTGATTTACCCTATTTCGGATTCGCCATGGGTTAGTCCCGTCCATTGTGTGCTTAAGAAAGGCGGAATAACCGTTGTTCCTAATGAAAACACCGAGTTGATTCCTACTCGACTTGTCACGGGTTGGCGAGTTTGCATAGACTATCGCAAGCTCAATGATGCCACTCGTAAGGATCATTTTCCTTTTCCTTTCATGGATCAAATGCTCGAGCGTTCAACGGGTAATGACTACTACTGCTTCTTAGACGGTTTCTCTGGGTATTTTTAAATTCCCATCGATCCAAAAGACCAAGAGAAACCACATCACTTGTCCTTATGGAACATTTGCTTACAAAAGAATGCATTTTGGCTTATGCAATTCTCCTGGGACTTTCCAAAGGTGTATGATGGCTATATTCCATGGCATGGTTGAAGAAACTATGGAAGTCTTTATGGATGATTTCTCGGTCTATGGTGATTCTTTCTCTACTTGCCTTGCCAATTTAGAACGTATGCTTAAGCGGTCTGAAGACACTCGTCTTGTTCTTAATTGGGAAAAATGCCATTTCATGGTAAAAGAAGGTATTGTTCTTGGTCATAAAATATCCAAAGCCGGTATTGAAGTTGACCGTGCTAAAGTCGATGTGATTGCTAAATTACCTCCACCTTCAACCGTGAGGGGTGTGAGAAGTTTTCTTGGTCATGCGGGCTTCTATCGTCGATTCATTCAAGATTTTTCTAAGATCTCTCGCCCGATGACCCACCTCTTGGAAAAAGATACTCCTTTTATCTTTTCAAAAGAGTGTACCGAATCTTTCAATCTTCTTAAGGATAAATTAACTAAGGCACCGGTCTTAGTTACCCCTAATTGGGAGTTACCTTTTGAATTGATGTGTGATGCTAGCGACTTTGCTATTGGAGCGGTTGTGGGACAAAGAATAAACAAACATTTCCAACCAATCCATTACGCTAGCAAGACAATGACGGGGGCTCAATTGCATTATACCACTACCGAAAAAGAGCTTTTAGCTGTAGTGTATGATTTTGAGAAATTTCGCCCCTATCTTGACCTTTCCACCACCATTGTCTATACCGATCATTCCGCATTGAAGTACTTGTTAACTAAAAAAGACTCCAAACCAAGACTTCTTCGTTGGGTTTTACTCCTTCAAGAATTCAAAATTGAAATTCGTGATAAAAAGGGAGCGAAAAACCTAGTCGCGGATCATCTTAGCAGACTCGAGGATCCTTATCAAGGGGAGCTCCCAAATCAAGAGATTAATGAATCTTTTCCCCTTGAGGCCTTGATATCTATTAACTTTAATCTTGATGAGACCCCATGGTTTGCGGACTTTGCAAACTACTTGGCGGGTGGAATTCTCATCGAAGGGTTATCGTCCCAACAAAAGAAGAAATTCTTCAAGGATGTGAAAACTTACTATTGGGAAGACCCTTATCTCTTCAAACAATGTGCTGACTTGATCCTTCGTCGATGTGTTGATGGGCACGCAGCTTTACAAATCTTGGAAGCTGGCCATAAAGGACCAACCGGTGGTCACTTTGGTCCCAATTACACCGCGAGGAAAGTTTTCGATTCTAGATTTTATTGGCCCACCATTTATCGTGATGCACACGAAATGGTTAAGCATTGTGATGCTTGCCAATGACAAGGCAAGATCACACATAAAGATGAGATGCCTCAAAATTTCATCCAAGAATGTGAAATGTTTGAAGTATGGGGCATCGACTTTATGGGGCCTTTTGCATCATCTAAAGGGAACAGGTACATCCTCATAGCCGTTGACCACGTATCTAAATGGGTTGATCAAAAGCTTTACCTATGAACGATGCGAGGGTGGTTGTGAACTTTCTGAAACAATTATTTGCTCGATTCGGTGTTCCTCGTGCTATCATTAGTGATCGCAGGACTCATTTTTGCAATGATCAATTTGCTCGAGTCATGGCTAAGTATGGTGTCAATCACCGACTTTCCACCGCGTATCATCCACAAACTAATGGTCAAGCCGAGATTTCAAACCGTGGACTTAAGAGAATCTTAGAGCGTATTATGGGAGAGCATCGTGCCTCATGGGACGATAAGTTAGATGATGCTTTGTAGGCTTTCCGTACCGCATATAAGACACCTATTGGTTGAACTCCATATCTTCTTTTGTATGGAAAGGCATGCCACCTCCCCATTGAGTTGGAGTATAAGGCTTATTAGGCCTTAAAATGGGCTAATTTTGATATCAACAAAGCCGGTGATCTTAGGAAGATCCAACTCAATGAACTTAATGAACTAAGGAATGAGGCTTATGAGAAATCATTGATCTACAAGGAGAAAACTAATACAAGGGATTGCCTCGTATGAAAAAGGTTCGTTATTCCAGTCTTTTCAAATTGATTACTAGTAGAAAGTGCGACTCAGTCGTTCTTGGTGGAAAAATAAATGGTTTGGTTATCTATTTTATACTAATAACAAAAATATGAAAATGTCGTTGAGTAAAATAAAATAAAAGCTTTAAAAATTAAACTAAAAATTACTAGAAAAACACTTAAAAACGTAATGAATTTAAAACTTAAAAACTTTGTAAAAACAAGAAATTAAACCCGTCAGAATGTTCTAATCGGAATATGATCGGAAGCTGGTAGGAAAGCAATCGGAATATCAAACTATCACCTCCATCGGAATATAAGAAAAAGGAACAATCGGAATACTTAGAATCATGGCCAATCGGAATGTCAAACAAGTATCCTCGTCGGAATCCAGATTGGAATCCCAATCGGAATAATAAAACCCTTTTCCGATCCTAAGATCGGAATAAATGAAGCTGATCAGAATACGGGGCTAATCGGAATACGCAATCGGAAAGGGGTTTTACCCTTTTCCGATGACTCTAAAATTCGTAATAAGCTAAGTTTAAAAGCTACTTTTTAATAAGCTCAAACCAAACTTAACCGAATCTTTAAAGAAAATTACTAAATAATAACAAATAAGAACTTTTTAAACTTTAAATAAGCAAAACTTTTTAAATCAAATCATAAAAAGATTAAAACTTTAAGAAAGCTTAAAAAGTAAATAAGCTAAACACAAACTAAGTCAATAAGCATGAAAAGCTCAAAACTTAATCCGTATTAAAACTTGGAGATGAATAAAAAGATAAACTTTTTATTCACATAAGCATCAAGATGAAACAAAATCAAAGATTATCACTAATCAAGATCAAAATAAAGAAAGGTAGAAGAAGATTAAAAATAAGAAACTTAACTTGAACTTATAGATTAATGATTCCAAAATACAAGATCAAAATAAAGCTTAAACATGAAATGAAAGAAAAGATGAAGTTCTAGTGAGAGAAAGTTAAACACTTTCTCCCTCTAAAAATTAAACTAAAGAAAGAAAAATAAACTAGCTAACACCCTCCTAATGTGTCATTAGGAGGGTATTTATAGGAGGTGGGAAGGTGCATGTGTTGCTTCCTTCTTTCTTTCTTCTCGACTCGATTTTAAATGCTTTGTCTTTCTCGACGTCGTCTGTCGATACGAATAGAACTTGTGTTATAATTTTCTTCTTCTATTAGACTTAAGTTCTTCGACTTCATTAAACTTCCGTCTTTAGACTTTTTCTTCGATAAATCTTCAGAGTAGGCCTTGGAATCCCGTTCTTTTTGCACTCTTGATCTTTTGACTTCGTCTTTTCTCGTTTTCTTCGATAAAAGCCCGTGAAAGCCCGTGTTTTCTTCCTTCTTCATCTTTTGGTCCTAAAACACAATAAAAACACAAACCACGCATAATTCCAACTTTTACGACATCAAATACACGTTTTTGTCTTGTTATTATTGGAAATAAGTGGTAAAAGGATAAGTGTTTTCACACTTATTAAATCCCCTACACTTGACCATTGCAATGCCCTCATGCAATGCATTAATTTCAAAGCACAGATTACATTTCCCATCATAAATAACCCACCTTGGCCTTTATTAAATACTAAATACTAAGGAAACTAAAAGAACAAAACAAGTAAAGAAATCAAAGACTTACATTGGGGTTTTGGCTGTCATGAATGTTCATCATCCTAAAGTTTCACGTTCCCCATACCAAGCTTATAAAAGAGATCATTGTTATTATAAGTTAGCAAACTAACACGAATTCATGTGAGCCAATTATTTACTTAGACTCCCTTATTCCTAGGTGTATCTCTTGTATTTTAATTTTGTCTTGAATGATCACGAGGATGCATTTTTTGACTTATTTCAATAGTTATTTAGGCCGAAAATAAAGTAGAACGATTTAATCAATAGTTAGCTAAAGGACAAAATCTTTTAAAACTGCTTCTCGGGACCTCATAAAGTTCATATCTTCGCATAACTTGTTTCACGATTTGAGACCTTTCTCGGATCGATATTTGGCAGCGACTTCATACATCGAATCTTTGAGAGACGTTCTTGAAATTATGGTCTTCTCTTCATAATAGGAATTTTTTCACTTGAAGTTTTAGAGAGATTCTTCATATTTGGACCACGACTTCTTCATTTTTCTCCAGTTTTATTTTGGACTTTGATATACAACGATCGCCTCCTTTTAGGACTTGGATCTATTTATCCTCATACCTTGCTAGGGTCTTTTCGGATAGACTTCTCCATGATCTTTAGGGGAGTATTTGCTTTTCGTCGTGTGTCTCGATCCTTCATATTGATTTTTGATAAATGATTCTTCACATAACTTTTGGATCTTTAGCAACAAAATGTAGCCCTCATGCCTTGTTAGGGCCTTTTCGGAATCGCCAATCTTCGCATCCCGCTTCAATAAGTTATGCCTTGGCTATGAACTCTAATTAAAACCGAGCAACTTTTAAACGATCTTGTGCTAGAAGCTAAGTAACTTTTCAAATCGTACAACTA
The DNA here is from genome assembly GCA_025667525.1 of Glebionis coronaria. Taxonomy (NCBI): domain Eukaryota; kingdom Viridiplantae; phylum Streptophyta; class Magnoliopsida; order Asterales; family Asteraceae; genus Glebionis; species Glebionis coronaria. Next base: position 403,040,220 of record CM046881.1, read on the forward strand.
TATTTATTGCAGATATATTTATTAACAAGCGATGGGAGAAAAAGCTTATAATCAACTCACATAAATTCATGAAAGAATACCAAACTTATAATTGACTCTATCATCTCTCGTTCTCCACAATTTAAAGTCTCACGGAATGAGACTCGTGGATGCTTAGCCAATTAAATCAATGTTTTGGGTTTTGAGTCATCTATAGGATCTTGCAAACTCTTAGACTTTTTCAAGTTTAGAATTTGCATTTTAAAGTTTCCTTGATAAACGACTCTCTAGGATCAATTATAGGAACTTGCAAAAAGTTCTTGTTCTTAACCCGTGAGAGTTAAGACTTTCTTGTTTTAAAGTTCCCTATATAAAAGCCTAGCAAAACTTGACTTAAACACGTTAAGGATACTAGCTAGAGTAAACTTAGATAAGTAAACTCGGGTTGAGTCAAAATATTCACGACTTTGAAAAATTTAAAACCACTTTATTGAAAATTTATTCTAGCAAAGAAAATAAATAACGATAGCAAAGGAAAATTACAAGGCCAAAATAGATTAAAATTTTTGAAAAATGTTGAAAAAAATCAAATTTTCTGGTTAAAATGAGGACAAATTCATAGAAAAGCCCAATTACTTCGATAGAAGTCCCCCCTACACTTGATATAAACATTGTCCTTAATGTTTAAGCATGTGGGAGTAAACTCCACTACACTTATGACATTGTGCACTTTGTTTAAATCTTGCTAAGGAAAGGACAACTATAATGATTACAATGTGAACATATAAGATATGAAATATTGAATCACGACAGTTTAGGATAGAACCGGGAAGATGGGTACACGGGATCACGGTTCGTCAAAAGTCATCGAGAATGGATCTTTGAAGCTTTAATCCCTGCACTTAGAAGAAACAAGTCAACAAACACATACGGGGCTCCCCCTACACTTATTATGAAAATAATAAAGGATAGATCAACGGGTTGTCTCCCGAGAAGAGCTTGTTTTTTATAACTGAGTCACGAGCCTGAATCGACCCAGAACTAATTCAAGGGAAACGTGGTGAGGGATGGAATCATCTCATGAGAGATGTCCTTACCAAAGTACAACTTCACACGCTGGCCATTCACTTTAAAATTTTGCCCATTTGGCTGAGAAAGCTCAATGGTGCCATATGGGAAGACTATGGCGACGGTGAATGGACCAGACCAACGGCTCTTCTGTTTGCCCGAGAAGATCTTCAACCGAGAGTTAAAGAGTAAAACCTGATCACCAACGTGGAACTCTCGGTTCTTACTCCTAACATCATGGATGATCTTGGTCTTCTCTTTGTAGATCAATGAATTCTCATAAGCTTCATTCCTTAGTTCGTTGACCTCGTTGAGATGAATCTTCCGAAGATCGTCGGCTTTGTTGATGTCGAAGTTAGCCCACTTCAAGGCCCAGTATGCCTTATGTTCCAGCACGATAGGGAGGTGGCATGCTTTCCCGTACACAAGACGATAAGGTGTACAACCAATCGGGGTCTTATAAGCGGTACGGAAAGCCCACAAAGCATCATCTAACTTATCGGCCCATGAGGCATGATGCTCTCCCACAGTACGCTCAAGAATTCGCTTCAATCCACGGTTAGATATCTCGGCTTGACCATTTGTTTGAGGATGATAAGCGGTGGAAAGCCGGTGATTGACACCGTACTTAGCCATGACTCGAGCAAATTGATCATTGCAAAAATGAGTCCCGCGGTCAATGGTTATAGCACGAGGAACACCGAATCGAGCAAAAAGTTGTTTTAGAAAGTTCACAACCACCCTCGCATCTTTCGTAAGGAGAGCCTTAGCTTCAACCCATTTAGAAACGTAGTCAACGGCTACAAGGATATACTTGTTCCCTTTAGATGATGGAAATGGCCCCATAACATCGATACCCCATACATCAAAGATTTCACATTCTTGTATGAAATTTTGAGGCATCTCATCTTTATGTGTGATATTGCTTTGGCGTTGGCAAGCATCACAGTTTTTAACCATCTCGTGAGCATCACGATAAATGGTGGGCCAATAGAATCCTGAATCAAACACTTTCCTCGCGGTGTAGTTGGGACCAAAGTGACCACCGGTGGGTCCTTTATGGCAAGCTTCGAGAATGTCTAAAGTTGCAGGTCCATCAACACACCGACGAATAATCAGATCAGCACATTGTTTGAAGAGATAAGGGTCATCCCAAAAGTAAGTCTTAACATCTTTAAATATCTTCTTCTTTTGTTGGGATGTTAACCCTTCGATGAGAATACCACCCGCTAAGTAGTTTGCAATGTCCGCAAACCATGGGGTGTCATCAAGATTTGAATTGATAAACATTAAGGCCTCAAGGGGAAAAGAGTCATTGATCTCTTGATTCGGATGATCCCCTTGATAAGGATCCTCAAGTCTACTTAGATGATCCGCGGCTAGGTTTTACGCTCCCTTTTTGTCACGAATTTCGATTTTAAATTCTTGAAGGAGCAAAACCCAACGAAGAAGTCTTGGCTTGGAATCTTGTTTAGTCAACAAGTACTTCAACACGGAATGATCAGTGTACACGATTGTGGTGGAAAGAACAAGATAGGGGCGAAATTTCTCAAAAGCATACACTATAGGTAAAAGCTCTTTTTCGGTAGTGGTATAATGCAATTGAGCCCCCGTCATTGTCTTGCTAGCATAATGGATTGGTTGGAAGTGTTTGTTCACTCTTTGGCCCAAAACCGCTCCAATATCAAAGTCGCTCGCATCACACATTAGTTCAAAAGGTAGCTCCCAATTAGGGGTAACCAAGACCGGTGCCTTAGTTAGCTTGTCCTTAAGAAGATTGAAGGATTCAATACACTCTTTAGAAAAGATAAAAGAAGTATCTTTTTCCAAGAGGTGGGTCATCGGGCAAGCGATTTTAGAAAAACTTGAATGAATCGACGATAGAAGCCCGTATATGGTTGAAGGTGGAGGTAATTTTGCTATGACATCAACTTTAGCACGGTCCACTTCAAGACCGGCTTTGTAGATTTTATGTCCAAGCAAAATGCCTTCTTTTACCATGAAATGGCATTTTTTCCAATTTAGAACAAGGCGTGTGTCTTCACACCGCTTAAGCATGCGTTCCAAATTGGAAAGGCAATGAGAGAAAGAATCTCCATAGACCGAGAAATCATCCATGAAGACTTCCATATTTTCTTCAACCATGTCATGGAAGATAGCCATCATACACCTTTGGAATGTCCCGGGAGCATTGCATAAGCCGAAAGTCATTCTTTTGTAAGCAAATGTTCCATAAGGACAAGTAAATGTGGTTTTCTCTTGGTCTATGGGATCGATGGGAATTTGAAAATACCCGGAGAAACCGTCTAAGAAGCAATAATAGTCATTACCCACTAGACGTTCAAGCATTTGGTCCATAAAAGGAAGGGGAAATGATCCTTTCTCGTAGCATCATTGAGTTTGCGATAGTCTATACAAACTCTCCACCCTGTAACGAGACGAGTAGGAATCAACTCGTTGTTTTCATTGGGAACAACGGTTATTCCGCCTTTCTTAGGCACACAATGGACGGGACTAACCCATGGTGAATCCGAGATAGGGTAGATCATTCCCGCATCAAGAAGTTTGATAAACTCTTTTTTGATAGCGTCATGGATCTTGGGATTCACCCTTCTTTGGCTTTGAATAGTGGGTTTAAAGTCGTCCTCCATGAGAATTTTATGTGTGCAAAAGTGAGGATCAATTCCACGAATATCGTAGATTTTCCAAGCAATCGCTTTCTTGTGATTCTTCAGCACAGCGATAAGTCGAGATTTTTCTTCCTCTTTCAAGTCCTTTGCAATGATGACGGGTGACTTCTTGTTGTCTTCAAGGAAAACGTACTTGAGATGAGACGGTAGGTCCTTAAGCTCTAAATCCGGAGGATTTTTGATGGAAGGCGTAGTCAAATTAGGTTCATCGATAGAGATATCCTTAGGAGATGATGGAGAAATATGGTCCTCATTGAGAAGTTTCTCAATGGTACGAATGTCTTCATCCCAATTGGAGGGAGAATCGTCATATTGCAAGTCCACATCTCCCAAAGTTGCTTCAAATTCTTTCAAAATGAAATCACTTTCTCCAAATGGAGTTAGTGATGGAGCAATAGAGGCAACGGTCTCAAAAATGGGAAGAGAAGAAGAACCACTTTACAAGCGTCTTTGAAATGTTCTTCACAAGCCTCATCAAGAACGTCAATGAAATTAACACTCTCGTTTTCAGAAGGCTGCTTAGAAAGTTTACCTATGTTGAAGACGATTTTATCGTCACCAACTCTCATAATTAATTCGCCCGCGGCTACATCAATGAGAGTACGACCGGTCCTCAAGAATGGACGTCCAATGATTAATGGAACACGGGGGTCCATCTCGTAGTCAACGACAACAAAGTCCGCCGGAAAGGTGAATTTGTCGACACCGACGAAGACGTCTTCGGCTATCCCCACCGGATAAGCAACCGTACGGTTAGCTAATTCCAAAGTCATTCGTGTGGGGACTAGCTCGGGTAGAGACAATTGTTTCCAAACGCTTAGAGGCATTAAGTTGATACTAGCACCTAGATCGGCTAGGGCCATACAATTCTCTACCCCGAGGAAGGTGCAAGGAATGAGAAAACGACTCGGATCACCAAGTTTGGTGGGTAATTTACTTAAGAGCACTGCGGAGCAATTCTCATTAAGTTGGGTCTGAGCAATATCGAGAAGTTTCTCCTTATCACTGAGAAGATCTTTAAACATTTTAGCATATTTAGGCATGTGAGCGAGAACCTCAGCAAAGGAGATATTGAAATTCAGTTGTTTAAACATTTTAAGAAAGTTAGAAACCTGAATATCATCCTTGTTCTTCAATTTCTCTCTCCTCAACCTTGAGGGATAGGGTATATTGGGTTGAGATGAAGGCTTTGGAATGGAATTCTCACTCACATGCTTGGGTGGTGGAGGGGTGGAAGTAGAAGGTGGAGGAATTGGAGAGATAGAAGTTGGAGGAATTAAAGAAATAGAAGGTGGAGGAATTGGAGAAATAGACTCGTTTTCCTTTGTCACAATCACCGGTGTATGTGTAGGAAGCTCGGGTTCCTTTAAACCTTTACCACTTCGAGTGGTGATTGCTTTCATCTCCCCTCTTGGATTAGCAACGGTGTTACTCGGAAGAGAAACCGAACCAGAGGCTTGATTACTTGGGAAGATACTAGCCATCATGTTCCTTAAGTCATTCGTTTGACTTGCCAAAGAGTTTCACATATCGGCTCGAAGATCATTCCCTTGTTTCACCATATCTGCTTTCAAGTTGATCATTTCCCGCTGAAGATTTTGCACTATCACATCATTAGTCCTCATGTAAGTGTCAACCTCTTGATTATATGTGGTGGGTTGGGTGGGAGGAAGAGCATGGTAGGCAGGTGGTTGATATGCGGGTGGTTGGTGAACTTGATTGTTTCTTTGAGGTGGATATGGGTTTCTTTTGGTTTGATATTGATTTGGAGCTCGTGGTGGGTTTTGATTGTTGCGATTTAGGTTGTTTGGGTTTTGAGGTGGAAAACCGGGTGGTGAAAGAAAGTTGTTTGAGCGATAGCTGAGAAAATTACGGTCACCTTGAGGACGTGCTTGATAGCCTCCCGTGGAATAGTTACCGTTGGCGGCATACACATTTTCCGGATTGTCATGAGTCGAAGGACAATCGGTGTATGAATGAGATCCCCCGCATATTTCACATGACTGACTCATAGCATTAACTTGTGCATTGATAGCTTTGGTATTGTTAGCGGTTTGGAGAGCAAGTGTTTCAACAAGCGAAGTAAGCTTATCAATTCTCTTGTCGCTCTCATTAGTGCTAGCACTAGCCACATTAGTCCGAACACTCTTGGTTTGCACTCTAGACTTATTTTCAATAATGTCCCATGCGACATTAGAAGACTTAACCAAAATGTTACCCCCCGAGGCACTATTTAGTGAATCTTGGTCATTCATGCTTAACCCATTGTAAAAAGTATTTATTTGATGTACTTTTTTGAAACCATGTTGTGGACACTTTCTTAAAAGTTCCTTAAAACGGTCCCAAGATTCACTAAATGTCTCACCGTACTTTTGTTCAAAGGTAATGATTTCATTCCGCAAAGCGGTAGTACGTGAGGGTGGGAAAAAGTAGCTAATGAACTTGGTCTCTAAATCCGTCCACGTAAGAATACTTTGTGGCGGTTCCTTATCAAGCCAATTCCGGGCTTGTCCCTCTAAGGAGAAAGGAAAAAGTTGCAAGCGAATCACCTCTTGTGAAACCCCATTATACTTAACCGTATTATTAAGTTGAAGAAACCTTTTTATATGGCCATGAGGATCATCAAGCGAACGCCCCAAGAAAGGTTGAGCAGAGACCATTTGAATGAAGCCGGATGTGAGTTCAAAATTGTTGGCTCCAATCTCGGGTATGACAATAGCATCGATGTTGCCCTCTACGTGCGATTGCAAAAGCTCGATCATTGGTTGATTATCCATGGTGACAATAGGTGGAGTAATGACTTCGGCTTGAGCTACTTTCTTCTTACGAGCACGAGTACGCATACACACCTACAAAAGGAAAAGAAAAATAGACAAGAAATATTTTTGGTTTTTTATGTTTTTCTATTTTTTTGGATTTTTGAAAATTTTTAATTTTTAGTTTTTTTGAAAATTTAAGCAAGAAAAATAACATTCAAAGATGAACGGATCCCAAAATCCAACGCGTCTCTCACTAAAAACCGTTAATCTTAACGAAAAGAGTCGGCAGCGGCGCCATTTAATACAAGGGATTGCCTCGTATGAAAAAGATTCGTTATTCCAGTCTTTTCAAATTGATTACTAGTAGAAAGTGCGACTCAATCGTTCTTGGTGGAAAAATAAATGGTTTGGTTATCTATTTTATACTAATAACAAAAATATGAAAATGTCGTTGAGTAAAATAAAATAAAAGCTTTAAAAATTAAACTAAAAATTACTAGAAAAACACTTAAAAACGTAATGAATTTAAAACTTAAAAACTTTGTAAAAACAAGAAATTAAACCCGTCGGAATGTTCTAATCGGAATATGATCGGAAAGCTGGTCGGAAAGTAATCGAAATATCAAACTATCACCTCCATCGGAATATAAGGAAAAGGAACAATCGGAATACTTAAAATCATGGCCAATCGGAATGTCAAACAAGTATCCTCGTAGGAATCCAGATTAGAATCCCAATCGGAATAATAAAACTCTTTTCCGATCCTAAGATCGGAATAAATGAAGCGGATCGGAATACTGGGTTAATCGGAATACGCAATCGAAGGGTTTTACCCTTTTCCGATGACTCTAAATTCGTAATAAGCTAAGTTTAAAAGCTACTTTTTAATAAGCTCAAACCAAACTTAACCTAATCTTTAAAGAAAATTACTAAATAAGCATAAATAAGAACTTTTTAAACTTTAAATAAGAAAAACTTTTTAAATCAAATCATAAAAAGATTAAAACTTTAAGAAAACTTAAAAAGTAAATAAGCTAAACAAAAACCAAGTCAATAAGCATGAAAAGCTCAAAACTTAATCCGTATTAAAACTTGAAGATGAATAAAAAGATAAACTTTTTATTCACATAAGCATCAAGATGAAACAAAATCAAAGATTATCACTAATCAAGATCAAAATAAAGAAAGGTAGAAGAAGATTAAAAATAAGAAACTTAACTTGAACTTATAGATTAATGATTCCAAAATACAGGATCAAATTAAAGCTTAAACATGAAAAAAAAGAAAAGATGAAGTTCTAGTGAGAGAAAGTTAAACACTTTCTCCCTCTAAAAATTAAACTAAAGAAAGAAATATAAACTAGCTAACACCCTCCTAATGTGTCATTAGGAGGGTATTTATAGGAGGTGGGAAGGTGCATGTTATGCTTCCTTTTTCTTTCTTCTCGACTCGATTTTAAATGCTTTGTCTTTCTCGACGTCGTCTCGGGATTTGTCGATACGAATTGAACTTGTCTTATAATTTTCTTCTTCTATTAGACTTGAGTTCTTCGACTTCATTAAACTTTCGTCTTTAGACTTTTTCTTCGATAAATCTTCAGAGTGGCCTTGGACTTCCGTTCTTTTTGCACTCTTGATCTTTTGACTTCGTCTTTTCTCGTTTTCTTCGATAAAAGCCCGTGAAAGCCCGCGTTTTCTTCCCTTTTCATCTTTTGGTCCTAAAACACAATAAAAACACAAACCATGCATAATTCCGACTTTTACGACATCAAATACACGTTTTGGTCTTGTTATTGGAAATAAGTGGTAAAAGGATAAGTGTTTTCAAACTTATTAAAAACCAAGTTCATTCATGATTCCAAAATTAAGAACCGAGAGTTTCACATAGGTGATCAAGTTTTACTCTTTAACTCTCGGTTGAAAATCTTTTCAGGCAAGCTTAAGAGCCGTTGGTCTGGTCCATTCACTGTCGCCAAAGTCTTCCCTTATGGCACAATTGAGTTATCACAAGCAAATGGGCCAAATTTTAAAGTGAATGGCCAGCGTGTTAAGTTGTACTTTGGTGAGGACATCTCTCATGAGATGATTCCATCCCTCGCCACGTTTCCCTTGAATTAGTTATGGGTCGAGTCAGGCTCGTGACTCGGTTAACAAAAACAAGCGCTTCTTGGGAGGCAACCCGTTGATCTATCCTTTTTACCCGTTTTCATAATAAGTGTAGGGGGAGCTACGTAGGTGTTTGTTGTCTTGTTTCTTGTAATGTGCAGGGATTAAAGCTTCAAAGAGCACTTTTGATGATATTTGACGACCCGTGATCCCGTGTACCCGTCTTCCAGGTTCTATCCTAAACTTTTTTGATTCAATATTTCATATCTTATATGTTGACATTGAAATTGCTATAGTCGTCTCTTCCTTAGAAAGATTTAAACAAAGTGCACAATGTCTGATACTATGTATTTTAGTCCAATTATTTTTCGTTCCACGGATCGACTCGAATTGATATTCGGTTAAACGTTTCGACTAAGCTTTGTTTTTGGTAAATAAAACTTGGAATTATAAACTAATCTATTTAAAATTTAAAAACTAATTTAATTAAAACTATTTAAAAATTATTTAAACAATTTTAAAAACTAATTTAATCTAATTTAAATAAACACTATTTTGAAACTAAATTTTAAAACTAATTTGATTGAAAACTAGATAAAAGAAACTTTTAAAAACTTTAAATGAAAAATATATTTTAAAATAAAACATAATTAAAAACTGTTTTAAAGACTTTTATGTAAAATTAAAATAAAGACCTTTAAATAAAAACTAATTTAAATAAACAAAATAAAATGAAACAAAAATTTTAAATTTATAAAAGTAACTAAAATCAAAATATTTTTTATCCTTTTTATATTTAATAAAAAAACTAAATTAAAATAATACTTTTTAATTAAAATTAAAACTAATAAAACTTGTATTAAACTAATTAAGCAAAACTGCCAGCTAATTAAAAGGCTATATCAATAGAATTATGCAGAGTAATACACAAAAGAAAGAATAGAGCAGTTAGTTGGGGCGTTGGACTGGGGAACAAGAGGTCTGGGGTTCGAATCCCACCCCAGACGTATTTATGCTAATATTTTTATTTGATTTTAATTTTTTTTTAACTTTCTTTGGAATATCAAAAAGCAACAACATATAGATTGTTTCTGTTGTCCTAGACACAAGAATATCAGTAATAAGAAACCAGCAAACGCAGATTATACATAAACCAAATAAGCTAGATAACTTAAAACAAATAAGCTAGAATATAAGCAATAAGACAGTAGAAAAGCAAATAAGCAATTGAGAAACTTATAAGCAAACTTAAGCCTAGATTTAAACTAATAAGCTGACAAATAGAAGAGTGAATAAGCTGAAACAAAATAAGCAATAACAAACAACCAAAATAAGCTAAACTGGAATTTATAATAAGCTAAAACTTTTTAAGCTAAAAATGAAGATTCAAAATAAGCAAAACAATCCCTAAATAAGCAAACACTACTCAGATAGATACCCAATACGATCAAACTTTAACTATTGAATAACCCAAACAGCTTAAATGCAAACTGACACAGCAGATACGAAACAAATTAATCTAAATTAACTAAGCAGATACGAAACAACTCTAAATAATCGAAACAGCATAAACAAACACAAACATAAGCATACTTAACAAATTTAAAACTTAACATAAAAAGAAAAGGGAAAGAGGAAGAACACCTTGTGTCGAAACCTTTGAGCCGAAGGATTTGCGCTGAGCCACCTTAAGATCGAATCAAAACAGTTCAACACCAACTTCGATTCCCATCTTCTCGAACCAAGATAAATCAACCGTACCAAACAGTGGTCTTTGAATCTCGAACCAAATTTATATTTTTTTATTTTTTATTTTTTTTATTTCTATTTTTTATATATATTAATAATACCGAGAACAGTACAATAATAATAAGAACAATAGCAGATTAAACTTTGAGTTAAAATAATTAAAAAAACAGTAACAACTATTTAGAAAAAAATAGATTAAAGTAGAATAAAATTAAGCCTTGCTAGAAATTAAAGGAGAGACGAAATATAATTAAACACTAATTTTCCTTAATTAAAAATCAAATTACAATTGCTGGAAATTTAAAAATACAAAATTAATTCTAAACCTAATTACTGAAAATAAAAATTAAAGAAAAGCTATCATTACATGTGTAGATTGGGGGTTTTTATAGGAGAAAACCCTCCAAAAACTTCTTCATATTCTCCTTGGTGCTCACGTCTAGAGATCTTGGCCGTCTATTTATTTCTCTCTCTTTTTCTTCTCATCGAACGGCAGATATGATTTTGGTATCCACGGATTGCCAGCATGGAATGGTGATTGGTGGATTTGTGCCACGTCAGGATTGATAGAGGACCACATGGTGGATGCTTCCGTTTTTCTTGGGGATTAATTTCCCATTTGATGTGAATTAAACTTTTAAGGGAAAAGACCCCTTTTTTTATGAGTAAAAATTGGGTGATGGTTAAATTAGGGTTACAAGTAAAAATTATGGTGCGCCTGGTTTTTGGGAGGAGAAAAGGGTGGGAGTGGGTTTTTTCTTGGTGATATCGAAATAAAGAAGGTGGGGTAAAAAAAATACGTTTTATAAAAAAATGAGTGGGGTTGCGTGTGATATACACACGTGTGAGTGTGGGAATGAAAAGTTGATTTAGGTAACAACATTCATCCGTTTGTGGTTTTTTTTTAATCAAATGGGCTTTTGAAATGGGCTTATGATCCGTTTAGCATTTTAGTTCAGTTCTCCAAATGGGCTTGTGGGCCCAATAAGCAATGTGGGACCCACAAGGCCCATTAAACTCAAATGATATTTAATCCACTAAGTGCGAGCTCGATTTCGGTTTTCTTTGATCATTTCTTCAAAACCGTGTCGGTTTTGTCGGGTTTCGTGATCTTCGGCACACTTTTGATCTTTTGACTTTGTCTTCGTCTCTTTTTGGACTTTTCTTCGACATTTGAACGTGAAATCCCGTGTTTTCTCTTCTTTTGATCATTTGTACCTATTTAAAATACAAAACACAAAACCACGCGTAATTCCGACTTTTATGATATGAAACACATGATTCGGTCTTGTTTTCCCTTGATTTTAGTGGCAAAAGGATAAGTGTTTACACACTTATTAAATCCCCTACACTTGACCATTTCAATGACCCCATGCAATGCATAGTTTTAAAGCATAAAGTTACATTTTTCTCATAATTAACCCATCGTGGCCTTTATTAAGATATACTATTATTACTACGACGAAAAAATAAAAACACTAAAGGAGACAAAAGTTATAATAATTTATTACCTTGAAAATTATTTGATGGAAAAAACTTGTAAAGAAATCTAAGACTTAGATTAGGGCTTTGGTGTCATGAATATTAATCACCTTCAAGTTTCACGTTCCCCATACCAAGCATAGAAACGAGATCATTGTTATTACAAGTTAGCACAACTAACACTTACTCGTGTGGTTTAGTTAATCACTTAGACCCCCTTATTCCTACGGTGTATCTCTTGTATTTTATTTTTGTCTTGAATGATCACGAGGATGCATTTTTTACTTATTTCGATAATTTATTAAGGCCGAAAATAAAGAGGGACGATTTAATCAATAGTTAGCTAAAGGACAAAATCTTTTAAAACTGCTTCTCGAAACCTCATAAAGTTCATATCTTGGCATAACTCGTTTCACGATTTGAGACCTTTCTCGGACCGATATTTGGCTTGTACTTCAAACTTCAAATCTTGAGAGACGATCTTGAAATTATGGTCTTCTCTTCATTTTGGTATACATCTTCATTAGGAGTGAAAGATGCTTCAAACGTTGACCACGACTTCTTCATTTATCCTCTTCTTTATTTAGGATTTTGATATACAACGATCCGCCTCCTTTTCGGACTTGGATCTATTTATCCTCATACCTTGTTAGGGTCTTTTTAGATAAACTTCTCCATGATCTTTAGGGGAGTAATTGCTTCTCGTCGTGTGTCTTGATCCATCATATTGATTTGGATTAATGATCTTCACAAACTCTTAGGATCTTTAGCAAAAAAAGTGAACCCTCATGCCTTGTGAGGGCCTTTTTGGACTCGGGTATCCTCATGCCTTGTGAGGGCCTTTTTGGATAAGCCAATCTTCGCGTCCCGCTTCAATAAGTTATGCCTTGGCTATGAACTCTAATTAATACCGAGCAACTTTTAAACGATCTTGTGCTAGAAGCTAAGTAACTTTTCAAATCGTACGACCTTATTTATAGCAAATATATTTATTAATAAGTGATGGGAGAAAAAGCTCATAACTAACTCACATAAGTTAATGAAAGAATACCAAACTTATAATTAACTCTACCATCTCTCGTTCTCCACAATTTAAAATCTCAAGGAATGAGACTCGTGGATGCTTAGCCTAATAAACCAATTAAGGTCCATATGGTTAAGGATACTAGCTAGAGTAAACTTGGATAAGTGAACTCGGGTTGAGTCAAAATATTCACGACGGGCCTAATATATCAAAGATATCTAAACCATTTTATTTATTTATTTATTTTTGACTTTATTCTTGAAATGGAAAATATAAGATGCGATGATAAAAGAAAATAAATAAAAAATACTACTAGGCCAAAATAGATCAAGAATTTGAAAAACGTTGAAATTTTTTTAAATTTTCCGGTAAAATGGGGTCAAATTCATGGAAAAGGCCACTAAAATTTCGATAGAAATCCCCCCTACACTTAATATAAACATTGTCCTCAATGTTTAAGCATGTGGGAGATTAAACTCCCCTACACTTAGGACATTGAGTACGTTGTTTAAAATCGAGCTAAGGAAAGGACAACTAAAGTGATTGCATTTATTTGTTTTATTTATATTCAAGATAGAATCACAATAGCAAAAACTTATCGAAGGAACCGGGTACACGGGTAACACGGGAACACGGGTCTCGTCAAAACTACCAAAAGTGGATCATCAAAGCACATGTATATACACAATCACAACACACAAAACAAACAACCTACACGGCTCCCCCCTACACTTATTGGTGAAAATAGGTGAAAAAGGGTAAAAATCTAACCTAGTTAAACGATGCTTGATTTTTAATCACGAGTCTCTAGCTCGACTCGAATTCCCGAATGTCATCATTCAAATGGGAAAATCATGGAACAACCAAGATTTCCAAGGGAGGAAAATCTCTCCATGATAAAGGTGAAACAAAGTCATACAAGGCATACCCTATGAAAATCCACCCGTGTCAAACACATAATTTCCATCACAAAAGGAAATAAACCCCGAGGTGGTACGCAAGTCATAGAAAAGTGGGGTATCCTTAGGCAAAAGTCTCTTACTAGGAAGGGTAAGGTGGTATGGCAATGAAAGCACAAAAGTCTCTATTCCCGGATCAAACACCGGTTCCTTAATGGGAAAATAGCACGAGGTGTCGACATTTAAGCTCAAAATATCATCAAAATCCGTAGTGGGAAAGTCATCCTCTTCCAAACTTGATGTGAAAACATAAGTATCGTCGGAGTCATAGGAAAACTCTTCCTCATGAGGAAAATAGGTATTTAGAAAGATATCTAAATCCTCCTCAAATGGAATAACCTCTAAATTAGGTATGATCTCTAAGAGTGGAGGATCCTCCTCATAAGTCATGACTTCTAAAATTGGAGTATAGAAGTCAAAAGGAGTCTCCATGGAAGAATCACTCATCGAGATATGAGGTGCATTAAGATCATGGGTTGGGTCATCAAAGTTGATGAGATCACTTAAGGAAGTGTCATCATCGTAAGTATCAAAGATTGGGGTATCATAAATGGGTGGGTCAAAAGTGGGTGGGTCAAAAGTCGAGTCGTCTAAGCCGAAAATAGTGTGATCACTTGAAGAAGTGTCATCACTATCGGTGTCATAAATGGGAGTATCAAAAATTTGAGGCTCTAAGGGAAGGGATGAGTTTAGCACAAAATCATTTTGAGTAGACTTTTCAATTCCAAAAGGATTAATAAAAATCTCATCATTATCATAATTAAAAACATCAATCATAATGACCGACTCTTTTCCATTTGATTTAGTTGTGATTTTTCCCATTTTGAAAACTTGTTGTTCATCCCGAACCCTAAGAATTAACTCCCCTTCGGCTACATCAACTAAGGCTCTTCCGGATCTTAAAAATGGTCTACCAAGTATTAACGGAATACGAGGATCCATCTCATAGTCGACGACGACAAAGTCCACGGGAAAAGTGAATGTACCAACTCGAACAAAAACATCTTCGGTAATACCAACGGGGTATGCGAGAGTTCGATTAGCTAACTCGAGAGTCATACGAGTCGGTACAAGGTCGGGTAAAGACAATTGTTTCCAAACCGAAAGTGGCATAAGATTGATGCTAGCGCCGAGATCCGCTAAATCCATACAATCATCGATTCGAGGAAACGAGGAAGGTAACACGAATCGTCCGGGATCTCTTAGCTTTTCGGGAAGCTCTTTGAGAAGAACCGTGGAACAATTCTCATTTAAACGGGTGTTCACGAGCTCAACCATTTTTTGTTTCTTATTAACAAATCTTTAAACATTTTGACAAATTTTGGCATTTGAGCGAGTGCTTCAATAAGGCTTATGTTAACATTCACATTGGAAATCATTTTCAAAAAGTTAGAGACATGAACGTCATCTTTGGTGAGCACTTTAGTCTTGCCTAACCTAGATGGATAAGGAATATTAGGCGTAGACTTAGAAGGTTGAGAAGGAGAAGGACTCTCTTCTTGAACGACCGTAGGGATAGGCTCTTTCGGCAATGGAGGACTAGAACTAGGAGTGGTAGTGGGCGGAATCACCGAAGGGGGAGTAGGATTACTCATTATGACCTCCGGGCCTTGTCTCTCCTTTATGGGCGAAGAGATGGAAGGTCCCACTAAATTGGCTCCACTTCGAGTATTGATAGCACTCACATTAGCACGAGGGTTAATCTCGGTATTGGATGGTAAGGCACCTTGGGGTCTAAGGGTTTGCAACATAGTCAAAAATCTCTTATCGTTGGACTCTTGCATTTGTCTAGTCGATTCTTGCATTGCTTTCATGATTTTCTCATGTTCGGTCATTTTTTGTAGAACCAAGTCCATTTGAGGATTTTGCATGTTCATTTGGTTAAACCCTTGATTAGGAAAGCCTTGATTTTGAAATGGAGATTGAAAACCGTTGTTATTATAAAAACATTGATTATTATTTTGAAACCCTTGGTTTTGACCATTAAAATTCCCTTGATTAGCATTCCCTTGAAAATTACCCGTTTGAGGACCTTGGTTCCTATTTTGGTATTGGGTATTTTGGGCGGGTGGGGGTGGTCTTTGTGGTGCTACAACACCCGGGGGAGCCAAATAATTAGTACTATTGTAAGACAAATGGTTAACATCAACATTAGGTTTAAATGGAACCCTTTCATTAGCATTAAAAGCACAAACTTGTTGTTGTTGATTATTGTAAACCTTGTCACAATTGAAATATGAATGGGGTCCACCATAAGTCTCACACGTTTCACTATTATCTTTCACGGCATGCACATGTGTAGTGAGGGCGTCAGTTTTTAGAGCAAGGTGTTTCACAATTGATGTAAGCTTCTTAATTTGATTATTCACCTCATTATTACTAACACTAGCTATTGTAGTCCGAACACTCTTAGTTTGCACTTTTGCCTTGTTCTCAATAATGGCCCAAGCCTCGTTCATGGTTTTTACAAGAATATTGCCCCCCGCGGCACTATTAAGTGAGTCTTGGTCATTTAGAGTTAAACCATTGTAAAACGTATTTATTTGATGCACTTTGGTGAAACCGTGTTGTGGACATTTTCTCAAAAGTTCTTTAAATCGATCCCAAGACTCACTAAACGCTTCCCCATATTTTTGATCAAAGGTGATTATTTCATTCCTTAAAGAGGTGGTCCGTGATGGTGGAAAAAAGTAATTAATGAACTTGGTCTCTAAGTCGATCCACGTGGTAATACTTTGGGGTGGTTCCTTATCAAGCCAAATCCGGGCTTGTCCTTCGAGGTAAAAAGGAAAAAGTTGTAGGCGAACAACCTCTTGTGGCACCCCATTGTATTTGACGGTATTGGACAATTGGATAAATCTCTTGATATGATCATGGGGATCATCTTGGGAACGACCCAAAAATGGGATAGCGGAAACCATTTTAATTAAATCCGATTTGAGTTCAAAATTATTTTCTCCAATTGCGGGGACAACGATAGCGTCATCGTTTCCTTCAACGTGAGATTGCAAAATCTCGAGCATAGGTCGGTTATCTTCCATTGTATTGTCGAAAGCACGATTCTCGGGATCGGCTTGAATGACGGTTTTTTTGTTTTTTTTCTTCTTCTTCTTTTTGGAAGAATTGGAAGAATTTGGTACACCACTCGGTATGTATGTACGCGCGCGAGTGCGCATACAATTAAAACTTTGGAATGAGGTAGGTGACCTCGGTCGACTTTGAGAGGAAAAGGATTTTCCCTCTCGATGAGCAATATGAAAAAGCTACAAAAATATATACTTAATTACTACTTGAGTTGGCAAACCAATAATCGGTCGTCCCTCTCAATATACGCACAAGCAAGCGGGGAAACGAGGTGGCACAAAGCACTTAAAAACCTTTTTCCTTAGACGGCCTTTTATAGCGCGTCGCCTTATACCCACCTTATAGTTTGTATATGTCGAGTTCAAACGTCTTACTAGTATTTATCTATTTTGCCCTTTTATTTGTTATGGATGCGAATACAATAGTTAGGTGATGAAATCCCAACTAAGGCTTATTTGAAAAGTAGATAAATTTATTGTGCTACGTAATATAATATAATAAATGAAAAATCTTTTTGTATTTTTTAGAAAAATATATATTCACAATAAAAACGAAAGAAATCGAACTAAAAATTTAACACTAATACATAATATTTTTGGTGTAATAATTTTAGGAAAAAGTATTACTTTTGGACTTTTTAATTTTTTTGTTGCAAATCTTAGGAAAGAATTTGCTTTTTGTGATTTTTTAATTTTTTTGTATTTTGAAGTTTTTGATTTTTTTTGTATTCTTGATTTTGTTGCAAGAAACGTAACGTTCAAAATGAACGGATCCCAAAATCCAAACGTCTTCACGAAAAATCGTCAATCGTACGAGCGAAGCGGCAGCGGCGCCATTTGATACTATGTATTTTAGTCCAATTAATTTTCGTTCACGGATCGACTCGAATTGATATCCGGTTAAACGTTTCGACTAAGCTTTGTTTTTGGTAAATAAAACTTGGAATTATAAACTAATCTATTTAAAATTTAAAAACTAATTTAATTAAAACTATTTAAAAATTATTTAAACAATTTTAAAAACTAGTTTAATCTAATTTAAATAAACACTATTTTGAAACTAAAATTTAAAACTAATTTGATTGAAAACTAGATAAAAGAAACTTTTAAAAACTTTAAATGAAAAATATATTTTAAAATAAAACTTAATTAAAAACTATTTTAAAGACTTTTATGTAAAATTAAAATAAAGACCTTTAAATAAAAACTAATTTAAATAAACAAAATAAAATGAAACAAATTTTAAATTTATAAAAGTAACTAAAATTAAAATAATTTTTTATCCTTTTTATATTTAATAAAAAAAACTGAATTAAAACAATACTTTTTAATTAAAATTAAAACTAATAAAACTTGTATTAAACTAATTAAGCAAAACTGCCAGCTAATTAAAAGGCTATATCAATAGAATTATGCAGAGTAATACACAAAAGAAAGAATAGAGCAGTTGGTTGGGGCGTTGGACTGGGGAACAAGAGGTCTGGGGTTTGAATCCATCCCAGACGTATTTATGCTAATATTTTTATTTGATTTTTATTCTTTTTGAACTTTCTTTGGAATATCAAAAAGGAACAAAAGATAGATTGTTTCTGTTGTCCTAGACACAAGAATATCAGTAATAAGAAACAAGCAAACGCAGATTATACATAAACCAAATAAGCTAGATAACTTAAAAGAAATAAGCTAGAATATATGCAATAAGACAGTAGAAAAGCAAATAAGCAATTGAGAAACTTATAAGCAAACTTAAGCCTAGATTTAAACTAATAAGCTGACAAATAGAAGAGTGAATAAGGTGAAACAGAATAAGCAATAACAAACAACCAAAATAAGCTAAACTGGAATTTATAATAAGCTAAAACTTTTTAAGCTAAAAATGAAGATTCAAAATAAGCAAAACAATCCCTAAATAAGCAAACACTACTCAGATAGATACCCAATACGATCAAACTTTAACTATTGAATAACCCAAACAGCTTAAATGCAAACTGACACAGCAGATACGAAACAAATTAATCTAAATTAACTAAACAGATCCGAAACAACTCTAAATAATTGAAACAGCATAAACAAACACAAACATAAGCAGACTTAACAAATTTAAAACTTAACATAAAAAGAAAAGGGAAAGAGGAAGAACACCATGTGTCGAAACCTTTGAGCCGAAGGATTTGCGCTGAGCCACCTTAAGATCGAATCAAAATAGTTCAACACCAACTTCGATTCCCAGCTTCTCGACCATGATAAATCAACCGTACCAAACAGTGGTCTTTGAATCTTGAACCAGATTTATATATTTTTTTTTAATTTTATTTATTTATTTTTTTTTAATTTTTTTTATATGAATAATACCGAGAACAGTACAATAATAATAAGAACAATAGCAGATTAAACTTTGAGTTAAAATAATTAAAAAACAGTAACAACTATTTAGAAAAAACAGATTAAAGTAGAATAAAATTAAGACTTGCTAGAAATTAAAAGAGAGACGAAATATAATTAAACACTAATTTTTCATTAATTAAAAATCAAATTACAATTGCTGGAAATTTAAAAATACAAAATTAATTCTAAACCTAATTACTGAAAATAAAAATTAAAGAAAAGCTATCATTACATGTGTAGATTGGGGGTTTTTATAGGAGAAAACCCTCCAAAAACTTCTTCATATTCTCCTTGGTGCTCACGTCTAGAGATCTTGGCCGTCTATTCATTTCTCTCTCTTTTTTTCTCATCGAACGGCAGATATGATTTTGGTATCCACGAATTGCCAACATGGAATAGTGATTGGTGGATTTGTGCCACGTCAGGATTGATAGAGGAACACATGGTGGATGCTTCCGTTTTTCTTGGGGATTAATTTCCCATTTGATGTGAATTAAACTTTTAAGGGAAAAGCCCCCTTTTTTATGAGTAAAAACTGGGTGATGGTTAAATTAGGGTTACTGGTAAAAATTATGGTACGCCTGGTTTTTGGGAGGAGAAAAGGGTGGGAGTGGGTTTTTTCTTGGTGATATCGAAATAAAGAAGGTGGGGTAAAAAAAAATACGTTTTATAAAAAAATGAGTGGGGTTGCGTGTGATATACACACGTGTGAGTGTGGGAATGAAAAGTTGATTTGGGTAACAACATTCATCCGTTTGGTTTTTTTTTAATAAAATGGGCTTTTGAAATGGGCTTATGATCCGTTTAGCATTTTAGTTCAATTCTCCAAATGGGCTTGTGGGCCCAATAAGCAATGTGGGACCCACAAGGCCCATTAAACTCAAATGATATTTAATCCACTAAGTGCGAGCTCGATTTCGGTTTTCTTTGATCATTTCTTCAAAACCGTGTCGGTTTTGTCGGGTTTCGTGATCTTCGGCACACTTTTGATCTTTTGACTTTGTCTTCGTCTCTTTTTGGACTTTTTTTCGACATTTGAACGTGAAATCCCGTGTTTTCTCTTCTTTTGATCATTTGTACCTATTTAAAATACAAAACACAAAACCACGCGTAATTCCGAATTTTATGATATAAAACACATGATTCGGTCTTGTTTTCCCTTGATTTTAGTGGCAAAAGGATAAGTGTTTACACACTTATTAATGTCCTAAGTGTAGGGGAGTTTACTCCCACATGCTTAAACATTGAGGACAATGTTTATATCAAATGTAGGGGGAATTCTATCGAAGTTAAGTGGGCTTTTCCATTAATTTATCCTTATTTTAACCGGAAAATATATTTTTTTTGACATTTTTCAAAAGTTTTTATCTATTTTGGCCTAGTAGTATTTTTCATTTATTCTCTTTTATGTTCTTTTCTTTTGTTATCGCATCGCATGTATATATTTCATTTCAAAAATAAAGTCAAAAGAGAAAAATAAAGTTAAATAAGACGGTTTTAATGAGTTTAGATGTCTTTGATATATTAGGCCCGTCATGAATCTTTTGACTCAACCCGAGTTTACTTATTTGACTTCACTCTAGCTAGTATCCTTAACATGTTTAAGGCAAGTTTTGCTAGGCTTTTATATAGGGAACTTTAAAACGCGAAAGTCTTAACTCCTACGGGTTAAGAATAAGAACTTTTCGCAAGTTCCTATAATTGATCCTAGAAAGTCGTTTATCAAGGGAACTTTAAAATGCGAATTCTAAACTTGAAAAAGTCTAAGAAGTTGCAAGATCCTATAGATGACTTGAAAACTCAAAACTTTGATTTAATAGGCTAAGCATCCACAAGTCTCATTCCTTGATATTTTTCATGAATTTATGTGAGTTAATTATGAGCTTTTTCTCCTATAGCTTGCTAATAAATATAATTTCAATACATAAGGTCGTATGATTTGAAAAGTTACTTAGCTTCTAGGACAAGATCGTTTAAAAGTTGCTCAGTATTAATTAGAGTTCATAGCCAAGGCATAACTTATTGAAGCGGGATGCAAAGATTGGCGAGTCCGAAAAGGCCCTAACAAGGCATGAGGGCTACATTTTGTTGCTAAAGATCCCAAGTGATGTGAAGAATCATTTATCAAAAATCAATATAAAGGACCGGGGACACACGACGAAAAGCAAATACTCCCCTAAAGATCATGGAGAAGTCTATCCAAAAAGACCCTAGCAAGGTATGAGGATAAATAGATCCAAGTCCTAAAAGGAGGCGGATAATTGTATATCAAAATCCAAAATAAAGATTGGAGAAAAATGAAGAAGTCGTGGTCCAAGTATGAAGAATCTCTCAAAACTTCAAGTGAAGAAATTCCTATTATGAACAGAAGACCATTATTTCAAGAACGTCTCTGAAGATTCGAAGTATCAAGTCACTGCCAAATATCGGTCCGAGAAAGGTCTCAAATCGTGAAGCGAGTTATGCCAAGATATGAACTTTATGAGGTACCGAGAAGCAGTTTTAAAATATTTTGTCCTTTAGCTAACTATTGATTAAATCGTGCTACTTTATTTTCAGCCTAAATAAACTATCGAAATAAGTCAACAATGCATCCTCGTGATCATTCAAGACCATAATAAAATATAAGAGATACACCTAGGAATAAGGGAGTCTAAGTGAATAATTGGGCCACATGAGTGAGTGTTAGCTTACTAAATTATAATAACAATGATCTCGTTTTTAAGCTTAGTTTGGGGAACGTGAAACTTGAGGGTGATAAACATTAATGACGACCAAAGCCCTAATGTAAGTCTTCGATCTCTTTACTTGTTCTTCCTTCTAGCATTGAGTAATTTTCTATCTTTTTAGTTTTCTTAGTGTTTAGTATTTAATAAAGGCCAAGGTAGGTTATTTATGATGGAAAATGTAAACTATGCTTTGAAATTAATGCATTACATGAGCGCATTGCAATGGTAAATTGTAAAGGATTTAATAAGTGTGAAAACACTTATCCTTTTACCACTTAATTATAATAAAAACCAAGCCAAAACGTGTATCTAATGTCGTAAAAGTCAGAATTATGCGTGGTTTGTGTTTTTGTTATGCTTTAGGACCAAAATGTGAAAAAGGAAGAAGACACGGGCTTTCACGGGCTTTTATCGAAGAAAAAGACAAAAGACGAAGTCAAAAGATCAAAAGTGCAAGAAGAACAGAAGTCAAAGGCCTATTCTGAAGATTTATCGAAGAAAAAGTCTAAAGACGGATTTTTAACAAAGTAGAAGAACCAAGTCTACTAAAAGAAGAAAATTAGAAGACGAGTTCATTTTATCATTCGACTAATCCCGAGACAAAGTCGAGAAAGACGAGTTAATTAAAAAGACGAGAAGACAAAAGAAAAGAAGAAAGAAACAACACACCCCCTCCTCCTATAAATACCCTCCTAATAGTTCATTAGGATGTGTTAGTTAGATAGATTGTCATTTTTTTTCATTTTCTTAGTTTTCATATATTTAGAGAGAAGTAGGTGATTCTACTTTCTCTCTCTAGATTTCTTCCATTTTTCTTTCAAGTTTTAAGCTTTTCATTTAGTCTTGTATTTGGAATCCTTAATCTAAAAGTTCTAGTTCAAGCTTTTCATCATTTATCTTATTCTACCTTTCTTGTTTTTGATTTTGATCTTGATTCGGATTAAGTATGCATCTTGTTTAATCTTAATGCTTATTTGATCAAAAAGTTTATCTTTTTGTTCATATCAAAGTTCTTATACGATTTAAGCTTTTAGCTTATTATGCTTCTTGGCTTATTTCGTGTTTAGTGATACAAGTAATTTTGCATGTAAAAAGTTATCGTCACAGTCTCTTCGAATTGAAAAATGGATTAACTATGCGACTCAGTCGTTCTTTGGTGGAAACAAATATTTGTGTCGTTGTAGTGTATTAAAAATGCAAAGACTTTAATGTAAAAGGCAAGTAAAATAAATCTAACTCTAATTTAAAATAAATGACGGGAATTTAAAGCGTGACGAAAATTAAAATTTGACAAAGTATTAAAATGAGAACTTAAAAATTAAACAAGATAAACTATAAAAAAAACCTAATCGGAATACATTCCGATCGGAATCACAATCGGAATGTATACTTACCTTCCTGATCGGAATGTGGCCTCGTCGGAATAACAAACCTTGGTATGATCGGAATGTGGTAGGAATCCCCTTGATCGGAATGCTGTCACCACAATCCCAATCGGAATATCAAACTCACGCCCTGATCGGAATACGGTCGGAATGTATCCTCGTCGAAATCGTATCGGAATGCAACCAGAGGGATCTCGTCGGAATATCCAACAAACACCCTTGTCGGAATGTAATGAACCAACTCCTAATCGGAATAAGGAGTGGACTCTTGGTCGAAATGCTGTCACCAAGACCAGATTGGAATACCAAACTCACCCCTTTGATCGGAATGTCTTAAACCCTTTTCCGACCAAGCAAATGGAGCTATGGTCGGAATATGAAACCCTTTTCCGATTGGTCAGATCAGAATACAGTAATGGAAAACGTAATAAGCTAGTTCTAATAAGCTATTAATCAAATAAGCACTAGACTAGAAACCTAAGCAAACACGGATAAGAAAAAGCTAATAAGCTAAAATTTAAAGACTTTTGAAAACACGAAATAAGAAAGATGTACGAAAACAAACTTTATATATAAAAATAACTTTTATAAAAACTTAAGAAACTTTAAGATAAACACAAATAAGCTATAAAAATCAATAATCCAAAACAATCAAAAGCGTAAAAACATAACCTTTAATCAAATAAGCATAACAATGAGCACATAAACATAAAGATCAAGCAAAACAAGAAAGGTAGATGAGAGATTAACAAGAAAAATTAAAGATTGACAAGAATTAAAATGGAAACTTACTTGAAATTAAAGGTGTTTAAGGTGCAAGACAAGTATTTAAATTGACATGTATTTAAAGAACAAGTAATTAAAAGGTGGAAGACTAATTGTCACACTTAGCCAACAAAATGAAATGTAAATCCTAATCATCTATTTATAGGAGGATTAGGGAGGTGCTTAGGAAGCTTCCTCCCCTCTTTCTTCTTTTTTTAATTGCACCATTAAGTCCTTAATCTTCTTAAATCTTGGACTTTAATGACTTTGTCTCGGGATTTCTTTAAACTCGTCTTGACATTTCTTCATAAATAAGACTTGAGTTCTTCGGCTTTTAGTAAACTTCCGTCTTTTGACTTTTTCTTCGATAAATCTTCAGAATTGGTCTTGGAATTACGTTCTTTTTTCACTCTTGATTTATTGACTTCGTCTTTTGTCTTTTTCTTCGATAAAAGCCCGTGATTGTCCGCGTTTTCTCCCCTTTTCACATTTTCGTCCTAAATCACAACAAAAACATAAACCACACATAATTCCGACATTTATGACATAAAATACACGTTTTGGCTCGGTTATTATTATAGTTAAGTGGTAAAAAGGATGGGTATTTACACACCTATCATTTAGCTTATTTCTTTTTAATTGTCTTCAAAAGTTTAATCTTTTTAAAGTTGTTTTATTAAATCTTGCCTATTTAAGTGTTTGAAAGTTTTTAAATTTGTACTTGTTTAGATTTAGTTAAGTTTTGGCAGTTGCTTATTTTGAATAAGTGCTTATTCGGTTCGGCTTATTTTGCTTTTGGTACCCCATCGTAACAGCTTTAAGGGTTTTCCGATTCCGATCGAGTAGGTGTGATCGCATAAACCCAAGGGTTTCTACTTGCGATCCATTACTGCGATCAAGAGTATGATCGTCCACTACGATCACATTCTACGATCCATACTGTGATCCACTTGTTGGGATCCAGGGTGCGATCGAATACTGTGATCCAGGGTGCGATTGGTAGTTACGATCCACGACTGCAATCATATCTCACGATCCAAGCCACGATCGTTAGTTTTGATCGTGAGTACGATCTGGGAGTACGATCTGGGCCACGATCCCAGCTACGATCCATTCACAAGTTTTGGATTTTATTTCTTGTTTTATTTTAAGTTTTAAATTTATCTTTTCCCTCCATATAACTTAGTGTTATTTTTAACCTTGTTTTGTCTTAGTTTAATATTAGATTTTTCAAATTTTCTTTTATTCGAGTTTTAACATTTTGTCGAGTTTAATTCTAAATTGTCTTTTCTCATTTTATTTTTAAAATTACTTTTTAATTTAGTTTTTAATTACTTCTATTACCTTGTCATTTCATTTAATCTTTCTTTTGTTATCATGTCATTTAATTTAAAATAGATAATCAAAAGCTCCCCCTTTTAGTGACCAAAACCAATAAGTCCACCCAAAACCGTGATCAATTCGAATTGAATCGAGTACGAACACATACACACAAAAGCTATAAATCAGTATTTCTTAGCATGAAATAATTTGGAACGCTCCCCCTTAAAAATTGATCCACTTGAGTTGTCATTGTGAGGATGTGATCCACATTTCTATTTTTAAGGGTAGGAGTTGTTGAACACACAATTTTTGAAAGATTTTGAATAATCATTGAAAAATTCTTGAAAAAATTGTGTTCCAAGCTTTTTGAAAAACTCCATTTCTTTTTGGCGAAGAGGTTTTTATAAAGCATAAACTTGAGTTCATAGAATTTGAATGTCTTGACAAATCCACTCAAGTGTAAGAAGATTTCTCTTCTTTTGCTGAGGGTAAGGGCACTAAAGCGTACACTCCCCCGTGAATATAGATCCGGGTTGCAATCTGAAAGTGATTACAAGCCATTGTGTTTTGCTCAAAACGTTGACTGTTTTATGACTAGCTCAACCCTAGATAGATTTCTCTACCCGTTGTTAGGATAATTTATCTTTAAAGATACACTTTCCTTTATTGAAAGTTCGAGGTATAGTCTGACATTTAACTATAAGTCGTTTACATGAGCTTAAAAACTTTGAATGTTTTTACTGAGAGCTCATGACCGAGAAAAATAATTTTCCCATTGTTAAGGATAAGTTATCATTTGTGATCAACTTTCCTTTCTTTGAGGCACGAGTCACAATCTGAAGTAATTGTAAATCATTGAAATGACTTGTTTTGAAAAATATTTACAACTTTTATTCGAGCTTTATGTACACCCTCGTGTCATTATTGAGCGACATTTCTATGGACGTGGATATTATCGAAACTGAAAGACATGTCGAGAAGAATATTTTGGTATTTTGAAAGTTTTTCCATTTTTTATTTTGTTTTTCTATGGATATTTATAATTTATTTTATTTTTGTATTTTCTCAGGTTTTTCGAAAAAAAACCAAAATTGACTTTTGTACAACAGAAGAAGGTTATATCGAATGTATAGAGTTGGAACCCTTGGAGGAAGCAGTGGGTTCAGAATCCGCTGAGGTACCTGCAATCACAGAAGAAGAGTTTGCACAAATACTAGTATTCGGAGTAACAAATTCCTTTTCAACTTGTAGAACAATAGCATTAGTGCCGGCGCAAGTTTCATACTCTTCTCTATTAGAATCCACTTAAGACAAACGTCCTTGAAGATCCTACCCGTTGGTTTCCACTGAAGACTAGTTTAGGAGTACTTTTCTCTTGCACAGCGAAAGACTTCTTTGGAGAGAAACTATGTCCTATTTTAATCCACGTTTCAGATTTGTTTTTATTGCTTTTCTTTGTGACGGGTTTGTATCTCCTTGTTGTCTTATGGGATTTTGCATTCTTTCTTTATGCAAAGGCACGGTATTTGACCTTATAAAGGTATTGCAGAATGCAATGGTCATGATTTCCATTGTGAATTCCCTTTTTGCACGTTGGGCATGTAGGAAATTTGGAATCCACGAAAGGCCGTGTGAAGGCTTTGCTGATCGTTCAGTCACAGTGTTTGGTGCACAACTACTCATTGATGGTTGCCATTTCCTAGGTTGCTGGGAAGGGATCCTAGGTTTTGGACCATAAGGAGTGTGTGGAACTCTAGCGGTTGTTGGTGTACTAGGTTTTGAATGCACGATTGTCTCTTTCTAAATTTTCCCTTTTTGTGTAGCATCCTCTAGGTTGTTGGTATGAACTATGTCATTTGAACCTACAGATTCATTTGTGGATACAAATGTCACAGGCTTGGGGGTATGTGGAAACATTGGTTTCCTCGATCTTTTAGCTACTAGGAATGCATCATGTTCATATGATTAGATAATCAAAGCGCAATTAGAACACAACACATTAACAAGGTGTTTAGGCACAAAACACATGAATTACTCTAATGGATTGTTCATTATATTAATAACAAACAATCACTAGGTATGTGTACACTGAATCCCACACCTAGTCGACACACGCTTTAGGTTTACATTATGAATGAAAGTTATGAATAAAACCTAATACCCTGGTTCCTTTTATAGTGTAAGGATTAGGGTTTATAAGAGATAAGAATGAATAAACATGTAAATCTTCTATTCAAATAAACTAATACATAATATATTATGCATTCTTATCTAAATAGAAGCTTCCAACAACACTTGTCAATGTTTCTGTCAATGCTTGGATTGCACGTGACAATGCTTATCAATGTTGACTTCTGTCAACGCCTGATTTGCTCTTGACAACGCCTAATTTACTCTTGACAACGCTTAGACAAACGCCTTCATATTTTCTTCGTTTTTGAGTTTTTGCCACATCAGCTTTTTGACCCAACAATCTTCCCCTAGTTGATGTCGGCAAAACTCGTTGTGTATCTCTTTTAAGTTGTACATCATCTTCAAATTGCTTCCCCTCAATTGTAGCATGTATGTCTTCCCCTTTTTGTCACATCAACAGGGAAGTAAACAATGTATGCAATCTTGAAGATTCTTCAAATGTAGGCTCTATGTAATGATTTTGAAGAAAAATAACTATAATATCCTTGATGTAGAAGTAGAGTAACCCAACCCTATGTTCCATGTCTTGTACTATCCACGTGATGAAGAACTTATACCAAATAGAGAAAATATAAGTAGACATCGATCCCTTGTTAATATTCTCATCCTTTGTGAGACACTGAGCACGATAATGTAACTCCTGCAAGTGTTTATGACAAGTCTTCGTCACCAACCATTAAAAGCACAAACAAGTTATTGTTAAAGTCAATAGGTGCTGGCCACCACTTTAACAATATGATGAAACACAAACTTGCGAAAATCTTCTTCAAACATCAAACTTACCATAAGAATTCTTCCCCTTAAGCCAACACCTCTTCATGATGAATTTTAATAAAATAACATCTTCATACCATATGTAAAAGTGTTTGGACGGATAACTCTTTCACAAGGCTACCCCGATTACATAATCTAATTTCCATCAAATTCTTCATGAATTGTTGCTAACTCGCATTAAAATCATTAATCCCTTTAAAAATATCCGAGCCATTAATATCAACTTTGATATTCTAAATAAAAATGAAGATTCCATGTACCTTTGCGTGTAAAATACCTCCTTTTTGTGTGCTAAAATCGTATCAAAAACAGCAGCTATTCCTTTGTTGTCCAACATCTTCCTTTGTCCAAGATCCTTACCAAGTATATTGTCACATATCGTACAATACCTATAACCGCTTGGACAATCATTCCTCGGACAGCACATGTCAGCGCTTTCTATCAGCGCCCAACTTATTCCTAACAGCATCAACCTTAAACCTTGTCAGCGTCGAACCAAAAACCTTGTCAGTGTCTCATCCAAACACTGACACCATCTAAGGAAACCATCTCCAATAGCAGGGGTCAAAATAGCATGTATATCACTATACTATATACATCCTTGATAATCATAGAAATCCCATAATTATAGCCAAATATCACGTAAGTTTAACAGCCATGGTCCCACGTGAAAATAGATAAACGATATTCATTCTTCTTTTGGAAACGATATTCATTCTTCTTTTTAGAATGATACACAAAATAATATTTCAAAAATACCTTCTGGGACCACACAAAGCAACATAAACCTCACACGTCTATTTCAAATCCCACAAATCACGCAGCCTCCTCCAAATATTACGCACCATGTATTGACCATAATACTATCCAAACTTCACATGAGCAATAATAATATCAATAACTCATCACATAGAATACGTGAATGAGTTTTGATCTAAGGATCATTGTTTATAATTTTTCAAACTCAGCCGTACCTTTTGACTTTCACAATTCTTGCATATACTACATTTGCTTTGTCTTGAAATCACAATGTCATAATCCAATCTCATGTGAACTATTGTATCCTTGGGACCACAAAAACATAGTATTTTGTTTCCTTTCAAGTCACCAGAGCATACACGTGAGATTCAACATGGGATAACCAAAGTGTAATGTCTCTTCACATAGGTTTACTGTTTGCTACTACACAAAGTACCAATACCCCATGCGAATCTTTACCTCTCTGTAATTTGCACAGTAACCTGTGGTTTTAGTCTGCCCTACATGAAAATATATACAAGATGACGATATACGTCCCTTTCTTCTTTAATTGACTTATCCCATGCATACCTTATATATTACTTTATCCAGAACATATAATAAAGCAAACAAATCAAGTAATGCATATTCTTCTTGTGCAGTTCGAGCAGTAAAGAGAGAAAAACAAAGATACAAACTCTTCCATCATTATCACAGATCTAGGGTTTGTTTTACAAAACCCTAAAAAACGAAAATTACTCATGTGAGCCATACCATCAACATCACGTTTTTGATCCCTACTGAAACACCTTTGGATCACAACATCATTCTTTTCCTGTTTACAAACAGTCTAGGTTTTGTAGAGAACCCTAAATCATGATTTTATGTAAAACAGGAAATCTGAAAATCACCACTGCTGCTGACTTTGACACCGAATAACTTTTTCTTGGGGATAAAACTAGACAATCCCTCTGGTGGATGTCTAGAAATATGTGTATAGAACACACACAAGAAATTTCGTGATGATCCAACGGTCCAATAAAAAGTTATGACCTTCTGAATACTGCTACGCACACAAAAACGTCCAAAAAACCCTAGACGGATTTTTCTTCATCTCACCATTACGAACACCTTGTTGGTTCTAGCATCACGAGCCACGAGGCTCTGATACCAACTGTGGAAACCTTGGTTTCCTAGATCTTTAGCTACTAGGAATGCATTATGTTCATATGATTAGATAATCAAAGAGGAATTAGAACACAACACATTAACAAGGTGTTTAGGCACAAAACACATGAATTACTCTAATGGATTGTTCATTATATTAATAACAAACAATCACTAGGTGTGTGTATATTGAATCCCACACCTAGTCAACATACACTTTAGGTTTACATTATGAATAAAACCTAATACCCTGGTTCCTTTTATAGTGTAAGGATTAGGGTTTACAAGAGATAAGAATGAATAAACATGTAAATCTTCTATTCAAATAAACTAATACAGAATATATTCTGCATTCTTATCTAAATAGAAGCTTCCAACAACACTTGTCAATGTTTCTATCAATGCTTGGATTACACGTGACAATGCTTGTCAATGTTGACTTCTATCAACGCCTGATTTGCTCTTGACAACGCTTAGACAAATGCCTTCATATTTTCTTCGTTTTTGAGTTTCTGCCACATCAACTTTTTGACCCAACAGGGTTTTCCTAGAAGTGCTAGGTGCATTCACATGGTTGGGTTTAGCAAAAGTGTGCTTTCTAAATGGAGGAACATAGGGTGATATTGATGGTTTTGGAACACTTGGTTGCACATCAGTCTTATGGGGTAACCTAGATTTTACATGAGAAGAATTGGAGAAAGAAGTCGGTTTTCCTAAGATAGATGGCTTTGGATCCTTGTAGGCATTGGGTTGTCGAACAACATGTTTCACAACTTTAGGTTCCACAATTTTCCCACCCATTTTGGCAACGAGTTTCTTCAACTCTTCTATCGCAATGTCCTTTTCTTGCAACTGAGCTTTCAAGTTTGTAATTTCCATACTCTTTTCGTTCATTTCTCGACACAAGGCGAAAAGTTTTACTTGCAAGTTATTATCATTTGGACCTTTTCTGACTTTGTCTTGCAAAGCAAGTTCAAGAGAATGCAATGTTTTTGAAGGAATTCACATCGGTGTTGAATTACCGCAAAAGCCTTTTTATCAACATTTTCTTTGTGTTTCGAAAGCTCAATTTCAAGACGTTCACACTCTTTGGTCTTAGCAAGATATTTACATGCAACATCAGAATATTCATCTATAGTAGCACAAGATGTAACATCAACAAACCAAATATCTTTGGAGAGACATTCTTCTAAGAGTAGATCATATTCGTTTGAAAACTCTAATTTGTCAGTTTGAAGTTCATCAATTTCTTTTTCAAGAGACTCAACGTATTTCAAATCATCAAACATTTCTGACCGAATTAATCTTTCAAATTCAAGAGCATTTTTATATTATCTTCGTATTCGGTATTAAAAGTTCTTTCACAAGCACAGTTATATCGTGAGGAATTTCTTTTTTCTATTTGTCATTTTCACGTTTTTGCCAATCTCTTTCAACGATTGACTGAATATTATCAATGTGATGTGTAAGAATACCAAGTGTCCTCCTACTCTTCCTTTTTGAAGCATCAAGAGGCAGATATTTAATAAATTTAGAAACGTTAGTTTTGTTAGTGGCAAAAGCTTTCTTCCATTGAATTCTTCTTTGTTTGCTTTCAATAAACAATTCCTCACGAGACCTCTGTTTTTGTGGAGTGAAAAGACCATAAAGACTATTTTCATAAGCATAATTATATGGTTTCGCAAAATCTGTATTGACCGGTGATCTATTCTCCTCATCCCAAAGGGATGTCTCTTCACTATCGAGCCTAATTACTAGGCAATCATGATCGGTCCATTCGGACTCATCAAGATATAAGTGGGGGTTCGCAGCTTCAGCTTGGTCGAGGTATTTAGGACTTTCAAAACTAGCTTTACCCTTAAAAAAGGACTGAGTTGCTATCATTCTTATGGTTTGAATAGAGTCATGCGTTTTATAAATAATTTTCTTCAAAAATTCGACTTGTCCTTCTAGTTCTGTTACTTTTTAGTATCTTTGCCTTGTCTATTCTTGAAATCATGTTTTAACTTTTCAACCTCTTGTTTCTTTTCCTCAAGAATGTTAGTAGAATCGGTGGTATTCATAGAAAGCCTTTGTTCAAGTTTTTTTTCTTTTGTTGTGGCAATGTACTTTTTTGACGTTCACCACTTAAGAAAACATTATATTGACGTTTTTCTTTCGCTAACAAAGCAAGAGCTTCATTGTATTTATTTTCAAAATCGTCCTTTTTAACGTTAATTAAACGACCTTTGTACCCCTCAAGCTCTTTGTCTCTTTGAAGAAGCCGAGCCCTATAACTATCAATGGTCTCACTAGATTCTATAAGAGCGGCTTTGCTTTTTCAAAGTTTTGAGTGAGCGTTACGTTTACCTTATATAATTGCTTTTGACTTTTTCTAGTTTCATTGACATCTTTTTGTAAACTATCAATTAAATTAGCAAGCGGGACACGCTCCTCATCATCAGTTACTGGAGCCGGGTTTCATTCGCCCGAGTGTATCACCATGGGGTGCACCGTTTCTCTTCGTTAAGAAAAAAGGACGACAGCATGCGTCTGTGAATTGATTATCGTGAGCTAAACAAGATCACGATCATAAACCGTTATCCTTTACCACGTATTGATGATCTATTCGACCAACTACACGGTGCCAAGCATTTCTAGAAGATTGATCTACGGTTAGGTTACCATTAGTTGCGAGTTAAGGAGCAGGATAATTCCAAGACTACTTTTAGCACATGATATGGTCATTATGAGTTCGTAGTCATGCCTTTCGGACTCACTAATGCTCCAGCGGTATTCATGGATTTGATGAACCACGACTTTCTTGTGTTTCTTGTCAAGTTCGTCATTATATTTATCGATGACATTCTCATATTCTCAGAATCCAAGGAGGAACACGAGGAACATCTTTGCACGGTACTACAGATTATGCGCCAGAAGAAACTGTATGCAAAATACTCCAAGTGCGAATTTTGGCTAAATAAGGTGGCGTTTCTTGGCCACATAGTTTCAGCAGAAGGGATCACCATGGATCCTACGAAGGTTGAAGCCATCACAAAATGGCCAAGACCGACATCTGCAATAGAGGTTCGTAGTTTCATGGGTTTAGCTGGATATTATCGTATATTTTTGGATAACTTTTCACGGTTAGCCTTACCTTTGACCAATTTGATTCGTAAGTGATGTGTCATGGATAGTATATGTGATTTATTTGGATACGTTATAGGGTAAACTAGAAAATTACCTTTAGGAAAAAGTAATAGTCCAATAATACCAATGACGAATTCAATGAAACACGTGAGTGAGTCGAGTTCGTTGTACACGAAGATCTTATGAATTTAGACGTTTTGCTTTGATTTGGACAATCGATTTGAATTGGTTTGTGGTTTTTAAACTACAATTAAAATCTACGAATTTTAAGCTATTTAAGATTATCCTAAAGTGCATGAATCGTAAACCCCGCCTATTAAAAAAAATCTAAAACAAATACTTAATATTAAAACACTTTTTAAAATTTAAACTAATTTAATTATCTATGAAAAATTAAGTCTATTAAAAAATTATAACTTTTAATCTATTTGAAATTCTAATTAAACTTTTCTTTTAAACTAATTAAACTTTATTAAAATTACTTTTTAAACTAATCTATTTAAAAGCTTTATTTATTTAAATCAAGAGTTATAAAAATTAAACTAATTAAAATTGAAACTAATTAAACTATTTAAATAAAAACATTTTTTTTATTTTTTTTGTTTTATTTTTAAACTACTTATTTATAACGAATTTTCTTAAATTGAAATTGTAATTGAAAATTAAATAAAAACGTGACATAGATTATTAAAGTTAAACGAATCCTGCCAAAATTACTAAGACTATATTAATGACATAAATGAAATTAAACTCAAAAGAGCCTATAGCTCAGATGGCAAACACTCATGGTAAGTGAAAGGGAGGTCTCAAGTTCGATTCCCTCTGGATACATAGTTTTGGAATTAATCTTTTTGACAGTACATCACAAAGAAAAGCCTCAGGAAAGACTTCAATGAGCTTATTTGTTCCAAGCTGAGAGGACACAGCTTAGTGTGCTTATCATATAAGGTGAATCTGATAAGCAGATAAAACAGTAGAGCAATATTCAGTTAACAAAAATGTAAATAGCAGATCCATTCCAAGTATATCACAAAAACGAAATTAAATCAAAATTAAGTCTCCAAGCTCAAAGTAATCAAGCAGATCAGTAAATATTAATTCTAAAAATCAGTAAATCAAGCTTAACTAACAATCTAAAACTTGGTTGTGCAATACTGAGATTAAAAGTCAACTAATGCAACAACAAACTCTAGCGAACAAGACTGGAGATCAGATGACTAATATCAAAGTAGCCAGATCACAACAGAGAGCAATTTACAAGTCCCTAACTTAATCAATCCAAATATAAACTTTAGTAGATTGAATTAAATGCCAGGTAACAAAATTCAGTTACTCAAACATCTCAGCAAGCAGATTTATCAAGTCCAATCTAATTTTAACCAAATAATCTAAGCACTCCTAAACAATAGATTAGATTATCTAAGTGATTCCAGTGTAATAATCAAACAGTGATGAGTATCACAGCTAAACAAATATTTTTCTCAGATAAATCAATCCAAAACATCAATCCGAAACCAAAATCCTTATAGCTCAGATTAATAAACAGTAACATTCAACCTTCAAACTTTATTACTCCTCAACCAAACATCTTTTACAATCATAAACATTCACATTTGAACCTTAATAAAAACAGTAACAAACACTAACTAGCATCTTATATATAAAAATCATTTAAACAGTTAAAGAAAAACTTTCATATAGCAGACTTAATACACCTGTAAAACAAAAAAAAATGGAAAAGAGATAGAACCTTTTGGGATAACCGTTGTGCCGAAGGTTGTGCTGTACAACCTTATGATCCGAAATTCGAACCACCATTCACCATTATCTTACCAATCGTCCACCATAACAAATGAACGAACCAATCGAACCACGATCAATCATCAATATCGAAACAGTAGATTCTTTTATGACTTTTCCAGTGGGGAAAAGATGGATCCAAACTTACTTTAATATTAAATACAAACTATTATTTAGCTTGTATTCAACATTTAAACGTTATTATCAGGAAATAGCATAAAGAATAAATTTATAAAACACTTCAAACAATAAGTAAGAAGCCACGATTGAAATTAAAATAAACTGAACTTTTATTAATTTCCAGTAAAATATTACAAAGCTTTAAGAAGGAAATACAAGATTTACTCTAAATCTATTTCTACATAATAACATTAAGAAAAATTAAAGGATGATTTTACACTAGAAATTAGGGGTATTTATAGCCCCCCCAAGGCTGTTGGTGAGCGAATATGCGCATCTTCTTGAGAATATTCTTCTCTTCTTTCAGCCTATGATCTTCTCATCTTTTCTCTTTCTTTAATCGGACGGTTATCATCTCTCGTAGCACACAAGGATTGCCAACGTGGCATCCGTGTGTGCTTTTTGTGCTTCTTTTGAGGCTCCTGATTGGTGGAATTTGAGATGTGAGGTGTCTCTTCAAATAGAATCCGGCCACGTAGCACTCTCAATCCATCTCTTCTCTTCCTTAAACCAAGGGGGTTTTATTCCCCTTGGTGTGAATTAACTGATAAAATGAAAAGCCCTTTGTAAAAACCCCTTTTTATTTACCTAGGGTTAATGAACAGTGATGGGTGACTGGATTTTGTGAAGGAAAAATTGGGGAAGAAAGGATGTGAGATAAACTCACATAGGAACTAACGAAAGTCTTATTTATTTGTGGTGAGAGAAATCAAACGTGTAAGTGTGTGTGGGTATAAAAACGAGTGGGGTAAATAAAAGAATAATGGAAAACGTGTGAAGTTTATGGGAGTGGGTGGATACGGTTTGATTTATTTAATTTGAGTGAATGACGTGTGAAATAATGGTATATTTATTTGTGAATGAAACGATCAGTAGAGTGTATTAACTTGAAACCCTAAAAGCCCATCAATTCACGTTTCATTTGATTCTTCCATTTGGGCTTGAGCCCAAAACTTATATAACATTCGTTTATGAATCACACTCTTGGGCCTTTATTGGACTTAGAAAACACTTCACAAATTTAGCTTGAACTTAAATGGGCTTTTGAGCCCATTTACCCCATAGTGGGACCCACTTAGCCATAAACTCGCAAAATTGATAAATCCACTCAAGTCGAGCTCGGTTTTGGCTTCTAAGATCTTATTCTTCATTCTCGTGTCGATTTTTGTCGATTTTCGCGAACTTGGTACCTACACACATGAAAACAAGAAACAAGCATATCCAAGGCATATTTGATACATTTTGAGCATAATTCATTGTTATTTGATCCAAATGATATGAGTAATTACACTCATATCAGTAAGGGAGAGAAATTCATCTAGAGTGATGAGCGGGGGAAGAGCTTTGAAGAACTTAAGCAGCGGTTGGTTTCTGCACCTATTCTTACTCTCCCATCTGGCACATGTGGATTTCAGATTTATAGTCATGCTTCGGGAAAAGGACTTGGATGTGTACTCATGCAACATGGGAATGTGATTGCCTATACATCACGTCAGCTTAAGTCGTATGAAGAAAACTATCCTACTCATGATCTAGAACTAGCAGTAGTTGTTTTTGTACTTAAAATCTGGAGGCATTATCTTTACGGTGAGTCATGGGACATCTTCACTGATCACAAGAGCCTCAAGTACATATTCACTCAGCAAGAACTCAACATGAGGCAGAGAATGTGGTTAGAGCTACTCAAGGTTTATGACACCAACGTTCAGTACCATCCTGGTAAAGAAAATGTGGTGGCCAATGCTCTCAGCAGGAAGTCAAGCATGATTGCTGGCATCAAGATAGAAGAAGAGATTATTCGCGATCTGGAGCGTTTAGACATTGAGTTTTTTGTACGTAGACAACATGGTTACTAGGCTAATCTAATAATTGAGCCAGACTTAATCTCTCGGATCAAGAAAGCTCAGAAAGATGATGATGTGATATGGGCAATCATTCAGAATATCGATCAGCAGACAGAGTTGCGTATAGACGAGGATGGCATTTTATGGCAGGGCACTAAGTTATGTGTTCCTGATGATCTTACACTTAGAGAAGCCTTATTGACCGAGGCTCACAGCTCCCCATTTTCGATCCATCCGAGTTCCACCAAAATGTACCATGACATCAAGCAGCATTTCTGGTGGAGCGGCATGAAGCAAGATGTTGCTACCTTTGTTTCTAAATGTATGACCTATCAGTAGGTTAAGATAGAACATCAGCAGGCTAGTGGTTTACTACAACCATTAGAAGTTTCCGAATGGAAGTGGGACAAAATCTCCATGGATTTTGTTACCAGACTACCGCAGAATTAGAGAAATTATGATGCAATATGGGTCATTGTCGATCGTTTAACCAAGTCAGGTCATTTTCTTCCAATTCACAAAGATTATCCAGTTAGCAAATTGATAGATATATTCCTACAGGTGATCATGCGACTGCATGGTACTCCATCAGATATCATATTCAATAGAGATCCTTGATTCACGTCTAAATTCTGGAAGTGATTGCAGAAAGCTTGGGGCACCAGGCTCAAGCTTAGTACAACCTTTCATCCTCAGACTGACGGTTAATCTGAACGTACTATTCAGACTCTAGAAGACATGTTGCGTGCTTGTGCATTGGAATGGACAGGCAATTGGGATGACTACATCTGTTTGGTAGAATTTTCTTACAACAACAGCTGGCACGCAAGTATCAAGTGTGCACCTTTTGAGATGCTTTATGTCAGGAAGTGTCGTGCCCCAATTTGTTGGGATCGGGTTGGTGAACGAATTATTAAGGGTCCATAAATTATAGAGGTGACCAATAAGAAGGTCTCCATCTCCAGGGTGAAACTTCAAGAAGCTCATGCTCGTCAGAAGAACTATGTTGAAAAGCATCGCCAATCGTTAGAATTTAAGGTCGGTGATCACGTTTTCTTAAAGGTATCACCAGCACGTGGTGTCAAGCTTTTTGGTATTAAAGTTAAGCTTAGTCTACGTTTCATCAGACCGTTCGAGATCCTCGAGTGTATCACTGAGGTATCGTATCGATTGGTGTTACCTCCTCAGCTATCTCATGTTCATAATGTGTGTTAGTCCAAACATTACGATGTTTAGTCGATATAATCACTTCGTGTTTTGTTGATGACAAACGAATAAATCGCAATACATTATGTAAAATGTTAAGGTACTCGTAGTCACTCAAGAATACATTTGTATACTTCTCTCGACACCTCCAAGATTGAATTCGGCATGAATCACTAAAGGTATGAATAGACATGTCATGAACCTAATTAAGTGATCAAGGATTAATATTTTCTTAAAACTCACATTTAATCAAATGTGACAAAAGATTTTAATAAACTTTATTTTTAAGAAAATGTGTTATTAAAAAGAAAATAGAAATTTGAATTTGGAATATTTCAAAGAATATTCCCTAAGGTATATTCCAAAGAATATTCTTTAATTTTAATTTGGCATATTCCATAAGCCAAAAGAATATCCTTTGACGGTATAAATGGTATTTCCATAATAAAGACAAAAACGCACGGACTACCAGGCCGAGGTTCCTTAATGAACCCACGGTTCTTTATTGATAAGGAACCACAGTGACAATTAAGGAACTACGGGTATTTATGACCGTTGCACTTTTGCCCTATAAATAGTGGATCATTTCCAGCTTTTCTTTCAACCCTTTTTGCACGAATCTTTATGTTTTCTCACACACCTTAGTCCTTGATTAGTAGTTTGATTAATCTTGTTTTAAGATGTGATTCTTAATATAAAGATTTTATTCTTTGAAATATGTCTAATCGAATTGACCACGGTTTTAAGTGTGACTCAGTTGTTCTTGGTTAAAATATAGAAAGTTGATTATCTATTTTAAAATAAAAATGAAAACTTTAAAAGTGTCGTTGAACTAAATTAAAATAAAGATGAAAACTTGAAAATATTAAACTAAAAATAAAGACTTTAAAAGAAAATGACAAAAGATTAAAAGAAATAAAACAAATTTTAAACTAAATAAAATGAAAACATTAAAAATGAAAAGTTTATAAAAATTAAACTTGAAAATTAACTAAGACAAAACAAGTGAAAATAAAGCTAAATATAAATGGCAGGAAAAATACAAATTTAAAACAATTCGGGAAATTACAAATTTAAACTAAGTCGGAATAAACAAAATTGCATGTAATTCGGAAAAGGTTGTTACACCCTAATCCGGAATCCACAAAACTAATACAATCCGTAATGTGAGACTAGGTCCTTATCCAGAATCCACCTTTTGGTAACAATACGTAATCAACACTTTTCAAGTAATCCGGAATGTAAGTCTTGATGTTATCAGGAATCTGTGATCTCTTCACTATCCGGAATGTGTGGTACTAGTACTAATCCGGAATGCCTTTAAATGCTATCCGGAATAACTAAAAATGCTTGCTATTCGGAATGTGGAGTTTACTCTTATCCGGAATGTGGGATTTTAAAGCTATTCGGAATGTAATGAAACAAGTAATCCGGGATAAATTTTACTTGCTAATCTGGAATATTTGAAACTGAAGCTTATCCGGAAATCTATGTTTTGTATGTAAGTCGGAATCAAGCTTTTGCAAACAATTCGGAATGAACATGTATAAAATAAGTCGGAATAAAATGAATTTTATCTAATCCGGGATAAGAGGGTTTTTAAAAACCCGGATAACAAAAAAATGCAAAATAAGCTAAATCCAAATAAGCACTTAACTAAAAACTTAACCAAAATGATTTTAAGAAAAAGCTAATAAGCCACAATTTAAAAACTTTAAAAACACTAAATAATCTTGAAAGTCCCTTAATACAATAATTGTCGAAACTATAACTCGTATAAACATAAAAACACAACGAAATACTTTTCAAACGTGTAATGCTTTATTAACTATTATAAACAAAGTATTACAAAGTGCTATGAATACACCCGTTGAATGACAATAAGAATTGAACCCTAGAACAAGTAAACTTGATTCGAGACTCAAGTTTACAAGGGAACCTATGAGTCGCTGGTAGACAGCTGAGGGCTCAGTGGTTCCAAAGAGAGAAAGAACTTAGATAATTTATCCAAGCACAAGGGTTGCATTAACTCTTCTTTCTTACTCCTATTTATAGTGGTACGAGGTTGTTTCCTTAGTGGGAGTAGTTGATACGTGTCATTTTCTGAATGGAAGAGTACAATGTATTAAATGCATGTCCAAATCGAGACATACCTTTAAACAACTTTAGGTGAACAGTTCTGCCAACTGTTCACCTTTTATCCCACTAGGTCGTACTAGGCTTTATCTTGAATCTCTTGTTTTGTCCCGCTCAAAACACTTTGTAGATTCTCCCACCTAAACTATAAAGAATTGGACAAGCTTTGCTTGTATCAGACTTCTAGGGTTCTTTAGTGATCTCTAAGTATTGTCAACTCAGAGATCCTTGAACACCAGCATATTCCTTCTACATCCCAGCTATTCACAATCGCTGGTAAGTATGACTTCAGATTGTCTTCGACTTCTCTGACGTTGTCTTTGACTTGAATGTTCTTGGTGTCCCAGCTGAGGCTTTGCCTTCCGCTGGTCTGGTCTCTGTCGCTGGTCCTCTCAACGATCAGTATCACTTAGTCTAATTTAAACAAATCTAGACTAGACCATAGTTAAAACTTTCATTGGCCCTACAATCTCCCCTTATTTGTTTATAAATTATACTAAGTCTAAAATTATTGTAAGTGAGTACATAGCTTCTTCTTACAAATAATTTAACAAACATACCTTAGAGTTTTATTAAACATAAAGAACCTAGTCTATTACAAAGACACCCAGTGGTGTAAAATAAAACAAAACAAATGGTTCTTCAGCGATCTAGGCCTTGGTCACAGATTCTATGAGCTTCAACTTTATCACTCCTGGAGTTGATGATCAGCTCAACTTCAAACTCACAATCATCAGCTAATTTGCAGTCCCTTAGGATGCCCTGTTTGAGTTTGATAAGTTGGATAGTTGAGGCCAGATGAAGTTCATTCATCCTATGAAATCAATACTCACAATTACCATTCATAAAGACCATTCCTTTCTCTGGTTCTGAGTATACTTGGCCACCCACTGGCTTAGCAATCTCCTTGGGAAGTACAAGGTTTCTGTACATTCCATCTACCACAACATTCTCAGTGACCAACTTCTCTACCAGAGGCCCCATTGGGTTTTTCCTTTTTCTTTGTCCTTGAGTTGATTGTTGTTGTGATAGTTGAGGAGGCAGAGGTAGCTTCAGCTTCTTAGCAGTGTCTCTTACCCAGTTAAGCTTGTCTTGAATGTTTTTCATCATTTGGGCAGCACCAGGCCCAGTCTTCTTTTGGGCAAGGGACAGTACTTCTAACCATTCAGAGAGGCCCAGATCTTTGAGTGTAAAGTCACTGAAGACTTTGTAGTTAGTTATTTGATTGTCTATGTATAAGGTCATCACCACTCTTTTATCTTTGTCAGTGTAACAAGTGTACTTTGTGATTTGACTGGGCTCTGCTCTTTGGTTCACTATTCTCTCATATTCCTTTTGAAGGTTGCACCTTTTGACTTTAAGTTCTTTGAGCTTATTCAGCTGAGCTTTCTTTACATCTGGAGATAGTAGTTTATTCAGAGCTTCTTTGCTCTTGATTTCAGCATCTCTAATATCAGCTAACCTCTTTTGTTCCATGATTTGAGCCTTTACCTGCTCTGGGGTTATTGGTGGTTCATCAGCACTTTTAAATTTGTTCAAGTCAGAGTGTCTGGCTATAGATTCACCTTCTTCTTGGAGGGAGTGAAGGGTTGTTTCAGGCACCTCAGTGGCAATACCTTTTCCTTTGTTCTTTGTCACCTCAATGATAGGGTTGAAGGATCTGATAGGTTTTGGTGTTGGGATCTCTATTGAGGGTGCTGATTGTTTAAGTGATTCCTCCCCCTTAGGTGGAGCAGTATCTTTTTATTCTTTAGAGGTAGAAGTTACAGAATTCTCCCCCTCAGGCATAGCGCTAGTAGAAGCTGTGCCTAATCCAGGTTTAATGAACTTAAAAAATTCTTGATGGACAAACAAACATGTTTCTTCAAGTTCCTCTTGTAATAACTCCTGAAGAAGTTTCCTGGAAGGTTCAGAAGCCTTAGCAATAGCAGCAAAATTAGCTTTGACAGCTGTTGTGAGGACTGATGGCATGTACTGCTGGAGACTCTGGTTTAGAACTGCTGGGAGTTGAGTTTTCAAGGCATTTCCCAGCAGTTGTGGAAGCAGTGCAGTCATAGAGGATTCCACAGATGAGGTTAGGGAAGTCTCTAAGGTTGTGGTGAGTTCTTTAGCAGCACGAGTGAGTGTTTGTATTTTAGAGAGGATAACATCATTTGTGATTTTAGGCTTGGTGATACTGATGTCTCCCCTCTTAACCCAGAGTACCTCAGCGGCTAGTTCTTGAACATCTTTCATTCTTGGAACATGGATAGGCTTGAGGTGTTACAAATGCTCTAAGTGTTTCATTGCCCCCAGTTCCATGACATTTGGCAAAGTTGGCAAGGGAACTGGGGTTGGTGTATAGAGCCTATGGTCCCATAGCTGCTTGGCAGCTAGTTCCTGAACATTTACCATCGATGGGAAGGAAATGGGCTTCAAGTCAGATGTGACTTGGTCATCATCAACATCCATATCAGCATAGTTTGAAATGGTAAGGTCATCTTCAATGATAAGCACATCATCTTCAGGCATGTAGTCAATGTCTGACATGTCATCCAAATCAATGTGGGATGCTTCAGCATTATCGTCACCAGCAATGGAATATCATCATTTTGTTGTTCTTCATGAAGATTGTGAGCCTATTATGACATTTGTTAGTAACCAGTGTGAAATATATATGAAGTTACAGATCGTCATTCGCTGCCCCTAGGAAAGTTGGGTGTGATTATCCAGCCACCCCTAAGGATTTCTCCTTGGGACTCTTTTAGTGTGAAACAGATATGTTGAAGGGTCGCCATTCGCTGCCCCTAGGATAGCTGGGTGTGATTATCCAGCTCCTCCATAAGGATTACTCCTTGGGACTCTTTTGATTTGTGAAAACTATGTGGTGAATGGTCGCCGTTCGCTGCCCCTAAGATAGCTGGATGTGATTATCCAGCTCCCCCTGAAGGATTGCTCCTTGGGACTCTTTTAATTGTGAAGTAATGGAAGGTAAAGGTCTCCTTTTATCGCTGCCCCTAGGAAGACTAAGGGTGATTATTCAGTCCCCCCAAAAGAATAAATTCTTTGGGACTCTGTTAGTTGTGACATATTTGAAGGTAAAGGTCGCCTTTTATCGCTGCCCCTAGGAAGACTGAGGGTGATTATTCAGTCCCCCAAAAGAATAAATTCTTTGGGACTCTTTTTCATATGAGGGGACCCAGAGACCACGTGAGGTGTAGAGAATCTGGGTCGGGACCTATAGAATGCTTAAGCTGTTATGGACAAGAGCACAGTCCAGAGGGTGAAGGATCATCGGGGTGCGTTAAGAGCACAAATGAATCATATCCTAGTGTCAAGGCAGAGTGTACAAATAATCCTAAGTGATCTAGGTGCTGACATAGACACTCTATGGGTTGAGGCAAACCCTAAAACTTCATCACTCTCTCCTATAGAAATTTGGGAGTGATTGCATGTG
Organism: Glebionis coronaria; assembly: GCA_025667525.1. NCBI lineage: Eukaryota > Viridiplantae > Streptophyta > Magnoliopsida > Asterales > Asteraceae > Glebionis > Glebionis coronaria. The sequence goes on from CM046881.1 coordinate 403,084,308, forward strand.
ATCCTCTAAGAAGAAAAAAAATAGCGTACTAATATTGAGAGATATCAGCGTGGAGAAGGGTCTTAGTCGTCTCTGTTGACAAGGAGACGCTAGACACTGGTTGTTTGTCACCTGTAGGCTCTTTAACCACATCCTCCCGAGAAGGGGATGGGTTCTTCTTGGTCTTCTTCTTCTTTGAAGGATTAACAGAAGGGGTTTCAGAGGAAAGGGGGATTTCTTTCCTCTTCTTCTTCTTTTCCTTGAGCACCTTGGGCTGAGAAATAGACTGCACAAAGGTCTTGGACAAAGACTTGTCAGTTTGTCTTTCAGCATTCACCTCATTGTGAGGGATCAAGGGCTCTTCATCATCAGCGAGTAACCCAACAACCTTCATCATATGCCTACTGAGAGGCACTTCATCGTCTAAGGGAGTCTTCAGTGAGGCTGGTGTGATGTGATAGGGAGAGAAGGAGTGAAGTTCATCATTGGTGTAGGTTTCACCAAGCATATCCTCTATGATGAGAGAGAGATATCTTGTGTAGTAGATGGTGGCCAGTCGATTCTTCTTCCCTTTGTTTTCCAGCTTTACAATGAGGTCAGTGTAAAGTATGTGGGCGATCCCTATATCCTGCCCCTAAATCAAGCTGTAAGCAATTTCTTGCTGAGCACCATTTAGCTAATCATGCGACCCCTGATTTCCTCCCAGACATTTCACTATGTAAAGCATCAGCGTCCTCCATATGGGTGAGAAGTAATTCACCTTGATCAGTGATTTGTTCTGGAATCCTTGGGAGGTGAAGGGTTTGTCATCGTCATCATGAGGACGAAGGGTAGCCAGAGCCTTCTTCACTATGGCGCTGGTTGGCACAACGGACATGCCTTCATTGACAGGAAGTCCATGACTTTGGCAAAGGTGTTGAAATCAAAGGTGAGAGGGTGAGGATGTGTAGAGAGGTTGAAGGTGATATGTGAAGATGTTTGATGAACTTCATCGCTATACCAGAACTCCCTCAAGTATTGATGGTAGCATGTGGAGGGTTCCCTAGTTATGGCTTCGTTAATGGTAGAGTTCTTGAGGAAGGTTAACAAAGGATGGTAGAGAGGATTGTTATGTTCCAGGAGAGCTACACAGTTGTTAAGCGCGATCTTCCCATCGTTTATCCCAAAGTCTACGTTTGAGGCGGCCAAGACGGTGAACGAGGTGTTGGTTGATGAAGACGCCATTGTTGTTTGAAGTGAAGAAATGGAGGATTTGAAGAAGATGAATAGTATGTGTGTGTGAAAATAATGAGTAATGTGGTATAGAAAAATGAGTCAAGGGTTTTGAGAAAAGATTTTGTCATTTTACAATTAAAGCATTAAATGTAAATTTTTATCTTTTAGGAAAAGTGGGACCCCTTGACCCTTCATGTGATTTTTCTGTCCCCTTGGAAAGTGGGAAAGTTGTTGACATTGAAGGACAATCATTTGAATTAAATATGAGAATATATTAAATCCCATTAGAATGTAACTACCTCGTTACATTCAATTCCCTTAAATGCCTAGAGACAGAGATCACTTATCAGATTTGTTTACCAATATTGAGCATACCCAGCTCAGCAACCAGCCTAGTAAAACTTGGCTCAGCCAGAGGCTTGGTGAAAATATTAGCAAGATGGCATTCAGTGGGTATAAAATGAAGCTCAATATCACCTTTTAAAATATGGTCTCTGATAAAGTGATATCTGATGTCAATATGCTTAGTTCTGGAATGAAGTACCAGATTATTGGAGATGGCTATAGCACTTGAGTTGTCACTAAATATGGGAACCTTTTCATAATTGATCCTATAATCAGCTAGCTGACTTTTTATCCAGAGAACTTGAGCACAGAAACCAGTGGTAACTACATATTCAGCTTCATCTTTTGACATGGCCAATGAGTTTTGTTTCTTTGCACTCCAGCATACCAACTTTCCTCCAAGGATTTGACAACTCCTAGAGGTGCTCTTTCTATCAAGGCAGCACCCAGTGTAGTCTGAGTCAGAGTAGGCTTTGAGGTCAAAGCTTGATCCATTTGGATACCAGAAACCCAGTGTGGGAGATCCTTTTAAGTACCTGAAAATTCGTTTGACATCTACAAGGTGGGATTCCTTGGGGTTAGCTTGGTACCTAGCACAGAGACATGTGGCAAATTGTATGTCTGGTCTGCTCGCTGTGAGGTGCATCAGTGACCCAATCATGCCTCTGTATAAGGTCTCATTAACAGAGACCCCTGAGTCATCAGCTCCCAAGCTGTTGGGAGGAAGCATGGGGCATTTCACTGGTGCACAATCAGACAGTTCATACTTCTTGAGCAAATCCTTAACATATTTTTCTTCAAAAATAGAAATTCCTTTTGAATTTTGTTTGATTTAAAAACCTAAGAAAAAAGTTAATTCCCCCATCATGCTCATTTCATACTTTTTGGTCATAAGTTTAGCAAACTGTTGGCTCAAGGTAATATTGGTTGAACAAAAAATTATATCGTCCACATAAATCTGTACTAAAATGACATCACCCTTGGACCTATAAGTGCACAGGGTTTGATCAATGGTACCTCTAACAAATTTATTTTCAAGTAAGAATTTTGATAGAGTTTCATACTAGGCTCTAGGCGCTTGTTTCAGCCCATAGAGTGCTTTGTGAATTCTACAGACGTGATCAGGATACTCACTGCTTTCGAACCCAGGGGGTTGATAGACATATACTTCCTCTACAAGCTTACCATTTAGAAAAGCACTCTTCACATCCATCTGGTATACAGTGAACCCCATATATGCTGCAAAGGCTAGGAAGATTCTGATTGCTTCCAATCTGGCTACTGGTGCAAACATTTCATCATAGTTAATACCCTTAGATTGATTGTACCCCAGCAACACAAGCTTGGCCTTGTTTTTAACAATATGCCAGCTTCATCCATCTTGTTTCTATAGACCCACTTAGTTCCAACTACTTGTTTTCCAGCTAGAGATTTTACCAGAGTCCACACCTTGTTCCTCTTGATTTGATCAATTCGTCTTGCATGGCAACAACCCAACCTTCATCTAGAAGCGCAGCACCCACATTCTTAGGTTCATCTTCATAGAAAAAATTAGCGAAAAGGCATTCATTCGCTTAGTCGGTTTCCAGAGATCTCAACTTACCTCTAGTGGTGACTCCCTTAGAGGATTCACCAAGAATATTCACCGGAAGAATATCTTGGTTCCTACTCCATTTGGATTGAGGAGTAGGAGTCACTGTGTGTTCAGGAGTCACATCAAGTTCAATGAATGTTGGAGGATCTTCACATATTATTTCTTCATCCATAATCTCTTCATCTGAGCGAGAGATTGGTTCGGTACGATCAGCATTCACTTCAGTGGGTGGAGTGATAGGTTCAGCAATTGCAACCTCTGGATTGATGTCAGAGATTGAGTGAGGATCAAATGCATGAACATATGTAAAGTCCTTGTGACATGCCTGAGGTGATTCCTTGGGATTTGAGAAATTATCCTTTGGATATGATTTGACTTCATTGAAATCAATGTCACATTCTTCTGGGTTAGTGTGAGTAATGACAGCATCTGCTTCATTAAAGGTAACATGAATGGATTCTTCAAGTTCTTGCCTACGGATGTTGAATACTCTATTGGCTCTAGAGGTGGGAGAGTAACCAAAAAAAAATCCATCATCAGACTTTTCATCAAATTTTCCCAGATGATCTCTGTAGTTATGAATGAAAACAGGGCAACCAAAGACATAAAAGTAGCTTACATCAGGGGCTCTCTTCATATACACTTCATAAGCGGTATTGCCGTGTCTCATCACAATAATAGATCTGTTTTGTGTGTAACAAGCTGTGTTCACAGCTTCACCCCAAAATTGTTTTGGAAGTCTTAATTCGCTGAGCATGGTTCTGGCAGCCTCTATGAGAGTTCTGTTTCTTCTTTCAGCGATACCATTTTGTCCAGGGGTGCCTGGGTTTGAAAAGTTCTATGAGATTCCCTTTTCATCACAAAAATCTTCCATGGCATGGTTCTTGAATTCAGTGAGATTATCACTTCTGATAGCCTTAACTCTGCAGTTATTGAAGTTCTCTATTTATTTGATGAAAGACATTATCCTTTCAACTGCATCACTTTTTTTTTTAGAATGAATACCCATGTGAATCTAGAGAATTCATCTACAATGACTTGTGTATACTTGTTGTGATTTAGGGATTGTGGTTTTACTGGCCCAAATAAGTCCATGTGAAGAAGATATAGGCACTTATTTATGAAGAATGATTGCTTTGTTTTATAAGAGGCTCTGTGGTGCTTCCCTTTCTAGGCTGAGCAGGGTCTGTCTTTGGTGACGGCCAGAGAGGGAAGCCCAACCACTAAATTATTCTTGGCCAGTTTGTTGATGTTCTTGAAGTTAAGATGGGAGAGTCATTTATGTTAGAGCCAATTTTCACTATCAGATGATTTGGTAAAAAGACAGGTGTTCTTCCCTTCTGGGCATGATGTCATGTCAATGACATACACATCCCTTCTTCTGGGTGCAATTAGAACAACATCATCATTCTGATTGAAGATTGTTTCTTGGGTCTTGGTGAACAGAACTTTGAAACCAGCATCGCAGAGTTGACTAATTCTGATTAAGTTGTGCTTTAGTCCATTGACATAAGCGACCCTTTTGAAGGTTATACCATTGCAATCCACTGACCCATAACCCTCAGTAGCCCCTGAGGATTCATCTCCAAAGACTACTTTCGGACCAGACTCCTTCTTATATCTATGTAGATATTGTTTAACCCCTTTCATGTGTCTGGAGCACCCACTATCCAGATACCAAACAGATTTCTTCAAGTATGCCTGCATAGATATAATAGATCCAGATTAGTTTCGATGATGAACCCACTTTCCAGTGGGTCCATGTTGTCGCTGACCAGCGACATTCGGTCTTCTCTGGTTCCTTTCTCCCCCTCTTTGGTTGTAGTCTCTGGGTTCATGACGCATACTTCCACAGATGTCACATCCAGGATAATGCTCACACTCATCGGAGTAATGGTCAAAGAAGCCGCAGTACTTGCATGGGGGATTTGGTCTGTAACCCTGAGAATTGTCTCTGGGTTTGGGTTCAGGTCTCCTAGAGGGCCTGTGAGGAGTTTTAGACCTTAATTGAGTTCTTGTTCTTTGAACAACAATGGTCTCCTTATGCTCTCTGGAGGTGTGTTCGGTAGACTCACATGTGATACATTTTGGTTTCTTAGTGCAATCCTCAGAGGAATGATTTTTGATACCGTAATGTTTGCAAGGTCTGAATAAAGCTCTCCCCTTAGTGCTACTTGATCCTCCACCAAGAGATTTAACAGATGGATTGTTGACTCTAGGGTTGATTTGTTCCTTCAACCCCTTTACTTCTTCCATCAAGGTGAGAAGAAGTTGCTTGGTGAGTGAAAGCTCTTCAGGGGGAGGAGTGGGTTTAGTGGAGTCCTTGGCCACAAAAATCTTTTTGTGCACTTTATCAGCGACTTTGAGAATTGAATTCCCAAGGGTTTTGGTTGGAGGTTTTGGGCCAAGCAAGGAATCAGATGGGTTAGCACCAGCGAGTCTTGGTAGAGTTGGTGCCTCTGATTTCTAGTCAGAGTTTTTCTCATCCACAGAGGTGGAAGATGGAGCAGAAACATCTGAAGGGACAAATTTAACATTGGGTACAGGTATATGATTTTTGAACCTACCCTTCCCCCCAATAGCCTGAACCACATCACCTGGTATGGCTTCAGCAACTATTTCCTTCATTATGGATTGAGCCAAATTCCATTTTTCAATGGTTCTTCTGAGTTCAATGTTTTCATCAGTTAAAGACTCATTTTCAATGGACAGTTGGCTTACTTCATTTTGAAGTTGATTTGCAAGATTCACAAAAGGTTTGAGATTGGTTAACTCAGATTGACAAATATTTAACTCTGTTTTAAGACTATGAAACTTGTTTAACATGTTTTTCTTTGCTCTTCCACAAAGTGGAGGTCAACTAATGTATAGTCACTGACATGGTCTCTATCAGGACCTTCAAGCATAGAAAGCAATCTTTGTACCTTTTTCATGGTGATGTCCACCCATTGACCAGATTTTGCTTCACTCTTTCCCACAGCAGGTTCTTCATCAGCGACTGCCATAAAAGCTCTGACAGTAGTGGTACCTTCATCCTCATATGTAAGAGGTTCATCATCCCAGTCAAATGAAGCAGCAAACAGACCTTTTTCAGTCTTCTTATTGTCCTTTTTCTTAGCTGCATCTTCAGCCTTTTGGTTGAGTTTCATCAGCTCAGCTTTCAAGGCTTTGTACTTAACTTTGTAGTCCTTCTTTCCCTCTGAGTCAGAGTGGTTTGCTTGAAAGGTGAGGTAGATAACTTCTTCTTGCTGCTGTGGTTGTTGCTGGATGATGGAAAGCTTGGAGAGGAGGTTTTGTTTAACCATCAATCTTTTTGAAAGTGACCAATCTTTCCACAAGTGTAGCATGACACATTGGATTTATCAACCTTGGCAGCTCCAACTCTACCTGATCTCTTGTAGTACCTCTTTTTGTCAGCTAGAAGAGCTCTGTCATAGAACTCAGCATGCAATTCATCAAGAAATTCTTGAGTGCTTCTGGTATCCTCTTATATGTCAGAGTCGTTGTCCTGAAAAGAATAGTTAGCAACAAGAGCTTTTGAACCAGTGATATTGGTGGTAAACCTATCAGTCTCAAATTTGTAAATGGAGTCAATTAGCCATTCTTCATAGTTATATCTACCAACAGTTGGGCCAAAGTATCATTTTTGATAACATTATTTGCTCTTAAAGTCTGGTTTAGGCTAAGCCATTTTATAGGTAAACTATGGACAAATGTAGCATTAACCTCAGCCTTAGGTAGAACAACTATATTGTTTCCCAAATCATTCAACAAAATCTTAAGCCTGTATAAGTTTTGTTGATCCCAAACTCAGATCTTAAACATTAATAGCTTGTTTAAGGGTTGTGATGGAAAGAAAGTATTTAATCTAACACTAGAGAAACTTTGTAAAGCAAAGTAACTAAACAAGATGCGGAATATAATGTTTAGCACAAGAACAATATGATTGAAGAAAACGTTGAACTTTAATATATCAATGATATACGAATACCCTAAAATGGTATTAGGGTTTACAAAACCTTAAAGTATGATAATGAAAGACAATAGAGAAAAGACACGCTTTGCATGCTAACCTAGTGAGTCCTTTTATAGGCATAAGGACTCACGTACAAGATCACTACTAACAAACTTGGAAAGTATTAAGGAGTAGTAACAGAAACGCGTAAAAATCTTTTCTAAGTTTATCTTTGACGGCAGGGCCTTTGACTTCAGCAGGGGAACCAATCCCCCTGCCTTTGTTATTTGGCAGGGGGAACTAACTCTAGCAGGGGAACAAATAATCAACTAGCAGGGGTAACAAGTATACATAGATTTATTCCCAACAATCCTCCCCTAAACTTGTGCTTTCCCCTAAAGACAAGTTTCTGAATAAATCCTAGTTGATAAGGGTGCTTACAAACTTTAGTGGCCAAATCTGACTATGCATCATCCTTACCAGATCATAAGCAACAGGCGTTTTAGCATCTACAATCAAGTTGGCCTGTGCTAGTTTCTTCAAGGTCTCCTGAGTGAAGGGATAGTAACGATGATTGATCAAGTACACACTTACTCCTTCCATTACTGCCTCATAGACCCCAAAATTGGTAAACAGCTTCCAATACAACAAATCTCCTTTACTCACAGCATCAAATATAAGATCAAATAACTCATGCTCATACATCCTATGCATGCACTCCCAGATTACCCAATCCTTCTCCACACCATCCATGGTAGGAGGTTTTGCAGCAAAAGTCTTTTTCAAAATTTTCCATAGATCTTCTAAGTCTTCACTATCCAAGATTTGAAACATGACATCTAGACTTAGAAATGTCTATGCTGTATTGTCAGCTCTTGTAAGCTTCCACCAAGTCCTCCCTTTGTGTTCGTAAACAGCATACTCTATTATAGCAAACTTCTTTCCAAGTTCACTAGGTGAGATATCATCATTTTCCTGCAGAATTAGTTGTTTATCAATTTCTTAATTTGAAGGACGTTGAGACTCCTTAGGAACTGTGCCAATTTTCTCCATTCTCTTGAGTCTTTTGGCTGCTCTTTGTACATTAAGTACAGACTTCTCAATTGTTGGAGAACTTTCACCTGCTTGATGTAATACCCCTGCTTGTGATGATGCACCTGCTTGGGATGATGCACCTGCTAGTGTAGTCTCCAAAGTTGTTCCTTCAGCCTTCCTTTTTCTGGATTCCCTTGCATTTTGTAACACTTCACTTTGTCTCCTAAGATACTCAGCTTCCTCAGGAGAGACCATAGTCATAAAATCTTCTACATCATATTCTCTTAAGACTGGTCTGACTGCTCTTTTTATAGCTTCAAAACTCATATCTGTGAAGTCCCCATCCTTCTACTTCTTATGTCTCTTGAGCAAGACTTTGTAGTGTTCAAGTTGCCCTTTCTCAGAACTTAAATACTTCTCTCTCTGAATTTGATTTGCCCTCCTTTCCAGATATTCAGTTTGATATTTATAAACAAGGCAAGTCAACTCATACCTGTCTTCCAAAGGAGCATTTATTAACTCCGTCTCCCATTGATCTAGAAATTCTCCAACATGAGGCACCCTGTCATCCAGCTCTCTATGCATAATTTCAACTTGCTTGAGCATATCCTTAGACCTCATCTTTAGCATTCTCTGATCCTGCATATCCATCTCCTCTTGTTGTAGCCTGAGAGCTACTTGTGCATCATGTGCTTCTTGAGCCGTTTGTTGTTCAGGAGTTCTATGCTTGTATTTTCTCTTGGGCTGTTCAACCATGATCCCTTTTCCTTTGTCTTTTAGATCCACTGCTAGTGCTGGTTTAACTTTAGATGCAGGTTCTTTGATTGCAATTCCCTTCTGAGCTGGTTGCTTTCTGTTCTTTCTAACAAAAGTTTGAGTAATAGGCTTAGTAGGGGAACGACTTACAGCAGTGGGATCAGCAACAGCAGGGGAAACTTTTGAAGTAGGGGCTTCTTCTTGATTGCCCATAGTTAACAATGTTTGATCAATCTCTTTAGTTGTACTCCCCTTATCACTTCCCTTATCAGCACTTCCTTTCTCAATCCCTTTCTCAACACTTGCTATTTTTCCATGTACACCACCAGGATATGAATAGTACTGAGTAGACTCTTCTATATTAGGAACTTCCTCCCCCTTGGAAGCATCCTCATCTGTGCATATGATAAGTCTGGGCTTTCTCCTCCCCTCAAGTGTGGCAAGTCTGTTTTCCAGGTTATTGATAACCAGACCTTGCTTTTTGACATTTTGTACAAGTTGTGCATTCTGCCTATTCAGACTCATCCAAATTTTCGTCAATTCCAAAATAGTCATAGGTTTCATGCTGCTCTCAACCCTAGAAGGGGATTTCTCCCCTTTTTGGATATCATGGAGTGAGGGAGAGGACTTACTGATGGTGTCATTATCCTGCTCACCCCTTGAGGATGAGACAGTAGTGGCAGCCAAACCCTCAGTTTGCTCCAAACCCTTGGAGACTCTCCTCTCTGCTGCTTGTGAAGATTCACCAGGCAAGGGAGACCTGGCAAACCTGGATTTAGATCGCCTTTCATGTTGTGGATCAGCAGGGGGTAGAGAACTGGCAGGGTGTAGTTTCTTGGCAGGGGAATCAGAAGGTTTGTGTTTAGCTTTTTGAGTCTTGGCTTCTTCCTGTCTGATTTGTTTCATCATAATTGAAGTGAGTGGAATGGACCTGCCAGAAAACTGTGGTGATGGTGCAAGAAGTGTGGTGAATAGTTTGGTGGTATGCTTGGTTGCTGAAAAGTAGGTTTTGTGTTTTATTGGACCATGTTCACTCATATTCAGCAGAAGTTCTATAAACCTTGGGTACATACAAAACTTTGAATTGCTTGAAACATTTTTAACCATTCCTTTGAAAATCATTTAAGAAAAACAGTACTTCCTCCCTGTTGCTAAACAAATCAGGGCATAACCCATCTCACTACCAAATTCATTGAAAGCAGTGGTTTTTGGTGACAAACATTACAAAATTGTATGAATCAAATATTTCCAATATGGGGCAAACTGACCTATAGCAAACTTACATTTTTGGTCTTTAGAAAGAGTGTACCCTAATTTAACAAGACCCTCAAAGATTCCAGCCTCAGATAGGTTGGTTATCCCATCCTCATCATCAAGAACAAGATTGTCCCTGATGGAGGCAAGTGTAATCACCTTGGGATAACCATCTACAGTGCTTTGAATTGTAACATCTCCATTCACTGTTTTGGTCATGGATTTAGACTAGAACTGCTGAATGTGGGAGGTGTAAATTCTAGGGTTGATGAGAAGGGTCACTCTAAAATACGAGGACTTTAGAAAGGCCAAAACATCAACAAACTCTACTGGTTCATCATGTAATAAAGCGATTTCATTATGATTAACAACAATTTTGAGAGACATGGTAAAGTTTGAAAATGTTTTGAAGGTTTATAAAGGTGAGAGGTAGGTGGGATTTAGTCGAGAGAGAGAGATGGACTTGCTTGTGAAGGGAATTAAGTTTTTATAGGCGAATTGAAGAGCTGTGATTGGACCAAATTTTCAAATTGCAAAAATATCAAAGATAAATCTTGATAAAAAAAGTAATTTATTTGAAATAATAAAGTAAAGATTACCAATCAGCGAAGAAAGCGCCTTAAATATCTTTTAAAAACAATAAAATATTCCCTAACCAAAATTTGTGCAAGCAGGCCCAACGGCTATGAACAGGGTAACGGTATTGTCAGTCAACTGTCAAACAGGGGAATGATGTTAAAGCGGGGGAAGCAAAAAGTGAAAGCAGGGGAAACTTTCCTAGGGGTATTAGACTAGTCATGGAGAGACCAATGCTAACTAGCTCTGCTCTAATGCACACACTTGTATACACAAGATAGATACATAGAAACTCAAGAGTCCTCTATTCAGCAAAGGTCTAAGCATAAAAAGTCAACACATAAGTCACCCTGCACCTGGTCAACCCAAGAAAATATGCATACCCTAGTCACCATCCCTACATGTTCCCTTACATATGGTCAGTTAGTCTTGGCAATGTGTACCACACATCTGTACCTGAATAGCAAGCTGTTTTGATAGAGAAGTGCAAGTACCCATTACAGTGCCTCAAGGTTTCAGAATTCTGACAAGCTTTGCTGTAAGCCCTCATCACCCTGAACCCTTACTCACCAATGGATATGATCTAAGATCATATATGAGCATCCTAAGGATACCCTGAGTCCTAAAGGTGTGACCTAACGTCCCCTTAAACATAGAGCATATACTTGATTCGCCAATGAGAATAGTATGCACCATATGGAACTCTGCATTGTTAGTCTAAAACCACATATAACCACTTTTAAAAAGAACAAACCCAGTTTAAAGAGAAAAACTCTCTTAGCAGGGGAATGAACCCCCAACAGGGGGATCTGTGTTCAAAAGCAGTTGAATGAAAGTGATGGAAAAATTGACTAACAGTTATACAACAACAGCAATAAAGCAACCCTGAATATACATGACATAATAGACATCAATTTTTAGGGAGTAACCATTCCAATACCTGCAACCAGGTACTAAAACCTCCCCACTTCAAAAGCTTTTGTTAAAAGATCAGAAACATTAAGTTCTGTATCAATTTTCTCAGGGACAATTAGTCCTTTTTCAAAACAATCTCTGATAAAGTGATGTCTTATTTCAATATGTTTAGTTTTGCTATGAAAAACAGGGTTCTTAATAATGCAAATGGTGCTGTTGTTGTCAATAAATATGTGACAATCCGTCAATTTATGATTGATACTTTATTCTCAATATTTATTTAAAAACATTATTTTAATGTTATAATATGAACTCACATATTTTTGGGAAGAAATTTGGATTTACGTCTTGGAGTAGCATCGACTACGTCTAAACCGGAGGATTTAACGTTACGTGCTTACGTTTACATACACCGTCCTTGGTGACAGTCCGACATTTCAGGAAATAAATTTATCCGTGAATATTATTTTGGGATTTTAAATTTGTGTTAGTTCATAAACTCACAAATTTACGAGAAGAGATTAGGACTTACGATTTTAATTTAACGTCCTTTACGACTAAACCGGAAACCTTAAGGATTACGTATTTACGTTTTCGAACTCCGTTTTTGATGAGACAATTTTTATTAGATTCGTTTTGTGCCGTTGATTCATAATTTATAAAAATGTTTTTCGTAAAACGACCAGAGGGCACGCAAATCGAGGAAACTAGAATCGAGGAGTACCCGTAAATAATTGGGGATGAGACAAAACAAGTTTTGCCCCACCCCCAATATGGGACGGCTACATAAGCTACACCTCACCCCATTATGTGTCAAGCTTAGCTAATAAGCTAAGACACATGTAACAAGCTTACAAAGTAAGCTAACATGTATCAAAACCACCAACCAAAACCACTCTTCCCATTTGCAACTCATGCAAACAACTCAAAATCCCTCTCACCCTGCATCTATGCCGTCCACTTCTCCTCACAAAACACCCTCACTTGATCAATTTAAACCACAAAATCATGTGTTATTTACACATATGTTGAAGCCTTTTTGAAGCTCTATAGATTGGTGGTGCTTATAACATCCAAGGAGGAGTTTCCATGGTGTCTTGGGGCTGATTTTCCACAAGGCGTTCATGAAGAATGGTGGTCTTGAAGATGGTCTTGGTTATCCACAAGGTTCTCCATCAAAATCCATGTCCAAATCACAACCTACATCAACTTGGTGGTATAAAGATTGTCCTCCTCATCCTCTTGTTATTTTTGATTATGTAATCTTGTATTTCTTTCACTTATGTATATGTATATGATGATGAATGATGATTAAAAATATTGTGTGGGGATTTGGTGTTGATAAACATGCTTAAAAAGATGAAAAACTATAAGAAACAAGGTTAAAATCTTGCTTAATTTAGATGGCTGTATAAAACAGTAAAGAATCATATGGTAAACTGGTAAAATGACTTGAATAGATTGATATACATTAAGCTATGGGTCTTGTACACATGTGAGAGTTGGCCATGCAATGGAATCATTGTAATAAGTGAGATATGATCAAAACAAGTTTAAAGTACAAATCTGAGTTCACTGTTTTGGACGATTTTTAGAAAATACTTAGAGGCTGATTCAACAGTAGCTATAGAAGAGTTAAATGGAGCACATATCATGTAGTTTATGTAAAAAAATTTGAGCTTCTATCTTCATATAGAACTCTAGATATGGCAGTTTTAGTGAACATGAAAATAAAAATCATATTTTGTAAATTAAAGTATAATAGTATTATATAAGCAATCAAATAAAAATAATATAAAATGTAAATTTAAAACCCACTAACTTATATATTTCATTTATATAAATATGTAAAATGGTAAATAAGTGGACATTTTATAAAGATGGTAACTTGTTAAGTTTTATAAGTTATAAAACTATAAACATGATTTTTACGACTTTTTCGGCTATTACCGTAAAATTAACGTTTTTGCTAAATAAAACTTAGACGGTTGGACCCGTCTAATGTGAACTTTATAAAACTTATATACTGATATATAAACATGTATAACAAGTAAAAACCGATAAAACCCGAACTATATAACATACGGACATTAACGGGCTAAATTAACGTTATTGGACTAATAAAACAACAAAATGGACTAAAACACTTATAAACTTATTTATTGGGCTTAACCCATTTGGGCCCAACATGGAAAGTATAGATACTGATAATATAAGTATAATATGGATTAAAACAAGTTAAAGAACTTATAATAAGATTATTGGACCTAAAACACGTAAATAGGTAAAACTAGTAAACTAGTATAAAAGTTATCGACACATAACACTAAAACAAGTAAATGAGAATATGTAAACCAACATGATCATCATATATATATAAAAATCATCATATGTATACATAATTGTTATTTTTATAAATTCATTGGACATGAGTCTAAGACGAGTATTATTTGTCTAGGTTTCCGTGATTAAAGCACGTACCGTACGTCCGAATTGCCGATAACCCGCCTTCCCACATCAACGTGAGTTCATAGCCTCGCACTCTTTTAAATGTTTTTATAAATGTTTTATAAACCCGCGAGGGAGATAACATGTTAGTTTTTATAAAATAGGACACCATTTGTCCCGATTGTTTGTTTATTGATTTGGACCCGAATGATTGAATGACCCGATTGTATGACCCGATAAATGATTAAAGGACCCGATAGATGAAATTAAATGGATTATTAAAGTTAGGTTATGTCACTAAAAGTCCCATTAGCATGAATTGTGAACTACCAGGATTTGGTAGACGCTTATGCATTTAATAGTCCTATTTGGGGACGATCACCCCAGTTCGCGCCTTGACGGTTGATCCCCGTCGTGCCACATTGATTGATAAGCGAATTTATGTATGAGAAGATTTCCATAGCGTGACCTTTGTGACGACACGCTAATTTAGATGGGAAAATTGAGTATCTGGTTAGCTACCCGTTGTTTGTTTTAGTAAGGTAAATATGTCATGCGGCTTATAATAATCCAACTAACGAAATACTGCTGTACGCTCCGAATTACGATGTATTGCCTGACTAGCAATACGGGGTCATACTATTGATATTATGTTCATGTTTTGGTTTTCATAACCATATTCATATAACGGTTTTCATTTTCATACAACGTCATAAGACGTATTGTATAATGTTTTTACGACATTGGCTCATATAATGATTTTTAAGGCAAATGCCTATATTATGATTTTGATAAAGATTTGTATAAAATGACTTTGGCTATTTTATGGCCTATTAAAATGATTTGTACAAAATGATTTTCGGTAATAATTTTATACCGATACTATATTGATGGTTTATTAAACTCTATGAATTCACTCGGCGTTATCGCTGACCTTTTCTTTTAACATGTTTTATCTCAGGAACTTGAAGGTAATTCTCGGGAAGACAACAAGAATTCATGGCCCGCACTTAAATTAAAATTTCCATTCAAATTCTTTGTAAAACCTGTATTAAATACAATGACTTGGGACCTATGTATCTTTGAAATTTATGAATGGAAATGCTTTATTATTAAACGAAGCGATTTTTATGCGTTGTCTATGATGTGAGTAATGTGCTATCCCGTAACACCAACGAGTCTTCCGCTGTATTGAGTTGTATAAATTTGGGGGTGTTACAGTTTGGTACCAGAGCTCTCGTTATAGAGAACGAAAGATTTTTAAAACCAAGGTTTTGAATAAAACATTTCAAAATCTTTTAACTATAAACATTTTCCTAAAAATGTCTAAAAATCTTTTGACTATAACGGTGCCGAAGAATTCTCGAGTTACCGACAAGGCCAGACTGAGAAGTGTTATTTTAATATACATATAACTTCGATTATATATATATATATATATATATGATGTAATTTTATTACATGATTGTTTGATGATTATTTTGATATTTATACGAGGTATTTATACGACGTAGATTGTCACAAGAAACCCTAACTCCCCTAGTAATTTAATCGAAGCTATTCTCGTAGGAATTCTAGCTATCCTAGATCTAAACCAAGTTGTGGATATTTATGATCCCAACAAATGGTTGATATTCGTAGAAATGTAGATATTAGTTGATTGTGATACTGAAGAAGAATTGGCGAGATTAAATCTTATATCGATGTCATGACGATCTTTCCTTATAGAGTGGAGTTTGACAAAACGTTACCACCTAGAAAGATGTCATCTGATTCGTTGTCATCCAATTCTTAAATTGAAATCTAAAGGGTGAATGTTGCACTTGAGGCTGTCATTGGAACCATTACCCAAAAGTATCATGCCACTAGTACCTTTCCGAGAAAGTCTAATTGAATGTACGAGTCATCTCATACTAGTGACTCATTTGATAATTGTTGTTGTAAGGGCTATAGGATTCGAAATTAAGTGTTGATCATATCGAGCTTTTATTGCCCTTTCAAGGTCTAAAAATAAGGATGAAAATATTGGAGAATGAGGTAGGATATCGAATTGAGTATAAGTTGATTGAAAACTTGAATAATGTAAAATTTAACCCGTATGGAATATGAAATTGTTAGAAGGAAGTCGTTAAGTCCTGTGAATGAATTATAAGGTTTTAATTGATTGTTGATTCGTGTTAAGTTTTGTTCCTAGGCCATTGTCCATTGATGAGGATGCCCAGTGTCCAAAGAAATAAATTGAAGAAATCTTCTTCTGAATTGGGACCGATGGATCTTCTGGGACAGGTGGAACCCCCATAAATCTTGTAGATTAGTATTCATTGTGGTATCTTTTAAAAATAATCTCTAACTTAACTGTGACATCAGTTGGTAGGATGAGATTTTGGAATTGTATGACATAGTGACACATAATGTGTTACGGTACAGTTTGACTTGTTTGTGATTAATGAAAAGACTACCTTTGATTGCTAAATTCTACATGTATCAACGTTATCTATCTCTTATTGCCTCTTTCTAATGATCGCATTAGTGATGCAACCATTGAACAAGTACTCATCTCGATTTGAGTTACGTTGTGGATTATTCTATTTGTATTCTTGAGTGCCATTGAGGTCACGAACCTAATGATTATTTGGCTAAAACTCGTTTCCTATCATATTGTAGTTAGTTCTTGGTGAACAAGCTTTCATCACTCTTTTGCAGATCACTCATTGTTTTTATAAGTTAAAACAATATCCCTTGAGGAAAATTTGGGTTTTCATCACCAAATGGATTATTTAAAATGAGACTTATAAATAATCGTTATCGAAATGAAGTTGTTTATAAAGTACCTTGGAAAACTTAATTGTTTTCATAACAAAGAAAATCTTTGTAAATTTATTCTTGATTCTTATTTAAGAATTAAGCATGAAAATGTTTTTATTATAAACATGATGATAAAATTTTGACGAACTGAGTATTGCATCGTTAATCTTGAAATTGTATATAGTTGCGCGCCTACATACAATTTGGAATGGACCATGCAAGGCTGATTAGTAGTCACCATAAAATTAATGAATAAACACTACATTTTATTTGAAGATTGAGAAAGATTAAATTTTATGAGATCTACAAGAAGTAAAAATAGGGACATAGTGTTAGGGACACCTACATACGTGCCTGTAGCAACTATTCTTCTGAGTCGAATTTACTCATCTGTGGAAATTGTCTTATTTGACAATTGATATTCCGTTCTTCCAATTCTCCCGTAGTAAGATTCTTAGGAAAAGTATCTGATTACCGAGTGTTGATACCCGACTGGATGTATCGACATTCCTATCATTTCTTTTGATTTGATTTCATTTGAATGACCTGGGTAACGATCCGAGGAGCTTTCGAATGCGTACTCAAATTATGAAAACATGGGATATATTCTTATTCGTTAAATGTTTTCGTCTGTATCTGATTTGAAATTCTCACGCGTAGATTATGCGTTGATCTTACTCTTTTGAGGTTAGTTGTGTCTCCATATATCCTTGAATTTGCGAAGGATTATGAGTTATTATTAGTCTTTTGAGAAGTTCACATCTTATCGACGGCAATAAAACTGGAAAGTTGATAGTACCAGTAGAATGGATTGATTGATTATAACATGACGACATTGTCTTAATCGATGGGAACTCGAATTGAATTCCCCTAAATGATAAGATGTTGATTATCAAAAGTGATCTAGATAATTCTTGATGGATGACCATATCCTGCATTTAGACTTGAAATTATACCGTGAATGATTGTGAATTAGTCATAGATATTATAATCTAGAAAGAACTTAAAGAAAACTTATTAAAAGATGTTTTCGTTATCTGAAACTTTAGTAAGTATTGATTGGTGAATTACCTAGACTTTTGCCATTAAGGCAGATTGAAATTGATATTGATTATATTTCCGATGCTGCACCTGTGGCATGTGCACTGTACATCGACACCGTCTGAATTAAAGGAATTACCGTACAACTGAGAGAGTTGTAGGAGATAGATTTCATTTTACCAAGCTCGTCATCATGAAGAGCTATGGTGTTATCATTCCTTATATTTATAGATTACTGTGACTAAGTAAATTGAAAATCGAAAACGATATCCATAACTCGAAATGGAAGATTGGTTCGATCATTTACAAGGTTCTAGTGTATGTTTTAAAGATTTGATCCGTGGCATGGTTATTATCAACTTCGCGTCCGCGAAGAAGATTATCTATTCCAATCACTACGTCTGGTACTTGTAATGAACATGATGAGTTTCACGTGATGTCATTTGGATTGACTAATACACATGTAGCATTCATAAATTTGGTGAATCACGTGTGTAGGCTGTAATTTAATAAATTCATGCTCGTGATCATTAAGGACTATATGTTTGTTTATAAGAATAAGAATGAGTTAATAATTATTTATAGATTGCCCTGAATTGACCGAACAATAAAAACCTGTACCTTGAACATTTAACATGTGATTCAAAGCTTAATCCTTTACATTAAATAACCGTGTGATTAATAGATAATGGAATCTATAATGACTCTTTAAAAATTAAGAGCCCTTTTAAGACTTTGGGTTTTACCTAAAAGAAAATGCAAATATGTTTTGACAAATATTTTAACAAAGGATTTTTAAGGGATTATTCCCTTATACACAAATCATTTAACTAAACTCCTGTTTAGGGGTAAATGTTTGTGTATACCTCAAGACATCTTAAGAAGAATTGAGGAAATTATATAAATTATGACTTGATATCTGAAACGACACTTTTTGCTTTTCAACTAAGAAAATTTTGACCAAAGTATAACCAAAGATTTTTCGAACATTTACGGATCTTATTAAGTATTTTTAATAAATCAACAAAAATCGTGTTAATTAAATTCAAATTTTATTTTGAACACCTTTATATAATTGGACAAACTGAGAAAATTCAAAAACTTTTTGTGTTTACGTTTCAAAAAAATTAAATATTTATTTAATTAGTTGTAATAATTATCGACGCTTTAAAACGTCAGATTAAGCAAAACTGATAAAAATGATAGTTGAGACAAAACTAAAACTTAGAAAATATAAAGAAAGAATTTTGAATAAATACGGTTATGATATTTATTTCATCAGGAAAGTGAACGTAATTACTGAAACATTATGTATAAAAGATAAAGAACCAATTAGGACATGTTCATTAATAATGAAGGTGCAAAATAAATTGCCGAACAATTTAAAAATAGCCGATGATTGTAAAAAGGATAATATAGATAATAAAAAGTGGTTCGCGGCTAATGTGAACCATTAGAATTGAGAAGCTAATAGCGTTAAATGTATAAACGGCCACTTGTGGTTGCCTAAATATGGAAATTTAGAAATGTAGTCATATTGGAATCTTGTAAGTATAAGTATTTTATTCATTTCATTTCTGACTAAATGTATCTTTGTCTGAAGAAGTTGTACTAATGACATATTATGAAGGCAGACATTGCCTCATACATTAGTAAACGTCTAGCTATTGCAAAGGTCATCATCTGAATTTGATTTGATTTGAGTCATCGTCGACAGACTGACCAAATCTGCTAATATCATTCTTGTTAATGATAGATTCTTGATGAAGAAATTGACTCTTTATATTTAAAGGAGTTGTGTAAACATGGTGTGCCTGTATCAAACATCTTTATCAAGATCCTCGCTTCGCATCGAATTTCTAGAGATTTGCTCAGAAATCGTAGGGAACGAACCTTGATAGAGTACTGTTTACCACCCCAAATCGAAGGGACGAGGTAAAGTAACAATACAATACACTAGAAGTCTTGTTTTATGTTTGAATGATTGACCTTTGGTAATTAACCGTATAATCGTTTTCCTTTAGAGAGATTATTATTGATAATTATCGCATTAGGATCGAGATCAAATCTTGTCATGATCTAATTATTAGAGCATCCGTAAGCAGGAGTTGAGATGAAGACACCCGACATACACCCATTGTGAGTTGTACATGTCTTTTAGGTTTAAGGTTTCTTATGATGGCGAACCTAACCTTACAAAATACTCGACCCGCGAGACCTGAATTGATTGATGAAATTAGGATTTGATTATTGACTGCCGATAGTGGGCAGGAGGTTATGTAAATATTAAATGTAGATCTTGAAGTCCCAGATGGGTAGCGAAGTTATGCCAAAAATTTTAACCTTGGAAAAATGAATTAATGATCTGACAAATCATGGGATATAAGTCCCCGTAGTATGGGACCATAGAGATGATGTGAAAAGATTGGTTTGAAAGGCATGTAAGCTGGATCTATCCTAGGACTTCAAGAGCTGCGTGAAATATGTTTCGTAAATCGAACTTGATGGAATATCTATCAAGTGAGAATCTGATTGTTTCTTAGTAAAGCTTAGATCGGCAAAAAGTTGCATTCATCAGAAACCCGTGAACATCATGGATAGAGAAAGTAAGTCAACATTTAGCCTTATCTTATTCCCGTAGTTATGTTTGATGAAACTCGCGTATTGTAATAGATTACACTTGTGAGAAAAGACCGAATGTGGAGGAAATACCCACATGGCTTTAACTCTATAAGAAGCGAGTAGTAAGATGATCTTTGAGGAAAAAGATCCTGTTTAGGGGTAAATGCTGTGACAATCCGTCAATTTATGATTGATACTTTATTCCCAATATTTATTTAAAAACATTATTTTAATGTTATAATATGAACTCACATATTTTTGGGAAGAAATTTGGATTTACGTCTTGGAGTAGCATCGACTACGTCTAAACCGGAGGATTCAACGTTACATGCTTACGTTTACATACGTCGTCCTTGGTGACAGTCCGACATTTCAGGAAATAAATTTATCCGTGAATATTATTTTGGGATTTTAAATTTGTGTTAGTTCATAAACTCACAAATTTACGAGAAGAGATTAGGATTTACGATTTTAATTTAACGTCCTTTACGACTAAACCGGAAACCTTAAGGATTACGTATTTACGTTTTCGAACTCCGTTTTTGATGAGACAATTTTTATTAGATTCGTTTTGTGCCGTTGATTCATAATTTATAAAAACGTTTTTCGTAAAACGACCGGAGGGCACGCAAATCGAGGAAACTAGAATCGAGGAGTACCCGTAAATAATTGGGGATGAGACAAAACAAGTTTTGCCCCACCCCCAATATGGGACGGCTACATAAGCTACACCTCACCCCATTATGTGTCAAGCTTAGCTAATAAGCTAAGACACATGTAACAAGCTTACAAAGTAAGCTAACATGTATCAAAACCACCAACCAAAACCACTCTTCCCATTTGCAACTCATGCAAACAACTCAAAATCTCTCTCACCCTCCATCTATGCCGTCCACTTCTCCTCACAAAACACCCTCACTTGATCAATTTAAACCACAAAATCATGTGTTAATGTTGAAGCCTTTTGAAGCTCTATAGATTGGTGGTGCTTATAACATCCAAGGAGGAGTTTCCATGGTGTATTGGGGCTGATTCTCCACAAGGTGTTCATGAACAATGGTGGTCTTGAAGATGGACTTGGTTATCCACAAGTTTCTCCATCAAAATCCATGTCCAAATCACAACCTACATCAACTTGGTGGTATAAAGATTGTCCTCCTCATCCTCTTATTATTTTTGATTATGTAATCTTGTATTTCTTTCACTTATGTATATGTATATGATGAAATGATGATTAAAAATATTGTGTGGGGATTTGGTGTTGATAAACATGCTTAAAAAGATGAAAAACTATAAGAAACAAGGTTAAAATCTTGCTTAATTTAGATGGCTGTATAAAACAGTAAACAATCATATGGTAAACTGGTAAAATGACTTTAATAGATTGATATACTGTAAGCTATGGGTCTTGTACACATGTGAGAGTTGGCCATGCAATGGAATCATTGTAATGAGTGAGATATGATCAAAACAAGTTTAAAGTACAAATCTGAGTTCACTATTTTGGACGATTTTTAGAAAATACTTAGAGGCTGATTCATGTTGGGAATAAATTTAGGCCAGAACACTTGAACGCTGACAAGAACAACTCAAGCGTTGACAAGAGCAAAGTGAGCGCTGACAGCATAAGCGTTGACAAGATAAAGTCAAGCGTTGACAGATTGAAGACAAGCACTGATGGAAGATGTGAGCTACACGTATATTATATTCTAGATTACTTCTAGTAAGGATAGAAACGACAATGTATTTTCTATGTTTATCTTTACCTAGAATAGTTGATTCGTAGCTTATTGTACAAGACTTCTTGTTCTATAAAAGAAGATCTTTTAGGTTAATGTTATATATCAGTTTTTCATAGTATTCGCAAGTTAAACCTTTCATTGTAATCAACACGATTATTCTAATACAAGTGAAAGTTTGTTTAACATCATTGTGTTTTAGATCAAGTGTTAATTCCGCATAACACTTCGTTACTTTATTCATAAGCAAAGGTTTCTCTACGTGTAGTACTTGATCTAATCTCGTATACACAAAGCTAATCGATCTAAGTTTGGGATCAACAAGTGGTATCAGAGCTTGTTGAGAAACTTTTGATCTTTAAGTAACGTAGAACCCTAAAACACCAAACCCTAAAAACCCTAAAATTCTCAAAACCCTAAAAACATCATGTCTGGAACAAATCAACCTCCTGCTTTGCTTCAAAACAACTTCTCAAACCCTAGTATCAAAATTCCCATGTTTGATGCCAGGAACTTTGAACTTTGGAAGTCCAACTTTGAGCAATACATAGCTATTCATGACTACACTCTTTGGGAAATTATCGAATATGGGAACACATTCGATAAAGCAGCAAAGATTACTGCTGCTATTGCCGCAAGGACAGCTGTTCCTAATTGTCCTGAAGCTGATAAAGTGGAAAAGCCTGATGATGGGAGAGCTGTTGCTGTTGAAGACATAGCCAAGAAGAGGGTGGACATGAAAATTCTGAACATCTTGAAACATGCCCTAGGTCATGAGAATCAGCACAAGTACAAACGTTTTGAGTCTGCAAAAGAGCTTTGGGAAGCTCTTGAAGTAGCACATGGTGGCAATGCTGACACAAAAGAAGAAAAGAAGAAGCAACTCTTGCATGAGTATGCTGTCTTTAAAGCTCAACCTAATGAGAATCTCAGCAGTGTGAGAAGTAGACTTCTTGACATCACAAGTCAACTTTCCTTCATGGGAAAACAGATTGATGACCCTGAATTAAATGCTACTTTTCTCAAAAGCCTTGGTGATGTATGGAAGATTGAGACAAGATCTATTCTTGTCAATAACACCCACAAGACTTCCAGGTTTGATGACATCTTCAACAAGTTAAGGCTGTTGGAGAATGAATGGCAATTGGAGAGTGATAACAAATCTTCTAGCAGCAACATGGCCTTCTTTTCACAAAGTGAAGGCCAATTTGATTCCATGAACTTCTATGGACATTCAGCAACTGGATCTCAAGGTGTCAGCGCTGGATGTCAATCTGTCAGCGCTGGATCATATCCTGTCAACGCCTTGTACTCAAGCGCTGACACACACAATCATGGCGCTGATAGAATTAAACCTGCTGGTTTTGATCTTGATACTGTGTGTGCCTTCATTGCTTCTTTGCCTAGTGATTCAAGGATTACTTATGAAGATCTTGAGCAGATAAGTGATGAACAATTGGAAGAGATGGACATCAAGTGGACTATGGCTCTTGTAAGTTTAAGAGCAAACAGGTTCAATAAAAGGTTCAAGAAGAAGATGACCTTTAATGCTAAGGATGTTGCTGGATTTGACAAGTCTAAGGTAGAGTGCTACAACTGTCATAGGATGGGGCACTTTATGAGGGAATGTAGATCTCCAAGGAGATCTGATGCTGGGAAGCCTTCTAGCCAAATGATTAAGAACCCAGATCCCAAGGCCATGGTTGCTGTTCAACAAATTGATGGCGTTGGGGAATGGGATTGGAGCTGGATGGCTAAGAATGAGGAAGAGGACAGAGCTTTGGTTGCTGAAGTTAAAGAAGAGCATGCTGAATATGCTCTCATGGCACACTCCTCCTCTTCATCAGATAATGAGGTATATGATGATGCTTTCTGTTCTAAGGGTTGTCGTTTAAATACTGAAAAATCAAAACAAGAGATAGTTAAATTATTAGATGAAGCAAGTACTCTAAGGTGCAAAGTATCTAACTATCAAATTGCTCTTACCCAAACAGAAAAGACAGTAACTGAGTATAAGAAAATGGAGTTTGATTTAAAGGATCAAATAAATATCTTAAAACATGAGTTACATCAGAGTAAGGATGTTCAAAATATAGTAAATAGGGTTAATCTTGATTTGATAGCTCAGTTAGAGGAGGCTAACAAAAACAAAGATAATGTGAGTCTTAAAATCCAGAGATTTGATAAGGCCACACAAACCCTAGGAGAGTGTGTTAGTAAACAAAGAGACTCTAAGGATATGAGTGGGATTGGGATGAATAATTATACTGTTGTTCCACCACCAGCTGGGGATTTCTATGGTGTCCAATCAAAGGACTTATCTTGGACTGGCTTGCCAGAATGCCAAGAGGAGGAGTTCATTCCTCCACCTAGAGTGACTTCCCCAGTTGAGGAATATCAGCAAAAGCTGACTGACCTAGAAGAGTGGAAGAAAGCTAACCACACTTTGTTTGTTAAGGGAGGGTTATTGTGTGAAAGTCCAAATGAGCCCACACCAATCACAAAACCAATTGATGATCCAAAACCTATTAAGATCACACACCCTACCACTGGCAAACCTGTTGACCTTGGCCCACAAAATGTTAGAAAACCTAGTGTTAAATATGCAGAAATGTATAGAAATTCTAGGTCACCAAAAAGCCAAGTTAGTAACCATGGAACAGGCTTCTTTGCTTCTAGACCTAATACTATGTCTAGAAAAGCTTGTTACACATGTGGTAGCTTCTCACATTTGGCCTACAAATGTGTCAACGCTTCCAATGTCAACGCTGACAGGAACCATTTCAGCGCTGACAAAAGTCAACATAGGTCAAACACTGTCAGACCCAATACCTTTGTGAACAAGAGTTCACAAGTTGTTAGACCTGCCCCATTCTTTTCTAGAGGGTCTAACACACAAGGCCTAAGACCTTTTCAAAAGTCAAATACTTGGTCAAATAGGCAATGGGTTCTTGTAGCAAACCCTAGGTTCAACGCTGATAAGAGCAATCGGGGCGCTGACAGGAGTAATTTCAGCGCTGACAGACACACTGCTAAACCTAGGTATTTGCAGCCACAGGGAAATAGGTCTAAAGCTTCTACTAGCTTAACATGGAGACCAAAACAAGACCAGAACCCTAATAATACTGGTATTTCCATGACATGCAACAGGTTTCATTATATTTCAAAGGCATTGTCAACACCAATTGGGGTTAACTGGGAATTTCATTCAAACAGGGATGAAAATGGGGTTGTTATGAGAACCAAGTCTGTTCTTGTTGAACAACCAAATGAATCCAAGTCTTCCAAGGCTTGGGTTCCCAAAGAAAACTAATGTGTTTTCTTTATGTGCAGGGCATTCAGAAGAAGATCAATGACTATGGATACTGGGATAGTGGATGCTCAAGGCACATGACTGGAAAGGAAGACTATCTGACCAATTTCTCTCCTATTCAAGATGGTGATAAGGTATACTTTGGGGGTGGCTACGACACAATCACAGGAAAAGGAACCCTTGTCACCAACAATCTTAGGTTTGATAATGTCTTCTTGGTGAAAGACCTGGATTATAATTTGTTTAGTGTATCACAAGTGTGTGATAACAAAAATAAGGTTCTTTTCACAGATACTGAGTGCTTGGTGTTAAGCAAAGATTATAAGCTCCCTGAAGAGAAATACATAGATTTTAGAACACCAAGGCATAAAGACATATATAATGTGAATCTTAATGGAATTAAGGTAAATAATAAGATGTCATGTCTGTATGCTAAAGCCTCAGTAGATGAAAGTAATCTTTGGCACAGGAGACTAGGGCACATAAACTTTAAGAATATTAATAGGCTTGTGAGGCTTGGTTTAGTTGATGGTTTGCCTGAAAAGGCTTTCCACAATGACCACTCTTGTGTTGCATGTCTTAAGGGCAAGCAGCACAAGGTCTCATTCAGGTCCAAACAGGTGCACTCTAGTTCTAAACCCCTTCACTTATTGCATATGGACCTCTTTGGTCCAACTAACATAGAAAGTTTGAAGGGTAAATCATATTGTTTTGTCATTACTGATGATTACTCCAGGTTCACATGGACTTTCTTTTTAGCTAAGAAAAGTGAAACTGCCCTAAGTCTGATTAATTTCATTACCCAGATAGAAAAGAAAAATGGTAATGAGGTCAAAATTATTAGAAGTGACAATGGGGGTGAGTTTAGAAATCAGTTATTAGATGATTTTTGTGCCAAGAAAGGGATTACTAGGCAGTTTAGCATAGCTAGAACTCCTCAGCAAAATGGAGTTGCTGAAAGGAAGAATAGGACCCTTATTGAAGCAGCCAGAACCATGTTGGCTGATGCCCACTTTCCTATAGCTTTTTGGGCTGAAGCTGTTAACACAGCTTGTTATGTTCAAAATAGGGCATTGGTCAACAAGATACATAATAAAACACCTTATGAATTACTTTGGGGAAGGAAGCCCAATATTGGCTTTCTTAAGCCATTTGGTTGTCATGTAGTTGTGTTAGAAACTAGTGAGGCCCTAGGTAAATTTGATTCAAAAGGTGATGAAGGCTACTTCATGGGTTATTCAGTGCAGAGTAAAGGATATAGGGTTTACATTAAAAAGGAAAAACGTATACTTGAAAAGGTACATGTTAGGTTTTTAGAAAGTAAACCTAGTGATCCTGAGAGTGGTCCAAATTGGTTGTTTGACTTAGAACCTTTATCTAGAGCTTTAAATTATATGCCTGTTACTGATCCAGACATTGTGAAGGTAACTTCAAGTGTTCTGGAAAAGAGAATTAGTAATGTTTCAGGTATACAGGTTGCTAAGGAGGATGGACCACCAGCAGTTGAATCATCTCCCATACAAGAATATGTTACACTTCCTATATGGACAGATGAGTATTATGCTGCTGCTACTGCTGCAAGGAAAGATAATGGTGGTGTTCAAATATCACCAAATACAAACATGCATGATTCTTCAAGCGCTGACAAAGGGAAATCAAGCGTTGACACGACCAATTCAGACGCTGATGGCTCCAACGCTGACAACACCAGTTCAGGCGTTGTTAGCCCAAACGCTGACAAACAAGGATCAGACTTTGGAGACACCTTTACACAGCTTTTCTCTTCTCATTTTGAACAGGGTGGACCTTCCAATATCCATGAAGAGATTCCTGTTGATCAAGAAGAATCTGAAGAAGATATTGGCAACATGGAGCGGGAAATTGAGGACACCAGACTTTTTGAAGGAGGAGTTCTCACTTCCACAGCAAAGGATCACCCCACATCTCAAATCATTGGTGATGTTATGGCTCCAGTTCAGACAAGAAGATCCCATCAAGGTCTTGGTGGATTTATTGCCAATATACACAAGAAGGTTGATACCCCTCTTGTACAAGCATGTTTGTTTGCCTGTTTTCTGTCACAGGAAGAACCCAAGAAGATTTTTGATGCTCTCAAAGAACCAAGTTGGGTGGAAGCAATGCAGGATGAGCTTCACCAATTTGCTATACAGGATGTTTGGGAGCTGGTTGATTGTCCTAAGTATGTGAGACCAATTGGGACAAGATGGGTTCTAAGGAACAAGAAAGATGAAAGAGGCATTGTGGTCAGAAACAAGGCACGTTTGGTAGCTCAGGGTTATACACAAGAGGAAGGCATAGATTATGAAGAAGTCTTTGCTCCAGTTGCAAGAATTGAGGCTATCAGAATTTTCTTAGCTTATGCTTCTTGCATGAATTTTACTGTTTATCAAATGGATGTGAAGAGTGCTTTCCTCTATGGCACAATTGTTGAGGAGGTTTATGTAATGCAGCCTCCTGGTTTTGAAGATCCTGAGAATCCAGACAAGGTTTATAGAGTAAAGAAGGCAATGTATGGCCTTCATCAAGCCCCAAGAGCATGGTATGGTACATTGTCCACCTATTTGGTGGAAAATGGTTTCAAGAGGGGCACCATAGATCAGACACTGTTTGTTGATCCCAAACTTAGATCGATTAGCTTTGTGTATACGAGATTAGATCAAGTACTACACGTAGAGAAACCTTTGCTTATGAATAAAGTAACAAAGTGTTATGCGGAATTAACACTTGATCTAAAACACAATGATGTTAAACAAACTTTCACTTGTATTAGAATAATCGTGTTGATTACAATGAAAGGTTTTAACTTGCGAATACTATGAAAACTGATATTTAACATTAACCTAAAAGATCTTCTTTTATAGAACAAGAAGTCTTGTACAATAAGCTACGAATCAACTATTCTAGGTAAAGATAAACATAGAAAATACATTGTCGTTTCTATCCTTACTAGAAGTAATCTAGAATATAATATACGTGTAGCTCACATCTTCCATCAGTGCTTGTCTTCAATCTGTCAACGCTTGACTTTATCTTGTCAACGCTTATGCTGTCAGCGCTCACTTTGCTCTTGTCAACGCTTGAGTTGTTCTTGTCAGCGTTCAAGTGTTCTGGCCTAAATTTATTCCCAACAATCCTCCCCTAAACTTGATATCCACTCTTATGATCAAGTTTCTGAATAAACATTAAGAACTTGGAGGAGTCTGACAAACCTTATCATATTGGTAATAAATAAATCTGATCAAATTCTTTGCCACATCACTTGTATAGTCTATCTCCAACTGGGTGTCCTTCATCTTCTCCAAAACAGCCTTGGATATGAAATACTGAGCATCTACAAGTAAATACTCAGCAAACTTTGTAGAACTCAAATGGTATACACCTGCAGCTGAATATAACCTCCATTGAAGACCACTGAGATCATCTTCAAGATCCTTCCATATTTCAGGATCTTCTTCTTTTGTCCCACACATTCTTTTGAATGTGGTCCAAAGTTTTATTCCATTGGCTGAAGTTGGTGCTTCAGCCTCATACTTGGTCTCTAGCAACCTCCAAAGGTCTACCAAGTCTTCTCTGTCACAACTTGCAAATAAAGATATGAGAGTGGTAAAAGTGTGTACCTCCTTGCCAAATCTTCCAATTTTCCAGAATCCACATTCATCTTCCTCATAACTTATAATTGGATTCCTGGAATCTAGTGGTAACACATGAACCATATCTGAAGCTTCTAATGGGGAGAGCTTGAGGCTCTTTCTAATGATTGCTTCACTTGGATACAGTTGAGACATATCTTTTGGAAACTCAAGAACAAATCCCTTCTTCACTGGTCTAGGGACTATCATAGCTTTCTTGATTGCCATCTCTTCTGCAAGTTGTTCCTTTCTTTCATCTGAAAGAAGTCTGAAAGTGTTCTCTTCCTGCACTTTCACCCAAATAGGATAAGCCCTATGTTCCAACTCATCAAATGTCAAAGCCTTCAGCTTCTGATGTGTCCATCCAACTCCATGACATTTGAGCAACATAAAGTAGAGCTTCCTTCTATCCCTTTTTAACTCAGAGAGAATGTTGCTTGCCCTGTACTTCAACATTACCTTACAATCCTGCTGAACTCTAAGAAGAATTTTCAAACCCCATATCTGATCAGAAATGGTCAAGTCTGGATTATCCATGCAGCTTTCTTCCCAAGAATTGTACATCTGAACTACCTCTGGCATATCAAAATCAATTTGCAACTTCAAATCTCTCAGCCTTTCCCTAGCAAGCTCATCACCATACTCAAGTCTTTCTGGTTCAACAATCATCACACTTGAATCTGAGCTGCCTCCATCACTTTCTTCCTCAGAAGTCACAACAAATGGTGACTTTTCCTTCTCACCTTGTTCCATCATTTGCTCAGCCAATCTTCTATCAAATTCAACCTGAGCTGCATTCTTTGGAACAACTTCTTCTACCAACTTACCCTTACCCTTATCTGTTGGTTCAATTGTTGGTAAGGTAGATGATAATACCTGAGTAGGAACATCTTTGATGATAGATGATGACTGGAATACATCACCTCCTTCAGCAGATCTGTCAACGCCCAAATTTCCTCTATCAGCGCCCAAAATATTTCTGTCAGCGTCCAAACTTGTCTTATCAACGCTTAAATATTTTCCCTCAGCGCCTTGTGTAACCTCTCTCAGCATATCTGTAAATGATAAATTTAAATTTGTTGGAGAGATTAAGGACGTATCAAAACCTTTTTGTTCCTTCAAACTAGTAAGAGCTTCAGCAATATCCAATGATTGACCATCTTGACTGCTCTTGTCACTCAGATTTCTTGCTTCCTCCCCTTTGGAAGACTCCTCCATACCTCCCCTTGAATGAGCACTCTCCAAAACAACAATCCTCTCCCTCAATTCATTGAGTTCAAGGCCTTGGTTACTGACAATTTGTACTAGGTCTGCATTTTGCTTTTGCAAGCTAATGCAGACAGCCGTCAATTCTAAAAGCGTCATTGGTTCCAGTCTGCCCTCTTCCAAAATGGGAATTTGACCTCCCAAGTTAGGTTCATTGGGCAAGGATGAGGACTTAATTATGGTGGGACTGTCTTGGCCAGCTGCTAAGCCAGAACCAATAGTCTCAGCCTCATCCAGGTCACCAGCCACACTTGTGGTGGTGGTTCTCTCTGCTACATGGCTAGGACCACCAGAGGAGAACACTCCAGCAGTCCTTTGGCGTTTCATCAACCTATATTCTGGTGGTGTGGAAGATGGTGTAGAAGATGGTGTAGATGTAGGTTGGTTAAGGGGTGTTTGGGATTGTGATGGTTGGGTGTCAACGTTGGGAATAGGCATATCAACGCCCACATTAGATGTGTCAGCGTCAAAGGGATTTTGGTCTATTTGCATTTGGTCAGGTGAGGGTAAAGGTTCAGGGATAGGTTCAAGTTGTGGTTGAGGATCAATATGAGGCTGGGGGTCTGGTTGGGGTTGTGCTGCTGCAATAACAGCAAGCATGGCTTGGGTTAATGGTAGGTCTCTATGAGGTGGTGAATTCATCTTGGTAAAAATAGCCTTCTTCTGTTCAGGGATCTTATAAAAGTCATTGTGATCCCTTGAACAATATCTTTGAGCATCAAAAACCATTTGCAGAAAACGGGGATAAGCTAAAGTCATTTTTGTCCCCTTGTTTTTACACATTCCTTCAAAAATCATTTTAGACCAATTATAATTTTGCCCTGTTGCAATACACACAATAGCAGATGCAATGGATCTATTGATCTCATTATGTGCAGTACATTTGGGACTCAAACATTGAAGGAGAATGTGAATTAGGTACTTCCAGGCTGGGGGAAATTCCTGCTTATGGTACTTATTTAGAGTACCTTCATCAGGAATAGGGTATCCCAAAGCCCTAAGCCCTTGTTCTATTTCAGATATGGGAAGCATGGTTATACCATCAGCATCATTAAGATGCAAGGCCTGGCGTACCAAGGCCTCAGTAACCACCCAAGGTCTCCCATGTAAAATAGAATTCAATGTTGTCACTCCATTAACTGTTGAGGAACTGACAGTGTTCCAAAACTGTTTAATGTGTGTGACTGGAATGAGTGGTGCATGAGAAAGAGCATACCTTAATGGGGATGCATTCAAATACTCCACCATCTGTGTGTATTCAGGGAACAAAGTATTATCAGCAACAAGATAAGCAATCATGTTGTGTTGAGACTTGAACCCCAAATCCAATTCTGCTGAGTTAAATCTTGGTGCCATTGATGAAAGCTGTTAAGTTGATGTATAAAAGATGAAGGTTGATAAGAGAAAAGTGTTAGACAAGAATTATAGATACCCTGTTTAAAATAGGAGCCAAATTTATAGGAGTGGATGAATGCACGTGATTGGCCCAAAAATAGGCAAAGATTTTCAAAAATCAATCATGAAAATATTGAAAAAGTTTATAAGTTATCTCATGCATTAAATGAAAGTAACAACTCCTAAAATTACGGCTTGAAAATATGTCAAAAAGTTACAACTGGGTAGGTCCCATTGTTTGTCAACGGTCAAATATAACCCATCAACGCCCAACGGCTATAATCCTGTCAACGTTCGCCTAAAGCCATGTCAGCGTCCATTTTGGTCACAACAACGCTTGGAAAAATCTTGTCAGCGTCCAAAAATAAAATTGTTTTAAAAAGTGAACAATGACCTTAACAAGTAATTTATCCTAGAGAAGATAACCAAAAGCTGATAATTATCATAGGGCGGCAAGCACTGTCCAGTTATGCACACTTGCATAAGCAAGATAGACATAACAGTCCTCTAGTGTCCCTTGCTAACCAAAATTCTTAACAACCAAGTTACCTCATAAAATCCTTGTTACTCCCAGGTAAAACCCATATCAAAAGGATTCCCAAGCCTCCCATCAGACCATAACCAATTCTAAGTCAAAAATGTCTTGGCAGCATGCAAAGTTGATATACTATGCATGCTACAGTGCCTCATGGTTTAGTAAAACTAACCCATACTCACCAGTGGACACAATCTAGAATTGTGATGAGAGTATTCTATGAATACCCAAGAGTCCTAAAGGTTCCTTAAACCTCCCCTTAAACTGTGATACATGAGTTCTCAAAACATATATATGAACATTAAAAATTTATGTCAAGATAGGAATATAAATATTCCAACCATCATCCATAAACAAAAACATGTCCAAATAACTCTTCAAAGATCCATAAGCAACTCTGTATCCAATGGTATAAAGCTACCACCTACCTGCACATTTAGATGAAAACCACAAAACTAACATTTGTTGCTGACAGCGTCCCGACAACACTTATCAGTGTTGAAGGAACTCTTGTCAGCGTTAGACCATAATATCTCCAACAACGGCAAAATAACACTTGACAGTGTTACATTTACCTTTGTCAGTGTTAGAAAAATAATGTGGAAAATCTAAATCATCATAAAGACCAATAACAATGCATTATCCTGTACATACTTTTACAAAAATTGTTCCAAAACACATATTAAGTGAGATTTACCATTCCAATATTTGTTACCAAATATTGAAATCTTCCAGCATCAAAAGGTTTAGTTAATAAATCAGCTACATTATCTTCAGTATCTACCCTATCTGGTTGTATTAAACCTTTCTCAAAGCAATCTCTTATAAAATGATGTCTAATTTCTATGTGTTTGGTTTTAGAGTGATGTACAGGATTTTTAATAATGCATAAAGTACTGTTATTGTCTACAAAAATCTTGGTATGCATAAAATTATACCCATAATCCAACAGCTGGTTCTGAATCCATAAGACTTGTCCACAACAAGCAGCTGCTGCCACATATTCTGCTTCAGTTGTAGAGTTTGCCACCACTGTTTGTTTCTTGCATTGCCAAGATATTAATCTGCTCCCAAGAAATTGGCATCCACCAGTTGTGGATTTCCTATCAAACTTGTCACCTCCATAATCACTGTCTGAATAAGCAATAAGATCCAAGGGAGAATCTTTTGGGTACCACAATCCAAGATCTGGGTAGCATCTTAGGTACCTAAAAATCCTCTTCACAGCAAAAAGGTGACATTCTTTGGGAGTCACTTGATGGCGTGCACATGAACACACAGCAAACATGATGTCAGGTCTTGAGGCTGTAAGATACATCAATGATCCAATCATTGATCTATAGTGCCTAACATCCACATCCTTTCCAGCTCCAATTTTTCCCCAAGGGTATTGTCTATCCATAGGAGGAGAAGCCTCCTTCTCATGTGGAGAAAAACCATATTTCTTCAAGATTTCAGCTACATACTTGTCCTGGGAGATGAAGATACCATCTTCTTTCTGCTGAACTTGTAAACCTAGAAAGAAGTTCATCTCACCCATTGCACTCATCTTGAATTTATCTGTCATGAGCTTGGAAAATTCCTCACTCATTTTTGGATCAGTAGAGCCAAAAATGATGTCATCTACATAGACCTGCACAAGTAACACATGTTTTCCTTTCTTCTTTGTAAACAGTGTCTGGTCTATGGTGCCCCTCTTGAAACCATTTTCCACCAAGTAGGTGGATAATGTACCATACCATGCTCTTGGGGCTTGATGAAGGCCATACATTGCCTTCTTTACTCTATAAACCTTGTCTGGATTCTCAGGATCTTCAAAACCAGGAGGCTGCATTACATAAACCTCCTCAACAATTGTGCCATAGAGGAAAGCACTCTTCACATCTATTTGATAAACAGTAAAATTCATGCAAGAAGCATAAGCTAAGAAAATTCTGATAGCTTCAATTCTTGCAACTGGAGCAAAGACTTCTTCATAATCTATGCCTTCCTCTTGTGTATAACCCTGAGCTACCAAACGTGCCTTGTTTCTGACCACAATGCCTCTTTCATCTTTCTTGTTCCTTAGAACCCATCTTGTCCCAATTGGTCTCACATATCTAGGACAATCAACCAGCTCCCAAACATCCTGTATAGCAAATTGGTGAAGCTCATCCTGCATTGCTTCCACCCAACTTGGTTCTTTAAGAGCATCAAAAATCTTCTTGGGTTCTTCCTGTGACAGAAAACAGGCAAACAAACATGCTTGTACAAGAGGGGTATCAACCTTCTTGTGTATATTGGCAATAAACCCACCAAGACCTTGATGGGATCTTCTTGTCTGAACTGGAGCCATAACATCACCTATGATTTGAGATGTGGGGTGATCCTTTGCTGTGGAAGTGAGAACTCCTCCTTCAAAAAGTCTGGTGTCCTCAATTTCACGCTCCATGTTGCCAATATCTTCTTCAGATTCTTCTTCATCAACAGGAATCTCTTCATGGATATTGGAAGGTCCACCCTGTTCAAAATGAGAAGAGAAAAGCTGTGTAAAGGTGTCTCCAAAGTCTGATCCTTGTTTGTCAGCGTTTGGGCTAACAACGCCTGAACTGGTGTTGTCAGCGTTGGAGCCATCAGCGTCTGAATTGGTCGTGTCAGCGCTTGATTTCCCTTTGTCAGCGCCTGAAGAATCATGCATGTTTGTATTTGGTGGTATTTGAACACCACCATTATCTTTCCTTGCAGCAGTAGCAGCAGTAGCAGCAGCATAATACTCATCTGTCCATATAGGAAGTGTAACATATTCTTGTATGGGAGATGATTCAACTGCTGGTGGTCCATCCTCCTTAGCAACCTGTATACCTGAAACATTACCAATTCTCTTTTCCAAAACACTTGAAGTTACCTTCACAATGTCTGGATCAGTAACAGGCATATAATTTAAAGCTCTAGACAAAGGTTCTAAGTCAAACAACCAATTTGGACCACTCTCAGGATCACTAGGTTTACTTTCTAAAAACCTAACATGTACCTTTTCAAGTATACGTTTTTCCTTTTTAATGTAAACCCTATATCCTTTACTCTGCACTGAATAACCCATGAAGTAGCCTTCATCACCTTTTGAATCAAATTTACCTAGGGCCTCACTAGTTTCTAACACAACTACATGACAACCAAAAGGCTTCAGAAAACCAATATTTGGCTTCCTTCCCCAAAGTAATTCATAAGGTGTCTTATTATGTATCTTGTTGACCAATGCCCTATTTTGAACATAACAAGCTGTGTTAACAGCTTCAGCCCAAAAAGCTATAGGAAAGTGGGCATCAGCCAACATGGTTCTGGCTGCTTCAATAAGGGTCCTATTCTTTCTTTCAGCAACTCCATTTTGCTGAGGAGTTCTAGCTATGCTAAACTGCCTAGTAATCCCTTTCTTGGCACAAAAATCATCTAATAACTGATTTCTAAACTCACCCCCATTGTCACTTTTAATAATTGGACCCAACAATCTTCCCCTAGTTGATGATGTCAAAACACTCTTCTTAAGCATGAATCCTTTGTATGTAGTACATGATCTCCAAGAAGCTTCCCCTTAAGTATAGCACATATTCTTCCCCTTTTTGACACATCAATAGGGAATATGTGAAAGTATGCAATCTTGTAGATTCTCCAAAAGTAGCTCTATGTAATGATCCTGAAGAAAAATAACTTAAAGTAGTCTTGATGTAGAAGTAAAATAACCACAAACCTATGTTCCATGTCTTGTTTATCCATGTGATGAAGAACTTATACCAGATGTTAAAAATATAAGTAGACCTCGATCCCTTGTCAATATTCTCATCCTTTGTGAGACACTGAGCACGATAATGTAACTCCTTCAAGTGTTATGACAAGTCTTCATCACCATCCATGTAAACACGAACAAGTTACCTTTAAAGTCTACGGCACTTTAAGATATGATAGAACACAAACTTGCGAAAATCTTCTTCAATCATCAAACTTCCCATAAGAATTCTTCCCCTTAAGCTAACACCTCTTCATGACGATTTTAATGGAATAACATCTTCATACCATATGTAAAAGTGTTAGATGAATAACTCTTTTGCAAGGCTATCCCGATTACATAGTTTAAATATCCATCAAATTCCCACGAATAATTGCTAACTCACTTTAAAATCATTAATCCTTTTAAAAATATCCGAGCCATAAATATCATAATGATATTCTGAATTAAACGGAGATTCCATGTACCTTTATGTGTATTTTCCTCCTTTTTGTGTGCTTAAAACGTACTAGTTTTCTCAAACAGCAGCTATCCATGTGTCGTCCAACATCTCTTCTGTCCAACATCTTGGTCAGATGTATTGTCCGATATCTGACAATACGTATCAGCGTTGAAGCTCATATATCGGATGACACTGTCAACCTATCAGCGTTGACTTATTCCTGTCAGCGTCGAAATTCTTTCTGTCAGCGCCCAAGTAACAAACGTCAGCGCCAACCTTCAACCTTGTCAGCGTCCATTTTATCAGTGTTACACCAAGCTCTGTCAGCGTCTACGCTTAAACTTGTCTACGCTTAAACTTGTCAGCGTTTAATAAACCACATCCAAAACCTATTAAAACCATGAATGGGTTTTATCATATGCTTGCAAGTCCATCGTAGCTAATCATGTACCATGTAAACGTCAAACAGCCAATGAGAAATCTTGTTTCGTGTGAATGCAATGAACTCCACCAATAAGAATCAAGTATACCGTGTGAACGCATGTAACCATTCATGATTTACAAACCGTGTGAACACAATTTCTTAACCAATAGAAATTGAAGGCTCACGGTAATACCATGCATCGGCATGTAGAGGATACTTGGATAACCGTGTGAACATGTGAACACCAAATCATGTGAATGCAAACTTTTTGAATAGCCAATCAGAATTAATATACCGTATGAATGTAGAACTCTCCACCAATGAGGAACAAAGGACTTGTATCCCTATATGAAGAACAATAGACGAGCATGTAGGAGATCCAAAGCTAGATAACAAATTAGGGTTTTTTATCCTTCACGTCTGTAACAACGAATCTGCATTAACGATCTAGGGTTTGGAGTTTTGAGCACTGAAACCCTAATTAGGGTTTATAAATTAACCTTAGATCGTGAATCTTCACACGTTATAACAGCCACGAATTTCAATTCTTCCTGCTTTTTAAGTAGATCTAGGGTTTGAAGAAACCCTAGTTCATGATTTCATGTGAAAACAGAAAACTGAAAATCTTCCATCAGCCAACTTCGACGCTTAATAACTTTTGCCTGGGGATAAAACTCGACAATCCCTCTGGTGGATGTTTAGATCTATGTATGTAGAACACACATCTAAAATTTCGTGACGATCCAACGGTTAGATCAAAAGTTATGACCTTCTGAATACTGCTGCGCACACAAAAACGTCCAGAAAAATTCAATACGAATTTTTCTTCTTCACCATACACGAACACCTCGTCGTACCTAGATATCATGAGCCTTAGGCTCTGATACCAATTGTGGAACCCTATAGATCGTTGGGCTCAATGGTTATGAACCATATATCTAGGTTTGATCATCGTTCATATGATAACATAGCGGAAAAGAACAATGATCATGAACAAGGTGTTTAGGCACATAAGACACGAATTAAAACAAATGGGGATGTTCATTATATTAATAACAAACATCCACTAGACGTGTATACATTGAATCCCACGTCTAGTGCGATACACACTTTAGGTTTACATTGTGAATGAATTATATGATATAAAAACCTACGTCTATGTTTTCTTTATATACTAGAAAACATAGCTTACAAAGAAAGCTAAAGTAATAAAAAGACTCCAACGGCTTGTTCTTTTGCAACTTGTACTTTTTAGCCCTTGTCTTCTTATTTTGTTATGTTTTGACTTATCAACTTAATAATTGGACCCAACACTGTTTACAAAGAAGAAAGGAAAACATGTGTTGCTTGTGCAGGTCTATGTTGATGACATCATTTTTGGCTCTACTGATCCAAAAATGAGTGAGGATTTTTCCAAGCTCATGACAGATAAATTCAAGATGAGTGCAATGGGTGAGATGAACTTCTTTCTAGGTTTACAAGTTCAGCAGAAAGAAGATGGTATCTTCATCTCCCAAGACAAGTATGTAGCAGAAATCTTGAAGAAATATGGTTTTTCTCCACATGAGAAGGAGGCTTCCACTCCTATGGATAGACAATACCCTTGGGGAAAAATTGGAGCTGGAAAAGATGTGGATGTTAGGCACTATAGGTCAATGATTGGATCATTGATGTATCTTACAGCCTCAAGACCTGACATCATGTTTGCTGTGTGTGCATGTGCACGCCATCAAGTGACTCCCAAAGAATGTCACCTTTTTGCTGTGAAGAGGATTTTTAGGTACCTAAGATGCTATCCAGATCTTGGATTATGGTACCCAAAAGATTCTCCATTGGACCTTATTGCATATTCAGACAGTGATTATGGTGGTGACAAGTTTGATAGGAAATCCACAACTGGTGGATGCCAATTTCTTGGGAGCAGATTAATATCTTGGCAATGCAAGAAACAAACAGTGGTGGCCAACTCTACAACTGAAGCAGAATATGTTGCTGCAGCTGCTTGTTGTGGACAAGTCTTATGGATTCAGAACCAGCTGTTGGATTATGGGTATAATTTTATGCATACCAAGATTTTTGTAGACAATAACAGTACTTTATGCATTATTAAAAATCCTGTACATCATTCTAAAACCAAACACATAGAAATTAGACATCATTTTATAAGAGATTGCTTTGAGAAAGGTTTAATACAACCAGATAGGGTAGATACTGAAGATAATGTAGCTGATTTATTAACTAAACCTTTTGATGCTGGAAGATTTCAATATTTGGTAACAAATATTGGAATGGTTAATCTCACTTAATATGTGTTTTGGAATCTTTTTGTAAAAGTATGTACAGGATAATGCATTGTTATTGGTCTTTATGATGATTTAGATTTTCCACATTATTTTTCTAACACTGACAAAGGTAAATGCAACGCTGTTAAGTGTTATTTTGCCGTTGTTAGAAATATTATGGTCTAACGCTGACAAGAGTTCCTTCAACGCTGACAAGTGTTGTCGGGACGCTGTTAGCAACAAGTGTTAGTTTTGTGGTTTTCATCTAAATGTGCAGGTAATGGTAGCTTTATGCCATTGGATACAGAGTTGCTTATGGATCTTTGAAGAGCTATTTGGACATGTTTTGTTTATGGATGATGGTTGGAATATTTATATTCCTATCTTGACATAAATTTTTAATGTTCATATATATATTTTGAGAACACATGTATCATAGTTTAAGGGGAGGTTTAAGGAACCTTTAGGACTCTTGGGTATTCTTAGAATACTCTCATCACAATTCTAGATTGTGTCCACTGGTGAGTATGGGTTAGTTTTACTAAACCATGAGGCACTGTAGCATGCATAGTATATCAACTTTGCATGCTGCCAAGACATTTTTGACTTAGAATTGGTTATGGTCTGATGGGAGGCTTGGGAATCCTTTTGATATGGGTTTTACCTGGGAGTAACAAGGATTTTATGAGGTAACTTGGTTGTTAAGAATTTTGGTTAGCAAGGGACACTAGAGGACTGTTATGTCTATCTTGCTTATGCAAGTGTGCATAACTGGACAGTGCTTGCCGCCCTATGATAATTATCAGCTTTTGGTTATCTTCTCTAGGATAAATTACTTGTTAAGGTCATTGTTCACTTTTTAAAACAATTTTATTTTTGGACGCTGACAAGATTTTTCCAAGCGTTGTTGTGACCAAAATGGACGCTGACATGGCTTTAGGCGAACGTTGACAGGATTATAGCCGTTGGGCGTTGATGGGTTATATTTGACCGTTGACAAACAATGGGACCTACCCAGTTGTAACTTTTTGACATATTTTCAAGCCGTAATTTTAGGAGTTGTTACTTTCATTTAATGCATGAGATAACTTATAAACTTTTTCAATATTTTCATGATTGATTTTTGAAAATCTTTGCCTATTTTTGGGCCAATCACGTGCATTCATCCACTCCTATAAATTTGGCTCCTATTTTAAACAGGGTATCTATAATTCTTGTCTAACACTTTTCTCTTATCAACCTTCATCTTTTATACATCAACTTAACAGCTTTCATCAATGGCACCAAGATTTAACTCAGCAGAATTGGATTTGGGGTTCAAGTCTCAACACAACATGATTGCTTATCTTGTTGCTGATAATACTTTGTTCCCTGAATACACACAGATGGTGGAGTATTTGAATGCATCCCCATTAAGGTATGCTCTTTCTCATGCACCACTCATTCCAGTCACACACATTAAACAGTTTTGGAACACTGTCAGTTCCTCAACAGTTAATGGAGTGACAACATTGAATTCTATTGTACATGGGAGACCTTGGGTGGTTACTGAGGCCTTGGTACGCCAGGCCTTGCATCTTAATGATGCTGATGGTATAACCATGCTTCCCATATCTGAAATAGAACAAGGGCTTAGGGCTTTGGGATACCCTATTCCTGATGAAGGTACTCTAAATAAGTACCATAAGCAGGAATTTCCCCCAGCCTGGAAGTACCTAATTCACATTCTCCTTCAATGTTTGAGTCCCAAATGTACTGCACACAATGAGATCAATAGATCCATTGCATCTGCTATTGTGTGTATTACAACAGGGCAAAATTATAATTGGTCTAAAATGATTTTTGAAGGAATGTGTAAAAACAAGGGGACAAAAATGACTTTAGCTTATCCCCGTTTTCTGCAAATGGTTTTTGATGCTCAAAGATATTGTTCAAGGGATCACAATGACTTTTATAAGATCCCTGAACAGAAGAAGGCTATTTTTACCAAGATGAATTCACCACCTCATAGAGACCTACCATTAACCCCAGCCATGCTTGCTGTTATTGCAGCAGCACAACCCCAACCAGACCCCCAACCTCATATTGACCCTCAACCACAACTTGAACCTATCCCTGAACCTTTACCCTCACCTGACCAAATGCAAATAGACCAAAATCCCTTTGACGCTGACACATCTAATGTGGGCGTTGATATGCCTATTCCCAACGTTGACACCCAACCATCACAATCCCAAACACCCCTTAACCAACCTACATCTACACCATCTTCTACACCATCTTCCACACCACCAGAATATAGGTTGATGAAACGCCAAAGGACTGCTGGAGTGTTCTCCTCTGGTGGTCCTAGCCATGTAGCAGAGAGAACCACCACCACAAGTGTGGCTGGTGACCTGGATGAGGCTGAGACTATTGGTTCTGGCTTAGCAGCTGGCCAAGACAGTCCCACCATAATTAAGTCCTCATCCTTGCCCAATGAACCTAACTTGGGAGGTCAAATTCCCATTTTGGAAGAGGGCAGACTGGAACCAATGACGCTTTTAGAATTGACGGCTGTCTGCATTAGCTTGCAAAAGCAAAATGCAGACCTAGTACAAATTGTCAGTAACCAAGGCCTTGAACTCAATGAATTGAGGGAGAGGATTGTTGTTTTGGAGAGTGCTCATTCAAGGGGAGGTATGGAGGAGTCTTCCAAAGGGGAGGAAGCAAGAAATCTGAGTGATAAGAGCAGTCAAGATGGTCAATCATTGGACATTGCTGAAGCTCTTACTACATTGAAGGAACAAAAAGGTTTTGATACGTCCTTAATCTCTCCAACAAATTTAAATTTATCATTTACAGATATGCTGAGAGAGGTTACACAAGGCGCTGAGGGAAAATATTTAAGCGTTGATAAGGCAAGTTTGGACGCTGACAGAAGTATTTTGAGCGCTGATAGAGGAAATTTGGGCGTTGACAGATCTGCATATGGAGGTGATGTATTCCAGTCATCATCTATCATCAAAGATGTTCCTACTCAGGTATTATCATCTACCCTACCAACAATTGAACCAACAGATAAGGGTAAGGGTAAGTTGGTAGAAGAAAATGTTCCAAAGAATGCAGCTCAGGTTGAATTTGATAGAAGATTGGCTGAGCAAATGATGGAACAAGGTGAGAAGGAAA
This sequence comes from Glebionis coronaria, assembly GCA_025667525.1. Lineage (NCBI taxonomy): Eukaryota > Viridiplantae > Streptophyta > Magnoliopsida > Asterales > Asteraceae > Glebionis > Glebionis coronaria. The sequence continues at coordinate 403,126,822 of CM046881.1, forward strand.
AGTCACCATTTGTTGTGACTTCTGAGGAAGAAAGTGATGGAGGCAGCTCAGATTCAAGTGTGATGATTGTTGAACCAGAAAGACTTGAGTATGGTGATGAGCTTGCTAGGGAAAGGCTGAGAGATTTGAAGTTGCAAATTGATTTTGATATGCCAGAGGTAGTTCAAATGTACAATTCTTGGGAAGAAAGCTGCATGGATAATCCAGACTTGACCATTTCAGATCAGATATGGGGTTTGGAAATTCTTCTTAGAGTTCAGCAGGATTGTAAGGTTATGTTGAAGTACAGGGCAAGCAACATTCTCTCTCAACTGAAAAGGGATAGAAGGAAGCTCTATTATCATCTACCCTACCAACAATTGAACCAACAGATAAGGGTAAGGGTAAGTTGGTAGAAGAAAATGTTCCAAAGAATGCAGCTCAGGTTGAATTTGATAGAAGATTGGCTGAGCAAATGATGGAACAAGGTGAGAAGGAAAAGTCACCATTTGTTGTGACTTCTGAGGAAGAAAGTGATGGAGGCAGCTCAGATTCAAGTGTGATGATTGTTGAACCAGAAAGACTTGAGTATGGTGATGAGCTTGCTAGGGAAAGGCTGAGAGATTTGAAGTTGCAAATTGATTTTGATATGCCAGAGGTAGTTCAAATGTACAATTCTTGGGAAGAAAGCTGCATGGATAATCCAGACTTGACCATTTCAGATCAGATATGGGGTTTGGAAATTCTTCTTAGAGTTCAGCAGGATTGTAAGGTTATGTTGAAGTACAGGGCAAGCAACATTCTCTCTCAACTGAAAAGGGATAGAAGGAAGCTCTATTATCATCTACCCTACCAACAATTGAACCAACAGATAAGGGTAAGGGTAAGTTGGTAGAAGAAAATGTTCCAAAGAATGCAGCTCAGGTTGAATTTGATAGAAGATTGGCTGAGCAAATGATGGAACAAGGTGAGAAGGAAAAGTCACCATTTGTTGTGACTTCTGAGGAAGAAAGTGATGGAGGCAGCTCAGATTCAAGTGTGATGATTGTTGAACCAGAAAGACTTGAGTATGGTGATGAGCTTGCTAGGGAAAGGCTGAGAGATTTGAAGTTGCAAATTGATTTTGATATGCCAGAGGTAGTTCAAATGTACAATTCTTGGGAAGAAAGCTGCATGGATAATCCAGACTTGACCATTTCAGATCAGATATGGGGTTTGGAAATTCTTCTTAGAGTTCAGCAGGATTGTAAGGTTATGTTGAAGTACAGGGCAAGCAACATTCTCTCTCAACTGAAAAGGGATAGAAGGAAGCTCTATTTTATGTTGCTCAAATGTCATGGAGTTGGATGGACACATCAGAAGCTGAAGGCTTTGACATTTGATGAGTTGGAACATAGGGCTTATCCTATTTGGGTGAAAGTGCAGGAAGAGAACACTTTCAGACTTCTTTCAGATGAAAGAAAGGAGCAACTTGCAGAAGAGATGGCAATCAAGAAAGCTATGGTAGTCCCTAGACCAGTGAAGAAGGGATTTGTTCTTGAGTTTCCAAAAGATATGTCTCAACTGTATCCAAGTGAAGCAATCATTAGAAAGAGCCTTAAGCTCTCCCCATTAGAAGCTTCAGATATGGTGCATGTGTTACCACTAGATTCCAGGAATCCAATTATAAGTTATGAGGAAGATGAATGTGGATTCTGGAAAATTGGAAGATTTGGCAAGGAGGTACACACTTTTACCACTCTCATATCTTTATTTGCAAGTTGTGACAGAGAAGACTTGGTAGACCTTTGGAGGTTGTTAGAGACCAAGTATGAGGCTGAAGCACCAACTTCAGCCAATGGAATAAAACTTTGGACCACATTCAAAAGAATGTGTGGGACAAAAGAAGAAGATCCTGAAATATGGAAGGATCTTGAAGATGACCTCAGTGGTCTTCAATGGAGGTTATATTCAGCTGCAGGTGTATACCATTTGAGTTCTACAAAGTTTGCTGAGTATTTACTTGTAGATGCTCAGTATTTCATATCCAAGGCTGTTTTGGAGAAGATGAAGGACACCCAGTTGGAGATAGACTATACAAGTGATGTGGCAAAGAATTTGATCAGATTTATTTATTACCAATATGATAAGGTTTGTCAGACTCCTCCAAGTTCTTAATGTTTATTCAGAAACTTGATCATAAGAGTGGATATCAAGTTTAGGGGAGGATTGTTGGGAATAAATTTAGGCCAGAACACTTGAACGCTGACAAGAACAACTCAAGCGTTGACAAGAGCAAAGTGAGCGCTGACAGCATAAGCGTTGACAAGATAAAGTCAAGCGTTGACAGATTGAAGACAAGCACTGATGGAAGATGTGAGCTACACGTATATTATATTCTAGATTACTTCTAGTAAGGATAGAAACGACAATGTATTTTCTATGTTTATCTTTACCTAGAATAGTTGATTCGTAGCTTATTGTACAAGACTTCTTGTTCTATAAAAGAAGATCTTTTAGGTTAATGTTATATATCAGTTTTTCATAGTATTCGCAAGTTAAACCTTTCATTGTAATCAACACGATTATTCTAATACAAGTGAAAGTTTGTTTAACATCATTGTGTTTTAGATCAAGTGTTAATTCCGCATAACACTTTGTTACTTTATTCATAAGCAAAGGTTTCTCTACGTGTAGTACTTGATCTAATCTCGTATACACAAAGCTAATCGATCTAAGTTTGGGATCAACAATTCAACAGTAGCTATAGAAGAGTTAAATGGATCACATATCATGTAGTTTATGTGATAAAAATTTGAGCTTCTATCTCCATATAGAACTCTAGATATGGCAGTTCTGGTGAACATGAAAATAAAAATCAGATTTTGTAAATTAAAGTATAATAGTATTATATAAGCACTCAAATAAAAATAATATAAAATATAAATTTAAAACCCACTAACTTATATATTTCATTTATATAAATATGTACAATGTTAAATAAGTGGACATTTTATAAAGATGGTAACTTGTTAAGTTTTATAAGTTATAAAACTATAAACATGATTTTTACGACTTTTTCGGCTATTACCGTAAAATTAACGTTTTTGCTAAATAAAACTTAGACGGTTGGACCCGTCTAATGTGAACTTTATAAAACTTATATACTGATATATAAACATGTATAACAAGTAAAAACCGATAAAACCCGAACTATATAACATACGGACATTAACGGGCTAAATTAACGTTATTGGACTAATAAAACAACAAAATGGACTAAAACACTTATAAACTTATTTATTGGGCTTAACCCATTTGGGCCCAACATGGAAAGTATAGATACTGATAATATAAGTATAAGATGGATTAAAACAAGTTAAAGAACTTATAATAAGATTATTGGACCTAAAACACGTAAATAGGTAAAACTAGTAAACTAGTATAAAAGTTATCGACACATAACACTAAAACAAGTAAATGAGAATATGTAAACCCACATGATCATCATATATATATAAATCATCATATGTATGCATAATTGTTATTTTTATAAAGTCATTGGACATGAGTCTAAGACGAGTAGTATTTGTCTAGGTTTCCGTGATTGAAGCACGTACCGTACGTCCGAATTGCCGATAACCCGCCTTCCCACATCAACGTGAGTTCATAGCCTCGCACTCTTTTAAATGTTTTTATAAATGTTTTATAAACCCGCGAGGGACATAACATGTTAGTTTTTATAAAATAGGACACCATTTGTCCCGATTGTTTGTTTATTGATTTGGACCCGAATGATTGAATGACCCGATTGTATGACCCGATAAATGATTAAAGGACCTGATAGATGAAATTAAATGGATTATTAAAGTTAGGTTATGTCACTAAAAGTCCCATTAGCATGAATTGTGAACTACCGGGATTTGGTAGACGCTTATGCATTTAATAGTACTATTTGGGGACGATCACCCCAGTTCGCGCCTTGACGGTTGATCCCCGTCGTGCCACATTGATTGGTAAGCGAATTTATGTATGAGAAGATTTCCATAGCATGACCTTTGTGACGACACGCTAATTTAGATGGGCAAATTGAGTATCGGGTTAGCTACCCGTTGTTTGTTTTAGTAAGGTAACAATGTCATGCGGCTTATAATAATCCAACTAACGAAATACTGCTGTACGCTCCGAATTACGATGTATTGCCTGACTAGCAATACGGGGTCATACTATTGATATTATGTTCATGTTTTGGTTTTCATAACCATATTCATATAATGGTTTTCATTTTCATACAACGTCATAAGACGTATTTTATGATGTTTTTACGACATTGGCTCGTATAATGATTTTTAAGGCAAATGCCTATATTATGATTTTGATAAAGATTTGTATAAAATGACTTTGGCTATTTTATGGCCTATTAAAATGATTTGTACAAAATGATTTTCAGTAATAATTTTATACCGATACTATATTGATGGTTTATTAAACTCTATGAATTCACTCGGCGTTATCGCTGACCTTTTCTTTTAACATGTTTTATCTCAGGTACTTGAAGGTAATTCTCGGGAAGACAACAAGAATTCATGGCCCGCACTTAAATTAAAATTTCCATTCAAGTTCTTTGTAAAACCTGGATTAAATACAATGACTTGGGACCTATGTAACTTAGAAATTTATGAATGGAAATGCTTATTTATTAAACGACGCGATTTTTATGCGTTGTCTATGATGTGAGTAATGTGCTATCCCGTAACACCAACGAGTCTTCCGCTGTATTGAGTTGTATAAATTTGGGGGTGTTACAAAATATCTTGGTTTTAAGAAAGTTGTACCCATAATCAAGCAGTTTATTTTGAACCCAAAGTACTTGACCACAGCATGCAACAGCTGCTACATACTCAGCTTCAGTTGTTGATGTGGCCATAATAGTCTGCTTCTTACATTGCCAAGATATAAGTCTGCTTCCCAAAAATTGGCATCCCCCTATTGTAGACTTCCTATCATTGTTGTCACTAGCATAGTCACTATCTGAGTAAGATATCAACTCAAATGGTGACTCTTTGGGATACCAAAGTCCTAAGGTTGGATGGCATTTTAGATACCTAAAAATTCTTTTTACAGCAAATAAATGACACTCTGTTGGTGCCACCTGGTATCTTGCACATAAGCAGACTACAAACATGATATCAGGTCTTGATGTTGTGAGATACCTGAGAGACCCAATCATAGACCTGTAGTTCCTGACATCTATAAGCTTTCCAGGACCATCTCTGCCCCATGGATGATCCTTGTCCATTGGTGTGGACACCTTCTTTCCATCAGACATGCCAAACTTCTTCACAATCCCAGCCACATATTTGTCTTGTGAGATAAATATCCCATCTTTCCGCTGCTGAACTTGTAAACCTAAAAAGAAGTTTAGCTCTCCCATGGCACTCATTTGAAATTTTTCATGCATCAATTTTGAAAACTCTTTGCTAAGCATAGAGTTAGTGGATCCAAAGATGATGTCATCAACGTAGACCTGTACTAGCAGAAGGTCACCCTTTTGTTTCTTAGTGAAGAGGGTCTGATCAATCTTTCCCCTGCTAAAGCCATTATCCAAGAGATACTTAGAGAGAGTCCCATACTAGGCCCTGGGAGCTTGGTGAAGTCCATACATAGCCTTTTTCACCTTGTATACCTTGTCTGGATGTTCTGGGTCTTCAAACCCTGGAGGTTTCATAACATAGACTTCTTCATCAATGGTGCCATACAGGAATGCACTTTTGACATCCATTTGAAAAACAGTGAAGTCCATAAATGAAGCATAAGCAAGGAATAATCTAATGGCTTCAATTCTGGCAACTGGAGCAAATACTTCCTCATAGTCAATTCCTTCTTCCTGTGTATACCCTTGTGCCACCAGTCTTGCTTTGTTCCTGACAACTATCCCCCTTTCATCCTTTTTGTTCCTGAGCACCCATTTTGTCCCAATGAGCCTTGCCTATTTTGGACAATCTAATAGAATCCAAACCTCTTGAATGTCAAACTGTAAGAGCTCCTCTTGCATGGCTTCAACCCAGCTTGGGTCATTTAAAGGCTGAAAAATCTTCTTTGGCTCTTCTTGTGACAAAAATGCAGTAAACAGGCAACACTGCATATTGTCATGATTGAACTTCATGGTGATGTTAGCAATGAAGATGTGCTCCTTTGCTGTATACCTTGTATGTCTAGGGGCTTCAGGATCACCAATGATTTGAGAGATAGGGTGATCCTTATTGATTCTGTAGGTAGGCTGCATGATTACTTCTGTTTCATCTTCTTCTAAATCAGAATTGATGGGGCTATTTTGATTGGGAAAGAAGTCCTCAAAAGAACTTCCAAAAGATACAGCATGACCTAGGGATGGGTGCTGATGAGCTGAATGTAGCTCTGAGTAACTTGGACCTCCACTCTTAATTATTCTGCTTCCACTGCTGGATATAAGAGGACCATCAGATATGGGTGTAGATGAGGAAATGAGTGGGGATACTCTTTCCTCATCATTAATATCATTAGCAGCAAGATCCTTTGTGGCAGGGGAAGCAATTGATCTAGCAGGGGATCCTAGATTCCACTACTTTCAGCCATTCCGCTGCTTTCAGAAAGTGACATAGCAGGGGAAGAGGTTGGGTGTTCTTTTCCTAGAGAAGGATCATCTTCTTCACCAGCAGCTTCAATAGGAAATAGTGAGGGTACATTCATGTATCTCAGTGGTGGCTTCTCTACACCAGTTGGTTCTTGTGTACCTGAAATGTTAGTATTCTGCAATGCAACAGGTACATAATTCATAGATTTTGAAGGAACCTCTATATCAAAGAACCTATCAGGACCTGTTTGAACATCTTCAGGCTTGTCTTCAAGAAAATCCACATGAAGATTTACTATGATTTTGCTTGTCTTCTTGTTGAAGACCCTATAACCCTTGCTGTTTAATGAATAACCCACAAAATATCCATCATCTCCCTTTTCACTGAACTTGCCCAGATTGTCAATAGTGTTCAAGATGATCACATGACATCCAAAAGGTCTAAAGAAGTCAATTAAAGGAGGTCTTCCATTGAACAGCTCATAGGGGGTCTTGTTGTATGCCTTAACCACCAAGGCCCTGTTTTGTACATAACAAGCAGTGGATACAGCTTCAGCCCAAAAGATAACTGGAAGTTTGGAATCAGACAACATAGTTTTTGCAGCTTCAATGAGTGTCCTATTCCTTCTTTCTGCAACTCCATTCTGTTGAGGTGTTCTTGCAATGCTGAATTCCCTCTTGATTCCTTTGTTTATGCAGAAAGAATCCAGTTTCTGATTTCTGAACTCACCACCATTATCTGATCTCATGGTTACTACCTTCATGCTTTTTGATAATTCAATCTGATTGATGAACCCAATGAGTACATCAGCTGTGTCACTCTTTTCAAATAGAAAGAATGTCCATGTGAACCTTGAAAAGTCATCAGTAATCACTAGGCAGTACCATTTCTTCTTTATGCTTGCCACATAAGTAGGACCAAAAAGATCCATATGCAATAGTTCCAATGGCTTGGTAGTGGACATACTTGTTTTTTATTTGCAAGATGCTCTGTGTTGCTTCCCTTTCAGACAGGCAGCACAAGTATGTTCATTGGCAAAGTACTTGGAAGGAAGACCATGAACCAGATTATATTTCACCAGTTTGTTCATGTTCTTGAAATTAAGATGACCAAGTCTTCTATGCTATTTCTTACACTCATCAACTGAGGCTTTGGCAATGAAACAGGTTTCATTGTCTTGTCGAGAGATGTCTTTGAGATCAATTGTGTACATGTTCTTTTGTCTTGGTGTTCTGAGTACAATAGGAGTATCTGGTGGTAAGACAAACTCCTTTCCTAACACCAGGCATTCAGTGTCAGTAAACAAGACAAAATTCTTGTTATCAGTCATCTGTGACACACTGAAGAGATTGTACTTGAGTTCTTTCACTAAGTAGACATTATCAAAGGTCATCCCAATGGTGACAATAGTTCCTTTTCCTGTTATTGTTCCTTGCACATCTTCAAAAGAAACACCATCATTGTCATGCAGGGGCACAAAGTTAGACAGATAAGATTTTTGTCCGGTCATGCTTCTTGAGCATCCACTATCCCAATATGCTCTATCATCCCTTGTCTTCTTTGTCACCTGCAAAAAGAAAAACAACTTAGTTTTTCTTGGGGACCCAAGCCATTAGAGACTTGGATCTACCTCGTGTATCAATGTAGGATAGCTTATCAAAAACTAGAGATACACCATTAGACTGGGTACCCCTTTTGGGTACTCAAACCCAACGAGTTGAGGCTTTCACATCTTTTCCACATCTACCTATGTTCCTAGAAGGCAAAACTTTGCTAGCAGGGGATACCCCAAGTTTAGCAGGGGAATCCCTATGCTTAGTAGAGGGAACCCATCTTTTGTTTTGTCCTCTATTTATGTGTTGGTAAGGTCTAGGGCCAGATCTATATGCATTATAAGGTGTTGGGTTGGTCATGAAAGTGTTGGGCTTGGTATGAACATCATTCACCTTTCTAAGTGCAGGAACAACATATTTGTCAATAAACCTGTTTCTCAAGGCAGGGGCAACATACTTGGCAGGGGAAAAGGATTTTGCCCCTACATTTAGAAGAATGGCTTTAGGTTGCATATCCTTTGAAGGATTTGCAGCCACAACTTCCATTGGTGCCTTACACTCTTGATAAGTGTGATCAAAACTGCCACATGTGAAGCAAGGCTTTGTATTTATCACAAAGTCTTCTCCTAGTTGTTGAGACTTTTCGTCATTCCAATTTCTTTGATTACCTCTGACAGGCCTGTACATACAAGCATATTTAATGGTGGACTTAGGGTACTGTGATCTGATTTTAGATTTGGGTGAACTACTCTTAGAACTAGAATCACTACCAAAAAGTCCTCCTCTTGAAAATAGAACAGGGTTATCAATTTTCCATTGTTTTAAAGCAATATGTTCCTTTTCAAAGTCCCTAATAATACTAGTTTTCACTAGTGGCTCTTCAGTATCAAGACTATTAGGTATGTAAGCACTCAAGTCAAACTCAATATCATCCTGTTTTTGAAAACAAGGGAGACCAGTCCAAGACAAGTCTTTTCTAGGAAAAGGTGCATGAATATTGGAAGGAGGTGGTGGTATGGTAGCATGCTCATTTTTAATCCCAAACTCTATTTTGTCCCTAGGAGATTGACCAATTTCAAATGCTTTAGTTAAATCTTTTGAAGCTTTTCCAAATTTTTCAACAATTTCATCATCAATCTTTTTGTTAGATTTAAAAATTTCATGTTCAGTAGTCAACTCCTTAATGGAGTTTTTATTCTCCTTAGCATCTCTTTCTAGAATCACAATGTGATCCCTATAATCACTTTCTCTTTGTTTAAACTCTCTTATGGTGGACTCTAACAGTTCTAAAGCACGTCTATAATTATCAAGATCATTATCACAATTGATATAGTCAGGTTTAACCTTTCTGATTTGATCATTTAATGACTCATAGTTTTTCCTACAGGCTTTAGTGCAATATGAATCATCGTATACCTCATTGTCTGAGCTGGAACTTGACATGGCCATAAGTGCAAACTCTTCCTCCTTTTCCTCAGCAATCAATGCTTGATTTCTTTCCACATTCTCTGTCATGGCACTCCAATCCCATCCACCTGCTCCATCTATCCCCTGCATGGCTACCATAACTTTAGCACCAGAATCATCATCTCTAGTTTCCTTCCTATAGTTGTTCCTAGTCTTAGGTCCTCTGCATTCCCTAGAAAAATGACCCTTCTTGCCATAGTTGTAGCATTCAACCTTTGTTATGTCAAACCCAGCCACATCAGAGAGATTGATTGAGATTTCTTCCCATACTTCTTGTAAAACCTGTTGGCTCTCATGCTAAGCAGAGCCATGTTCCACTTGATATCCATCTCTTCTAGTCCTTGCTTACTGATTTGACTTAGATCTTCGTGCAACACAGTAGATCCTTGTCGCCCTTGGGATGCTATAAAGGCACAAGCAGTGTCAAGACTGAATGTAGCTGACCTTTCTTCATCATAAGATGATCCAGACCTGGTAGCAGGGGAATAAGCAGTAGGGGCTACTTCGATTCCACTGTTTTTGGAGATTCCACTGCTTTGTGATATGAATGCCATGTTAGCAGGGGAATCAGTAGATCCACTTGAGTTGGTGGGAATCGTTCCTTTTGACTTCATCTCATTGACAACAGGTTCAAAAACTTTCAAGCTATTGTATATGTCATCAATATTCTTGTTATCCAAGTCATCCTTATTCTGCCAAATTTCCTTGTAGACAAACCATTCCTTCTGGAGGCTGTTAAGGAACATGGTATTCACCTGTTCTCTTGTCACTTCAATATCAAAGAACTCCAATTGGGCCACCATATCTTGAAGCCTATTGTAAATAGCGCCAATTGATTCATCACCAATTGCTTTGAAAGAAGAAAAATCATCAAGCATCTGATTCTTCTTCTTTTTCTTTGTGGCTTCATTTCCTCCAAAAGTTATGCCTATGCCTTACCATAGTTCCTTAGCTGTTTTGTACTTTCTGAATCTTAGTTGATGTCTATCAGGTAGAGCCAACAACAATGAGCTGTGAGCTCTGACATCATGCCTTATGGCTAGTATTTCCTTATCACAAAGAGCAGCAGATTTCTTCTTGTCCTTACCTTTGGAACTTTCACCTTTCTCTTCTTCCTTGCCCTCTTCAACAGCCACCATTTTGTTGAATTGATCACCAAACTCTATGATCTCCCAAAGAACATAGTGTTCCATTTTGAGGTATTGTTGGATTCTGAATTCCCATAATTCAAAGTTTTCAGGATCCAACATGGGTAATTTGAGATTATTGTTGTTGTTGTTGTTTGAGGAAGAGTCTCAAGACATGGTTGGTATAAGGGTTTTGTTCTTGGTTTAGACAAAGTTTCTCAACAAGCTCTAATACCACTTGTTGATCCCAAACTCAGATCTTAAACCTTAAAAGCTTGTTTAAGGGTTGTGATAGAAAGAATGTATTCAATCTAACACTAGAGAAACTTTACAAAGCAAAGTAACTAAACAAGATGCGGAATATAATGTTTAGCACAAGAACAATATGAAACGTTGAACTTTAATATATCAATGATATACGAATACCCTAAAATGGTATTAGGGTTTACAAAACCTTAAAGTATGATAATGAAAGACAATAGAGAAAAGACACGCTTTGCATGCTAACCTAGTAAGTCCTTTTATAGGCATAAGGAATCACGTACAAGATCACTACTAACAAACTTGGAAAGTATTAAGGAGTAGTAACAGAAACGCGTAAAAATCTTTTCCAAGTTTATCTCTAACGGCAGGGCTTTTGACTTCAGCAGGGGAATCAATCTCCCTGCCATTGTTATTTGGCAGGGGGAACTAACTCTAGTAGGGGAACAAATAATCAACTAGCAGGGGTAACAAGTATACATAGATTTATTCCCAACAAGTTTAAGCAACAGTTTCGGTTTCCAAAGCTTTAAAAGCATTAAACTTAAGTCTAAGGGCTTGGATTTTGGTTTCTTTTGTTTCCTCTGGACCTTCATACCCTAGAACTAACTCGGTCCACATCTCCTTAGCAGAATTGCATTTGATAATGGACTTCGTAATGTTCTTTGGTAGGCAAGATACTATGATACTTTTGAGTCTCTTGTCCTGGTTAGCCAGACGTCTATCCGCTGGAGAACATTGCTTAATATGCTTCTTAATAGGTCTCTCAGGGGTAGAGGAAACGGCCAGTGGTATATAGGGACCATTTTATAAGATTTCTATCAAGAAAGGTTCTAAGCCATCTAAATATATAAGAAATTCACTCTTCCAACTCAAAAAATCTTCTTCATCAAACGCTGGAACATTGGACACATGTGACCCCCCACGAACATCAAGAAGTTGGGGAAGGTCATCATCATTATTACCAGTGCTTACAACCGGTGTAGGCATGGTAGTAGATGTGGTGGTCGGTGCGTTGGTCGAAGTGGTACCTTGACTGGTTTGACCAAAGGGTGGTGGTATAGGAGGCATAGTTTCAGTCATATTAGGATCTTGATTTTAAAAAGAAGAACGGTTTATAAAAGGTTTTATAAATCAAACCACTTTGATACCAATTGAAAGTCCCTTAATATAACAATTGTCGAAACTATAACTCGTATCAACACAAAAACACAACGAAATACTTTTCAAACGCGTAATGCTTTATTAACTATTATAAACAAAGTATTACAAAGTGCTATGAATACACCCGTCGAATGACAATAAGAATTGAACACTAGAACAAGTAAACTTGATTCGAGACTCAGGTTTACAAGGGAACCTATGAGTCACTGGTAGACAGGTGAGGGCTCAGTGGTTCCAAAGAGATAAAGAACTTAGATAATTTATCCAAGCACAAGGGTTGCATTAACTCTTCTTTCTCACTCCAATTTATAGTGGTACGAGGTTGCTTCCTTAGTCGGAGTAGTTGATACATGTCATCTTCTGAATGGAAGAGTACAACGTATTAAATGCATGTCCAAATTGAGAAATACCTTTAAATAACTTTAGGTGAATAGTTCTGCCAACTGTTCACCTTTTGTCCCACTAGGTCGTACTAGGCTTTATCTTGAATCTCTTGTTTTGTGCAGCTCAAAACACTTTGTAGATTCTCCCGCCTAAACTATAAAGAATTGGACAAGATTTGCTTGTATCAAACTTATAGGGTTCTTAAGTGTTCTCTGAGTATTTTCAACTCAGAGATCCTTGAACACCATCATATTCCTTCTACATCCCAGCTATTCATAATCGCTGGTAAGTATGACTTCAGATTGTCTTCGACTTCCCTGACGTTGTCTTTGACTTGAATGTTCCTGGTGTGCCAGCTGAGGCTTTGCCTTTCGCTGGTCTGGTCTCTGTCGCTGGTCCTCTCAGCGACCAGTATCACTTAGTCTAATTTAAACAAATCTAGACGGATCAATAGTTAAAACTTTCATTGGCCCAACAAATCTAAATATTATAAATCAACTTTTAAAAGATTTAAACTATAAAAAAACAACTTAATTAAAAATAAACTAACACTAATTAACCAAAAAGCACAATAAGCTAAAACATCAAACACACCAAATCGATAAGCACAATATCAATCAATCAACAAGATTAAACTAACTACATGATTATGAAATCAAAACAAAAGATTAAAAACAAGAAAGGTAGAACAGAATTAACTAAAAAGCATTGAATTAATGAAGATGATTAAGATTCAATTACAAGATTTAAAATGAAAGATTAAGTAAACATGAGAGAAAATCTAGAGAGAGAAAATAACACCTACTCCTAATTACCTATTAAAATTAAACTAATTAACTAACTCCTCCTAATGACATATTAGGAGGGTATTTATAGGAGAAGGGGAGGGTGTTGTTGCTTCCTCCTTTCTTTTGTCTTCTCGTCTTTTTAAATAACTAGTCTTTCTTGACTTTATCTCGGGATTAGTCAAATGATAACATGAACTCGTCTTCTAATTTTCTTCTTTTAGTAGACTTGGTTCTTTGACTTCGTCAAACTTCTGTCTTTAGACTTTTTCTTCGATAAATCTACAGAATAGGCCTTTGACTTCCGTTCTTCTTGCACTTTTGATCTTTTGTCTTTTTCTTCGATAAAAGCCCGTGAAAGTCCGTGTTTTCTTCCCTTTTCATATTTTAGTCCTAAAACACAATAAAAACACAAACCACAAACCACGCATAATTCCGACTTTTACGACATAAAATACACGTTTTGGTATTGTTATTTTTATAATTAAGTGGTAAAAAGATAAGTGTTTTCACACTTATTAAATCCCCTACACTTGACCATTGCAATGCCCTCATGCAATGCATTAATTTCAAAGCACGATTTACATTTTTCAACATAATTAACCCACCTTGGCCTTTATTAAATACTAAACACTAAGGAAACTAAAAAGATAGAAATATACAAAATGCTTGAAGGAGGAACAAGTAAAGAGATCGAAGACTTACATTAGGGCTTTGTTTGTCATGAATGTTTATCACCCTCAAGTTTCACGTTCCCCATACCAAGCTTAAAAACGAGATCATTATTATTATAAGTTAGTAAGCTAACACTCACTCATGTGGCTCCATTGTTCGCTTAGACTCCCTTATTCCTAGGTGTATCTCTTATATTTTATTGTTGTCTTGAATGATCACGAGGATGCATTGTTGACTTATATTTTAAAACTGCTTCTCGAAACCTCATAAAGTTCATATCTTGGCATAACTCGCTTCACGATTTGAGACCTTTCTCGGACCGATATTTGGCATTTACTTCATACTTCGAATCTAGAAAGATGTTCTTGAAATAATGGTCTTCTCTTCAAAATAGGAATTTCTTCACTTGAAGTCTTTGATAGATTCTTCATACTTGGACCACGAATTCTTCATTTTTCTCCAATCGTTATTTGGTATTTTGATATACAACGATCCGCCTACTTTTCGGAGTTGGATCTATTTATCCTCATACCTTGCTAGGGTCTTTTCTGATAGACTTCTCCATGATCTTTAGGGGAGTATTTGCTTTTCGTCGTGTGTCTCGATCCTTCATATTGATTTTTTGATAAATGATTCTTCACATCACTTTGGATCTTTAGCAACAAAATGTAGCCCTCATGCCTTGTTAGGGCCTTTTCGGACTCGCCAATCTTTGCATCCCGCTTCAATAAGTTATGCCTTAGCTATGAACTCTAATTAATACCGAGCAATTTTTAAACGATCTTGTGCTAGAAGCTAAGTAACCTTTCAAATCGTACAACCTTAATTATTGCAATTATATTTATTAACAAGCGATGGGAGAAAAAGCTCATAATTAACTCACATAAATTCATGAAAGAATACCAAACTTATAATTGACTCTATCATCTCTCATTCTCCATAACTTAATGTCTCAAGTAATGAGACTCGTGGATGCTTAGCCTATTAAATCAAAGTTTTGGGTTTTCAAGTCATCTATAGGATCTTGCAACTTCTTATACATTTTCAAGTTTAGAATTCGCATTTTAAAGTTCCTTTGATAAACGACTTTCTAGGATCAATTATAGGAACTTACAAAAAGTTCTTGTTCTTAACCCGTATGAGTTAAGACTTTCGCGTTTTAAAGTTCCCTATATAAAAGTCTAGCAAAACTTGATTTAAACACGTTAAGGATACTAGATAGAGTGAACACAAATAAGTAAACTCGAGTTGAGTCAAAAGATTCATGACGGGCCTAATATACCAAAGATATCTAAACTCATTAAAACCATTTTATTTAACTATTTTTCTTTTGACTTTATTCTTGAAATGAAATATACATACGATGGAAGAAAATAAAAGAAAATAATTGAAAAATACTACTAGGCCAAAATAGATCAAAATTTTTGAAAAACATCGAAAAATTAAATTTTTCGGTTAAAATGAGGACAAATTCATGTAAAAGCCCACTTAACTTCGATAGAAGTCCCCCTACACTTGATATAAACATTGTCCTCAATGTTTAAGCATGTGGGTGTAAACTCCCCTACACTTAGGACATTGTGCACTTTGTTTAAATCTTGCTAAGGAAGAGACAACTATAGTGATTTCAATGTCAACATATAAGATATGAAATATTGAATCACAAAAGTGTTTAGGATAGAACCGGGAAGACGGGTACACGGGATCACGGGTCATAAAATATCATCAAAAGTGGATCTTTGAAAGCTTTAATCCTTGCACATCATAAGAAACAAGACAACAAACACCTATGTGGCTCCCCCTACACTTATTATGAAAAACGGGTAAAGGATAGATTATCGGGTTGCCTCCCCAGATGCGCTTGTTTTTGTTAACCGAGTCACGAGCCTGACTCGACCCGGAGCTAATTCAAGGGAAACGTGGTGAGGGATGGAATCATCTCATGAGAGATGTCCTCACCAAAGTACAACTTAACACGTTGGCCATTCACCTTAAAGTTTGGCCCATTTGGTTGAGATAACTCAATGGTGCCATAAGGGTAAATTTTAGCAACGGTGAATGGGCCGGACCAACGACTCTTAAGTTTTCCAGAAACAGTTTTCAACCGAGAGTTAAAGAGTAAAACTTGATCACCTGTGTGAAACTCTCGGTTCTTAATCTTGGAATCATGAATGAGCTTAGTCTTCTCCTTGTAGATTAAAGAGTTTTCATAAGCTTCATTCCTCAATTCATTGAGCTCATTGAGTTGGATTTTCCTAAGATCACCGGCTTTGTTGATATCAAAATTAGCCCATTTCAAGGCCCAATAAGCCTTATGCTCCAACTCAATGGGGAGGTGGAAAGCCTTTCCGTACACAAGGCGATTAGGAGCACAACCTATATGCGTCTTATAAGCGGTACGGAAAGCCCACAAAGCATCATCTAACTTATCGGCCCATGAGCCACGAAGCTCTCCCATGGTACGCTCTAAGATTCGCTTAAGTCCATGGTTAGAGATCTCTGTTTGACCATTAGTTTGTGGATGATACGCGATGGAAAGATGATGATTGACACCATACTTAGCCATGAATCGTGCAAATTGATCATTGCAAAAAGAGTCCCGCGATCACTAATGATAGCACGAGGAACTCCGAATCGAGCAAATAATTGTTTCAAAAAGTTCACAACCACCCTCGCATCGTTCGTAGGTAAACCCTTTGCTTTAACCCATTTGGATACGTATTCAACGGCTACGAGGATGTACTTGTTCCCTTTAGATGATGGAAATGGCCCCATAAAGTCGATGCCCCATACGTCAAAGATTTCACATTCTTGGATGAAATTTTGAGGCATCTCATCTTTATGTGTGAACTTGCATTGTCGTTGTCAAGCATCACAATGTTTAACCATTTCATGAGCGTCATGATAAATGTAGTGCCAATAGAATCCGGAGTCGAAAACTTTCTTCGCGGTATAGTTAGGACCAAAGTGACCACCGGTAGGTCCTTTATGGCAAGCTTCTAGGATTAGTAAAGCTGCTGGCCCATCAACACACCTACGAATGACAAGATCCGCACATTGTTTGAAAAGGTAAGGGTCGTCCCAATAATAGTGTTTAATATCCTTAAAGAATTTTTTCTTTTGTTGGGATGTTAACCCTTCCATAAGAACACCACCCGCCAAATAGTTTGCAATGTCCGCAAACCATGGGGTATCATCAAGATTGGAGTTAATAGACATTAAGGCCTCATAGGGAAAGTACTCGTTAATTTCTTGATTAAGAAGTTCCCCTTGATAAGGATCCTCGAGTCTACTAAGATGATCCGCGGCTAGGTTTTCCGCTCCTTTTTTATCACGAATTTCGATTTTAAATTCTTGTAGGAGCAAAACCAAACGAAGGAGTCTCGGTTTAGCATCTTGCTTGGTTAACAAGTATTTCAAGGGGGATGATCGGTGTAAACGATGGTGGTGGAAAGCACAAGATAGGGGAGGAATTTCTCAACAGCATACACTACAGCTAAAAGCTCTTTTTCGGTAGTGGTATAATTCAATTGAGCGCTCGTCATTGTCTTGCTAGCATAATGGATTGGTTGGAAGCGTTTGTTCACTCGTTGACCTAAAACCGCTCCTACCGCGAAATCACTAGCATCGCACATGAGCTCAAAAGGTAACTCCCAATTTGGAGAGACTAAGGCTGGTGCCTTAGTTAATTTACCTTTAAGAAGTTCGAAAGAATCGAGACATTATTGAGAAAAGATGAAAGGAGCATCCTTTTCTAAGAGGTGAGTCATTGGTCGAGCTATCTTAGAAAAATCTTGGATGAAACGATGATAAAATCCCGCATGACCTGAAAAACTTCTAACTCCTTTGAAGTTGGTAGGTGGAGGCAACTTAGCAATGACGTCAACTTTAGCACGGTCGACTTCGATACCGGCTTTGGAAATTTTGTGACCGAGAACACTATCTTCTTTTACCATGAAAATGTCCTTTTTCCCAATTAAGAACGAGACGAGTGTTTTCACAGCGTTTAAGCATACGTTCTAAATTGGCAAGGCAAGATGAGAAAGAATCACAATAGACCGAGAAATCGTCCATAAAGACTTCCATAGTTTCTTCAACCATGTCATGGAATATAGCCATCATACACCTTTGGAAAGTCCCAGGAGCATTGCATAAGCCGAAAGGCATTCTTTTGTAAGCAAATTTTCCATAAGGACAAGTGAATGTGGTTTTCTCTTGGTCTTTTGGATCGATAGGAATTTGAAAATACCGGGAAAAACCGTCTAAAAAGCAATAATAGTCATTACTCGCTAAACGCTTGAGCATTTGATCCATGAAAGGAAGAGGAAAATGATCCTTACGAGTGACATCATTGAGCTTAAGATAGTCTATGCAAACTCTCCAACCCATGACAAGTTGAGTACGAATCAACTCGTTATTTTCATTGGGAACAACGGTTATTCCGCCTTTCTTAGGCACACAATGGACGGGACTAACCCATGGTGAATCCGAGATAGGATAAATCATTCCGGCATCTAGAAGTTTGATAACTTTTTTCTTGATGACGTCATGAATTTTTGGATTAACCCTTCTTTGACTTTGGAATACGGGTTTAAAGTCATCTTCCATAAGAATTTTATGAGTGCATAAGTTAGGATCAATTCCGCGGATGTCGGAAATTTTCCAAGCAATTGCTTTCTTATGATTTTTGAGCACATCGATAAGTTGGGATTTTTCATCCTCTTTTAAGTCCTTTGCAATGATGACGGGTAACTTCTTATTGTTTTCTAGGAAAACATATTCAAGATGAGACGCTAATTCCTTAAGCTCTAAATCCGAAGGATTGTCAATGGAAGACTTAGTCAAATTAGGATCATCGTTTGTAACGTCCATAGGAGAAGGTGGAAAAATATGGTCCTCATTGAGAAGTTTCTCAATAGTACGAATGTCTTCTTCGCAATTGGAGGGAGAATCGTCATATTTTAAGTCCACATCCCCTAAACTTTCTTCAAATTCTTTTAAAAAAATGTCACTTTCTCCAAATGGAGTCAATGATGGAGCAATAGAAGCTACGTTTCATGAGGTGAAGGAGAACTCCCGCTCTTACAAGCCTCGTGAAAATGTTCTTCGCATACTTCGTCGAGCACATCGATGAAATTCACGGATTCGGGCTCATCGGGACGTTTTTAAAGTTTACCCATGTTAAAGACGATTTTGTCATCCTCGACCCTCATGATAAGTTCACCCACGGTTACATCAATCAATGTACGCCCGGTTCTCAAGAAGGGTCATCCCACAATTAAGGGAACACAGGAATCTATTTCATAGTCAACAACAACGAAATCGGCAGGGAAAGTGAATTTGTCGACTCCAACGAACACATCCTCGGCTATCCCCACCGGATAAGCAACCGAACGGTTAGCTAATTCCAATGTCATACGAGTGGGGACTAGATCGGGTAAAGATAATTGCTTCCACACGGACAATGGCATAAGATTGATACTCGCACCGAGATCCACCAAAGCCATTCAATTCTCTACACCCAGGAAATTGCAAGGAGTTAGGAATCGACCGGGATCTCCTAACTTAACTGGAAGTTTTCTCAAAAGAACGGCAGAACAATTCTCATTCAATTGGGTATTGGCGATATCGAGCAATTTTTCCTTATCACTTAAAAGATCCTCAAACATCTTAGCATATTTAGGCATGTGAGCGAGAGCCTCAGCAAAGGTGATATTAAAATTCAATTGTTTGAACATTTTAAGAAAGTTCGAAACTTGAATATCATCCTTATTCTTCAATTTCTCTTTCTTCAACCTTGAGTGATAAGGTATATTGGGTTGAGATGAAGGCTTTGGAATGGAATTCTCTCTCACATCCTTAGGTGGAGGAGGGGTAGAAGTGGAAGGTGGAGGAACTGGTTTTGGAACCGGAGGTGTGGTATAAACTTGAGGTATAGGTGAGACATAAGGTGTATACGAAGGCATAACAGGTGGTATGTCACAAGTAGAAGGTGAAGAACGGTAGGTAGAAGTAGAAGGAATTGCGGCTCCTTGGTTAGGTGGGGAATAAGAAGGTTCTACGATGGTGTTACCGCTCCTAGTGGTGATGGCATTAACGTTGGCCCTAGGATTGGTCACGGTGTTAGAAGGTAGGGCACCTTGGGGACGAAGAGTTTGAGTCATTTGCATAATTTTCCTATCGGTAGATTCTTGTAACTATCTGGTCGATTCTTGCAGCGATTTCATTGTTCGCTCATGTTCAGGCAACTTTTGTATAACCAAGTCCATTGGATTATGCATGTTCATTTGAGTATACCCTTGATTATTAAAATCTTGGTTTTGAAATTGTGATTGAAAACCATTGTTATTATGAAAACCTTGATTAAAGTTGTTATTTTGAAACCCTTGGTTTGGCCCATTAAAATTCCCTTGATTTTGACCATTGAAATTCCCTTGGTTTGAATTAAAATTCCTTTGATTGTTGGACGAATTTCCTTGATAATTATTCCTTTATTGGCCTTGGTTCCTTGGTGGGTATTAGGAATTGGTCAAATGAGGAGGGGGTCTAGCATGGGGTTGAAAACCGGGAGGAGCCAAATAAATAGTAGATCTATAAGAAAGATTATTAGCATCCACATTAGGTTTAAAATGCACCCTATCATTAGTGTTATAAGCATACACTTCTTGTTGAGAGGGGTCATGAACCTTATCACAATTTAAGTATGATGTGATCCCCCACAAATTTCACATGACTCACTCAAGGCATTAACTTGCGCATTGTTCTTAACTTGTAAAACAAAGTTTGTCATGAGTGAATTAAGTGCGTCAATTTTCTTGTCGGTCTCACTAGAACTAGCACTAGCCATAGTATCCCTAACACTCTTGGTTTGGACTTTGGCTTTGTTCTCAATAATTGCCTAAGCCTCATTCATAGTTTTCACAAGAATATTACCCCCCGAGGCAATATTTAGTGAATCTTGGTCATTCATAGTTAATCCATTATAAAAAGTATTAAATTGATGTACCTTCGTAAAACGTGTTGTGGACACTTTCTTAAAAGTTCCTTATAAAGATCCCAAGATTCACTAAATGTCTCACCGTACTTTTGCTCAAAATTAATGATGTCATTTCGCAAAGCAGTAGTACGTGAGGGTGGAAAGAAATAGTTTATGAACTTTGTCTCAAGGTCCGTCCATTTTGTAATACTCAGGGGTGGTTCCTTATCAAGCCAAGTCCGGGCTTGTCCCTATAAAGAGAAAAGAAAGAGGAGCAAACGAATTGCCTCTTGTGAAACCCCATTGAATTTAACAGTATTCGATAAGTGTACGAACCTCTTGATATGATCGTGAGGATCATCATGTTGGATAAACCCGGATTTGAGCTCGAAGTTGTTGGCTTCAATAGCCGGCACCACAATCGCATCATCATTGCCTTTGACGTGTGATTGCAAGAGCTCGATCATTGGACGGTTCTCCATTGTGTTGACAACGGGAGGCTCTACAACAGGAGGTTCAGTAGTAGCGGCTTGAATGGATTTCCTCCTTCTTGAACGGGTACGCATACACCTATAAAAGTAAAAGATAGCAAAATAGAAGAAAAATAATGGTTAACGTGAAAAGAAAATATTTTTGGTGCAAAACCTTTGAAAAAGAATTGCTTTTTATGATTTTTTTAAATGTTTTTAGATTTTTGAAATTTTTAATTTTTTAGGATTTTTGAAACATTTTGACACGAAAAATAACGTTCAAGAGTGAACGGATCCAAAAATCCAACGCGTCTCTCACAAAAAACCGTTAACCTTTACGAAAAGAGCCGGCAGCGGCGCCATTTTAATATCAAGATTTTATTCTTTAAAATATGTCTAATCAAATTGACCACGGTTTTAAGTGTGACTCAGTTGTTCTTGGTAAAAATAAAGAAAGTTGATTATCTATTTTAAAATAAAAATGAAAACTTTAAAAGTGTCGCTGAACTAAATTAAAATAAAGATGAAAACTTGAAAAGATTAAACTAAAAATAAAGACTTTAAAAGAAAATGACCAAAGATTAAAAGAAATTAAACAAATTTTAAACTAAATAAAATGAAAACTTTAAAAACGAAAACTTTATAAAAATTAAACTTCAAAATTAACTAAGACAAAACAAGTGAAAATATAGCTAAATAGAAATGGCGGGAAAAGTACAAATTTAAAACAATTCGGGAAATTACAAATTTAAACTAAGTCGGAATAAACAAAATTGAATGTAATTCGGAAAAGATTGTCACACCCTAGTCCGAAATCCACAAAACTAATACAATCCGGAATGTGAGACTAGGTCCTTATCCGGAATCCACCTTTTGGAAACAATCTGGAATCACCACTTTCAAGTAATGCGGAATGTATGTCTTGATGTTATCCGGAATCCATGATCTCTTCACTATCTGGAATGTGTGGTACTAGTACTAATCCGGCATGCCTTCAAATGCTATCCGGAATAACTAAAAATGCTTGCTATTCAGAATGTGGATTTTACTCTTATCCGGAATGTGGGATTTTAAAGCTATTCGGAATGTAATTAAGCAAGTAATCCGAGATAAATTTTACTTGCTAATCCGGAATATTTGAAACTGAAGCTTATCCGGAGTACTACGTTTTGTATGTAAGTCGGAATGAAGCTTTTGCAAACAATTTGGAATGAACATGTATAAAACAAGTCGGAATAAAATGAATTCTATCTAATCCGGGATAAGAGGGTTTTCAAAAACCCGGATAACAAAAAAAATGCAAAATAAGCTAAATCCAAATAAGCACTTAACTAAAAACTTAACCAAAATGATTTTAAGAAAAAGCTAATAAGCCACAATTTAAAAACTTTAAAAACACTAAATAATCTAAATATTAAAAATCAACTTTTAAAAGATTTAAACTATAAAAAAACAACTTAATTAAAAATAAGCTAAACACTAATTAACCAAAAAGCACAATAAGCTAAAACATCAAACACACCAAATCGATAAGCAAATCAGTCAATCAATCAACAAGATTAAACCAACTACATGATTATGAAATCAAAACAAAAGATTAAAAACAAGAAAGGTAGAATGAGAATTAACTAAAAAGCTTTGAATTAATGAAGATGATTAAGATTCAATTACAAGATTTAAAAGATGAAAGATTAAGTAAACATGAGAGAAAATTCTAGAGAGAGAAAATAACACCTACTCCTATTTACCTATTAAAATTAAACTAATTAACTAACTCCTCCTAATGACATATTAGGAGGGTATTTATAGGAGAAGGGGAGGGTGTTGTTACTTCCTTCTTTCTTTTGTCTTCTCGTTTTTTAAATAACTAGTCTTTCTCGACTTTATCTCGGGATTAGTCGAATGATGTAACACCCCCAAATTTATACAATTCAATACAGCGGAAGACTCGTTGGTGTTACGGGATAGCACATTACTCACATCATAGACAACGCTTAAAAATCGCGTCGTTTAATAATAAAGCATTTCCATTCATAAATATAAAAGTTACATAGGTCCCAAGTCATAATATTTCATACAATTTTTACAAAGCATTTGAATGGAAATTGTTGTTTAAGTGCGGGCCATGAATTCTTGTTGTTTTCCCGAGAATTACCTTCAAGTACCTGAGATAAAACATGTTAAAAGAAAAGGTCAGCGATAACGCCGAGTGAATTCATAGAGTTTAATAAATTCCATCAATATAACATCGGTATAAAATTATTACTGAAAATCATTTTGTACAAATCTTTGTAATAGGCCACAAAATAGCCAAAGTCATTTTATACAAATCCTTATCAAAATCATAATATAGGCTTTCGCCTTCAAAACCATTATACGAACTAATGTCGTAAAAATATCATACAATACGTTTTATAACGTTGTACAGAAATAAAAACTGTTATATGAATATGGTTATGAAAAACCAAAACACGAACATAATATCAATAGTAAGACCCCGTATTGCTAGTCAGGCTATATATCGTAATTTAATGCGTATAGCAGTATTTCGTTATTTTGGATTATTATAAGCCGCATGACATTGTTACCTTACTACAACAAACAACGGGTAGCTAGCCCGAAACTCATTTGCCCATCTAAATTAGCGTGTCGTCACAATAATCACGCTTGTGTAAATCTTCTCATACATAAATTCGTTTACCAATCAATGTGGCACGACGGGGATCAACCGTCAAGGCGCCAACTGGGGTGATCGTCCCCAAATAGTACTATTATATGCATAAGCGTCTACCAAATCCCGGTAGTTCACAATTCATGCTAATGGGACTCTTAGTGACATAACCTAACTTTAATAATCCATTTCATTTCATCTATCGGGTCATTTAATCATTCATCGGGTCATACAATCATTCGGGTCCAAATCAATAAACAAACAATCGGGACAAATGGTGTCCTATTTTATCAAAACTAACATGTTATCTCCCTCGTGGGTTTATAAAACATTTTATAAAAACATTTAAAAGAGTGTGAGGCTATGAACTCACTTTGATGTGGGAAGGCGGTTATCGGCGATTTGGATGTACGGTACGTGCTTCAATCACGGAAACCTAGACAAATAATACTCGTCTTAGACTCTTGTCTAATGACTTTATAAAAATAACAGTTATGTATACATATGATGATTTTGTACATATGATGCTGATCAAGTGGGTTTATATATTCTTATTTACTCATTTTAGTGTTTATGTATTGGTAACTTTTTACTAGTTTACTAGTTTTACCTATTTACGTGTTTTAGGTCCAATAAGCCTATTATAAGTTCATTAACTTGTATTAATCCATTTTATACTTGTATTATTAGTATTTATACTTTACATGTTGAGCCCAAATGGGTTAAGCCCAATAAGTAATTTTTATAAGTGTTTAACTTATTTAGTTAAATTATTAGTCCAATTATGCTAACTTAGCTCGTTAATGTCCGTATGTCATATAGTTCGGGTTTTATCGGTTTTTACTTGTATTAGGTACTTATACATCAGTATATGTCTTTTAAAACCTTTACATTAGACGGGTTTGATCGTCTAAGTTTTAATTGGCGAAAAACGTTAATTTTACGGTAATAGCCGAAAAAGTCGTAAAAATCATGTTTATAGTTTTTACAACTTATAAATCTTATTCAACTACCATTTTTATAAAGTGTCCATTTATTTAACCTTATACATATTTATATAAATGAAATTTATAAGTTAGTGGGTTTTAATTCACATTTTATACTATATTAGTTTGAGTGCTTATATAATACTATTAAACATTAATTCTTCAAAATCTGACTTTTAGTTTCATCTTCACCATTTTTATCATATCTTGAGTTCTATAAGGAGATAGAAACTCATTTTTGGATGGCATAAACTTCATATTATGTTCTACAAATAAGTTTGTTATAGCTACTGCTCATTCTATGTTTAACTATCCTTAACAGTCCCTACAAAACAGACTATTCAGATTGGTACACTAATTTTATTTTGATCATATCTCACTCATTTTGATGATTCCATTGCATGGCCAATTCTCACATGTGTATGACATCTAACACTTACTGTAAATGGATTCCACTTTATAATTTTATCAGTTTAATCTTTAGTTACTTACTGTTTTTATACAGCCATCATATTTAGCAAGATTTTAACCATTTTACATGTGGTTTTCCATCTTTTTACCCATGTTTATCAAATCTATCAACACCATATCACCACATAATATTTTTAATCATCATTCATCATCATATACATATACATAAATAAAGAAAATACAAGATTACATAATCAAAATAACAAGAGGATAGGAAGAACAATCTCTATACCATCATTAGTGATGAAAAGATGAGTCTTTGATGAACAAGGCTTGGATTTTGATGGCAAAACTTGTGATAAACCAATATCATCTTCAAGTATACCAACTTTTATAAACTTCTCATGGAAAATCATCCCTATGACACCAACAAATCTTCTCCTTAGATGTTAGAATCACCTCCAATCTTCAAAGCTTCAAAGTAGCATCATCATGTGTATGAGTAACACATGATTTTATGGCTAACATAGATCAAATGAGGGTTGTTTTTGATGATGGTTGGACGAATTTTAGAGAGATGAGAGAGTTTGGTGAGTGGTTTGCATGAGTTGCTAAGTGTAAATGGTATGAATGAAGTGGTTTTGGTGGTTTTGTGCTAAGTTAGCTTACATGTTAAGCTTATGCTAACATGTGTTAGCTTTCTAGCTAAAAGGGTGCCACATCTTATAATGTGGTGTCCTCTTTTAGCCATATCTTTTGAGTGGGGTGGGATAAACTTGTTTTGTCCCATCCCACTAATTTACGGGTATTCTTCGATTCTAGTTTCCTTGATTTGTGTGCCCTCGGGTCGTTTTACGAAAAACGTTTTTATAAATTATGAATCAACGGCACAAAACGAATCTAATAAAAATTGTCACATCAAAAAGGAGTTCGAAAACGTAAATACGTAATCCTAAGGTTTCCGGTTTAGTCGTAAAGGACGTTAAATTAAAATCGTAAGTCCTACTCTCTTCTCGTAAATTTGTGAGTTTATGAAGCAAGTCAAAATTAAAATCCCAAAATAATATTCACGGATAAATTTATTTCCTGAAATGTCGGACTGTCACCAAAACGGTGTATGTAAACATAAGCACGTAACGTAGAATCCTCCGGTTTAGACGTAGTCGATGCTACTTCAAGACGGAAATCCAAATTTCTTCCCAGAAATAAGTGAGTTCATAATATAACATTAAAATAATGTTTTTAAATAATATTTGAGAATTAAATATAAACCATAAATTGACGGATTGTCACAGCATTTACCCCTAAACAGGATCTTTGTCCTCAAAGATCATCTTATATTACTACTCGCTTCTTATAGAGTTAAAGCCATGTGGGTATTTCAGCCACATCCGATCTTTTCTCATAAGTGTAATCCATTACGATATGCGAGTTTCATCAAACATAACTACGGGAATAAGATCAGGTTTAATGTTGACTTACTTTCTCTATCCATGATGTTCACGGGTTTTTGATGAATGCAACTCTTCGCCGATCTAAACTTTATCAAGAAGTAATCAGATTTTCACTTGATTGACATTTTATCAAGTTTGATATACGAAACATAATTCACGCAGCTCTTGAAGTCATAGGGTAGATCCAGCTTATATGCCTTGCAAACCAATCTTTTACATCATCTCAATGGTCCCATACAACGGGGACTTATATCCCATGATCTTTCAGATCATCAATTCATTTTTCCATGGTTAAAATTTTTGGCATAACTTCGCTACCCATATGGCACTTCAAGATCTACATTTCATATTCACATAACCTCCTGTCCACTACCAGCAGTCAATAATCGGATCCTAATTTCAACAATCATTTCAGGTCTCACGGGTCGAGTATTTTTGGAAGGTTAGGTTCGCCATCATAGGAAACCTTAAACCTATAAGACATGTCCAACTCACAATGGGTGTATGTCGGGTGTCTTCATCCCAACTCCTGCTTACATATGCTCTAATATATATCCTCACAAGATTCGATCTTGATCCTAATACGATAATTATCAATGATAATCTCTCCAAAGGAAAACGATTTCACAGTTTATTACCAAAGGTCAATCATTCAAACATAAAACAACACTTATAGTATTTTGTATCGTTACTTTACCTCGTCCCTTCGATTGGGGTGGTACACAGTATTCTCTCATCAAGGTTCGTTCCCAATGACTTCTGAGCAAACCTCTAGAAATTCGATGTGAAGCGAGGATCTTGATAGAGATGATCGATACAGCCACACCATGCTTATATAACTCCTTTAAATACAAAAGAGTCAATTTCTTCATCAAGAATCTATCATTAACATGAATGATCTTAGCAGATTTGGTCAATCTATTGACGATGACCCAAATCGAATCAAATTCAGATGATGACCTTTGCAATAGTTAGACGTTTACTAATATATGAGGCGATGTCTGCCTTCATAATTTGCCATTAGTACAACTTCTTCAGATAAAAATACATTAAATCATAAATGTCATGAATAAAATACTTATACTTACAAGATTCCAACATAACTATATCTCACAATCCTCCATATTTAGACAATCACAAGTGGCCTTTTAATCATTTAGAGCCATCGGCTTCTCAATTCTAATGGTTCACATTAGTCGCGAACCCCCTTTTATTATTTATATTATCCTTCTTAAAGGCATCAATTATTTCTAAATGTTCGGGCAAATTACTTTGCATCGTCATTATTAAGGAACACAATCCTAATTGATTCTTTATCCTTTCTATATTATGTGTCAGTATCTACATTCATCTTCTCTGATGAAATAATTATCATGTCCGTATTTATTCAAAAACTATTTCTTCACATTTTCCGAGTTTTAGTTTCTTCTCAACTATCATTTTTATCCGTTATACTCAATTCGACGTCTAAAGCGTCGATAACTATTGCTAGTAATTAAATAATAGATATTTAATTTTATGAAACGTAAATGTAAAAAGTTTTAAATTTCTCGGTTCGTCCAATTATAGGAAAATGTTCAAAAGAATAAATTTGAATTTAATTAACACGATTTTTGTTGATTTACTGAAAATAATTAGTGAGATTCGTAAATGTTCGAAAAATCTTTGTTTATACTTTGGTCACAATTTTCTTATTTGACAAGCAAAAATTGTCGTTTTAAATTTCAAGTCATGGTTTCCTCAATCCCTCTTAGGTTGTCTTGAGTCATACACAAACATTTACCCCTAAACATGAGTTTAGTTAAATGTTCTGGTATAAGGGAATAATCCCTTAAAAGTTCTTTTTGATAAAACATTTGTCAAAACATATTTGCACTTTCTTTTTGGTAAAACCCAAAGTCTCAAATGGCTCAAATTTTAAAGAGTCAATATAGATTCCATTATTTATTTATCACACGGTCAAATAATGTAAAGGATTAAGTCTATAATCACATGTTAAATATTTAAGGTACAGGTTTTCACTACTCGGCCAATTAAGGGCAGTCTATAAATAATTATTAACTCCTTCCTATTCTTACAAACAAACAGATGGTCCTTAATGATCACAAGCATGGATTTATCAAATTACAGCCTACACACGAGACTCACCAAATTTATGGATGCTACATGTGTATTAGTCCATCCAAACGACATCACGTGAAACTAATAATGTTCATCACAAGTTCTGGATGTAGTAATTGGAATAGATAATCTTTTCGCGGACGCGAAGTTGATGATAACCATGCCGTGAATCAAATTTTCGAATATACGCTAGAACCTTGTAAATGATCGAACAAATCTATCATCTTGGGTAGTGGATATAGATTTTAATCGTCAATTTAATTAGTTCACGGTAATTAATAAACATTAGAAATGATAACACCATAGCTCTTCATGATGACGAGCTTGGTAGAATAAAAGTCTTCTCCTACAACTCCCTCAGTTGTAGGGTAATTCTTTTAATTTAGATGGTGTTGACGTACAGTGCACAAGCCACATGTGCAATACCGAGAATATAATCAATACCAATGTTCAACTTGCCTTAACGGGGAAAGTCTAGATAATTCACCAGCAAATACCTCCTAAAGTCTCAAATAACATGAACATTTTTTTTTACATTTACTTTAAGTTCATTATAGATTATAATATCTATGACTAGTTCATAACCATTCACGGTATAATTTCAAGTCTAAATGCAGGATATGGTTACCCATCAAGAATTATTTAGATCACTTTTGATAATCAAAATCTTATCATTTAGGGGAATTCTACTCAAGTTCCCATCAATTAAGACAATGTCGTTATGTCATAATCAATCAATCCATTCTACTAGAACTATCAACTTTCCAGTTTCATTGCCGTCGATAAGATATGAATTTCTCAAACGACTAATAATAATTCATAATCTTTCACAAATTCAAGGATATATGGAGACACAACTACCATTAAAAGAGTAAGGTCAACGCATAATCTACACGAGAGAAATTCAAATCAGGTATAGATGAAAACATTTAATGAATATGAATATATTCCATGTTTTCATAATTTGAGTACGCATTTGAAATCTCCTCAGATCGTTACCCAGGTAATTCAAATGAAATCAAATCAAAAGAAATGACAGGAACGTCGATACATCCAGTCGGGTATCAACACTCGGTAATCAGATACTTTTCCAAATAATCTCACCACGGGAGAATTGGACAAGAAGGGAATATCAATTGTCAATTAAGACAGTATCTATAGATGAGTAAATTCGACTCAGAAGAATAAATAATACGGGAACATATGTAGGTGTCCCTATCAATATGTCCCTATTTTCACTTCTTGCAGATCTCATAAAATTTAATCTTTCACAACTTCAACGAAAATGTAGTGTTTATTAATCAATTTTATGGTGACTACTAATCAGTCTTGCATGGTCCCTTCTAAATTGTATGTAGGCGCGCAACTATATACAATTTCAAGATTAACGATGCAATACTCAGTTCGTCAAAATTTTATCATCATGTTTATAATAAAAACATTTTCATGCTTAATTCTTAGATAAGAATCAAAAATAAATTTACAAAGATTTTCTTTGTTATGAAAACAATTAAGTTTTCCAAGGTGTTTTTTAAACAACTTTATTTCGATAACGATTATTTATAAGTCTCACTTTAAATAATCGATATGGTGATGAAAATTCAATTTTTCTCAAGGGATACTGTTTTATCTTATAAAAACAAGGAGTGATCTGCAAAAGAGTGATGAAAGCTTGTTCACCAAAGACTAACTACAATATGATAGGAAATGAGCTTTAGCCAAATAATCATAAGGTTCATGACCTCGATGGTACTCAAGAATAAAAAGAGAATAATCAACAACGTAACTCAAATCGAGATGAGTAATTGTTCAATGGTTGCATAACTAATTCAATCATTAGGATGAAGTAATAAAAGATAGATAACATCGATACATGTAGGATTTAGCAATCAAAGGTAGTCTTTTCATTAATCACAAACAAGTCAGAATTGTACCGTAACACATTGTGTGTCACTATGTCATACAATTCCAAGAACTCATCCTACCAACTGATGTCTCAGTTAAGTTAGAGATTTTTAAAAGATACCACAATGAATACTAATCTACAAGAGTCACTAGGTGTTCCATCTATCCCGAGAGATCCATCGGTCCCAATTCAGAAGAAGATTTCTTCAATTTAACACGATCTAACAATCATTTAAAACCTTATAATTCAATCACAGAACTTAACGACTTCCTCTTATCAACTCATATTCCATAAAAGTTAAATTTTACTTTATTCAAGTTTCAATCAACTTATACTCAATTCGATATCCTACCCCATTTTCTAATACTTTCAATCTTATTCTTAGGCCTTAATAGGGCAATAAAAGTTCAATATGAACAACACTTAATTTCCAATCCTATAGCTCTTACAACAATAGTTACCAAATGAGTCGCTAGTATGAAATGACTCGATCATTCAATTAGAATTCTCGGAAAGGTACTAGTGGCATGAGGCTTTTGGGTAATGGTTCCAATGACAGCCTCAAGTGCAACATTCACCCTTTCGATTTCAAATTTAAGAATTGGGTTACAACGAATCAGATGACAACTTTCCAGGTGGTATCGTTTTGTCAAACTCCACTCTATAAGGAAAGATCGTCATGACATCGATATCAGATTTAATCTCGCCAATTATTCTTCAATATCGCAATCAACTAATATCAACATTTATACGAATATCAACCATTTTGTTGGGATCATAAATATCCACAATTTGGTTTAGATCTAGGATAGCTAGAATTCCTACGGGAATAGCTTCGATTGATTTGCTAGGAGAGTTAGGGTTTCTTGTGACAATCTACGTCGTATAAATACCTCGTATAAATATAGAAGTAATCATCAAACAATCATGTAATCAAATTACATCATATGTATATATATAATCCAAGTTATATATATTAAAATAACACTTCTCAGTCTGGCCTTGTCGGTAACTCGGGAATTCTTCGGCACCGTTATAGTCAAAAGATTTTTAGACATTTTTAGAAAAATGTTTATAGTTAAAAGATTTTGAAATGTTTTATTCAAAACCTTGGTTTTAAAAATCTTACGTTCTCTATAACGAGAGCTCTGGTACCAAACTATAACACCCCCAAATTTATACAATTCAATACAGCGGAAGACTCGTTGGTGTTACGAGATAGCACATTACTCAAATCATAGACAACGCTTAAAAATCGCGTCGTTTAATAATAAAGCATTTTCATTCATAAATATCAAAGTTACATAGGTCCCAAGTCATAATATTTCATACAATTTTTACAAAGCATTTGAATGGAAATTGTTGTTTAAGTGCGGGCAATGAATTCTTGTTGTCTTCCCTAGAATTACCTTCAAGTACCTGAGATAAAACATGTTAAAATAAAAGGTCAGCGATAACGCCGAGTGAATTCATAGAGTTTAATAAATTCCATCAATATAACATCGGTATAAAATTATTATCGAAAATCATTTTTTACAAATCTTTGTAATATGCCACAAAATAGCCAAAGTCATTTTATACAAATCCTTATCAAAATCATAATATAGGCTTTCGCCTTCAAAACCATTATACGAACTAATGTCGTAAAAATATCATACAATACGTTTTATAACGTTGTATAGAAATAAAAACCGTTATATGAATATATGTATGAAAAACCAAAACATGAACATAATATCAATAGTCAGACCCCGTATTGCTAGTCAGGCAATATATCGTGATTTAATGCGTATAGCAGTATTTCGTTATTTTGGATTATTATAAGCCGCATGACATTGTTACCTTACTACAACAAACAACTGGTAGCTAGCCCGAAACTCATTTGCCCATCTAAATTAGTGTTTCGTCACAATAATCGCGCTTGTGTAAATCTTCTCATACATAAATTCACTTACCAATCAATGTGGCACGACGGGGATCAACCGTCAAGGCGCGAACTGGGGTGATCATCCCCAAATAGTACTATTATATGCATATGCGTCTACCAAATCCCGGTAGTTTACAATTCATGCTAATGGGACTTTTAGTGACATAACCTAACTTTAATAATCCATTTCATTTCATCTATCGGGTCCTTTAATCATTCATCGGGTCATACAATCATTCGGGTCCAAATCAATAAACAAACAATCGGGACAAATGGTGTCCTATTTTATCAAAACTAACATGTTATCTCCCTCGTGGGTTTATAAAACATTTTATAAAAACATTTAAAATAGTGCGAGGCTATGAACTCACGTTGATGTGGGAAGGCGGTTATCGGCGATTTGGATGTACGGTACGTGCTTCAATCACGGAAACCTAGACAAATAATACTCGTCTTAGACTCTTGTCCAATGAATTTATATAAATAACAATTATGTATACATATGATGATTTTGTACATATGATGCTGATCAAGTGGGTTTATATATTCTTATTTACTCATTTTAGTGTTTATGTATTGGTAACTTTTTACTAGTTTGCTAGTTTTACCTATTTACGTGTTTTAGGTCCAATAAGCCTATTATAAGTTCATTAACTTGTATTAATCTATTTTATACTTGTATTATCAGTATTTATACTTTACATGTTGAGCCCAAATGGGTTAAGCCCAATAAGTAATTTTTATAAGTGTTTAACTTATTTAGTTAAATTATTAGTCCAATTATGCTAACTTAGCTCGTTAATGTCCGTATGTCATATAGTTCGGGTTTTATCGGTTTTTACTTGTATTAGGTACTTATACATCAGTATATGACTTTTAAAACTTTACATTAGACGGGTTTGATCGTCTAAGTTTTAATTGGAGAAAAACGTTAATTTTACGGTAATAGCCGAAAAAGTCGTAAAAATCATGATTATAGTTTTTACAACTTATAAATCTTATTCAACTACCATTTTTATAAAGTGTCCATTTATTTAAACTTATACATATTTATATAAATGAAATTTATAAGTTAGTGGTTTTAATTCACATTTTATAATATATTAGTTTGAGTGCTTATATAATACTATTAAACATTAATTCTTCAAAATCGGATTTTTAGTTTCATCTTCACCATTTTTATCATATCTTGAGTTCTATAAGGAGATAGAAGCTCATTTTTGGATGGCATAAACTTCATATTATGTGCTACAAATAAGTTAGGTATAGATACTGCTCATTCTATGTTTAACTATCCTTAACAGTCCCTACAAAACAGACTATTCAGATTGGTACACTAATTTTATTTTGATCATATCTCACTCATTTTGATGATTCCATTGCATGGCCAACTCTCACATGTGTATGACATCTAACACTTACTGTAAATGGATTCCACTTTATCATTTTATCAGTTTAACCTTTGGTTACATACTGTTTTTATACAGCCATCATATTTAACAAGATTTTAACCATTTTACATGTGGTTTTCCATCTTTTTACCCATGTTTATCAAATCTATCAACACTATATCGCCACATAATATTTTTAATCATCATTCATCATCATATACATATACATAAATAAATAAAATACAAGATTACATAATCAAAATAACAAGAGGATAGAAAGAACAATCTCTATACCACCATTAGTGATGAAAAGATGAGTCTTTGATGAATAAGGCTTGAATTTTGATGGCAAAACTTGTGATAAACCAATATCATCTTCAAGTCTACCAACCTTTATAAACTTCTCATGGAAAATCAGCCCTATGACACCAAAAAATCTTCTCCTTGGATGTTAGAATCACCTCCAATCTTCAAAGCTTCAAAGTAGCATCATCATGTGTATGAGTAACACATGATTTTATGGCTAACATAGATCAAATGAGGGTTGTTTTCGATGATGGTTGGACGAATTTTAGAGAGATGAGAGAGTTTGGTGAGTGGTTTGCATGAGTTGCTAAGTGTAAATGGTATGAATGAAGTGGTTTTGGTAGTTTTGTGCTAAGTTAGCTTACATGTTAAGCTTATGCTAACACGTGTTAGCTTTCTAGCTAAAAGGGTGCCACATCTTATGATGTGGTGTCCTCTTTTGGCCATATCTTTTGAGTGGGGTGGGATAAACTTGTTTTGTCCCATCCCACTAATTTACGGGTATTCTTCGATTCTAGTTTCCTCGATTTGCGTGCCCTCGGGTCGTTTTACGAAAAACGTTTTTATAAATTATGAATCAACGTCACAAAACGAATCTAATAAAAATTGTCTCATCAAAAACGGAGTTCGAAAACGTAAATACGTAATCCTAAGGTTTCCGGTTTAGTCGTAAAGGACGTTAAATTAAAATCGTAAGTCCTAATCTCTTCTCGTAAATTTGTGAGTTTATGAACCAAGTCAAAATTAAAATCCCAAAATAATATTCACGGATAAATTTATTTCCTGAAATGTCGGACTGTCACCAAAACGGTGTATGTAAACGTAAGCACGTAACGTAGAATCCTCCGGTTTAGACATAGTCGATGCTACTTCAAGACATAAATCCAAATTTCTTCCCAGAAATAAGTGAATTCATAATATAACATTAAAATAATGTTTTTAAATAATATTGAGAATAAAATATAAACCATAAATTGACGGATTGTCACAAATGATAACATGAACTCGTCTTCTAATTTTCTTCTATTAGTAGACTTGGTTCTTCGAATTCGTCAAACTTCCGTCTTTAGACTTTTTCTTCGATAAATCTTCAGAATAGGCCTTTGACTTCCGTTCTTCTTGCACTTTTAATCTTTTGACTTCGTCTTTTGTCTTTTTCTTCGATAAAAGCCCGTGAAAGTCCGTGTTTTATTCCCTTTTCATAGTTTGGTCCTAAAACACAATAAAAACACAAACCACGCATAATTCTGACTTTTACGACATAAAA
The DNA here is from genome assembly GCA_025667525.1 of Glebionis coronaria. NCBI lineage: Eukaryota > Viridiplantae > Streptophyta > Magnoliopsida > Asterales > Asteraceae > Glebionis > Glebionis coronaria. The sequence goes on from CM046881.1 coordinate 403,162,696, forward strand.
TACAAGTTTTGGTATTGTTATTATTATAATAAAGTGGTAAAAGGATAAGTGTTTTCACACTTATTAATTCTCTCCTTCATTCCTCTTATCCTCTCAAGTGCAAAGAGAAGAACACTTTCATCAATATGAAGGGTTGGGTTCACAACATGATGAAGTCATTGTTTTCCTACTACGTATATGTAGAAGATCCAAGTTGTGGGTACACTTAGATGTGGGTAGTAGATCCAAGAGATGGGTATCTTTGGATTAGTTGTGTAGTTGAGTAGTTGTGTAGATCCAAATGTTGTGTCAATTTGGATATAGTGTTAGAGTCATAGATCTAAGTGTTGTGTACTTAGATCTATATGGTTTATGTGTTTATATAAAACACAAGGTTTGTTATGTTGGGACATAAAACATAACTAGTGTAAACATTGGTATAGATAGGTGTAGATTGGTCATACCTAAGATTAGGACTCGACATCTAGCCTTGTGACGGAAAATGGTAAAGTAGGCGACGTTGTGTAGATTGGTCCTACTTAAGATTAGGACTAGACATCTTGCTTAGTTTCAGAAATGTGTAAGCGACGTGTATGGTTTTCTCCGTCTTGAAAGGAGTTTTGTTGACTAGTGAAGTAGTGTAGTAACTCTTGAGTTGGGTACTCAAGGAGTGGAGTAGGGCGAAGAGGAGCTTCATGACCAAACCACTATAAATCATCGTGTCGGTACTTTTATTTACATTTATGTCTTTACCTTTATTGATGCATTTATATGTTGTTGTGTGTTGTGTGCATTTCATAATCTAAACATCTAAGTTGCAGAAAAGTTAAGGCTTAGTACTTGTGTGGTTCATGTTTAGATTATGGTCAAGTGTACATCACTTAGTCTAAACATCTAAGTTGCGGAAAAGCTTATGCTTAGAACGTGTGTGCTTAGTGTTTAGACTATTACTTGATGTACTCTTGATTTGATGTGTTTGTGTGTTTTCTTACTTGTAGTATTTATCTTTCAATCAAACACATCTCATATCTAGTCAAGCTTGATTGAGAATTTGATACCAAGGATTGTTTAAGATTAACATTCAATAAATGGTTCGTCCACTGCCGGTGGTTTCCTAAATGGACCGACGGTTCTTAATTGATAAAGAACCGCGGGTACAATAAAGAACCGTGCACAGTGGATTAAGCCGGAGTGTTTTGAAAATGAACTAGAAACTATTCAACCCACCTTTTAGTTTCTACAATTGGTATCAAAGCGAGATTATTCAAGATCTTTGAAGTATATTTTGCTTTAAAGCTTGGATCGATCTTTACTCTAGTTTTTCAAAACAAATGGTTTTTTTAAAAATAGAAACGATCGTTGTATCAAATTTCCTATGAAGAATGAGTACATATGAAATGTGTTTTATTGTTTCATTCGTACAAGTTTTGGTGTTAAATAAACTTTGGGAAATAGCTTCATTTTAAGTGTTTTTATTTTTGGAAGTATAAAAATATTTTGTGTCATAATTAACTCCAATATATGAGTTCTAGGTGTCTAAAATGATTTTTTAGAGTCCTAAGTCCTTCCAAAATGTTACCAAATGATTTTGGTCAAAAACTCAATTTTTGTCCACTGTCCACGGTTCCTTATTTGTTCCCTGAGGTTCGTTATCAATAAGTAACCGCGGTCAGTCTGACTCAGATTGTTGCAATCTTTGAAAAATCATATAAAATCAACCGTAAGTCCGTAGAAATCGTGACACCCGCCATTTCGAACGTAATTGAATTTTCTTTATTTATGTATACTTCCTGTAACAACCCGCCTACTCAGACCACAATAGTGTCCGCTTTGCCCGCAAGCTCACGACTTTGCTTTGTGGCCCTCTTGTGAAGACTTCCCGGCAGGTCACCCAAGCCAGTACTACTCTCCCATGAGCACGCTTAACTGCCAATTCCTAAGAACCCCACTTGCAGTAGACCACAAAACGCGTTGTGTGGTCTACTGCAAGTGGGGTTCTTAGAAACTGGCAGTTAAGCGTGCTCATGTCAGATTAGTACTAGGTTGGGTGACCAGCCAGGAAGTACTCACACGAGGGCCACAAATCAAAACCGTAAGCCTGCGGGCAAAGCGGACAATATTATGGTCTGAGTAAGCCGGATGTTAGAAGTGGTATCAGAGCCACTCCTGAGCCGTTCGGGATGTTGGGGCAAACATCATCGAGGACGATGAGTCCCAAAGGAGGGGGTGATTGTGACACCCTAGGCAAATCCCACATCGGCTGTAGCCAGGAGAGATCCATGGTTCATAAGATAAAAGTCGCCTTCTCATGACACAACGCATTTTGTGGTCTACTGCACGTGGGGTTCTTATAAACTGGCAGTTAAGCGTGCTCATGTCAGAGTAGTACTAGCTTGGGTGACCTAGCGGGAAGTACTCACACGAGGGCCACAAAGCAAAGCCGTGAGCCTGCGGGCAAAGCAAACAATATTGTAGTCTGAGTAGGCGGGATGTTACACTTCCAAACCTTTATTCAACTTTAAATTTTGGATGTTTTCTAAGTTCTATACTTTGTCCAAAGTATTGAGCGCCGGTTTGTCGTAAAACTTGTGTTTTACTCTTTTCTATTAAGTTGCACATCTCTTGTTGACATATCTTTGTAAATTGATATATTCATAAAGTGTTTAACTTAACTAAATTTTGAAATGAGTCGAAAACTATTTTTATATAAAATCAGGCTATGTATACTTTGGTGTATCTAACACTCAAAACAAAGACGAATGCTTTTGTGCTTTTACTTTTGTCTTTGGACATTATTAAGTGCTCATTACTATTGGTAGTAGTGTTACTTAGTTGTCTATTTATGTGTTCATTGCATATAGGATTAACATCTCTTGGTTTACAAATGTTACATAAACATCTTGTACACCTCGACTTGTTCATTAACACTGCTAGGTTTGAAAGCTTTGTGTGCTTGTTAAATCTATTGAGGACGGTCGTCTTACTCGATCATTTTGTTATTAATTCAAGTAGATTAATATCTCACTATAAAACATGAAACACCCTTTGAAAGTCTTAGTTGATTTCTCTTAAAGGAGTGTTTGTGGGAATTAAGAAAGATTTCGATTAAATATTAATTCATTATTCAAACTATGATTGATATCATTATCGAATCTAATTGACATGTTTTTTAGTGTAGATATGAATGTGGTTTATTAATAATATACATCGGATCATAAGTCACACTTATGTTGATGATGTTATATTGAATCTAGTTGTTCAAATTATTAGACATGTTTTGTTTAATAATTGCTTATAATGCACAATGGAGTCAGTTTGACAACTTGGATGCTTCATCCGAAATACTCAAGTTATTTACATTGCAATGCAATGTGTAAATGTGTCATTTCCGAAAGACCAATCAAAAGTGTTCATTTGTTTTGTGTAAACATTGTTAATACACTTCAAACTTATTGGCCTCAAGTACTATTAAGGTAAATAACCTTAACTAGACTTGTTTGACAAGATATGCAATGGTTCATTCTTAACCCTCATTAGGTTGTGCATTGTGTTGCCATACAAGTTTTGTCCTTGCAACTATTTCTTAGGCAAATGTAGGAATTATATTTTGTCTAACATGAGAATGACTACTAGAGAACCTATTGCACTAGAAATTCGATTTGACCTAACGGTTGAATCACTTCCATGTGGGAAGTTGAGTTGGTGTATAACTCGTAAAAATGGTTGTGCTTAGCCTTAATTGATCACCTCTAGTAATAGTCTCATACTCATTCTCTAAGTTGAATAAATGGCTCTTCCTAATTTTGACTAATGATAGTTTACATCGATGAACTTTGTAGGTAATTAAGAGTCTTTTTCATTTGTATCCATTAGGTTTTTCTTTCCTCCTACGTGCTAATTGAACCTATATGTTTTTCCTTTGTGTGTGTTCTAGTTTTTATTACTCTTTTGCATAACTTTATAATAAGTTAGACTAGAACATTAGGATTTGCCGAATTGGAAAGTTCCCTTATCCACCTTACACACCCTCTGTGCGCGGATCCTTAATTGTCTGGCGGAATATGGATCCGCAGGTACAATTACTGAACCGCGAGCAGAATCTACCTAAAATGGGTTTACTAAAACTACCCAATTGTTCCAACACCCTTGGAATCTTTGTTTCAAACCTTTTATCACTCCCAAAGTATCTTCTGCTTTTTCCATTTAACCCTAAGCATTTTGTATCTCTTTCCCAAAGCAAAATGTATTTTTCACAAAATGAAAGCATCGATTATCCACAATTTTCTCAAATCTCCTTCAACCCAAATTCACCAAAGAACACACCAAATCAAATCTTTTCTCATTCTAAGGAATTAATTTTGGAAACTATCCATTTCCACCACTTCCGTTTTGTGTTTTTCCTCTATCACATGATCATGTCATGCATCATGGAACGTATTGTCATTGTTGTCAATATCAACATCTTTCTATGACTCATATCTATGATGTGTTGAATTATAAGATTATCACCAAGCCTTCTCCACCAAATTCTGCCACCACCTTGTCTTATAATTAAGCATGTGTATTTCTTATTAGTAAGACATCTCATTTAAGCAAATATTAGTTTTCTAGTATAACTAAGATTAAAATTATGCTTAAGTTTTAGGGCTTGTGTTTCATACATCTTTGTATGATCTTTATGTTCTTGGATTTCCTTTCATGTTTTTCAACATGATTTGTCTTTGGGTCTTGGATCTTGTTTTCCTTGTGATCTTTCTTTTCTTCTTTATTTTCTCTCTCAGTTGTTAAGGAAGGTTAGATTTTAATATAATTCCTCTCCTAGTAAGATTGACAACTTAAATATTTCTTTTGAAATATTCAAGTAATTTTAACTTGCAATTGCAATTGTTAAAAGTCATATCCGAAGCATTGACTTTCAAGCCATTTAGAAACTTATGCTAAATTGTTTGACAAAGGGATTTTTTTAGTCAATAATCGTTTTTTAGACACCCACTGTCACAGTTCCTCAAATAACCTAGCGGCTCATTATTGATAATGAACTGTGGACCTATTTAACAAACCGCGACCAGTGAGTCTCTTTGTTCGTTTTTGGTCTATCTCTATCTTTGACGAGTTTTCTTGAAGATTCCTTCTTTTCTTCTCTTTTGAGTTTCTTCTTTAATTTTCCTTCAAGATTTCACTATCACCTAATAAGGTATAGTATTCTTAAATTATTTTGTGAAGTTATCCTTAACTTCTTTGTTGAGTCTCTTTCGATTTATTTTAATCATGCCTCTCTAAGTTGAGTCTCTCTCTTCTATCCTTTCTAAATTAAGTCAAGTCGAGCCTCACCCTTTCCTCGTCATGTAATTGTTCTTTGAACATTCACGATGATTGAGAAGAGCTATGAAACTCTGAGCATGCAGTTTGTCGTATGCTAAACACCATCGATCTTGGTTTTTCTTTTCATTGGCTCCTTTGATCTCTCTCTCTCTCTATATCATTGAGTCATCTTTTTGGTTTCGACATTCGTAAGCACCCTTGCCTATAATGTCTTATATCCAGTACTTTTCTTAAGCGTCGATTTATCCTCGCTTTTGGTTTTTCTTTATTTTTGTACCTTGATTCCCGACTTAAAGATTTTGGAGCTTTCTAAAGGAATTATTTTTAAGTTCAAAAATATCTCTGATTTGAGATTTTTTGTCTTTCTCTTTGTTGAGAGTTAATTGCGGTTAAAATTTACAATTGGATTGGGTGATTCCAAAAAATCTAAGTTTTTAACCTTTTGAGAGGATTTTGGTTAAATCTTGAATTTTCTTGGGTGATTCCAAAAATTCTAAGCTTTTTAACCTTTGACATATTATCATTACAATTGGTATGGATTTTTCTTCTCTACCTCTATTCCAACAATTGTGATTTGATCTTGTTAAGATCCTCTCATTTGACATATCTTTGGATTGATATCATCGCGTGCACACTTCTTTCTCTAATGCTTGTCCTTGTTTGTGCAAACGACTTTTTTATCGTCCTTGATACATGGCTTTTGACACCCCGTATAAAAATTAAAGTTCGTGTTCTCGGTATCTTAACGAATTGATTTCCGGCTTTAAGTATGACTCTATTGTTTTTGGTGAAACAAATATTTTTGATTGTTTTTAAAATAAAAGTGGTTCTCGGTATCTTAACAAATTGATATCCGGCTTTAAGTATGACTCTACTGTTTTTGGTGAAACAAATATTTTTGATTGTTTTTAAAATAAAAGTGCAAAACTATTAAAGTAAAGGGCAATTAATTTAAATCTAACTCTAATTTAAAGTAAATGGCGAGTATTTAAAAGCGTGACGAGAATTAAAAGGCACTAAAGTAAATGACGCAAACTTAAATCTATCTAAGTCAAACTTAAAACGAAACTAAAACTTAAACTAAGGCAAGGCTAAAATAAATCTAAGGCAAAATGAACTTAAAGTTCGACTAAGGAAAAAGGCGGGAAAAATAAAGCTTGAAATTAAAAATCAAAGACAAAAACTAAAAAGAACCTGAAAACAGCTCATTCGGAACAATCCTTCGTCCGGAACAATCACTCATCCGGAATTTCACCTTCGTTCGGAATGATTCTTCTTCGCTCGGAATATTACCAAAATCCTTGATCCGGAACAAATTCTCTATTCTGAATATGTCACTTATCCGGAATAAATCTTTCGTTCGGAATTTTTGTTGATTCAAAACCCTTGGTTCGGAACTTCCTAAACAAAGCCTTGGTTCGGAACTTCCCTGGTTCGGAAGTTCTTGATTCGGAACCTTCCGGTTCGGAAGCCTTGCTGGTTCGGAACTTCCTAAGCCAACTTCTTGATTCGGAAGTTTCTGGTTCGGAACTCCTTGATTCGGAAGTTTTCTGGTTCGGAACTTTGAATGTTCCGAATGAAACACTTCCTCTCTGGTCCGGAACTCTTCCGAATGAACAAAATGTTGATCCGGAACTTCTTTGGTTCGGAACACTTTGTTCAGAACTTACTAGTTCGGAAGAAATTCCGACTCAACAAGTAGTTGGGTCGGAACTTCTTGGTGTTGATCCGGAACTTACCTGGGAAAAGATCAGTAACAGCAAAACAAACACCCCGAAGAACAGGGAACACAATATACACGAATCTAATCCAAACTTAAGCAAAATCAAACAAAAACTTAAATCAAACTAATCACAAAGCATCTACTAAACATAAAAAAAACAATCCAAATCAACAAATCTAACAAAACTAACCAAAATAATCAAAACCCACTTTGATCAAAATAAGAACATGAACATGAACACAAACATAAACATAAAAATCAAAGATTAAGAAAGGTAAATAGGAGATTAACAAGATAAAGTAAAGATTGACAAAAATTAAATGGAAACTTACTTGAAATTAAAGGAATTTAAGGTGCAAGACAAGGTAATTAAATTTGACAAGTAATTAAATGACAAGGTAATTAAAAGTGGAAGAACTAATTGTCACTATTAGACAACAAAATGAAAATGATCTAATCCTAATCTATATATAGGGGAGGATTAAGGAGTGCTTAGGAAGCTTCCTCCACTCCTTCATTTTATCTTAATTGCACCATTAGGTCCTTAAGCCTTTAATCTTCTTTAATCTCAGAATTTAATGACTTTTGGCTTGGGATTTCTTTGAACTCGTCTTTTAATTCTTCAATAAATTAGACTTGAGTTCTTCGGCTTTAAGTAAACTTCCGTCTTTTGACTTTTTCTTCGATAAATCTTCAGAATTGGTCTTGGACTTCCGTTCTTTTTGCACTCTTGACTTCTTGACTTCGTCTTTCATCTTTTTCTTCAATAAAAGCCCGTAAATGCCCGTGTTTTCTCCACTTTTCACCTTTTCATCCTAAATCACAAAAAAAACACAAACCACGCATAATTCCGACATAAATGACATAAAATACACGTTTTGGTCCGGTTATTATTGTAATTAAGTGGTAAAAAGGATGGGTGTTTACACACCTATCAAATCACCTACACTTGACCATTGCAATGTCCTCATGCAATGCATTAGTTACAAAGCACGTTTACATTTTTCATCATAATCATTCTACGTTGGCCTTTATTAAAGAGATAGAAAATTATAAATATTCAAAGTAAAGAAATCAAAAGCATACCTTGGGTTTTGGATATGTCATGAATAATCATCATCCTCAAGTTTTCACTTTCTCCAAACCAAGCTTAAAAACGAGATCATTGATATTATAAGTTAGTAGACTAACATGAACTCATGTGGGCCAATTATTTACTTAGACTCCCTTATTCCTAGGTGTATCTCTTATATTTTATTGTTGTCTTGAATGATCACGAGGGTGCATTGTTGACTTATTTCGATAGTTTATTAGGCCGAAAATAAAGTGAACGATTTAATCAATAGTTAGCTAAAGGACAAAATCTTTTAAAAGTGCTTCTCGGGACCTCATAAAGTTCATATCTTGGCATAAATCGCTTCGCAATTTGAGACCTTTCTCGGACCGATATTTGGCAACGACTTCATACTTCAAACCTTGAGAGACGTTCATGAAATTATTGTCTTCTCTTCATAATGGAATTTCTTCACTTGAAGTTTTGACAGATTCATACTTGGACCACGACTTCTTCATTTTTCTCCAATCTTTATTTTGGACTTTGATATACAACGATCCGCCTCCTTTTATGACTTGGATCTATTTATCCTCATACCTTGCTAGGGTCTTTTCGGATACACTTCTCCATGACTTTTGGGGAGTTTTTGCTTTTCGTCGTGTGTCTTGATCCTTCATATTGATTTTCGATAAATGATTCTTCACATCACTTTGGATCTTTAGCAACAAAATATAGCCCTCATGTCTTGTTAGGACCTTTTTGGACTCGCCAATCTTCGCATCCCGCTTCAATAAGTTATGCCTTGGCTATGAACTCTAATCCATACCGAGCAACTTTTAAACGATCTTGGGCTAAAAGCTAAGTAACTTTTCAAATCGTACAACCTTATTTATTGCAGATAAATTTATTAACAAGCGATGGGAGAATAGGCTTATAATTAACTCACATAAATTCACGAAAGAATACCAAACTTATAATTGACTCTATCATCTCTCGTTCTCCACAGTTTAAAATCTCAAGTAATGAGACTCGTGGATGCTTAGCCTATTAAATCAAAGTTTTGGGTTTTCGAGTCGCCTATAGGATCTTGCAAACTCTTAGACTTTTTCAAGTTTAGAAATCGCATTTTAAAGTTCCCTTGATAAACGACTCTCTAGGATCAATTATAGGAACTTGCGAAAAGTTCTTGTTCTTAACCCGTGAGAGTTAAAACTTTCCGTTTTATAGCTCCCTATATAAATGCCTAGCAGAACTTGATTTAAACACGTTAAGGATACTAGCTAGAGTAAATCAGATAAGTAAACTCGGGTTGAGTCAAAAGATTCATTACGTTTGAAAATTAAAACCACTTTATTAAAGTTTATTCTAGCAAAGAAAGAAAATAACTATACAAAGGGAAAAACTAATAGGCTAAAATAGATCAAAAATTTTGAAAAATGTCGAAAAATTGATTTTCCGGTTAAAATGAGGACAAATACAAGGAAAAGACCACTTAACGTTGATAGAAGTCCCCCTACACTTAACATAAACATTGTCCTCAATGTTTAAGCATGTGGGAGTAAACTCCCCTACAATTAGGACATTGTGCACGTTGTTTAAATCAAGCTAAGGAAGAGACAACTAAAGAGATTCCTATTTTAATATTGAGAAATATAAAATAGTGAATCGAAAAGAGTTTAGGATAGAACCGGGAAGAAGGGAACACGGAATTACGGGTCGTCAAGAATCATCAAGAGTGGATCATTGAGCGCTCGAATACCTGATTAGTAGAGGAGAGGAAATAGCAAACCAACGGGTCTCCCCTACACTTAGGATAAAGAAACCGAAAAGATAGATACATGGGTTGCCTCCCAAGAAGCGCTTGATTTTTGATTACCGAGTCGTGAGCCTGACTCGACCTTGATCATCAGAGAAAGAAGCATGAAATATATCCATCGGGATCAAAGACATAGTTTTCGTCCATCAAGTAGCAGAAGCTTAGGCGAACAAGGCAAGCCAAAGAAGAGTAGGCAAGGTTCCCTTAAGCAGCGATGGAGCACGGTGGAAGCAAGGGTGAAGTGGTGCAAGCAGATTTCCATAAGTTCCAAAAATATTTCCTTTTATTTCATCAGGTGGATACTGAGATGGCTGCAGAATATCGATACCGGGGTCGAACACCTTTTCCTTTAGGGGAAAATAGCACTCAGGCTCAGCAGAATGTGAAGATGATCCGCGATGAAAATGCACAACCTCTTCCTCAAAAGGGGGACAAAGAGGTGTTAAATCATATGTGCTGCGGATATTGGTGTCGACCGGTTTCTTCTCCTTTGAAAGAACGTTCTTCAAATCCAAAGTAGGATCAAGACGATAATCTTCAAAATCTAAAGGAGGAGCATCACTTTCATGAGGGAAGTAAGTGTTGAGAAACGTAGAGAAGTCTTCCTCAAATGAGTAATCATCCAAAGTAGGATCGAGTGATGGCGGAGGATCTTCATCATGTGAAGAATCACTCGAAAGAGTATCGGCCTCATCAAAATCATCATAAGTGGGCATCTTGGGATACTCGGAAGTACAATCATCAAAATCATCCGAATCTGAGCTAGAATCATCATCATAAGCATCAAAGATCGGTGGAGAATCGTAAATGGGAGAAGGTTCCAAATTGGATAGAGAATCGTCGACATCATCTTGAAAAAGTGGATTATCAATGCAAGACTCGAATAGAGGATTGTTGTAGATGACAAAATCATCGAGCACATTAATCATATTCACGGATTATCGTCCAAAGGATTTGCTTGTAAGCTTCCCCATTTTGAAAACTTGTGCATCATTCCCGACTCTTAAGATTAACTCACCTTCGGCAACATCAACTAAAGCTCGTCCGGTTCTCAAGAATGGCCGACCAAGTATTAGAGGAATACGAGGGTCCATTTCATAATCAACAACGACAAAATCGACCGGGAAAGTAAATGTGCCAACTTTGATGAACACATCTTCGGCAATACCACCGGGGTAAGCGAGAGTGCGATTTGCTAGCTCGAGAGTCATCTTCGTTGGAGTAAGGTCGGGTAATGATAGTGTTTTCCAAACACTCAAAGGCATAAGATTAATATTGGCCCCGAGATCAGCAAGGGCAGTAAATTCTTCGGTTTTGTTGAAAAGGCAAGGCAACACAAAACGACCGGGATCTCCAAGCTTTTCTGGAAGTTCTTTAAGAATAACTGCAGAGCAGTTTTCATTTAAGCGTGTGTTGGCGAGCTCAATCAGCTTCTCCTTCTTGTTAAGCAATTCCTTAAATGCTTTAACAAATTTCGGCATGTGGACAAGTGCTTCAACAACGCTCATGTTGATGTTCATTTGAGAGAGCATCTTCACATAGCTTGACACTTGACAGTCATTCTTGGTTAGCTCGTTGGTCTTGCCTAAGCGAGAAGGATATGGGATATTGGGTTTGGGTGGTGAAGGTGAAGGCGTAGCAGGTAAAGGTTGAGATGTTGAAAGGTTCTTCTTGGGAACATCGTCATGACGAGGCGGAGACGGTAATGGTGCACTAATACTAGGTGTAGGAGGAGTAGGGATAAATGGTGGTGGAGGAGGTGTAGATGATGGGGGCGGGATAGGTGGTCCTACTATCGTAACTCCACTACGGGTAGTAATAGCACTCACATTCGCTCGCGGATTGGTGACGGTGTTTGAAGGTAGAGAACTCGAAGTAGAAGGTTGAGCTGTAGGCAAGAAACTAGCCAGCATATTCTTAATATCATTCGTTTGAGTGCTAAAGGATGATTGAATATTATCTCCAAGCTCGGATCTTATCTCATTCCCTTGCTTGGTAATATCTCCTTTCAAATTTATAATTTGGCTCTGTAAATTCTTGATTTGCTCACCTTGGGTTCTCATGATGGCTTCAACATCGGGGTTAATGGGTGGGGTTTGTTGGGCGGGTGGTTGATAAGGATTAGAAGCTCTTGGTGGGATTTGGTTGCTTCTATTGTAGTTGTTGGCGGGGTTTTGGTTTTGAGGAGAAAAACCGGCTGAAAGGTAGTTGTTGGACCGGTAACTCAGCAAATTTCTATCCCCTTGAGGTCGAGCTTGCTAATTTTCCGGTGAATAATTACCATAAGCTGCATACACATTTTCCGGATTTCCTTGTGTAGAAGGACAATCAGTGTATGGGTGAGGACCGCCGCATGTTTCACAAGGATTAGCAACCGCTTTAACTTGTTGTTGTTGGTTTGAAGCGAGAAGTAAGATATTTTTGTTCATTTCAGTCATCATGCGTGTGAATTCGGTCATGTCGGGGCTTGCTGAAGTGGAAGAAACATTGACTCTCGGGTTGTTCCTTGAAGAAGCGGAGGAATGCCAGTTTTTATGATGAGTAGTCATGTTTTGAATAAGCTCTCTACACTCCTCGGGTCTCCTTTTCATAAATGTGCCACCGGCGGCTGCATTAATCGTATCACGATCACGAAAAGTCAATCCGTTGTAGAAAGTATCAATCAATGTGACAAGGAGCATGTTGTGGTTTGGGCAATGATCGATCAAGACATTATATCTTTCCCAAGCATCAAAGAGAGATTCATCAGGGTCTTGCATGAAACCTCTGATTTGACTGCGAAGGCTCGTGACCATGGATGGTGGAAAGTAGCGTGACAAAAAGCGTTGAGTCATGTCATCCCAAGTATAAATAGAATTCTTCGGGAGACGATCAAACCATTTCTCGGCATGATGTGATAAAGTATGTGGAAAGAGTTGAAGGCGAAGAACATCCATTGTGGCACCGGGAAACTTCATGCTTTGAGTGATTGTAATGAACTTGTCGAGGTGTTTGTTGGCATCATCATCAGGCAATCCACGGAAAGGATTTGTTTGCACTTGCTGAATCATGTGGTGCTTCAACGAAAACTCCGGAGCCGTGATTTGCATCGGCGCAATCGGTCCTCCTCGTCCAAACATGGTAGGTTGACAAAGCTCCTCCATTGTCCGAAGATCGGGCTGTGGAAGAACATTGTTGTTATTGTTGAGGTGCGGTGGATTATTATTGTTGTTAACACCTGACATACTTAAATCTTCTCGAGTCTCGGGCTCTTGATAATTAGAAGATCTAGTACGCATACACCTACAAATACAAAAGAAAACAATACCAAATGCAAAGACAATATATATACACGATAAAAATAAAAATTTTTTGGATTTTTTAAATTTTTAAATTTTATGGATTTTTGACAATTTTTAATTTTTATGGTTTTTTGAATTTTTTTAAGCAAGAAAATAACGCTCACAAGTGAACGGATCCCAAAAAGCCACGCGACTCTCACAGAAAATCGTTAATCTTTACGAAAAGAGCCGGCAGCGGCGCCATTTGATACATGGCTTTTGACACCCCGTATAAAAATTAAAGTTCGTGTTCTCGGTATCTTAACGAATTGATTTCCGGCTTAAAGTATGACTCTATTGTTTTTGGTGAAACAAATATTTTTGATTGTTTTTAAAATAAAAGTGCAAAACTATTAAAGTAAAGGGCAATTAATTTAAATCTAACTCTAATTTAAAGTAAATGGCGAGTATTTAAAAGCGTGACGAGAATTAAAAGGCACTAAAGTAAATGACGCAAACTTAAATCTATCTAAGTCAAACTTAAAACGCAAATAAAACTTAAACTAAGGCAAGGCTAAAATAAATCTAAGGCAAAATGAACTTAAAGTGCGACTAAGGAAAAAGGCGGGAAAAATAAAGCTTGAAATTAAAAATCAAAGAAAAAAACTAAAAAGAACCTGAAAACAGCTCATTCGGAACAATCCTTCGTCCGAAACAATCACTCATCCGGAATGTCACCTTCGTTCAGAATGATTCTTCTTCGCTCGTAATATTACCAAAATCCTTGATCCGGAACAAATTCTCTATTCTGAATATGTCACTTATCCGGAATAAATCTTTCGTTCGGAACTTTTGCTGATTCAAAACCCTTGGTTCGGAACTTCCTAAACAAAGCCTTGGTTCGGAACTTCCCTGGTTCGGATGTTCTTGATTCGGAACCTTCCGGTTCGGAAGCCTTGCTGGTTCGGAACTTCCTAAGCCAACTTCTTGATTCGGAAGTTTCTTGTTCGGAACTCCTTGATTCGGAAGTGTTCGGGTTCGGAACTTTTGAATGTTCCGAATGAAACACTTCCTCTCTTGTCCGGAACTCTTCCGAATGAACAAAATGTTGATCCGGAACTTCTTTGGTTCGGAACACTTTGTTCAGAACTTACTAGTTCGAAAGAAATTCCGACTCAACAAGTAGTTGGTTCGGAACTTCTTGGTGTTGATCCGGAACTTACCTGGGAAAAGATCAGTAACAGCAAAACAAACACCCCGAAGAACAGGGAACACAATATACACGAATCTAATCCAAACTTAAGCAACATCAAACAAAAAAATTAAATCAAACTAATCACAAAGCATCTACTAAACATAAACAAACAATCCAAATCAACAAATCTAACAAAACTAACCAAAATAATCAAAACCCACTTTGATCAAAATAAGAACATGAACATGAACACAAACATAAACATAAAAATCAAAGATTAAGAAAGGTAGATAGGAGATTAACAAGATAAAGTAAAGATTGACAAGAATTAAATGGAAACTTACTTGAAATTAAAGGAATTTAAGGTGCAAGACAAGGTAATTAAATTTGACAAGTAATTAAATGACAAGGTAATTAAAAGTGGAAGAACTAATTGTCACTATTAGCCAACAAAATGAAAATGATCTAATCCTAATCTATATATAGGGGAGGATTAAGGAGTGCTTAGGAAGCTTCCTCCCCTCCTTCATTTTCTCTTAATTGCACCATTAGGTCCTTAAACCTTTAATCTTCTTTAATCTTGGACTTTAATGACTTTTGGCTTGGGATTTCTTTGAACTCGTCTTTTAATTCTTCAATAAATTAGACTTGAGTTCTTCGGCTTTAAGTAAACTTCCGTCTTTTGACTTTTTCTTTGATAAATCTTCAGAATTGGTCTTGGACTTCCGTTCTTTTTGCACTCTTGACTTCTTGACTTCGTCTTTCATCTTTTTCTTCAATAAAAGCCCGTAAATGCCCGTGTTTTCTCCACTTTTCACCTTTTCGTCCTAAATCACAACAAAAACACAAACCACGCATAATTCCGACATAAATGACATAAAATACACGTTTTGGTCCGGTTATTATTGTAATTAAGTGGTAAAAAGGATGGGTGTTTACACACCTATTAGTCATCGTTTTGATTTTTCCTCATAGTCATTCTTCCTCTCTTTTCGACTATGTGGAATTGTTTTATTGTCCTTGTCATACTCTCTTTAGTTCGGTATTTGTGCCAATATATTAAAGTGAAGTATGTTCTCTCGAAATTTTTTTCTTATAAATTGGAAATATCTTTTCTCTCTTAGTCCTCTTTATATATTTTTTTGTGTCACCAAAATAAGTTGGGTTCTATTTTCTATCTAATAGCCCTCTTATTTTTCTTAACTTGTCATTTTTTGACACTTCTAAAAGTTAAGATTGTTTTAGCTTTCTCTTGAGTACCTCTCTTTGTACTCGAGATGTTTAAAGCTAAATCCGCTTGGGTGACATTGCTATACATATATGCTCTTGTCCACTAACTTTATTTTGTAGGAATTTTCCAACCCTTATTTGTATTACTATCCTTGCTTCAGTGGTGCCTCAAGCAAGGGGGAGCTCATATCTAGGGGGATCATTTGTATGATTTCTAGTCATTACATTTGCGATCGTTGACTCACTTAAATTGCATTCATCGAACTTCTTGCAAGTAATGAATTTTGGAATCTCGAAGATAAGCATTTTATTATGCATGGAGTTGGTTAACCTATGTTAGTTGAAGAATTCACTAGGTTGACGCAAGCGCAATATCTTTAGATGATGGGTCCACGGTTTGGATTCTCGCCTCTCAACCGAAAACTACGAGGGACGACTAGCTTTTTGGATGCAAGCTCTTTCAAAGTCGATACTCCTTTTCTACAAATAAAGATTACCTTTCGTGACGTCAATTTTTCTCTTCTTCAAATGACATGCTATCGATGACTACACTTTGGATGTGTGCACTCTCGACGTTGATTCTTCTCTTCTTCAAAGACGTTGACTACCTTTTTGATTCGACAAAAGGCGGAGAAGTAAGTGTAAATGAGTAACTTATACATTTTAATATGTGTTATGGTTTACTTGTTTGTCATCATCAAAGAGGGGGAGATTGTTAGTCCAAACATTACTATGTTTACTCGATATAATCTCTTCGTGTTTTGTTGATGACAAACAAATAAATCGCAATACATTATGTAAAATGTTAAGGTACTCGTAATCACTCAAGAATACATTTGTATACTTCTCTCGACACCTCCAAGATCGCATTCGGCATGAATCACTCAAGGTATGAATAAACATGTCATTAACCTAATTAAGTGATGAAGGATTAATATTTTCTTAAAACTCACATATAATCAAATGTGACAAAAGATTTTAATAAACTTTATTTTTAAGTAAATATTTTATTCAAAAGAAAATGGAAATTTGAATTTGGAATATTCCAAAGAATATTCCCTAAGGTATATAACAAAGAATATTCTTTAATTTGAATTTGGCATATTCCATATGCCAAAAGAATATCCTTTGAGGGTATAAATGGTATTTCCACAATAAAGGACAAAAATGCACGGACTCCTATGCCGAGGTTCCTTAAATGAACCCGCGGTTCTTTATTGATAAGGAACCGCGGTGATAATTAAGGAACCACAGGTATTTATGACCGTTGCACTTTTACCCTATAAATAGTGGATCATTTCTAGCTTTTCTTTCAACCCTTTTTGCACAAATATTTATGTTTTCTCACACACCTTAGTCCTTGATTAGTAGTTTGATTAATCTTGTTTTAAGATGCGATTCTCTCTTTCAATCCTCTAATCCTCTCAAGTGCAAAGAGAAGAACACTTTCATCACTATGAAGTGTTGGGTTCACAACATGATGAAGATCTCTCCTTCTAGATCAAGTCATTGTTTTCCTACTATGTATATGTAGAAGATCCAAGTTGTGGGTACACTTGGATGTGAGTAGTAGATCCAAGAGATGGGTATCCTTGGATTAGTTGTGTAGTTGTGTAGATCCAAATTGTTGTGCCAATTTAGATATAGTGTTAGAGTCATAGATCTAAGTGTTGTTTACTTTGATTTATATGGTTTATGTGTTTAGGCCATAAAACACAAGGTTTGTTTTGCTGGGCCATAAAACATAAGTAATGTGAAGATTGGTTTAGATCGGTGTAGATTGGTCCTACCTAAGATTAGGACTCGAGATCTAGCCTTATGTCGGAAAATGGTGAAGTATGAGAAGTTGTGTAGATTGGTCCTAACTAAGATTAGGACTCAACATCTAGCTTAGTATCAGAAATGTGTAAGCGACGTGTATGGTTTTATCCGCCTTGAAAGGAGTTTTGTTGATTAATGAAGTAACTCTCGAATTGGGTACTCGAGGAGTGGAGTAGGTCAAAGAGGAGCTTCGTGACCGAACCACTATAAATCATCGTGTCAGTACTTTCATTTACATTTATGTCTTTACCTTTATTGATGCATTTATATTTTATTGTGTGTTGTGTGCATCTCATAATCTAAACATCTAAGTTACGGAAAAGTTAAGGCTTAGTACGTGTGTTCTTCATGTTTAGATTATGGTCAAGTGTACATCACTTAGTCTAAACATCTTAGTTGCGGAAAATCTTATGCTTAGAACGCGTGTGCTTAGTGTTTAGACTATTGATTGATGTACTCTTGATTTGATGTGTTAGTGTGTTTTCTTACTTGTAGTATTTATCTTTCAGTCAAACACATCTCATATCTAGTCAACCTTGATCGAAAATTTGACACCAAGGATTGTTTAAGATTAACATTCAATAAATGGTTTCATCCACTATCGACGGTTCCCTAAATGGACCGGTGGTTCTTTATTGATAAAGAACCGCGGGTACAATAAAGAACCGCGCACTGCGGATTAAGCCGAAGTGTTTTGAAAATGAACTAGAAATTATTAAACCCCCCCCCCCCTTCTAGTTTCTACAATGTGTTCCACATATCCTTACTCTGAGGTTACAACTATCAACCTCTACACATGATCACGTATCCATTCGAGTAGATTCGAGAGGAGCTATCCTATATTGAGGAACCCGAGAGAGTTCTCTATCGTCATGATCGAGTCATGAGGAGAAAGACGATGTGACAATCCTCAAAATTCACATCTATGCTATAAGCTATGATTGTCTCGATATGAAAATTTGGCTAGAAATTTTTGCTTTCTGTACCTTACTTGGTAAGATGAATTGCTTCTCACAACCTGAACTGCCATTACAACATATTCCTATATGTTATCAATACAATGTATATATCAAGTCTAAGATCTAAAAGTGATCCAATAAGGTTCAATATTAATAAGAACATCTCAAATGCAACTATGATGCCCTAATTTCCCTTAGAAACCCTAGAATCCCTTTAAATGAGTTGTAAACTCAAGAATTGTAAGCTATGAATGGAAAACACATATGAATAAGGATTATAAACAAGTTGTAAAATATACTTTGAACACCTAATAATACATAAGAATGGCAAGAACAAACCATACAAAGCTAAGTACAAGTAATTGTACATAATAGTCTAGATCACCACCAAGAAACCCTTGGTAAACAACACTTCAAGCAATGTAATTACATAATATTCATGTACAAGTATCAAAAATAATATAATAATTGTAATCTATCATATAAAGGAAAGTTAATTGATCAAAAAATGCTAATATTCACTAATCCTAGGCTAATTACAAGTTAAGACCTAGTAACCAAGATTAGCATATAAAATGAATTATACATTGAATTAGAGTCTAATTTTTGCCACAAATTATAAAACTCAACTATTATCATATTAAGAGTAAAAATTTATTTCAAGTCTAGTTACAAGTTGGTAAAGCATAAGGTACAAGTTATAAAAGCATAGGATCTTAAGCTATCATAATTGTCCATAGAATATGATCAACCTATAAAAACCCTTAAACTAAAAATGTGGAATACCTAGAAGTAATAAAAATACTATATAAGCCCTAGAATAAGTGTTTATAAAGGTACAAACAATAATTACCCAAGATAAAAAGTCATTAGGATTAATGACCTAAAAACCCTAATATTAAGAAATCTACATAGAATCACTACCTAGTTCTTTTTGGACAAGTCTATAAATATTTATAAGACTTTATTAAGGTTATAAGAATATTTTAAGATAATGTACAAGTACCCCAATGCACAAGGTACAAGACATGTTTACCCAAACTAAACCCTTAAACCAAGTGTTAGAACTCATTAAACACTTAAAACACAATGAATAGGACCTAAATTAAGTTTACATTAGTAACCAATTTAAGGATAAAGCGTTTTACTAAGATTAAACCCTATATCATTAGAAAACCATAATCTACAAATGTTTACTTCCCATTTTCACATCAAACCTTTGTTAAACTCCAAACCAAGGACCTAAATCTCTTAAATAGAATTTATAAACCCTAATTAAACCATAATCCATTACTAATCACATTCCTAAAGCCTTAATCACCAAAAAACACAAAACATAAGTTACAAGCCCTAGTTTTAGCCCGGTTTTATGTTTTCCCTCCAAAAATCCATTTCAAACCATTACCTCCCATTTTAAGTTTGAAAATCAGATTTTTAGGATGTTGTAAGATATTTTCCATGTGATTTCAAGTACGTGCATCACCTAATTGAAGCTACACATCATCAAACATATCATTATGTTGCCGTGAGTTGTTTTTATCCACAAGTCTAGGATATTTTGTTCCTAGAGTCTACAAACTTGCATAGATCTTTAATAGCTTCCCTTAGTCATTACTATATCAACATTACACGTCCTAAGCTTTACCTTGGAGCCTAAGGGTTGAAAAACCTATAAATAGGGGCGGAATGCTTTCATTTCAACTTGCACCCTGTTTTGTCTTAACCTCCATTACCCATTATCTTTCCACTTCTATATACCTCCTAGGACATGTCCCAAGACCAAAAACCAGGTCTAGAAGCTAGCCATTGAAGCTCTTGATGCTTTGATAGCAAGATGTGCTCATAAGAAGCCATTATGAGCCATTTTGGAGCATCATATGTAATTACTTTGTTAGCTATACTTTGATCTTGTTCAAATACTTTCTTAGAGTTTTTATAATTCCAAAATTATGTTAGAAAGATAATCCTAAAGAAACTAAGTCATTTCATCATTTTAAATGGAAGTTATACGTTAAAGATGTCTTAAAACCCTAGTTTTATAATCTACATGAAATAATAAGCAAAAACCCATTTTAAAAGCTATAATTCTGAAGAAATGCTGTTATTATGATTATGAACATGTTTAGAAACTTTGTTTTAAAATCCTAGATCATTTGGTCCTTTTTTGAGGTTGTTATGTGATTTTTACAAGTATAGGGTCTAAAACTGTCATTTTTGAAACTATTTATTGTTTTGGGCCAAAAGTGTCATTTTATGAAATTATAAGCTATAAAAATAAATGTTTGAAAGTGGTAGGTCCTAAGGTTAATTATACCAAAGTGTAACCAAAAGGACTATTTTTGCTAACTTTGAAACTAAAGAAGATTAATCATGAATATGAGAAAGTAATGAATGTATCATGTTAGTAGGGAGATTTGTACAAAGATGTCCTCTCAATATTACGTTCTGACTGAGTGGTTTGGTTTACGATTTAAAGTACCCTCGCTCCTCAAACATTTATGGAATGGCTTCTAAGTATGATGGCCCGAACAATGGTGCTAGAATTACCACCAAATAATAATGAAAGAATATATAACCAACACTTAAGAATATTGAACTAAAAATCAAAGACTTGATACTATACACAATGTATTAATCCATGTTTGTGTGAGATCAAGCTGTTGTTTATGAGACCAAGCTATGGTTTGTATGATCAAGCTGTTTATCTGTGAATGAAATGTATCTGATTATAGCTCGGAGTATATGGACATAAGGTGAGTTCATAGCCTCACTTTTAAATGCTTTATAAATGATTTTAAAACCCGTGAGGGGGATATATACAAAACTGGAATACAAGTGCTTTTTAAAATTGTATGGGATGATTATTGACACTATGTTTACGACTGTCATTAAGTCCCTTTTTAATCGTGAACCGGTAATCATTTCTTGAAAATGAGCGGTAATATTGTGAATAGTACTATTTGGGGGTTGACATCCCCTATCTGGGCAAGTCGCGCTTGCCAGCAGATGAAGGTTCCTACCATTGCTAACAGATACACTTTATTTTGCTAAACTAAGGATAGTTTGGCAGGCTTCCTTCTTATAAGGGTATTTTGTTGGTTATTGTCTAGCAGCGGGGTCATGAGCATAGTGCAGTATGATGACTATTTTATGTGGGTGTATAACAACGTAGCCCGGATGACATACTTGTATTCAAAACTGTTATAACAAACCTATGAATTCACTCAACCTTTGTGTTGACTTTAGGCATATATCTCAAATAAATGGTGACTGATAGCATGGAGCAGCACAAGGATGACATGAAGAGGCACAAGACTGAAATTATTCTAGATTTTGGATACCTCATATTGTAAAACTCTGATTTTTCAATGAAATATAAAGAAAGTTGATTTCATCACTCTTTTGAGTTGTTTTCTATTATTATGACTTGTGTTCTATGCAGTAATACCCAGATCAATGTTCCGTTTCGTAAAGTTAAAATTGGGGTGTTACAGATTGGTACTCAGAGCCATGGTTATAGAGAACAAGTAAAATCTTGAATATAACTACTTTTCCCAATAATTTCAAGAAAGTCCTCCGTGCCAATGCCAGTGCTGCTACAAGAATGAGGTAATATTATACCAATACTAGTACTGCTTGTAAAACCCACATTAAAATACCATGAACAGTACACATGAACAGTGAACATCAAAAAATACGGTAAAATTAAAACTTTCCATTTATAATATAATTCACGTGTCACGATATTTAATAACATGTAATTACGTATATATTATAAATGTGTTAAGTACATGACATATAAAAATCACGATAATTAAACATGAACGATCACGTAAATAATTTAACTCGGGAAAACTACGGGTTTCCCCATGTGGGCCCCATGTGCCGCGACTAAGACAAAAGGAAGGGAAAAGATGGGCTTTGGCCTATGACCCAACTTAAAACCATAATAAACAAAACATAGGGAAAACTTAATCATAATTTAGGTTTACAGAAAAAAGTTCTCCCTTGCCTCCCTTGTCTCCTCTTGCCGCCGGCCACCTCAAAACACAAGGACAAACCGGACGATTTTGGTTGTTGATTAATTATGTGTACATGATCGATCTAATCCTTTCTTCCACGTGTTCGGTAAATCAAAACACTTCCTTTTCGTTTTAAATTCTTATTGAATTTCATGTTCTTATTTAATTAATCTTAAAAACAAGTAAATAAAACATGTGGGATTAATTAAAATATGATTTAAGGGGGTGTTTGGTGTGGTTTTGGTTCGGCCGAGACACAACCGAGACCACTAGGGGTCTCGACTTGTCTTCATCACACCACCGAGACCACAAAGGGTCTCGGCTTGGTTGGTCTTGGCTCGGACGACACAAGGAAACCCTGACCGAGTGTCGGGGTGTGGTTTTGCTTTGGACCGAGTGCCAACCGAGACCTATAGGGTCTCGGTGGGGATTTTTGGTTAATAGTGGGAACCGAACAAAGCAAGCAGGGGGAACCGGGTTGAACCGGTGTGAACTGGTGGCCAACCGGTCTCAACCGGGCTGCCATAGCTCGGCACTAGAAACCGTGAGCCACCAGTGGCAACCGGCTAGCCGGTCTTGCCACTTGTAGGGCTGTTTGGCTCGACTTATATGTGACCCGGGTTTCGGGCTCTGGTTAATTTTTAAAACACGGGTTCGGGATTCGGGAAAAATATTAAAATCAGAAAATATGTTTAATTAAATTAATTACTACACATGCAATTTAATTTAATTCATTACTTAGGTTAAATATTAAAATTAATATTTCACGTATAACCTAAAGTATTTTACTTAGCTTAATTTAATTAAAACATGTATTTTTAATTAAATTCTTATAACGTGTAGTTTAATTAATTAACCAAGTTATTTAATTAATAAGCTATAACCATGACTTGTATTATACTAATTAAAATCTACTTATTATTAATAATCCAGCTTATTTCTAATTATGGAAACTAACTATTTTTGGAAACTTTCTGTTTTTAGAAACTTACTATTTATGGAAACCTGCTATTTTTAGAAAGTTACTTAGTATTACAATACAAGTATTATAATACACTATTACATGAATAATATACAACAGAACATCAGTATAACTATAGATAACACAGTAACACACTAAGACATGACATAATAACTATAACAAGCTAATGACACATAGAACCAGTAAAACACATTTAATTCAGACAACTCATACACGTTCCCATTCTTATGTAGTATTATCCGTCAAGGCAGAGTAGTTTCTTCAGCGTTTCTGTTAGCTTCTACTGGACATAAGGTATGGATTTCCCGTCCTTCAGTAAGGACAACCTCTTCCTTTATTAGGATTCCCCATATGCAGCCAACTGTTTTTCCCAGTAGTTATAGATTAAATGCTTATGTTTAATTAGTTACCTTAGCCATATACATGCATGACCAGTTTCACCTAGTTATGGAGGTACCATAACCATAACACTAGAGGCACTAGTGTTATGACTTCACCACGACAGAGTGATAGCTCGTGGCGTCCCTTTCAGTTATTTGGCCATTATTATATTATTATTATCATGTGGGGCGTATGGGTGCATCCTAGGTTCAGTTTCAGTCAGGATTTCATGGTGAATGTGGTGTGTGCCTTACATGCTTCATAAGGAACTGATCCCTCCTACCCATTACCAATTAATTAGATGCATCCCCTCTAATTTGCATCACGATGTCACCCCTCCAAGTATTCATGCACGTTGTTTACCTCATGACCTATATTGGCTTTTGGTATATTAAACTAACACAGATTTTCATAAGTAACATAAGCTATGTTTTCAGAACTAAAACCAGTAAACATGACTTACAACTAGGTTTTCCCAGGACTTATTCATTTCCACTGCAATTCATGCTTTATATACCTTATATGCTTTCATTCCTTTATGTCTTTAAGTTATGCCATATATATCCGTGCACTGAGCGTTATGCTCAGCCGTTTTCCATTTCCATGTTCCCAAGGTCGCAAGTAGGATATCTAGAGTATGTGCATTCGGATTGGAAGCTATCCGGCCTCTTTTACCTTATGCATTCATTCCTACTTTTTATACTTTACTTCCTTTAGACATTGTTTAGTCCTTTCATTTATAGTACTTAATATTGCTTGTGTGTGAGGCACTTAGACTACCGATGTTTAATTCCGGTATTTCTGTTTATGGTCATGAATGTTTAGACATTTGCCTTGCATGCTTTGATGACACGCCATATTTTAGTGTAGCATTCCATCTTAACAAATGGGGTGTTACAATTATGGTATCAGAGCCTAAGGTTTTGACCTGTAGCTCTGTAAACATGACCTGTGACTTATGGGTAGTCACCAACGTCTTCCTAAAACTAACAGTTGGTTTTCATGCATTCATCCATTTTCATTTCATTTTCATGCATTCATATCATTGTCGCATGTTTATGACTAAGTAATGGTTGGTACAGGACTGGCCGTATTTAGTCGCATGTGCTTTTATCGAAACTTTTAACTTTGGGACCGACCCATAGGCGTCCCCTCGTTATGTCTTTTGCTTTGGGTGAACTGACCATAGGCGTTTACTCTCACGCATATAAAAGTTTTTATAAACTGCATCATGCATTCTAAACTGTTTCATGCATTATAAACTGCTTCATTGATTTATACATTGTTCATGCATTTTTATGTCATCTCATTTCAGATATATGATTTATGTTGCATGTTGTTTTAAACTGTCAGATGGTGAACACACGCAATGCTCAGGAGTTGGCTGCACCTGTCAATGCAGCTCTGAAATCCATCCTTCTCCAACTTCGCAATGAAATCAGGGATGAAGTTCATGCTGAAATTCAAGCTCATGACGTTCAGTATGGCCCTCATTCTGAAAACTACTACAACAACAAAAATCCTCCACCACCACCACTTGTTACTCTCATGACTTGGTTGGAGCGATTCAACAAACAGCGACCCCGTTCATTTTTGCAGACTGACAGCCCCAATGAGGCTGAAGCTTGGATTTCTCACATCGAGAAGATATTCTATGCGATGGGTTGTGATGGCGTTTTCAAGGCAAGATTGGCTTGCTATATGTTTGAAGGTGATGCACTGTAGTGGTGGAATTCTGTCAAGCAGGCCAATGGTGGTGATAATTGGGTTGCACTCTTGACTTGGGACCAGTCTAAGGATCTTCCATAACCAGTACTTTCCACATGCTGAATAGGAGAAGATTAAGCGGGATTATCATAATATCTGACAGGTTGCTGGGGAGAATAACAACGAATTCATGCAGAGGTTTCTCTGTTTGGCTGGTTTCTTGGGAGCAATAGCTGGTACTGGTGAGGAGCAAGCTGAGAAGTTTGCTGGTCTCTTGGCACTTCGGTTGCCAACAGTTTGGTTTGTGTTACGTTCACTACAGTAGCACAGGTGGTCGATGCATCCCGTAAGCTTGAGATGCGTCTGGAACGAGAGGAGTTTGGTAATGACAGAGCAGTGAAGAGGTATCTTCAATCACCAATTGTAAACCTTTCATTTCCATCGGTATTTTCATTTTCATATCATCCTCTGTTCAACGTTATATTACGGGCAGAAGACTGACGACCGTAAGCCTGCGGTCGTTCAGCAGCAAGCATCTAAGGGAAATGGTCAGACCAACGACCGTTCTGGTTCTGAGAGGCGTGGCAGTAATGATAATTACCGTAACAACGCTAATAACTCGAACAACAGCAGGTTCCTACATTAACCTTTTTTCATGTTTAACTATCTTATGTTATGGTATTCTGACACGCCAACAATTTTAATTCAGGAACAACAATAATGGTAGGGATCAGGACAGTAGAGGTTCACAGCCTAACCGTTCTACCTCATTTGGTAATTTTCAAACCTTCTATGAAATCATGTTTATGTTCCACGATCATGTCTCATGCATGTAATCCTGAAACAGGCTCTTAGATAACTAGGACGCCTGCTGGAGGATTCACACATCCTATCTGTCTTACTTGTTCGCGCAGACATTCTGGTATTTGTCGTCGAGGTATCGGTGGTTGTTTCAAGTGTGGCCAACAAGGCCATCAGCAGAAGGAGTGTCGCCAGGGTGAGATAGAAAGCACCTTTAGACATGCCGACTCCTAGCCACCTCCTACTTCTGGTCGCGTGTTCACTACTACTAGAGACCAGGCGAACAAGACTTCGGGTACCATCACCAGAAATCTCTTTATGAATGGTTTGGCAGAATGCGTTCTATTTGTTACTGGAGCGACTCATTCAGTCGTATCCGCTACTTTTGTTGTACGCGTTAGGATTTCCCCTATGCCATTAGATAATTCCTTAGGCATTTCCACACCACTTAGGGACTCTGTACGAATCACTCAGGTGTACATAAATCTTCCCCTAGAATTTGACGATAAGATCTGTAGAGTTGACACACTTCCTTTGGACATGTGCGATTTTGACTTGATTTTGGGCATGGACTGGTTATCCAAACACCCGGCTACGATTGACTGCCACACTTATCGGGTTATCTTCGGTGATGTTAAATCTCCAGAGTACATACACCGTGGTTTTCTGCCATGGAAGTCAGTACAAATTATTTCATCTATGGAGGCGCGTGCTTTATTATCACACGGCTGTTAGGGCTTCATAGCCAATATTCATGACATTACTGCCGAGTCTCCATCGATCCAAGATTAGCGTATTGTGTTAGAATTTCCTGATGTCTTTCCAGATTAACTTCCGGGCATACCACCTGTTCGTGAAGTCGAGTTTGAAATTGAGCTCATCCCAGCTGCAGAGCCAATTTCTAAGGCTCCTTATCGCATGGATCCTATTGAGCTTAAAGAGCTAAAAGATCGGCTGTAGGAACTTCTGGAGTGAGGTTTCATCCGTCCCACTGCATCACCATGGGGTACACCGGTACTGTTCGAGAAGAAGAAAGACGACAGCATGTGGTTGTGTATAGACTATCGTGAGCTGAACAAGATCACGATAAGGAATCGTTATCCTTTGCCGCGAATTAATGACCTTTTAGATCAACTTCAGGGCGCCAAGTATTTCTCCAAAATCGATCTAAGGCCCGACTACCATCAGTTACGGGTCAAGGAGCAGGATATCTCTAAGACTGCTTTCCGTACATGTTATGGGCACTACGAGTTCGTAGTCATGCCATTCAGACTCACTAATGCTCCATCTGTCTTCATGGATTTGATGAACCGTGTCTTCCATGAGTTTCTAAACAAGTTCGTTATCGTGTTTATTGGTGACATCCTGATTTTCTCCAAATCCAAGGCGGAACATGAGGAACACCTTCGTATAGTCTTGCAGATTCTTCGTTAGAAGCAGCTGTATGCCAAGTTCTCCAAATATGAGTTCTTATTAAGCAAGGTGGCATTTCTGGGCCGTATTGTATCTGTAGAGGGGATCACTATGGATCCTTCAAAGGTTGAAGCTATCACCAAATGGCCGCGACCTACATCTGCTACAGAGGTCAGAAGTTTTCTGGGTTTAGCTGGCTACTATCGCAGGTTTGTAGAGAACTTTTCACGGTTAGCCTTACCCTTGACTAAGCTGATGAGGAAAGGAGAGAAATTCGTCTGACGGAAGAACGAGAGAAGAGCTTTGAAGATCTTAAGCAGAAGATAGTGACTACACCTATTCTTACTCTCCCACCTGGTTCAGGTGGATTTCAGATTTACAGTGATTCTTCAGGAAAGGGTCTAGGCTGTGTTCACTTGCAACATTGGAAGGTTATTACATACGCATCACGACAGCTGAAACCTTATGAAGAAAACTATCCTAATCATGATTTGGAGCTTGCAGCAGTTGTTTTCGTGTTGAAGATCTGGAGACATTATTTGTATGGTGAATCATGTGACATATCCACCGACCACAAGATTCTCAAGTACATCTTCACCCAGAAGGAATTGACATGAGACAGAGGAGATGGTTAGAGCTATTGAAGGAGGACGACACCAACAGTTAGTACCATCCTGGTAAGGCGAAAGTGGTGGAAAGATGCTCTAAGCAGAAGGTCGGGTATGATTGCTGGCATCTGGATTGCAAAGGAGATCATTTGTGACCTAGAGATTACTGATATTGAGTTTTGTGTACGAGGACAGCACGGTTACTGGGCTAATTTGAGAGTGGAACCAGACTTACATTCTAGGATCAAGGAAGCTCAGAAGGATGGTGGTGAGATTTAGGCTATCATTCAGAACCTTGATCAGCAGACGGAGTTTCATGTTGAAAACGACGGTATCTTATGGCAAGGTATTAGACTAGTGGTTCCTGATGACTCTACACTCAGGGAAGCTGTGTTGACTGAAGCTCACAGCTCTCCATTTACCATACATCCTGGTTCTACTAAGATGTACCACGACATCAAGCAACACTTTTGGTAGAATGGTATGAAGCAGGATGCTGCCACCTTCGTTTCTAAATGTATGATCTGCCAGCAGGTTAAGATCGAACACTAGAGAGCTAGTCGGTTACTACAATCACTAGATATTCCAGCATGGAAATGGGATAAAATCGCCATGGATTTTGTTACTGGTCTTCCTGTGACTTAAAAGAAGAACGGCGCTATCTAGTTTATTGTTGATAGGTTGACTAAATCTGCTCATTTTCTGCCGATCCGCAAGGAGCATCCGATCAGCAAATTAGCGGACACTTTTCAGAAAGAGATCATGAGACTGCATGGTACTCCATCAGAAATCATCTCTGATAGTGATCCCCGTTTCACATCGCGTTTCTGGCAGAGTCTGTAGAAAGCTTGGGGCACCAGACTTAAGCTCAGCACTGCCTTTCATCCTCAGACCGACGGACAGTCAGAACGTACCATTCAGACATTCGAGGACATGTTGCGGGCGTGTACTCTAGAGTGGTCAGGAAGTTGGCATGATTATATGTTTCTAGTGGAGTTTGCATACAACAACAGTTGGCACGCTAGCATCAAGTGTGCTCCTTTTGAGATATTGTATGGTAGGAAGTGTCGTGCCCCAATCTGCTGGGATCAGGTGGGCGAACGACTGCTTGAGGGTGCAAAGATGATTGAGGTGACTAATGAGAATGTCGCCGTCGCCAAGGAGAATCTGTGACAATCCGTCAATTTATGGTCGATATTTTATTCTCAATATTTATTTGAAAATATTATTTTAATGTTATAATATGAACTCACTTATTTATGGGAAGAAATTTGGATTTACGTCTTGAAGTAGCATCGACTACGTCTAAACCGGAGGATTCTACGTTACGTGCTTACGTTTACATACACCGTTTTTGGTGACAGTCCGACATTTCAGAAAATAAATTTTTCCGTGAATATTATTTTGGGATTTTAAATTTGAGTTAGTTCATAAACTCACAAATTTACGAGAAGAGATTAGGACTTACGTGAATAATTTAACGTCCTTTACGACTAAACCGGAAACCTTAGGATTACGTATTTACGTTTTCGAACTCCGTTTTTGATGAGACAATTTTTATTAGATTCGTTTTGTGCCGTTGATTCATAATTTATAAAAACGTTTTTCATAAAACGACCCGAGGGCACGCAAATCGAGGAAACTAGAATCGAGGAATACCCGTAAATTAGTGGGATGAGACAAAACAAGTTTTTCCTCACCCCACTCTATGGGACGGCTAGATATACTCCACCACACCATGAGGTGTCAACTTGTAAGATACAAGTTGCACATTTGTCCTACTTTGCTTAACAAGCTAACTAAACTAGCAAAACCACTTCCCACTAAACCATTTCTCACATTTAACTCATTCAAACCACCATAAACACTCTCCTCTCTCTCTAAAATTCGTCCACTATTCATAAAAAACAACCCTCATTTGTTCTATGTTAGCCATAAAATCATGTGTTACTCATACACATGATGATGCTACTTTGAAGCTTTGAAGATTGGAGGTGATTCTAACATCCAAGGAGAAGATTTGTTGGTGTCATAGGGCTGATTTTCCATGAGAAGTTTATAAAGGTTGGTAGACTTGAAGATGATATTGGTTTATCACAAGTTTTGCCATCAAAATCCAAGCCTTGTTCATCAAAGACTCATCTTTTCATCACTAATGGTGGTATAGAGATTGTTCTTCCCAACCTCTTGTTATTTTGATTATGTAATCATGTATTTTCTTTCTTATTTTATATGTATATGATTAATATATGATGATAAAAATGTTGTGTGGGGATCAAGTGTTGATAAATATGATTAAAAAGACGAATAACCATAAGAAACAAGGCTAAAATCTTGCTTAAATTGTTGGCTATATAAAAACAGTAAATAACCAAGTTATAAACTGATAAAATTGCATGGTGGAATCCATTTACAGTAAGTGTTAGATGTCATACACATGTGAGAGTTGGCCATGCAATGGAATCATCAAAATGAGTGAGATATGATCAAAACAAGATGAGTGTACCAATCTGAATAGTCTGTATTGTAGGGACTGTTAAAGATAGTTACACATGGAATGAGTAGTAGCTATAACTAACTTATTTGTAGAACATAATATGAAGTTTATGCCATCCCAAAATGAGCTTCTATCTCCTTATAGAACTCTAGATATGGACATTTTAGTGAACTTAAAATTTAGGACTGATTTTGTGAAATTAAAGTTTAGTATTATTATATAAGCACTCAAATAAATATAGTATAAAATGTGAATTAAAACCCACTAACTTATATATTACATTTATATAAATATTTATAAGGATAAATAAGTGGACATTTTATAAAAATGGTAGTTTGGTAAGTTTTATAAGTTATAAAAAACTATAAACATGATTTTTACGTCTTTTCGGCTAATACCGTAAAATTAACGTTTTTCGTCAATTAAAACTTAGACGGTCGGACCCGTCTAATGTAAAATTTTTAAAAGTCATATACTGATATATAAGTACCTAATACAAGTAAAAACCGATAAAACCCGAACTATATGACATACGGACATTAACGAGCTAAGTTAGCATATTGGACTAATAATTTAACTAAATAAGTTAAACACTTATAAAAGTTACTTATTGGGCTTAACCCATTGGGGCCCAACATGTAAAGTATAAATACTGATAATACAAGTATAAAATGGATTAATACAAGTTAAAGAACTTATAATAAGCTTATTGGACCTAAAATATGTAAATAGGTAAAACTAGTAAGAAGTTACCAACACATAAACACTAAAATGAGTAAAAATGTATAAGCCCACTTGATCATCATCATATATATAAAGTCATCATATATATACATAATTGTTATTTTGATAGTGTCATTGGACAAGAGTCTAAGACGAGTATTATTTGTCTAGGTTTCAGTGATTGAAGCACGTACCGTACATCCGAATTGCCGATAACCCGCTTTCCCACATCAACGTGAGTTCATCGCCTCGCACTCTTTTAAATGTTTTTATGAAATATTTGATAAACCCACGAGGGAGAGAACATGTTAGTTTTACTAAAATAGGACACCATTTGTCCTGATTGTTTGTTTATTGATTTGGACCCAAATGATTGGATGACCCGATGAATGATTATATGACCCGATAGATGAAATGAAATGGATTATTAAAGTTAGGTTATGTCACTAAAAGTCCCATTAGCATGAATTGTGAATTACCAGGATTTGGTAGACGCTTATGCATATAATAGTACTATTTAGGGACGATCACCCCAGTTCGCGCCTTGACGGTTGATCCCCGTCGTGCCACATTGATTGGTAAGCGAATTTATGTATGAGAAGATTTACATAGCGTGATCTTTGTGACGACACGCTAACTTAGATGGGAAAATTGAGTTTCGGGCTAGCTACCCGTTGTTTGTTGTAGTAAGGTAACAATGTCATGCGGCTTGTAATAATCCAATTAACGAAATACTGCTTTATGCATTGTATTACGATACATAGCCTGACTAGCAATACAGGGTCTTATCATTGATATTATGTTCGTGTTTTGGTTTTATATAACCATATTCATATAACGGTTTTTATTTAATCTATACAATGTTATAAAACGTATTGTATGATGTTTTTAACGACAATGGTTCGTATAATGATTTTGAAGGCGAAAGCCTATATTATGATTTTGATAAGGATTTGTATAAAATGACTTTGGCGATTTTATGACCTATTACAAAGATTTGTACGAAATGATTTTCGGTAATAATTTTATACCGATGTTATATTGATGGATTTTATTAAACTCTATGAATTCACTCGGCGTTATCGCTGACCTTTTCTTTTAACATGTTTTGTCTCAGGTACTTGAAGGTAATTCTCGGGAAGACGACAAGAATTCATGGCCCACACTTAAATAATAATTTCCATTCTAATGTTTTGTAAAAATTTTATGAAATACTATGACTTGGGACCTATGTAAATCTGATATTTATGAATGGAAATGCTTTATTATTAAACGACACGATTTTTAAAGCGTTGTCTATGATGTGAGTAATGTGCTATCACGTAACACCAACGAGTCTTCCGCTGTATTGAATTGTGTAAATTTGGGGGTGTTTCAGTTTGGTACCAGAGCTCTCGTTATAGAAAACGAAAGATTTTTAAAACCAAGGTTTTGAATAAAACATTTCAAAATCTTTTAACTATAAACATTTTTCTCAAAATGTCTAAAAATCTTTTGACTATAACGGTGCCAAAGAATTCGGGAGTTACCGACAAGGCCAGATTGAGTAGTGTTATTTTAATATATATAATTTGGATTATATATATACATGATGTAATTTGATTACATGATTGTTTGATGATTATTTTAATATTTATACGAGGTATTTATACGACGTAGATTGTCACAAGGAACCCTAAATCCCCTAGCAAATTAATCGAAGCTTTCTCGTAGGAATTCTAGCTATTCTAGATCTAAACCAAGTTGTGGATATTTATGATCCCAACAAATGGTTGATATTCGTAGAAATGTAGATATTAGTTGATTGTGAAATTAAAGAAGAATTGGCGAGATTATATCTGATATCGATGTCATGACGATCTTTCCTTATAGAGTGGAGTTTGACAAAACGTTACCACCTAGAAAGATGTCATCTGATTCGTTGTCATCCAATTCTTAAATTGAAATCGAAAGGGTGAATGTTGCACTTGAGGTTGTCATTGAAACCATTACCCAAAAGCCTCATGCCCCTAGTATCTTTCCGAGAAATATTGAATGTGTGAGTCATCTCATACTAGTGACTCATTTGATAACTATTGTTGTAAGAGCTATAGGATTGGAAATTAAGTGTTGATCATATCGAGATTTTATTGCCCTTTTAAGGTTTATGAATAAGGTTTAAAGTACTGGAGAATGAGGTAGGATATCGAATTGAGTATAAGTTGGTTGAAACTTGAATAAAGTAAAATTTAACACATATGGAATATGAGATTGTTAAGAGGAAGTTGTTGAGTCCTGTGATTGAATTATAAGGTTTTAAATGATTGTTGATTTGTGTTCAGGGTTGTTCCTAGGTCGTTGTCCAATGACGAGGATGCCCAGTGTCTAAGAAATAAATTGAAGAAATCTTCTTCTGAATCGGGGCCGATGGATCTTCTGGGACAGGTGGAACACCTAAAGACTCTTGTAGATAGTATTCATTGTGGTATCTTTTAAAAATAATCCCTAACTTAACTGAGACATCAGTTGGTAGGATGAGTTCTTGGAATTGTATGACATAATGACACGTAATGTGTTACGGTACAATTTAGACTTGTTTGTGATTAATGAAAAGACTACCTTTGATTGCTAAATTCTACATGTATCGATGTTATCTATCTTTTCTTGCTTCTTCCTAATGCTCGCATTAGTGATGCAACCATTGAACAAGTACTCATCTCGAATTGAGTTACGTTGTGAATTATTCTTTTTGAGTGCCATCGAGGTCATGAACCTCATGATTAAGTGGCTAAGCTCATTTCCTGATATATTGAAGTTAGTTCTTGGTGAACAACTTTTCATCACTCTTTTGCAGATCACTCATTGTTTTTATAAGATAAAACAGTATCCCTCGAGAAAAAAATGAATTTTCATCACTATAAGGATTATTCCAAGTGAGATTTATAAGTGACTGTTATCAAAATGAAGTTGTTTATAAAACGCCTTGGAAAACTTAATTTTTTTTCATATTAAAGAAAATCTTTGTAAATTTATTTTTGATTCTTATTTAAGAATTAAGCATGAAAATGTTTTTATTATAAACATGATGATAAAATTTTGACGAACTGAGTATTGCATCGTTAATCTTGAAATTGTATATAGTTGCGCGCATACATACAATTTAGAAGGGACCATGCAAGACTGATTAGTAGTCACCATGAAATTATTAATAAACACTAATTTTCTTTGAAGATTGTGAAAGATTAAATTTATAAGATCTGCAAAAAGTGAAAAATAGGGACATATTGATGGGGACACCTACATATGTTCCCGTACTATTTATTATTCTGAGTCGAATTTACTCATCTGTGGAATTTGTCTTATTTGACAATTGACAATTCTTTCTTGTCCAATTCGCCCGTAGTGAGATTCTTAGGAAAAGTATTTGATTACCGAATGTTGATACCCGACTGGATGTATCGACGTTCCTATCATTTCTTTTGATTAGAATTCATTTGAATGACCTGGGTAACGATCCGAGGAGCTTTCGAATGCGTACCCAATTCATGAAAACATGGGATATATTCATATTCGTTAATGTTTTCGTCTGTATCTGATTTGAAATTCTCTCACGTAGATTATGCGTTGACCTTACTCTTTTAAGGTTAGTTATGTCTCCTGATATCCTTGAATTTGTGAAAGATCATGAATTATTATTAGTCTTTTGAGAAGTTCACATCTTATCGACGACAATGAAACTGGAAAGTTAATAGTGCCAATAGAATAGATTGATTGATTATGACATGACAACATTGTCTTAATTAATGGGAACTCGAGTTGAATTCCCCTAAAAGATAAGATGTTGATTATCAAAAGTGATTTAAATAATTCCCGATAGGTGACTGTATCCTGCTTTTAGACTTAAAAGTATACCATGAATGGTTATAAATTAGGCATAGATCTTGTAATCTAAAAAGAACTTAAAAGTAAATTTATTAAAAGATATTTATGTTATTTGAAACTTTAGGAAGTATTTGTTGGTGAATTACCTAGACTTCCGCCATAAAGGCAAGTTGAATTGGTATTGATTATATTCCTGGTGCTGCACCTGTGACATGTGCACTATACATCACCACCATCTAAATCGAAAGTGTTACCGTACAACTGAAAGAGTTGTCGGAGAAAGCTTTTATTCTACCAAGCTCGTCATCATGAAGAGCTATGGTGTTATTATTTCTTATATTTATTGAATACCATGAACTAGGTAAATTGACGATTAAAAATCTATATCCACTACCCAAGATGATAGATTTGTTCGATCATTTACCAGGTTCTAGTGTATGTTTTAAAGATTTGATCCATGACATGGTTATCATCAATTTCGCGTCCGCGAAAAAGACTATCTATTCCAATCACTACATCCAGAACTTGTAATAAACATTATAAGTTTCACGTGATGACGTTTGGATTGACTAATACACATGTAGCATTCATAAATTTTGTGAATCACGTGTGTAGGCTGTAATTTGATAAATTCATGCTCGTGATTATTAAGAATCATCTGTTTGTTTATAAGAATAAGAATGAGTTAACAATTAGTTATCGACTGCCCTAAATTGGCCGAACAATGAAAACTTGTACCTTGACTATTTAACATGTGATTAAAGACTTAACCCTTTACATTATTTGACCGTGTGATTAATCAGATAATGGAATCTATATTGACTCTTCAAAAATTTAGAGCCCTTTTAAGACATTGGGTTTTACCAAAAAGAAAGTGCAAATGTGTTTTGAAAAATGTTTTATCGAAAAGAACTTTTGAGGGATTATTTCCTTATACCCAGAACATTTAACTAAACTCCTGTTTAGGGGTAAATGTTTGTGTATACCTCAAGACAACCTAAGAGGGATTGAGGAAACCATTTAAACCATGACTTGAAATTTGAAACGACAATTTTTGCTTTTCAACTAATAAAATTTTGACCAAAGTATAACCAAAGATTTTTCGAACATTTACGAATCTTATTAATTATTTTCAATAAATCAACAAAAATCGTGTTAATTAAATTCAAATTTGTTTTGAACATTTTATTATAATTGGTCGAACTAAGAAATTTAAACTTATAACTTTTACGTTTCATAAAAACTTAATATTTATTGTTAGTTTACGTGTAATAATTATGGACGCTTTAAAACGTCGGATCAAGCAAAACTGATAAAAATAATAGTTGAGACGAAACTAAAACTTAGAAAATATGAAGAAAGAATTTCTGAGTAAATTTTAGACATGATAATTATTTCATCAGGAAAGATGAATGTAAATACTGACGCATTATGTAAAAAGGATAAAGAATCAATTAGAATGTGTTCCTTAATAATGAATGTGCAAAATAAATTGCCGAACAATTTAAAAATAGCTGATGCTTGTAAGAAGGATAATATAGATAATAAAAAGGGGTTTGCGGCTAATGTGAACCATTAGAATTGAGAAGCCGATAGCGTTAAATGTATAAAAGGCCACTTGTGGTTGCCTGAATATAGAGGATTTTGAGATTTAGTCATATTGAAATCTCGTAAGTATAAGTATTCCATTCATGTCATTTCTGACTAAATGTATCTTTATCTGAAGAAGTTGTACTAATGGCAAATTATGAAGGCAGACACCGCCTCATACATTAGTAAACGTCTAGCTATTGCAAAGGTCATCATCTGAATTTGATTCGATTTGGGTCATCGTCGACAGACTGACCAAATCTGCTAATATCATTCCTGTTAATGATAGATTCTTGATGAAGAAATTGACTCTTTTGTATTTAAAGGAGTTGTGTAAACATGGTGTGCCTGTATCGATCATCTCTATCAAGATCCTCGGTTCGCATCGAATTCCTAGAGATTTGCTCAGAAGTCATTGAGAACGAATCTTAATGAGAGTACTGTGTACCACCCCAATCGAAAGGACGAGGTAAAGTAACGATACAAAATACTATAAGTGTTGTTTTATGTTTGAATGATTGACCTTTGGTAATAAACTGTAAAATCGTTTTCCTTTGGAGAGATTATCATTGATAATTATCGTATGAGGATCAAGATCGAATCTTGTGAGGATATATATTAGAGCATCTGTAAGCAGGAGTTGGGATGAAGACACCCGACATACACCCATTGTGAGTTGGACATGTCTTTTAGGTTTAAGGTTTCCTATGATGGCGAACCTAACCTTACAAAATACTCGACCCGCGAGACCTGAAATGATTGTTGAAATTAGGATCTGATTATTGACTGCCGGTAGTGGGCAGAAGGTTATGTGAATATGAAATGTAGATCTTGAAGTGCCAGATGGGTAGCGAAGTTATGCAAAAAAAATATTTTACCATGGAAAAATGAATTGGTGATCTGAAAGATCATGGGATATAAGTCCCCATTTTATGGGACCATTGAGATGATGAAAAATATTGGTTTGAAAGGCATATAAGCTGGATCTACCCTAGGACTTCAAGGGCTACGTGAATTATGTGTCGTATATTGAACTTGATAAAATGTCTATCAAGTGAAAATCTGATTGCTTCTTGATAAAGTTTAGATCGGAGAAAAGTTGCATTCATCAAAAACCCGTGAACATCATGGGTAGAGAAAGTAAGTCAACATTTAGCCTGATCTTATTCCCGTAGTTATGTTTGAAGAAACTCGCATATTGTAATTGATTACACTTATGAGAAAAGATCGGATGTGGAGGAAATACCCACATGGCTTTAACTCTATAAGAAGCGAGTAGTAAGATAAGATGATCTTTGAGGACATAGATCCTGTTTAGGGGTAAATGCTGTGACAATCCGTCAATTTATGGTCGATATTTTATTCTCAATATTTATTTGAAAACATTATTTTAATGTTATAATATGAACTCACTTATTTATGGGAAGAAATTTGGATTTACGTCTTGAAGTAGCATCGACTAGGTCTAAACCGGAGGATTCTACGTTACGTGCTTACGTTTACATACACCGTTTTTGGTGACAGTCCGACATTTCAGAAAATAAATTTTTCCGTGAATATTATTTTGGGATTTTAAATTTGAGTTAGTTCATAAACTCACAAATTTACGAGAAGAGATTAGGACTTACGTGAATAATTTAACGTCCTTTACGACTAAACCGGAAACCTTAGGATTACGTATTTACGTTTTCGAACTCCGTTTTTGATGAGACAATTTTTATTAGATTCGTTTTGTGCCGTTGATTCATAATTTATAAAAACATTTTTCGTAAAACGACCCGAGGGCACGCAAATCAAGGAAACTAGAATCGAGGAATACCCGTAAATTAGTGGGATGCGACAAAACAAGTTTTGACCCACCCCACTCTATGGGACGGCTAGATATACTCCACCACACCATGAGGGGTCAACTTGTAAGATACAAGTTGCACACTTTTCCTACTTAGCTTAACAAGCTAACTAAACTAGCAAAACCACTTCCCACTAAACCATTTCTCACATTCAACTCATGCAAACCACCATAAACACTCTCCTCTCTCTCTAAAATTCGTCCACTATTCATAAAAAACAACCCTCATTTGATCTATGTTAGCCATAAAATCATGTGTTACTCATACACATGATGATGCTACTTTGAAGCTTTGAAGATTGGAGGTGATTCTAACATCCAAGGAGAAGATTTGTTGGTGTCATAGGGCTGATTTTCCATGAGAAGTTTATAAAGGTTGGTAGACTTGAAGATGATATTGGTTTATCACAAGTTTTGCCATCAAAATCCAAGCCTTGTTCATCAAAGACTCATCTTTTCATCACTAATGGTGGTATAGAGATTGTTCTTCCCAACCTCTTATTATTTTGATTACGTAATCATATATTTTCTTTCTTATTGTATATGTATATGATGAATATATGATGATAAAAATGTTTTGTGGGGATCAAGTGTTGATAAATATGATTAAAAAGACGAATAACCATAAGAAACAAGGCTAAAATCTTGCTTAAATTGTTGGCTGTATAAAAACAGTAAGTAACCAAGTTATAAACTGATAAAATTGCATGGTGGAATCCATTTACAGTAAGTGTTAGATGTCCTACACATGTGAGAGTTGGACATGCAATGGAATCATCAAAATGAGTGAGATATGATCAAAACAAGATGAGTGTACCAATCTGAATAGTCTGTTTTGTAGGGACTGTTAAGGATAGTTAGACATGGAATGAGCAGTAGCTATAACTAACTTATTTGTATAACATAATATGAAGTTTATTCCATCCAAAAATGAGCTTCTATCCCCTTATAGAACTCTAGATATGGACATTTTAGTGAACTTAAAATTTAGGACTGATTTTGTGAAATTAAAGTTTAATATTATTATATAAGCACTCAAATAAATATAGTATAAAATGTGAATTAAAACCCACTAACTTATATATTACATTTATATAAATATGTATAAGGATAACTAAATGGACATTTTATAAAAATGGTAGTTTGGTATGTTTTATAAGTTATAAAAACTATAAACATGATTTTTACGTCTTTTCGGCTAATACCGTAAAATTAACGTTTTTCGTTAATTAAAACTTAGACGGTCGGACCCGTCTAATGTAAACTTTTTAAAAGTCATATAATGATATATAAGTACCTAATACAAGTAAAAACTGATAAAACCCCAACTATATGACATACGGACATTAACGAGCTAAGTTAGCATATTGGACTAATAATTTAACTAAATAAGTTAAACACTTAAAAAAATTACTTATTGGGCTTAACCCATTTGGGCCCAACATATAAAGTATAAATACAGATAATACAAGTATAAAATGGATTAATACAAGTTAAAGAACTTATAATAAGCTTATTGGACTTAAAATATGTAAATAGGTAAAACTAGTAAGAAGTTACCAACACATAAACACAAAAATGAGTAAAAATGTATAAACCCACTTGATCATCATCATATATATAAATTCATCATATATATACATAATTGTTATTTTGATAAAGTCATTGGACAAGAGTCTAAGACGAGTATTATTTGTCTAGGTTTCCGCGATTGAAGCACGTACCGTACATCCGAATTGCCGATAACCCGCTTTCCCACATCAACGTGAGTTCATAGCCTCGCACTCTTTTAAATGTTTTTATGAAATATTTTATAAACCCGCGAGGGAGATAACATGTTAGTTTTACTAAAATAGGACACCATTTGTACCTATTGTTTGTTTATTGATTTGGACCCGAATGATTATATGACCCGATGAATGATTATTTGACCCAATAGATGAAATGAAATGGATTATTAAA
This sequence comes from Glebionis coronaria, assembly GCA_025667525.1. Taxonomy (NCBI): domain Eukaryota; kingdom Viridiplantae; phylum Streptophyta; class Magnoliopsida; order Asterales; family Asteraceae; genus Glebionis; species Glebionis coronaria. The sequence continues at coordinate 403,203,451 of CM046881.1, forward strand.
GTTAGGTTATGTCACTAAATGTCCCATTAGCATGAATTGTGAACTACCGGTATTTGGTAGACGCTAATGCATATAATAGTACTATTTGGGGACGATCACCCCAGTTCGCGCGTTGACGGTTGATCCCGTCGTGCCACATTGATTAGTAAGCGAATTTATGTATGAGAAGATTTACATAGCGTGATCTTTGTGACGACACGCTAACTTAGATGGGCAAATTGAGATTCAGGCTAGTTACCCGTTGTTTGTTGTAGTATGGTAACAATGTCATGCGGCTTGTAATAATCCAATTAACGAAATACTGCTTTATGCATTGATTTACGATACATTGCCTGACTAGCAATACAGGGTCTTATCATTGATATTATGTTCGTGTTTTGGTTTTATATAACCATATTCATATAACGGTTTTTATTTAATCCATACAACGTTATAAAACGTATTGTATGATGTTTTTAACGACAATGGTTCGTATAATGATTTTGAAGGCGAAAGCCTATATCATGATTTTGATAAGGATTTGTATAAAATGACTTTGGCGATTTTATGGCCTATTACTAAGATTTGTACGAAATGATTTTCGGTAATAATTTTATACCGATGTTATATTGATGGATTTTATTAAACTCTATGAATTCACTTGGCGTTATCGCAGAACTTTTCTTTTAACATGTTTTGTCTTAGGTACTTGAAGGTAATTCTCAGGAAGACGACAAGAATTCATGGCCCGCACTTAAATAATAATTTCCATTCAAATGTTTTGTAAAAATTGTATGAAATACTATGACTTGGGACCTATGTAAATCTGATATTTATGAATGGAAATGCTTTATTATTAAACGACGCGATTTTTAAAGAGTTGTCTATGATGTGAGTAATGTGCTATCTCGTAACACCAACGAGTGATCACGGAATCTTCAGGAAGCTCGTGCTCGTCAGAAGAGCTATGCTGATAAACATCGTAGAGATGTATCTTTCAACGTAGGTGATCACGTTTTCCTCAAATTATCACCTGCACGAGGAGTTAAACGTTTTGGAATCAGAGGGAAGCTCAGCCCTCGCTTCATCATACCGTTTGACATCATATAACGCGTTGGTGAAGTGTCATATCGTTTAGCGTTACCGCCTTAGCTATCACACGTTCACAACGTGTTCCATGTGTCCTTACTCAGAGGATACAACTATCATCCAGTTCATGTTGTCCAGTATCCGCTTGATCAGATTCGAGAGGATCTTTCATATGTCGAAGAACCCGAGAGAGTTCTTGAACGACAAGATCGTGTAATGCGGAGGAAGACGATCCCTTTCGTCAAAATCCTCTGAAGGGATCATCCTGAGCGGGAAGCCACTTGGGAGACGGAGGAGTCTATACGGACTTCTTACCCTCATTTCCAGTTTTGATTCATGTATGTTTTCTTTCAGTTATGTTTTATCCAATTCGAGGACGAATTGTTATTTTAGAGGGGAAGAGTTGTAAAACCTGCATTAAAATACCGTAAACAGTGTACATGAACAGTGAACATCCAAAAATACGGTAAAATTAAAACTTTCCATTTATAATATAATTCACGTGTCACGATATTTAATAACATGTAATTACGTATATATTATAAATGTGTTAAGTACACGACATATAAAAATCACGATAATTAAACATGAACGATCACATAAATAATTTAACTCGGGAAAACTAACGGTTTTCCCATGTGGGCCCCAAGTGACGCGGCTAAGACAAAAGGAAGGGAAAAGATGGGCTTTAGCCCATGACCCAACTTAAAACCATAATAAAAAAACATAGAGAAAACTTATGTGTAAACCTAAGTTTCCTCGATCTTTTAGCAACTAGGCATAATCATTGTTCATATGATATAGATCATAGTGGAAAAGAACAATAATCATGAAACAAGGTGTTTGGGCACAAAGAACACAAATAATTACTTCAACGATTGTTCATTATATTAATAATAAACAACCACTAGACGTGTATACATTTAATCCCACGTCTAGTGCAACACACGCTTTAGGTTTACATTGTAAATGAAAGTTATGAATAAACCTAGAACCCTTGGTTCCTTTTATAGTGTAAGGATTAGGGTTTTACAAGAGATAAGAATGAATAATATTTGAGTATTCTATTTAGATAAACTATATTCTAAATATCGTCCTACAATATCTTGAATATATCCTCTAAATATAATTCCATCAGCGTTGGATATTTGTCAGCGTCTACAAAACACGTGTCAGCGTCTAGCTTTCACATGTCAGCGTCTCTGAACAAACGTCTTGATATTTCTTCATTTTGAATTTCTACCACATTAATTTTTTGACCCAACAATCTTCCCCTAGTTGATTTTGGCAAAACTCTTTGTGTATCTCTTGTAAGTGGTACATCATCTTAAAATTGCTTCCCCTCAAGTGTAGCATGTATATCTTCCCCTTTTTGTCACATCAAATAGGAAAGGAAACAATGTATGCAATCGAAGATTCTCCAAATGTAGGCTCTATGTAATGATTTTGAAGAAAAATAACTATAATATCCTTGATGTAGAAGTAGATTAACCCAAACCTATGTTCCATGTCTTGTACTATTCACGTGACGTCGAACTAATATGAGTATACAGAGTATAAGCAGACCTCGATCTCTTGTCAAAATCCTTATCCTTTGTGAGACACTGAGCACGATAATGTAACTCCTTCAAGTGATAGCAATGTAAGTTTGCTAGATATGACAAGTCTTCGTCACCAACCGTGTAAGCATGAATAAGTTATCTACAAATGTAAGTATCCATTTTTGATATAATAGAACACATACTCGCGAAAATCTACTTGAATCATCAAATTTACCATAAGAATTCTTCCCCTTAAGCCAACATCTCTTCATGAAAAGTCTTAATGAAATATCTTCATATGTAAAAGTTCAAAGGACGGATAACTCTTTCACAAGGCTACCCCGATTACATAATCTAATATCACTCCAATAAAGTACTTCACGAATTGTTTCTAACTCACGTTACAATCATTGATCCCTTTAAAAATATCCAAGCCATTAATATTAAAACGATATTTTGAATAAAATAGAGATTCCATGTACCTTCGCGTGTATAATCTCCTTGTTTTGTGTGCCAAAACCTTAACCAATTTTCCAAACAGCAGCATTTCCTTTGTCATCCAATAACCTTCACTATCCAACATCTTTACCATATGTATTGTCCAATATCGAACAATACTTGTCAGCGTTTTGGACAAAATATCTCGGACAACTCATGTCAGCGCTTTCCATCAACGCCTGAATTATTACTTGTCAGCGTTTGAAGTCTATATGTCAGCGTCAATTTTATACGTGTCAGCGGCTAACACCATCATACTCCTTAAGCACCATCGTTGTGAAAAATAAACCAAACCAACAGAAGTCCACGTGGTTTAGTATCAATCAAGCCCAAGTAGTGTATCCAGTCCAGATATCGCACATACATACACACTCCCTTAAATCACGCTACCATATGTACTTACCAAAACAAATCAGATTATGATCACAAATATCACGTACCAGTATGTGAAAGATATATGCATATCCCTAAATATTAGCACTATTGACCAAAATTCCAAGATGTGACAGCCAATATCACGTGCCTTTCTTTACCCTTCAATATCTCCAAACGCTTCTGGCATTACTTGACAAGAAAACAGAAAGTGTACAGTACGAACTGCTGCACTTGCTGTGTTTAGTTTCAATAAAAACGTGCTAAGGTTTATTGAAACCCTAGTTCTTGATTTGCCATAAACGTGTCATACAGTAATTACCATAATCATAACCTGCTGTTTATAATCAGATCTGAGCATCTTCATACACTCTTATCACGTGCTGATCATATGTGAGGTTGTTTTAAATCGAGCTAGGGTTTGAAGAAAACCCTAATTCATGATTTTATGTCAAACAAAAACTCCATACCTCATTATGCAGTCAATGTCGACTTCTAATATCTTCTTCATGAGAGCTTAGATTGAAGATCGCTTCGGTGAGATCCTAGACACAAGTGCAAGGAATCTACAGCAAAAATTTCACCATGATCCAATGATTAACGAAGGAGAAATCGTGTTTTGAATACGGCTGTCCATAGAAAACTGCATATGATCACTGCTGACTTCGACACTTAATAACTTCTTCATGGGAATAAAACTTGACAATCCCTCTGGTGGATATCTAGATATATGTGTGTAGAACACAAACAAAAATTTTCGTGACGATCCAACGGTTCGATAAAAAGTTATGGTCTTCTAAATACTGCTGCGCACACAAAACCGCCTAGAAAAACCCTAAACGGAATTTTTTTCCTTCTCACCATTACGAACACCTTGTTGGTCCTCGCATCACGAGCCACGAGGCTCTGATACCAACTGCGTAAACCTAAGTTTCCTCGGTCTTTTAGCTACTAGGCATAATCATTGTTAATATGATATAGATCATAGCGGAAAAGAACAATAATCATGAAACAAGGTGTTTGGGCACAAAGAACACAAAGAATTACTTCAACGATTGGTCATTATATTAATAATAAACAACCACTAGACGTGTATACATTTAATCCCACGTCTAGTTCAACACACGCTTTAGGTTTACATTGTGAATGAAAGTTATGAATAAACCTATAACCCTTGGTTCCTTTTATAGTGTAAGGATTAGGGTTTTACAAGTGATAAGAATGAATAATATCTGAATATTCTATTTAGATAAACTATATTCTAAATATCATCCTACAATATCTTGAATATATCCTCTAAATATAATTACATCAGCGTTGGATATTTGTCAGCGTCTACAAAACACGTGTCAGCGTCTAGCTTTCACATGTCAGCGTCTCTGAACAAACGTTTTGATATTTCTTCATTTTGAGTTTCTGTCACATCAACTTTTTGACCCAACAACTTAATCCTAATTTAGGTTTACAGAAAAAAGTTCTCCCTTGCCTCCCTTGTCTCCTCTTGCCACCGGCCACCTCAAAAGACAAGGACAAACCAGACGATTTTGGTTGTTGATTAATTAAGTCTAAGTGATCGTGATCTAATCCCTTCTTCCAAGTGTTCGGTAAATCAAAACTCTTCCTTTTCTTATTGAATTCATGTTCTTATTTAATTAATCTTAAAAACAAGTAAATAAAACATGTGGGATTAATTAAAATATGATTAAGGGGGTGTTTGGTGTGGTTTTGGTTCAGCCGTGACACAACCGAGACCACTAGGGGTCTCGGCTTGTCTTCATCACCACCATAGAGATCACAAGGGGTCTTGGCTTGGTTGGTCTTGGCTCGGACGACACAAGGAAACCCCGACCGAGTGTCAGGGTGTGGTTTTGCTTTGGACCGAGTGCCAACCGAGACCTATAGGGTCTCGGTGGGGCTTTTTGGCTAACAGTGGGAACCGAACAAAGCAAGCAGGGGAACCGGTTTGAACCGGTGTGAACTGGTGGCCAACCGGTGTGAACCGGGCTGACATAGCTCGGTAGTGGAAACCGTGAGCCACCAGTGGCAACCGGCTAGCCGGTCTTGCCACTGGTAGGGCTGTTTGGCTCGGCTTATATGTGACCCGGGTTTCGTGCTCGAGTTAATTTTTAAAACACGGGTTCGGGATTCAGGAAAAATATTAAAATTAGAAAATATGTTTAATTAAATTAATTCCTAGACATGTAATTTAATTAAATTCATTACTTAGGTTGAATATTAAAATAAATATTCCACGTATAACCTAAAGTATTTTACTTAGCTTAATATAATTAAAACATGTATTTTTAATTCAATTATTATAACGTATAGTTTAATTAATTAACCAAGTTATTTAATTACTAAGCTATAACCATGACTTGTATTATACTAATTAAACTTTACTTGTTATTAATAATCCAACTTATTTCTAATTATGGAAACTTACTATTTATGGAAACTTTCTATTTTTAGAAACTTACTATTTATGAAAACCTGCTATTTTTAGAAAGTTACTTAGTATTACAATACAAGTATTATAATACACTATTACATGCATGATATACAACAGAACATCAATATAACTACAGATAACACAGTAACACACTAAGACATGACAAAATAACTATAACAATCTAATAACACATAGAACTAGTAAAACACATGTAATTCAGACAACTCATACACGTTCCCATTATTATGTAGTATTATCCATCAAGGCGGAGTAGTTTCTTCAACGTTTCTGTTAGCTTCTACTGGACATAAGGTATAGATTTCCCATCCTTCAGTAAGGACAACCTCTTCCTTTATTAGGATTCCCCGTATGCAGCCAACCAGTTTTCCCCAGTAGTTACAGATTAAATGCTTATGTTTTATTAGTTACCTTAGCCATATACATGCATGACCAGATTCACCTAGTTATGGAGGTACCATAACCATAACACTAGAGGCACTAGTGTTATGACTTCACCACAGCAGAGTGATAGCTCGTAGCGTCCCTTTCAGTTATTTGGCCATTATTATATTATTATTATCATGTTGGGCGTATGGGTGCATCCTAGGTTCAGTTTCAGTCAAGATTTCATGGTGAATGTGGTATGTTCCTTGCATCCTTCACAAGGATCGGATCCCTCCTACCCATTACCAATTAATTAGAGGCATCCCCTCTTATTTGCATGACGAGGTCACCCCTCCAAGTATTCATGCACGTTGTTGACCTCATGACCTATATTGGCTTTTGGTATATTAAACTAATACAGATTTTCATAAGTAACATAAGCTATGTTTTCAGAACTAAAACCAGTATACATGACATACAACTAGGTTTTCCCAGGACTTATTTATTTCCACTGCAATTCATGCTTTATATGCATTATATGCTTTCATTCCTTTATGTCTTTACGTTATGCAATATATATCCGTGCACTGGGCGTTATGCTCAGCCGTTTTCCATTTCCATGTTCCCAAACGACAGGTACCCAAGGTCGCAAGTAGGATCTCCAGAGTATGTGCATTCGGATTGGAAGCTATCCGGCCTCTTTTATCTTATGCATTTATTCCTACTTTTCATACTTTACTTCATTTGGATATTGTTTAGTCCTTTCATTTACAACACTTAATATTCCTTTTGTGTGAGTTACTTAGACTACCGATGTTTGATTCCGGTATTTCTGTTTATGGTCATGAATGTTTAGACATTTACCTTGCATGCTTTGATGACACGCCATATTTTACTTTAGCATTCCATCTTAACAAATAGGGTGTTGCACTGCTACCCTGTAGAACAAAGTGTAAATGATACTATGTTTATATGTAAGTACTTATGAGTAAGTAATCAGTTAGGATTTATTAACGTCTCTAGAAATAGGTATCCCTATCTTCCTCCTATTATCATCTTATCGGATTCTCAAGATGAGCTGTCTGCAAGTATTCCTAATGATTTCCCGAAGTATCATATGGATTATTAGATGACTCAGAAAATACACCCAAAGATCGGAAAATCCCAAAAGCTGTTTTACCCTTTTATGACGACCCCTATATGCAAGTTATACGAGCATATAATGAAGAAGTAGATTTTATACCTCGACACCAAGATTTTCCATCACCTTACCCTATTAATATACCATCAACTATATCTGAAACCTTACACTAAAATACCTATGAACAACAACTTATAGATTTCCTACCCTATATGAAAGAAGTTCTTCCCGAGCGTATTGAAGATCTTCAACATAAAGTTAAAGGGCTTAGGGAAGATCGAAGAATTATACAACGAGATTTTGAGAATTTAGAAGGAGATTTTGAAGAAATCAAGGCTAAGTTGTGGAGAAGACAAATGACACACAATGAAGAAATTGTTCAAGCTCGACTCAAGATTTCTACTCTTGAGTTAGTCATTGAGGACATTCAAATTAGACATCGAGCCAATATACGAAGTCTTTTTGATGCCATCAAAGAACTCAAGAAGGAGAGATGAAGACATTAGACTAGAAGTTGTAAATACTTTCAACTTTATGTCTTTACTTTTATATTAACTGAGAAGCTTGTCCTGTAAGTTTAAGCAGAGTTGTTAATAAATAAAATTCGTATTTCTCATCTTGTCGTTTCATATTTATTTTTGAGCAGTAAGAAACCCCTATTTCTTGGTTTTCTCATAAATGATTATGAATGAAATTGCGTTAATTCAAGAAGAAAGCATATACTTGACAAAGTATATATTTTTGGAATTTCTATTATCTTCTATGGTAATGATATTTATCAAGTTGAACATAACCCTCAAGTTTGAAGAAAGAGAAAGTAAACTTCCCAAGTTTTCTAGAAATATTCTATTCTCTACTTTTGTCCATCAAAAGATTCTTCTATAGGATATGTAAAAGAGAAGCTTGTTCTATAAGACTGGTTTTTACATTTTACGTTATATTCCTCCATTCCATATCATGGAAAAATTATGTTACGTTTATGAATAAGTCATATCTTTATAAATCCGTTGTAAACTTTGGAACTATGTTTCATAGTTGGATTTATTATCCTTAGATATGAATGATAATCAACATAGTGAGATTCCTATAAACCCCAAAAGATATACCTTGTGTTTGATAAGCATTTATATGTATCCATATACATATATGACAAATGTTTTCTGATATGAGTACACCTTGGATCCTGAATGATTTCTATTCTTTCCCCTCATTCTAAACCCTAAAAAGTATTTGACGAAGAATGGACGATAACGTGGCTGCAATTCTGCAATTACAAATTATCAATAAGAAGTATCATCCGGAAGAAGACTCGATGACTAGTCAGTTTTTGATATCCAAGGAAGAAAAGATGCTATTAGTATCACCCATTGGATTAAAAGAGCCAATTCAGTTTCCTATGGTATTTGGAATTGAGATATGAAGCTTGCTATAAGAAAATAGCACTTCGTCAGTTACCTTGGTAAAATCTTTATACTCAACCCATTGAGATAAAAGAAATACATAAGATCGCTTGATTAAATTTCAAATATTTCTTATCGAGAAGATGAAAGAAGAACACCACTAAACTAATGACAAAAGGAATTAACCTCGAGACATACACGAGGAAATTTCAAGGGTTAGTAGAGTTAAATCCTATTCCGTAGAATGATAAAAGCCTCATCCGAATATTTCATTATGGATATATGTCATGGAATTTCATCTGAAATTCTATTTGGAAGATACCATCAGAATATTTTGTTAGAAAAGTTTATTAAGGAATTTTATCGAAGATTTTGAAGAAAGATTACCACTTCCAAAATCCCAATATATTAGAAAAAGTCATTTACCTCTACCCAAAGAGTTGATGAACAAGGTAATTAAGCACAATCCTGTGCAAAATTCAGAAAAATCATAAGCGTAAACTCGGAAGTGAATGAACGTTCATAAATTATAATGAAACAAGAAACTACCATAACTGGAATTACTAGAATCCAATCTACAGTGAATATGATGGAAAATTTCTTCTGTGTAAGAAATGCACCCTGCACCACACAAAATTTGCACCATCTGGTGTCGGATTTTCAACATAGTAGATCAATGGACTAGGATTTGTAAGGGCAAGTGGTCTTATAAATCATATGTTTGGTAGGATTATTCTATATTTTATAGGGAATAAAATACCATCTTCTATTTTAGCGTCATTCGTCTCTAGGAAATCGTATTCTTAGATATTATATAAGATGTCTTACACACGCCAACGTAAAAAGGAAACTTAAGGGTAGAATATTTGTTTATATTCATGTTATGTCGGAAATTTCTAAGTCAATGATTTGCATTCTGTTTATTTGATTGAATTAGGACGCTTCTTCAGTCAAATAAATAAATTTAAATCACCAAATTTATAATTTCTTCCTTGCATAAAGTTGGACGCATCTTTATGTTAGTGAGAATTTATAAATGGACTTAAAGAATGTAACACTCTCATTTTTCGTATCGGTACAGCGGAAGGGTCTTTCAGAGTGTTACGGGATAGCACAATAACTCCAATCATAGACAACACATAAAAATGGTTGTTCAAGGTTTAACATACATTCATTCGATAAACAGTTTTAAAAGCGTACAACAGGTCCCAAATTATACAGGTCATTAAGTTTACAAAACATATATCGAATGAACATTTTTAATATTATGTGGGCCATCAGAGTCGATCTCCATCCGGATTACCTTCAAGCACCTAAGATAAAAACATGCAAAAATCATATCAGCGAATGCCGAGTGAATTCATAGAGTTTAATGAAAACCGTTATATAAAACAATCATTTATAATCAGAACACAAGTATAATATCGGAAGTAAGTCATCATATTGCTAGTCAGGCAATATATAAATCAAGCATACATCTTAAACCGTCCATGAGACCGTAGTCTCTATATTACCATGATAGGTAATATATTCATCGTTAATAGCGTCGTTATTGTTTTGTATTTATGTTTTAGGATACATTGTAGGATTATTATTAGCCGCATGACATTGTTACCTTACTATGAAAACAGCGGGCCGCGAACCCGACAAACAATTTGCCCATCTAAGTTAGCGTGTCGTCACAAAAATCACGCTATGGAATCTTCTCATACATAAATTCGCTTACCAATCAATGTGGTACGACGGGGATCAACCGTCAAGGCGCGAACTGGGGTGATCGTCCCCAAATAGTACTATCAAATGCATAAGCGTCTACCAAATCCTGGTAGTTCACAATTCATGCTAATGGGACTTTAAGTGACATAACCTAACTACTAATAATCCTTTTAGTCTCGTTTATAAGGTCATAGCATCATTCGGGTCCATATCATTGAGCATACAATCGGGACTACTTGTGTTCTATTTTTATCAAAATCTAGCATGTTATCTCCCTCGCGGGTTTACAAATCATTTTATAAAACATTTAAAAGAGTGCGAGGCTATGAACTCACGTTGTTAATGAAAGGAGGATTATCGGCTACGGGCGTGCTTCGGTCACGGAAACCTATATAAATAATAATCGGTCTTAGACTTTGTCCAATGACTTTTATCAAAATAAAAATATACATATGATGATTTTGTACATGTGATTATGATCAAGTGGGTTTATACATCCTTGTTTACTCATTTTAGTGTTTACGTTTTGATAACGTTTTACTAGTTTGCTAGTTTTACCTATTTACATATTTTAAGTCCAATAAGCCTATTATAAGTTCTTTAACTTGTTTTAATCCCTTTTATACCTATATTATCAGTATATATACTTTCCATGTTGGGCCCAAATGGGTTAAGCCCAATAAGTTCTTTTTACAAGTTTTTATCTTATTTAGTCCATTTATTAGTCCAATATGTTTAGTTAGCTCGTAAATGTCCGTATTTCTTATAGTTCGGGTTTTATCGGTTTTTACTTGTATTAGTTACCTATACATCAGTATATGACTTTTATAAACTTTACATTAGACGGGTTTGGTCGTCTAAGTTTTATTTGGCGAAAAACGTTAATTTTACGGCGATAGCCGAAAAAGTCGTAAAAATCAAGTTTATAGTTTTTATTACTTATAAATATTATTTCACCACCATTTATATAATTTATCCATTTAATTAACCTTTTATATATTTATATAAATAAGTTTTATAAGTTAGTGGGTTTTTATTTTTACATTTTATACATTAAAATGTGAGTGCTTATATAATAATAATAAACATTAATTCTTAAAATCTGATTTTTATCTTCTTGTTCACCATTTTTGCCATATCTAGGGTTCTATAATGAATTAGAAGCTCATTTTTGGGTGCCATGTTCTTCATATTATGTGCTACATTTAACTTAGTTATAGCTACTGCTCATTTTAAGTTTATAATGCCTTAACAGTCCCTACAAAACTGCTTATTCAGATTAAACCACCTAACTTGTTTTGATCATATCTCACTCATTATTTTGATTTCATTGCATGGCCAACTCTCATATGTGTATAACATCTTTTACTTACTGTAAATGGATCATACCATGCAATTTTATCAGTTCATGTTTTAGTTTTATAATGTTTTTATACAGCCAACTAAATAATCAAAATTTTAGCCTTATTTCTTATAGTTATCAACCTTTTTAAGCATATTTATCAACACTTGATCCCCACACAACATTTTTATCATCATATATACATCTTATACATATACAAAATGAAAGAAAATACATTTTTTCTTTACAAAATAACAAGAGAAAAATAGAGAGGATGATCTTCTTTACCAACCAAGTGGATTTCTTGTTTTTGGAAGACAAGAACTTGATGAACACAACAAGTAACTCCAAGACCATCAAATATCAAGAACATATGTTGGAAAATCAGCCCTAGGACACAAGCAAATCACCTCCAAAGATGTTAATATGGCCACCAAATGATCAAGGCTTCAAGATAACTCCTTAATAGAGCTAGTAAACATGTGTTTCATGGCTAGAAGAGATCAAAAAGGGTGTTTGTTGCTTTATTTTGGACGGCAAGGGAGGGTATTGAGAGTGTTTTGAGAGAGTTTGCATGTAAGTAAAATGGTATAATGAAGTTGCTAGTTTTGACTTAGTGGTAAAAGGGAAAAATGGCTTAAAGGGTAAGCTAAGCTTACACTTGGTGTAAGTTAGCTAACATAATTCCACCTTAGTGTGTGGTGTCATGTTGTGTCGTCCAACTTAAACTAGTGGGGTGGGACAATGTATTTTGTCCCATCTCACTAGTTTACGGGTATTTCTCGATTCTAGTTTTCTCGATTTGCGTGCCCTCAGGTCGTTTTACGAAAAACGTTTTTATAAATTATGGATCAACGTCACAAAACGAATCAAATAAAAATTGTCTCATCAAAAACGGAGTTCAAAAACGTAAATAAGTAATCCTAAGGTTTCCGGTTTAGTCGTAAAAGATGTCAAATTATGCACGTAAGCCCAAATTTAAATCCGTAAATTGTGAGTTCGTCAACCAACACAAAAATAAGTTTCAAAATATTATACGAGAAAATATTTCACTTCCTGAAAATGTTAGATTGTCACAGCTTTTCCTCCTAAAAGGGATCAACGTCCTCGTGATCCATTTCATTTGAATGTCCATTTCTTATTGAAATCGAAGAGGTGCGGATATTTCTTCCACATTTCATCCTCTCGTTCCCAAGTATACTCCGGTCCATGCTTTGAATTCCATCGGATCTTGACAATAGGTATCCGACTTTGTTTCAGTTGCTTTACCTCACGGTCCATAACCTCTACGGGCTCTTCGATAAAATGCAACTTCCCATCTATTCGAACCTTACCTAACGGAATTTTCTCATCACTCACTGCTAGACATTTCTTCAGATTAGATACATGGAATGTGTTGTGAACACCATGAAGTTCTGGGGGTAACTCTAGTTTGTAAGCCACCGGACCTACTCTAGATAAAATCTTAAAGGGTCCAATATAACGGGGATTCAATTTCCCTCGCTTTCTAAATCTTATAACGCCTTTCCATGGCGATACCTTCAACATTACTCGGTCACCTACTTCAAACTCCATTGGCTTCCGCCGCACATCCGCGTAACTTTTCTATCTACTACGGGCAGTCAACAACCTATTCTTAATCTGAACTATCATCTCCGTAGTCTCCCGGATCAATTCCGGTCCCGTGAGCTGGGTATCCCCAACTTCACTCCAACATACAGGAGATCTACACTTCCTACCATACAAAGCTTCAAACGGTGCAGCCTTAATACTAGAATGGTAACTATTGTTATACGAAAACTCTGCTAACGGCAAATGTTTATCCCAATTCTTACCAATGTCTAACACACAAGCTCTCAACATATCTTCTAGTGTTTGTATCATCCTTTCACTCTGCCCATCAGTCTGGGGGTGATAAGCAGTGCTCATGTCGAGATTCGTTCCCAAAGATCTTTGGAGAGATTTCCAAAAATTCGATGCGAATCTAGGATCTCGATCTGAAATGATCGATACAGGCACTCTATGCTTGCATACAACATTATCAAGGTATATACGAGTCAGCTTCTCCAGTGAGAACTGCTCTTTAACCGGAATGAAGTGTGCTGATTTGGTCAGTCTGTCGACAATAACCCAAATCGAGTTGTTTCCAGATGATGTTCTAGGAAGCTTGGTGATAAAGTCCATTGTAATTCGCTCCCACTTCCATTCAGGAATCTTTGGTTGTTGAAGTAGTCCTGATGGCTTTTGATGTTCAGCTTTAACTATAGCACAAGTCAAGCATTGAAGAACATACATAGCTATGTCAGCTTTCATATTCGGCCACCAGTACAACTTCTTCAAATCATGGTACATCTTATCAGATCCCGGATGAATGGAATACTTAGATTTATGGGATTCTAACATAATCAAATCTCTTAAGCCTCCAAACTTAGGTATCCACATACGACCTCTTAAGCATTTCACTCCATTAGCTCTAACCTCTAAAGGATCTCCTTCTCCTCGGAACCCTTCATTAACAAAATTCTCCTTCTTACAAGCTTCTATTTACGCATTTCTAATTTGCTCAGGCAAATTATTGTGCACGGTCAAGACTAGAGAACGTACCCTGATAGGCTCTCTATCTTTCCTACTTAACGCATCGGCAACAACATTGGCTTTTCCTGGGTGATATTTTATATCACAATCATAGTCACTTAACAACTCTATCCATCTTTGTTGCCTCATGTTTAATTCCTTCTGGTCGAGAATATACTGTAGGCTTTTGTGATCGGTGAATACCGTACACTTGGTGCCATACAGATAATGTCTCCACAACCTAAGAGCAAATACTACAGCTCCTAACTCAAGATCATGAGTAGTATAATTCTCCTCATTCTCCCTTAATTGCCTAGAAGCATAAGCTATCACTTTCTCTCGCTGCATCAAAACAGCTCCATAACATCTAAGAGATGCATCACAATACACTACAAAATCTTCACTCTCGTCGGGTAATGATAAGATTGGCGCACTACATAATTTTTGCTTCAATATCTGAAATGCTCCATCTTCATCACTTCCCCAAACGAAAGGTTTATTCTTCTGGGTAAGCTTAGTCAAGAGTTTAGCTATCAAAGAAAATTCTTTAATGAATTGCCTATAATAGCCAGCAAATCCTAAGAACTGTCGCACTTCCGTTGGCGTTGTCGGTGCAGACCAATTCTTAATAGCTTCAACCTTTGCAGGATCAACATGAATTCCATCTTTGTTAATCACATGACCAAGAAATTGCACAGAATCTAACCAGAAATCACATTTCGAAAACTTAGCATACAACTTTTCATCCTTCAACAAGTTCAAAACAATCCACAAATGTTCTCTATGCTCATCTTCATTCTTAGAATAGATTAGAATATCGTCAATGAACACAATCACAAATTTATCCAAGTAGGGCTTGCACACTCGATTCATTAAATCCTTGAAAACCGCAGGTGCGTTAGTTAACCCAAATGACATTACTTGAAATTCATAGTGTCCATAACGAGTTCTAAATGCAGTTATAGGAATATCTTCTTCACGGACGCGAAGTTGGTGATATCCTGACCGCAAATCTATCTTAGAATACACACTAGATCCTTGCAGTTGATCAAACAAATCATCAATCCTAGGTAAAGGATATCGATTTTTAATTGTCAACTTATTCAGTTCCCTATAATCAATGCACATACGAAAAGATCCATCCTTCTTCTTAACGAACAAGACTGGGGCTCCCCAAGGCGACGAGCTCGGTCGAATTAAACCTTTATCAGACAACTCCTTAAGTTGCTCAGATAACTCCTTTAATTCAGAAGGGGCTAATCAGTAAGGCGCACGGGCCACCGGTGCATCACCAGGAATTAAATCGATTCGAAACTCTACTTGCCTTATCGGTGGAAGTCCGGGTAAATCTTTAGGAAATACCTCAGGAAATTCACAAATAATAGGTACATCTTTCAATCGTTTCTCCCTAGACTCATTCCTGGTCACTTGAGCTAAGAATAACTCACAACCGTTCATGATGTACTTTTGGACTTTAATACATGAAACGATTTTCAAACGGGATTCACCTCGACTACCATCAATTACTAATGTCCCATTCCTAAGAGGAATCTTAACTTTCTTCTCTCCACATAAAATAGTAGCATTATTCAACGACAACCAATCCATACCAATAATAATATCAAAACTACCTAATTCTATCAACATCAAATCAATCGGAAAGGAATGGTTTAAGATATTTAGATAGCATCCTTCTAATAGCTAATTAGTTTTCACTAACTTACCATCAGCCAATTCCACCTCGTAACTGGTACTTATCTCAACAGGTTCAATATCAATAAGGGCACTAAATTTAGTGGATACAAAGCTCCTATCAGCACCCGAATCAAATAGAGCAACAACATAATGATTGTTGAGTAAAAACGTACCGGTAACGACATTTGGATCCTCTTTCTTCTCCTCAATTGTTCCAAGTTGGTAGATACCACCCTGGGGATTTCTTCCAGGTACAATCGCTTTCAACTTGGGGCATTCCGATTTCCTATGACCTTCTTCATTACAGTTGAAGCAAATGGTTCCCTTCTTACACCTTTCAACCTTGTGTTCACGCTTTCCGCAATTTCGACACTTCCAGCAGTCGCCAGCATGCCTCTTGTTGCCACACTTAGGACATCTATCATCGTTGCGCGGTGCATTGTTGGTAAGAGCATTTGCATTCCCCTTTCTCGTGTTCTGACGGCGATTGAAATTCTTCCTATTATCACCTCTATCTACACGCTCACCGTCTCCCTTTCTTTTCTCACCTACACGGGCTTCATCTTCCCTATCTTGAATTATCTGTCCATTGAGTTGGTAGGCCATTCGAACAGCATCATCAATGGTCAGTGGTTTAGATGATGTCACGTCCCCCCGGATATTCCTTGTCAACCCTTTAACATATTTCTCAATTCGGATCTCTTCGGGTTCAACCAATCGAGGACATAGCAAGGCCAACTCATGGAATCGGTTCGTGTAACTATCAATGTCCACACCTTTCATTCTCAAATGAATCAACTCTTGTTCTAACCTAAAGATCACACTACGAGGACAAAACTCCAAAGTCATCCATTTCTTAATTTCAGCCCAAGGAGTAGCATTAGCAGCATCAAGACCCATGAAAGCAATTCTCCCGTTCCACCAAGTCAACGCACGACCTTTAAGAGTAGCCATAGCAAAAGTAACCTTATCTTCCTCCTTACACTTACTAATCCGAAACACCGATTCAATCTTCTCAATCCACTGGCTTAATCCTACAGCACCTTCAGTTCCATTAAAAGGTAGAGGTTCACAATTCATGAACGTCACATAAGTACAGCCACCAACTTCAGGTGCATTAGTTCCAAGTCCTCCTACATTTCCTCCAGCATTAGCATTCACATTATTTGCATTCACATTCACAATAGTACCGCCAATTCCACTACCGCCAGCTCCACTACCGCCAGCTCCACTACCGCCAGCTCCACTACCGCCAGCTCCATTACCGCCAGCTCCACTACCGCCAGCTCCACTACCGCCAGCTCCACTACCGCCAGCTTCACTACCGCCAGCTTCATTTCTAGCATTTGCCATAAATTCAGTCATAGATGTGGTAACTTGCTCCGTAATAATCCTACGTACATCATATGGAATTCAAGACAAGATACATATTTCATTCGATCTAAAACAAAAGTATTGTCTTAGTTACATCCCATATCAAAGTTCTAGCACTATATACACTCAAAATTCGTGCCAAGTCTACTACTAACAAGTCGGTTCAGTCAAAGCTACAAAAGCACAAAAGATATAAAGGTCACTACTAAATACAGACTGGTCTACTGAGAACCGCCAGATGGTCCATCATCCATCGTCTTCTGAATCTTCGTCGGACGATCACTAGACACATCTTCAGCTGGGCGCTTACGGATTACTCCTCTTTCAACCATGTCAGCATAAAATCTACTGTTCCATCCCACGGATATATTCAACTCCTTTTCAGCTTTCTCACGCATCGCACGAGCCACACTCAACTGAATCTCCATAGAATTCACCTTTTTCTTCATTTCAGCAAACTCACCACTTTCCAACACCGATAACCTCCTAAAAGCCTCATTCAAATCACGCTCTACATTACTCAAATCCAAACTAAGCAATTCCCGCTCTTTCTCGCCAACCTTAGCCTTCGACTCCAAATAAGAAACCTGAGTCTGAACAACACCTAATCCAACCTCTGTCATACAACTCTTAACACGGGAAGCATCTAGATCAAGTCTCAAGGCCCATGGTGCAAGACCATCAATATGAGTAGCCTCTCGAGCACTAGACGACTCTCCTATCTCACATCTACGAGTAGCAATACCATCAGTACCATCAGGTGTATTATCATCCTCATCCTCCTCTGATTCAGAATTAGATTCAGACGATTCAGACATTTCATCCCTAGGTAACTCATCCTCAGAATCAGACAAATAAACTGGTGGGGGCAAAGGCTCGCCCTCTGGAACATCATACGGATAAATAAGCTCAGCTTCCTCATCGTCATCGACCTCAACATCTATACCTACATCCTCCTCGACATCCTCGTCGTCAATCTCATCATCTAGATTATCTAACCCAATCTCCTCATCATTCTCTATATCAACATTCTC
The DNA here is from genome assembly GCA_025667525.1 of Glebionis coronaria. Taxonomy (NCBI): domain Eukaryota; kingdom Viridiplantae; phylum Streptophyta; class Magnoliopsida; order Asterales; family Asteraceae; genus Glebionis; species Glebionis coronaria. The sequence goes on from CM046881.1 coordinate 403,222,039, forward strand.
AATATCCACATTCTCAATGTCATTCTCTACCAAGTCAACCTGAGGGGCAATCTGATCTCCTAGTCCTAACTCGGGATCGGGATCCTCAAATGGTTCCTCCTCATCATCCATATCATAATCTACTAAGTCTAAATAAGGATCATCATTTACATTAGGTTCGGGAATAGCATGGTTTTCTACAGGAATATTAGGGTCAGCCATGACAATCTGCATTTATATATATATCTCGTATTAGGATAACATACTAGTTAAACAATTACATAATGAAATCACGATATATACATATATATAGATTAAATTATATATATCAAAATATATCTTCTCAATAGGGCTTGTTGGTAACGTCGGAGATCTCTGGCACCGTTATAGTCAAAAGATTTTTCAAATATTTTCTCAAATGTTCATTGTCAAAAGATTTTGAAAAGTTTTGTTCAAAACCTTGGTTTTTAAAATCTTTTGTTCTCTATAACGAGAGCTCTGGTACCAAACTGTAACACTCTCATTTTTCGTATCGGTACAGCGGAAGGGTCTTTCAGAGTGTTACGGGATAGCACAATAACTCCAATCATAGACAACACATAAAAATGGTTGTTCAAGGTTTAACATACATTCATTCGATAAACAGTTTTAAAAGCGTACAACAGGTCCCAAATTATACAGGTCATAAAGTTTACAAAACATAGATCGAATGAACATTTTTAATATTATGTGGGCCATCTGAGTCGATCTCCATCCGGATTACCTTCAAGCACCTGAGATAAAAACATGCAAAAATCATATCAGCGAATGCCGAGTGAATTCATAGAGTTTAATGAAAACCGTTATATAAAACAATCATTTAAAATCAGAACACAAGTATAATATCGGAAGTAAGTCCTCATATTGCTAGTCAGACAATATATAAATCAAGCATACATCTTAAACCGTCCATGAGACCGTAGTCTCTATATTACCATGATAGGTAATATATTCATCGTTAATAGCGTCGTTATCGTTTTGTATTTATGTTTTAGGATACATTGTAGGATTATTATTAGCCGCGTGACATTGTTACCTTACTATGAAAACCGCGGTCCGCGAACCCGACAAACAATTTGCCCATCTAAGTTAGCGTGTCGTCACAAAAATCACGCTATGGAATCTTCTCATACATAAATTCGCTTACCAATCAATGTGGTACGACGGGGATCAACCGTCAAGGCGCGAACTGGGGTGATCGTCCCCAAATAGTACTATCAAATGCATAAGCGTCTACCAAATCCCGGTAGTTCACAATTCATGCTAATGGGACTTTAAGTGACATAACCTAACTACTAATAATCCTTTTAGTCTCGTTTATAGGGTCATAGCATCATTCGGGTCCATATCATTAAGCATACAATCGGGACTACTTGTGTTCTATTTTTATCAAAATCTAGCATGTTATCTCCCTCGCGGGTCCATATCATGAAACTATTGGAAAGATGGTATTAGAATATAACTTCGTAGAGCGTTGACTTGTGATAATTCGGTATCCGCTGGATTAAAATGGTGATTTAAGATAATCCAAGAAACTGTTTTGATAAAGATTTCTCACTGTAAATGAAAAACTACACCACATTAAACAACATCTATTTGAGAAGGATGTTTTCTCTATCAATTACCCAAATTGATTTTGAAAAATGTGATAATCAATTCATGATTTTGAATTGAGCAGTGACATATTGACTTGAGTTTCCCAATGAACTCATCAATAATCACAATCCTTTTCATATTTCGGAATCTAAGAAAGATTTATGTGACAAAATGATTGATTTGAAACTAAAATAAAAACATTAAAGCTGTTTTCTTGATATGTGAATAAAATTCTGAGATAGAATTTGAGCACCTAAGAGCTATGTTTTCCCTTGATATGCTATGTTACCCTTATAATCTCGGGACGAGATTTCTTTAAGGGAGAGAGACTGTCACAATCCTCAAAATTCACATCTATGCTATAAGCTATGATTGTCTCAATATGAAAATTTGGCTAGAAAGTTTTCTTTCTGTACCTTACTTGGTAAGATGAACTGCTTCTCACAACCTGAACTACCATTACAACATATTCCTATATGTTGTCAATACAATGTATATATCAAGTCTAAGATCTAAAAGTGATCTAATAAAGTTCACTATTAATAAGAACATCTCAAATGTAACTATGATGCCCTAAATTCCCTTAGAAACCCTAGAATCCCTTTAAATGAGTTATAAACTCAAGAATGGAAAGCTATGAATGGAAAACACATATTAATAAATCATTAAGGATTATAAACAAGTTGTAAACTATAATTTGAAGACCTAATAATACCTAAGAATGGCAAGAACAAACCATACAAAGCTAAGACAAGTAATTGTACATAATAGTCTAGATCACCACCTAGAAACCCTTGGTAAACAATATTTCAAGCAATGTAATTACATAATATCCACGTATAATTATCAAAAAACAATTTACTAATTGTAATCGATCATATAAAGGAAAGTTAGTTGATCACAAAATGCTAATATTCACTAATCCTAGCCTAATTACAAGTTAAGACCTGGTAACTAAGATTAGCATATAAAATCCATTATACATTGAATTAGAGTCTAATATTTTGTCACAAATTATAAAACTCAACTATATCATATTAAGAATATAAATTTATTTCAAGTCAAGTTACAAGTTGGTAAAGCATAAGGTACAAGTTATCAAAGCATAGGATCTTAAGCTCCTATAATTGCCCATAGAATATGAGCAACCTATACAAACCCTTAAAATTAAAACGTAGAATCCCTAGAAGTAATAAACATAATATATAAGCCCTAGAATAAATGTATATAAAGGTAAAACACTAATTACCCAAGATAAAAAGTCATCAGGATTAATGACCTAAAAACCCTAATATTAAGAAATCTACATAGAATCACTACCTAGTTCTTTTTGGACAAGTCTATAAATATTTATAGCACTTCATTAATGTTATAATATTACATTAAGACAATGTACAAGTACCCTAATGCAAAAGGTACAAGATTTCAATGCTGACTTGTAAATTAGGTCAAAATAGGTATTTTCACTCTTTAGACATGTTTGCCCAAACTAAACCCTTAAACCAAGTGTGAGAACTCATTAAACACTTAAAACTCAATGTATAGGACCTAAATTAAGCTTAAAGAAGTAACCTATTGAAGGATAAAGCCTTTTACTAAGATTAAACCCTAGATCATTAGAAAACCCTAATCTACAAATGTATACTTCCCATTTTTCACATCAAACCTTTGTTAAACTCCAAACCAAGGACCCAAATCTCTTAAATAGAATGTCTAAACCCTAATTAAACCCTAATACATCACTAATCACATTCCTAAAGCCTTAATCAACAAAAACACAAAACATAAGTTAAAAGCCCTAGTTTTAGACCCAGTTTTATGTTTTCCCTCCAAAAATCCATTTCAAACCATTCCCTCCCATTTTAAGTTTGAAAATCAGATATTTAGGATGTTGTAAAATATTTTCCATGTGACTGCAAATAGGTGCATAATAACCATTTTTTAGTATATCATTTTTCCTCGAATCGACTCGAATTGATTTTCAACTTTAACAATGAGATTAATTGTTTTTGGCTAATAGTACTTGTTTGGTATCTATTGTCTAATTAAACTAAAATGGGAAAAATTATTTAGGCTAAGGAATATGTTAGCCCTAAAATGTGAGCGCCATTTATGGAATTACATTTGTTTAATATAGCCACACACGCAGGGACTAGTTTTGTTAAGTTAAAATAGTTCATGTGTGTCTAGGCTATATATATCCCTCCAAACTTCCATGGAGGGGTGAGGATTCCCATTTTTTGTATTTCACTTTCTCTCTCTAAATACACACACTCCTTTCACCTTGTAATCTTTCTCTCTCTAAAATGTCTAAACACTTGTTTTATCCTTCCCGACCTCCGGATCACCCCTAAATAGCTTTCAATCTTATGGTTAAAAATTGGTATCAGAGCTAACCGGGGGTGTTTTGTGTTTATGTTTGCCTATTTATGTGGCTGCTACGGATTATTATAGTTTATAGCTTATTTTATAAGTTTTAATGGTGTTTGGTGGTTTTATCATGGTTTTATCATGGTTTTATCATTGTTTATCATTGGTTTTATCATTGTTTTCGAGTCATCTCTGTTTTCTCTCAATTATTCTATTTTCTAAAAGCGTCAAATCTGATAACACCAGATCCACCATTTTTGGGGATATTAAGAAAGGTCAAAACCCTTTTCCGTTACTTTTTCCAGTGGTGCTTATTCCGATAGTGATTATTCTGATGGTGATTATTCCATTGGTGATTATTCCGATGGTGACTATTCCGATGGTGACTATTCCGATGGTGATTATTCAGATGGTGATTATTCCGATGGGATTATTCCAATGGAGTGCATAACATTGCGAAAAAATTTTGCAAGATGCATTTTTGTGAGAAAAACATTCCGACAGACTTGTGAAAAACATTGCCAAATCATGAATCATGACAAACCTAAACCCATGAACCATAACAACACCAACTATAAACCAAAAAACTCCGACTCTATCTATTCCCATCGTCACTAAACTCCACTCCACCCACAACATCTGAACCTAAAACCCATCTCCAATATATCACAAAGTTAATCAGACTGAATCAATTTAAATAGATGATCTCAGATTTGCCTCAAGTGTATACAAACAATATTATATGGAGAACTTAAAAGATCTATACACCCGACTCATTTCTTCACAGATCCTGTAATGGTTTAACCATTGTTTTTATTATTCGAACTTAAGAGATTGAACATAAACAAACATGTTTTGTTCATCCTTTGATTCGATTGATAGACATTGGTTTAATTAAAACTCAAATAAAATCGACATGCAATTAACAAACATCCGACCCGAGACCAATGGTCTATGATCTTGAAGATAAATCGTTCTTGGCTTTAATCTTCTTGAGTGGTTCGAATGATTTTGAGCTCGAATAAGGTGATATAAGGTTGTTTTGAGATGATTGAATTGTTTTATTTTTTGTTGGTTGCTGAGTTTGGGTTCTTAGACGAAGATGAGAGACGAGATGATCTGAGATATTTCAAGTAAGATGGTGGCGGACTAAACAAGAAATGACTAGGTTTACGATGTGATTTAGTGGGTAATCTATGAGATGAATATTATCTGGTAGTTTTAAGATAAGAGATAAGTTGGTGACTAAGTTTTCTAGAAAGATGAGATGGGGGAGGAATAAACAAGGATTAGGTTTTTGAAAATGTGTGACTTGTGAGTAAAATTAGGGATTTCCATGTTTTATATCACAAATTTAGCTGACCGGGTCTACTACATATCTTAGCTATTCCAGACATGAAGTTGGGCCGAGCAAGGTAGATACAGTTTTGGGCTAGTCATTTGTTTCAAAGAGTTTGACAGAAAACGGTTGGACCATGTTTTGGATTTCTAGACGAACATAAGGCAAGTGTTTATGGCAAGTGTTTATGACTGGGCCCGGTAAAGGAATTCCAAGCAACCCGAATTTATAGATTGACATAATTTTGGCTTTGTGACTATTTTATTAATAGGTCGGGTTTAGTTAAATGGATTGTGATGACATTATTTTCGGTGCCGGATATTGGTTATGGCTCAAATGAAAGTGCTTAAATGACAAAGAAATTGTTGGTTTAAAACCCAATATTTTCAGAAAAAAAATTTCGACGACCTCACATCATTTGGGCATATGACTGACGTTGGGCTTAAATGACAAGTTGTCTAGACAAATTTCCTCCCTTAATGAAAATTCATTTCATAATTTATTCTAGATAACGACATTCAAACACAACACCAAAGCAAACAAAACACTTAACGCTAAAATGATCCGATATAAGATTCACTTTAATGACAACGTCTAGTTTTGATTCTACAAAGACAAGTGATCACGAAGTGGATTTGATATTCCTTTATTTGAACTTGAAGTGGGATTTCATGAAGGCGTCTACTTATTTCATCATCGAGCCTTCCTTCTATTTTTCTACCCCTTTTCTTCAAACCCAGTCTATCGATTGATGACTTGCTTGGGCGATAAAATTTATGACCGAGACTTGAATTATCTAGTTTCCACTGTCAAGGGGTGGATGGTCGACGACATGGATAACTATCATTTTTGGGTGTCAAACGCAGTTGCTCGTGTGGATAACTTCAAGATGTATAAGAGACTTGTTTCTGCATCGTTCTTCAATCGACATAAGTGCAAGCTTAAGTAACAAATTTGGGGGATTGTACTTCAGTTTCAAGTTTGGAATATCGGGTTTACTTCACATGTGGTCACAACAGATAGCCAAAAGAATTCGAGGTTGGTAAGTTAGACAGAGAGAGTTGGAATCAGCAATCAATTCCCACGGGATATTTATGAGCTACACAACGACAATGGTACTTCATAGTCTAAGCAAAAAAATTTCAAAGTTTCTCAATGACTTTCAAAACTTTTCAAGACATTTGCTTAAGACTAAGAACTTCTCGAGTATATGGACGTCCACGATAATGATGCTTCCAAGAGTTCGAAATCATCATGGGGGAAGATCGTGTACTTTGAAGTAATCGGATCAACTGGCAGGGGGAAGTAGTGTACATGGAATGGTATCTACTTACTTTATATGATTTTTATGAAGTATTCTGCAGGTGTGAGAAGAATTGTTGCTGATTTCCTGCATGTTACCCCAAACGGATTATCACCAAAACCTAAACGACATGAAACAGTATAGAAGCAGTGTTATTTGGTGTGGTTCTTCTACAAATTTCCGTTGTCCACTTAAACCGATTAGCTAGTAGATTGTTCAAACTACATCAAAGTGTCATAATCTGCTTAAGATACAGATATTGGTTTGGTGGGAAGCTGATTCAGAAACTTCGTCAAAAAGAAGTCTATGAAAAACGTTTTTTAATACATGCTGCATGAATTGGGGGGAAGTTAATCCAAATCATGCATATTACAATTGTTTCACAACAAGCAAAGACAAAGAGGATTCAAGCTAAGGTACAAGTTATGAAGATAAGAAGAATTGAAAGACATCCTCAGCATTGGAAGCGCCTTGGAAGACTTTATTTTGTTATATTTTTACTTGTTAGGAACATTGTAAGTATATCCGTATGTCTCCACATTGGGGGAAGATTTTTAGCCCTAAAATGTGAGCGCCATTTACGGAATTACATTAGTTTAATATAGCCACACACGCATGGACTAGTTTTGTTAAGTTAGAATAGTTCATGTGTGTCTAGGCTATATTTACCCCTCCATACTTCCATGGAGGGGTGAGGATTCCTATTTTGTATAATTCCCTTTCTCTGTCAAAATACACACACTCCTTTCACCTTGTAATCTTTCTCTCTCTAAAATGTCTAAACACTTGTTTTAGCCTCCACGACCTCCGGATCACCCCTAAATAGCTTTGAATCTTATGTTTAACATAATATGTAAAAATAAAAGCGCAAATAATTTCACATAAAATTACATTAAAATGCAATATAATTGAACTTCAATTTAAGATCTAGATGCAACAAAACTACACTATAATTAAAAATATTAATAATTCTAAATGCAAAATTAATCTAAATGCAAGCACGTAATAATAAGTAAGAGTGAAAAAAAAATTAAATCACAAAGATAAACTTAAGATTAAAGCATAAAGCTATAAACTTTTTAGCTTATTAATCTCTTTAGATGATAAAGCTTGAAGCTTTATTTAACACCCCCAATTTACATTGTGCAGCGGAAATACACATTTGGGTGCTAAACACAAACATCGTTCCACAAGACAATTTGAACAATCTCAAAATGATACATTTGAAATGTAAAAGGTTATAATTTAACCATCGTCTAAAACCTTTGATCCCAAGTAAAACAATTTTAGAAATATCAGAGTAACATTTAGGTCCCCCAAAGATATCAACAAATCAACAACCATTGTTACCAAAATACATGACCATACATTATAAATTTTATGACAAAAAGGAAAGAAATCCGTTTTAGACCCATCACCACAAAAGTAACCCGCAATCCTTCTCCAGCAAGCTCCGCCATTCATCAACTTCAATCACCTGAAATACATGCTTAAAATCATCAACACAATGGTTGAGCGAGTCTATAGGTTTTCCAAATCATCATTTGAACACAAGAAAAAAATCAATCATAATCATTTAATAGAATTGTCGTCACAATCTACTGATCAGGCATTCTGGCATATAACAGTAGCTATAGAATTGTATTAAGCTCATGACACCGACCCCTTAACTTAGTCACCCACGCCTAAAGCCGACATGACTAGATGAATTCCAGTGCCCCTACTAGGGTACCAATTGCAAGTATACCACATTCTCATTCTCGTAAATTATCCTTCCCAGAGGTTACTCAGCGTAAAGCCCTGGTCTCAGATAGGGTCGTCAGCCCAATAGTACTATTATTTGAATAAGCGGCTATTCCCAACAGGTCCAAACAATCAATCATGACTTGTGTTCATTTTATTTTCAAATAGCATGTATCCCCCTCGCGGGTTTTAAAATCATTCAAAATAAGTACAAAGCGGGGCTATAGACTCACCTTGAGTAATAGCTGTAGCAAGACGACCTTCGACGATTGTTGATGCCCGATAAACACAAAAACCGCAACCTATCAAATAAGGCGCGTTTATTAATAATAGACTCGAATATAACCCATACATAATAACATCAAACTCAAAATCATAAGATCACGACAAACCCGAAAGAAAACAATACAAGTGATACTATTTCCTCCTTTTATATGTTTACTCTATTAGTTTATTCTTTCATTAAAAATCTGCCGGTATATACCAAATGTATGAACTCATTTACCCCACTTAAACACGTCAAATATTCATGATACTAATCAGAGATCTCACTTACTATCTATAGAAAGTACTCTTAAAAGCCCATCAAAAGATTTTACTTTTAAAGTTCCCTGCCCGACACATCTTTGAACTACAAAAATCGGACAGTTTTACGTCACCGACTCATACAACCGTTTTGACCATTCTAAACAATCCCGTTTACAAATCTGACACTTGAGTTTGAAAATAGACTCACAACCCTAGGTTTAGAACCTAGCATCAGTCCTTGACTATTTTTACAACTTATTCTATAGTCCCTGAGATTTGATCCAAATATCGACAACAACTTCGGATTGTATCGATACTCGTCTCCCGGTACACGAATAATCAAATCATCATAACTTCTCGCTCGTTTGGAGCTAGAAGCTCTAATTTATATCAAATCGAAGCTAAGGAAATTATTTACAACCCTATGCTATTAGTTTAACCATTTTCAAACAGTAAGATATCCAAAATTTTCCTTTTTCCCATTGATCTAAAACACCTTTCTAAAAATCATACTAGATCAAATTTTCAACCTATTTTACTCAATCTCCTATACCTAATATCATCCAACTATCATCCTCATCCCTCTATCTAACCCATAACACACTTGAATAATCATCCAAAAATTACCCACTCAAAAACTTTAAACATGCAAGACTCAAAATTCATATATATCAATACTAACAACAATTATTTAACAAGAAAATAGATCAAACCACCTTGGATCATATCTAAATTTCAAAAGTTGTAGCATGTTGTAAATTTTTACACCATTAGAATCTTCTTGAAATTTTAGAGATGGGATATTGATTAGTTTTAGCTAGATCATAATAAAAATGGAAGACTTTTGATGGTAAAGGGGGTGGAGGTCACGGCTTGTAGAGAAAGAAAGAGAGATGAGAGAAATTTTTGGTTTACTATGTGTTTTTTAGTGCAAAAAAATTAGGTAGGGACTTTATATATGGTGTTCCAAGGGCTAGTTTTGCCAATTTGTGATAGTTTTGGTCCAAAATGCAATAAAATAGTTTAAAAGGTAGAAAATGTAAATTGTCAATTTTGTAAATATTTACGACGCTCGGGTTTCGTAAAAATACTTTTCAAAAGTTAAAACGCACTCGAAATATGATAATAATATGATCCCAGTTCGACTTAATACGCAATTAAAAACAAAAACATCAAAAATATAAACATCAAAACAACAATTAAAAAACATAAAATCTCGGGCATCCGTCGATATCGTGATCACTAATAATCCTCGTTGTTAGTAAAAAGATAAAAATAAGACTTCCAACGTCGGTTTAAAATAAAAACATCAACCGTCATATCGTTCAAGCTCATCAAAACTTCAAAATTATTCGTTAAATAATATTAAATAATGACCTCGGGTTCGGGTTAACACATCCTACCATCCTAAAAGAGAGCGGCGTCCTCGGCGCTCGGCCCCTCTTATACTCACATTCCATACTTCTCGAACAAAAGAGAACTCTTTTCCTTAAAGAAATCCTCATGCTTCCTTTGCGAATTCAGATCCACTCCTAGAATTCTTGTACCTTCACAATATAATCCTTACTGTGTTTCAATCTCTTAAGAACTCTTCACAGTTCTCTTTATGAAAAGCAACTTATCTTCAAGTTGAATTCCTTCCTTGTTGTTCCCAAAACAAATTTCACCCTTTTATAACGACACCTTAAGCATAACCACGTTTCCCAATTTCAAACTCCATCGATTTCCTTCGATTGACAACATAACTCTTCTAAAAACTCCTTGTTACTAATAAACGATCCTTAACCTATACAATCTCATCAGTATTTTCCAATATCAGTTCTAGTTTAGTCTTTCAGTTCCATCTATATCTCTGCAATGTACCAAAACCTAACTTACGTCCATAACTCACGATCTTTAACCTTCACACATTGAAGTTCTTTATGGACCTTCAAACAGTATAGCCTCATTACTAGCATGACAACCATTGTCGTATAAGAATTCCAACAATTCCTAAATTAGTCACACACGAACAAGTATATCGTCCAATATTCGAATCGTCCTTTTACCCTGTCCATCAGTCTATGTATAACACGTAGTACTCAACTCAACTTTCACCTTTACCCAAACAAGAATGTAACGATTACTTGACTTGTGAGATTCCTTCATCACTAAGTCTCACTCTCTCAACTCATGTATGTTAGGAGTGTTCAATATACCATGTCTCACTTGACTTTACAATAAAATCCTTTCCATAAGTTTGACATAATGTTAAAACCACTTATCTTGACATTTTCTCATATCAGACCACTAATTTAAAATTTCAATATCCTTTCTATCAAGTTCACACTTCTTGTCATCACCAAAACTCAAATCCCAGAGGCTTTTTCCTTATTCTTCCTGATAAGTGCATCAGCTACCACCTTCGCCTTTCCCGGATGGTTGCGAATCTCGTAGTCATAATCACTCACAGTCATAATCACCAACATACTAAGGTACTCGAAATTTAATACTGGTAATTCTCTACTCATTTCCTTTATTATCCCAAGAAATTAATTATGAAGCAAAATCTTATGATCCTTAATTAGCACATGCTTGATTCCATACAAGTAATAATTCCTACAATCTCAATGCATATACCACAACTACATAACCCTTATGAGACGCTCATAGCAAACTACAAACTATAAGTACTTCAGATCCTTCCATCATTGACAAAATCAATGTAGAGTATAACTTACCCTTCAGTGTTCAAAATATAACTTCCTCATTTGATAAGGATCAGATCTCGAAACTTACAATTTAGATGTATAAGTGGGACTCACACATCCAATTCTTCTTAGTCAGCTTAATCAATGGTTCAACAATCAGTGAAAACCTTTCGATAAACCTCCGATTATTCCCAGCTTAGACCAAAGAATTAACTGATTTCCGTCGGCGTCGTAGGTACCAACCAATCCTTAATCGTTTCAATCTTGGAAAGATCTTCCCGAATACCTTTGTTGTCAATCAACTGCCTTAGAAAACGCAAATATTTCAACCAACATTCATACATAGGGAACTTTAGATACAGCTTCTCTTTTTCCAATCATTCGATAATTATCTTCATATGCTACTTATGTTCCTCCTTTCCTCTTGGAATAAAATAGAATATCGTCAGTAGATACAATGACTAACTCATCCTGGTACAACTTATACACATAATTCACCAAGTTCATGAATACGGTAGACGCGTTCGTCAATTCCAAAAACATCACTTGAAACTTAAAGCATCCACATCAAGTACGAAAAACAACTATAGGAATATCTTCCTCCCTAACTCTCAGTTAATGATAACTAGAACTCAAAGCGATCTTTGAGTACACACTGTATCCTTAGAATTTTTGTCAACTAACTCAACATGCCTAGGATTGACGTCTTATTTGATAAGCTCACGATAGTCGATACACCTCCGAAACGATCCATTCTTCTTGACAAACAAGACAAGCGATCACCATTGTAATGAAACTTAATCTAATACGTCCTTTATTTATCTATCCTCTCAAATGATCGGATAACTCATTCTACTCTGACGGTGCCAAATGATCAGGCGTATAAATACTACTCAACGAAATGCAGAAGCACTACACCTATCGCTTACAAGACTCAATCAAAACAAATTCCTCTTCACAAGACAGCAGCAACTCAGAAATACTTCATGAAAATTTTAGGATACTCTCGAATCATTAACAGATCTCCCAACTTTTCCTCAACAACCCTATCACTAATTACCTGGGCTGGAAATACATCACATCCATCTTCCACATACTTCCTTATTTCCAAACAAGATACTTTTCAAACGTAAAGTTCACTCATCACCTCTCATAGTTAACACTCAGTTTCTCAACAAAATCTAAACCAACAACTATTAATTTATAGTGAAAATTGGGTCAATCTCAAGCATCAGTATTACGCACAACTAACCAATTTATACAATTAATCTATATCCAAAGATCCAACTTTATGAGCATCAGGTTGATACTAAACACCTACTTTCCTAAATTCAAGGAACACCCGCTTAGTATAGAATTAACACTAGCAACCTTTCCATCGGTTAACTCCACATCATAGTTATTTGTCGTTCTTACTAATTCTCCATTGATAAAACAACCGAATCTTTACATTTCTATAGTTTCTACCTGATCTGAAACCAAACAACATACTAACATAAAGAACATCAAATAGGAATATACCATTTACCACGTTCAGACCTTAAGGTTTGTCAGCATTACCCAAAACGTAAGGTGGAGCGGCAGCATTCCTACCTTGTCAATTTCCTTTCCTTGGACAATTCTCTTGCTTGTGTCCTTTTCTCACCACATTGAAAACATATCACAACTCTAGGGGTACTAATTCCAGTGATTAACTGTAATACCCTATTTTGATAAATGGAATGTCACGCGTTATTATGGCGTGTCATCAAAGCATGCAAGGTAATATGTACTAAAACATGCATGACCATAGGGTTAACCGGAATCAAACATCGGTTCCCAAACATAAGCCCAAAACATAATAAAGAAAAAGAAATGAATGAAAGACTAAACAAGCATGAGTATATGAAGGAAAAAGGAGAAGAAGTCTATGGCAGCTTCCATCCTATGCATGTCCTCCAAATGCTCGAATCGGTCCTTGGGTACCTGCCGTTTTGGGACATGGAAAGGAAAGTAACGGCTGAGCATAACGCTCAGTGCACGGATATACAAGTAGATCATGAATAACATAAGCATATAAGCATGAAACAGCGGAAGAAACTAAGTCTTGGATAACCCGGTTAAGTCTTAGTAAAACTGGTTTTATATTTTGAAAAGCCTTATGTTTTATCTTGTAAAAACTGTTTAACATATTTTACCATTAGCCAATATAGGTCATGAAAATCAACGTGCATGAATACTTGGAGGGGTGACCTTGTCATGCAAATTAGAGGGGCTGCCTCTAATTTAATATACTGGTTTTAGGTAGGAGGGATCAGCTTCTTGTGAAGGATGCAAGGCACACACCACATTCACATTGAGTAATCTGCTGAAAAACATGTAACTAGGATGCACCCATACGCCCCACATGATAAATATAATAATATGGCCAAAAGCTGAAGGGACGCCACGAGCAATCACCCTCCCGTGGGGAAGTCATAACACCAGTGCCTCTAGTGTTATGGTTATGGTACCTCCATAACTAGGTGAAACTGGTCATGCATGTATATGGCTTTAGGTATTCTAATTAAACATAAGTAATCAAACATATAAACTTATACTATGGGAAAACAATTGGCTGCATACGGGGAATCGTAATAAGGAAAGAATGTCCATACTGAAAGGATGGGAATCCGTACCTTATGTCAAGTGAACGAAGAAGACGAACGGAAGAGAGTCCTACTTCGGTATCACTAACGCTACATAAATACATACGTGTATAAGTATATGATTAATAAGTACGTAACTGGTTTTATATCATGTCTTAGCTTGTTTTATATGTTCATGTCATGTTTTACTGTTTTAAGCTTTATACTGTGTTTATCTTACATTCTGTCTATTCTGATTAAGTATTACTTGTATTTCATGTATTATTATACTTGTTGTGTAATAATAAGTAACTTTCTAAAAACAGCAGGTTTCCTAAAATAGAATGTTTCCAAAAATAGAAAGTTTACAAAAATAGAAAGTTTCCAAAAATAGGAAGTTTTCAAATAATAGAATTACTGCTTAAAATAGATAAGTTTCTAAAAATAGAAAGTTTCCATAAATAGATTAGCTGCCTTAATTAAATAAGTTTCTAAAAATAGAAAGTTTCCATAAATAGATATAAGCTGGTTAAATAAGCTAATTATATAAGCTTAAGTGTTTTCTGATTATTATTTTAAGTCATGTAGTTATAAAGTATAGTTTATTAATTATTACATGTAAATTAAATAAACTATAGGTTAAAAGTATCTAATTAAATATATCATGATTTTAATTAAATAAAGGTAAAATACTTAGGTTAAAACATGTATTATTAACTATTAATAATATAACCTAAGTCATGTTAATTAATTAATTATAGCCATGGTTTTAAATAATTAATTAATTATAAAGTCTAATTAAATATAAATACTTAGGTTAAAATTCATGAATTACTAATTCAATTTATAACCTAAGTCATGTACATTAAATTAATCATGTCATGTTTTTATTAATTTAATTTAAGTCTAAAACATAACTAGTGAAAATCATAAACCTTGAAAATAATTTATGAACCGGACCCGTGACTAAAACCATGAACCAGAGCCGTAACTAACACCATACCCGACCAAGGTCGGGTTTACCCTTGCCCTTTTTCTGCTGCCGCGACACCATCACCACCATACCGAGACCATATGGTCTCTGTGGTGTTAATGAAGCCAAGCCGAGACCCCTTAAGGGCTCGGTTAGGCGTCGGCTAGAAACAAAACACCCCTAAAACCCTTGTTTGATTTATCCTGTTACAATCTAACATTTTCAGGTAGTGAAATATTATCTCGTATTATATTTTGAAACTTATTTTTGTGTTGGTTGACAAACTCACAATTTACGGATTTAAATTTGGGCTTACGTGCATAATTTAGCGTCTTTTACGATTAAACCGGAAACCTTAGGATTACGTATTTACGTTTTTGAACTCCGTTTTTGATGAGACAATTTTTATTGGATTCGTTTTGTGACGTTGATTCATAATTTATAAAAACGTTTTTTGTAAAACGACCCGAGGGCACACAAATCGAGAAAACTAGAATCGAGAAATACCCGTAAACTAGTGAGATGGGACAAAATACATTGTCCCACCCCACTATCTATGTTTGGACGGCACACTTGACACCACACCATGGAGGTGGCATCAAGTTAGCTAGATTATTACATGTGTAAGCTTAGCTTACACCTTAAGCTTACTTACACCCCACTATCTCAAAACTATCTACACTTTTCATTCCACCATTTTACTTACATGCAAACTCTCTCAAAACTCTCTCAAACACCCTCCCTTTGCCGTCCAAAATAAAGCAACAAACACCCTTTTGATCTTTTCTAGCCATGAAACACATGTTTACTAGCTCAATTAAGGAGTTATCTTGAAGCCTTGATCATTTGGTGGTCATATTAACATCATTGGAGGTGATTTGCTTGTGTCCTAGGGCTGATTTCCCAACTTATGTTCTTGATATTTGATGGTCTTGGAGTTACTTGTTGTGTTCATCAAGTTCTTGTCTTCCAAAAACAAGAAATACACTTGGTTGGTAAAGAAGATCATCCTCTCCATTTTTCTCTTGTTATTTTGTAAAGAACAAATGTATTTTCTTTCATTTTGTATATGTATATGATGTATATATGATGATAAAAATGTTGTGTGGGGATCAAGTGTTGATAGATATGCTTAAAAATGTTAATAACTATAAGAAATGAGGCTAAAATCTTTATTATTTAGTTGGCTGTATAAAAACAGTATATAACTAAAACATGAACTGAAAAAATTGCATGGTATGATCCATTTACAGTAAGTACAAGATGTTATACACATGTGAGAGTTGGCCATGCAATGACATCAAAATAATGAGTGAGATATGATCAAAACAAGTTAGGTGGTCTAATCTGAATAAGCAGTTTTGTAGGGACTGTTAAGGCATGATAAACTTAAAACGGGCAGTAGCTATAACTAAGTTAAATGTAGCACATAATATGAAGAACATGTCACCCAAAAATTAACTTCTAATTCATTATAGAACTCTAGATATGTTAGAAATGGTGAACATGAAGATAAAAATCAGATTTTAAGAATTAATGTTTATTATTATTATATAAGCACTCACATTTTAATGTATAAAATGTAAAATAAAAACCCACTAACTTATAAAACTTATTTATATAAATATATAAAAGGTTAATTAAATGGATAAATTATATAAAATGGTAATGAAATAATATTTATAAGTAATAAAAACTATAAACTTGATTTTTACGACTTTTTCGGCTATCGCCGTAAAATTAACGTTTTTCGTCAAATAAAACTTAGACGATCAAACCCGTCTAATGTAAAGTTTATAAAAGTCATATACTGATGTATAAGTAACTAAGACAAGTAAAAACCGATAAAACCCGAACTATAAGAAATACGGATATTAACGAGCTAACTAAACATATTGGACTAATAATTGGACTAAATAAGATAAATACTTGTAAAAAGAACTTATTGGGCTTAACCCATTTGGGCCCAACTTGGAAAGTATATATACTGATAATATAGGTATAAAAGGGATTAAAACAAGTTAAAGAACTTATAAAAGGCTCAATGGACTTAAATTAGATAAATAGGTAAAACTAGCAAACTAGTAAAACATTACCAAAACGTAAACACTAAAATGAGTAAACAAGGATGTATAAACCCACTTGATCATCATCATATGTACAAAATCATCATATGCATATTGTTATTTTGATAAAAGTCATTGGACAAAGTCTAAGACCGATTATTATTTATATAGGTTTCCGTGATCGAAGCACGCCCGTAGCCGATAATCCGCCTTTCATTAACAACGTGAGTTCATAGCCTCGCACTCTTTTAAATGTTTTATAAAATGATTTGTAAACCCGCGAGGGAGATAACATGCTAGATTTTATAAAAATAGAACACAAGTAGTCCCGATGGTATGCTTAATGATATGGACCCGAATGATGCTATGACCCTATAAACGAGACTAAAAGGATTATTAGTAGTTAGGTTATGTCACTTAAAGTCCCATTAACATGAATTGTGAACTACCGGGATTTGGTAGACGCTTATGCATTTGATAGTACTATTTTGGGACAATCACCCCAGTTCGCGCCTTGACGGTTGATCCCCGTCGTACCACATTGATTGGTAAGCGAATTTATGAATGAGAAGATTCCATAGCGTGATTTTTGTGACGACACGCTAACTTAGATGGGCAAATTGTTTGTCGGGTTCGCGGCCCGCTGTTTTCATAGTAAGGTAACAATGTCATGCGGCTAATAATAATCCTACAATGTATCCTATACAACCTATAAAATCTAAATACAAAACGATAACGACGCTATTAACGATGAATATATTACCTATCATGGTAATATAGAGACTACGGTCTCATGGACGGTTTAAGATGTATGCTTGATTTATATATTGCCTGACTAGCAATATGAGGACTTACTTCCGATATTATGCTTGTGTTCTGATTTTAAATGATTGTTTTATATAACGGTTTTTATTAAACTCTATGAATTCACTCGGCATTCGCTGATATGATTTTTGCATTTTTTTATCTCAGGTGCTTGAAGGTAATCCGGATGGAGATCGACTCTGATGGCCCACATAATATTAAAAATGTTCATTCGATCTATGTTTTGTAAACTAAATGACTTGTATAATCTGGGACCTGTTGTACGCTTTTAAACCTTTTTATCGAATGAATGTATGTTAAACCTTGTATAACCATTTTTATGTGTTGTCTATGATTGGAGTTATTGTGCTATCCCGTAACACTCTAAAAGACCCTTCCGGTGTACCGATACGAAAAATGAGAGTGTTACAGTTTAGTACCAGAGCTCTCGTTATAGAGAACAAAAGATTTTAAAAACCAAGGTTTTGAACAAAACTTTTCAAAATCTTTTGACAATGAACATTTAAGAAAATATTTGAAAAATCTTTTGACTATAACGGTGCCAGAGATCTCCGACGATACCAACAAGCCCTATTGAGAAGATATATATATTTTGAAATATATAATTTAATTATATATATGTATATATCATGATTTCATTATGTAATTGTTTAACTAGTATGTTATCCTAATACGAGATATATATACAAATGCAGATTGTCATGGCTGACCCTAATATTCCTGTAGAAAACCATGTTATTCCCGAACCTAATGTAGATGATGATCCTTATTTAGACTTAGTAGATTATGATATGGATGATGAGGAGGAACCATTTGAGGATCTCGAGCCCGAGTTAGGACTAGGAGATCAGATTGCCCCTCAGGTTGACTTGGTAGAGAATGAGATTGAGAATGTTGATATAGAGAATGATGATGAGATTGGGTTAGATAATTTAGATGATGAGATTGACGACGAGGATGTCGAGGAGGATGTAGGTATAGATGTTGAGGTCAATGATGATGAGGAAGCTGAGCTTATTTATCCTTATGATGTTCCAGAGGGCGAGCCTTTGCCCCCACCAGTTTATTTGTCTGATTCTGAGGTTGAGCTACCTAGGGATGAAATGTCTGAATCGTCTGAATCTGATTCTGAATCAGAGGAGGATGAGGATGATGATGCACCTGACGGTACGGATGGTATTGCTACTCGTAGATTTGAGATAGGAGAGTCGTCTAGTGCTCGAGAGGATACTCATATTGATGGTCTTGCACCATGGGCCTTGAGACGTGATCTAGATGCTTCCCGTGTTAAGAGTTGTATGACAGAGGTTGGATTAGGTGTTGTTCAGACTCAGGTTGCTTATTTGGAGTCGAAGACTAAGGTTGGCGAGAAAGAGCGGGAATTGCTTAGTTTGGATTTGACTGATGTAGAGAGTGGTTTGAATGAGGCTTTTAGGAGGTTATCAGTGTTAGAAAGTGGTGAGTTTGCTGAAATGAAGAAAAAGGTGAATTCTATGGAGATTCAGTTGAGTGTAGCTCGTGCGATGCGTGAGAAAGCTGAAAAGGAGTTGAATATATCTGTGGGATGGAATAGTAGATTTTATGCTGACATGGTTAAAAGAGGAGCAATCCGTAAGCGCCCAGCTGAAGATGTATCTAGTGATCGTCCGACGAAGATTCAGAAGACGATGGATGATGGACCATCTAGTGGTTCTCAGTAGACCAGTCTGTGTTTAGTAGTGACCTTTATATCTTTTGTGCTTTTGTAGCTTTGACTGAACCGACTTGTTAGTAGTAGACTTGGCACGAATTTTGAGTGTATATAGTGCTAGAACTTTGATATGGGATGTACTAAGACAATACTTTTGTTTCAAATCGAATGAAATATGTATCTTGTCTTGAATTCCATATTGTGCCTTATTTGTATCTTGATTATGAATTCAATCCATATTATGTGAATCCTTTGTGGGATGAATGCTTAATACTTTGAAATTGTAGAATTATAGAACTATGCCGCCCAAGAAGGCTGTGACTGAGGATGATGTACGTAGGATTATTACAGAGCAAGTTACCGCATCTATGACTGAATTTATGGCAAATGCTAGAAATGAAGCTGGCGGTAGTGAAGCTGGCGGTAGTGGAGCTGGCGGTAGTGGAGCTGGCGGTAGTGGAGCTGGCGGTAGTGGAATTGGCGGTACTAATGTGAATGTGAATACTAATAATGTGAATGCTAATGATGGAGGAAATGTAGGAGGACTTGGAACTAACGCACCTAAAGTTGGTGGCTGTACTTATGTGACGTTCATGAAGTGTGAACCTCTACTTTTCAATGGAACTGAAGGTGCTGTAGGACTAAGCCAGTGGATTAAGAAGATTGAATCGGTGTTTCGGATTATTAAGTGTAAGGAGGAAGATAAGGTGACTTTTGTTATGGCTACTCTTAAAGGTCGTGCGTTGACTTGGTGGAACAGGAGAATTGCTTTCATGGGTCTTGATGCTGCTAATGCTACTCCTTGGGCTGAAATTAAGAAGTGGATGACTTTGGAGTTTTGTCCTCGTAGTGTGATTATTAGGTTAGAACAAGAGTTGATTCATTTGAGAATGAAAGGTGTGGACATTGATAGTTACACGAACCGATTCCATGAGTTGGCCTTGCTATGTCCTCGATTGGTTGAACCCGAAGAGATCCGAATTGAGAAATATATTAAAGGGTTGACCAGGAATATCCGGGGGGACGTGACATCATCTAAACCACTGACCATTGATGATGCTGTTCGAATGGACTACCAACTCATTGGACAGATAATTCAGGATAGGGAAGATGAAGCCCGTGTAGGTGAGAAAAGAAAGGGAGACGGTGATCGTGTAGATAGAGGTGATAATAGGAAGAATTTCAATCGCCGTCAGAACAAGAGAAAGGGGAATGCAAATGCAAATGCTCTTACCTACAACACACCGCGCAACGATGATAGATGTCCTAAGTGTGGCAACAAGAGGCATGCTGGTGACTGTTGGAAGTGCCGAAATTGCGGAAAGCTTGGACACAAGGTTGAAAGGTGTAAAAAGGGAACCATTTGCTTCAACCGTAATGAAGAAGGTCATAGGAAATCGGAAAGCCCCAAGTTGAAAGCGATTGTACCTCGAAGAAACCCCCAGGGTGGTATTTACCAACTTGGAACAATTGAGGTGAAGAAAGAGGATCCGAATGTCGTTACCGGTACGTTTTTACTCAACAATCATTATGCTGTTGCTTTATTTGATTCGGGTGCTGATAGGAGCTTTGTATCCACTAAATTTAGTGCCCTTATTGATATTGAACCTGTTGAGATAAGTACCAGTTACGCGGTGGAATTGGCTAATGGCAAATTAGTAAAAACTAATAAGCTATTAGAAGGATGCTCTCTAAATCTCTTAAACCATTCCTTTCCGATTGATTTGATGTTGATAGAATTAGGTAGTTTTGATATTATCATTGGTATGGATTGGTTGTCGTTGAATAATGCTACTATTTTATGTGGAGAGAAGAAGGTTAAGATCCTCTTAGGAATGGGACGTTAGTAATTGATGGTAGTCGAGGTGAATCCCGTTTGAAAATCGTTTCATGTATTAAAGTCCAAAAGTACATCAGGAACGGTTGTGAGTTATTCTTAGCTCAAGTGACCGGGAATGAGTCTAGGGAGAAACGATTGGAAGATGTACCTATTATTTGTGAATTTCCTGAGGTATTTCGTAAAGATTTACCCGGACTTCCACCGATAAGGCAAGTAGAGTTTCGAATCGATTTAATTCCTGGTGCTGCACCGGTGGCACGTGCGCCTTACCATTTAGCCCCTTCTGAATTAAAGGAGTTATCTGAGCAACTTAAGGAGTTGTCTGATAAAGGTTTTATTCGACCGAGCTCGTCGCCTTGGGGAGCCCCAGTCTTGTTCGTTAAGAAGAAGGATGGATCTTTCCTTATGTGCATTGATTATAGGGAACTGAATAAGTTGACAATTAAAAATCGATATCCTTTACCTAGGATTGATGATTTGTTTGATCAACTGCAAGGATCTAGTGTGTATTCTAAGATAGATTTGCAGTCAGGATATCACCAACTTCGCGTCCGTGAAGAAGATATTCCTATAACTGCATTTAGAACTCGTTATGGACACTATGAATTTAAAGTAATGCCATTTGGGTTAACTAACGCACCTGCGGTTTTCATGGATTTAATGAATCGAGTGTGCAAGCCCTACTTGGATAAATTTGTGATTGTGTTTATTGACGATATTCTAATCTATTCTAAGAATGAAGATGAACATAGAGAACATTTGAGGATTGTTTTGAAATTGCTGAAGGATGAAAGGTTGTATGCTAAGTTTTCGAAATGTGATTTCTGGTTAGATTCTATGCAATTTCTTGGTCATGTGATTAACAGAGATGGAATTCATGTTGATCTTGCAATGGTTGAAGATATTAAGAATTGGTCTGCACCGACAACGCCAACGGAAGTGCGACAGTTCTTAGGATTGGCTGGTATTATAGGCGTCTCATTAAAGAATTTTCTTTGATAGCTAAACCCTTGACTAAGCTTACCCAGAAGAATAAACCTTTCGTTTGGGGAAGTGATGAAGATGGAGCATTTCAGACATTGAAGCAAAAATTATGTAGTGCGCCAATCTTATCATTACCCGACGGGAGTGAAGATTTTGTAGTGTATTGTGATGCATCTCTTAGAGGTTATGGAGCTGTTTTGATGCAGAGGGAGAAAGTGATAGCTTATGCTTCTAGGCAATTAAGGAAGAATGAGGAGAATTATACTACTCATGATCTTGAGTTAGGAGCTGTAGTCTTTGCTCTTAGGTTGTGGAGACATTATCTGTATGGCACCAAGTGTACGGTATTCACCGATCACAAAAGCCTACAGTATATTCTCGACCAGAAGGAATTGAACATGAGGCAACGAAGATGGATAGAGTTGTTAAGTGATTATGACTGTGATATAAAATATCACCCAGGAAAAGCCAATGTTGTTGCCGATGCGTTAAGTAGGAAAGATAGAGAGCCTATCAGAGTGCGTTCTCTAGTCTTGACTGTGCACAATAACTTGCCCGAGCAAATTAGAAATGCGCAGATAGAAGCTTGTAAGAAGGAGAATTTTGTTAATGAAGGGTTCCGAGGAGAAGGAGATCCTTTAGAGGTTAGAGCTGATGGAGTGAAATGCTTAAGAGGTCGTATGTGGATACCTAAGTTTGGAGGCTTAAGAGACTTGAATATGTTAGAATCCCATAAATCTAAGTATTCCATTCATCCGGGATCTGATAAGATGTACCATGATTTGAAGAAGTTGTACTGGTGGCCGAATATGAAAGCTGACATAGCTATGTATGTTCTCCAATGCTTGACTTGTGCTAGAGTTAAAGCTGAACATCAAAAGCCATCAGGACTACTTCAACAACCAAAGATTCCTGAATGGAAGTGGGAGCAAATTACGATGGACTTTATCACCAAGCTTCCTAGAACATCATCTGGAAACAACTCGATTTGGGTTATTGTCGACAGACTGACCAAATCAGCACACTTCATTCCGGTTAAAGAGCAGTTCTCATTGGAGAAGCTGACTCGTATATACCTTGATAATGTTGTATGCAAGCATGGAGTGCCTGTATCGATCATTTCAGATCGAGATCCTAGATTCGCATCGAATTTTTGGAAATCTCTCCAAAGATCTTTGGGAACGAATCTCGACATGAGCACTGCTTATCACCCCCAGACTGATGGGCATAGTGAAAGGACGATACAAACACTTGAAGATATGTTGAGAGCTTGTGTGTTAGACTTTGGTAAGAATTGGGATAAACATTTTTCGCTAGCAGAGTTTTCGTATAACAGTAGTTACCATTCTAGTATTAAGGCTGCACCATTTGAAGCTTTGTATGGTAGGAAGTGTAGATCTCCTGTATGTTGGAGTGAAGTTGGGGATACCCAGCTCACGGGACCGGAATTGATCCGGGAGACTACGGAGATGATAGTTCAGATTAAGAATAGGTTGTTGACTGCCCGTAGTAGACAGAAAAGTTACGCGGATGTGCGGCGGAAGCCAATGGAGTTTGAAGTGGGTGACCGAGTAATGTTGAAAGTATCGCCATGGAAAGGCGTTATCAGATTTGGAAAACGAGGGAAATTGAATCCCCGTTATATTGGACCCTTTAAGATTTTATCTAGAGTAGGTCCGGTGGCTTACAAACTAGAGTTACCCCCAGAACGTCATGGTGTTCACAACACATTCCATGTATCTAATCTGAAGAAATGTCTAGCAGTGAGTGATGAGAAAATTCCGTTAGGTAAGGTTCGAATAGATGGGAAGTTTCATTTTATCGAAGAGCCCGTAGAAGTTATGGACCGTGAGGTAAAGCAACTGAAACAAAGTCGGATACCTATTGTCAAGATCCGATGGAATTCAAAGCATAGACCGGAGTATACATGGGAACGAGAGGATGAAATGTGGAAGAAATATCCGCACCTCTTCGATTTCAATAAGAAACGGACATCCAAATGAAATGGATCACGAGGACGTTGATCCCTTTTAGGAGGAAAAGCTGTGACAATCTAACATTTTCAGGTAGTGAAATATTTTCTCGTATAATATTTTGAAACTTATTTTTGTGTTGGTTGACGAACTCACAATTTACGGATTTAAATTTGGGCTTACGTGCATAATTTAGCGTCTTTTGCGATTAAACCGGAAACCTTAGGATTACGTATTTACGTTTTTGAACTCCGTTTTTGATGAGACAATTTTTATTGGATTCATTTTGTGACGTTGATTCATAATTTATAAAAACGTTTTTCGTAAAACGACCCGAGAGCACGCAAATCGAGAAAACTAGAATCGAGAAATACCCGTAAACTAGTGAGATGGGACAAAATACATTGTCCCACCCTACTATCTATGTTTGGACGGCACACTTGACACCACACCATGGAGGTGGCATCAAGTTAGCTAGCTTATTACATGTGTAAGCTTAGCTTACACCTTAAGCTTACTTACACCCCACTATCTCAAAACTAGCTACACTTTTCATTCCACCATTTTACTTACATGCAAACTCTCTCAAACACCCTCCCTTTGCCGTCCAAAATAAAGCAACAAACACCCTTTTGATCTTTTCTAGCCATGAAACACATGTTTACTAGCTCTACTAAGGAGTTATCTTGAAGCCTTGATCATTTGGTGGCCATATTAACATCATTGGAGGTGATTTGCTTGTGTCCTAGGGTTTATTTCCCAACTTATGTTCTTGATATTTGATGGTCTTGGAGTTACTTGTTGTGTTCATCAAGTTCTTGTCTTCCAAAAACAAGAAATACACTTGGTTGGTAAAGAAGATCATCCTCTCCATTTTTCTCTTGTTATTTTGTAAAGAACAAATGTATTTTCTTTCATTTTGTATATGTATATGATGTATATATGATGATAAAAATGTTGCGTGGGGATCAAGTGTTGATAGATATGCTTAAAAATGTTAATAACTATAAGAAATGAGGCTAAAATCTTGATTATTTAGTTGGCTGTATAAAAACAGTATATAACTAAAACATGAACTGATAAAATTGCATGGTATGATCCATTTACAGTAAGTACAAGATGTCATACACATGTGAGAGTTGGCCATGCAATGGAATCAAAATAATGAGTGAGATATGATCAAAACAAGTTAGGTGGTCTAATCTGAATAAGCAGTTTTGTAGGGACTGTTAAGACATGATAAACTTAAAATTGGCAGTAGCTATAACTAAGTTAAATGTAGCACATAATATGAAAAACATGTCACCCAAAAATGAGCTTCTAATTCATTATAGAACTCTAGATATGTTTAAAATGGTGAACATGAAGATAAAAATCAGATTTTAAGAATTAATGTTTATTATTATTATATAAGCACTCACATTTTAATGTATAAAATGTAAAATAAAAACCCACTAACTTATAAAACTTATTTATATAAATATATAAAAGGTTAATTAAATGGATAAATTATATAAAATGGTAATGAAATAATATTTATAAGTAATAAAAACTATAAACTTGATTTTTACGACTTTTTCGGCTATCGCCGTAAAATTAACGTTTTTCGTCAAATAAAACTTAGACGATCAAACCCGTCTAATGTAAAGTTTATAAAAGTCATATACTGATGTATAAGTAACTAAGACAAGTAAAAACCGATAAAACCCGAACTATAAGAAATACTGACATTAACGAGCTAACTAAACATATTGGACTAATAATTGGACTAAATAAGATAAATACTTGTAAAAAGAACTTATTGGGCTTAACCCATTTGGGCCCAACATGGAAAGTATATATACTGATAATATAGGTATAAAAGGGATTAAAACAAGTTAAAGAACTTATAAAAGGCTTAATGGACTTAAATTAGATAAATAGGTAAAACTAGCAAACTAGTAAAACATTATCAAAACGTAAACACTAAAATGAGTAAACAAGGATGTATAAACCCACTTGATCATCATCATGTGTACAAAAGCATCATATGTATATTGTTATTTTGATAAAAGTCATTGGACAAAGTCTAAGACCGATTATTATTTATATAGGTTTCCGTGACCGAAGCACGCCCGTAGCCGATAATCCGCCTTTCATTAACAACGTGAGTTCATATCCTCACACTCTTTTAAATGTTTTATAAAATGATTTGTAAACCCGCGAGGGAGATAACATGCTAGATTTTATAAAAATAGAACACAAGTAGTCCCGATGGTATTCTTAATGATATGGACCCGAATGATGCTATGACCCTATAAACGAGACTAAAAGGATTATTAGTAGTTAGGTTATGTCACTTAAAGTCCCATTAGCATGAATTGTGAACTACCAGGATTTGGTAGACGCGTATGCATTTGATAGTACTATTTGGGGACGATCACCCCAGTTCGCGCCTTGACGGTTGATCCCCGTCGTACCACATTGATTGGTAAGCGAATTTATGTATGAGAAGATTCCATAGCGTGATTTTTGTGACGACACGCTAACTTAGATGGGCAAATTGTTTGTCAGGTTCGCGGCCCGCTGTTTTCATAGTAAGGTAACAATGTCATGCGGCTAATAATAATCCTACAATGTATCCTATACAACCTATAAAATCTAAATACAAAACGATAACGACGCTATTAACGATGAATATATTACCTATCATGGTAATATAGAGACTACGGTCTCATGGACGGTTTAAGATGTATGCTTGATTTATATATTGTCTGACTAGCAATATGAGGACTTACTTCCGATATTATGCTTGTGTTCTGATTTTAAATTATTGTTTTATATAACGGTTTTTATTAAACTTTATGAATTCACTCGGCATTCGCTGATATGATTTTTGCATGTTTATATCTCAGGTGATTGAAGGTAATCCGGATGGAGATCGACTCTGATGGCCCACATAATATTAAAAATGTTCATTCGATCTATGTTTTGTAAACCAAATGACCTGTATAATTTGGGACATGTTGTACGCTTTTAAACCTTTTTTATCGAATGAATGTATGTTATACCCTGTACAACCATTTTTATGTGTTGTCTATGATTGGAGTTATTGTGCTATCTCGTAACACTCTAAAAGACCCTTCCGCTGTACCGATACGAAAAATGATAGTGTTACATATCCCATGATCATTAACATGTTTAAAATAATTATTTTTAATTAGTTTAATTAAAACATCATGATATTATGTGATTATCAAAATCAAAACATAAAAGAAAACGGTTAAAAAAAGTTATACCGAATACGTGAAACAAATGAGGATGAACACACACGAATCCTTGCAAAATATCCAAGATCAAAATCAACCCGAACACCCCTCTATGGTGTTTATAGGTGGCGGTCAAAAGGAAGACAAAAGGAAGAACTATGGTTTTCTTTGTTTTCTAATTTTTGTAAATATGAAACATGTTTTCCTCCTTTTTCCATGTTTAGTAAAAATAATGGGCTAGGACCTTTTCTCTTCCTAATTTCGTGGGTATGGGGCCCACATGGGGTAACCCGAACATTTTCCGTGTCTAATTAGTAAGTGTGTTCTCGTGTTCGTGTTTTACGTGTTTTAATTAATTATCGATCGTGACTTAATATATTTATTCGTGTTCGTAATAAATATATATTCATACGTAATATTAGTTCGTGATTAATTTACGTTCATGATTTCATGTTCGTATACTCGTGATTATAATTATTATTGGAATAATTATCGTGTGTTCATACATAGTAAATACTTATCGTGTTATAACACGTACGTAATACTAAAAACTTTGGTACGTTAAACGTAAGCGTGCTATAAAAGGAAAGTTCTAGTCATGTACGTACGATCTTAAGGGTACTATTCGTGGTAAAAGTATGTGGGTTTAACAACTCTTCCCCCCTAAAAAGAATAACTCGTCCCCGAATTATAGATAATGTAAACTGAAAGAGAAACATACCCGAATCAAACTGAGAGGGTATGTAAGATAAATGAACGTGCAGGTGAAATGGTAGAAGGAACGTGGAAGGTGACATGTCTTGAAAGGACATGAAACGTGACGTGACTGAAAGGACATATCTAACTGATAAGAGAAAAACGGATAAGAAGTCCGGATGAATTTGTCCGTTTCCAAGTGGCTTCCCTCTTGGAACGGTTCCTTCACAAGATCTTCCCACAAATGATAAATCTTGGTCCTCCTGACCTTGACTTGAAATGCGAAGAAGTTCTTAGTTATCAACGTAAGGTAGATCCCCTGAATTTGATCGAGGGAATAAGAATTAACGTGTAAGGGCAACTAAAACGTTATCGTGCAAAACACTCTAACTTAACTGATAATTAGCAACGATGCGCGAGACATAAAGAAACGTAGTACGTAAAAAATTTTGAACGTGATACGTTAAAATTTTTGAACGTGATACGTAGAAAAATTTTGAACGTGATACGTGGAGATATGGTGAGTGTCGTAGGCGCAAACATATCTTGATCCATGATACGTGTAACATATCGGGAACGTGATATGAGGAACGTGGAATGAACATGACATGTGAAACATATCGTGAACATAGAATACGGCGGCGGTATCGCCAAATGCCATAAGGTGAGACGTGGAATGTGACGTGGAACGTATGTCTGAGGATAGCGAGTTATACTAAACTTGAGTCTGGTCTCTCAAGTTCTTGCAAAACTTCCCAAAACGAAAATGAACTTAAGATCGTAAGCCAAGATACAATCAAGAACGTGAATAGTGTCATGAATGTGAGCGTGAAAGCAAGTCGTGAAATTTAAACAAGAACGTGAACGTAAATAAGGAGCATATATGCGAACCTTTGTCTGGCCCGTTAGCTGACGGATTACCAAGTGATCGGATGAGCCTTGGCTGGAACATGTCCGATCAGTCTGTTGGTTTTGAAATCCTTGCGGATGTAAGGATTCCGAAGACTTGATCATTGTTGGCAATAACCCAGATAGCATCATGCTTCTTCTGAGTTTGCGTTAATCTGGTAACCAAAATCCATGGAGATCTTGTCCCATTTCTGTTCACCATTTCTGATGATGGAAAGACATCCTGGTCGGGTGGTGTTCTATCATAATCTGTTTGTATGTCAGGTACTTAGATCTGAACGTAATTGTATCTTGCTTCGTAGAAACTTGATACATAGAAGTTTGTGAAATTCTGAGTCTCTGAATCTAGACTTCTCCTAGCGTAGGATTTTCTAGAACACCTAATGTAGTGTAGGGTTCTCTCCTTTACGCATAAGATGAGTCATGGTAAGATTAACCGTAGAAACCCATGTGATTCAGCGTGTCACTGTAATCACACAGAATTGATATTGGAAAAATTTCCAGGGTAAAATTTCTCTTGTCATAGAATTTGTAACATAGTGCATATATGGTCTTCCTGTTCTTCTCTAGACATAGAGGAAATCAGGTTATCCTCAATGAAAACGCTGATGAATTTGCTTATGAGTTCATGGAAACTCAATTTATTAAGTCCATAATGTTGTTGGAGCATTTATGAGACTAATACAAAATCATGAATTTAGCATGACCAAGTCGTGTACGAATAGCAGTCATGGACATGTCCTGCTCTTTCACTCGTCACTGTTGGCATCATGATCATGAATCCGATCTTGTAAAGTGCTTAACACCATACGGTTGATTGGACATGTCGGCAATACGTGGAGTAGAATAACGGTTATGAATGGTGATTTGTTTAAATCGACGGTAGTCAACACATAATCTCATGGTACCATCCTTCTCCTTGTAGGTTCTTCTGGAATGTATGGGAAGATTTTGGAATAATCAACTGGCTATGCGTAAAAGGACTTAAGTGGTCGTGTCTTACTAACAGCTAGGAAATTTTAGCAACCATGGCTAACAAGGCACATGCTTGTAAGCATAGATAATTTGTACAGATTTTCCTGATGGAAAATCATGATGAATATATTTAGGAGTCTGAAAATCACTGTACCTACTCATGAATCGTAGCATGGTGTGCGGTTCGTAGTCCATAATTAGGATTAAATTCAACTCGCATCTGTCCGAGGTAATGCGTTATCAGCTGGGATCTTATCATTAGGCTGAAGAAACCTTCGTATACATGGGAAATACGAATGGCGTCCGATATGGTCATATACATATGAAATATAGGTGCAAGAAAGGAAAGTGTCGTCAAACGAACGTGACTGACCTTACTGATACACCGGTGATGGTACTGAAATTCTTGTGGCCTAATTTATACATGGCACAACAAAACGGATATACCCTATGTGACAATCCGTCAATTTACGATTGATATTTTATTCTCAATATTATTTGAAAACAATTTACAATATGAACTCACATATTTTTGGGAAGAAATTTGGATTTACGTCTTGGAGTAACATCGACTACGTCTAAACCGGAGGATTCAACGTTACGTGCTTACGTTTACATACACCGTCCTTGGTGACAGTCCGACATTTGAGAAAATAAATTTGTCCATGAATATTATTTTGGAGTTTTAAATTTGTGTTGGTTCATAAACTCACAAATTTACGAGAAGAGATTAGGACTTACGATTTTATTTTAACGTCCTTTACGACTAAACCGGAAACCTTAGGATTACGTATTTACGTTTTCGAACTCCGTTTTTGATGAAACAATTTTTATTGGATTCGTTTTGTGACGGTGATTCATAATTTATAAAAACGTTTTTCGTAAAACGATCCGAGGGCACGCAAATCGAGGAAACTAGAATCGAGGAGTACCCGTAAATAAATGGGATGAGACAAGTGGGACACTTGTCCCACCCCACTCCAAAACCGGCTATAACTTAGCTAGTAACACATGAGGTGTCAAAATACTAGTTAGAACTTACACATGTCTTAGCTTAGCTAGTAAGCCAAGCCTTACAACAAAACCATCAAACCCTTTCCATTTCCACCATTTCACCATGCAAACAACTACACAAACTCTCTCTCTCTAGCTCATCTTGCCGTCCCATTTTACACTTCAAACACCCAATTCATACAAAATTTAACCATAAACATATGTTACAATTAACATATGTTAATCTCCATTCAAAAAGATGAAGATTGGTGCAACTTATAACATCCATGGAGGAGTTTTCATGGTGTCATGGGGCTGATTTTCCACAAGGAGTTGATGAAGATTGGAGGTCTTGAAGATGGTCATGATTATTCACAAGTTTCTCCAACAAAAACCATGTCTAAATCATAACCTACATCATCATGGTGGTATAAAGATTGTCCTCCTCATCATCTTGTTATTTTGATTATGTACACATGTATTTTATTTCCTATTGTATATATTTATGATGATTATATGATGATAAAAATGTTATGTGGGGATTTGTTGTTGATAATCATGGATAAAAAGGTGAAAAACCATAAGAAACAAGGTTAAAATCTTGGTTAAATTTGATGGCTGTATAAAACAGTAAAGAAGTAAGTCATGAACTGATAAAATGATTAAGTAGGATGGATTTACAGTAAGCTATGGGTCTTGTACACATGTGAGAGTTGGCCATGCAATGGAATCAAAATAATGAGTGAGATATGATCAAAACAAGTTTAGTGTATAAATCTGAAGTTACTGATTTGGACGATTTTTAGAAAATACTTAAAGGATGATTCAACAGTAGCTATAGAAGAGTTAAATGTAGAAAATATCATGTAGTTTATGTGATAAAAATTTGAGCTTCTATCTCCATGTAGAACTCAAGATATGGCATTTTTGGTGAAGATGAAGTTAAAATTCAGATTTTTGGAAATTAAAGAATAATACTATTATATAAGCACTCAAAATTAATAGTATAAAATATAAATGAAAACCCACTAACTTATAAAACTTATTTATATAAATATGTAAAAGGGTAAATGAATGAATAACTTATATAAATGGTAGTGAAATAATACTTATAAGTTATAAAACTATAAACTTGATTTTTACGACTTTTTCGGCTATCGTCGTAAAATTAACGTTTTTGTTAAATAAAACTTAGATGGTTGGACCCGTCTAATGTAAACTTTATAAAACTTATATACTGATATATAAACATGTATAACGAGTAAAAACCGATAAAACCCGAACTATAGGACATACGGACGTTAACGGACTAAATTAACGTTATTGGACTAACAATACAACAAAAATGGACTAAAACACTTATAAACTTATTATTGGGCTTAACCCATTTGGGCCCAACTTGTAAAGTTTAAATACTGATAATATAAGTACAAAATGGATTAAAACAAGTTAAAGAACTTATAATGAGTTTATTGGACTTAAAATACGTAAATAGGTAAAACTAGTAAAACTAGTATAAACGTTACCGACACATAACACTAAATGAGTAAACGAGAATATGTAAACCCACTTGATCATCATATATATATAATCATCATATGTATACATACTTGTTATTTTTATAAATTCATTGGACAAACGTCTAAGACCGAGTATTATTTGTCTAGGTTTCCGTGATTGAAGCACGTACCGTACATCCGAATTGTCGATAACCCGCCTTCCCACATCAACGTGAGTTCATAGCCTCGCACTCTTTTAAATGTTTTTATAAATGTTTTATAAACCCGCGAGGGAGATAACATGTTAGGTTTTATAAAATTAGGACACCATTTGTCCCGATTGTTTGTTTATTGATTTTGGACCCGAATGATTGAATGACCCGATTGTATGACCCGATAAATGATTAATGGACCCGATAGATGAAATAAAATGGATTATTAAAGTTAGGTTATGTCACTAAAAGTCCCATTAGTATGAATTGTGAACTACCGGGATTTGGTAGACGCTTATGCATTTAATAGTACTATTTGGGGACGATCACCCCAGTTCGCGCCTTGACGGTTGATCCCCGTCGTGCCACATTGATTGGTAAGCGAATTTATGTATGAGAAGATTTCCATAGCGTGACCTTTGTGACGACGCGCTACTTTAGATGGGCAAAATTGGTATCGGGTTAGCTACCCGTTATTGGTTTAGTAAGTTAACAATGTCATGCGGCTTATAATAATCCAAAATTTACAAAATACTAATAGACGCTCCGAATTACGAAGTATTGCCTGACTAGCAATACAAGGTCATACTATTGATATTATGCTTGTGTTTTGGTTTTCATAACCATATTCATATAACGGTTTTTATTTGATTTTATACAACGTCATAAGACGTATTGTATGATGTTTTTACGACATTGGCTCGTATAATGATTTTTTAAGGCAAATGACTATATTATGATTTTCGATAAGGATTTGTATAAAACGATTTTGGCTATTTTACGGCCTATTACAATGATTTGTACGAAGTGATTTTTGGTACTAATTTTATACCAAAGTTATATTGATGGAATTTATTAAACTCTATGAATTCACTCGGCGTTATCGCTGACCTTTTCTTTTAACATGTTTTATCTCAAGTACTTGAAGGTAATTCTCGGGAAGACAACAAGAATTCATGGCCCGCACTTAAACAATATTTTCCATTCAAAATACTTGTAAAAGTTTGTATGAAATGTAATGACTTGGGACCTATGTAACTTTGATATTTATGAATGGAAATTCTTTATTAATAAACGACGTGATTTCTATGCGTTGTCTATGATGTGAGTAATGTGCTATCCCGTAACACCAACTAGTCTTCCGCTGTACTGAGTTGTATAAATTTGGGGGTGTTACAGTTTGGTACCAGAGCTCTCGTTATAGAGAACGAAAGATTTTTAAAATCAAGATTTTGAATAAAACATTTCAAAATCATTTAACTATAAACATTTTTCTAAAAATGTCTAAAAATCTTTTGACTATAACGGTGCCGAAGAATTCCCGAGTTACCGACAAGGCCAAGACTGAGAAGTGTTATTTTAATATATATATAACTTGGATTATATATATATGATGTAATTTTATTACATGATTGTTTGATGATTATTTTGATTTTTATACGAGGTATTTATACGACGTAGATTGTCACAAGTAACCCTAAATACCCTAGTAAATTAATCGAAGCTATTCTCGTAGGAATTCTAGCTATCTTAGATCTAAACCAAGTTGTGGATATTTATGATCCCAACAAATGGTTGATATTCGTAGAAATATAGATAGTAGTTGATTGTGATATTGAAAAAGAATTGGCGAGATTAAATCTGATATCGATGTCATGACGATCTTTCCTTATAGAGTGGAGTTTGACAAAACGTTATCACCTGGAAAGATGTCATCTGATTCGTTGTCATCCAATTCTTAAATTGAAATCGAAAGGGTGAATGTTGCACTTGAGGCTGTCATTGGAACCATTACCCAAAAGCCTCATGCCACTAATACCTTTCCGAGAAGTCTAGTTGAATGATCAAGTCATTTCATATTAATGACTCATTTGATAATTGTTGTTGTAAGAGCTAATAGGATTGGAAACTAAGTGTCGATTATATTGAGCTTTCATTTCCCTATTAAGGCCTAAGAATAAGATTGAAAATATTGGAATATGAGGTAGGATATTGCATTGAGTATAAGTTGGTTGAAACTTGAATGAAGTAAAATTTAACCCATATGGAATATGAGATTATTAATAGAAGTCGTTAAGTTTTGTGATTGAAATATAAGGTTTTAAATGATTGTAGTGTGTGTTAAGGGTTGTTCCTAGTCCATTGTCCACTGACGAGGATGCCCAGTGTCCAAGAAATAAATTGAAGAAATCTTCTTCTGAATTGAGACCGATGGATCTTTCGGGACATGTGGAACACCTAATGACTCTTGTAGATTAGTATTCATTGTGGTATCTTTTGAAAATAATCCCTAACTTAACTGTGACATCAGTTGGTAGGATGAGTTCTGAGAATTGTATGACATAGTGACACGTAATGTGTTACGGTACAATTTAGACTTGTTTGTGATTAATGAAAAGACTACCTTTGAATCCTAAATTCTACATGTATCGATGTTATCTATCTGTTCTTGCTTCATCCTAATGTTCGCATTAGTGATGCAACCATTGAACAAGTACTCATCTTGATTTGAGTTACGTTGTGGATTATTCTCTTTGTATTCCTGAGTGCCATCGAAGTCATGAACCTCATGATTGTTTGGCTAAGCTCATTTCCTATCATATTGAAGTTAGTTCTTGGTGAACAACTTTTCATCACTCTTTTGCAGATCACTCATTGTTTTTATAAGATAAAACCGTATCCATTGAGAAA
Organism: Glebionis coronaria; assembly: GCA_025667525.1. Taxonomy (NCBI): domain Eukaryota; kingdom Viridiplantae; phylum Streptophyta; class Magnoliopsida; order Asterales; family Asteraceae; genus Glebionis; species Glebionis coronaria. The sequence goes on from CM046881.1 coordinate 403,257,806, forward strand.
AATTGAATTTTCATCACTATGTGGATTATTTAAAGTGAGATTTATAAGTGATTGATATCAAAATGAAGTTGTTTATGAGACGCTTTGGAAAGCTTAATTGTTTTCATAACAAGGAAAATCTTGTAAATTTATTTTTGATTCTTATTTAAAGAATTAAGCATAAAAATGTTTTTATCATAAACATGATGATAAAATTTTGACGAACTGAGTATTGCATCGTTAATCTTGAAATTGTATATAGTTGCGCGCCTACATACAATTTGGAATGGACTATGCAAGACTGATTAGTAGTCACCATAAAACTAATGAATAAACACTACATTTTCTTTGAAGATTGTGAAAGATTAAAATTTTATGAGATCTGCAAGAAGTGAAAAATAAGGACATAATGTTAGAGACATCTACATATGTGCCCGTGCCATCTATTGTTCTGAGTCGAATTTACTCATCTGTGGAAATTGTCTTATTTGACAATTGACAATTCTTTCTTGTCCAATTCTCCCGTAGTAAGATTCTTAGGAAAAGTATCTGATTATCGAGTGTTGATACCCGACTGGACGTATCGACGTTCCTATCATTTCTTTTGATTTGATTTCATTTGAATGACCTGGGTAACGATCCGAGGAGCTTTCGAATGCGTACTCAAATTATGAAAACATGGGATATATTCATATTCGTTAAATGTTTTCGTCTGTATCTGATTTGAAATTCTCTCGCATAGATTATGCGTTGACCTTACTCTTTTAATAGTAGTTGTGTATCCTAATATCCCTGAAATTGTGAAGGATTATGAATTATTATTAGTCTTTTGAGAAGTTCACGTCTTATCGACGGCAATAAAACTGGAAAGTTGACAGTGCCAGTGGAATGGATTGATTGATTATGACATGACAAAATTGTCTTAATTGATGGGAACTCGAGTAGAATTCCCCTGAATGATAAGATGTTGATTATCAAAAGTGATCTAAATAATTCTTGATGGATGACCATATCCTGTATTAAGACTTGAAATATTACCATGAATGGTTGTGAACTAGTTATGGATATTATAATCTAGAAGGAACTTAAAATGAATGTATAAAAAGATGTTTCCGTTATTTGAAACTTTAGTAAGTATTAGTTGATGGCTTACCTAGACTTTCGCCATTAAGGCAAGTAGAAATTGGTATTGATTATATTTCCGGTGCTGCACCTGTGGCTTGTGCACTGTACGTCAGCACCATCTGAATTTAAGGAATTACCGTACAACTGAGAAAGTTGTCGGAGAAAGATTTTATTATACCAAGCCTGTCATCCTGAAGAGCTATGGTGTTATCTTTCCTTATATTTATAGAATACTGTGACTGAGTAAATTGACAATCGAAAACAATATCCATAACTCGAAATGGAAGAATTGTTCGATCATTTATAAGGTTCTATTAAATTTGATCCATAGCATGGTTATCATCAACTTCGCATTTGCGAAAGAGATTATCTATTCCAATCACTACATCCGGTACTTGTAATGAACATTATGAGTTTCATGTGATGTCGTTTGGATTGACCAATGCACATGTAGTATTCATAAAATTGGTGAATCACGTGTGTAGGCTGTAATTTGATAAATTCATGCTTGTGATCATTAAGGATCATTTGTTTTTATATAAGAATAATAATGAGTTAATAACTATTTATAGACTGCCCTAAAATTGGCCGAACAATGAAAACTTATACCTTGAATAATTAACATGTGATTAAAGACTTGAACCTTTACATGATTTAACCATGTGATTAATAGATAATGGAATATAAATTGACTCTTCAAAAATTAAGAGCCCTTTTAAGACTTTGGATTTGACCAAAAAGAAATGGAAATATGTTTTGACAAAGGTTTTAACAAAGGATTTGAAGGGATTATTCCCTTATACACAAACCATTTAACTAAACTTCTGTTTAGGGGTAAATGTTTGTGTATACTTCTAGACAACTTAAGAGGAATTGAGGAAACAATATAAAACATGACTCGAAATTTGAAACAATAGTTTACGCTTTTCAAACTAAAGAAATTTTGACCAAAGTATAAACAAAGATTTTTCAAACATTTACGAATTTTATTAATTATTTTCGATAAATCAGCAAAAATCTTGTTAATTAAATTCAAATTTAATTTGAACATTTTATATAATTGGTTGAACTAAGAAATTTAAAACGTTTACGCTTCATCAAAATTAACTAATAATTATTTAATTAATTATAATAATTATCGACGCTTTAAACGCCTGATTGCGAAAAACTGATAAAAATAATAGTTGAGATGAAACTAAAACATAGGAGATATGAAGAAAGAATATCTGAGTAAATTGTGAACATGATAATTATAACATCATGAGAGGTGAATATAGATACTGACGCATTATGTAGAAAAGATAAAGAACGAGTTAGGACATGTTCCTTATTAATGAAGGTGCAAAATAAATTGTTGAACGATATAAAAATAAACGATGTTTGTAAAAAGGATAATGTAGATTATAAAAGAGGATTCACGACTAATATGAATCATTAAAATTGAGAAGCTGATAGCGTTAAATATTTTAAAGACCACTTGTGATTATCTAAATATGGAGGATTATGAGATATAGTTATGTTGGAATTTGTAAGTATAAGTATTATATGTATGTCATTTTTGACTAGAAGTATCTTTGTCTGAAGAAGTTGTACTGATGGCAATTATGAAGGCAGACATCGCCTCATACATTAGTAAACGTCTAGCTATTGCAAAGGTCATCATCTGAATTTGATTCGATTTGGGTCATCGTCGACAGACTGACCAAATCTGCTAATATCATTCCCGTTAATGACAAATGCAAAATAGTTGTGTAAACATAGCGTGCCTGTATCGATCATCTATATCAAGATCCTCGCTTCGCATCGAATTTCTAGAGATTTGCTCAGAAATCAATAAGAACGAACCTTGATGAAAGTACTATGTACCACCCCAAATCGAAGGGACGAGGTAAAGTAACGATACAAAGTAATCTAAGTGCTGTTTTATGTTTGAATGATTGACCTTTGGTAATAGACGGTATAATCGTTTTCCTTTGGAGAGATTACCATTGATAATCATCGTATTAGGACTGAGATCGAATCTTGTTAGGATCTAAATCTTAGAGCATCCGTAAGCAAGACTTGAGATGGAGACACCCGACATACACCCATTGTGAGTTGGACATGTCTTTTAGGTTTAAGGTTTCCTATGATGGCGAACCTAACCTTGCAAAATACCCGACCCGCGAGATCTGAAATGATTGTTGAAATTAGGATTTGATTATTAACTGCAGATAGTGGGCAGGAAGTCATGTGAATATGAAATGTAGATCTTGAAGTGCCAAATGGGTAGCGAAGTTATGCCACAATTTTTAACCTTGGAAAGATGAATTCATGATCTGACAAATCATGGGATATAAGTCCCCGATTGTATGGGACCATTGAGATGATGTAAAAGTTGGGATTGAAAGGCATATAAGCTGGATCTACCCTAGGACTTCAAGAACTGCGTGAATTATGTTTCGTAAATCGAACTTGATGGAATATCTATCAAGTGAAAATCTCAGTGTTCTTAGTAAAGCTTAGATCGGCGAAAAGTTGCATTCATCAAAAACCCGTGAATATCATGGATAGAGAAAGTAAGTCAACATTAAGCCTGATCTTATTCCCGTAGTTATGTTTGATGAAACTCGCGTATTATAATGAATTGCACTTGTGAGAAAAGACCGAATGTGGAGGAATTACCCACATGGCTTAAACTCTATAAGAAGCGAGTAGTAAGGTAAGATGATCTTTGAGGACAAAGATCCTGTTTAGGGGTAAATGCTGTGACAATCCGTCAATTTACGATTGATATTTTATTCTCAATATTATTTGAAAACAATTTACAATATGAACTCACATATTTTTGGGAAGAAATTTGGATTTACGTCTTGGAGTAACATCGACTACGTCTAAACCGGAGGATTCAACGTTACGTGCTTACGTTTACATACACCGTCCTTGGTGACAGTCCGACATTTGAGAAAATAAATTTGTCCATGAATATTATTTTGGAGTTTTAAATTTGTGTTGGTTCATAAACTCACAAATTTACGAGAAGAGATTAGGACTTACGATTTTATTTTAACGTCCTTTACGACTAAACCGGAAACCTTAGGATTACGTATTTACGTTTTCGAACTCCGTTATTGATGAAACAATTTTTATTGGATTCGTTTTGTGACGGTGATTCATAATTTATAAAAACATTTTTCGTAAAACGACCCGAGGGCACGCAAATCGAGGAAACTAGAATCGAGGAGTACCCGTAAATAAATGGGATGAGACAAGTGGGACACTTGTCCCACCCCACTCCAAAACCGGCTATAACTTAGCTAGTAACACACGAGGTGTCAAAATACTAGTTAGAACTTACACATGTCTTAGCTTAGCTAGTAAGCCAAGCCTTACCACAAAACCATCAAACCCTTTCCATTTCCACCATTTCACCATGCAAACAACTACACAAACTCTCTCTCTCTAGCTCATCTTGCCGTCCCATTTTACACTTCAAACACCCAATTCATACAAAATTTAACCATAAACATATGTTACAATTAACATATGTTAATCTCCATTCAAAAAGATGAAGATTGGTGCAACTTATAACATCCATGGAGGAGTTTTCATGGTGTCATGGGGCTGATTTTCCACAAGGAGTTGATGAAGATTGGAGGTCTTGAAGATGGTCATGATTATTCACAAGTTTCTCCAACAAAAACCATGTCTAAATCATAACCTACATCATCATGGTGGTATAAAGATTGTCCTCCTCATCATCTTGTTATTTTGATTATGTACACATGTATTTTATTTCCTATTGTATATATTTATGATGATTATATGATGATAAAAATGTTATGTGGGGATTTGTTGTTGATAATCATGGATAAAAAGGTGAAAAACCATAAGAAACAAGGTTAAAATCTTGGTTAAATTTGATGGCTGTATAAAACAGTAAAGAAGTAAGTCATGAACTGATAAAATGAGGAATTAGGATGGATTTACAGTAAGCTATGGGTCTTGTACACATGTGAGAGTTGGCCATGCAATGGAATCAAAATAATGAGTGAGATATGATCAAAACAAGTTTAGGGTATAAATCTGAAGTTACTGTTTTGGACGATTTTTAGAAAATACTTAAAGGATGATTCAACAGTAGCTATAGAAGAGTTAAATGTAGAAAATATCATGTAGTTTATGTGATAAAAATTTGAGCTTCTATCTCCATGTAGAACTCAAGATATGGCATTTTTGGTGAAGATGAAGTTAAAAATCAGATTTTTGGAAATTAAAGAATAATACTATTATATAAGCACTCAAAATTAATAGTATAAAATATTAATGAAAACCCACTAACTTATAAAACTTATTTATATAAATATGTAAAAGGGTAAATGAATGAATAACTTATATAAATGGTAGTGAAATAATACTTATAAGTTATAAAATTATAAACTTGATTTTTACGACTTTTTCGGCTATCGTCGTAAAATTAACGTTTTTGTTAAATAAAACTTAGATGGTTGGACCCGTCTAATGTAAACTTTATAAAACTTATATACTGATATATAAACATGTATAACGAGTAAAAACCGATAAAACCCGAACTATAGGACATACGGACGTTAACGGACTAAATTAACGTTATTGGACTAACAATACAACAAAAATGGACTAAAACACTTATAAACTTATTATTGGGCTTAACCCATTTGGGCCCAACTTGTAAAGTTTAAATACTGATAATATAAGTACAAAATGGATTAAAACAAGTTAAAGAACTTATAATGAGTTTATTGGACTTAAAAACGTAAATAGGTAAAACTAGTAAAACTAGTATAAACGTTACCGACACATAACACTAAATGAGTAAACGAGAATATGTAAACCCACTTGATCATCATATATATATAATCATCATATGTATACATACTTTTTATTTTTATAAAGTCATTGGACAAACGTCTAAGACCGAGTATTATTTGTCTAGGTTTCCGTGATTGAAGCACGTACCGTACATCCGAATTGTCGATAACCCGCCTTCCCACATCAACGTGAGTTCATAGCCTCTCACTCTTTTAAATGTTTTTATAAATGTTTTATAAACCCGCGAGGGAGATAACATGTTAGGTTTTATAAAATTAGGACACCATTTGTCCCGATTGTTTGTTTATTGATTTTGGACCCGAATGATTGAATGACCCGATTGTATGACCCGATAAATGATTAATGGACCCGATAGATGAAATAAAATGGATTATTAAAGTTAGGTTATGTCACTAAAAGTCCCATTAGCATGAATTGTAAACTACCGGGATTTGGTAGACGCTTATGCATTTAATAGTACTATTTGGGGACGATCACCCCAGTTCGCGCCTTGACGGTTGATCCCCGTCGTGCCACATTGATTGGTAAGCGAATTTATGTATGAGAAGATTTCCATAGCGTGACCTTTGTGACGACGCGCTACTTTATATGGGCAAAATTGGTATCGGGTTAGCTACCCGTTATTGGTTTAGTAAGGTAACAATGTCATGCGGCTTATAATAATCCAAAATTTACAAAATACTAATAGACGATCTGAATTACGAAGTATTGCCTGACTAGCAATACAGGGTCATACTATTGATATTATGCTTGTGTTTTGGTTTTCATAACCATATTCATATAACGGTTTTTATTTGATTTTATACAACGTCATAAGACGTATTGTATGATGTTTTTACGACATTGGCTCGTATAATGATTTTTTAAGGCAAATGACTATATTATGATTTTCGATAAGGATTTGTATAAAACGATTTTGGCTATTTTACGGCCTATTACAATGATTTGTACGAAGTGATTTTTGGTACTAATTTTATACCAAAGTTATATTGATGGAATTTATTAAACTCTATGAATTCACTCGGCGTTATCGCTGACCTTTTCTTTTAACATGTTTTATCTCAAGTACTTGAAGGTAATTCTCGGGAAGACAACAAGAATTCATGGCCCGCACTTAAACAATATTTTCCATTCAAAATACTTGTAAAACTTTGTATGAAATGTAATGACTTGGGACCTATGTAACTTTGATATTTATGAATGGAAATGCTTTATTAATAAACGACGCGATTTCTATGCGTTGTCTATGATGTGAGTAATGTGCTATCCCGTAACACCAACTAGTCTTCCGCTGTACTGAGTTGTATAAATTTGGGGGTGTTACACCCTAGGAGGGTACCCTGAATTTCTTAGAAATGTTCCATAATTGGACGTGAGTCATGTGTCTTGACTCGTGTCTTGGAAATATAAGCATGACATATGTCTTGACTGGTGTCTTGACATGTGTCTTCAGAAAGTATACGTGAGACATGTGTCTTGACTGATGTCTTGACATGTGTCTTGAGATGTGAAACATTAGAACTACAATATTAGGTTATTATGCCAGAATTGGCAGATCGGTTGGACTACTGATCATTTGTATGTCTGATCACGTCCGCGGCCGGAGCCTCGCTTGCGATTTCTAGAATAGTTGTTGTCATAGTAGTGGTTACTATCATCCTGTCTGTCAGTTCCATGACGGTCATTCTCATGACTGTGATTCATGTAACTATTCAGCTGAGTGGCCGGCTGGTACCGGTTTGCACCCATATGAGTGAAACGACAACTGAATGACGTGTGACATGTAACTAAAAATTAAGGACGATGATTGATGAAAATCGTCTGATGGTGAAGCATCTTCTTGTCCGATCGCTTTGATCTAACGCCTTTGTCTTCGTCTTGTAAGATCTCCAGGTTGTGAACAGCATCAGCATCTCGTAGCGTCTCCAAACATCAGCAGCATCAATCCTAGTAACATCTCCAAGCTCTGAGCGGCATCAGCAATCTTGTAGAATATCAGCAAGTGGATATATGCCTGAGATGATTCAGAATCGACTAGCGAATACTCGTGAAGTATTGCAAGTTAAATATACATGGATTTAGGTATGTGTAATACACATGGAATACGGTATATGGAGTACACATGGAATGCACATGAAATGATCGCTATGGGGTCGATCATTTGTCATGATTTAAGGAAAGTATATCGGTTAAACGGTTAGGAAAACCATCATGATAACCTGGCAGTATTAGCATAGCATCATTCTGGTTGTATCGAGAAACGTTAAAGTGTGGTTACACAAATTCAACGATGATTTGCCTGACAGCATGATCAATGAAAACCAACCATGACTATCATGAAAGGAGGATTCAATGAAATCCAACAATGTCTTGCATGAAAGCATAAATAACAAAAGAGGCGTAAGACGTAATCAACATGAAGACAGAATTATCATGAAGAAACATGAAACAATCTATCATGAAGGAGTGTATAACATAATCAGCATGAAACTGAAGTTAACCATGACAGTATGAAACATACTTGACATAAAAACATAGTAACTTATGAGGGGACATGAAAAAAATTTATGCCAATAAATCATGAGAAAGTTTTTACGCATGAAAAACAATGCATGAATGCGTAATGTAGTTTATAAAACCTTTATATCGCGAGGGGACGCCTATGGGTCGGTCCCAAAACAAAAGACATGGCGAGGGGACGCCTATGGGCCAGTCCCAAAGTTAAAAGTTTCGATAAAAGCACATGCGACTAAATAGGGCCAGTCCTTTACCAACCATTACTTAGTCATAATTCCTGCAACAATGATACATGAAACATAAATAAATGAAACTCATCTGTCAAAACTTATAAGAAAAAATTTTATGTGACTAATTATGAACTACTGGGGTTCAGTCCACATAGCCACAGTTCACGAGGAACATTATGCATGAAACAATGACACATAACTAAATATGAATGACGGTTGTCCATCCATATTAGTAAAACAATATCGATGAAAACATCAAGGATAAAACCTCAAGGTGCTGAAAACATCATGGTTAAAACAACAATGCGCTGAAAACATCAATACGTAGAATAACAAACGTTGGCTTAGGAAGCTCCTGGTGACTACCCACTAGTCACAGGTCGAGTTTTAGAGACTACAGGTCGAAACCTTGGCTCTGATACCATAATCGTAACACCCCATTTTGATAAATGGAATGTCACGCGTGATTATGGCGTGTCATCAAAGCATGCAAGGTAATATGTACTAAAACATACATGACCATAGGGTTAACTGGAATCAAACATCGGTTCCCAAACATAAGCCCAAAACATAATAAAGCAAAAGAAATGAATGAAAGACTAAACAAGCATAAGTATATAAAGGAAAAAGGAGAAGAAGTCTATGGCAGCTTCCATCCTATGCATGTCCTCCAAATGCTCGAGTCGGTCCTTGGGTACCTGCCGTTTTGGGACATGGAAAGGAAAGTAACGGCCGAGCATAATGCTCAGTGCATGGATATACAAGTAAAGCATGAATAACATAAGCATATAAGCATGAAACAGCGGAAGAAACTAAGTCCTGGATAACCCGGTTAAGTCTTAGTAAAAATGGTTTTATATTTTAAAAAGCCTTATGTTTATCTTGTAAAAACTGTTTAACATATTTTACCATTAGCCAATATAGGTCATGAAAATCAACGTGCATGAATACTTGGAGAGGTAACCTCGTCATGCAAATTAGAGGGGCTGCCTCTAATTTAATATACTAGTTTTGGGTAGGAGGGATCATCTCCTTGTGAAGGATGCAAGGCACACACCACATTCACACTGAGTAATCTGCTGAAAAACATGTAACTAGGATGCACCAATACGCCACACATGATAAATATAATAATATGGCCAAAAGCTGAAGGGACGCCACGAGCAATCACTCCGCCGTGGGGAAGTCATAACACCAGTGCCTCTAGTGTTATGGTTATGGTACCTCCATAACTAGGTGAAACTGGCCATGCATGTATATGGCTTTGGGTATTCTAATTAAACATAAGCAATCAAACATATAAACTTATACTATGGGAAAATAGTTGGCTGCATACGGGGAATCCTATTAAGGAAAGAATGCCCATACTGAAAGGACGAGAATCCATACCTTATGTCCAGTGAACGAAGAAGACGAACGGAAGAGAGTCCTACTTCGGTATCACTAACACTACATAAATACATACGTGTATAAGTATCTGATTACTAAGTACGTAACTGGTTTTATATCATGTCTTAGCTTGTTTTATATGTTCATGTCATGTTTTACTGTTTTAAGCTTTATACTGTGTTTATCTTATATTCTGTCTATTCTGATTAAGTATTATTTGTATTTCATGTATTATTATACTTCTTGTGTAATAATAAGTAACTTTCTAAAACTAGCAGGTTTCCTAAAATAGAAAGTTTTCAAAAATAGAAAGTTACTAAAAATAGAAAGTTTCCAAAAATAGAAAGTTTCCAAAAATAGAAAGTTTCCAAAAATAGAATTACTGCTTAAAATAGATAAGTTTCTAAAAATAGAAAGTTTTCATAAATAGATTAGTTGCCTTATTTAAATAAGTTTCTAAAAATAGAAAGTTTCCATAAATAGATATAAGCTGGTTAAATAAGCTAATTATATAAGCTTAAGTGTTTTCTGATTATTATTTTAAGTCATGTAGTTATAAAGTATAGTTTCTTAATTATTACATGTAAATTAAATAAACTATAGGTTAAAAGTATTTAATTAAATATATCAAGATTTTAATTAAAGAAAGGTAAAATACTTAGGTTAAAACATGCATTATTAACTATTAATAATATAACCTAAGTCATGTTAATTAATTAATTATAGTCATAGTTTTAAATAGTTAATTAATTATAAAGTCTAATTAAATATAAATACTTAGGTTAAAAATCATGAATTACTAATTAAATTTATAACCAAAGTCATGTACATTAAATTAATCATGTCATGTATTTATTAATTTAATTTAAGTCTAAAACATAACTAGTGAAAATCATAAACCTTGAAAATAATTTATGAACCGGACCCGTGACTAAAACCATGAACACGTAACTAACACCATACCCGACCAAGGTCGGGTTTACCCTTGCCCTTTGCTGCTGCCGTGACACCATCACCACCATACCGAGACCATATGGTCTCGGTGGTGTTAATTAAGCCAAGCCGAGACCCCTTAAGGGCTCGGTTAGGCGTCGGCTAGAAACAAAACACCCCTAAAACCCTTGTTTGATTTATCCCATGATCATTAACATGTTTAAAATAATTATTTTTAATTAGTTTAATTAAAACATCATGATCTTATGTAATTATTAAAATCAAAACATAAAAGAAAAGGGTTAAAAAAAGTTATACCGAATACGTGAAACAAATGAGGATGAACACACACGAATCCTTGCAAAATATCCAAGATCAAAATCAACCCGAACACCCCTCTATGGTGTTTATAGGTGGCGGCCAAAAGGAAGACAAAAGGAAGAACTAGGGTTTTCTTTGTTTTCTAATTTTTGTAAATATGAAACATGTTTTTCTTCTTTTTCCATGTTTAGTAAAAATAATGGGCTAGGCCCTTTTCTCTTCCTAATTTCGTGGGTATGGGGCCCACATGGGGTAACCCGAACATTTTCCGTGTCTAATTAATAAGTGTGTTCTCGTTTTCGTGTTTTACGTGTTTTAATTAATTATCGATCGTGACTTAATATATTTATTCGTGTTCGTAATAAATATATATTCATACGTAATATTAGTTCGTGATTAATTTACGTTCATGATTTCATGTTCGTATGCTCGTGATTATAATAATTATTGGAATAATTATCGTGTGTTCATACGTAGTAAATACTTATCGTGTTATAACACGTACGTAATACTAAAAATTCTTATACGTGAAACGTCAACGTGCTATAAAAGGAAAGTTCTAATCATGTAAGTACGATCTTAAGGGTACTATTCATGGTAAAAGCATGCGGGTTTTACACTAATCCTCTTGTCCTACACTTGGAAGCTTTATGACCAGGTTGTCCTAACTCTAGTTGCAAATTTGAAAAATTGCCTTCATATTATAGAGTGCAACAAACACACTTGGGATTTATCTTGTTATGTCTCTGGTTATTGTTATTACAGTAATCCCAACGATTCTGACCTTGATTCTGGTTGGACTGAGCAGATTCCCACTTTCTCTTATTGTTTTCAACAATGCTATCTCTCCTATCTTTCACTTTCACGTCCATTAAATTATACGCCATCTGAACAGCTTCATCAAAAGATTTAGGTCTTGAAGAAATAGCCTCACCCTTGATATCACTAGACAATTCTTTAAAGTACTGCTTCATTGTCTTATGGTCATTCACAAAAGTATCAGGACATAGAAAACATAGCTCAGAAAACTTCCCAGTATAAGCAGTAATATCATCGTTTCTTAACACTAACTGTCTCAATTCGCCTTCCAAATGTCCTAGTTCCTTCTCGGGACAAAACATAACAGTCAATAGTCCTTTTAGTCACGGTCTATGTCCTACCATTAGTCACAACCAATCCTAAAGTAGTCACTTGGTCATTCCCCCATCTTAGTGTACCATTCTGAAATGTAGCAGCAACAAATTTCACCTTATTAGTTTCTGAACACCCACTAATCTCAAAAGTACTCTCTATCTTATCAATCCACCTATGCAATTCTAATGCACCACTAATACCACAATACTACGTAGGACCGCACTTCTTAAAACTAACATGTACATTCTCTTAAAACTTACAGAACAGCAACAACACTCCCATCTGGATCAGCAGCATCGTCATTATTCCCAGCAGCATCATCATTATTCCCAACAGCATCAACTGCAACGCCATTATCTCCAGCACAACTAACTCCATCATCTTGATTCCGTGCAACACGATCAGCTTCAAGTGCTCTAGCTATAGCTCGTTTGATCATAGTGTTCACATTAGCAGTTGTTAGCTTTGGCGACATATTTCAAGAAACTTAGTCACGTGAATCACCACTAATGACAGAAATATGATTCCCCTACTCCTTCTTCTATTATCACAGAAGAAAGAAACATGATAAGTATATACATCAAGATAAAAGAAGGATTTCTTTATCAGGACATCTCATGGATACTACATGCATGAACAACACAAACTACAATGGTTCATCAACCAAAACTCAAAAGAGTTAATAAAGGCACATCATAGATCATGAGGTTAATTTTGATTGCGTTGAGGATTCAACAGGATAGTGGCAGTGTCTGTCAATACAATCATCTACTGAACAAACTTAAAAGATAATAAGTTCCATCACAATGCTACGACACAAGGTTTAATTAAGTTCGATCACGAAAAGAAAATAAGATACAAAGATATCCATCACGCGCTTAGTTACTTAGACACCAGCTCCTCGTCCTCCTTATCATTGTTATCAGCTTCATCACACTCGTCTATTTCCCCTTTTGCACTTCAAAGTAAAATCTCTATCATGATGGCAGCTCATTCTCAAAAATCAAATACTCACTCATACACGGCAAATTAATCACAAAGCAAATCTTAGTACGACTTTCAACATTCCTAAACTTCCAAGCTTGACTCAGAATTGATCTCACATGAGACTCCCACTCACTCATCCTTTCAAACCTTACCTACTTCTCTTTAAACCTTTCAATTGAAGCACAAAAATTTATCACAATCTAACTAAGACTAGCAATCTCATCCATTTTCCAAGTCCTAACAAACTCAAATCTCGACATACTAGATACAACCTTTGAAACAACGTTTCTTTCACATCAACCTTCTAATCACACCAGTTTCAACCATATATCTATCATATATCATGTAAAACCCGCATGCTTTTACCATGAATAGTACCCTTAAGATCGTACGTACTAGATTTAAACTTTCCTAATATAGCATGATTACGATTACGTGTTACGATTTTACGTATTACGTACGTGTTAGAACACGATAAGTATTTACTACACATGAGCACGTAATAATTATTTGACAATAATTAATCACGAACATGCGATCATGAAATCATGAACGTAATTAAAACACGAAATATTATTAATTACGTATATATATTTATTACGAGCGTAATTAAATATATTAGATCACGATATTTACGTAACGAGAACACATAAAACGCGAACACAAATAATCACGAACGAATAACTAAACATCGAGACACGGAAAAAGGTACGGGTACCCCGTGTGGGGCCCCCTACCCGCGACTACAAGGAACAAATGGGCCAAGCCCATTTGTAATTTTTACTAAAGGGGTTAAATGATTTTTACACTACTCAAAATCACTTTACAGAAGATTTTAGCAAAAACCTAAAACCCTCCTCTCTTCTTCTTTGTTTGGCCGCCACCCTCAAAACACCACAAGGAGGTGTTTGTTGATCTTGGATCTTGGAATATTAGTTGGTGATCGTGTTTGTTCTTCGTCCTTTTGATCCACGAATTCGGTAAATCCTTTTTAAACCTTTTTCTTTTGATTTGATCTTTTATAAATCAAGAACATGTTATGTTTTTACAAAAACCTAATTAAAATCATGCATCTAACATGAATTGGGGTTTAATAAAATCAAATGTATTGTTTTAAGGGGTGTTTGTTTTGGCCGCAGCCTACACCGAACCCAAGGGGGGTTTCGGTTTGGCCATCCGACCACCACCGAGACCATATGGTCCCGGTTGGTTGGTGTGGGTCCTACGGCAACATCAAGACAAGGGGTACCCCGATTTGGTTCGGGGTACGGTGTCGATTTCATGTCCGGTTCATGGTTTTTAGTCTAGATCCGGTTCATGGTGTATGTTTAGTTTTATTTTTTTATGATCTTATGTTAAAAATTAAATTAATAAAATTACATGATTAATTTAATAACATGACTTAGGTTATTTTAATTATTAATAATCATGAAATTAATTAACCTAAGTATTTTTATATTTTAGACTTATAACTAATTAATTATTAAAAAACCATGATTATAATTAATTAATTAACATGACTTAGGTTATATTATTAATAAATAATAATACATGTTTTAACCTAAGTATTTAACTTTATTTAATTAAAAACATGTTATACTTTAATTAAATATTTTAACCTATAGTTTAATTTAATTACATGAAATAATTATTAAACTATACATTATATCATATGACTTAGAAAATAATCATGAAAACACTTAGGCTTATATACTTAGTTTATTTAACCATCTTATTTCTAATTATGGAAACTTTCTATTTTTAGAAACTTAATTAAATAAGGCAGCTAATATATTTATGGAAACCTTCTATTTTTAGAAACTTATTTATTTCAGGCAGCTAATCTATTTATGGAAACTTATTTAATTAAGGAAGCTGATCTATTTATGGAAGCTTTCTATTTTTAGAAACTTATCTATTTTAAGCAGTAATTCTATTTTTGGAAACTTTCTATTTTTGGAAAATTTCTATTTTTGGAAACTTTTTATTTTTGGAAACTTTCTATTTTTGGTAACTTCCTATTTTTGGAAACTTTCCATTTTTGGAAACTTTCTATTTTTGGAAACTTTCTATTTTTGGAAACTTTCTATTTTAGGAAACCTGCTATTTTTGGAAAGTTACTTATTATTACACAGTAAGTATAATAATGCATGAAATACTAGAAATACCTAATCAGATTAAACAGAATATAAGATAAACACAGTTTAAGGCTTTAAACAGTAAAACATGGTAAGAATACATAAAATAAGTTAAGACATGACATAAACCAGCTACGTATTTAGTAAGCAGATACTTATTCATGTATGTATTTATGTAGCACTAGTGATACGGAAGTAGGATTCCTCTCAGTTCATCTTCTTCGTTCACTGGACATAAGGTACGGATTCCCGTCCTTTCAGTATGGACATTCTTTCCTTATTAGGATTCCCTGTATGCAGCCAAATGTTTTCCCGTAGTATAAGTTATGTGTTTGATTGCTTATGTTTAATTAAGAATACCTATAGCCATATACATGCATGACCAGTTTCACCTAGTTATGGAGGTACCATAACCATAACATTAGAGGCACTAATGTTATGACTTCACCACGGCAGAGTGATTGCTCGTGGCGTCCCTTCAGCTTTTGGCCATTTATATTATATTTATCATGTGGGGCATATGGTTGCATCCTAGTTACATGTTTTCAGTCAGGATTTCATGGTGAATGTGGTGTGTGCCTTGCATCCTTCACAAGGAGCTGATCCCTCCTAACCAAAAACCAGTATATTAAATTAGAGGCAGCCCCTCTAATTTGCATGATGAGGTCACCCCTCCAAGTATTCATGCACGGTGGATTTTCATGACCTATATTGTCTAATGGTAAAATATGACAAACAGTTTTTACAAGATAAACATAAGACTTTTCAAACTATAAAACCAGTTTTATCAAGACTTAACCAGGTTACTCGGGACTTAGTTTTCTTCCGCTGTTATATGTTATATGCTTATCCTATTCATTCTTTATTGTACATCCGTGCACTGAGCATATTTGCTCAGCCGTTTTCCTTTTCTATGTTCCCAAAACGGCAGGTACTCAGGGACGCTCGTATAATTTAAGAGTACGTGCATATGGACTGGAAACTATCTAGTCTTCTTTACTTTATGCATTTCCTTTCTTATAATACATTTGCTTTGGACATTGTTTAGTCCTTTCCTTTACTATACTTATTTTTGTGTGTGATGAGCTTTAATTTTGGACTACCGATGTTTGATTCTGGTATTTTCCTTTTTATCGTCAAGTAATGTTTAGACATTTTTCCTTGTATGCTTTGATGACACGCCATAATTGCATGTGACATTTCCATTATCAAAATGGGGTGTTACAATTATGGTATCAGAGCTAAGGCTTCGACCTGTAGGCTCTCAAATATGACCTGTGTTTAGTGGGTAGTCACTACGGTCTTCCTAGAACTGACAGTTGTTTTCATGCATTCATCATTTTTAAGCATACATATACATGTCATTGTCGTAGATTTTTGACTAAGTAATGGTTGGTATAGGACTGGTCCTATTTAGTCGCATGTGTTTTACCGAAACTTTTAAATTTGGGACCGACCCATAGGCGTCCCCTTGCTATGTCTTTTGTTTTGGGTGAACTGACCAGAGGCGTTCATTCTCGAGCATACAAAAGTTTTCATAAAACTGCATCATGCATTCATACACAAAATTTTATTGCATAAAATTTTTCTCGTGAAATTTTAGTATAATTTTTTTTTCATGTATATATATATTTTATGTTTTGATTTGTTTAATCATATTTTTTATGTTATACTGTCAGATGGTTCTCACTCGCGAACAGGAGCAGCTCAATGCTGCAATTCAAGTTGCTATGCAAGCTTTGCTTCCTCAAC
Organism: Glebionis coronaria; assembly: GCA_025667525.1. Lineage (NCBI taxonomy): Eukaryota > Viridiplantae > Streptophyta > Magnoliopsida > Asterales > Asteraceae > Glebionis > Glebionis coronaria. The sequence continues at coordinate 403,275,162 of CM046881.1, forward strand.
TGAGGAATGACATCAGGGTTGAAGTTCAAGCTGCCAACAATCAGCAGCATAATCACGCTCCTCCTCCTCCTCCTCCAGTGACATTAGCAGTATGGCTGGAGAGATTCAACAAGCTCCGCCCTCTAGCTTTTTAGAAGACAGATAGCCCCAGCGATGCTGAAAGCTGGTTGGCTCACATCGAGAAGATTTTCATTGCTATGGGTTGTGACCCCGCATACAAGGAGAGGTTAGCATGTTATCGATTCGAAGGCGATGTGCTAAACTGGTGGTTAGCATTGATGCAGTCTGAAGGTGGTGATGAGTGGGTTGCTGGTTTGACTTGGGCTCAGTTCAAGGACTGGGTGATGGAGTAGTTCTTTCCCAAGGCTGAGAAGGACAAGCTCAAGAGAGAGTACCATGGGATCCGACAGAGAGATGGGGAGAATAGCAACGAGTTTATGCAGCGCTTTCTTCGTTTAGCTGGTTTCCTTGGTGCGGCAGCAGGTACTCCTGAAGAGCAGGCACATCACTTTAGATGGGTTCTTCGCACATCGGTCGCAAACAATCTAGTGTGTGCTACGTTCAACACTGTAGCACAAGTGGCCGATGCATCACGTAAGCTAGAGATGCTGCAGGAGAGAGATGAGTTCGGGGAAGCTGAAAGACCCGACAAGAGGTAAACCTTCGTATTCAAGTGGTGATCAATCCGTATACTTTTCATACATGTCAATTATTCATCTCTTTAAATGTATCCTCTAGGAAGAAAACTGGGGACCGGTCTCAGCCGGCTACTCAGCAGCAGCCTCATCAGCCCAAGGGAAACGGTCAGACTAACGACGGTTCTGCTACGGATAGGTGTGGCAGTAATGATAATTACCGTAACAACGCTGGGCACTCCAACAACAGCAGGTCCTAATACTTACGCATTTCCTTATGATTTCATGTTATAACTCATATTCTGACACTTTAGCAAAACTTCTACCAGGAACCATGGAAACGGTAGGGACCAGAACCAGAGAGGTTCACAGCCTAGCCGTCTAACTATCACTGGTATTCAATCTTACGATTATCCGCTTTGTCCTTTGTACCCAATTATCATGTCTTATGTAAAATCTTTTATCAGGTTCCCAGCCAGCCAGAGCACCTACGGGAGAATTCACTCATCCTCTTTGCTCTACTTGCCACCGTAGGCAGCCAGGACCATGTCGCCGTAATACTGACGCGTGCTTCAAGTGTGGTCTTCCTGGCCATATTATGAAGGATTGCCGTAAGGGCGAGATGGAGGGTACATCGGGACATGCTGATACCAAGCCGCCTCCTACTACCAGGAGTGTCTACACGACATCTCGAGACCAGGCCAACAAGTCTACAGGTACCATCACTGGAATCTTGTATATGTATGGTCAAGCTGCATGTGTTCTTTTCGATACGGGTGCTACTCACTTAGTTATTTCTACTGCTTATGCTAAGAACATTAGGATGCCTCCCTTGCCACTAGAAAATAGGCTTACGATTTCCACGCCCTTGAGGAACTCTGTATTAATCACCCATGTATACAAGAGTCTTCCCCTAGAATTTGACGATAAGGTTCGACCTGTCGACGCACTTCCGCTGGACATGAATGACTTCGACATGATTTTGGGCATGGATTGGCTATCCAAGCATCATGCTACCATAGACTGCCATTCATATCGAGTTATATTCGGTGATGTTAATGCACTAGAGTACATTCATAATGGGTTCATACCCGGACGGTCTGTACAAATCATATCTACCCTGCAAGCGCGTGCACTACTGTCACATGGCTGCGAGGGTTATCTAGCTACGGTTCACGACATGGATGCTGAATCTCCATCAATTCAGGACCAACCTATAGTGTCGGAATTCCAAGATGTTTTTCCAGCAGAACTTCCGGGCATACCACCTGCACGAGAAGTGGAATTCAGTATCGAGCTTATTCCAAGAGTTGAACCAATCTCCAAAGCTCCTTATCGCATGGCTCCCATAGAGCAGAAGGAGCTGAAGGATCAACTGCAAGAACTTCTTGAACGAGGTTTCATTCGACCGAGCGCATCTCCATGGGGCGCACCGGTTTGTTTGTTAAGAAGAAGGACGGTAGTATGCGTCTTCGTATAGACTATCGCGAGCTCAACAAGATTACCATTCGGAATAGATATCCACTGCCACGCATTGACGATCTGTTTGACCAACTCCAAGGGGCCAAACACTTCTCCAAGATTGATCTTAGGTCAGGCTATCATCAGCTACGGGTCAAGGAGCAGGACATCGCTAAGACTGCCTTTCGTACCCGTTATGGCCACTACGAGTTTGTAGTTATGCCATTTGGCCTGACAAATGCTCCAGCAGTGTTCATGGATTTGATGAACAGAATCTTCCATGAATTTCTGGACAAGTTGGTCATTGTCTTCATCGATGACATCCTGATTTTCTTAAAGTCCAAGGAGGAACACGAAGACCATCTTCGTACAGTACTACAGATTCTTCGCCAGAAGCAGCTGTATGCTAAATTCTCCAAGTGTGAGTTCTAGTGAGACAAGGTGGCATTCTTTGGTCACATTGTTTCAGCAGAAGGGATCACTATGGATCCAGCGAAGGTTGAGGCCATTACTAAGTGGCCAAGGCCGACATCAGCGACGGAAGTCCGCAGTTTCTTAGGATTAGCTGGCTATTAGCGTAGGTTCGTGGAGAACTTTTCCCGCCTAGCACTACCATTGACCAAACTGATGCGGAAAAGGTAGAAATTCGTTTGGACTGAAGATCGAGAGAAGAGCTTTGAAGACCCTGAAGCAGAAGCTAGTATCTGCACCTATTCTTACTCTACCATCTTGTACGGGTGGATTTCAAATCTACAGCGATGCATCGGGGAAGGGACTTGGCTGTGTTCTCATGCAACATGGGAAAGTGATCGCGTACGCTTCATGGCAGCTTAAGCCTCATGAAGAAAATTACCCCACGCATGACCTAGAACTTGCAGTTGTGGTGTTTGCATTGAAGATATGGAGGCACTACTTATATGGAGAATCATGTGACATTTTCACGGACCACAAGAGCTTGAAGTATATCTTCACTCAACTTGAATTGAACATGAGGCAGAGGAGATGGTTAGAGCTGTTGAAGGACTATGACATTAATCTACAGTATCATCCCAGAAAGGCAAATGTAGTAGCAGATGCTCTTAGCAGGAAGTCCGGAATGATCAACGACGTTAAAATCGAAGAGGAAATCATCAGAGACTTGGAGCGACTAGACATCGAGATCATGGCACGTGGACAGCACGGTTACTGGGCTAATCTTAGAGTAGAACCCGAGTTACTCTCTAAGATCAAGGAAGCTTAGAAGGATGACGGAGAAATCTGGGCGATAGTACATAATTTAGAGAAGCAGACGGAATTCAGAGTAGATGCAAAAGGTATCGTATGGCAGGGCACGAGACTTTGCGTGCATGATGACCAAGAACTCTGGGAAGCTTTGTTAGCTGAAGCTCATAGCTCCCCATTCTCTATACATCCTGGTTCGACTAAGATGTACCATGACATCAAGCAGTACTTTTGGTGGAGTGGTATGAAGCAGGATGTGGCCACTTACGTCTCCAAATGTCTTACCTGCCAGCAGGTTAAGATTAAGCATCAGCGATCTGGCGGTCTCCTTCAACCGTTAGATATTCGAGAGTGGAAGTGGGACAAAATCACCATGGATTTTGTTACTGGTCTTCCGCCTACCAAGAGGAAGCACGATGTAATTTGGGTTATCGTAGATCGACTTACAAAATCAGCTCATTTCTTACCGATCCGCAAGGAATATCCAGTAAGTAAACTCGTAGATACGTACAGAAGAGAGATCATGAGACTCCATGGTGCACCATCCTGCATCGTCTCAGACAGAGATCCTCGATTCACTTCGCGCTTTTGGAAAAGTGTGCAGAAAGCTTGGGGTACACAACTTAAGCTTAGCACGGCTTTTCACCCTCAAACGGACGGACAGTCAGAGCGAACCATTCAGACATTGGAGGATATGTTGAGGTCATGTGCGTTGGAATGGACGGGTGATTGGGACGATTACATCTGTTTGGTGGAGTTTGCATACAACAACAGTTGGCACGCAAGTATCAAGTGTGCTCCATTTGAGATGTTGTATGGCAGAAAGTGTCACGCCCCAATCTGCTGGGATCAGGTTGGTGTGCGAACACTTGAAGGACCATAAATCATAGAGATGACCAATGAGAAGATCGCAGTAGCTAAGCAGAAAAATCAGGAAGCACGGTCACGTCAGAAGAGTTACGTCGATAAGCATCGTAGGGACATACATTTTAACGTAGGAGATCACGTCTTCCTTAAGGTTTCGCCGGCACGTGGTGTTAGACGCTTCGGGATTAAAGGGAAGCTCAGTCCTCGTTTCATTGGACCGTTTGATATCATTGAACGAGTCGGTGAAGTATCTTACCGATTGGAGTTACCTCCGCAGCTTTCGCATGTGTACAACGTGTTTCATGTGTCGTTACTCAGAGGGTACCAGTATCATCCCCTTCACATGGTTCAGTATCCACTGGAACAGATACGTGAAGATCTCACTTTTATAGAAGAACCCGAACGAGTTCTTGACAGACAAGAACGAGTCATGAGAAAGAAGACGATTCCATTCGTCAAAATTCTATGGAGGGATCATACCGAGCGGGAAGCCACTTGGGAAACAGAGGAGTCTATCCGGGCTTGTTACCCTCATTTCATATTTTGAATTCGGGTATGTTCTTCTTTTCCAGTTTACTTTATCTATAATTCGGGGACGAATTATTCTTTTTAGGGGGGAAGAGTTGTAAAACCCGCATGCTTTTACCATGAATAGTACCCTTAAGATCGTACGTACTAGATTTAAACTTTCCTAATATAGCATGATTACGATTACGTGTTAGGATTTTACGTATTACGTACGTGTTAGAACACGATAAGTATTTACTACGCACGAGCACGTAATAATTATTTGACAATAATTAATCACGAACATGCGATCATGAAATCATGAACGTATTTAAAACACGAACTATTATTAATTACGTATATATATTTATTACGAGCGTAATTAAATATATTAGATCACGATATTTACGTAACGAGAACACATAAAACACGAACACAAATAATCACGAACGAATAACTAAACATCGAGACACGGAAAAAGGTACGGGTACCCCATGTGGGGCCCCCTACCCGCGGCTACAAGGAACAAATGGGCCAAGCCCATTTGTAATTTTTACTAAAGGGGTTAAATGATTTTTACACTACTCAAAATCACTTTACAGAAGATTTTAGCAAAAACCTAAAACCCTCCTCTCTTCTTCTTTGTTTGGTCGCCCCCCTCAAAACACCACAAGGAGGTGTTTGTTGATCTTGGATCTTGGAATATTAGTTGGTGATCGTGTTTGTTCTTCGTCCTTTTGATCCACGAATTCGGTAAATCCTTTTTAAACCTTTTTCTTTTGATTTGATCTTTTATAAATCAAGAACATGTTATGTTTTTACAAAAACCTAATTAAAATCACGGATCTAACATGAACTGGGGTTTAATAAAATCAAAGGTATTGTTTTAAGGGGTGTTTGTTTTGGCCGCAGCCTACACCGAACCCAAGGGGGGTTTCGGTTTGGCCATCCGACCACCACAGAGACCATATGGTCCCGGTTGGTTGGTGTGGGTCCCACGGCAGCATCAAGACAAGGGGTACCCCGATTTAGTTCGGGGTACGGTGTCGATTTCATGTCCGGTTCAAGGTTTTTAGTCTAGATCCGGTTCATGGTGTATGTTTAGTTTTTTTTTTTTATGATCTTATGTTATAAATTAAATTAATAAAATGACATGATTAATTTAATAACATGACTTAGGTTATTTTAATTATTAATAATCATGAAATTAATTAACCTAAGTATTTTTATATTTTAGACTTATAATTAATTAATTATTTAAAAACCATGATTATAATTAATTAATTAACATGACTTAGGTTATATTATTAATAAATAATAATACATGTTTTAACCTAAGTATTTAACTTTATTTAATTAAAAACATGTTATACTTTAATTAAATATTTTAACCTATAGTTTAATATAATTACATGAAATAATTATTAAACTATACATTTATCATATGACTTAGAAAATAATCATGAAAACACTTAGGCTTATATACTTAGCTTACTTAACCAGCTTATTTCTAATTATGGAAACTTTCTATTTTTAGAAACTTAATTAAATAAGGCAGCTAATCTATTTATGGAAACCTTCTATTTTTAGAAACTTATTTATTTCAGGCAACTAATCTACTTATGGAAACTTATTTAATTAAGGCAGCTGATCTATTTATGGAAACTTTCTATTTTTAGAAACTTATCTATTTTAAGGAGTAATTCTATTTTTAGAAACTTTCTATTATTGGAAACTTTCTATTTTTGGAAACTTTCTATTTTTAGAAACTTTCTATTTTTGGTAACTTTCTATTTTTGGAAACTTTCCATTTTTGGAAACTTTCTATTTTTGGAAACTTTCTATTTTTGGAAACTTTCTATTTTCGGAAACCTGCTATTTTTGGAAAGTTACTTATTATTACACAGTAAGTATAATAATGCATAAAATACCAGAAATACCTAATCAGATTAAACAGAATATAAGATAAACACAGTTTAAGGCTTTAAACAGTAAAACATGATAAGAATACATAAAATAAGCTAAGACATGACATAAACCAGCTACGAATTTAGTAAGCAGATACTTATTCATGTATGTATTTATGTAGCACTAGTGATACGGAAGTAGGATTCCTCTCAGTTCATCTTCTTCGTTCACTGGACATAAGGCACGGATTCCCGTCCTTTCAGTATGGACATTCTTTCCTTATTAGGATTCCCCGTATGCAGCCAAATGTTTTCCTGTAGTATAAGTTATGTGTTTGATTGCTTATGTTTAATTAAGAATATCTATAGCCATATACATGCATGACCAGTTTCACCTAGTTATGGAGGTACCACAACCATAACATTAGAGGCACTGATGTTATGACTTCACCACGGCGGAGTGATTGCTCGTGGCGTCCCTTCAGCTTTTGGCCATTTATATTATATTTATCATGTGGGGCGTATGGGTGCATCCTAGTTACATGTTTTCAGTCAGGATTTCATGGTGAATGTGGTTTGTGCCTTGCATCCTTCACAAGGAGCTGATCCCTCCTACCCAAAAACCAGTATATTAAATTAAAGGCATCCCCTCTAATTTTCATGATGAGGTCACCCCTCCAAGTATTCATGCACGGTGGATTTTCATGACCTATATTGGCTAATGGTAAAATATGACAAACAGTTTTTACAAGATAAACATAAGACTTTTTAAACTATAAAACCAGTTTTATCAAGACTTAACCAGGTTACTCGGGACTTAGTTTTCTTCCGTTGTTATATGTTATATGCTTATCCTATTCATACTTTATTGTACATCCGTGCACTGAGCGTATTTGCTCAGCCGTTTTCCTTTTCTATGTTCCCAAAACGGCAGGTACTCAGGGACGCTCGTAGACTTTAAGAGTACGTGCATATGGACTGGAAGCTGTGTAGCCTTCTTTACTTTATGCATTTCCTTTCTTATAATACATTTGCTTTGGACATTGTTTAGTCCTTTCCTTTACTATACTTATGTTTGTGTGTGATGAGCTTTACTTTTGGACTACCGATGTTTGATTCCGGTATTTTCCTTTTTATGGTCAAGTAATGTTTAGACATTTTTCCTTGTATGCTTTGATGACACGCCATAATTGCATGTGACATTTCCATTATCAAAATGGGGTGTTACATATCAACTAATGAAACTTCCTCATACCCGATACAAGTCACAAGAATTCAGTTGTAAAATCGTTCATCATCTGGTCTAATGTCCTAGACCCTTGGAAATATATAAGGTCATTATTTAAAATTATATACATATGCATTACATAAAGAAATTTACGATAACAAGTACTCAACGTACTTTGAACAACATCAATACATCATCATAGTATTTACTTAATAAATACTCTAAAAACCATTTTAGTTATAAGGGATACATCTAACTATGAAACAATACAAAACAAATAATCTTACCGGAGCCTTACGGAGGATTTGCGTGCTTTTGTAAAATTTTTTCGACACCAAAGTTATAGTTTAGTACATTTTTCAAAAATCGACCTAATTCGCTATAACTAAAAGCTCTGATTAACAATCTTTAACACCCCCAAATTACATTGCACAGCGGAAATACACATTTGGGTGCTAAACACAAACATCGTTACACAAGACAATTTGAACAATCTCAAAATGATGCATTTGAAATGTAAAAGGATATAATTTAACCATCGTCTAAAACCTTTGATCCCAAGTAAAACAATTTTAGAAATATCAGAGTAACATTTAGGTCCCCCAAAGATATCAACCAATCAATAACCGTTTTTACCAAAATACATGACCATACATTATAAATTTTATGACAAAAGGGAAAGAAATCTGTTTTAGACCTATCACCACAAAAGCAACCCGCAATCCTTCTCCAGCAAGCTCCGCCAATCATCAACTTCAATCACCTGAAATAGTTGATTACACAATGTTTAAGCGAGTCTATAGGTTTTCTAAAGCATCATTTGAACACAAGAGAAAAATCAATCATAATCATTTAATAGAATTGTCGTCACAATCTATTGATCAGGCATTCTGGCATATAGGAATAGCTATAGAATTGTATTAAGCTCATGACACCGACCCCTTAACTTAGTCACCTACCCTAAAGCCGGCATGATTAGATGAATTCCAGTTCCCCTACTATGGTACCAATTGCAAGTATACCACATTCTCATTCTCGTAAATTATCCTTCCCACAGGTTACTCAGCGTAAAGCCCTGGTCTCAGATAGGGTCGTCAGCCCAATAGTACTATTATTTGAATAAGCGGCTATTCCCAACTCACAACATCAAGTCAGAACAAAGTTAACGGCTCATGAATTTAGGGACTTTTGCAATTTAGGTACTTATACAATTCAAGGCAACATCATGCAACAACAGGAAACATTCGGGTCCAAACAATCAATCATGATTTGTGTTCATTTTATTTTCAAATAGCATGTATCCCCCTCGCGGGTTTTAAAATCATTCAAAACAAGTACAAAGCGAGGCTATAGACTCACCTTGAGTAATAGCAGTAGCAAGACGACCTTCGACGATTGTTGATGCCGATAAACACAAAAAGCGCAACCTATCAAATAAGGCGCGTTCATTAATAATAGACTCGAATATAACCCATACATAATAACATCAAACTAAAAATCATAAAATCACGACAAACCCGAAAGAAAACAATACAAGTGATACTATTACTTCCTTTTATATGTTTACTCTATTAGTTTATTCTTTCGATAAAAATCTGCCGGCACATACCAAATGTACGAGCTCATTTACCCCACTTAAACACGTCAAATATTCATGATACTAATCAAAGATCTCACTTACTATCTATAGAAAGTCCTCTTAAAAGCCCATCAAAAGATTTTACTTTCAAAGTTCCCTGCCCGACACATCTTTGAACAACAAAAACCGGACAGTTTTACGTCACCGACTGATACAACCGTTTTGACCATTCTAAACAATCCCATTTACAAATCCGACACTTGAGTTTGAAAATAGACTCACAACCCTAGGTTTAGAACCTAAAATCAGTCCTTGACTATTTTTACAACTCATTCTATAGTCCCCGATATTCGATCCAAATATCGACAACAACTTCGGATTGTGTCGATACTCGTCTCCCGGTACACGAATAATCAAATCATCATAACTTCTAGCTCGTTTGGAGCTAGAAGCTCTACTTTATATCAAATCGAAGCTAACGAAATTCTCTACAACCTTATGCAATTAGTTTAACCATTTTCAAACAGTAAGATACCCAAAGTTACCCTTTTCCCACTGATCTAAAATACCTTTCTAAAAATAATACTAGATCAATTTTTCAACCCATTTTACTCAATCTTCAATGCCTAATATCATCCTACTATCATCCTCATCCCTCTATCTAAACCATAACACACTTGAATAATCATCCAAAATTACCCACTCAAAAAATTAAACATGCAAGACTCAAAATTTATATATATCAATACTAACAACAATTATTTAACAAGAAAATAGATCGAACCACCATGGATCATATCAAAATTTTAAAAGTTGTTGCATGTTGTAAATTTTTAAACCATTAGAATTTTCTTGAAATTTTAGAGATGGAATATTGATTAGTTTTAGCTAGATCATAATAAAAATGGAAGAATTTTAATGGTAAAGGGGTTGGAGGTCACGACTTGTAGAGAAACAAAGAGAGATGAGAGAAATTTTTTGTTAACTATGTGTTTTTAAGTGGAAAGAAATTAGGTAGGGACTTTATATATGGTGGTCCAAGGGCTAGTTTTGCCAATTTGTGGTAGTTTTGGTCCAAAATGCAATAAAATAGTTTAAAAGGTAGAAAATGTAAATTGTCAATTAAGAAAATATTTACGAGGCTCGGGTTTCGTAAAAATACTTTTCATAAGTTAAAACAAACTCGAAATATGATAATAATATGATCTCGGTTCGACTTAATACGTAATTAAAAACAAAAACGTCAAAAATATAAACATCGAAATAACAATTAATAAAACATAAAATCTCGGGCATCCGTCGATATCGTGATCACTAATAATCCCCGCTGTTAGTAAAAAGGTAAAAATAATACTTCCAAAGTCGGTTTTAAATAAAAACATCAACCGTAACATATCGTTCAAGCTCATCAAAACTTCAAAATTATTCGTTAAATAATATTAAATAATGACCTCGGGTTTGGGTTATCACACTTTATGTACTAATAAGCTTAATAATCACAAAAGGTGTAAACTTTATACTCAAACTAAGCTTATCTAAATGAAAACTACTTTTTAAATCAATTTTTAAAACAAAAATAATTTTTAAAACTAATTAAAAACGATTTTAATAAAAGAGTTATTTTTATGAAAACAATTTAAACTAAATTAATCTAATAATTTAAACTAAAACTATTAAGCTAAATAATTAAAAAGAGAAGAACTTTAGTACATGTAGTCCGTAGCAAACGCTCTAAAAGAAAAACATCAACATAATCAACAAAGCATGGCCCGTATAGTACACGGCCTACCAAATCAAACCAACACTTCGCAACTACTACAACTATCATCAACCAAACGCGCTAAATAATACATCTACCAACCAAATCTATCAAAACCATAAGCTTCTCTTCAAAAGTGATAAATCGATTCGCGAGATCAAAAGAACATAAGAGGTTAGGTTAATAAGCAACAATTAATATTTTATAAACAGATTAAAAAAATAATAGATCTAGAATATTTTTTATATTTTATAAAAATATTTTTAATTTTTAAACTTAAAACTAATAGATCTAAACTATTTTGTATAAAAAACTAATAGATCTAAACTAAAAGTAAATAATTAAAAAGCTAGCTTATTAATAAGTTGTAAGCCTAAGCTTAAAACTTATGTGATTCAAAAAGCTTGAAAGCTAAATGAACAAATCGCCCACAATAAGTTAGATCTAGAATTAAGCCCACAATAAGCTTGAAATAAGATAATTTATTTCAAATTTATATAAAAATCTTAACTCATTTGGAAAAGGTTATAAAAAAACTAATCCCAAAATAATAAGCTAGATTGTAAGAAAAGATTAATAAAGATAGAATGAGAATAAGCTAAAAGAGAATAAGCTAAAACATAAACTTTTATTAATATGAAAGTGCTTAATGATAAGCTACTACATAGTTGAAAGGAAATACATTTAAATAAACAAGAAATAAAATTGACATTATTTAGCTACCTAAAATCTAAATACAAAATGAAGAAAAATGACGTGCTATTTATAGTTGAAGTCAAGGTGCTTGGGGTAGATTAGTCTTTTTAGGCTTTAATCACCTTCTCTTTTTTAACTTGAGGGCATCTTGGTCACTTGGTAGGTGATGATGTGTTTCTACCAATAGGATGAAAGATACTTTTAAATAGACTAATGGGAGCACTTCATATTGATCACCATCTTCACCTTTCATTATTCTTTTATCCAAGGGCTCTTGATTAATCTTCTTTAACCAAATCCACCATCTTTAATCTTCTAGAAGCATGCACCTAATTACTCACAAAAGAAACACACATGCTATTTTTTTAATATTTTTGTGTTAGTTTAAAAATAGATAAAAATAAATAAAAATAAAACTACAAAAACTAAAAATATTGAAAAATCAAAGTTAATTATTTCAATACTAAACTAACTATTATAAAATAAAAAACTTTTATTTATTTAATTTTTACTAAGATTAATAAAATGTTAAAATTAGAAATAATATAGTAGAATATGCGAAATGCAAACCGAGACGAGTTACGCGGCAAGGCCGGAACCGGTGGCTTCGTAATTTTGTGCTCTTTTCATTCTAGTGTTGTTTTGCTGTTTTCTTCACCTTTTTCCTTCGTGATTTCTCGATATCCGTGCCTCTTAATATTTTTGGTCCCTGAGGATGTCTTTTGTCTTTTTTTTAATAAAAGCCCATGAAATCCCGTGTTTTCTTCATTTATGATATTTTGTACCTATTTTACACAAACATACAAAACCACGCGTAATTCCGACATTTACGTTTATAAATACAAGTTTTAGTTTCATTTTTCCTTGTTTTAAGTGGTAAAAGGATAAGTGTTTTCACCCTTATTAAATTCCCCTACACTTCACCATTGTAGTGTTCCCATGCAATGCATAATTTTAAAGAACAAATTTACATTTTTCATTATAATTAACCCACCTTGGCCTTCATTACGATATACTACTACTACTATAAAAAGAAACTAAAGAAGAATGAAAAGATAAAAACTTTATTGAAGGAAACAAAAGATATAACAATTTCTATATTATTTTTTACTTGAAATTGTTTAATGGAATAAACTTGTAAAGAAATCTAAGACTTAAATTAGGGCTTTTTAGTTTCATGAATATTAATCACCCTCAAGTTTCACGTTCACCATACCAAGCATAAAAATGAGATCATTGTAATTACAAGTTAGTAAAGCTAACACTTACTCATATGGTTTAATTATTTCCTTAGACCCCCGTATTCCTACTGTGTATCTCTTGTATTTTATTTTTGTCTTGAATGATCACGAGGATGCATTTTTTACTTATTTCGATAATTTATTAAGGCCGAAAATAAAGTAGGGCGATTTAATCCATAGTTAGCTAAAGGACAAAATCTTTTAAAACGGCTTCTCGAAATCTCATAAAGTTCATATCTTGGCAATACTCGTTTCACGATTTGAGACCTTTCTCAGACCGATATTTGGCATGTACTTCAAACTTCAAATCTTGAGAGACGTTCTTGGAATTTTGGTCTTCTCTTCATTTTGGTATACATCTTCATTAGGGGTGGGAGATGCTTCAAACGTTGACCATGAATTCTTCATTTATCCTTGTCTTTATTTAGGATTTTGATATAAAACGATCCGCCTCCTTTTCAGACTTGGATCTATTTATCCTCATAACTTGTTAGGGTCTTTTTGGATAGACTTCTCCATGATCTTTAGGGGAGTATTTTCTTCTCGTCGTGTGTCTTGATCCTTCATATTGATTTGGATTAATGATCTTCACATCATCTTAGGATCTTTAGCAAAAAGAATGAATCCTCATGCCTTGTGAGGTCCTTTTTGGACTCGGATATCCTCATGCCTTGTTAGGGCATTTTTGGATACGCCAATCTTCGCGTCCCGCTTCAATAAGTTATGCCTTGGCTATGAACTCTAATTAATCTCGAGCAACTTTTAGACAATTTTGGGCTAGAAGCTAAGTAACCTTTTAAATCGTACGACCTTATTTATTGCATTTATTTATTTACAAGTGATGGGAGAAAAAGGTTATAATTAACTCACCTAAGTTCATGAAAGGATACAAAACTTATAATTGACTCTATCATTTCTCGTTCTCCACAATTTAAAATCTCAAGTAATGAGACTTGTAGATGCTTAGCCTAATAAACGAATTAAGGTCCATATGGTTAAGGATACTAGCTCGAGTAAACTTTAATAAGTAAATTCGGGTTGAGTCAAAATATTCAAGACGGGCCTAATATATCAAAGACGTCTACACTTGTTAAAACCATTTTATTAATTTATTATTATTATTGTTATTATTATTATTATTATTTTATTCATGAAATAGAATAGATACATATGATAGTGATGACAAAAGGAAAAGAGATAAAATGAAAAATACTACTAGGCCAAAATAGATCAATTTTTTTGAAAAACGTCGAAAAATATTAATTTTCCGGTTAATATGAGGACAAATTCATGGAAAAGACCACTTAACTTCGATAGAAGTCTCCCCTACACTTAATATAAACATTGTCCTCAATGTTTAAGCATGTGGAAGTAAGCTCCCCTATACTTAGGACATTGTGCACGTTGTTTAAATCGAGCTAAGGAAGAGACAACTAAAGTGATTACATTTATAAAACATATTTGATATAAAAGATTGAATCACAATAGCAAAAACAAATCGAAGGAAACCAGGTACACGGGAACACAGGATCACGGTTCTTCAAAGGTACCAAAAGTAGAGCACGAAAGCACACATCCCTACAAAACAACACATCACAAACAACCTACATGGATCCACCCTACACTTATTGGTGGAAATGGGTGAAGGTTAAAAAGGTGGAAAGGGTGGACAAGGTAAAAATCTAACCTAGTTAAACGATGCTTGATTTTTTATCACGAGTCTCTAGCTCGACTCGATTCCCCGAATATCATCGTTTAAATGGGAAAATCATGAAGAAACCGAGATTTCCAATGGAGGAAAATCTCTCCGTGATAAATGGTGAAGCACACTTAAGGAAAACCCCACAAAGGTCCACCCGGGTCAAACACATAATTTCCATCACGAAAGGAAATAAACCCCATGGTGGTAAAATCACACAAGTATAAGTCGAGTGGGGTATCCTAAGGCAACGATCTCTTAAAGGAAAGGGTGCTATGGTGATATGACAATGATAGCACAAAAGCCTCTATTCCAGGATCAAACAACGGTTCCTTAACGAGAAAATAGCAAGAGGTGTTGACATTAAAGCTCAAAATGTCATCATAATCCAAAGTGGGAAAGTCGTCCCCTTACAAACTCGATGTGAAAACATAAGTATCATTAGAGTCATAGGAAAACTCATCCTCGTGAGGAAAATAGGTATTTAGAAAGATATCTAAATCCTCCTCAAATAGAATATCCTCTAAAGTAGGAATGATCTCTAAGAGTGGAGGATCCTCCTCAAAAGTCATGACTTCTAAAATTAGGGCATAAAAGTTAAAGGAGTCTTCATAATGGAAGAATCACTCATAGAGATATGAGGTGCATTAAGGTCACGAGGTGGGTCATAAATATAATGAGATCACTTAAAGAAGTGTCATCATCGTAATCATCAAAGATTTGTGGATCAAAAGTGTTTGAGTCAAAAGTGGGTGGGTCAAAAGGTTGGTCGTCTAATCCGAAGACAGTGTGATCACTTAAAGAAGTGTCATCACTATAAGTATCGTAAATAGGAGTTTCAAAAATTTGAGGCTCTAAGGAAAGGGATGAATTTATCACAAAATCATCTTGATTAGACTTTTTATTCCAAAAGGATTAATAAAAATCTCTTCATTATCATAATTAAGAATATCAATCATATTGACAGATTCTTTTCCATTTTATTTAGTTGTGATTTTTCCCATTTTAAAAACTTGTTGTTCATCCCTAACCCTTAGAATTAACTCCCCTTCGGCCACATCAACTAATCCTTTTCCGGATCTTCAGAATGGTCTACCAAGTATTAACAGAATACGAGGTTCCATCTCATAGTCGACGACGACAAAGTCCACGGGGAAAGTGAATGTACCAACCCGATCAAAAACGTCTTCGGCAATACCAATGGGTATGCAAGAGTTCTATTAGCTAACTCGAGAGTCATGCGAGTCGGTACAAGGTCGGGTAATGATAATTGTTTCCATACCGAGAGTGGCATAAGATTGATGCTAGCACCGAGATCCGCTAAAGCCATACAATCATCAATTTGAGGAAACGAACAAGGTAACACAAATCGTCCGGGATCTCCTAGCTTTTCGGGAAGTTCTTTGAGAAGAATCGCGAAACAATTCTCATTTAAACGAGTGTTAACGAGCTCTACCATTTTTTCCTTCTTATTGAGCAAATATTTGAAATTTTTTACAAATTTAGGCATTTGAGCAAGTGCTTCAATAAGGCTAATGTTAACATTCACTTGGGAAATCATTTTCAAAAATTTGGAAACATGAATGTCATCATTGGTAAGCAACTTAGCCTTGTCCAACCTAGAGGGATGAGGGATATTAGGCTTTGAAGTTGAAGGTTAAAAAGGAGAAGGACTCTCTTCTTGAACAACCTTAGGGTTAGGCTGAGTAGGCAATGTAGAACTAGTACTAGGAGTGGTAGTGGGAGGGATCACCGAAGGGGGAGTAGGATTACTCATTATGACCTCCGGGCTTGTCTCTCCTTTATGGGCGAAGAGATGGAAGGTCCCACTAAAGTGGCTCCACTTCGAGTAGTGATAGCACTCACATCAACACGAGGGTTAGTCTCGGTATTAGAAGGTAAGGCTCCTTGGGGTCTAAGGGCTTGCAACATTTGTACGAATTTCCTATCGGTGGACTCTTGCATTTGTTTCATACTTCTCTCATGTTCGGTCAATTTTTGAAGAACCAAGTCCATTTGAGGATTAGTAACAGTCCCTTGATTAAACCCTTGATTACCTTGATTATGAAACCCTTGATTTTGAAAACCTTGGTTTTGAAATTGATTAGGATTTTGAAAGCCTTGATTATGAAAACCTTGGTTATTAAAGCCTTGATTATTAATAAAACCTTGGTTTTGCCCTTAAAAATTCCCATGATTTTGGTTAAAACCCCTTGCATTTGAATTCCCTTGAAAATTACCCCTTTGAGGACCTTGGTTCCTATTTTGGTATCGGGTATTTTGGGCGCGTGGGGGTGGTCTTTGAGGAGCTACAAAACCCGGGGGATCCAAATAGTTATTACACTTATAAGATAAATGGTTAACATCAACATTCGGTTTGAAATGAACCCGCTCATTTTCATTGGTGTTATAAGCATAAACTTCTTGTTGTAGATTGTAAACCTTGTCACAATTATAATACCGAATGTGGTCCACCACAAGTCTCACACGTTTCACAAGTCTCTTTTAAAGCATGTACATGTGTAGTGGGAGGGTTATCTCTTAAAGCAAGTTGTTTCACAATTGAAGTAAGCTCATTAATTTGATTAGTCACCTCATTATAACTAGCACTAGCCATTGTAGCCCTTAAACTCTTGGTTTTAACTTTTGCCTTGTTTTCAATGATTGCCCAATCCTCGGTCATGGATTTTAAAAGAATATTACCCCCTGCGGCACTATTAAGTGAGTCTTGGTCATTAAGAGTTAAACCATTGTAAAACGTGTTAATTTGACGTACTTTTGTAGACCCATGTTGTGGACAATTTCTTAAAAGCTCCTTAAAGCGGTCCCAAGACTCACTAAACGTTTCCCCATATTTTTGTTCAAAGGTAATGATGTCATTCCTTAAAGCGGTGGTCCGTGATGGTGGGAAAAAGTAGTTAATGAACTTGGTCTCTAAATCCGCCCATGTAAGAATACCTTGGGGTGGTTCCTTATCAAGCCAAATCCGGGCTTTTCCCTCGACGGAAAAAGGAAAAAGCAACAAACGTATTGCCTCTTGAGTCACCCCATTGTATTTTACCGTATTAGTCAAATGGATGAATCTCTTAATATGATCATGAGGGTCATCTTGGGAACGGCCCAAAAATGATGTAGCGGAAACCATTTGAATAAAACCTGTTTTAATTTCAAAATTATTTGCTCCAATCTCGGGCACCACAATCGTGTCATCATTTCCCTCCACGTGGGATTTCAAGATCTCAATCATCGGTCGATTATCCGTTTCCATCGTATTATTCAAATCTCGATTCTCGGGATCAACTTGATTGACGGTCTTTTTGTTCTTCTTCTTCTTTTTGGAATAATTAGAAGTATTTGGTACACCACTCGGTATGTGTGTACGCGGGCCAGTGCGCATACAACTAAACACGAGGAATGAGGTAGGAGACCTCGGTCGACTTTGAGAGGAAAGGAATTATCCCTCTCGAGGTTCAATATCAAAAAGCTACAAAAATATATATGTAATACTACTTGGGCGGCAAAACCCTCGATTAGCCTTCCTTCTCAAAATACTCACAAGTGAACGGGGGGAATGAGGTGGCGCGAAATGTGGAAACCAATAGATCGTTAAACTCATGGTTGTTAAGACCATAATCTAGGATTAATTAACATTCATAGCGGAATTGGAATATTAACAACAAGATGTTTCACAATATGAATTTTCTCCCAACGATTGGTTGTATTAATGATTAACAAACAACCACTAGGCGTGTATACATTAAATCCCACGCCTAGTACATGAACTCAACATTAGGTTTACATTGTGAATGAATTATATGTAAAACCTATAGTCTATGTTTTATTTATATAATAGAAAACATAGCTTACAAATAAAGCTAAAACAATAAAAAGACTCCAGCAGCTTGTTCTTTTGCAACTTGTACACTTTAGCCCTTGTCTTCTTATTTTGTTGTTTTTGACGCATCAACTCATAATTTCGACCCAACAATCTTCCCCTAGTTGATGATGTCAAAAACACTTCCTCTTAAGCTCACATTCTTTGTAAAACATATAACACCAAGGATCAACAGATTGCATTGTATAGACTTCTTCCCCTTTTTGACATGATTTAAATAGGGGTCTTGTATGTAAGCAACCTTGATTTCGACCACTACTAACCAATATCACAATTCTAACCCAAGTTTTTAACTTCTCAAATTCCATCCATGAAGCAAAGGTTATGTATTATAATGAATTTGAGAAATAGAAAACTTACATTAGTTGTAATGATACTAATGAGCAGTAGTAAAACACTTTTACCTTAATGTCATATGTGAATGACCAACACTTCAACAATTTAGCTTCCCCTTAAATTGTTCTAATCATTCTTGAATCTTCAAATTCGGTAGGCTTTATGTAATGATCACATATGAAGAAATTTAATTACGACTTACTTGATGATGAAGAAGAATAACTCGAACTTGCATTCCATGTCTTGTACTAATCATGTAATAAAGAACTTATACTCATGACACAAAGTATAAGTAGACCTCGATCCCTTTGTCAAAATCCTCATCCTTAAAATGAGACACTGAGCACAAATAACGTAACTCCTTCAAGTGATAGCATCTTCCATTGCTAGATTTGACAAGTGATAAGTGTGAAAACACTCATCAATTATGATCCAAATACCACTCAAAACACAGTCAAATACATTATTTTAACTGTAAATTATCAGAATTACGTGTGTATTTTGTGTTTGTGTATTTTCAGGTAACATAGGTACATTTGAGATAAACACGAGCTTTCAAGGACTTATTTGATCAAAAGACGAAGAAAAAGACGAAAAGATGATTCAAGGACCTTATTTGCCAAACTTCCAAAGATAAAGGGCTTAAAGTGCAATTTCTACTATGATAAAGGATGGAAAAGATATTACTTAGAAGCTTTTATGCACATTTTGATGAAAGATGAAAGATAAGGGACTAAAAAGAAAGTTAATGAAAAGTAAACAAGTTTATATCTTGGTCACATTGACCAAGCTGGTCAAAGACACAATAAACCAAACGCGTCTTCTTCTTCTCCAAATGAAGAGAGAGAAAAGGTCAAAACCGGTTTCATCTTTTCTATCTTCCATAACCTGCAATCCAATATCAAGGATAATCAGGAAAGAATCATTCGAAGCTTATAACAGCAAAAATCATCCTCTCCTTCTCCTCTACATGATGGTACTAATCAATTCGATCAAGAATGAAGAATAAAGAAACGCCCAAATTCAAGATTGAAGATGAAGAACGAGTATCCTCGTATTTTCCACGTGGCATCCAATCATTGGTGGAGCCACGTCATCCACCCTCTCCGGACGGCTATAAATAAGAGATGAAGGCCTCATTTGAAGCGGTTAGCTAGGAGTAGTTTAGCACATAGTTAGGTTAGGTTAGATAAACAGCTTTTCAGTTTTCTTGTTAAATTTTGTAACAAATTCCGTTTTTCATCTTAATTAGTTGTAACTGATTTTCTTGTTTCCACCATTAATGAAAATTTCAAGATTCTTCTTAACTCATTCTTGTTTACTTACTCATTACATGTTCTTATTTTCAGCCTTATAGTTTTAGTGTTATTTGTTTTCAGTGTCAGTTTCAGCTTATCATTCAGTTTAGAATATTTTTGTCATCAGTTTTAAAAAGTTGAAGTTTTCATTTTTATCTTTTACATTCACTGATAATGATATTTGAGAAACTAAATGTTACTGTTACTTTTCATACGAGAGTAGTAGTCTGATAAATGTTAGACTTGTTACGAGTTGATTTAGTTTTGAGATTTTAGATCAGTTTTTGAGAGGAATCTTGTATTAAATTTCGTTTTCAGTTTAGTCAGGAATTTTCAGAATTAAATCTTGTTAAACTTGTTAAATCTGTTGAGAAACTGAATAGTTACTGATTCCTTTAATCAGTTTTAATCAATTCAGTCGTTAAGCTTGTTCGGTTTGATAGCAGATAGGAATTAAGACGCACGTTGATATTAAGTTTGGAATATAGTCAGTAGAAGCTTTTAAATCTGTCAAGTTTTTCTTTGCTTTATTTCAGATTTTGCAGGTTAACGGATTTGCAGGTTTTGGATTCAGTTTGGTGGTGTTTTGTTTTAAACCGGCTCAGCGCCGCGTTTCTCGTCTCAACGGACTAGGCTTCAGATGATTGGTTAAGCTCGTTTAGTTTCTACGTTTATATTTCTGCATTTGTAGCGTAAGATCATTGTTAAACTGCTTGGAGATTGGTTGTGATAGTTTTGTGTGCTTCAGTTTGATGATTGTTGATATTCCTTTGTTACATGTTATTAGATAGATGTACTGATTCTGTCAGTTGATCATATTACTTTACTTTTTGAATTTTGAATAGCTGATTGAAATAGTGGATTGAATAGTTAGGAGTACTAGTATAGATATGCAAATTGGTTACTAGCAAAGTCTTACACTTAATAGTTCTTTCTGTTTAAAATGAGCTTTTCAAATGAGGTTCGAGTCAATTTACACGTTAGACCTTCACTTTGTATCTCTGTATTACGCTCACAGTCCCCCGTTAGTTGTTAGTTACTGTTAGTTAGTTACTGTTGTTAGTTATAGTTGTTAGTTACTGTTACTGTATTGGGCTATTTCCTTGTTGGGCCAGTTTGGTTTGATTAGCTAAAATCAATAAAACATTTCATTTTCAGGAATAGTTTTATAAACTTTACCATTTGTATTTTGTTAAACTTAGTTTTATATTTTGAATTGTGTAATTTCATTTGTAGTCTAAAATTTGTATTTTCAAGTTTTAAATTTCGTGCATTTAAATGTTGTAATTGCAATATGTTTTAGAGTAGTACATATTACGTAGTAGAGATAGTATTTTTACATTTTTAATTGCTTTGTGCTAATTAGACATAGAATACCAATCAAGTTTGTATAACCAAAAACAATTAAGTCTTTACTAGAAAACGTTATATCAATTCGAATCGAGCTGAGAACAAAACGAACTAAAACGAAATATTAAATGGCGCCGCTGCCGGTTCTTTTCGTGAAGATTAACGATTTCGAGTGAGACGATTGGATTTTGGGATCCGTTCACTTTGTGAACGTTATTTTTACGTATTATAAATCAAAAAGATAAAAAAATCAAAAAGATAAAAATACAAAAAAATAAAAAATCACAAAAAGTCAATTCTTTTCCTAAAGAATTGAACCAAAAAAATAAAAAATCCAAAAAGTAATCTTTTTCCTAAAAGATTACACCCAAAAATATATATTATATCGTTTTCATCGCTTTTTACGTACATATAGTATTTTTCTTAAAAAACAAATAAATACAAAAATATTTTTTTTGTAAATAAGTATACGTATAAAAACAACCAAGTTACCTATTTCCATAAGTATTGCCGAGGCAATACACCGTGTTGAGGGGCGTTCCGGTCCTTGACACGCGTATCGATCAAATAAAATTAAGCAAGAATAGATAAATACTTCCAATTGGCAATGATTCGAAGAATACGAACTACTAAAGTGAATAGATAGGCGACGTGCTATAAAATGCCGTCTAAGGGTCAATAGGTACTTAAGTGCTTCGCGCCACCTAACCCCCCGCTCACTAGTGCGTATTCTAAGAAGGAAGGCTTAATTGGAGGTCTTGCACCCAAGTAGTAATTATATATATACTTTCTTGTGGATATTTCATATCGAAACTCGAAGAGGATAATCTTATTCTTTTCAAAGTCGACCGAGGGCTACTCCCTCATTCCTCGTGTTTACTTACACGTGTACTCGCACACGTGTAAACATACCACCTTTGGTGTATCACTTCCTTCCCCGAGGAAGCTTTTAAACGTCATTATACTTGTATATACATTCGGCCACCTTGTTACACATGGATACTCGTTCCATGTTGGAGATTTTACAACAACAATCCGCCAACGTTAATTATTCACCTTGTTCGACTTGTGGTGGTCCACACGATACTTATTTATGTGATCAAAATAATGGTTATTATGGGGAGGGATATGCTTACAATGGAACCGAGAACCCTAATTTTCAACCTAACACTCAAATGGACTACACTTGTAATGACTATATGGGAAATTCCGGTTTTTCATCACAACCTCCACCATCATTTCATGATCAAACCTTTAATGTGCCATACCAAAACCAAGGATTTTCCAATTATGAAGGTTTTCAAAACAATGATAATTTTCAAGGCTGTAATCAAGAAACCTTTCATAATCAAGGATTTTCAAATAATGAAGGCTTTCAAAATGATGAAAATTTCCCATGCTATAATCAAGATACTTTTCAAAATCAAGGATTTTCACATTATGAGGGTTTTCAAAATGAAGGAAATTTTCAAGGTTACAATCATGAGAATTTTCATAATCAAGACTCTTTTCCAACCTATAATTCACCTAATTTTGGAAATCCACCTCCACCCTATTCTTCGACTTATTCATG
The DNA here is from genome assembly GCA_025667525.1 of Glebionis coronaria. Lineage (NCBI taxonomy): Eukaryota > Viridiplantae > Streptophyta > Magnoliopsida > Asterales > Asteraceae > Glebionis > Glebionis coronaria. The sequence goes on from CM046881.1 coordinate 403,298,414, forward strand.
TGAGTTTTGTGGAAAAGAACCCCATTATGGTTATGATTGTCGACCAAGGGATCCGCCTTCTTATGCTCTTAGTTATCTCAATGAGTGTTCTTTTCTAATCGAGCAACAAGGAAGAGACTATGGATATAGATTAAAGGCTTTTGAACGTATGAGAGAGATGAGTATCGAGGAGATGAGAGAAGAATCTCGGTGGTTAAGGGAAGAAATTAAGTTTCTTGAGAATGATGTAAGGAACAAACGGTTTAATATCGAGAAAATTGGTGACATTTATAGAAAATCGGTGAACAATTCATCTCAGTCCCTCAAGAAAGATTTAGATGATTTACTCGTTAAGATTGATAAAAAGGAACGTGAACGCATAAAAACCATGAGCTTTGCGAAAATCGAAAAGGAGAATCTGCGGATAACAGGAGAGATGGTATCTCTTTGTAATATCGTGAAGATGAAAATATTGAATAAAGAGGATAATTGTGACGAGTTGAATATTAGATATCGTCAACTTCAGCAAGAGTTACTTACTTTGCTCTTAGCAAAAGACGAAAAAGTAGAAGAAGAAGGCATAATAGACTCATATTTTGCTACATGTAGTCCTTATCCATTCTTTTATGATGATGATGATAACGATCCTCCGATTTGTATGGCCATTGATGATGACACATCTTCATCACCTTTACCTCACGTGGAACCCACCGACTCTTTAACCATGGGGGACGAGCCTCTTAGCACTAGTACAAACACCGATTTGGATGAATTAACCGTTTCTAGTGTTGAGAACCTTATCCCAATCCAAAGAGAGCTTGAGAGGGTTTCCAATGAACCATGTGATGAGCTTTGTGAGATTTTATCACATATTGACCTTCATGCTACTACTAGTGATTTTGGTGATTTCGATCTTGATGAATTGTTTAAAGAAAGAGATAATGAGATTGAGGAAGAGTTTGTGAAAGACTTTCCACAAATAGAGTATGAAAATTGTGATTCTAGTGACGCGTCTTATGCTATATCATCCGATGATTTGTCTTGTCAAGATAACATTCCTAATTTGGATGAAGAGTTTGTTCCTATAGGAAAAGTGGATCCTTCTCCTCTACCATCTTATGATTCTTGTGATGAAACCTTTGATGATCCTTATGATAGTGATGAGTCTTTTACTTCTGATGATGATGACTCCATTTCTTCTATGACTCCTTCACCTATTCCTCTAAGAGATTTTGTGATACATTCAAATCCTCTTTTTGAGACATGTTTTGATAACCCACTTTTTGAGGAGTGTGAAGAACCTAATAATGAGTCTATAGAAGAAGAACCCTTGATTGATATTCCTTCACTGGTTTTTGAGGATACACCTATTGATTTTCATGATCATATCATCCCTTTGAGTGATTCTCTCATTAATACACCTCCTTTTGAGCCTTATGTTCCCACCCTCCCACCCTTGAAGTTGGTTATTGATGAAGATCCTTTCCTCTTAGAGATTGATACTTTTTCATCTAAGGCACCTTTAGAACTCAAAACCTTTGATATGGACTCTTTTATGGAGATTGATGCCACCATAGAGGATACATTTGCACAATTTGATATAGAGGTCAACGATAGTGTTTCTAATTTGGAAGAGGAGGTTCGTCTTATTACTACATTGCTTTTTGGGAACATAGCGACTACACCTTCTCCACAAGACACTATTGATCTTGATCCTCCTTTCGCTATGCCTTCTATGGAAGATTACCCACCTTTTGATGATGATGATGAGCCTAATATGGACATAATAGTTATGAATGTTTTGATATCTACACCTTCATATTCTCATGATGCTTTGATCACTAAGGGGGAATCTTATATGGTTGATACGAGCTCATCTTCTTATTTTCCCATGAAGGGAAAGGTTTTTGATCCTGGGATACATAAATTTGAGACACCTTGGTTTTTATCTACTCCATTTAAGAGTGTGCCTTTGATTGATATGCGCTTCTTGTATGAGCTTACTTTGGTGATGCTGCCTATTTTGGAGTTATTCGAATGTCGAGATGGAAATTATGTATTTGATCCTGGAGTGCTTCATATTTGAGAGCTTTCGTATGTTGGACAAACTTGAGACACGTTGGACCGTTCCATTTATCGAGGCAGATTTGGTAAATCTTATAGTAAATGGCAACGTGCTAAGTTTGAGTGTATCATGTGAGATGTGCTTCAAAGTGGATATTCTTTATTCTCCATGATGGTTTCCCCAAGGACAACTTAATTCGGGGCCGAGTCGAGCTAGCGACTTAGGGTTAGAAAAACTCAAGCATTGAATAACTAGGTTAGCAAACGTAGAGTAGATTTTCAATAGGTTAGGTTTAATTAAAAGGATGTCATAGTAGAGTTGAAGTGGAGGGGTGCCTTTCTTCGTCTTTTGGTGTTTGTTTCAAGGGTTGCTCGCTCACATTTCATGCTTGGAGCCTATGGAGGAGGCCCGTGTATTTGGTTCACTTCGATTAGTTTTTGCTATTGTGATATTCAAAACACTTGTGCTTAAAATGAATACCCTTTAGTTGTCTCTTCCTTAACTCGAGTTAAGCAAGGTTATCAATGTCATAAGTGTAGGGGAGTTCACTTCAATACTCTTAAACATTGAGGACAATGTTTATCTTAAGTGTAGGGGATACTTCTATCGAAGTGACCTTACCTAGACCATTGCCTTAACTTCATGATAACATGGAAAAATTAATTTTTCGATCATTTTTCAAATTTTTGATCTACTTTGGCCACTAAAAATATGCATTCATGATTTTTGCATCTATCATTTTTCATTTGCATAACACATTTGCATTGTATATATCTTTTCTTTTATTTTTCATCAAAAATATATAAAAAGGAAAAATATAATAAAACATGGTTTTAACAAGTTTAGATTTCTTTGACATATTAGGCCCGCCATGGATATTTTGACTCAACCCGAGTTTGCTTATTTTAGCACTCTCTAGCTAGTATCCTTAACCATGTAGTCCTTCATTGGTCTATTAGGCTAAGCTTTCACCAATTTCATTCTTTGAAATTTTAAATTTGTGGAGAATGGGAAATGATAGAGTTGAAGCAAGTGTAAAAGGGCTAGATAGACTTCATGGAAATTACTTGTGGCTAAACCCTTCTCTTCTCTACCTCTATTTTCTTCGCTTGTATATAATTGTTAATAAATAATCAAGTACGGTTTTAATTGGTTCGTAATCTCTTATGCATTTTTGGCTAATCATTCATGGTTGATATGAGTACGTCTTAAGATTCTAAGTTAGCACGTTTTATGTGTACTAGACTTGTGTCATGCTCCATATTTAGCGGGTGTTTTTCCTTTTCTTCTTTTCAATTTTTTTTTGGTGAGGAATAAAGAAAAATAAGAGCGGCTTATGAAAAAAAAAAAAAATGAGTGGCTAGAAAAAAGAAAAAAGAAAAAGAAAAAAAATAATGCAAGACTCCCAAGAGGGGCAGTGTGGTGTTAATTATAGTGACTATTGAGTTCCAATATTACCTTGACGGGTTGCGGGGATTCAATAGATTGCTCCAATCCAATATTACCTTGACGGGTTGCGGGGTTGAAGATCCAAAATCTCAAAAAGATGCGGATGTAAATTATTGCGTGAGTTTTATTTTTCTTTTCTTAGCGAGTGTGTAGCTACTTATGAAAGCATGACATGAGGATTTTACACATAAGGCGAATGACTTATTACTCTTAATACGGACTTATATTAATTGTGAGCGGTTTTTCAAGTAATGGATGAGAAGATTACTTAGGATTAAAACCGTGCTTCCTTATTTTTGGATTTTACACTTCTTATATTTCACGCTTGAATAATGACAAATTTGCCCACAAGCAATTTGCTCAAATAATAACCGGTTCCACATTTAATTGTCATGAATAAGTTGATGCACTTTTTACTTGTGAATGCAATGATTCCATTTACTAGCTTGGTATGGGGAAAGTGAAACTTGAGGGTGATAAGTGTCCATGGTACCAAAGCCCTAATTTAAGTCATTGATTTCTTTATGAGTTATTTCCATCAAAACCATTTATGAAAAATCCAAAAAGATATAAATAGAATTGTTTTCTTTGCATTGCATTGTAAATATTCAAAATCATGCATCATATAGTGTAGAGTAGTGTAGATGCATTCCATAATGGCCAAGGTTGGTTAATTATGAGAAAAGTGTAACTTGGTGCTTTAAAATGCTGCATTGCATGAGGACATGGCAATGGTCAAGTGGAGGGGAGTTGATAAGTGTGAAAACACTCATCAATTATGATCCAAATACCACTCAAAACACAGTCAAATACATTATTTTAACTGTAAATTATCAGAATTACGTGTGTATTTTGTGTTTGTGTATTTTCAGGTAACATAGGTACATTTGAGATAAACACGAGCTTTCAAGGACTTATTTGATCAAAAGACGAAGAAAAAGACGAAAAGATGATTCAAGGACCTTATTTGCCAAACTTCCAAAGATAAAGGGCTTAAAGTGCAATTTCTACTATGATAAAGGATGGAAAAGATATTACTTAGAAGCTTTTATGCACATTTTGATGAAAGATGAAAGATAAGGGACTAAAAAGAAAGTTAATGAAAAGTAAACAAGTTTATATCTTGGTCACATTGACCAAGCTGGTCAAAGACACAATAAACCAAACGCGTCTTCTTCTTCTCCAAATGAAGAGAGAGAAAAGGTCAAAACCGGTTTCATCTTTTCTATCTTCCATAACCTGCAATCCAATATCAAGGATAATCAGGAAAGAATCATTCGAAGCTTATAACAGCAAAAATCATCCTCTCCTTCTCCTCTACATGATGGTACTAATCAATTCGATCAAGAATGAAGAATAAAGAAACGCCCAAATTCAAGATTGAAGATGAAGAACGAGTATCCTCGTATTTTCCACGTAGCATCCAATCATTGGTGGAGCCACGTCATCCACCCTCTCCAGACGGCTATAAATAAGAGATGAAGGCCTCATTTGAAGCGGTTAGCTAGGAGTAGTTTAGCACATAGTTAGGTTAGGTTAGATAAACAGCTTTTCAGTTTTCTTGTTAAATTTTGTAACAAATTCCGTTTTTCATCTTAATTAGTTGTAACTGATTTTCTTGTTTCCACCATTAATGAAAATTTCAAGATTCTTCTTAACTCATTCTTGTTTACTTACTCATTACATGTTCTTATTTTCAGCCTTATAGTTTTAGTGTTATTTGTTTTCAGTGTCAGTTTCAGCTTATCATTCAGTTTAGAATATTTTTGTCATCAGTTTTAAAAAGTTGAAGTTTTCATTTTTATCTTTTACATTCACTGATAATGATATTTGAGAAACTAAATGTTACTGTTACTTTTCATACGAGAGTAGTAGTCTGATAAATGTTAGACTTGTTACGAGTTGATTTAGTTTTGAGATTTTAGATCAGTTTTTGAGAGGAATCTTGTATTAAATTTCGTTTTCAGTTTAGTCAGGAATTTTCAGAATTAAATCTTGTTAAACTTGTTAAATCTGTTGAGAAACTGAATAGTTACTGATTCCTTTAATCAGTTTTAATCAATTCAGTCGTTAAGCTTGTTCGGTTTGATAGCAGATAGGAATTAAGACGCACGTTGATATTAAGTTTGGAATATAGTCAGTAGAAGCTTTTAAATCTGTCAAGTTTTTCTTTGCTTTATTTCAGATTTTGCAGGTTAACGGATTTGCAGGTTTTGGATTCAGTTTGGTGGTGTTTTGTTTTAAACCGGCTCAGCGCCGCGTTTCTCGTCTCAACGGACTAGGCTTCGGATGATTGGTTAAGCTCGTTTAGTTTCTACGTTTATATTTCTGCATTTGTAGCGTAAGATCATTGTTAAACTGCTTGGAGATTGGTTGTGATAGTTTTGTGTGCTTCAGTTTGATGATTGTTGATATTCCTTTGTTACATGTTATTAGATAGATGTACTGATTCTGTCAGTTGATCATATTACTTTACTTTTTGAATTTTGAATAGCTGATTGAAATAGTGGATTGAATAGTTAGGAGTACTAGTATAGATATGCAAATTGGTTACTAGCAAAGTCTTACACTTAATAGTTCTTTCTGTTTAAAATGAGCTTTTCAAATGAGGTTCGAGTCAATTTACACGTTAGACCTTCACTTTGTATCTCTGTATTACGCTCACAGTCCCCCGTTAGTTGTTAGTTACTGTTAGTTAGTTACTGTTGTTAGTTATAGTTGTTAGTTACTGTTACTGTATTGGGCTATTTCCTTGTTGGGCCAGTTTGGTTTGATTAGCTAAAATCAATAAAACATTTCATTTTCAGGAATAGTTTTATAAACTTTACCATTTGTATTTTGTTAAACTTAGTTTTATATTTTGAATTGTGTAATTTCATTTGTAGTCTAAAATTTGTATTTTCAAGTTTTAAATTTCGTGCATTTAAATGTTGTAATTGCAATATGTTTTAGAGTAGTACATATTACGTAGTAGAGATAGTATTTTTACATTTTTAATTGCTTTGTGCTAATTAGACATAGAATACCAATCAAGTTTGTATAACCAAAAACAATTAAGTCTTTACTAGAAAACGTTATATCAATTCGAATCGAGCTGAGAACAAAACGAACTAAAACGAAATATTAACAAGTCTTCATTACTAACCATTTAAGCACGAACAAGTTATCTTAAAAGTAATGGGTGCTAGTCACAACTTTTAAGATATGATAGAACACATACTCGCGAAAATCTACTTCGTCTTCAAACAAATAATAAAAACTTTTTTTCGTAATCAATGGAAATAAAACGAGCCTTTATACCTTTAAGACCTAGTTGCTGTGAATGCACCAAACTCTAAACCAAAACATCTCCAAAATTTTCCGTCAGCGTCTATGAACAATACTCCAATGCAAAGCACTCTCAATCGTCCATATAAAGAGTAACACACCTTCTCGTGGACCACGACGTTTACCATAAGTCGCAGCCCAGATAATATAATGTAACAGTGAGCCCACTCTTGTCATATGTTAGGAAGTCACGGGACCACAAGTACATGGCATTGAACCAACCAACCGGAATATTAAAACTTTATTCTGTGTCCAATGTAAACGAGCAAAACAAAACCTTGACAAAACTTGAAACATAAACACAACACCAGATGTGACTTATAGTTTTCATAATTCTTAAAAGCATCACATGCTCTAATATAATACTTCAAGTACAAAAAGATTTATACTATCTTCCTAATTCCCTGATGTAGCATGTAACATATTTATGTTTCACTTTCTGATGTCAATCCATTATAAAAAAATACCAGCATGCATACCATCAAGTGATACACTTTATGACTCTTTTCGTTTGAGATAATAACATGTATAGATATAAATAATCGATACCTTCCTTTTCTTTTGGCTGGACCACAAAAGCACTTGTCCTTTATAGAACCATGTGATCCTTTTCTTTTTTTGACGTCTGCTCTTGTTCGATCACAAAAAATAAACACAAAACGAAACAAAGATAACCACGATTTGTAGCACCTTTTATAATAAAAGGGCATGAAAAACTACAATCCCATGTCATGTTCCATACGAGCAGAACCTTCTTTGTGACCATATAAAGGATAACAGCAAGATATCCATACCAGTACAGCAATGAATCTGTCCTAGGGTTTGAATGAAACCCTAATTGAGTTTAAACAAAAATGCTTTCTTGATGTTTGCACAAACGAATCTGTCCCATACCAGATCTAGGGTTCATTCAACCTTCTGCTTCTCCATTGGCAGCCATGGATTAAACCACTACCATCACAACTGAACATTGAGATAGATAATCGTACCTTGATCCCAAGCAGCAACAATCGTCAATAGATCTATGGTTTTTGTAAACCCTAAAAACGAAAATCACATCTATCATAAGATCAGGATTCTAGGGTTCATTGTTGATAAAAGAATCAACTCACCAAGGCGAGAACAATCACCAAAAAGAACCAGTCCATCTAGGGTTTATAAATCTAAAACCCTAAAACGAATTTTAAATCATAAACCTTTAGCGACAGTTTATTCGTCGCAAAGTTGTCGCAGATCTGATTACTCCTTCCTCCCACTCTTTTGCGACACCAGATATGTCACAAAAACGTCGCAAATCTGTCACAGATCTGAAAAACCGTCACTAAACTGTCACTAAAACTGTCGCTAATCCTGGACAGCGGCTTCACAGCAACACGAACACGAACCTAAACATCTTGTAGATCCTAGATCGAGAGCCACCCGCTTTGATACCAATTGTGGAAACCAATAGATCGTTAGACTCATTGTTGTTAAGATCATAATCTAGGATTAATTAACATTCATAGCGGAATTAGAATATTAACAACAAGACGTTTCACAAGATGAATTTTCTCCCAACGATTGCTTGTATTAATGATTAACAAACAACCACTAGGCATGTATATATTAAATCCCACGCCTAGTACATGAACTCAACTTTAGGTTTATATTGTGGATGAATTATATGTAAAACCTATGGTCTATGTTTTCTTTATATAATAGGAAACAAAGCTTTCAAAGAAAGCTAAAACAATAAAAAGACTCCAGCGGCTTGTTCTTTTGCAACTTGTACACTTTAGCCCTTGTCTTCTTATTTTGTTGTTTTTGACGCATCAACTCATAATTTCGACCCAACACGAAATACTTAAGTACCTAGCTTCCCTTAGACGGCCTTTTATAGCACGTCGCCTTTCTATTCACCGTAATGTTCATATTTTTTCGAATTATTGCTTAATGAAAGTATTTATCTATTTTTGCCTTTATTTTTGTTTGATCGATAAACGTATAAGGAACCGGAACGCCTCCAAATACGGGGTATTGCAAGCAATACGTATGGAAATATTGTGTATTAAGGTTCTTATACGTAATATCTATAGTAAAAAGAAAATCTTTTTGTATTTTTTCAAGAAAATATATTCACAATAAAAATCAAGATAAATCGAAATAAGAAAAATAGTAATAGTACTTAATATTTTTGGTGTAATACTTTAGGAAAAGTATTACTTTTGGTTTTTTAATTTTTTTGGTGCCAATCTTAGGAAACATTTTGCTTTTGTGATTTTTTATTTTTTTGTATTTATATCTTTTTTATTCTTTTTTATGTTTTTTATTTTTTAACAAGAAAAATAACGTTCAACAGTGAACGAATCCCAAAATCCAAATCGTCTCACGAAAAATTGTAAATCGTAACGAGATCGAAGGGGCGCCATTTAATAACCGTTTTTTAGTACATCGTTTTTCCTCGAATCTACTCGAACTGATTTTCAACTTTAACAATGAGATTAATTGTTTTTTGTTAATACTTGTTCGGTATCTATTGTCTAATTAAACTAAAATGGGGAAAATTATTTAGGCTAAGGAATATGTAAAAATAAAAGAGCAAATAATTTCACATAAAATTACTTTAAAATGCAATATACATAAACTTCAATTTAAAATCTAGATGCAACAAAACTAAACTATAATTAAAAATATTAATAATTCTAAATGCAAGCACGTAATAATAAGTAAAATTGACAAAAAAATTAAATCACAAAGATAAACTTAAGATTAAATCATAAAGCTATAACCTTTTTAGCTTATTAATCTCTTTAGATGATAAAGCTTGAAGATTTATCTACTAATAAGCTTAATAATCACAAAAGGTGAAAACTTTATACTCAAACTAAGCTTGTCTAAATAAAAACTACTTTTTAAATCAATTTTTAAAACAAAAATAATTTTTAAAACTAATTAAAAATGATTTTAATAAAAGAGATATTTTTATGAAAATAATTTAAACTAAATTAATCTAATAGTTTAAACTAAAACGATTAGGCTAGATAATTAAAAAGAGAAGAATTTTAGTACCCGTAGTCTGTAGTAAACGCTCTAAAAGAAAAACATCAACACAATCAACAAAGCATGGCCCGTAAAGTACACGGCCTACTAAATCAAACCAAAACTTCGCAACTACTACAACCATCACCAACCAAACGCTCTAAATAATTCATCTACCAACCAAATCTATCAAAACCATAAGCTTCTCTTCAAAAGTGATAAATCGATTCCCCGAGATCAAAAGAACATAAGAGGTTAGGTTAATAAGCAACAATTAATATTTTATAAAGAGATTCAGACTAAACTAATAGATCCAGAATGTTTTTTATATTTTATAAAAATATTTTTAATTTTTAAACTTAAAAATAATTGATCTAAACTATTTTGTATAAAAACTAATAGAAATAAACTAAAAGTAAATAATTAAAAAGCTAGCTTATTAAGAAGTTGTAAGCCTAAGCTTAAAACTTATGTGATTCAAAAAGCTTGAAAGCTAAATGAACAAATCACCCACAATAAGCTAGATCTAGAAAAATAAGCCCACAATAAGCTTGATATAAGATAACTTATTTCAAATTTATATATAAATCTTAACTTATTTGGAAAAAGTTATAAAAAGACTAATCCCAAAATAATAAGCTAGATTATAAGAAAAGATTAAGAAAGGTAGAATAAGAATAAGCTAAAAGAGAATAAGCTAAAACACAAACTTTTATTAATATGAAAGTGCTTAATGATAAGCTAGTACAAACTTGAAAGGAAATACATTTAAAAAACAAGAAATAAAATTGACATTATTTAGCTACCTAAAATTTACATATAAAATGAAGAAAAATGAGGTGCTATTTAAAGTTGAAGTCAAGGTGCTTGGGGTATATTAGTCTTTTTAGGCTTTTAATCATCTTCTCTTCTTTAACTTGAGGGCATCTTGGTAATTTGGTAGGTGACGATGTGTTTCTACCAATAGGATGAAAGATACTTTTAGATAGACTAATAGGAGCACTTCACATGGATCACCATCTTCACCTTTCATTATTCTTTTATCTAAGGGCTCTTGATTAATCTTCTTTAACCAACTCCACCATCTTTAATCTTCTAGAAGCATGCACCTAATTACTCACAAAAGAAACACACATGCTATCTTTTTTATGTTTTTGTGTTAGTTTAAAAATAGATAAAAATAAATAAAAATAAAACTACTAAAACTAAAAATATTTAAAATTCAAAATTAATTATTTCAATACTAAACTAACTATTATAAAATAAAAAACTTTTATTTATTTAATTTTTACTAAGATTAATAAAATGTTAAAATTAGAAATAATATAGTAGAATATGCGAAATGCAAACCGAGACGAGTTACGCGGCAAGGCTAGAACCGTTGGCTTCGTAATTTTGTGCTCTTTCCATTCTCGTGCTTGATTTGCTGTTTTCTTCACCTTTTTCCTTGGTGATTTCTCGATATCCGTGCCTCTTAATACTTTTGGTCCCTTGAGCATGTCTTTTGTCTTTTTCTTCAATAAAAGCCCATGAAATCCCGTGTTTTCTTCATTTATGATCTTTTGTACCTATTTTACACATACAAACAAAACCACGCGTAATTCCGACATTTACGTTTATAAATACACGTTTTGGTTTGATTTTTCCTTGTTTTAAGTGGTAAAAGGATAAGTGTTTTCACACTTATTAGTGCATCACCTACTTGAAGCTACACATCATCAAACATATCCTTATGTTGCCGTGAGTTGTTTTTAGCCACAAGTCTTAGATATTTTGTTCCTAGAGTCTAAAAACTTGAATATATCTTTCCTAGCTTCCCTTAGTCAGTACTATATCCATCTTACACGTCCTAAGCTTTACCTTGGAGCCTAAGGGTTAAAAAACCTATAAATAGGGGTGAAATGCTTTCATTTCAACTTGCACACCGTTTTCTCTTAACCTCCATTACCCATTCTGTTTTCACTTCTATATACGACCTAGGACATGTCCCAATACCAAAAACCAGGTCTAGAAGCTAGCCATTGAAGCTCTTGAAGCTTTGATAGCAAGATGTGCTTATAAGAAGCCATTAGGAGCCATTTTGGAGCATCTTAGGTAATCACTTTGTTAGCTATGCTTTGATCTTGTTATAATACTTTCTTAGAGTTTTTATAATGCCAAAACTATGTTATAAAGATAATCTAAAATAAACTAAGTCATTTCATCATTTTAAATGGAAGTTATAAGTTAAAGATGTCTTAAAACCCTAGTTTTGTAATCTATATGAAATAATAAGCAAAAACCAATTTCAAAAGCTATAATTCTGAAGAATTGTTTTTATTATGATTATAAACATGTTTAGAAACTTTGTTTTAAAATCCTAGATCATTGGTTAATTTTTGAGGTTGTTATGTGATTTTTACAAGTATAGGAACTAAAACTGTCATTTTTAAAACTATTTATCATTTTGGGCCTAAAGTGTCATTTTATGAAAGTATAAGCTATAAGAATAAATTTTGGAAATTTGGAGGTCCTAAGGTTAAATATTGAAGGTTTAAAATGCAAATAGTAAAACTATACACTTTAAGGGTTAAAAGTGTAATTATACCAAAGTGTAACCAAAAGGACTATTTTGCCAACTTTGAAACTATAGAAGATTAATCATGAATATGAGAAAGTAATAAAAGTATCATGTTAGTAGGGAACTTTGTACAAAGATGTTCCATCTCGATATTACGTTCTGACTGAGTGATTGGGTTTACAATTTAAAGTGCCATCACTCCTCAAACGTTTATAGAATGGCTTCTAAGTATGATGGCCCGAACAATGGTCCTAGGATTAACACCAAATAATAATTAAATAATATATAACCAACACTTAACAATACTGAACTAAAATCAAAGACTTGATACTATAAACAATGTATAAATCCAGGTTTGTGTGAGATCAAGTTGTTGTTTATGAGATCAAGTTGTGGTTTGTATGATCAAGTTGTTTATCTGCGAATGAAATGTATCTGATTATAGCTCAGATTCTATGGACATAAGGTGAGTTCATAGCCTCACTTTTAAATGCTTTATAAATGATTTCAAAACCCGGGAGGGGGATATATGGAAAACTGGAATACAAGTTCTTTTTAAAATCGTATGGTATGATTATTGACACTATGTTTACTACTGCCATTAAGTCCCTTTTTAATCTTGAACCGCTAATCATTTCTTGAAAATCTCTAATATTGTGAATAGTACTATTTGGGGGTTGACAGCCCCTATCTGGGCAAGTCAGGCTTGCCAGCAGCTGAAGGTTCCTACCTTGGCTAACAGATACACTTTATTTTACTAAACTAAGGATAGTCTGGCAGGCTTACTTCTTATAAGGGCAGTTTATTGGTTATTGTCTAGCAGCGGGTCATGAGCATAGTGCAGTATGATGACTATTTTATGTGGGTTTATAACAACGTAGCCCGGATGACATACTTGTATTCAAAACTGTTATAACAAACCTATGAATTCACTCAACCTTTGTGTTGACTTTAAGCATATATCTCAGATAAATGGCAACTGATGGCATGGAGCAGCACAAGGATGGCATGAAGAGGCACAAGACTGAAATTATTCTAGTTTTTGGGAACCTCATATTGTAAAACTCTGATTTTTCAATGTAATATAAAGAAAGTTGATTTCATCACTCTTTTGAGTTGTTTTCTATTATTATGACTTGTGTTCTATGAAGTAATACCTCATATCAATGTTCCGTTGCGTAAAGGTAAAATGGGGGGTGTTACAGACGATACCTTTTGTCAAAATCCTTTGGAGGGACCATTCTGAGCGGGAAGCCACTTGGGAAACGAAGGAGTCTATCCGGACTTCTTACCCTCATTTTCAGCTATGATTCGGGCATGTCCTTGTCAGCTTATATGTCTTCCAGCTTTCATGTCCTTTCAGCTTACATGTCCTTTTCAGCTTATCGTATCTCTAATTCGTGGACGAATTATTCTTTTAGAGGGGAAAAGTTGTAAAACCCACTTTAAAATCCATGAATGCATTAATTACACGAAATCATGGATTAATTAAAACTTTACGTTTAATTAATACAAGGCATGTACCAAGAATAATTAATGTAAATCTAAGTATTACATATTATATTAATTATTACTTACAAGTATTACGTATAATAAATAATACGTGTTAGAATAAAGGCGAATGTAAAATCACGAACTCACACCACGAATTAAAACACACGGGATTTATTAATAATCAAAAACGAAAACACATGTATGATGGGGGGGGGCGGGGGGTTGGACGGCAAAGAGAGGGGAAAACAAAGGCCTTGGCCCGACCCATTACCAAGTAATTAGTAACCAAAAAGGTTTCCAGGAAAATCACATTTGCAAGTTTTAGAAAAGTTAACAAAACCCTATTCCTCCTTCTCCCCTTGCCGCCGGCTACAACCAAGGAAAAGAAGAAGAAAAACTAGCTTTTGATCTTCAAGTGTTCGGGTATAGTGTTGTGTTCATCCATTCTAAATCTTTGCATGTTCGGTATCCCTTAACCTTAATCTTTTAATTATTTTTCTTTTAATCTTGATCAATTAAATAGATTCATGAACACGCGTTTATTAACAGTTAAAAACAAGTAAATCGATCAAGATCGGTCGGGGTTTGATTCGGGTAACAAGGGAACCGAGACCTTAAAAGGTCTCGGTGTGAGTTTTCCCAAGCCAGCCACAAACCATAAGGGTGCGGTGGCTTTTTGTTTGCTTCGGCTGTAGCACCCAAAAGAGCAGCAGGGGCTGCATTTGGGTAAGCAGTGGGAACCGAGAGCACATGGCTCTTGCTGGGACTACTGGTGGCAGTAGTAGCTACCCGGCGCAGCCGGTGGCTGCTGCTGTGAGGTCAGCGCCAAGGACCACAGCTGGACGGCTGTGGTATGGGTTTGGTTCGAGAACCGGCCGAGACAAGTTGTCTCGGTTTGGTTTGGTTCACGGCTCGGGTACTCGCGGAAATTATTAAAAAGGGTATGTTGGTTAGAATTTGCCAAGTTAATGAATTTAATTATTATGTTTATAAAATTAATCATGTAAAATAAATTTTATTAATTTAATTTGGAATATTAAATTAATCATGACATTTTAGTTTATTTAATTAAACTTAGGACATAATTAAATGGTTAATTATGCATGGATATTAACATTCGCTAATTAATAAATTACTTAGACTAAAATAATTATTTAAAATAATTATTCATGATACATGTTGGTTTAATAAAATAAACTATACCTTATAACATTTATGCAATATTAAGCTATAGTAAAGTATTATTAATATAAGTCAAGTATATTATTAATTAATCATTATTAATAAACCATGTATTATTATATTAATTAATAATTATCATGATAACCTAAAGTATTCATTAATTAATAAACTTTACTATATAACAATTAATCATGACTTATAATTAAGTCTAACTTATATCACCATCTTATTAAATAAACTTATTACTAATTATGGAAATATGTTATTTATGGAAACATACTATTTATGGACACATGCTATTTATGGAAACATGCTATTTATTGAAACATGCTATTTATAGAAACTTTCTATTTTTAGAAACATACTAATTATAGAAACCTTCTATTTTTGGAAACTTACTATTTATGAAAACTTACTATTTTGGAAAGTTGCTATATATGGAAACCTGCTATTTTTGGAAAGTTACTATATATATAAACTTGCTATTTTTAGAAAGTTACTCAATATGAAACAATCAAGTATAATAACACATAAATTACATTAATCAAGAACGCATGAAAATACTAAGAAATACATGATAACACATGAAATAGTAAAACAAGTAAAGAACATTTAAAACAAGTTAAGAACAAGTAATACAAGATAAGAATCAGTCAAGTACACGTAAACTAAATATCAGTCAGTTAAAAATGAACACACGACTTATTCACGTCCTTTATTATGTAGCACTCTTGAAGTCAGAGTAGATTCCTTTCGCCTTTCATCTTCTTCGTTACTGGACATAAGGTACGGATATTCCGTCCTTCAGTAAGGACATTCCTTTTTTTATGTAGGATTAGGATTTCCCGTCTGCAGCCAACTGTTTTTCCCAGTAGTTTACATGTCAAACATTTTAGTAATTACCATGCCAAGATTTAAATTTCCTAAGCTATATACACGTGATAGGTGTGAAAACACCCATCCTTTTACCACTTAATTATAATAATAACCAAGCCAAAATGTGTAGTTTATGTCGTAAAATTTGGAATTATGCGTGGTTTGCGTTTTTATTGTGTTTTAGGACCAAAAGATGAAAAAGGAAGAAAACACGGGATTGCACGGGCTTTTATCGAAGAAAAAGATAAAAGACGAAGTCAAAAGATCAAGAGTGCAAAAGATTGGAAGTCAATGGGCCTATTGTGAAGATTTATTGAAGAATAGGACCAAAGACGGAATATTTACAAGTCGAAGAACCCAAGTCTAATAAACGAAGAAATTATAAGATGAGTTCAAGATTATATCGACAAATCCCGAGCCAAAGTCGAGACCTCAATCTAATTTAAAGACGAGACGACAAAGAAAAGAAAAGAAAGAAGACAAGCTACCAACCACCTATCAACTCTCCTCTCCTATAAATACCACCCTCACTTGTCATTTAAGGGTTGGTTAGTTAGTTTAGAATAGGAGTAGTGTAGATTTACTTTCTCTCTCTAGTTTCTACTTTCTCTCTCTAGATTTAATATGTAAGATTTAAATTTCATGTTTTAAATTGTTGAATCTTTTACTTTTAATCAAGTTTTTAATTAATTCTCATCCTTCCTTTCTTGTTTGGTTTAATTTAGTGTTTGGTTTATTGATTTGGTTGATCTAAATTTGATTAATCAAGTGGGTTTCATAATTTTGTTGAATTTTATTCCATAAAGTTCATTGATTTATATGTTTTAGTGTTTGATTAAGCTTAATTAGTGATTTATTGTTTTTAGTTTTATTGTTTTTGGTTGATTTAAGTTTTATTTGATTAAGTGGGTTTTGATTGATTTGGTTTTTATTGTTAGTTTTATTGTTTCGGTTTGATTGAATGTTGTTAATTAATTATTAGTGGTTAGTTTAGTTTAATTTTTAGATTAATTATGGGTGATTTTGGTTAAATTTGTGTTCCCTATTGCTTTGATTTGTTCACTGTTTATTTTTCCCAGTTTTTCCCGAACGAGCTTGATTTTTACTGAACGAGTTTATTTTCCCGAATGAACTAAAAATACCGAACGAAGGTTTAAAAAAAATACCGAACCAAGGGTTTTAAAAAAAATATCGGACCAATAGTTTGTAAAATAAATGTTCCGAACGAACCATTTATTCCGAACGAACCATTTATTTCGAACGAACAAGTAAATAGATTGACATGCCTAGTAGCTATGTTGCTTCCCATTTCCCGCCAAAAATTCACCTACTAGGCTGCTTGCTTGAGCAGCTTGCCTGCTTGCTTGTTTCTTGTTCCGCAATCGTTTAGTTTAATCTGAAAGTTGTTCCGATTTTAATTTTGAAAGTTACGTATTTTTAGTTGAATTTTTCGTCTAATTTTAATATCAGTATTTTTTCGTAAAGTTTAAGTTTTATCTTTTATTTAGTACCCGCTTTAGCTTTTACCTCGTTCAGTTTTAAAGTACCCTCTTAGCTTTATTTTCTCCTTTTTCATTAAGTAAATTTTATTTTTCAATCGAAAGTTAATTTCTTTGTTTAGTTTTATTTTTATTAATTGTTTTGTGTTAATTTACGTTTTATTATTTGTTTTGCTCCTTTATTATTAGTTATTTATTTTTGGTTTATTTTTATTACGTTTCGCTTTTACCTTTTATGTAGAAATAGATATACAAACCTCATTTTTCTTAACTAAAACCAATTGAATCACACATTTAACCGGAGATCAATTCGTTAAGATACCGAGAACGAACAAAGATTTAATTTTTAATATACTAAAAAACAGTTATTAAAATGGCGCCGCTGCCGGCTCTTTTCGTGAAGATTAACGGTTTATTGTGAGAGACGCGTTGAATTTTGGGATCCGTTCACTTTTGAACGTTATTATTCTTGCTCAAAAATTTTCAAAAATCCATAAAAATTAAAATTTTCAAAAATCTAAAAACATTTAAAAACTCATAAAAAGCATTTCTTTTTCAAAAGTTTTGTACCAAAAATATTTGCTTTTCACGTTAACTTTATTTCTTTTATTTCTTTTCTATCTTTTTCTTTTGTAGGTGTACAGGACTCGTGCTATCATGGATAATCGTCCGATTTGGGAAATATTGCAAGAAGAGCGTTATCAGATTATGTCCAAGGAAAGTACGACTTGTGGTGGAGCTCATGCTTATTTTAATTGTGACAAAACCTATGGGGAAGTCTTTCCTAATGAGGAAGGTATTTACTATGCTACTAATACTTATTTTGACTCCCCTAGTTTTACCAAAACGAGTAACCCACCACATTCTGATCAAGGGTTTTACGGGGAATTTCAAAATCAAGGGTTTTCAAATCATGAATTTTTTCAAAATGAAGGCAATTTTCAAAACTGTAATCAAGGGAATATTTGACAACCTCAAATGGAATTAATTTTTCAAAAGATTGAACAACATGATAGATTCCTAAGAGAATGGCAAGAGGAAACCGATAGAAAATTCATGCTCCTTTTAGAAACCTATCAAGCTCAAAATAATATTGAGCCGTCTTTGAGTGTTGATGCTGAGGCCACATTTAGCTCACCTACTTCCTCACCTCTTGAGGAAATTCCCGAGATTATTCTTGAGCCTACTTTACCCATTGATGACCCTATTTCTTCACCTACTCCTTCAAACAACTTTATGATTTCTTCAAATTCTCTTAGTGAGACTTGTTTTGATAAACAAATTTTTGAGGAGTGTGAAGAACTTTCTAATGAGTCCATAGAAGAAGAACCCTTAATTGGTCCTACACCTAAGGAGATTGTCGATAAGGATGAGTTATCTTGTGATTTCGACGATACTTTTAATTATTCATCGAGATCGGATGAAGATGAATCTCCTATTTTATCTAAACCAACTTCTGCAGAGCTTAAGGACGAGGTCGCTTTTCATA
The DNA here is from genome assembly GCA_025667525.1 of Glebionis coronaria. Taxonomy (NCBI): domain Eukaryota; kingdom Viridiplantae; phylum Streptophyta; class Magnoliopsida; order Asterales; family Asteraceae; genus Glebionis; species Glebionis coronaria. Next base: position 403,317,352 of record CM046881.1, read on the forward strand.
ATGATTTCTAATTCAAGCCCGAGATTGAGGAAATTATCGAACGAGAGCTAGCTCTTTTACCTCCGCTTCCACCTACAAGCGAGGTCAATTTTTCCAACGTCGAGGCTGAGCTTGATGATTTGGAACATCTTATTTTTCATAATAATGACGAACCAACTCACTTGACCAATCATCCAATTCTCAAGGAGTTATCTAATCAACACTCCTCAAATGAGAATTACGTTTACCTCATTCGTGCGGATTTAACTTATCAACAATCCCCACAAATGAATGATGGTTTCGTACTTGATCGTGATCTTTTCGAGCGAGTTTCTCAAATCCTCAATGACGGGAACGACAAATCTTGGTTTGACGCGCCTATCTATGATGACGAAATCGAAGAGATTAACGTTCATGAGGATGAGTGCTTTGCCCCGGGAGGTGAAATTGACCATTCTATGATTGACACCTTTACGGCTTTGCTGCTTAGTGACCATCAATTGTCTTGGGGGGATAACAATTTTCTTCCTTTACCCACCCCACCTCCCGTGGATCACGATTTCACATACTTCTCGTATGTTGAGAGGACCTTTTTTACCTTTCATGACTTATCCTCCGGCCTCTCCTTTATTATTTTCCTTCGGGAACAAGGACAAGATCTTTGATCCCGGTATTACAATAGAGGATTCCCCATGGACTATTTAATTCAGGGTCAAGTCAGGCTCGTAACTCGGTTAACAAAAACAAGTGCTTCTCGGGAGGCAACCCGTTAATCTATCCTTTTTATCAGTTTTTCATCCTAAGTGTAGGGGGGAGCCCCGTAGGATTTTGTTGTTTTCTTTCTTATGATGTGCAGGGATTGGAGATTCAAAGATCCACTTTTGATGACTTTTGACGACCCGTGATTCCGTGTACCCGTCTTCCCGGTTTTATCCTAAACTCTTTTGATTCTCTATTTTATATTTTTCAATATTAAAATAGGAATCACTTTAGTTGTCTCTTCCTTAGCAAGATTTAAACAACGTACACAATGTCCTAAGTGTAGGGGAGTTTACTCCCACATGTTTAAACATTGAGGATAATGTTTATATTAAGTGTAGGGGGACTTCTATCAAAGTTAAGTGGGCTTTTTCATGTATTTGTCCTCATTTCAACCGGAAAATTGTTTTTTCGATTATTTTCAAAATTTTTAATCTATTTTGGCCTAGATGTATTCCTTTTATTATCTTTATTTTCTTTCCTAGAATAAATTTTTAATAAAATGTTTTTAATAAGTTTAGATGTCTTTGATATTTTTCAACGTCATGAATCTTTTGACTCAATCCGAGTTTACTTATCTAAGTGTACTCTAGCTAGTATCCTTAACGTGTTTAAGTCAAGTTTTGCTAGGCCTTTATATAAGGAACTTTAAAATGCGAAAGTCTTAACTCTTACGGGTTAAGAACAAGAACTTTTCACAAGTTCCTATAATTGATCCTAGAAAGTCGTTTATCAAGGGAACTTTAAAATGCGAATTCTAAACTTGAAAGAGTCTAAGAAGTTGCAAGATCCTATAGATGACTTGAAAACCCAAAACTTTGATTTAATTGGCTAAGCATCCACGAGTCACATTCCTTGAGATTTTAAATTGTGGAGAACGAGAGATGATAGAGTCAATTATAAGTTTGGTATTCTTTCATGAATTTATGTGGGTTGATTATAAGCTTTTTCTCCCATCGCTTGTTAATAAATATATTTGCAATAAATAAGGTTGTACGATTTGAAAAGTTACTTAGCTTCTAGCACAAGATTGTTTAAAAGTTGCTCGGTATTAATTAGAGTTCATAACCAAGGCATAACTTATTGAAGCGGGATGCGAAGATTGGCGAGTCCGAAAAGGCCCTAACAAGGCATGAGGGCTACATTTTGTTGCTATAGATCCCAAGTGATGTGAAGAATCATTTATCAAAAATCGATATGAAGGATCGAGACACACGACGAAAAGCAAATACTCCCCTAAAGATCATGGAGAAGTATATCCGAAAAGACCCTAACAAGGTCTGAGGATAAATAGATCCAAGTCCTAAAAGGAGGCGGATCGTTGTATATCAAATCCAAAATAGAGATTGGAGAAAAATGAAGAAGTCGTGGTCCAAATATGAAGAATCTCTCAAAACGTTCAAGTGAAGAAATTCCTATTATGAAAAGAAGACCATTATTTCATGAACGTCTCTCAAGATTTGAAGTATGAAGTCGCTGCCAAATATCTGTCTGAGAAAGGTCTCAAATCGTGAAGCGAGTTATGCCAAGATATAAACTTTATGAGGTCCCAAGAAGCAGTTTTAAAAGATTTTGTCCTTTTGCTAAATATTGATTAAATCGTCCCACTTTATTTTCGGCATAAATAAACTATCGAAATAAGTCAAACAATGCATCCTCGTAATCATTCAAGACAATCATAATATATAAGAGATACACGTAGGAATAAGGGAGTCTAAGTGAATAATTGGGCCACATGAGTTTGTGTTAGTTTGCTAACTTATAATAACAATGATCTCGTTTTTAATCTTGGTTTGGGGAACGTGAAACTTGAGGATGATAAACATTCATGACAATCCAAAGCCTCAATGTAAGTATTTAATCTCTTTATTTGTTTTTCTTCCTTTAATAATGTTTAATAAAGGCCAAGGTGGGTTAATTATGATAGAAAATGTAAATCTTGCTTTTTAATTGCATGAGGGCATTGCAATGGTCAAGTGTAGGGGATTTGATTGGTGTGAAAACACCCATCCTTTTACCACTTAATTATAATAATAACCAAGCCAAAACGTGTATTTTATGTCGTAAAATTCGGAATTATGCGTGGTTTGCGTTTTTATTGTGTTTTAGGACCAAAAGATGAAAAAGGAAGAAAACACGGGATTGCACGGGCTTTTATCGAAGAAAAAGACAAAAGACAAAGTCAAAAGATCAAGAGTGCAAAAGATTGGAAGTCAATGGGCCTATTTTGAAGATTTATTGAAGAATAGGACCAAAGACGGAAGATTTACAAGTCGAAGAACCCAAGTCTAATAAATGAAGAAATTATAAGACGATTTCAAGATTTTATCGACAAATCCCGAGCCAAAGTTGAGACCTCAATTTAATTTAAAGACGAGACGACAAAGAAAAGAAAAGAAAGAAGACAAGCCACCAACCACCTATCAACTCTCCTCTCCTATAAATACCACCCTCACTTGTCATTTGAGGGTTGGTTAGTTAGTTTAGAATAGGAGTAGTGTTGATTTACTTTCTCTCTCTAGTTTCTACTTTCTCTCTCTAGATTTAATATGTAAGATTTAATTTTCATGTTTTAAATTGTTGAATCTTTTACTTTTAATCAAGTTTTTAATTAAATCTCATCCTTCCTTTCTTGTTTGGTTTAATTTAGTGTTTGGTTTATTGATTTGGTTGATTTAAATTTGATTAATCAAGTGGGTTTCATAATTTTGTTGAATTTTATTCCATAAAGTTCATTGATTTAGTTGTTTTAGTGTTTGGTTAAGCTTAATTAGTGATTTATTGTTTTTAGTTTTATTGTTTTTGGTTGATTTAAGTTATATTTGATTAAGTGGGTTTTGATTGATTTGGTTTTTATTGTTAGTTTTATTGTTTTGGTTTGATTGATTGTTGTTAGTTGATTATTAGTGGTTAGTTTAGTTTAATGTTTAGATTGATTATGGGTGATTTTGGTTAAATTCGTTTTCCCTATTGCTTTGATTTGTTCACTGTTTATTTTTCCCAGTTTTTCCCGAACGAGCTTGATTTTTACCGAACGAGTTTATTTTCCCGAATGAACTAAAAATACCGAACGAAGGTTTTAAAAAAAAATACCGAACCAAGGGTTTTTAAAAAAATACCGAACCAATGGTTTGTAAAATAAATATTCCGAACGAACCATTTATTCCGAACGAACAATTTATTCCGAACAAACAAGTAAATAGATTGACATGCCTAGTAGCTAGGTTGCTTCCCATTTCCCACCAACTAGGCTACTTGCTTGAGCAGCTTGCCTGCTTGCTTGTTTCTTGTTCCGCAATTGTTTAGTTTAATCTGAAAGTTGTTCCGATTTTAATTTTGAAAGTTACGTATTTTTAGTTGAATTTTTCGTCTACTTTTAATATTAGTATTTTTTCGTAAAGTTTAAGTTTTATCTTTTATTTAGTACCCGCTTTAGCTTTTACCTCGTTTAGTTTAAAGTACTTAGTTTTATTTTCTCCTTTTTCATTAAGTAAATTTTATTTTTCAGTCGAAAGTTAATTTCTTTAGTTTTATTTTTATTAATTGTTTTGTGTTAATTTACGTTTTATTATTTGTTTTGCTCCTTTATTATTAGTTATTTATTTTTGGTTTAATTTTATTACGTTTCGCTTTTACCTTTTAAGTAGAAATAGATATCCAAACTTCCTTTTTCTTAACCAAAACCAATTCTTTAACCGGAGATCAATTCTTTAAGATACCGAGAACGAACAAAGATTTAATTTTTAATATACTAAAAAACGGTTATTAACACGCATGCCATGTTTCACCTAGTTATGGAGGTACTATAACCATAACACTTGAGGCACCGGTGTTATGACTCTTTTGTGGTGAGAGTGATTGCTCGCGGCGTCCCTTTCACGTTTTGGCCAGTAATATTATTATTATCATGTGGGGCGAATGGGTGCATCCTAGTACATGTTTATCAGCTTTACATGGTAACTGTGGTGTGTGCTCTACATCCGTTACATGGAGCTGATCCTCCACTCAGACTATTATAATTAGAGGCAGCCCCTCTAATTGCATGACGAAGTCACTCCTCTATGTATTCATGCACGTTGATACCTTACATGACCTCTATGAGCTTTTGGCATTTAATACACATTTTCAGGATAAAACATAAGGCTTTTCAGACATAACCAGTTATAAAAGATGAAACCAGGTTTTCTAGGACTTACATTATTCCGCTGCAGTTTCATACTTAGTTTATGTTTCAGTTATCTATATCATGTCATATACCGTTCACTGAGCGTATTGCTCAGCCGTATTTATTTTCATGTTCCCACACGGCAGGTACTAAAGGACAGAACTAGACAATTAAGAGTACGTGCATTTGGATGGAGACTTCCATTAACTTCATTTCCTTTATGCACTTATATACTATGCTTTGCTTGGACATTGTTTAGTCCTTTCTTTACATTCTTTACTTATGCATGTGTGAGCTTATGTTTTGGGACCGATGTTTGATTCCGGTTTCTGCTATGGTCATTTAATGTTTTAGACATTTACCTTGCATGCTTTGATGACACGCCATAATTATCATGTAAAGGTCTACTTGTCAAAGTGGGGTGTTACAGATTTGATAGTTTAAGACCTGGTTCAAGTCGTTTGAATTTTGTTGGATTGTTTGACATTTATCAATTTGAAAATTTAGGTCTTCATTCGTCAGGCTTTTGAAGTTGGTTTCCCTAATTTGATTGTCTATGTTGAGTTATTTGGTTAGCTGAGTTTGAATTTGTCGGTTAAAATTTTGTTGTTCGTTATTGAATAAATCGGCGTTTGATTTGGTTTAGTTTGCTTTGGATTGTTTTCAGGTTCGATCCATTTTGGATTTGCTATTGATCGTTTTCAGGTTCAATCGATTATGGATTTGCTTTGGATCATTTTCAGGTTCGATCCATTTGGATTAGTTTTAGATCGTTTTAAGATTCGATCATTTGCATTAGTTTTGGATTGTTTTCGGATTCGATCGTTTGTTTTGAATTTGGATAGTATCTCTAGCGTTTGGAAATTAGAAATTTTAATTTGAAGAAGAAGTATTCGTGTGGTTTGAAGTTTTGACCAGAGTTAGAAGTATGGTGCTACTTAGGAGCTAAAGTCAAGGGGGATATTGTTAGATATGTTGACTTCTAGTCCTAAGGGTGTTTTGGTCATTTCGGGACTAAGGGTAGTTTGGTCATTTGCTATGTATCTTAGTTAGGAAGTAGTTTAGGCTTAAGTATTCTAGATTGGTTTTTGTACTCTATATAACATATAGCATATATCATTTGAAACTCGGACTAGTTTGTAATGAAATAACCTTTGTCCTAAATAACCATGTTATGATATTGTTGTTTGTTGATTGCTGATGTTTCTTTGCTGCATATTTGTATTTAGTAATCAGCCCCTTAATCCTAACAGAGCTAAACAAACTGGCGAATCAAATTAGACCAGGAGTTGGTGAAGTCTTTACCACCACAAAGAAATACAAAGGGTTTATTCAGTTTCGAAATCATCTACCTAGGCATGTACTTGAAGAACCAGAATAGGAGATGATTTTGTTCAACCATCTAGAAAGACAAGATTTTTAGGCATCAGTGACCTGGATTATATGAATTATGAGCTATTATGGAATGTCCAAAGAGTGTTATTTCTACATCATAGGGGAATAGGTCTAACTGAAGCAGCAAGGACCTTCACAATATGCTTGCTAGGAGTCTTGGATATAAGGAACATGAATCCATTGGTGCAAACCCTATCATTTAAGAACTCACGCCGGAAAAAAATAGGATAATCATTTGTAATTTTATTTTGTATTTTGCAACTTTAATTGAATGAATGATTATCAGATGTTTATAAGTAATTTTATTTTTCAGTGCCAGTAAGAAGAAGTTGTAATGCTCACTTACTACTGACTTTAACTTAGGCTATTTGTATATCCAAATAAGGGGAGATTGTTGGGTCAGTATTTACTGACACAAAAGCAACTCTAGGATTTGAATATAAAATCCCCCTAAGTATTTCATGTTCAGCAGAAAGGTGGTTCTGCTGAAGCATAGCCAGAGAAAGAAGTTTCCTACTAAAGAAAGATTGGCTGAAGGATTGATGTGTGTTCGCAAGTCCTAAACAAGGGGCCAAAAACTTGATGTTGCGAAAGCGAGTTTTAGATTTATATTACTAGATGATTACCAAACAAGGGACTAAAAACACAGCACGCGCAAGTATACCCTTTCGTGTATAGCATAGTCTAAAGGTAAGTCCAGGTCGATCCACGGGATTTGTGTTAACAAGTTAAAACAATTATCTATAGAGTGTCACAAGTTCTAAATACTTAAGCTTATCCAAATGATGATTCAAAGAACATAGAAATGATATATAGCTAAGATGAACATAAACAAGGTAAGAAAACATGTGGATTACTAGTCGCACATGCAACATCTAATTAATATAACAAAAATCTGACTAAAGATCATCTCATACCAAAAGCATTAAGAATGGTTTATGCTTGATTTCAATGACCAAAGTAATTGATAAGATTGTGTAAGAGTTGTTACGTGCTTTATTCCATAAATCGCGGCAAAAGCGAATAACAAGATTCATTTACTAGATGACAACAAATCTATCCACTCACATGAGTACTAATCATGATCATGAATAAACCCAACACATAACAATGGTCTTACACAATAGTATCTAATACAAAATCATTTAGATCATACTTATAAACCTGAACCAGGGAGAAAGTGCGACACACAAAACTAATTGTGCGCCGCACTTCGACCCTGAGAAGCTAATATATTCAATTCAATAGTCAATAACACAAGCATCAATAAACTAAGAAACATATCAATGTGATCAGTAAAGAAATGTACCAAATCCGTATATGCGAGTGGTTTGATTACAAAGTACCATAACAATATTCATACCAAAACAATCACTAATCCAACAACCCAATATTCCAATGATGATGTAGGTTCTGGAATTCATGGTGATCCAGTAGTAATTCGTGGTAGTGAGTGGTGATATGGTGGAACACCATGGATTAGAGGAGTGTGATATGTGTGAAAACACACATCTTTTCCACCACTTAATTACAATAATAACCGGACCAAAACGTGTATTTTATGTCTTTTATGTCGGAATTATGCGTGGTTTGTGTTATTGTTGTGATTTAGGACGAAAAGGTGAAAAGTGGAGAAAACACGGGAATTCACGTGCATTTACGGACTTTTATTGAAGAAAAAGACAAAAGACGAAGTCAAGAAGTCAAGAGTGCAAAAAGAACGGAAGTCCAAGACCAATTCTGAAGATTTATCGAAGAAAAAGTCAAAAGACGGAAGTTTATCAAAAGCCGAGGAACTCAAGTCTTATTTATCGAAGAATTAAAAGACGAGTCCAAAGAAATCCCGAGCCAAAAGTCATCAAATTCCAAGATTAACAAAAAGATTAAGAAGGAAGGACTTAAGGGCGCAATTAAGAACAAAGGAAGGAGGGGAGGAAGCTTCCTCTAACCATCCCCCTAATCACCTATAAATACTTCCCATTTTCATTCATTTGTTCTTGTTGGCTAGAGTGACACTAGTTCTTCCACATTTACTTTTATGCACATTTAATTACCTTCCACCTTTATTTACATGTCTTGCACTTTATTTACCATTTAATTTCAAGTAAGTGTTTCTTTTAATTCTTGCACCTTTACTTTATCTTGTTGATCTCATTCTACTTTTCTTTAATCTTTGATTTTTATGCTTTTTGACTTGTTTATTTGTTTAAAGATTTCATTTTTATGCTTTTAAATGTTTTAAATCATTTATTTTCATAGCTTATTTTGTTTATTTTCAAGTTTATATAGTTTTTATAAAAGTTAATTTCGTATAAAAAGTTGTTTTACGTAAAGCTTATTCATTTCGTGTTTTAAAAGTTGTTAAATTTCAGTCTAGTAGCTTATTTTCATACGGTCTACCTTAGGATTTTCGTCTTGTGCTTATTAGAATCATAGCTTATTTTTCTAGCTTATTTTGTGTACTTTTCTTCGTATTCCGATTGGGGTAAATCGGAAAAGGGTTTATCTTTCCGATTGGCGTGATCAGAAAAGGGTTTTGACATTCCTATCTGTATTCCGATTGGGGGAATTTGTATACATTCCGATCAGAGTAAGTATTGGCATTCCGATTGGATAAGGTGACAGGTATTCCGATCAGATCATCTCTTATTCCAACAGGGTGTTGAGCATCATTCCGATAAGGGTGATCTTGGTATTCCGATCGGTGAGTTTTTAATCATTCCGATCAAAGGTAAGTACAACATTCCGATCAGATAAGGTGACATTATTCCGATTGGTACTTTCGTTCTTTCCGATCTTGTTTGGTTCTACACATTCCGATAGAGGTGTTAGATTGGTATTCCGATCGGGAGAAGTGACATATTCCGATCATAGGGTTCTGATCTGCATTCCGACCAGGGTCTACCCCGATATTCCGACAGGTTTGGTTTGATATTCCGATCAAGGTAAGATCGGAATATATTCCGATTTGGGAGGTTTTTCACTTATTTTGTCTTGTTTAATTTTAAGTTGTTATTTTAATTCTTGTCTAATTTTAATTCTCGTCACACTTTTATTTTAAGTCATTTAATCATTTTACTTTCCGTCACGTTTTTAAATATCGCAGCTTTCGTTTAATTAGACATTAGATTTTATTTTCACGCTATTTACTTTTACGTCATTTATATTTACGTCTTTGCAAATTTAAATTTAAAAACAACCAAAAATATTTGTTTTACCAAATTCAACTGAGTCGTACTTTAAGCCAATAATCAATTCGATTAGACACACATCAAAGAACAATTTAACTGAGCAAAATTTCAGTTATCAAATGGCGCCGCTGCCGGCTCTTTTCGTCAAGATTAACGGTTTTCTGTGAGAGACGCGTTGCTTTTTGGGATCCGTTCACTTGTGAGCGTTATTTTCTTGTTAAAAAATTAATAAATCATAAAAATTAAAATTTGATAAAAATCCATAAAAATTAAAAATTTCAAAAATCCAAAAAGATTTTATCTTTATTGTGTATATATATTGTCTTTGTGTTTGGTTTCTTTTTCTTTTGCATTTTCAGGTGTATGCGTACTAGATCTTCTAATTACCAAGAGCCCGAGACTCAAGAAGATTTAGCTATGTCTGGTGTTAATAACAATAATCCACCGCACCCTAATAATAACAACAATGTTCTTCCACAGCCCGATCTTCGGACCATGGAGGAGCTTTGTCAACCTACAATGTTTGGACGAGGAGGACCGATTGCGCCGATGCAAATCAACGCTCCTGAGTTTTCGTTGAAGCACCACATGATTCAGCAAGTGCAAACTAACCCATTCCGTGGATTGCCTGATGATAATGTCAACAAACACCTTGACAAGTTCATTACAATCACCCAAAGCATGAAATTGGCTGGTGCCACAATGGATGAACTTCGCCTACAACTCTTTCCACATACTTTATTACATCATGCCGAGAAATGGTTTGATCGTCTCCCGAAGAATTCTATTCACACTTGGGACGACATGACTCAACGCTTTTTGTCACGCTACTTTCCACCATCTATGGTCACGAGCCTTCGCAATCAAATCAGCGGTTTCATGCAAGACCCTGATGAATCTCTTTTTGATGCTTGGGAGAGATATAATGTCTTGATCGATAGATGTCCAAACCACAACATGCTACCCGTAACCTTAATTGATACTTTCTACAATGGTTTGACTTTTCGAGATCGTGATACGATTAATGCAGCCGCCGGTGGCACATTCATGAAAAGGAGACCCGAGGAGTGTAGAGAGTTAATTGAGAACATGACTACTCACCACAAAAACTGGGATTCCTCTGCTTCTTCAAGGAACAATCCGAGAGTCAATGTTTCCTCCACTTCAGCAAACCCTGATATGACCGAACTCACCCGTGTGCTGACTGAAATGAGCAGAAGTATGCAACTATTGGCTTCAAACCAACAACAACAACAAGTTAAAGCTGTTGCTACTCCTTGTGAAACATGCGGCGATCCACACCCATACACCGATTGTCCTTCGACACAAGGAAATCCGGAAAATGTGTATGCAGCTTATGGTAATTATTCACCAGAAAATTACCAAGCTCGACAAGGGGATAGAAATCTGCTGAGTTACCGATCCAACAATTACCTTTCACTCGGTTTTTCTCCTCAAAACCAAAACCCCGCCAACAACTACAATAGAAGTAACCAAATCCCACCAAGAGCTTGTAATCATTATCACCCACCCACCCAACAAACCCCACCCATTAATACCGATGTTGAAGCCATCATGAGAACTCAAGGTGAGCAAATCAAGAATCTGCAGAGCCAAATTATCAATCTTAAAGGAGATATCACAAAGCAAGGAAATGAGATTAGATCCGAGCTTCGAGATAACATTCAATCCTCCTTCAGCAATCAAACAAATGATTTGAAGAATATGCTTGCTAGTTTCTTGCCCGCCGCTCAACCTTCTTCTTCGAGTTCTCTACCTTCAAACACCGTCACCAATCCGCGAGCCAATGTGAGTGCTATTACTACTCGTAGTGCAGTCACCATCGTAGGACCACCAATCCCACCACCATCATCTACACCTCCTCCACCACCATTTATCCCTACTCCTCCTACACCTAGTATTAGTGCACCATTACCGTCTCCGCCTCGACGTGATGAAGTTCCCACGAATGACCCTTCAACATCTCAACCTTTACCTACACCTGCACCTTCACCACCCAAACCCAATATCCCTTATCCCTCTCGTTTAGACAAGACCAAAATGCTAACTAAGGAGGACTCCGAAGTGACACGCTATGTGAAGATGATTTCTCAGATGAACTTCAACATTAGCTTTCTTGAAGCACTTGTCCACATGCCCAAATTTGTTTAAGTATTTAGGGAATTGCTTAACAAGAAGGAGAAGCTGATTGAACTCGCCAACACACGATTAAATGAAAACTGCTCTACAGTTATTCTTAAAAACTTCCGGAAAAGCTTGGAGATCCCGGTCGTTTTGTGTTGCCTTGCGTGTTCAACAAAACCGAAGAATTTACTGCCCTTGCTGATCTCGGGGCTAGTATTAATTTGATGCCATTGAGTGTTTGGAAAACACTATCATTACCCGACCTCACTCCAACAAAGATGACTCTTGAACATGCAAATCACACTCTCGCTTACCCCGTTGGTATAGCCGAAGATGTGTTCATCAAGGTTGGCACATTTACTTTCCCGGTCGATTTCGTCGTTGTTGATTATGAAATGGACCCTCGTATTCCTTTAATACTTGGTCGGCCATTCTTGAGAACCGGACGAGCTTTAGTGGATGTGGCCGAAGGTGAGTTAATCTTAAGAGTCGGGGATGATGCACAAGTTTTTAAAATGGGGAAGCTTACAAGTACAACCTTTGGAGGCCGCGAATAAGTGAATATGATTAATGTGCTCGATGACTTTACCGTCTACGATAATCCTCTATTCGACTCTTGCATCTATAATCCACTTTTTCAAGATGATGTGGATGATTCTCTCCCTAATTTGGACGCTTCTCCCATTTATGATTCTCCACCGGTCTTTGATGCTTATGATGATGATTCTAGCTCAGACTCGGATGATTATAATGACCTTACTTCTGAGTATCCCGAGCTGCCCACATATGATGATTTTGATGAGGCCGATACTCTTTCAAACGATTCTTCACATGATGAAGATCCTCCGACATCACTCGATCCTACTTTGGACGATTACTCATTTGAGGAAGACTTCTCTACGTTTCTTAACACTTACTTCCCTCATGAGAGTGATGCACCTCCTTTGGACTTTGAAGATTATCGTCTTGATCCTACTTTGGATTTGAAGAACATTCTTTCTAAGGAGAAGAAACCGGTCGACACCAATATCCGCAGCACATATGATTTAACACCTCTTTGTCCCCCTTCTGAGGACGAGGTTGTGCTTCTTCGCGGATCTTCTTCCCATTCTGCTGAGCCTGAGTGCTATTTTCCTTTAAAGGAAAAGGTGTTTGATCCCGGTATTGACATTCTGCAGCCATCTCAGTATCCACCTGATGAAATAAAAGGAAATATCTTTGGAACTTATGGAAATCTGCTTGCACCACTTCAACCTTGCTTCCACCGTGCTCCATCACTACTTAAGGGAACCTTGCCTACTCTTCTTTGGCTTGCCTTGTTTGCCTTAAGCTTGTGCTTATTGATGGACGAAAACTATGTCTTTGATCCTGGTGGATATGTTTCATGCTTCTTCCGTTGATAATCAAGGTCGAGTCAGGCTAATGACCCGGTTAACAAAAATCAAGCGCTTCTTGGGAGGCAACCCATGCATCTATCTTTTCGCTTTCTTTATCATAAGTGTAGGGGAGACCCGTTGGTGTTTGCTCTCTCCTGTCTTCTACTAATCAGGGATTCGAGCTTCAATGATCCACTCTTGATGATTCTTGACGACCCGTGATTTCGTGTTCCATTATCCTGGTTCTATCCTAAACTCTTTTCGATTCACTATTTTATATTTTCTCAATATTAAAATAGGAATCTCTTTAGTTGTCCTTAGCGAGATTTAAACAAAGTGCACAATGTCTTAAGTGTAGGGAAGTTTACTCCTATATGCTTAAACATTGAGGACAATGTTTATGTTAAGTGTAGGGGGGACTTCTAACGAAGTTAAGTGGCCTTTTCCTTGTATTTGTCCTCATTTTAACCGGAAAATCAAATTTTTCGACATTTTTCAAAATTTTTGATCTATTTTGGCCTATTAGTTTTGCCCTTTGCATAGTAATTTTCTTTCCTTATTAGAATAAATCTTTAATAAAGTGGTTTTAGTTTTCAAACGATGTGAATCTTTTGACTCAACCCGAGTTTACTTATCTAAGTTACTCTAGCTAGTATCCTTAACGTGTTTAAGTCAAGTTTTGCTAGGCTTTTATATAGGGATCTATAAAACGCGAAAGTCTTAACTCTCACGGGTTAAGAACAAGAACTTTTCGCAAGTTCCTATAATTGACCCTAGAGAGTTGTTTACCAAGGGAACTTTAAAATGCGATTTCTAAACTTGAAAAAGTCTAAGAATTTGCAAGATCCTATAGGCGACTCGAAAACCCAAAACTTTGATTTAATAGGCTAAGCATTCACGAATCTCATTCCTTGAGATTTTAAACTGTGGAGAACGAGAGATGATAGAGCTAATTATAAGTTTGGTATTCTTTCGTGAATTTATGTGAGTTAATTATAAGCCTATTCTCCCATCGCTTGCTATAAATTTATCTGCTAATAAATAAGGTTGTACGATTTGAAAAGTTACTTAGCTTCTAGCCCAAGATCGTTTAAAAGTTGCTCGGTATGGATTAGAGTTCATCGCCAAGGCATAACTTATTGAAGCGGGATGCGAAGATTGGCGAGTCCGAAAAGGCCCTAACAAGGCATGAGGGCTATATTTTGTTTCTAAAGATCCGAAGTGATGTGAAGAATCATTTATCGAAAATCAATATGAAGGATCGAGACACACGACGAAAAGCAAATACTCCCCAAAAGTCATGGAGAAGTGTATCCGAAAAGACCCTAACAAGGTATGAGGATAAATAGATCCAACTCATAAAAGGAGGCGGATCGTTGTATATCAAAGTCCAAAATAAAGATTGGAGAAAAATGAAGAAGTCGTGGTCCAAGTATGAATCTCTCAAAACTTCAAGTGAAGAAATTCCATTATGAAGAGAAGACCATAATTTCATGAACGTCTCTCAAGGTTTGAAGTATGAAGTCGTTGCCAAATATCGGTCCGAGAAAGGTCTCAAATCGCGAAGCAAGTTATGCCAAGATATGAACTTTATGAGGTCCCGAGAAGCAGTTTTAAAAGATTTTGTCCTTTAGCTAACTATTGATTAAATCGTTCACTTTATTTTCAGACTTAATAACTATCGAAATAAGTCAAAAATGCATCCTCGTGATCATTCAAGACAACAATAAAATATAAGAGATACACCTAGGAATAAGGGAGTCTAAGTGAGTAATTGGCCCACATGAGTTCGTGTTAGTTTATTAACTTATAATAACAATGATCTCGTTTTTAAGCTTGGTTTAGAGAAAGTGAAAACTTGAGGATGATGATTATTCATGACATTTCCAAAACCCAAGGTATGCCTTTTGATTTCTTTACTTTTAATGTTTATAATTTTCTATCTCTTTAATAAAGGCCAACGTAGATTGATTATGATGAAAAATGTAAACGTGCTTTGTAACTAATGCATTGCATGAGGACATTGCAATGGTCAAGTGTAGGGGATTTGATATGTGTGAAAACACACATCTTTTCCACCACTTAATTACAATAATAACCGGTCCAAAACGTGTATTTTATGTCTTTTATGTCGGAATTATGTGTGGTTTGTGTTTTTGTTGTGATTTAGGACGAAAAGGTGAAAAGTGGAGAAAACACGGGAATTCACGTGCATTTACGGACTTTTATTAAAGAAAAAGACGAAAGACGAAGTCAAGAAGTCAAGAGTGCAAAAATAACGGAAGTCCAAGACCAATTCTGAAGATTTATCGAAGAAAAAGTCAAAAGGCGGAAGTTTATCAAAAGCCGAGGAACTCAAGTCTTATTTATCGAAGAATTAAAAGACGAGTCCAAAGAAATCCCGAGCCAAAAGTCATCAAATTCCAAGATTAACAAAAAGATTAAGAAGGAAGGACTTAAGGGCGCAATTAAGAAGAAAGGAAGGAGGGGAGGAAGCTTCCTCTAACCATCCCCCTAATCACCTATAAATACTTCCCATTTTCATTCATTTGTTCTTGTTGGCTAGAGTGACACTAGTTCTTCCACATTTACTTTTATGCACATTTAATTACCTTGCACCTTTATTTACATGTCTTGCACTTTATTTACCATTTAATTTCAAGTAAGTGTTTCTTTTAATTCTTGCACCTTTACTTTATCTTGTTGATCTCATTCTACTTTTCTTTAATCTTTGATTTTTATGCTTTTTGACTTGTTTATTTGTTTGAAGATTTCATTTTTATGCTTTTAAATGTTTTAAATCATTTATTTTCATAGCTTATTTTGTTTATTTTCAAGTTTATAGAGTTTTTATAAAAGTTAATTTCGTATAAAAAGTTGTTTTACGTAATGCTTATTCATTTCGTGTTTTAAAAGTTGTTAAATTTCAGTCTAGTAGCTTATTTTCATACGGTCTACCTTAGGATTTTCGTCTTGTGCTTATTAGAATCATAGCTTATTTTTCTAGCTTATTTTGTGTACTTTTCTTCGTATTCCGATTGGGGTAAATCGGAAAAGGGTTTATCTTTCCGATTGGCGTGATCAGAAAAGGGTTTTGACATTCCTATCTGTATTCCGATTGGGGGAATTTGTATACATTCCGATCAGAGTAAGTATTGGCATTCCGATTGGATAAGGTGACAGCTATTCCGATCAGACCATCTCTTATTCCGATCAGGGTGTTGAGCATCATTCCGATAAGGGTGATCTTGGTATTCCGATCGGTGAGTTTTTAATCATTCCGATCAAAGGTAAGTACAACATTCCGATCAGATAAGGTGACATTATTCCGATTGGTACTTTAGTTCTTATTCCGATCTTGTTTGGTTCTACACATTCCGATCGAGGTGTTAGATTGGTATTCCGATTGGGAGAAGTGACATATTCTGATCATAGGGTTCCGATCTGCATTCCCCAGGGTCTACCCCGATATTCCGACAGGTTTGGTTTGATATTCCGATCAAGGTAAGATCGGAATATATTCCGATTTGGGAGGTTTTTCACTATTTTTGTCTTGTTTAATTTTAAGTTGTTATTTTAATTCTTGTCTAATTTTAATTCTCGTCACACTTTTATTTTAAGTCATTTAATCATTTTACTTTCCATCACGTTTTTAAATATCGCACCTTTCGTTTAATTAGACATTAGATTTTATTTTCACGCTATTTACTTTTACGTCATTTATATTTACGTCTTTGCAAATTTAAATTTAAAAACAACCAAAAATATTTGTTTTACCAAATTCAACTGAGTCGTACTTTAAGCCAATAATCAATTCGATTAGACACACATCAAAGAACAATTTAACTGAGCAAAATTTCAGTTATCAGAGTGTTTGGATCATTGAATCCAAAGATCCTCACCTTAGTTCTCCCTCTCCAATAGAGTTATAAGATAGGATGAAAGATATATGTTTTTCTGTGTTTTGGAGGTGTTTATATAATGTTTCTAACACTTGGGGACCAAGGGAAATGTAAATGATCAGACTTGTAATGAGTGGGAGTCATAAATATGACTTTTGAGCTGTGTAGAAGGAAAGTGCGCCGCACATTTTCATTTGTGCCCCACACATTTGCCTGCAGAAAAGTGTGCCGCACTTTTTGGATTGTGCGCTGCATATTTGATCATTCCAGCTTTGGACCAACTGGCAAAGTTGTAGATCTTTCTTTCCTCTTTCCATGGCCGCTTGAATCAACTAAAACGGAGTTCATATGCTCAAGATATGGCCAAAACAGTGACAGGTGTCGGTAGATCAGAAGCTTGACTTTATTTCTTCGTTTAATCTTCATATCTTCGTGTTTTCTTTCATTTCCTTCCACGACACGTCTTTGGAACCTATACATCAAATATAGTCTATTAAGTATCGATAGTTCACATAATTAATCTAAATATATACAGATAACGCACACGCAAACATGTGTAGAGCGTTATCAAATTTCCCCACACTTAAACTCTTGCTTGCCCTCAAGCAACAATTAAACTATTGCTTTCCCTCAAGCAATGCTAAGAAAAATAAAGTTAAAAATAAATTTACATAAGTGCAAAAAGAAAATAAAATTTTAAAATTTTTGAAATTGCAACTATATTTAGGTTTTTATAAGAATTTTGCTAAAAGAGCAAACACTCCCCCACACTTAAGGGTTTGCTTGTCCTCAAGCAAGAAAAAGAAAAATAATAATAATTTCTTTACATGTTTAAAACTACCCATGTTGCTAGCCACCAAACGTACCACAAACCATGAAATAATACAACTTTATTCAATCACAATTCGAACAACTTTACATATATCACGTCTTAGCACATTAGCTAATCGATATCTAATAAAAACTCCGTCTTCCTTCATCTTCATAAATACACATATATCTCATTGGCTATTTTTTATCACATATTTTTTTTTACTTTTTTCTACTTTTTTTCGATATGACTTTTTCCATTTTTTTCTTCGTCTTTTTCTCTTTTTTTTCATTCTTTTTTTTTCATCACGCCTTTCATAAACATCACAACTAACAATTCCCTCACACTTGATATAAGCGTACACCACAAAAAATACGAAACATAAAGATGCGCAACTTCATCTTCGTTGGAATGGCACAATACTCATAACCAATCGCGAACCAACTATTAGAAAAAATCAACCATACATTCCGGGTAACTACCAACCAACCATTTTGTTGATCCCTTTGATTGGATCTATATTCTGTTAAGAACTAGTATAGTAGTTTGTAATCAAACTAAAACACTTTGAGAACTCTTACTCAAGCTAAATAAGTTATGCGGAATCTAACTTATAAAGTATAGAAGAACAGAAATACTTTTAACTATTCGATTCTCTTATTAATCGACTTGAATAGGGTACATGAATGACATTGTACCTATGTTCCTTTTATAGAGTAAGGAACCCTAGAAACCTTAGAATATTCTATAAAGATAACTATATCACAAACGATATATTATCAATATTCTAACTATTTAAGTATATCACATAAGATATACTCTAACTATAACTATGACATATCTTATACAAAGATATATTCTTCCTAATCAATATGGCAGTACTTACTTTATAAGTAGCAGTACTTACTATGTACCGCGTTAACACTAACGGTACTTGAAAGATAACTAACAGTACTTGAACAATACTAACGGTACTTGACACTTAACAAATAATTCCCAACAATCCTCTCCTAAACAAGAATGATAACTTGTTGTCTTCTTGTTTCTCTTGTACTGTATGTATTTAGAATACATGTCTTCAGTCTTTCCTTCATCCTTAGATTGAACTTGGTAATTTGTATTTGTATCAACTGAATGTAGCCAAACACTTCAATGTAGATCTTCTTCTAATAAGATAATCTTCAAACATCATGAACATCATCTTTGTCTTCAAAATATGATCTTCTTGTGTCTTGTAAACATTCATTTATCTTTGCAGTATCAGTAATTGTCTTCTTGAGTTAAATCTATGAACTCTGAATCACAAACTCCAGTCTTGATTTGATGAGACAAAACCTTCTAAGTATTTTCTTCTTGAATACTTCTTTGCTTGCAATCTTCATACCTAAAATAAAACAGTTAACAACAAAAACCAATCTGTATTGGCTTCATGATTTTTAGCAAATCATCAGCTATCAACGGATTTGATATATTCTTTACCAGTTAGCCGTACACTCTGGAATAGCCAATACTTTATTCATGAAGAATAAGGTGTACTGATAACCCTACAATTTTTGGTAAATTCTCAATCATCAACGGATTTCATGAAGTCTTTACCTAGTACCGTTTGTCTAGGTGTAACTGTTGTCCCATATTATTATGATGATTAATGATAGAAAATAGATGAAAAGAGATGGATTCCTAAAGAGAGAAAGTAGTGAGAGAAAGTAGAGAGAAGGAGATGATTAACTTGGTGAATATTAGATTAGAGAAAATTAGAGTTTACAAATGATCATCCACCCTTCCTAACATGCTACGAAGGGTCTTATATAGTCGGGCTTACATGTAACCATAATGGGCTATTTTGTTTGGACCGGGCATGTCTTTTGGGCTTTAAGTAGCTTAAATCCAAGCCCGTGAACCACGACTATTTAACTAACTATTACAACATTCTAATAAATATTAAAATAGAAACCTATGAACAAACATTCTTATTTGACTCAATATTTTGAGGCTAACAGTAACACTCTCAAATTTCGTATCGGGACAGCGGAAGGGTTAATAGAGCAGAAGGGCTAACACTAGTAGTTGAGACTATTCCTGTAGTAGAAGACACACGAATATTAGTGTTTCTAGAAGTCTGAGGCGTTTGAGTAACTTTGTTTGTGGGCTTAGTGGTCATTCTATACATCCCTGGTTTAATCACATTATTGTGCTTAACGCTTGGTGCTATGACATTCCTTATGGGTTGATTATGTGGTAACCTTTCCTTTCCATCCATCTTGGGGGAAAACACATGTTTTGCAAACGAGGAATTTGATAAAGCAGATGGTTTTCCCAAGATAGAGGATCTATTCTCTTTAGAGGCATTGGTTTTTCTAACAACATGTTTCTTAATGCTAGGTTCCACAACTTTCCCACCTATTTTAGCAACGAGTTTCTTCAACTCTGCTATCGCTCTGTCCCTTTCTTGTAACTGAGCTTTCAACCCTTTAATTTCCAAATTCTGTTCATTCATTTCTCGAAACGTTTTGGAAAGTTTTTCTTGCAAGTTATTATCATGTTGAAAACTACCAACGTCTTTTTGCAAAGCAAGTTCAAGAGAATGACAATGTTTTTGAAGGAAATCAGTTTTGTGTTGAAGTAACTCAAAAGCCTTTTTATCAACATTTTCTTTACGTTTCGAAAGCTCAATTTCAAGACGCTCACATTCTTTGATCTTATCAAGGTACTTGCATGCAACATCAGAATATTCATCAATATCAGCACAAGATGTAAAATAAGCACACATAACATCGTTAGAAACGCATTCTTGCAAGAGTAAATCATATTCATCTGAAAAATCAGACTTTTCCATTTGAAGATCATCAATGTGTTTCTCAAGAGACTCAACATATTTTAAACCATCAAACATTTCAGTCCGAATGTATTCCTCAAGTTGAAGAAAAGTTTCTTTAATCAACGTCGTGTTTGGAATTAAGAGTTCTTTCACAAGCAAGGTAATATCTTGAGGTATCGGGCGTTGCCACTCAGCATTTTCACGTTTTGCCCAATCTCTTTCAACAATAGATTTAACATTATCTATTTGGTGTTTAAGAATACCTAATGTTTTCCTACTCTTGCTTTTGGACTCATCTAGAGGAAGGTAGTTTATATATTTGTAAACATTAGATTTCTTAGTGGCAACAGCTTTCTTCCATTGTATTCTCTTTTGTTTACATTCTAAGAACACTTCCTCACGAATTTTCTGAGTTTGTTTGTTGAAAAGGCCATAAAGACTATTCATATAAGCATAATTATATGGTTTCACAAACTCCTTATTGACAAGTAGTCGACTATCATCATCCCAAAGGCAGTCTCTTCACTATCGGCACTTACAGGCATGCAATCAAGATCGGTCCTTTCAGTCTCATTAAGATAAAGACACGGGTTCGCAGCTTGAGCTTTGGCAAGGTACTCAGGACTTGCAAAGCTAGCTTGACCCTTAAACATCGACGGAGGTTCTACCATTCTTACGGTTTGAATAGAATCATGCGTTTTATAAACAACTTTCTTCAAAAATTCGACTTGTTATTCTAGTTTTGTTACTTTTTCGTTTTCTTTATCATATCTACTTTTGAAGTCTTGTTTTAACGCATCTACCTCTTGTGTCTTAACCTCAAGAATTTTAGTAGAATCGGTAGTGGTCACAGAGAGCTTTTGTTCAAGTTCATTAACTTTGGTATTGGCAAGGTACGTTTTTTGACGTTCATCCATTAAGAAAACATAATATTGACGCTTCTCTTTGGCTAATAACTCAAGAGTTGTATTATATTTGTTTTCAAAATCGTCCTTTTGACTTTTTAACGCACTACCCTTGTACCCCTCAAGCTCTTTGGTTTTATGAAGGAGCTCATCTCTATAGCTTTCAGTCATCTCAGTAGATTTGATAAGAGCAGCTTTGCATTCTTCAAAACTTTGAGTGAGCGTAGCATTTGCCTTTGATTGTAGCTTTTTGCAACCCTTTAGGAAAAGAGAGGCAAAGTAGTGGTAAGCGTTAAGTGTCGGTTTAGGAAAACCGAGCACTAATGACCAAATAAGTCCAAGTTCGTTTCCCAAGGAGGCAAGTGCGTTGTGTAATGAATTGATTAATGATGATTTTATTGTTATGAGAAGAGAGAAAAAATAGAAATGAGATTAGAAGAGAAAGACGGTTACGAAAACGAATTAAACTAAGACGAAAAAGGCGAACACGTAAAACCGTGAATAGTGCAAAAATTAAAATTTTAACCTAAAAATTCCTAAAAATTTCTAAAAATCCACAATAATATTCTAAGTGTTTACAAAAAATCAAAACTTGCTAAAACCTTTTAATTAATTAGATAATGACTTTCTAATGCTAATTAAAGCCCTAAAAATCACAATTAATTATTAAAAAGCCCTAAACAAGATCTTATAGTTTGTAAACCTCAAAAATATCCTAATTAAGCTAAAAAGTATTTTTTTAAAATTTTAAAACCATATAAAACTATTTTTAAACACTTAAAAACTATTAAAATCAATTAAATCTTAAATTAATTCTAGAAAATAACTGAAAAGTCCTAAAAATATTTGGAAAGTGACAAAACTCCTAATTAAGTGACTACAATCTAGGAAAAATGTAAAAACTAAAAAAAATCAAACTTCAATTTTTAATAATAAAATAATATTAATATATTCAAAAAAATTCAAAGTTCATAAAAAAATTATAAAAAATTACCAAAAATCTAAAATAATGTAACTAAGATAAAAGTGCAATCAAAATTTTCTGAAACCTATTTAATAATTTTATATTAAATTTTAAAGTTAGCTAAAAACCTTAAAATCCCATAAAATCAAAAATTAGACTTTTTGAAAACTTAAATGGCTGTAAACCTCAAAAGTATAATTAAAAACCTAAAAACTATTTTTTTAGATTTTTAAAATACCTTTTTCTATTTTTAAATTACTTTTCAAAATTTAAACTAAAAATAATCCTAGAAAATTAATTAAGTACGGGAAAAATAATCTTTTTGAACTGAAAAGTCTTAAAACTAAATACAAACAAAAGAAAAATGATAACTTGCAAAAATACTAAGAAAATAAGCTGGAAACAACTTAATATTAAGCTGATTGTTAAATAAGCCACAAAACAAACACTCCTTAAATATCAAATGATGCAAAGAGTTACCAGTCAAAGACCCTAGGGCATTTGGTAAACGCGTTGGTGTGTGGGAGGAGTGGCGCAGGTTCGAGTCCTGGCCACGGCCTTTTTGCTTAAACTTTTTTTTTTTTAAAACTTTAAAACTTAAACCTGATAATACTTTAATCATAAAAACACAAAAAACAAACCCAAGTTAACTAAGATCAAAACCTAGAAAACCAAAAACGTGCCCAGATTGAAATGTGTTTCTAATGAACACAAAGTGTTTTCTTCACTTGTGAAGACTTAACAAGAGGACTTGTTTTTGATTTTGTGGATGTTTTTGATGGACAAAAGGGGCACCCCTATACTCAGTTGAGTATAGGGAGTCACAATTAACACAAAAACCAGCAAGAATCTAACACCAAATCTCACAAAAATGGCAAAATCAAGTTTCTGATATAGCTTGCAGGTTTGGTGATCAGTCACTGGTTTTAAAAGCAGAAAGGTGAATTTCAATGGCTAAATACTTGAACAATGATCAACCAAATGATATGCAAGCAGTTCACAATCCTCAAGTGACCTATAATCTAGCAGCTTATCAATATTTGGAAGCAAAATCCACAAAAAATCATGCACAAAAGCAATTACTGGATTTTATACCATTTTTCCAACTTTTTAGCATCCAACTTGACTTAAACCCTACCAATAATGAAAACAAAACTAACACATAACCTAACACTACCCTATTGAGTGTGATTAACAAGTTTTAAAGCAAGCTATAAACCATTTAAACCATTTTAAGCCTTGATCCAAACACCCTTCTAAACACTGAAAATCAACTTTTAACAAAGCAAGTCCTAACAAAATTCAACCAATTGATTCTTAAGCTATCTAATCATGCATCAAACACCTAGAATAAGCAATATCCAACACTCAATCAAACAAGTAAGCAGATTTCATGCATATCACACAAATCACATAAAAAACATAAACTGAAAACTGACAAATGAAACAAGGGACTACCTTGTTGGGCCTACATCCAGACCCAACAGTGACTGCTATGTCACCTCCCACAAGCTCGGGCTTGTGCTGAATCTCACGGAGCTTTTGGCTGCAAAAAGATGATAATGGTACCCCTTGTTTTTGTTTGATCCTGCACAAACACAACAAACCAAAAGGAGAACTCCAAGAATCAAGAGCTTCAAGCTACAAGCTTGAAGCTTTTGATTCAGTAAGTAGTTAATGATAAAAAGGAAAAAAAAATTTAAGAAAATCTTTGAAAACAAACTTTTTGAAAACTGATTTTTGGAACTTTTGCACTTAAACAGCCACCAAACAAGAATGAAAAACAAGATTTAAATTGGCAAGGAAAGTAAATGGAACTCGTCTCTTTTCATCAACAAACACTTAACCACTTTTCATTCATTCATAAAAGGGGATTTACAAGCTTGTGACCAAAGAAAAAAAAACAAGAACAAGAGGCATGCACAAGTCGCATCCTTCTTATATAGGCCTAGATAAAACATTCTAGGTACTCTGAATAAAAAATACAAGCTAAAACCCTAATGGTTTGAAAATCCAAAAATGTCCTTGAGTTTGACTGAAATTTGGGTCAAATTGCCAACATGTGATGAGCCAGGCTGTTTGGGAGCTTGTGTTGAGTAATCTGAGTCGTTGGACAACCCTTTGGGACCAAGAAATCAAATACAGCGGTTCCTTTTGTCGGGTTTAGGGTTTTGGTGTGAAAGTGATGGGCAGGGGAGGGTCCTACAATCACATGTGTTTGTTGTGAAAAGATTCTGGGTTGGGGGATTGGTTTAGTGTGGGGTGAATAGTAAATCTGGAAAACATTGGGGTAAAACCCTTTGTTTTGAGGGTGATTAAGGATTAGGGTTCGTTGGATTAGGGATGGGTAAATAGTAGGTTTAATCTGATTATTTATTTGAATAAGTGTTTGCCTCCAAAAATTAGGTTTAATCAGATTTACTAAATAGGGCTAATGACTTAAAAATGTATCTAACTTGTCACTTTTTTCCGTTCTGTGTAGCCATCTTTTTTTTTTCCTATATTATCATTAAACATTGTGATTTCGTACATTGTGTGTACCCGGTGACCTGCTCAAGTGGTTAACAGGTTACCTTAACGACGGTTTAATTTTTTATTACAACGTTAGTCCTTTATATTAACGGCTATTAATACAAACAGCTAAAATTTGATTTTTTTTAAAATAAAAAGTATAACTTTAAAAAAAGTATGTAACTCAAAATATTTACGTTTTCGTCAGATATTTTACGTTTTCCTCAGTAATTTTACGTTTTCGCTTGTAAATTTTACGTTTTCGTCAGAAAATTTACGTTTTCGTCTGTAAATTTATGTTTTCGTCTGTAAATTTACGTTTCCGTCTGTAAATTTATGTTTTTGTCTATACATTTATGTTTTCGTATGTATTTTTACGTTTTCGTCTGTAAATTTACGTTTTCATCTCTAAATTTACGTTTTCGTCTATAAATTTACGTTTTTGTCAATATTTTTACGTTTTAGTCTCTAAATTAAAGTTTTCGTCAAGAACATCACATTTTCTTTAGTAAATTTATGTTTTTGTCAGTAAATTTACGTTTTCGTCTATAAATTTACCTTTTCATCAGTAAATTTAGGTTTTTGTCTGTAAATTTACGTTTTCGTCAGTATATTTACGTTTCTCGTCAGAAAATTTTCTTTTTTATCTGTGAATTTATGTTTTCGTCTGTAAATTTACGTTTCCGTCTGTAAATTTACGTTTTCATATGCAATTTTAAGTTTTCGTCTGTATATTTACGTTTTTGTCAATATTTTTACGTTTTCGTCTCTAAATTTACGTTTTCGTCAATAACATCACATTTTCGTCAGTAAATTTATGTTTTCGTCCGTAAATTTACGTTTTCGTCTATAAATTTACCTTTTCGTCATTAAAATTACCTTATCGTCAGTAAATTTACGTTTTGGTCTGTAAATTTACGTTCTCGTAAGATATTTTACGTTCTCGTCATTAGTTTTTCGTTTTCGTCAAAAAATTTATGTTTTCAGCCAAAAAAAATACATTTTCGTTGTAAAGTTTTGTTCGTAAATTCATGTTTTTGTCAGTATTATTATGTTTTCGTAAGTATTTTTACGTTTTCGTAAGTAACTTTACTGACGAAAACGTAAGTGTACTGACGAAAACGTAAATTTACAGACGAAAACGTAAATTTACAGACGAAAACGTAAATTTACAGACGAAAACGTAAAGTTATTGGCGAAAACATAAAAATACTAACGAAAACGTAAAAGTATCGACGAAAAGTTAAATTTACTGACGAAAACGTAAATTTGCAGACGAAAACGTAAAGAAACTGACGAAAAGGTAAATTTACTGACGAAAACGTAAATTTACCGACGAAAACATAAAAATTTACCGACGAAAACATAAATTTACTGACGAAAACGTAAAAATATTGACAAAAACATTAAAATATTGACGAAGACGTAAATTTACTGACGAAGACGTAAATTTACTGACGAAAACGTAAATTTTTTATGAAAACGTAAAATTGCTGATGAAAACGTAAAAAACTGATGAAAACGTAAAAATTCTGATGAAAATATAAAAAACTGAGGAAAACGTAAAAATACTTATGCGAACGTAAAAATACTGATGCGAGCGTGAAGTTACTGACGAAAATGTATAATACTGATGAAAACGTAAAATTATTAATGAAAAGTAAACTTATTAATGAAACGTAAAATTATTGATGAAAACATAAAAGTCCTAATGAAAATGTAAAAATACTGATGAAAACGTAAAAAAAGGTGAAAATATAAAATCAAACGAATACTGATAAAAACTTTCGAAAATGTAAATTTATGTAAAAAAGTACTATTTTTAAAAAAAAATTCAAAAATATTTTTGTGCAAAAAAAACGCACAAACATTTTTTAAGCTATACGCTTTAAAAAAAAAAATTGTAAAAGAACTATTACAAAAATTTACTGTAAACTTTTTTTTTTGTAGTTATACGTTTTCTTTTAAAAATAGATTTTTTTTTCGAAAATCAAAGTTCAAGTGTTTATATGAACGACCGTTAATATAAGGACTAACATTGTAATAAAAACTAAACTGCTGTTAAGTTAACCTGCTAGAGCAAGTCAAACAAGTCACCGGTACACACAATGTACGAAATCACAAAGTTTAATGATAATATAGGAAAAAAAAAAAGATGGCTACACAGAACGGTAAAAAGTGTCAAGTTAGATACATTTTTAAGTCATTCGCCCTAATAAATAAAGTGGGTGAGCCAGGCTTTTTGGGAGCTTGTGTTGAGTAATCTGAGTCGTTGGACAACCCTTTGGGACCAAGAAATCCAATCCAGCCGTTCCTTTTGTCGGGTTTAGGGTTTTGGTGTGAAAGTGGTGGGCAGGGGAGGGTCCTACAATCACATGGGTTTGTTGTGAAAAGATTCTGGGTTGGGGGATTGGTTTAGTGTGGGGTGAATAGTAAATCTGGAAAACATTGGGGTAAAACCCATTGTTTTGAGGGTGATTAAGGATTAGGGTTCGTTGGATTAGGGATGGGTAAATAGTAGGTTTAATCTGATTATTTATTTGAATAAGTGTTTGCCTCCAAAAATTAGGTTTAATCAGATTTAATAAATAAAGTGGGTGAGTGGAGTCTGACGTGTGAGGTGGGGGTGAGGTGTGAAGTTGTGAGTGGCTGGTGGAGGTGACATGGCAGGTTGATTGGTGGGGATGACTTATGTTGTCTGGCAGTTTTGGCCCCCCAAGGTTCAAATTTCATTCACTTTGTATTAAAACAGCCTAAACCACTTTTCCTTTGTAAATAAGTTTCACCCACTTGTCATTTTTGGCACATCAATTTTTATAAACTTGTTTCAAGGACTAAACTTGCAATTTGGCAATCTTCAAGGGTTTTCAGTGACATGTCTTCATACTTCAAGGTGTTGACTTGTTTGTTGACTTCTTGGAGGACCAATATTGACAATTTAGTTTTGTTGAGGGACTAAATTTGCCAATTCTTCAAAGTTAAGGGTCCTTTTTGTAATTTTGACAAACTTTAGGGACCAAACTTGTAATTATGAAGATACAAGGGTATAAAATGTCAATTCTTCCATATTGGAGGACCCTTCTTCATAATTCTTCAAATCTTCAAGGGTTTTCTTGGAAAATTCTTCATTAGGGCTTGGTTCATCGTGCGGCTTCGTTTCCCGTGTTCGTTTTTGACTGATTCTTGTGATCTTTTGTCATTTTCTCAATATTCGTGCCTAAAATACACAAGCAACAAACACAAGCATATATGTGGGTATTTTGATGATATTTAATGCATTTTAAGCCCTATTTGGACGATGAGACTATGTATAAAAGCAGTCTCATCACTCCCCCATACTAAACCATTGTCGTGCCCTCACGCAATGCTAGAATCATAGCACCTCCAAAATTCATTTTTATTGACTTTATTGGAATGATAACTAGCTACACTACTACTATTGCTACTACTTATGTTTTAGACATAATGTATGATTTTCATCGCAAAATGGGACGTTTAGGTTCATAGAATAAGAACACGTGAATGCTTCGTTAGAAATAATTTCATCGTCCTCGATTTTCACTCCAATTCCATGCTAAGCGTGCAACGAGATCATTGTCATTATAAGTTAGTAATGCTAACACTACTCATATGCCCTAATAACGTACTTATCCTCCTTTTTTTTCCTAAGTTGTATCTCTTATATTTTATGATGTCTTAAATGTTTCACGAGGATACATTGTTGACTTATGCGATAATAGAGATTTAGGTCTAAAAATAGAGTCCTAACGGTGTAACTAAGACCATCAAATCAATAACCCCTCCCAATAGACAACGATGTTAAAAAATTAAGTTGACAAGAAGAATCGATAAACACGGTTTTATAACGGTTTTGAACATGAGACTTATTACCAAGACTTTTATACGCCCCCTAACGGAAGGGCCTTATTATCTTTGGTTTACCTCCATCTTTAATTCAACTTCGCCATGAAGCTTTTATTATGACTTCGGTCTTGCCTTGCCTTTTATTATCCGCCTCATCGGTGGTTTTATTAGCCAAAGACGTATATCCTCACGCTAAGGCGAATTTTGGATCTTTAAAGCTTCGAAGATTAAGGCTTGATTCACTTTCAATTTGGGCATAGATTTTAGGCCTTGTGGGGCTTCAAATTTTTGCTTAATTTAGGTGAGCACTTGAAATCTTATTATTAGGTGAAGCTTTCGATTATTCGGGTGCCATTACTTCAAAACCGTGACGCTGGCGATACCTTAATGTCTTCCCAATTTAATTACACGGAAGCTACTAGAAAAGACTAGAAACCCAACAATCCTAACTAAACCGCTAAGTCAATATTTATTAAGCAAAAAATATTTACATGCGAAGGGAGAATAAGCAAATAACGAGAACACATGAGTTTTTGAAAGAATACGAGTACTCTACGTTTAGCATAGTAACTTATAATTAACTCTATCATTTCTCGTCCTCATTTAAGAGACTTAGCCTAATGTGTAGTTAAGGAATCAAAGCTAAGTGCTCAACATGCACGGTCGAGTCAAAAATTACTCTTATTCTCGCCATCGGAAAACCTACATTCGTGTCTTCAAACACTTATAAAACATGAGAAAAATTTTAAAATTTGGCCATTTTTAGCCTTATTTTGCAATAAAAACGATAAACAAAAAGATAAACTTTGGAAAGCGTGAAAGTTTGGCAAGGAAAGTATCTATTCACCCCCCATACTAAAGTTAAACATTGTCCTCAATGTTTCGAGTCTAGGGGTGCAAACACCCCCATACTAGAGATGTAGTCGAATGCCTAATCTAGCATAGAAAGGGTGTAACCAATAAATTAATAGCCGTTTATGAAGTGTGCTAATAACCTAAGGTTAGAACATCAAAGGATATATCATGGATATTGAGAAATGTCTCCAAAGCAAACGATCGAGTGCTCCCATAAAACGAACACGAGAGGCTCCAATCGTGAAGATCATGATCTAAGAACCACAATGCACAAACAACCACGGAACAAAGGTTGGAAGGGCACAAATCCCCACACGTAAGCTACATTAGAAAGCGATAATATGTACATAGGATAAGCATGGGACTCCCCCACGAGGCACCTCGTTTTTGATTACCGAGTCATGAGCTCGACTCGATCCCCTCAATACTAATTATCATTGGGGAAGGTGACTTGGTCGAGGTAGTTCAAGGATGGAACTTCCCCGCCAAAGTAGTGCTTCAACCTATGTCCATTCACCTTGAAGTTAGGACCATCATCTTGAGCTAGCTCGATGGTCCCATATGGAAACACTTGAGTCACGGTGAATGGACCGGACCAACGGGATTTCCATTTACCGGAAAAGATTTTTAATATTGAATTAAAAAGCAAAACTTGATCCCCAATGTTAAAAACCCGGTTTTTAATTTTAGAATCATGCAACTTTTTAGTTTTTTCTTTTTAAATCAATGAATTTTCATAAGCAATGTCCCTCAATTCATCTAATTCATTCAATTGCATTTTCTGGTGTTTTCTCGTGGTCTCCATATCATCATTTCAATGCTTTAGGGCCCAATAAGCCTTGTGTTCTAACTCGATAGGCAAATGACAATTCTTTCCATACACAAGCTTATAGGGAGTGCACCCAATGGGCGTCTTATGAGTGGTCCTAAAGGCCCATAAAGCATCGTCTAACTTATCCGACCAAGTTTGTCGATTTTCTCCAACGGATCTCTCCAAAATCCTCTTTAACGCTCGGTTTGAAACCTCGACTTGCCCACTCGTTTGTGGGTGATAAGCCGTAGAAAGACGATGTGTAACCCCATATTTCCTTAGAACCCTTTCAAATTGGTCGTTACAAAAATGGGTTCCATGATCGCTTATGATAGCACGAGGGGTTCCAAACCGAGAAAACAATTGCTTCAAAAACTTGACTACCACACGAGCATCATTGGTGGGCAAGGCCTTTGCCTCCACCCACTTAGAAAGGTAGTCAACCACAACGAGAATGTACTTATTACCACAAGATGATGGGAACGGCCCCATAAAGTCTATACCCCAAACGTCAAAGATCTCACACACTTGGATGATATTTTGTGGCATTTCATCTTTTTGTGAGGCTTTTCCTTGTCGTTGGCATGCATCACACGACTTCACAAGATCTTGTGCATCTCGGTAAATAGTAGGCCAAAAGAAGCCGGCATCAAACACCTTCTTAGCCGTGAGATTAGCACCGTGGTGACCACCCGTGGGTCCCTCATGACAAGCTCTAAGGATGTTAGAAGCTTCGGTGCCAAATACACAACGTCGGGTGATTTGATCCGCACAAGTTCGAAACAAGTAAGGGTCGTTCCAAAAGTAGAACTTGACGTCACGAAAGAATTTTCGTTTTTCTTGAGTCGTCATACCCTTAATGATGAAGTTACCCGCATGGTAATTTGCAAAATCCGCAAACCATGGGGTAGAAGAATCAAGCTTAGAATTCACTACACCAAGTGTCTCGAGCGGAAATGTTTCGGTGATTTCCTTGGGCTCGTAAACACTTTGGTGAGGATCTTCCAAACGAGAGAGATGATCGGCCGCTAGATTCTCGGCTCCTTTTTTGTCAACGATTTTGTGATCAAATTCTTGAAGGAGTAGAATCCAACGAAGTAATCTAGGCTTAGCATCTTGCTTTGCCATAAGATACTTAATAGCCGAATGGTCCGTATACACTATGCATTTCATCAAGACGAGGTAAGGTCGGAATTTCTCAAATGCATACACCACGGCAAGGAACTCCTTTTCCGTTGTAGTGTATTTAAGTTGAGCCTCGGTCATCGTCTTGCTAGCATAGTGAATAGGCAAGAAGTGCTTATCATGACGTTGCCCCAAAACGGCCCCAATAGCATAATCACTAGCATCACACATTAGTTCAAAGGGGAGGTTCCAATTGGGGGCAACAAGAATGGGAGCTTCGGTAAGTTTCCTCTTAAGGATTTCAAAGGCTCGTACACAATCTTCGTCAAAGACAAAACGTGCCTCTTTTTCAAGAAGATGTGTAATGGGTCGAGAAATCTTTGAAAAATCCTTGATGAATCGACGATAAAAGCCCGCGTGGCCTAGGAAACTCCTAACTCCCTTGACGGTTTTGGGATGAGGTAATTTGGCGATGACGTCTACCTTAGCTTGATCTACCTCAATCCCCGCTTTCGAGACCTTGTGCCCTAAGACGATTCCACTCTTAACCATAAAATGACACTTTTCCCAATTGAGCACAAGGTTGGTTTCCTCACAACGTTTTAACATTCTCTCAAGGTTCGACAAACACGAAGTGAACGAATTACCAAACACGGAAAAGTCATCCATGAAGACTTCCATCGTCTTCTCGATCATATCATGAAAAATAGCCATCATGCACCTTTGAAAGGTTCCCGGTGCATTACAAAGTCCGAATGGCATTCTACGATAGGCAAACGTTCCATATGGACACGTAAACGTAGTTTTTTCTTGATCACGAGGATCGATGGGAATTTGGAAGTAACCGGAAAAACCATCTAAAAAGCAATAGAAATCGTTTCCCGCAAGACGCTCCAACATTTGGTCCATGAAGGGCAAGGGAAAATAGTCTTTTCGAGTGGCTTCATTCAACTTTCGATAGTCAATGCACACTCTCCATCCGGTCACGAGTCTAGTGGGAATTAACTCGTTGGCATCGTTTGGCACAACGGTCATTCCTCCCTTTTTAGGGACACAATGAATAGGACTCACCCAAGGGCTATCAGAAATAGGGTAAATCATTCCCGCGTCAAGGAGTTTAAGGACCTCCTTTTTGATGACGTCGTAAATTTTGGGGTTCACCCTCCTTTGACTTTGGATTGTGGGCTTGAAATCCTCCTCCATTAAGATTTTGTGGGTACAAAACTTGGGATCGATTCCCTTAATGTCGGATAACTTCCACGCAATTGCCCTCTTGTGGTCCTTTAGAACATCGACAAGTGCGGTTTTTTCATCATTCGAAAGATCCTTCACAATAATAACCGGCAACTTGTCGTCCTCCTCCAAATAGACATATTCGAGGTGAGGAGGTAAATCTTTCAACTCGAGGATTGGTGGTTCCTCAAGTGAAGATTTGGGCTCGATACTCATAACCACCTCGGGTGGAGGAAATGGGAAATCGTTAAGAAAATCCTTGATAATCGAGAAGTCCTCATCGTTGTCGAGGTCTTCGTCACAAGTACGTGGAACATTGCATTCTTCCAACTTAAAACCACCACCTTCGAAAGGAGTGAAGGTTGGTGTCGAATTATCAAGTATTGGGTCTAACATAGTGGGATTGCCACTAGTTTCTTCATCACCAAACCCTAAAACTTCTTGTGAAAATTCCTCGCAAACCACGTCGATCATATCAACGAGGTTTATGGTAGCAACGAAATAAACATGAGAAAGTTGAGAATTTTGAGTTGCGTTTATAACAAGTTCCTCGTCGTTGAAACGTAAGGTGGTCTTTCTAGCATGCACATCAATTAAAGCCATAGACGTATCTAAAAACGAACGACCTAAAATAAGAGGAACTTGAGGATCCGTGGGGATATCAACGACGATAAAGTCTACGGGATAGTAGAACTTCCCCACTTTTACAAAAACGTCTTCCGCCAAACCACATGCACGAATCGTGGAATGGTCGGCAAACTCGATAGACATTAGTGAAGGAGTAAGATTAGGAAGATTGAGCGACTTGAAGATTGCAAGTGGCATCAAATTAATGCTAGTACCAAGATCGGCCAAGGCATAGCATTCTTCGATATCTTGAATTACACAAGGGATCAAAAATTTACCGGGATCACCGACTTTTTGAGGTATGCTATTAAGATAAACCGACGAACAACTAGACAATTGGTGCAATTTCTCCTTGTTGTTCAACATACTCTTAAAGTTAGCGGCAAATCGAGGCATCATGACCAAAGAATCGGCGGAACTCACATTAAGGTGCAACTCACGAAACATTTTCATAAAAAGCTCAAATTGGTAGTTGTCGCGCTCTTGTCGTTTCTCCTTCCTAAGACTCGATGGGTAAGGTAAGGGTGGTGTGGGTTGGGGCGTAGGCATAGCCTTTGGAATCTCGTGTTCCAATGTTGGTAAAGGGTCGACCGTAGGTGTGGCATGAGCGGTACTTTGTGGGCTTGAGATATGCTCCTTTTCGATCACCACCTCGGGTTCTTCCTCAATTCCCTCCACCGTTGGAGTAATTGGTTGAGGAGTCGGTTCTTTAAGTGCCTTACCACTTCGTGTGGTAATCACTTTCATCTCTCCCTTCGGGTTTGATATGGTGTTTCTAGGAAGACTACTCGAAGTAGAGGCTTTGTTCCCCATGACGGCTTCTAAAATGGCATTAAGCTTAGCATCTTGACTATTAAACTTAAGATCTTGACTAGCGGCTTTTTGGTCAATTCTTTGTTCAAGCCTAGCATGACTTTGTTCAATCTTATTGTTTTGACCTCTAAT
This sequence comes from Glebionis coronaria, assembly GCA_025667525.1. Taxonomy (NCBI): domain Eukaryota; kingdom Viridiplantae; phylum Streptophyta; class Magnoliopsida; order Asterales; family Asteraceae; genus Glebionis; species Glebionis coronaria. Next base: position 403,351,733 of record CM046881.1, read on the forward strand.
TTGATTAGCAAAATCATTTTTCAACTCATTTCTCATGTTAAGATTTTCCTTCACAAAATTAGCTAACTCCTTGGTGTTTTTAGCCGTATCCCTAGCTTGACTAGCCAATTGCTCTTGAATATTTTCCAAAATCTTATCATTTGCCGTAGCGTAATTCAAAAAGTCCATTGGAAGTTCTTTAGTGTAAACATTTTGAAGACCTTGACTTGTGTTTTGAAAATTACGGTTTTGGTTTTGATTTTGCAATTGGCTACTACTTCCTTGATTCCCATAGTTGTTATTACCCTTGTAATTGTTTCTTTGATTGCTTTGGTAACCAACTTGATTGTTTCGATAATTGTTAGCATTTTGATTTGGTGGAAAACCCGGTGGAGTCAATTGATTAGTGCGAGGAACTTGACCGTTTTGGTTATAAGTTCCCGCGGCCGCGAAGGCACTCGAAGTGTTACCACCGTTGGTGATGCACTCGGAATAATCATGAGCTCCACCACAATACATACAAGAAACCTCAACCGCTTTAACCGTAGCGGGAGTGGGTTGTTCACCAACTTTAAACTCAATTAACAATCCCTTAAGCTTATCAAAAATCTTGTTCTCCAAATTAGCCTCGATTTGGCAAGCATCAACGGTGTGTGACAATGAAGGCGAAGGTGAAGACGAAGTCTTACGAACACTCGACGTGCTACGAGGACTATAGACCTTAGACCTATTCTCAATGATTAACAATGCTTCCTCGACCGTCTTACACAAAAAATTACCACCCGCGGCGGCATTAAGATAATCACGCTCATGATCGTTCAAGCCATTGTAAAACGTGTCAATTTGATGCAAGTCGGAAAAACCATGATGAGGACATTCATGCAACATTTCCTTAAACCTATTCCAAGCCGTTGAAAAACCTCATTATACTCTTGCGAAAACTTTGAAATCTCGTTTTTCAAGTGCGTAGTCTTAGAGGGCGGAAAAAATTGGTTCACGAATTTTGAAACGAGATCCTTCCACGTCAATATAGAATTGGGTGGCTCTTTCTCTAACCAAATTTTTGTGGGCCCCGCTAAGGAATACGGAAAAAGCATCATCTTAATCGAGTCGTTAGAGACGTCCTTAAACTTGCAAGTGGCGGTGAGACGATTAAATTGGCGAATGTGGTTATGAGGGTTGTCCTTTTCGTTACCTCGAAACTTGTTGTTTTGAATCATGGACAACAAACCCGTCTTAACCTCAAAATTCTCCGCAAGGATAGCGGGAATCACAATCGCTTCTCCATAACCCTCGGTGGGTGCTTGAAGCAACTCCATCATAGTTCGATTAGCCGTGGGTGCTTCTTTCACTACAATGGGTTCGTCAATAGGAGACTCCTCACTAGAAGGAGTGATTGATTTGTTTCTTCGTTTACGAGCACGTCTTGCTTTGGAGCGAGTTTGCATAAACGTCACGTACAACGAGAAGGCGAGTAAAGAAGATTCTTTTTGGTGTTTTTACTTTTTCAATTTTTTTGTGGTTTTTGATTGTTTTTACTTTTTTGGATTTTTGGAATGTATTAGGTAGACAAAAATCTACAAATCTCCTCCTTAATCAAATCTCTCGATTAAAGAAGCCTCAAGGAATGAAAACGATCACGTGAAGTGAACGCCTTCGATGACTTTAGAACGATGGTGGAACACCAAATCGTTCAATAGGGTTTAATCAATAGAAACCAAGAAAATATATATGATACTTAAGTAATACTTTGGGCGGCAAAACCCTCGATTAGCTTTCAATCTCAAAATACGCACAAGCAAGCGGAGGAAACGAGGCGGCGCGAAGCACTTAAGAGACTTTTTCCTTTAGGTCGTGAAATACAACCGCCTTATACCCACCTTATAGTTTGTATTTTTCAAAATCGAGCTTCACGAAAGTATTTATCTATTTTTGCCTTTTTTCTTTGGTTTGAGATTCGAATACAATGATTGGGTAATGACCTCCCAAGTCAAGGTTGTGATTTCTCACGTATTTGGAGTACTTTTAAATTTATTGTTCTACGTATACAATATAGTAATAGTATTCACAAAAAACGAAAAACCGATAATACGTATTAGTAGAGTGCTACTAATACAAATACTATTATGGCTATATATAAAAACAACAATTGTTCAACCAAAACACAACACGCCTCCCCGGCAGCGGTGCCAAAAATGATTGTAGCTTTTTGCAACCCTTTAGGAAAAGAGAGGCAAAGTAGTGGTAAGCGTTAAGTGTCGGTTTAGGAAAACCGACCACTAATGACCAAATAAGTCCAAGTTCGTTTCCCAAGAAGGCAAGTGCGTTGTGTAATGAATTGATTAATGATGATTTTATTGTTATGAGAAGAGAGAAAAAATAGAAATGAGATTAGAAGAGAAAGACGGTTACGAAAACGAATTAAATTAAGACGAAAAAGGCGAACACGTAAAACCGTGAATAGTGCAAAAATTAAAATTTTAACCTAAAAATTCCTAAAAATTTCTAAAAATCCACAATAATATTCTAAGAGTTTACAAAAAATCCAAACTTGCTAAAACCTTTTAATTAATTAGATAATGACTTTTTAATGCTAATTAAAGCCCTAAAAATCACAATAAATTATTAAAAAGCCCTAAACAAGATCTTATAGTTTATAAACCTCAAAAATATCCTAATTATGCTAAAAAGTATTTTTTTTAATTTTAAAACCAAATAAAACTATTTTTAAACACTTAAAAACTATTAAAATCAATTAAATCTTAAATTAATTCTAGAAAATAATTGAAAAGTCCTAAAAATATTTGGAAAGTTACAAAACTCCTAATTAAGTGACTTCAATCTAGGAAAAATGTAAAAACTAAATAAAATCAAACTTCAATTTTTAATAATAAAATAATATTAAAATATTCAAAAAAATTCAAAGTTCATAAAAAAATTCTAAAAAATTACCAAAAATCTAAAATAATGTAACTAAGATAAAAATGCAATCCAAATTTTCTGAAACCTATTTAATAATTTTATATTAAATTTTAAAGTTAGCTAAAAACCTTAAAATCCCATAAAATCAAAAATTAGACTTTTTGAAAACTTAAATGGCTGTAAACCTCAAAAATATAATTAAAAACCTAAAAACTATTTTTTAGATTTTTAAAATACCTTTTTCTATTTTTAAATTACTTTTCAAAATTTAAACTAAAAATAATCCTAGAAAATTAATTAAGTACGGGAAAAATAATCTTTTTGAACTGAAAAGTCTTAAAACTAAATACAAACAAAAGAAAAATGATAACTTGCAAAAATACTAAGAAAATAAGCTAGAAACAGCTTAATATTAAGCTGATTGTTAAATAAGCCACAAAACAAACACTCCTTAAATATCAAATGATGCAAAGAGTTACCAGTCAAAGACCCTAGGGCATTTGGTAAACGCGTAGGTGTGTGGGAGGAGTGGCGCAGGTTCGAGTCCTGGCCACGTCCTTTTTGCTTAAACTTTTTTTTTTTAACTTTAAAACTCAAACCTGATAATACTTTAATCATAAAAACACAAAAAACAAACCCAAGTTAACTAAGATCAAAACCTAGAAAACCAAAAACGTGCCCAGATTGAAATGTGTTTCTGATGAACACAAAGTGTTTTCTTCACTTGTGAAGACTTAACAAGAGGACTTGTTTTTGATTTTGTGGATGTTTTTGATGGACAAAAGGGGCACCCCTATACTCAGTTGAGTATAGGGAGTCACAATTAACACAAAAACCAGCAAGAATCTAACACCAAATCTCACAAAAATGGCAAAATCAAGTTTCTGATATAGCTTGCAGGTCTGGTGATCAGTCACTGGTTTTAAAAGCACAAAGGTGAATTTCAATGGCTAAATACTTGAACAATGATCAACCAAATGATATGCAAGCAGTTCACAATCCTCAAGTGACCTATAATCTAGCAGCTTATCAAGATTTGGAAGCAAAATCCACAAAAAATCATCCACAAAAGCAGTTACTGGATTTTATACCATTTTTCCAACTTTTTAGCATCCAACTTGACTTAAACCCTACCAATAATGAAAACAAAACTACCACATAACCTAACACTACCCTATTGAGTGTGATTAACAGGTTTTAAAGCAAGCTATAAACCATTTAAACCATTTTAAGCCTTGATCCAAACATCCTTTTAAACACTGAAAATCAACTTTTAACAAAGCAAGTCCTAACAAAATTCAACCAACTGATTCCTAAGCTATCTAATCATGCATCAAACACCTAGAATAAGCAATATCCAACACTAAATCAAACAAGTAAGCAGATTTCATGCATATCACACAAATCACATAAAAAACATAAAACTGAAAACTGACAAATGAAACAAGGGACTACCTTGTTGGGCCTACATCCAGGCCCAACAGTGACTGCTATGTCACCTCCCACAAGCTCGGGCTTGTGCTGAATCTCTTGGAGCTTTTGGCTGAAAAAAGATGATAATGGTACCCCTTGTTTTTGTTTGATCCTGAACAAACACAACAAACCAAAAGGAGAACTCCAAGAATCAAGAGCTTCAAGCTACAAGCTTGAAGCTTTTGATTCAGTAAGTAGTTAATGATAAAAAGGAAAAAAGATTTTGAGAAACTCTTTGAAAACAAACTTTTTGAAAACTGATTTTTGGAACTTTTGCACTTAAACAGCCACCAAACAAGAATGAAAAACAAGATTTAAATTGGAAAGGAAAGTAAATGGAACTCGTCTCTTTTCATCAACAAACACTTAACCACTTTTCATTCATTCATAAAAGGGGATTTACAAGCTTGTGACCAAAGAAAAAAAAACAAGAACTAGAGGCATGCACAAGTCACATCCTTCTTATATAGGCCTAGATATAACATTCTAGGTACTCTGAATAAAAAAATACAAGCTAAAACCCTAATGGTTTGAAAATCCAAAAATGCCCTAGAGTTTGACTGAAATTTGGGTCAAATTGCCAACATGTGATGAGCCAGGCTTTTTGGGAGCTTGTGTTGAGTAATCTGAGTCGTTGGACAACCCTTTGGGACCAAGAAATCCAATCCAGCCGTTCCTTTTGTCGGGTTTAGGGTTTTGGTGTGAAAGTGGTGGGCAGGGGAGGGTCCTACAATCACATGGGTTTGTTGTGAAAAGATTCTGGGTTGGGGGATTGGTTTAGTGTGGGGTGAATAGTAAATCTGGAAAACATTAGGGTAAAACCCATTGTTTTGAGGGTGATTAAGGATTAGGGTTCGTTGGATTAGGGATGGGTAAATAGTAGGTTTAATCTGATTATTTATTTGAATAAGTGTTTGCCTCCAAAAATTAGGTTTAATCAGATTTAATAAATAAAGTGGGTGAGTGGAGTCTGACGTGTAAGGTGGGGGTGAGGTGTGAAGTTGTGAGTGGCTGGTGGAGGTGACATGGCAGGTTGATTGGTGGGGATGACTTATGTTGTCTGGCAGTTTTGGCCCCCCAAGGTTCAAATTTCATTCACTTTGTATTAAAACAGCCTAAACCACTTTTCCTTTGTAAATAAGTTTCACCCACTTGTCATTTTTGGCACATCAATTTTTATAAACTTGTTTCAAGGACTAAACTTGCAATTTTGGCAATCTTCAAGGGTTTTCAGTGACATGTCTTCATACTTCAAGGTGTTGACTTGTTTGTTGACTTCTTGGAGGACCAATATTGACAATTTAGTTTTGTTGAGGGAAAAAATTTTCCAATTCTTCAAAGTTAAGGGTCCTTTCGTAATTTTGACAAACTTTAGGGACCAAACTTGTAATTATAAAGATACAAGGGTATAAAATGTCAATTCTTCCATATTGGAGGACCCTTCTTCATTATTCTTCAAATCTTCAAGGGTTTTCTTGGAAAATTCTTCATTAGGGCTTGGTTCATCGTGCAGCTTCGTTTCCCGTGTTCGTTTTTGACTGATTCTTGTGATCTTTTGTCATTTTCTCAATATCCATACCTAAAATACACAAGCAACAAACACAAGCATATATTTGGGTATTTTGATGATATTTAATGCATTTTAAGCCCTATTTGGACGATGAGACTATGTATAAAAGCAGTCTCATCAACCTTCTTTAATTTTTTTGACTCTTTTTATTTTCAGCGACATATTTTTGTAAAGTGGCAATTAAATTAGCAAGCGCAATACGTTCCTCTTCATCATAATCATTTGCATGTTGATCATCCTCAGACTCATTATTGCACATGTCTGATGAATTGGGTGTGGTATTGCTATCAACCATTTCCATCATACACGTGCCATTAATGGCATTGGGTAGATCACTATGCTCATGAATTTCACCAAACACATTATATTCATCAGTAGTGTGCAACTTATCGATTGGCTCAGTGTCAAAGATAGGGCCATTGTCATCTTCAGTGACTTTGAGAACTTCTTCAACCTTTGCCATGTACGAGTAATGTGCATCGAGTTCTTGATCAGAATCTTCATCATCAGTTTCATCAAGCATTGCTCCTTCCTCAGTTGACAATTTAACCCATGCTTTCATCTTCTTGCATAGCAGCATCTTTTCCTTGTGATAGCTGGAGTCTCTAACCCTTTTCGGCTTCCTGCATTCCTTTGCCATATGCCCATAACCTTGGCAATTAAAACATTGAATACCACTCTGCTGAACCACTTGACTTCCAACAGTTTCCCTATTCCCAGTAGCAGCAGCAATCCTCTGAGTATCATACTTGGCAGTTTGTCGATCATACCTTGTAGAACCCTCAACATGTGTTGGATTATGTCGATCATACCTAGAAGGACTTTCACCACGTCGACGTGTGTCATACCTTGGAGGACTCTCAACATATTGGTTCTTTGTGTTAGATGATGTTCGAAGATTGTTGTTGGTGGGTTTGTAGATTTTCTTGTAAGTCTTCATTATGAAAGCAATTTGTTGTTTCATTTCTTGATTGTTTTGAGCTTGGTCTTCATGACTATCTTCTTCAGATGATGTTTCAGATGGTGGTGATGGTGCTCTTGGCACTTTACCTCGTCATCTTATGGATGATGAAGACTTAGATGATGTTGAATATCGTGGTGAGGATGATGTAGTGGAGTATGGCTTAGGAGCACGAGAGTGATGATCTTGAACATGTTGAGTGGTATTCAATAAAGCAACTGGATTAGCCGTCTTGGCAACACGTTCAGCACGAATCTCATTTGCTTCACTCTGAAATTGCTTCAAGATATCAAAGAGTCGATGATATGAGACCTCATCTAACTTTTCTTGTTGTTTCTCTAAAGTGACGAACCGTGTCCACTCAGGTTGAAGTTGTTGAAGAAATTGAACATTGACTTGCATGGTGGAGACTTGCAGATTATTTCTTGTCATGTCATTCATCATTTTATAAAACCTGGAGTAGTAAGAGTCAATTGATTCTCCATCCCTTGAAGTAAACTTGCCAAAATTCCAATACAAGTTTGTTTTGACATCTTGTTTGTTGAGTGGTTCTCCTTGTTGCAAGCGTTCAATAGCAGTCCACATTTCATGTGTTGTAGGGCATGCATCAACCATGGAATAAATATCATCTCCAATCCCACTTAAAACCATATAGATGGCTTCCTTCTCCGCATCTGCCAAGCACAATTTTCAGGTGTGAGATCGGCTCTTGTTTCATCACGTTCACTTGCAGGTATTGGATCAGTAGTATCTATGGCTGGTCTTGGAGGAATTGTGATCTTCTTGAATATATATGGTCCATGAGTAATACATTTCCTCAAGGCATCACCATTGGGTCTTGTATCAAGATATCGTATGAAACGTGATTGCTATTGAGCATACCGACCAGACACAAGCATTGGCGGTCTCTCTTTATTACGCGCCACCATGATATTGTTGTTTGTGACACGATACTCTTGAGTAGAATCCATATCTAGAGACTTGAAATCGATGAAGTGAAAATGGATCTTAAGTAGATGTGTTGTGATTGTTGTTGGCGATGAAAAATGTTAAAATCCTCTAAAAATTGTCTTCACAAGAAACCAAAAATTCGAAGGCGAAAAAATCATACGATTAAAAGTTTTTACTTTTTTAAAAATTTTCAAATTTCGGAATATTGGATAATTTCGGAATATTGGATAATTTCAGAATAACTGACTTTTTCAGAGAATTTGGGTTTTTTCGGAATAATGGATGTTTTCAGAGAAGTGGGCCTTCTTCGGAGTAATTAAAGTTTATAGATTTGAACTTTCTTCGGAATAATTGATGTTTTCAGAGAAATGGTCTTTCTTCGGAATAATGGATGTTTTCAGAGAAATGGAGATTTTCAGAATAAATTGATGTTTTCAGAGAAAAGAACTTTCTTCAGAATAATGGATTATTTCCGAGAAATGTTCGGATAAACCACCTTTTCGGAGAAAAGGACCTTCTTCGGAATAAGTCACTTTTTCGGATAAATAACTTTTTCCGGATAAAGTGAAAATTTCAGAAAAATGGCGTTCTTCGGAATAAGTACAAATTTCGGATAAATGACCTTTTTCAGATAAATTGAAAATTTCGGAAAAACATACCTTCTTCGGAATAATCACTTCTTCGGAATAGTAAACCCTTATCCGAAAATCTGTTTTTCGGATTAATAAACCCTTATCCGAAATTATTTTTTCGGAATGATCTTGAAGCAGTTGACGAACCGTAACTCAAAAATCAATCCAAACACCTCAAAAACATGCGATTTTTACCACAAAAACCGTACCAAATCCCTACCAAATCGATATAAATGATTTATATCAAGATTTATAGCCCGAAAAAACTAAAAAAATAATAATTCGGGATGATTTAGATGGAAAAATCAACCGAATCAAACTAAAACCAAACAACCAAACACAATCTACCCCGTGGCGATTGATACCAAATGTTGTCCCATATTATTATGATGATTAATGATAGAAAATAGATGAAAAGAGATAGATTCCTAAAGAGAGAAAGTAGTGAGAGAAAGTAGAGAGAAGGAGATGATTAACTTGGTGAATATTAGATTAGAGAAAACTAGAGTTTACAAATGATCATCCACCCTTCCTAACATGCTAGGAAGGGTCTTATATAGCCGGGCTTACATGTAACCATAATGGGCAATATTGTTTGGACCGGGCTTGTCTTTTGGGCTTTAAGTAGCTTAAATCCAAGCCCGTGAACCACGACTATTTTACTAACTATTACAACATTCTAATAAATATTACAATAGAAACCTATGACCAAACATTCTTATTTGACTCAATATTTTGAGGCTAACAGTAACACTCTCAAATTTCGTATCGGGTCAGCGGAAGGGTTAATAGAGTGTTACGGGATAGCACAATAACTCAAATCATAGACAACGCATAAAAGCGGTTGTACAAGGTTTAACATACATTCATTCGAATAAAAGTTTTAAGTTTACACAAGGTCCCCCAGTTTCACAGTCATAAAGTTTACAAAACATAGATCGAATGAATATTTTTATTTTGTGGGCCATCAGAGTCGATCTCCATCCAAGTTACCTTCAAGCACCTGAGATAAAACATGCGAAAATTATATCAGCGAATGCCGAGTGAATTCATAGAGTTTAATAAAACCGTTAAATAAAACAGTTATAGAAAGTAGAACACAAGTATAATATCAGAAGTGAGTCCTTGTATTGCTAGTCAGACAATATATATCATAAATCATGTCATACATCTTATACCGTCCATCAGATCGTAGTCTCAATATTATCGTTATTCGTATTGCATTGTATTGGATTACGTTGGATTATTCCTAGCTGCATGACATTGTTACCTTACTATAACAAACAATGGGCCACGAACCCGACAAACAATTGCCCATCTAAATTAGCGCGTCGTCACAAAAATCACGCTATGTAAATCTTCTCATACATAAATTCGCTTACCAACAATGTGCACGACGGGGATCAACCATCAAGGCGCAAACTGGGGTGATCTTCCCAAAATAGTACTATTATATGCATAAGCGTCTACCAAATCCCGGTAGTTCACAATTCATGCTAATGGGACTTTAAGTGACATAATTAACCAATAATAATCCTTTTCATCTCATTCATTGGGTTTTATAATCATTCGGGTCCATATCAATAAGCATACCATCAGGACTACTTGTGTTCTATTTTTATCAAAACTAGCATGTTATCTCCCTCACGGGTTTACAAAACATTTCATAAAACATTTAAAAGAGTGCGAGGCTATGAACTTACGTTGATTAGGAAAGGCGGGTTATCGGCGATGGTGCGTACTTCAATCACGGAAACCTAGACAATAATACTCGGTCTTAGACTTTCGTCAAATGAATTTATAAAAATAATGGTTATGTATATGTGATGATATTATAAGTATGATGATGATCAAGTGGGATTTTATCTACTCATACAACATTATAGTTGTTATGGGTTAGTTAATTTTAGACTAGTTACACTAGTTTTAACTTATTTACATATTAAGGCCCAATAAGCCCATTAAGAGTTTAATGCATTATATTAGCCCATTTATACATTTGATACCAGGACTATACTCATATGTTGGGCCCAAATGGGCTAAGCCCATGAGTAAGTCCATTAGTGTTAAGCCAAACTAGTTGGGCTAATGGTCCAATAAGGCTACTTTGGCCCATTATGGTCCATAAGTTATAAAGCTCGGGTTTATCGGTTTTTAACTTGTCAAATGTGTTTACATATCAGTATATGAGTAATAAAAATGTTACATTAGACGGGTCCGACCGTCTAAGTTTTATTTGGCGAAAACGTTAATCTTTTGGTTTTAGCCGAAAAGACGTAAAACTTATATATAGTTTTGTAACTTTAGAAAACATTTGATTTTTACTTTTATAAAATACCGAGTTTATTTATTTTAGTATACAAATCATTCTATAATATTTGTTATTAGTTAGTGGGATTTATATATTTATTTTATAATAATATTACTAGAGTGCTATTATTATATTATATAGTTTTATTTACAAATCTGATTATCAAAGTCATGTCCACCCTTATTGCCATATCTTGAGTTCTACAAGGAGATAGAAGCTCAAATTTGAACAACATAAACTACATGATGTGTGATACAAATAACTCTTTTATATAGCCAATGCTCAATCATCCTCTAATATTTCTAATAATTCATCCAAAACAGACTATACAGATTTGTACCTCAACAGTATTTTGATCATATCTTGCTCATTTTAATGATTCCATTTAGTGGCCAACTCTCCACATATGTAAAAATCATATATCTATCTGTATATTAAATAATCCAAGCCATTTAACCAAGTGATCATATTGATACTTACTTTTTTATACAGCCTATGTAATTAATCAACATTTTAACATTTTTACTTGTTGATTTTAGTCTTTTTAACTAAATCTATTAACACAAAATCCCCACATAATATTTTGATCATAATTTATCATCATATACATATACATTTATAAAGAAAATACATGAGTACATTTACAAAATAACAAGATGATAGAAGAAATGATCTTGTTACCAACCAATATAGTGAAAGGTTAAGAACAAGACTTGGTTTTTGATAACCAATCTTATGAAATATCAAGACCACCTTTAAGATCACCAAGTATATGTAGACACCTTGAGAAAAGCAGCCCTAAACTCCTTTGAAAACTTCTTTTTAGTTGTTAAGATCACCTCAAATCACCATGTCTTGAATGGGTTATCATCTTATGTAAGTTATACATAACATTTATGGTTAAAATTTTTTGATGAATGGGGTGTTTATTGGTGATTATGGGACGGCAATGGGAGAGCCAAGAGAGACAGATTTGTGAGTTGTTGTTGTTTACATGAATGAGAAATGGTTTTGGGGTTAGCTAGTTTTGGTGTTAAGTGGTTTGTAAGGCTCTAAGGACAAGTGTCCTTAGAGTGTATATAAACTTGACACCACATTTGGTGTTGGTTACATGTCTTGGCCGCCGATAGTGGGGGTGAGACAAGTGTAAACTTGTTTCATCCCCACTAATTTACGGGTACTCCTCGATTCTAGTTTTCTAGATTTGCATGCCCTCGGGTCGTTTTAAGAAAAACGTTTTTATAAATTATGAATCTACGACACAAAACGAATCTAATAAAAATTTTCTCATCAAAAACGGAGTTCAAAAACGTAAATACGTAAACCTAGGGTTTCCGGTTTAGTCGTAAAGGACGTTAAATTTTGCACGTAAGCCCTAATTTCAACCCGTAAATTGTGAGTTCATAAACCAACACAAAAATAAGTTTCAAAATAATATACGAGAAAATAATTTACTACCTGAAAATGTCAGATTGTCACAGCATTTCCTCCTAAAAGGGATCAACGTCCTCGTGATCCATTTCATTTCGATGCCCGTTTCTTATTAAAATCAAAGAGGTGTGGGTATTTCTTCCACATTTCATCCTCTCGTTCCCAAGTAAATTATGGTCCATGCTTTGAATTCCACTGAACCTTAACGATAGGTATCCGACTTTGTTTAAGTTGCTTTACCTCACGATCCATAACCTCTACGGGTTCTTCGATAAAATGCAACTTCTCATCAATTATGACCTTATCCAACGAGATTTTCTCATAAAACACTACTAAACATTTCTTCAGATTAGATACATGGAATGTGTTGTGAACACCATGAAGTTCTTGGGGTAACTCTAATTTGTAAGCCACCGGACCTACTCTAGATAAAATCTTAAATGGTCCAATCTAGCGGGGATTCAATTTTCCTCGCTCTTCAAATCTTATGACGCCTTTCCATGGCGACACTTTCAACATCACACGGTCACCCACTTCAAACTCCATCAATTTCCGCCGCACATCCGCGTAACTTTTCCGTCTACTTCGGGCCATCAACAGCCGTTTCTTAATCTGAACTATCATCTTCGTAGTCTCCCGGATCAATTCCGGTCCTGTGAGCTGGGTATCCCCAAATTCACTCCAACATACAGGAGATCTACACTCTCTACCGTACAAAGCTTCAAACGGTGCAGCTTTAATGCTAGTATGATAACTATTGTTATATGAAAATTCTGCTAAAGGCAAATGTTTATCCCAATTCTTACCAAAATATATCAGACAAGCTCTAAACATATCTTCTAGTATATGTATCGTCCTTTTACTCTGCCCATCAGTTTGGGGGTGATAAGCAGTGCTCATGTCGAGATTCGTTCCCAAAGATCTTTGGAGGGATTTCCAAAAATTCAATGCGAATCTAGGATCTCGATCAGAAATGATCGATACATGCACTTCATGCTTACATACAACATTCTCAAGATAAATACGAGTCAGCTTCTCCAGTGAGAACTGTTCTTTAACAGGAATGAAGTGAGCTGATTTGGTCAGTCTGTCGACAATGACCCAAATCGAGTTATTTCTAGAAGATGTTCTAGGAAGCTTAGTGATAAAGTCCATCGTGATTCGCTCCCACTTCCATTCAGGAATTTCTGGTTGTTGAAGTAGTCCTGATGGCTTTTGATGTTCAACTTTGACTCTTGCACAAGTCAAACATTAAAGAACATACATAGCAATATCAGCTTTCATATTCGGCCACCAGCATAACTTCTTCAAATCATGATACATTTTATCAAAACCAGGATGAATGGAACATTTAGATTTATGGGATTACAACATGATTAAATCTCTTAAGCCTCCAAACTTAGGTATCCACTTACGACCTCCTAAGCATTTCACTCCATCAGCTCTAACCTCTAAAGGATCTCCTTCACCTTGAAACCCTTCATTATCAAAATTTTATTTCTTACAGGCTTCTATTTTGCGCATTTCTAATTTGCTCAAGAAAATTATTGTGCACAGTCAGGACTAGAGAACGTACCTTGATAGTCTCTCTATCCTTTCTACTTAATGCATCAGCAACAACATTTGCTTTTCCCGGGTGATATTTTATATCACAATCATAATCACTTAACATCTCTATCCATCTTCGGTGCCTCATGTTTAATTCCTTTTGATCGAGAATATACTGTATGCTTTTATGATCGGTGAATACCGTACACTTGGTGCCATACAGATAATGTCTCCACAACCTAAGAGCAAAGACTACTGCTCCTAACTCAAGATCATGAGTAGTATGATTCTCCTCATTCTTCCTTAATTTCCTAGAAGCATAAGCTATCACCTTTTCTCGCTGCATCAAGACAGCTCCATAACCTATAAGAGATGCATCACAAAATACCACAAAATCTTCACTTCCGTCGGGTAAGGATAGAATTGGTGCACTACATAATTTTTGCTTCAATATCTGAAATGCTCCCTCTTCTTCACTTCCCCAAACGAAAGGTTTATTTTCCTGAGTTAGCTTGGTCAGGGGTTTAGCTATTTGAGAAAATTCCTTAATGAATCGTCTATAATAGCAAGCCAATCCCAAGAATTGTCGCACCTCAGTTGGCGTTGTCGGTGCAGACCAATTCTTAATGGCTTCAACCTTTGCTGGATCAACATGAATTCCATCTTTGTTAATCACATGACCAAGAAATTGCATAGAGTCCAACCAAAAATCACATTTCAAAAACTTAGCATACAACTTTTCATTCTTTAACGAACTCAAGATAATCCTTAAGTGTTCTCCATGTTCCTCTTTATTCTTAGAATAAATTAGAATATCGTCAATGAACAGGATCACAAATTTGTCCAAATAGGATTTGCACACTCGATTCATTAGATCCATGAAGACCGCAGGTGCGTTAGTTAACCCAAATAGCATCACTTGAAATTCATAGTGTCCATAACGAGTTCTAAATGTAGTGATTGGAATATCTTTTTCACGGACGCGAAGTTGATGATATCCAGACCACAAATCTATCTTAGAATACACACTAGAGCCTTGTAATTGATCAAATAAATCATCAATGCTTGGTAAAGGATATCGATTTTTGATTGTCAACTTATTCATCTCACGGTAATCGATGCACATACGGAAAGATCCATCCTTCTTCTTAACAAACAAGACTGGAGCTCCCCAAGGTGACGAGCTCGGTCGAATAAAACCTTTATCAGACAACTCTTTGAGTTGTTCGGATAATTCCTTTAATTCAGAAGGTGATATCGGTAAGGCGCACGTGCCACCAGCGCAGCACCAGGAATTAGATCGATTTGAAACTCGACTTGCCTTATCGACGGAAGTCCGGGTAAATCATTGGGAAATACCTCAGGAAAATCATAGATAATAGGTACATCTTCCAATCGTTTCCCCTTAGACTCTTTCCCGGTCACTTGAGCTAAGAATAGCTCGCAACCGTTCCTGATGTACTTATGGACTTTAATACATGAAACGATTTTCAAACATGATTCACCTCGATTACCATCAATTACTAACGTCCTATTCCTAAGAGGAATCTTAACCTTCTTTTCTCCACATAAAATTGTAGCATTATTCAAGGATAACCAATCCATACCAATAATAATATCAAAACTACCTAGTTCTATTAACATTAAATCAATCGGAAAGGAATGGTTTAAGAGATTTAGAGAGCATCCTTTTAACAGCTTATTTGTTTTTAATAATTTACCATCAGCCAATTCTACTTCGTAACTGGTATTTATCTCAACATGTTCAATGTCAATAAAAGCATTAAATTTGGTGGATACAAAGCTCCTATTAGCACCCGAATCAAATAAAGCAACAACATAATGATTGTTGAGTAAAAACGTACCAGTAACGACATTCAGATCCTCTTTCTTAACCTCAACCGTTCCAAGTTGATAATCCTGGTGGTTTCTTCCAGGTCCAATCCTTTTCAACTTGGGGCAATTTGATTTCTTATGACCCTCTTCACTACAGTTGAAGCAAATGACTTCCCTCTTACACTTTTCCACTTTGTGTCCCAGCTTTCTACAATTTCGGCACTTCCAGCAATCGCCAGCATGCCTCTTATTACCACACTTAGGACACTTTTCATCATTGCGCGGTGTGTTGTTGGTAAGAGCATTTGCATTCCCCCTTCTTTGGTTTTGACGGCGATTAAAATTCTGCCTATTATCACCTCGACCTCCACGATTGCCTTCACCCTTTCTTTTCTCACCAGCATGTACTTCATCCTCCTTGTCCTAAATTATTTTTCCAATGAGTTGGTAAGCCATTCGAACAACATCATCAATGGTGAATGGTTTTGATGATGTCACATCCCCTCGGATATTCTTGGTCAACCCTTTAATGTATTGTTCAATTTTGATCTCTTCGGGTTCCACCAATCGATGACACAACAAGGCTAACTCATGGAATAGGTTTGTGTAGCTATCAATGTCCACACCTTTCATTCTCAGATGAATTAACTCTTGTTCCAACCGTATAATCACACTACGGGGACAAAACTCCAGAGTCGTCCACTTTTTAATTTCAGCCCAAGGAGTAGTATTAGCAAAATCAATGCCCATGAAAGCAAATCTCCCATTCCACCAAGTCAACGCACGACCTCTAAGAGTAGCCATAGCAAAAGTCACCTTATCCTCCTCCTTACACTTACTAATTCGAAACACCGACTCAATCTTTTCAATCCACTGGCTTAATCCTACAGCACCTACAGTTCCATTAAAAGAGAGTGGTTCACACTTCATGAACGTCACATAAGTACAACCACCGACTTCAGGCGCATTAGGTCCAAGTCCTCCTAGATTTCCTCCAACATTATCATTCACATTATTAGCATTCACATTCACATTAGTACCACCAATTCCACTACCGCCAGCTCCACTATGCCAGCTCTACTACCGCCAGCTCCACTACCGCCAGCTCCACTACCGCCAGCTACACTACTGCCAGCTCCATTTCTATCATTTGCCATAAATTTAGTCATAGATGCGGCAACTTGTTCTGCTATGATCCTACGCACATCATCCTCAGTCACATCTCTCTTGGGCGGCATGGTTCTATAATTGCACAATTTCAAGGTATATTAAGCATTCACCCAATGAGGGATTTATATAAGATGGATTGAATTCATAATCAAGGAAGCAAGATACAAATAAGGCACGATATGGAATTCAAGACAAAAGATACATATTTCATTGGATTATGAACAACCACATCGTCTTAGTGAACATTCCACATAAAAATTCCTAGCACTATACAGGCCCAAAATTCGTGCCAGATCTACTAACCAATATGTCGGTTTAGTTAAATTTTACAAAAGATACAAAAGATACTACTAAAGATAGACTGGTCTACTGAGAACTGCTAGAAGGTCCATCATCCATCGTCTTTGGTATCTTCCTCGGACGATCACAAGACACATCTTCAGCTGGGCGCTTACGAATCACTCCTTTCTCGACCATCTCAGTATAAAACCTACTGTTCCAACCAACAGATATATTCAACTCTTTTTCTGCCTTCTCACGCATCGCACGAGCCACACTCAACTGAATCTCCATCGTATTCACCTTTTTCTTCATCTCGGCATACTCACCACTTTCCAACACAGACAATCTCCTAAACGCCTCATTCAAACCACGCTCCACATCAGTCAAACCCAAATCAAGTATCTCACACTCTTTCTCACCAATATTTGTTTTTGACTCCAACAAAGCAACATGAGTCTGAACAACACCTAAACCAATCTTTTTCATACTACCTTGAACACGGGAAGCATCTAAATCACGTCTCAAGGCCCAAGGTGCAAGTCCATCAATATGAGCCTCTCGAACCCTCGACGAATCTCCTATCACATTCCTACGGGTAGCAATCCCATCAGTGCTATCAGGTGCATCATCATGCTCATCATCCTCTGATTCAGACTCAGATTCAGACGATTCAGACAATTCTTCTCTAAGTAACTCGAACTCAGAATCAGACCAATCAACTAGAGGGGGTAAGGGCTCACCATCCTCTACATCATAGGGGAAAATAAGCTCAGCCTCATCATCATCAACCTCATCATCTATACCTACGTCCTCCTCGACATTCTCGTCGTCATCCTCATTACCTACATTATCTATCCCAATCTCATCATCTTCCTCAATAACAATATTATCATTATCATTCTCTACAACATCAACCTAAGGGGCAATCTAATCTACTAGTCCTGTCTCGGGCTCGAGATCCTGAAATGGTTCCTCCTCTTCATCATCCATATCTTCCTCTACATTATAATCCACTAAGTCTAAGTAATGGTTATCATCTACGTTAGGTTCAGGAATAGCAGGGTTTTCTACGGGAATATTAGGGTCTGCCATGACAATTTGCATCTATATAATATATCTCGTATTAGCATAAAATAATTATTAAACAGTTACATACTGAATTCACGATATATACATATATATGAATTAAATTATATATATCAAAATATATATCTTCTCAATAAGGCTTGTTTGTAACATCAGAGATCTTTGGCACCGTTATAGTCAAATGATTTTTAAACATTTGGAGAAAAATGTTTATAGTTAAAAGATTTTGAAATGTTTTATTCAAAACCTTGGTTTTTAAAAATCTTTCGTTCTCTATAACGAGAGCTCTGGTACCAAACTGTAACACTCTCAAATTTCGTATCGGGTCAGCGGAAGGGTCAATAGAGTGTTACGGGATAGCACAATAACTCAAATCATAGACAATGCATAAAAGTAGTTGTACAAGGTTTAACATACATTCATTCGAATAAAAGTTTTAAGTTTACACAAGGTCCCCAGTTTCACAGTCATAAAGTTTACAAACATAGATCGAATGAATATTTTTATTATGTGGGCCATCAGAGTCGATCTCCATCCAAGTTATCTTCAGGCACCTGAGATAAAACATGCGAAAATTATATCAGCGAATGCCGAGTGAATTCATAGAGTTTAATAAAACCGTTAAATAAAACAGATTTAGAAAGCAGAACACAAGTATAATATCAGAAGTGAGTCCTCGTATTGCTAGTCAGGCAATATATATCATAAATCATGTCATACATCTTATACCGTCCATGAGACTGTAGTCTCAATACTATCGTTATTCATATTGCATTGTATTGGATTGCGTTGGATTATTACTAGCCGCATGACATGTTACCTTACTATAATAAACAACGGGTCGCGAACCCGACAAAGAATTTCCCATCTAAATTAGCGTGTCGTCACAAAAATCACGCTATGTAAATCTTCTCATACATAAATTCGCTTACCAATCAATGTGGCACGACGGGGATCAACCGTCAAGGCGCGAACTGGGGTGATCTTCCCCAAATAGTAATATTATATGCATAAGCGTCTACCAAATCCCAGTAGTTCACAATTCATGCTAATGGGACTTTAAGTGACATAACCTAACCAATAATAATCCTTTTCATATCATTCATTGGGTCATATAATCATTCGGGTCCATATCAATAAGCATACCATCGGGACTACTTATGTTCTATTTTTATCAAAACTAGCATGTTATCTTCCTCGCGGGTTTAAAAAACATTTCATAAAACATTTAAAAGAGTGCGAGGCTATGAACTCACGTTGATTAGGAAAGGCGGGTTATCAGCGATGGTGCGTACTTCAATCACGGAAACCTAGACAAATAATACTCGGTCTTAGACTTTCATCAAATGACTTTATAAAAATAATGGTTATGTATATATGATGATATTATAAGTATGATGATGATCAAGTGGGATTTTATCTACTCATACAACATTATAGTTGTTATGGGTTAGTTAATTTTAGACTAGTTACACTAGTTTTAACTTATTTACATATTAAGGCTCAATAAGCTTATTAAGAGTTTAATGCATTATATTAGCCCATTTATTCTTTTAATACCAGGCCTATACTCATATGTTAGGCCCAAGTGGGTTAAGCCCATGAGTAAGTACATTAGTGTTAAGCCAAACTAGTTGGGCTAATGGTCCAATAAGGCTGCTTTGGCCTATTATGGTCCATAAGTTATAAAGCTCGGGTTTATCGGATTTTTACTTGTCAAATGCGTTTACATATCAGTACATGAGTTATAAAAAAGTTACATTAGACGGGTCCGACCGTCTAAGTTTTATTTGGCGAAAATGTTAATCTTCCGATTTAAGCCGAAAAGACGTAAAACTTATATATAGTTTTATAACTTTAGAAAACATTTGAGTTTTTACTTTTATAAAATGCCAAGGTTATTTATTTTAGTATACAACTCATTCTATAATAGTTATTATTAGTTAGTGGGTTTTATATATTTATTTTATAATAATATTACTTGAGTTCTATTATTATATTATATAGTTTTATTTACAAATCTGATTATCAAAGTCATGTCCATTATTTTTGCCATATCTTGAGTTCTACAAGGATATAGAAGCTCCAATTTGAACAGCATAAACTACATGATGTGTGCTACAAATAACTCTTTTATAGCCACCGCTCAATCATCCTCTAAGTATTTCTAATAATTCGTCCAAATCAGACTATACAGATTTGTACCTCAATAGTCTTTTGATCATATCTTGCTCATTTTAATGATTCCATTGAGTGGCCAACTCTCCGCATATGTAAAAACCATATATCTATCTGTATATTAAATAATCTAAGCCATTTAACCAAGTGATCATATTTATACTTACTGTTTTATATAGCCTATGTAATTAATCAAGATTTTAACATTTTTACTTGTTGATTTTAGTCTTTTTAACCAAATTTATTAACACAAAATCCCCAAATAATATTTTGATCATCATTTATCATCATATACATATACATTTATATTGAAAATACATGAGTACATTTAAAAAATAACAAGATGATAGAAGAAATGATCTTGTTACCAACCAATATAGTGAAAGTTTAAGAACAAGACTTGGTTTTTGATAACCAATCTTATGAAATATCAAGACCACCTTCAAGATCACCAAGTATATGTAGACACCTTGATAAAATCAGCCCTAAACTCCTTTGAAAACTTCTTTTTAGTTGTTAAGATCACCTCAAATCACCATGTCTTCAGTGGGTTATCATCTTATGTAAGTTATACATTAGATTTGTGGTTAAATTTTTTTGATGAATGGGGTGTTTGTTGATGATTATGGGACGGCAAGCGGAGAGCCAAGAGAGAGAGATTTGTGAGTTGTTGTAGTTTGCATGAATGGAAATGGTTTTGAGGTTAGTTAGTTTTGGTGTTAAGTGGTTTGTAAGGCTCTAAGGACAAGTGTCCTTAGAGTGTATATAAACTTGACACCACATTTGGTGTTGGTTACATGTCTTGGCCGCCGATAGTGGGGGTGAGACAAGTGTAAACTTGTTTCATCCCCACTAATTTACGGGTACTCCTTGATTCTAGTTTTCTCGATTTGCGTGCCCTCGGGTCGTTTACGAAAAACATTTTTATAAATTATGAATCTACGGCATAAAACGAATCTAATAAGAATTGTCTCATAAAAATGGAGATCAAAAACGTAAATAAACCTAGGGTTTCCGGTTTAGTCGTAAAGGACGTTAAATTATGCACGTAAGCCCTAATTTCAATCCGTAAATTGTGAGTTCATAAACCAACACAAAAATAAGTTTCAAAATAATATACGAGAAAATTATTTACTACCTGAAAATGTCAGATTGTCACACTAGGACTAGACAACTCTTTGTCTCGAAACAAGGTGAGTCAGAACTATATAGTTTTTAGCAAACTACCAGCTTTCAACGGATTTGAAAAGTCTTTATCACAAACAGTTTGCTTATGGACTAGCCAGTTCTTATGTGTGTTAGACATGGTGAACTGAGAACCATTTGTGAAGTGTGACTGAAAGTCAAACACTTAAGGCTTTTTCTCAGCTTCTTCCTCATATTTCAAATCCTTGATTTGTTGTTTAACCATTCTGATCAACTCCAAAGCATCAACAGATTCTTTTGTAACTTCCAATTGTTGTTCCAACATTCTTTCCAACAATCTTCTTTAGAATGGGTAACTCTTCTCTTGTAGCATATGGTATGTAACATCATCTATATCCAAAATATGCAATCCACATAACCTATAATATCTCCAGTAACTAGGAACCTGATTCTCTAATACCTTCAACATTTCTTTATCACAGTTGTGTGGTTCATACATGAAGAGCATTTCCCTATACAACAGTGATACTTCAGTTTTACCTGCACTGGCTTCTTGAACTAACTTGAAAAGATCCTGAATATCTTGTCTGTCAAGAATGTGAAGAATATCTTCCAAAAGTCTAAATATCCTTGTTGTGCCATCAGTTCTTTGAATTCCATGAGCATCAGGTCCTTGATCCATAGAGTATATCCATCTAGAAATAGATGATCTCTTTCCAAAAATCTCTCTATCAATACATTGATCTTCAAATTTTACTATCTTCAAGTACTTCTTCAGGCTCTCATCATCATCACTATCTTCTCCTGTTGACATAGCCCTCTTGGCTTTTTGCTTTCTCTTTGTTGATCTTTTTCTTTTAACACCCTTGGAGGTTCCCTCAAATTCTGTTGAACCCTCTTCCAAGTTTGTATGTACCGTCTCTTCAGTATGTAATGTTGACTGTGTATGTACTGCTTGTACATTTTCAGTCTAAGTAATATCTTGAGCTTTATCTCCTTCATTCATTCTTTGAGCAGCCTCTTCCTCCTTTGAACTTACCTTCTCCTTTCTATTTTTCCTCACATAAGTGGTCTTGATAGTTGGAGATGAATTTGTAGGTTCATCAGTACTTGGCTCAATTCTAGGAGTGCTTCTGATAGTTGTAAAATACATCTTTTAGGAAAAAGAGCGTAATTAGGGAAAGTATTAAGTGTCGGTTTAGGAAAACCCAAAGCACTTATGAACCAAAAGTGGGGATCGTTCTCAAGGAGGCAAGTGTGTTGTGTAGAGAGATGATTAATGGTTTGTGATTATATTGATAAGAAATGAATAGAAGAAAAGAGATTAAAAGAGAATGACGGTTACGATTATGAATTAAACTAAGACGAATAGTCGTGCACGTAAAACCGTAAAAAGTGATAAAATTAAAAATTTACCCTAAAAATTCCTAGAAAATTGCAATAAATCCTAAAAAATGTAATTAGAGTTTACAAAAAATCAAAAATCACTAAAACCTTTTATTTAATTAAATAATAATTTTTTAATGCTAATTAAAGCCCAAAAAATCAATTTAATTAACAAAAAGCCCAAAATGTGATTTTTTAACTTGTATACCTCTAAACTGACTTACCTAAATTTATAACTATTTATGAAAATTTTAAAATTAACAAAAACAATTTAAAAACAATTAAAAACTATTAAAACTTAAAATAATCCTAAAAATTAATCTAATGACAATAAAAATATTCTAAAAAATGTAAAATTCCTAACTTAATGTATTTAAACTAAGAAAAATGAAAAACTTTGAAAAATCTAAATTTTAATTTTTAATAATAAAATAATAATAAAATATTAATAAAAATCCAAAATTTATAAAAAAATTTAAAAAGTTCCAAACTAGTTTATTTAAACCTAAATAATACAGAAATGAAGTTGAAATTACAAAATACCCCTATTAGGCCTAGAAATGGGCTAAAAGTCCAAACAGTCCCCTTAATGGGCTCAAATAGGCCCAATAAGAAAAATGTTGTCCAAATAAGCCCAAAAGCTCCTATCTGACTTAAATATTGATTTTAAGAACAAAACTCTGAAGGCCCAAAAGCTAAAAATGTGTTTAAGCTAGCTTATTTCAAAGCAGCTTATTCTTAATGTACTTTTTGGCCCATTAAGCTATAAGCTGATACCATAAGCTAAAATTTGACACACAAGTTTCTTTTGAGTTACTTAAGAGATCTATAAAAAGGAAAATTGGAAAAAGCACAAGAAATAAGCCTGAAATAAGCCAAGACTCTCTTCACAAAATGACAAAATAGTCGTTTTTGAGTTCTAAACCACCTCAAGTGCTGGTTCAACTTTCAAAAGCTTTTAAATGACTTAACTAAGCAAAATAATCAAAAAGTTTTCAAATAAGCACAAGCAATAATCCAGAATAAGCAGATACGCACTTGTCTAAAAGTCAACTTAATGAGTTTTCTAGTAAAAAGTCAAAGTCAAAGTCTAATAAGCTCCAGATCAAATAAATGGGTCAAATGAGGAAGATCTATCACAAAAAATAAGTTGTTGCAAGTCTAGATAAGCCAAATTGGCTTATGAATAAGATGAATGAAAAATTACACTAGCAGGGGCTAGTTTTGGAGGTTGAGCAGTGGGAACTTTTCCCCCTGCTTGACCTCTTTGACTTTTTGTCTTATATGACTTTTTGTAGGATTCAAGTTACAAACAAGGCACCCTTGTAATCAGTGGATCACAAGGAGTCAAGAACAACAAAGAAATCACACTTCCAATCAGCCAATCAGTGTAGTTAATTCAATTTATCACCAGATAAGCACCAAATATGAACAATAAGCAGATTTCACTCAATAAGCAGTTTAACCAAAAATCAGCCAGCCAAACTTCACCAAATGCATACACAAGCTATAATAAATTCAAATGAACAAATTCTAACAGGTTTCATGCATTGATTCAAAGTCTAGATCAAGATTAAAGCATACAAAAGTTACGATGAACTAAGAACATGCAGTTTTGACAATTGCTGATATACTTGACCACACAGCCAAATTCAAACCCTTAAATCTCCTTAACAGGTTATGTTGGATATGATTAATCACTTTTTATCCTAAGTCTAGGCCTAGAACTAGGTGTGCACCAAATCATAGTCTAAAATATCAACAAATCAAGATTTTATAAGCATATGTTTGATTTAGGTGTTCAAAAGCATACAACTTGCAGATTATCACTCTATTGCACTTCTTAAACAAGAACCACTAGCATACAACAGCAAACACTTTACCAATAACAAAACAACTTTAATATGCAGTGGACCCAAACACCCCTTTATATTTTCAAATCAAGATTTTCAAATCAAAAGTTAGATTTAGGTTAGCACATGCATACATAAGCATCAAAACATCAAACTTAAACAGAAACAACAAGATTTGGAGCCCAAGAACAACACATACACAAGCAGAACTCAAATATCACAAATATCCAAATTTTAACAGATTTTGAGATTAAGGGTTCAAACCTCATGGATGTACATCCATACCCACGTATGTTTGAGCTTATGTGCTAGCAAGAACAAGCACAAGCTTCCAATATCAAGCTGCTAAGATGGAACAAAGTTAGAAGCAAAAATAATAAACAGAAAGGTGACAAATCCTTGATTAATGCAACCCTTGTACCCCATACTTGATTATCCCCAAGTTATAATCCTCACAACACCTTGATATCACAATATCAGGATGCTATGATCCATTTATAGCCCAAGAATTCCAAGGTGTACCAAGGAAGTTAGCAAAATATCAAGGTTTTAGGACTTTGAGAAATTTCTTGCACAAAGCTTAAAGAAAAGGTTTTGAGATTCAGTTTTAGCAAACATGTAACATAAATAAACAGAATAAGAGATTGGCACTTGACTTTTCTTCACAAAATTCAAACACTTTTCATTAAACAATAAACAAGGATTTACAGAAATGTGAACTAGGAAAAATTCAAGAGCAACTGAAAATGAAAGAGTCCTATTCTTTTTACAGGCTACAATGAACTACTACAATGCATAAAAACGTAAAACCCTAGTTGCTTGAAGTCCCAAAAATGCCCTTGAGGATTTTGAATATCTTGGAATCATGTGACTTTCTTTGGCTGTTTGTATGAGTTGGCAAGGTGAAATAGTGATCAATGGCTCACAATGAAGCTAAAATTGTGTAAATTGAAGTTCGTTTCTCTCGATTTTTAACCAATTGAAAGTCCTAACAAAATCAGGTTTATTGTCGTTTTTGGTTGAAAGGGTTATTTAGATTTTCTATGTCTATTTAAGCAATGCACGTAAAAATGTGAAAAATATTAACTACGTATCCGTAAAACAATTAGCACATACCAAGTTTTTATTCAAATAAGGACAAAATTGTAAATCTATGGAAATAATGTGCTAAAAATGTAAGAAATTGAAACTAGAATACTTGAAATGTAAAAATCAGAAAGTATAAGGACCACTTATGAAAATTCTAACAAACTACTAACCAAATTGTAACAACTTGTAAAACAACTAACTGAAATTGACAAGTATTGAAAAGTTTTGGAATAATTCAAAGCAAACCCTAATAACATTAAAATCAAGCTCCAATACAACCAGGAACAAAGTTTAGGGACTAATGTGCAAATAAATGAAAATTTCTTTCAAAAACGGGCTACTTGGACAATTAAGCTCGTATAAGCTCAATAATGCACCAAATAAGCTCAAACCAATTTTAAACTGCTTAAAACTGAAAATCACTTAGGCTTATCCAAGGAAAAGACTTGAAATGCAATAAAATTCAAATAAGCCAACTTTAATAAGCTAAGAATAAGCTATCTGATAAGCCAGACATGCACAAACAGATTTTTAAGCTAAATCTTGTTAATCAGTCTATGGAAAGTCTGGAATGTCTTCTTTTATGGAAAATGATCAACTAATGAAGCTGGAAATTGCAAATAAGCTGAAACTAGCTTATTGACCAAGTTTGACCAAAAAATTGAAAAAACTGAAAACTTCCAGATCTACTCAAGACAACTTCCTAAACAAGATTGTGAAAGAAAATAACAAGGTTTATGAAGTGGATTTTCCAGAATAAGAAATCAGTTTGCACTTTGATTACAGAAACTTGATGTTGCTCAACAGCTTATGAAAAAGCTAATTTCTCACTTGAAACAAGATACTGTATGATTTCCTTTTAAGCACTCAAACTTTGGATGTTGAATGGCAAATAGAAACTTGTTTGAATGAATTCCATCAAGAAATGAGCAAATGCTAAAGGATTGAAAATGGCTACTTTTCTAATGAACTAGTAAAGTAAAACTGACCCAAACCTTTTAACAGCCATTTGCCTTTTTGACCAAATTTTTGACTTGTAAACTACTAAAACTTGTTTAAAATGACTAAAGAAGGAAGTATGAACTAAGATTAACCACTTAACAACACTTGAACTAAAGATTGACAGCAATTCCAAACACTAGTTTACTGAACTTTGAACAACTTTTGTGAAGAAAATTTAAGCAAATGGTTGATCTAAGTAAAGATTGATATCTAGCAAAAATTGATGAACAACTTGAAGCACAAATGAACCAAGAACATGCAGTAAAACAGACAATGACTCAAAATGCATAAGCAAGCTATAAGACTTATAGAAATGAATACAGAAACAAGTAATAAGCAAGCTAAAGAGTATCAAACTAACAATAAGCTATCTACTCAACAAGATCAATCCAGAAACATACTAAACACACTTGATCAAGGCAACAGGTAAGATTTAAGCTAGAATGTAGCATGCATTTGACTGTTTAGTGGAATTGAACTCAAGAACTAGAAACCTTTTAGCAATGTGCCTCCACTGATGGAGTAGGTAGGCGCTGAGCCTCCTAAATAGTGTTAAACCACCACCTTAACACTATTAACAACTAATCAACCATCTACATTCATCATCATCACCATATCTACCCAAAAATCTGCTTCAAAATCAACTCATCTACTAGAATAGGATTGAACAGCTACAATTCTTCAACAAAAGCTCCTTATGATCAAAAGTCATCACAAGCAACTCAAAACAACACAAGTTCAACAGTAATGCAAGGATTGAATAGGAGATTGAAGGAAAAGGAGGGAATTTATTGATTTGAATGTGAAAAGTAGTTACAGAGTTAGGTAGGAGGTTACAACTAACTATAACTAACTCAAGATTTTGTTAGGCTCTTGAGTTTGTTACACTAACAATTAACTAACTAGAGTGAGAGAGAAAAATGGAAGTGTGTGAAATTTTCACACTTTAGCTATTTACAACAAATGAGAGTTCTGTTCCCTATTTATAGACAAAAAGTGAGAAGTTGTTTGGGGTTGATGACGTATCCCCAACAATAGATTGCTGCTAGGTGTCCTGAATTTCTCAATTGAAAGTAGCCGTTAAGAACTTGAATTTGGGCTTTTCTTCTTGGTTGATTTTCAAGTTAATTAAGTGCGTGGGTTGAATTCGTCATCTAAAAATAAGCAGTTTTCATGTTGACAACTTTTTCTGTTATGCAGTATAACTGTAAGTCGATTCTGGGTTTATTTGGGGAAGAAGGTGCCACGTGGAATTATCTGGTTGGTTGAGAAAATAGCACACGGATCATATCCATAATGAAGAAATTCCATTGGTTGATTTGTAAAAGTGTGGATTGCACTGTGTGATACGTTGAGTTATGAGGAGAGAGAGCAAGTGGCCAGGTGTCCACTAGTTTGGCAATCCGAGTATATGAAATGCTGCTCTCCCATTGGACAATAGCTCCTTCACACGGATTAGGATCATTTTTGGTGTATTATTGGCAAGTTTAGTCCTCATACTTAGGCAGAATATCCAAGTGAGCTAGGAACTTCATTTTAATGGCATTTTTGGTCCTTCCACTTGCATACTTGTCTAATTTGTCCCTTTGACTTGGTTGACTTTGGAGTTGACCATGTTTGACTTTAATCTTGACTTTGAAAAATTTACACTTTGAGTCCCTCAACTTTGGAGTGTTGTCAAGATAGGTCCTTCATCTTTAAAGTCTTGTCATCTTTGATCCTTCTTTGTCTTTTTCATACAAATAAGGTTGATTTCTTCTTGTCTGCTTGAAAATGTATCCTTCTTACCTATTTATTCACAAACACAAACATACCACATAATTCCGCTTTATAGAACAAAAGTTAGGTATTTTCCTTGTGTTTTAGGGTGATTCCTTGTCTTAGGATTACGTATTTACGTTTTCGAACTCCGTTTTTGATGAGACAATTTTTATTAAATTCGTTTTGTGCCGTTGATTCATAATTTATAAAAACGTTTTTCGTAAAACGACCCGAGGGCACGCAAACTGAGGAAACTAGAATCGAGGAGTACCCGTAAATAAATGGGAATGAGACAAGTGGGACACTTGCCCCACCCCCACTCATAACCGGCCACAATCTTACACCACACCAATTTGGTGGCAAGTTTTCAACAAGTAGCTACACTTGTCCATTTAGCTTAGTATGTAAGCTAAGCTTACAACAAAAACCACTAGCAAAACCATTTCCTCTCATTTCCTCCATGCAAAACAACTTTCATTCTCTCATCTCTCTCAAATGTGCCGTCCCATACTCCCCATAAACACCCCATTTGATCCAAATTTAACCACAAACTATTGTTATAACTTACATATGTTAATCTCCTTCAAAAGAGATGAAGATTGGTGGTGATTATAACATCCAAGGAGGAGTTTCCATGGAGTCTTGGGGATGATTTTCCACAAGGTATTCATGAAGAATGGTGGTCTTGAAGATTGTCTTGGTTTATCACAAGTTTCTCCATCAAAATCCATGTCCAAATCACAACCTACATCAACTTGGTGGTATAAAGATTGTCCTCCTCATCCTCTTGTTATTTTTGATTATGTAATCTTGTATTTCTTTTACTTATGTATATGTATATGATGATGAATAATGATTAAAAATATTGTGTGAGGATTTGGTGTTGATAAACATGCTTAAAAAGATGAAAAACTATAAGAAACAAGGCTAAAATCTTGTTTAGATTGTTGGCTGTATAAAACAGTAAAGAACCACATGTTAGACTGATAAAATGGCAAAGTAGAAGCAATATACAGTAAGTAATATGTCTTGTATACATATGAGAGTTGGCCATGCAATGGAATCATTGTAATGAGTGAGATATGATCAAAACAAGTTTAAAGTACAAATCTGAGTTCACTGTTTTGGACGATTTTTAGAAAATACTTAGAGGCTGATTCAACAGTAGCTATAGAAGAGTTAAATGGATCACATATCATTTAGTTTATGTCATAAAAATTTGAGCTTCTATCTCCATATATAACTCTAGATATGGCAGTTTTGGTGAACATGAAAATAAAAATCAGATTTTGGAAATTAAAGTATAATAGTATTATATAAGCACTCAAATAAAAATAGTATAAAATTTGAATTAAAACCCACTAACTTATATAATACATATATATAAATATGCATAAGGATAAATAAATGGACATTTTATAAAAATGGTAGTTTAATAAGTTTTATAAGTTATAAAACTATAAACATGATTTTTACGACTTTTTCGGCTATTACCGTAAAATTAACGTTTTTGTTAAATAAAACTTAGACGGTTGGACTCGTCTAATGTAAACTTTTATAAACTCATATACTGATATATAAGCATATATAACAAGTAAAGACCGATAAAACCCGAACTATATAACATACGGACATTAACGGGCTAAGTTAACGTTATTGGACTAATAATACAACAAAATGGGCTAAAACACTTATAAACTTATTTATTGGGCTTAACCCATTTGGGCCCAACATGGAAAGTGTAAATACTGATAATACAAGTACAAAATGGATTAATACAAGTTAAAGAACTTATAATAGGCTTATAGGACCTAAAACACGTAAATAGGTAAAACTAGAAAACTAGTATAAAAGTTATCGACACATAACACTAAAATGAGTAAATGAGAATATGTAACCCCACTTGATCATCATATATATAAAATCATCATATGTATACATAATTGTTATTTTTATAAAGTCATTGGACAAGAGTCTAAGACGAGTATTATTTGTCTAGGTTTCCGTGATTGAAGCATGTACCGTACGTCCGAATTACCGATAACCCGCCTTCCCACATCAACGTGAGTTTATAGCCTCGCACTCTTTTAAATGTTTTTATGAAATGTTTTATAAACCCGCGAGGGAGATAACATGTTAGTTTTTATAAAAAAGGACACCATTTGTCCCGATTGTTTGTTTATTGATTTGGACCCGACTGATTGTATGACCCGATTGTATGACCCGATAAATGATTAAATGACCCGATAGATGAAATTAAATGGATTATTAAAGTTAGGTTATGTCACTAAAAGTCCCATTAGCATGAATTGTGAACTACCGGGATTTGGTAGACGCTTATGCATATAATAGTACTATTTGGGGACGATCACCCCAGTTCGCGCCTTGACGGTTGATCCCCGTCGTGCCAAATTGATTTGTAAGCGAATTTATGTATGAGAAGATTTCCATAGCGTGACCTTTGTGACGACACGCTAATTTAGATGGGCAAATTGAGTTTCGGGCTAGCTACCCGTTGTTTGTTTTATTAAGGTAACAATGTCATGCGGCTTATAATAATCCAATTAACAAAATACTACTAGACGCACTGAATTACGATGTATTGCCTGAATAGCAATACGGGGTCATACTATTGATATTATGTTCGTGTTTTGGTTTTATATAACCATATTCATATAACGGTTTTTATTTAATCTATACAACGTTATAGAACGTATTGTATGATGTTTTTACGACATTGGCTCGTATAATGATTTTTAAGGCAAATGCCTATGTTATGATTTTCAAGGATTTGTACAAAAATGACTTTGGATATTTTATGGCCTATTACAAAGATTTGTACAAAATGACTTTCGGTAATAATTTTATACCGATATTATTTTGATGGATTTTATTAAACTCTATGAATTCACTCGGGGTTTTCGCTTACCTTTTCTTTTAACATGTTTTATCTCAGGTACTTGAAGGTAATTCTCGGGAAGACAACAAGAATTCATGGCCCGCACCTAAATACTTATTTCCATTCAAATGCTTTGTAAAACCTGTATTAAATATAATGACTTGGGACCTATGTAAATCTGATATTTATGAATGGAAATGCTTTATTATTAAACGACGCGATTTTCATGCGTTGTCTAGGATGTGAGTAATGTGCTATCCCGTAACACCAACTAGTCTTCCGTTGTATTGAGTTGTAAAAATTTGGGGGTGTTACAGTTTGGTACCAGAGCTCTCGTTATAGAGAACGAAAGATTTTTAAAACTAAGGTTTTGAATAAAACATTTCAAAATCTTTTAACTATAAACATTTTTCTAAAAATGTCTAAAAATCTTTTGACTATAACGGTGCCGAAGAATTCCCGAGTTACCGATAAGGCCAGACTGAGAAGTGTTATTTTAATATATATATATAACTTGGATTATACATATATATATGATGTAATTTTATTATATGATTGTTTGATGATTATTTCGATATTTATACGAGGTATTTATACGACGTAGATTGTCACAAGGAACCCTAAATCCCCTAGTAAATTAATCGAAGCTATTCTCGTAGGAATTCTAGCTATCCTAGATCTAAACCAAGTTGTGGATATTTATGATCCCAATAAATTGTTGATATTCGTAGAAATGTAGATATTAGTTGATTGTGATATTGAAAAAGAATTGGCGAGATTAAAACTGATATCGATGTCAGGACGATCTTTCCTTATAGAGTGGAGTTTGACAAAACGATACCACCTAGAAAGATGTCATCTGATTCGTTGTCATCCAATTCTTAAATTGAAATCGAAAGGGTGAATGTTGCACTTGAGGCTGTCATTGGAACCATTACCCAAAAGCCTCATGCACTAGTACCTTTCCGAGAAGTCTAATTGAATGATCGAGTCATTTCATATTAGTGACTCATTTTATAATTGTTGTTGTAAGAGCTATAGGATTGGAAATTAAGTGTTGATTCATATTGAGATTTTATTGCCCTATTAAGGTCTAAGATTAAGATTGAAAGTATTGGAGAATGAGGTATGATGTCGCATTGAGTATAAGTTGGTTGAAACTTGAATAAAGTAAAATTTAACTTATATGGAATATGAGATTGTTAAGAGGAAGTCGTTAAGTTCTGTGATTGAATTATAAGGTTTTAAATGATTGTTGATTCGTGTTAAGTGTTGTTCCTAGGCCATTGTCCACTGATGAGGATGTCCAGTGTCCAATAAATAAATTGAAGAAATCTTCTTCTAAATTGGGACCGATGGATCTTCCGGGACACGTGGGACACCTAATGACTCTTGTAGATTAGTATTCATTGTGGTATCTTTAAAAAAAAATCCCTAACTTAATTGAGACATCAGTTGGTAGGATGAGTTCTTGTAATTGTATGACACAGTGACACGTAATGTGTTACGGTACAATTTGACTTGTTTGTGATTAATGAAAAGACTACCTTTGATTGCTAAATCCTACATGTATCGATGATATCTATCTTTTCTTGCTTCTTCCTAATGCTCGCATTAGTGATGCAACCATTGAACAAGTACTCATCTCGATTTGAGTTACGTTGTGGATCATGCTCTTTGTATTCCTGAGTGCCATCGAAGTCATGAACCTCATGATTATTTGGCTAAGCTCATTTCCTGATATATATTGAAGATAGTTCTTGGTGAACAACTTTTCATCACTCCTTTGCAGATCACTAATTGTTTTTATAAGTTAAAACAGTATCCTTTGAGAAAATTTAGTTTTCATCACAATAAGGATTATTCAAAGTGAGATTTATAAGTGATTGATATCAAAATGAAGTTTTTTATGAGACGCTTTGGAAAATTAATTATTTCCATAACAAAGAAAACCTTTGTAAATATATTTTTGATTCTTATTTAAGAATTAAGCATGAAAATGTTTTTATTATAAACATGATGATAAAATTTTGACGAACTGAGTATTGCATCGTTAATCTTGAAATTGTATATAGTTGCGCGCCTACATACAATTTGGAATGGACCATGCAAGACTGATTAGTAGTCACCATAAAACTAATGAATAAACACTACATTTTCTTTGAAGATTGTGAAAGATTAAATTTATGAGATCTACAAGAAGTGAAAAATAAGGACATAATGTTAGGGACACCTACATATGTGCCTGTAGCATCTATTCTTCTGAGTCGAATTTACTCATCTGTGGAATTTGTCTTATTTGACAATTGATATTCCCATCTTGTTCAATTATCCCGTAGTGAGATTCTTAGGAAAAGTATTTGATTATCGAGTGTTGATACCCGACTGGATGTATCGAAGTTCCTATCATTTCTTTTGATTTGATTTCATTTGAATGACCTGGGTAACGATCCGAGGAGCTTTCGAATGCGTACTCAAATTATGAAAACATGGGATATATTCATATTCGTTAAATGTTTTCGTCTGTATCTGATTTGAAATTCTCTCGCATAGATTATGCGTTGACCTTACTCTTTAGATGATAGTTGTGTCTCCATATATCCTTGAATTTGTGAAGGATTATGAGTTATTATTAGTCTTTTGAAAAGTTCGCATCTTATCGACGGCAATGAAACTGAAAAGTTGGTAATGCCAGTAGAATGGATTGATTGACTATGACAGGACGACATTGTCTTAATTGATGGGAACTCGAGTAGAAATTCCCTAAATGATAAGATGTTAATTATCAAAAGTGATCTAAATAATTCTTGATGGATGACCATATCCTGCATTTAGATTTGAAATTATATTGTGAATGGTTGTGAATTAGTCATAGATATTATAATCTAGAAAGAACCTAATATGAATTTATTAAAAGATGTTTCTGTTATCTGAAACTTTAGAAGGTATTTGTTCGTGAATTGCCTAGACTTTCGTCATTAAGGCAAGTTGAATTTGGTATTGATTATATTCCTGGTGCTGCACCTGTGGCATGTGCACTGTACATCAGCACCATCTAAATTAAAGGAATTACCGTACAACTGAGAGAGTTGTCGGAGAAAGATTTTATCCCACCAAGCTCGTCATCATGAAGAGTTATGGTGTTATCATTCCTTATATTTATAGATTACTGTGAACTGAGTAAATTGACAATCGAAAACGATATCCATGACTCGAAAAGGAATATTTGTTCGATCATTTACAAGGTTCTAGCGTATGTTTTAAGGATTTGATCCATGGCATGGTTATCATCAATATCGCGTCCGCGAGAAAGATTATCTATTCCAATCACTACATCCAGAATTTGTAATGAACATTATGAGTTTCACGTGATGTTGTTTGGATTGACTAATACACATGTAGCATTCATAAATTTGGTGAATCATGTGTGAAGGCTGTAATTTGATAAATTCATGCTCATGATCATTAAGGACCATTTGTTTGTTTATAAGAATAAGAAGGAGTTAATAATTATTTATAGACTGCCCTAAATTGGCCGAACAATGAAAACTTGTTCCTTGAATAATTAACATGTGATTTAAAGACTAAATCCTTTACATTAATTAACCATTTGAATAATAGATAATCGAATATATTGACTCTTTAAAAATTAAAATCCCTTTTAAGATTTTGGGTATTACCAAAAAGAAAGTGCAAATGTGTTTTGACAAATGTTTTGACAAATAATTTATCAAAGGATTTTAAGGGATTATTCCCTTATACACAAACCATTTAACTAAACTTCCGTTTAGTGGTAAATGTTCGTGTATACTTCTAGACAACTTAAGAAGAATTGAGGAAACCATTTAAACCATGAATTAAAATTTGAAACGACACTTTTTGCTTTTGAACTAAGAAAATTTTGACCAAAGTATAAACGAAGGTTTTTTTTCGAACATTTACGAATCTTATTAATTATTTTCGATAAATCAGCAAAAATCGAGTTAATAAAATTCAAATTTATTTTGAACATTTTTATAATTGGTCGAACTAAGAAATTTAAACTTTTAACGTTTACGTTTCATAAAAACTTAATATTTTTTTTATTTACTTGTAAATAATTATCGACGCTTTAAAACGTCGGATTGAGCAAAACAGATAAAGATAATAGTAAAGACGAAACTGAAACATAGAAGATATGAAGAAAGAATTTTGAATAAATACGGTTATGATATTTATTTCATCAGGAAAGTGAACGTAATTAATGACACATTATGTATAGAAGATAAAGAACCAATTAGGACATGTTCCTTAATAATGAATGTGCAAAATATATTGCCAAACAATATAAAAATAAATAATGCTTGTAAGAAGGATAATATAGATAATAAAAGTGGTTCGCGGCTAATGTGAACCATTAGATTTGAGAAGCCTATGGCGTAAAAATGTATAAAAGGCCACTTGTGATTGCCTAAATATGGAGGATTGTGAAATGTAGTCATATTGAAATCTTGTAAGTATAAGTATTCTATTCCTATCATTTCTAATTTAATGTAACTTTAGCTGAAGAAGTTGTACTGATGGTAAATTATGAAGGCAGACATTGCCTCATACATTAGTAAACGTCTAATTATTGCGAAGGTCATCATCCGAATTTGATTCGATTTGGGTCATCGTCGACAGACTGACCAAATCTGCTAATATCATTCCTGTTAATGACAGATTCTTGATGAACAAATTGACTCTTTTATTTAAAGGAGTTGTGCAAACATAGTGTGCCATATCAATCATCTCTATCAAGATCATCGCTTCGCATCGAATTTCTAGAGATTTGCTTAGAAATAATTGAGAACGAATCTTGAAGAGAGTACTGTTTACCACCCTAAATCGAAGGGATGAGGTAAAGTAACTATACAAAATACTATAAGCGTTGTTCTATGTTTGAATGATTGACCTTTGGTAATAGACCGTATAATCGTTTTCCTTTGGAGAGATTATCATTGATAACTATCGTATTAGGATCGAGATCGAATCTTGTGAGGATATATATTAGAGCATCTGTAAGTAGGAGTTGAGATGAAGACACCCGACATACACCCACTGTGAGTTGGACATGTCTTTTAGGTTTAAGGTTTCCTATAATGGCGAACCTAACCTTACAAAATACTCGACCCGCGACACCTGAAATGATTGTTGAAATTAGGATCTGATTATTGACTGCCGGTAGTGGGTAGGAGGTTATGTGAACATGAAATGTAGATCTTGAAGTGCCAGATGGGTAGCGAAGTTATGCCAAAAAATTTAACCTTGGAAAATGAATTAATGATCTGAAAGATCATGGGATATAAGTCCTCGTTGTATGAGACCACTGAGATGATGTAAAAGTTGGGATTGAAAGGCATATAAGCTGGATCTACCCTAGGACTTCAAGAGCTGCGTGAATTATGTTTCGTATATTGAACTTGATGGAATATCTTTCAAGTGAGAATCTGATTGTTTCTTAGTAAAGTTTAGATCGGCGAAAAGTTGCATTCATCAAAAACCCGTGAGCATCATGGATAGAGAAAGTAAGTCAACATTAAGCCTGATCTTATTCCCATAGTTATGTTTGATGAAACTCGCGTATTGTAATGAATTACACTTGTGAAAAAAGACCGAATGTGGAGGAAATACCCACATGGCTTTAACTCTATAAGAAGCGAGTAGTAAGATGATCTTTGAGGACAAAGATCCTGTTTAGGGGTAAATGCTGTGACAATCCATCAATTTATGGTTAATATTTTGTTCTCAAATATTATTTAAAAATATTATTTTAACGTTATAATATGAACTCACTTATTTTTGGGAAGAAATTTGGATTTACGTCTTGAAGTAGCATCGACTACGTCTAAACCGGAGGCTTCAACGTTACGTGCTTACGTTTACATACACCGTTTTGGTGACAGTCCGACATTTCTGAAAAATAAATTTGTCCGTGAATATTATTTTGAGATTTTAAATTTGTGTTGGTTCATAAACTCACAAATTTACGAGAAGATATTAGGACTTACGATTTTAATTTAACGTCCTTTACGACCAAACCGGAAACCTTAGGATTACGTATTTACGTTTTCGAACTCCGTTTTTGATGACACAATTTTTATTAAATTCGTTTTATGCCGTTGTTTCATAATTTATAAAAACGTTTTTCGTAAAACGACCCGAGGGCACGCAAACCGAGGAAACTAGAATCGAGGAGTACCCGTAAATAAATGGGGATGAGACAAGTGGGACACTTGCCCTACCCCCACTCATAACCGGCCACAATCTTACACCACACCAATTTGGTGGAAAGTTTTCAACAAGTAGCTACACTTGTCCATTTAGCTTAGTATGTAAGCTAAGCTTACAACAAAAACCACTAGCAAAACCATTTCCTCTCATTTCCTCCATGCAAAACAACTTTCATTCTCTCATCTCTCTCAAATGTGTCGTCCCATACTCCCCATAAACACCCCATTTGATCCAAATTTAACCACAAACTATTGTTATAACTTACATATGTTAATCTCCTTCAAAAGAGATGAAGATTGGTGGTGATTATAACATCCAAGGAGGAGTTTCCATGGAGTCTTGGGGCTGATTTTCCACAAGGTATTCATGAAGAATGGTGGTCTTGAAGATGGTCTTGGTTTATCACAAGTTTCTCCATCAAAATCCATGTCCAAATCACAACCTACATCAACTTGGTGGTATAAAGATTGTCCTCCTCATCCTCTTTTTATTTTTGATTATGTAATCTTGTATTTATTTACTTATGTATATGTATATGATGATGAATGATGATTAAAAATATTGTGTGGGGATTTGGTGTTGATAAACATGCTTAAAAAGATGAAAAACTATAAGAAACAAGGCTAAAATCTTGTTTAGATTGTTGGCTGTATAAAACAGTAAAGAACCACATGTTAGACTGATAAAATGGCAAAGTAGAAGCAATATACAGTAAGTAATATGTCTTGTACACATGTGAGAGTTGGCCATGCAATGGAATCATTGTAATGAGTGAGATTTGATCAAAACAAGTTTAAAGTACAAATCTGAGTTCACTGTTTTGGACGATTTTTAAAAAATATTTAGAGGCTGATTCAACAGTATCTATAGGAGAGTTAAATGGACCACATATCATGTAGTTTATTTAATAAAAATATGAGCTTCTATCTCCATATAGAACTCTAGATATGGCCGTTTTGGTGAACATGAAAATAAAAATCAGATTTTGGAAATTAAAGTATAATAGTATTATATAAGCACTCAAATAAAAATAGTATAAAATGTGAATTAAAACCCACTAACTTATATAATACATTTATATAAATATGCATAAGGATAAATAAATGGACATTTTATAAAAATGGTAGTTTAATAAGTTTTATAAGTTATAAAACTATAAACATGATTTTTACGACTTTTTCGGCTATTACCGTAAAATTAACGTTTTTGTTAAATAAAACTTAGACGGCTGG
The DNA here is from genome assembly GCA_025667525.1 of Glebionis coronaria. NCBI lineage: Eukaryota > Viridiplantae > Streptophyta > Magnoliopsida > Asterales > Asteraceae > Glebionis > Glebionis coronaria. The sequence goes on from CM046881.1 coordinate 403,390,683, forward strand.
ACCCGTCTAATGTAAACTTTTATAAACTCATATACTGATATATAAGCATATATAACAAGTAAAAACCGATAGAACCCGAACTATATAACATATGGACATTAACGGGCTAAGTTAACGTTATTTGACTAATAATACCACAAAATGGGCTAAAACACTTATAAACTTATTTATTGGGCTTAACCCATTTGGTCCCAACATGTAAAGTGTAAATACTGATAATACAAGTACAAAATGGATTAATACAAGTTAAAGAACTTATAATAGGCTTATAGGATCTAAAACACATAAATAGGTAAAACTAGAAAACTAGTATAAAAGTTATCGACACATAACACTAAAATGAGTAAATGAGAATATGTAAACCCACTTGATCATCATATATATAAAATCATCATATGTATACATAATTGTTATTTTTATAAAGTCATTGGACAAGAGTCTAAGACGAGTATTATTTGTCTAGGTTTCTGTGATTGAAGCACGTACCGTACGTCCGAATTGCCGATAACCCGCCTTCCCACATCAACGTGAGTTTATAGCCTCCCACTCTTTTAAATGTTTTTATGAAATGTTTTATAAACCCGCGAGGGAGATAACATGTTAGTTTTTATTAAATAGGACACCATTTGTCCCGATTGTTTGTTTATTGATTTGGACCCGACTGATTGTATGACCCGATTGTATGACCCGATAAATGATTAAATGACCCGATAGATGAAATTAAATAGATTATTAAAGTTAGGTTATGTAACTAAAAGTCCCATTAGCATGAATTGTGAACTACCGGGATTTGGTAGACGCTTATGCATATAATAGTACTATTTGGGGACGATCACCCCAGTTCGCGCCTTGACGGTTGATCCCCGTCGTGCCACATTGATTGGTAAGCGAATTTATGTATGAGAAGATTTCCATAGCGTGACCTTTGTGACGACACGCTAATTTAGATGGGCAAATTGAGTTTCGGGCTAGCTACCCGTTGTTTGTTTTATTAAGGTAACAATGTCATGCGGCTTATAATAATCCAATTAACGAAATACTACTAGACGCACTGAATTATGATGTATTGCCTGACTAGCAATACGGGGTCATACTATTGATATTATGTTCGTGTTTTGGTTTTATATAACCATATTCATATAACGGTTTTTATTTAATCTATACAACGTTATAGAACGTATTGTATGATGTTTTTACGACATTGGCTCGTATAATGATTTTTAAGGCAAATGCCTATGTTATGATTTTCAAGGATTTGTATAAAAATGACTTTGGCTATTTTATGGCCTATTACAAAGATTTGTACAAAATGACTTTCGGTAATAATTTTATACCGATATTATTTTGATGGATTTTATTAAACTCTATGAATTCACTCGGCGTTTTCGCTGACCTTTTCTTTTAACATGTTTTATCTCAGGTACTTGAAGGTAATTCTCGAGAAGACAACAAGAATTCATGGCCCGCACCTAAATACTTATTTCCATTCAAATGCTTTGTAAAACCTGTATTAAATATAATGACTTGGGACCTATGTAAATCTGATATTTATGAATGGAAATGCTTTATTATTAAATGACGCGATTTTCATGCGTTGTCTATGATGTGAGTAATGTGATATCCCGTAACACCAACTAGTCTTCCGCTGTATTGAGTTGTATAAATTTAGGGGTGTTACACATAAAGAAAACAAATTAGTTCTCTTTGGGAACCCAAGCCTGAGCAGACTTGGATTCATCTGGTTGTTCAATAAGAACAAACTTAGTTCTCATAACAACCCCTTGTTCATCCCTCTTTGGATGAAATACCCAGTTAACCCTAATTAGTTTTGTAATGACCTTTGAAATATAATTAAATCTGTTGCAGGTCATAGAAATTCCATTAGAATTAGGGTTTTGATCTTGCTTAGGTCTCCATGTCAAGCTAGAAGAAGCTTTAGATCCCTTACCTTGTGGTTGCAAATATTTAGGTCTGGCAACGTTTCTGTCAGCGTTGGATTTGGTCTTGTCAACACTGAAATTACCCTTGTCAGCGTTGAACCTAGGGTTTGCTACAGAAACCTATTGCCTATTAGACCAAGTATTGGTCTTCCGAAATGGTCTTTGTCCATGAGTGTTAGACCCTCTAGTGAAGAATAGGGTTGGTCTAACAACTTGTGGACTTTGCTCCACAAAAGTTTTGGGTCTGACAGTGTTTGACTTTTTAACAGCGTTGACTTTGGAAGCGTTGACACACTTATATGCTAAATGTGAGAAGCTACCACAAGTATAACAGGCTTTTCTAGACACAACTCTAGGTCTAGAAGAGAAGAAGCCTGTTCCATTATCACTAACTTGGATTTAAGGTGACCTAGTATTCCTATACATTTCTGCATACTTAATGCTAGGTTTTCTAACAGTGTTTGAGCCAAGGTCAACAGTCTTGCCAGTGATTGGGTTTGTTACCTTAATAGGGGTCGACTCATTTGGATTATCACAAAGCATGCCACCCTTGACAAATAAGGTAGGGTTGGATTTCTTCCATTCATTCAAGTTAGTCAACTTTTGCCTATACTATTCAATTGGGGTAAGGACTCTTGGTGGAGGAATAAATTCCTCTTCTTGGAGTTCTGGTAAACCAGTCCAAGATAAGTCCTTTCTTTGGACACCGTAGAAGTCCCCAGCTGGTGGTGGAACAACAGTATAGTCTTTCATCCCAACCCCAGTCATGTCCTTAGGATCCCTCTGTTTATTAACACATTCTCCTAGGGTTTGTGAGGCTTTATCAAATCTCTGAATTTTAAGGTCAACATTGTCCTTATTCTTGATAGCCTCATCTAACTTAGCCTGTAATTCAGCATTGACCCTTTCCATGATGTTTCTAACATCATTACTAGCATTTAACTCATGTTTTAAGATATTTGTTTTATCTTTTAGGTCAAATTCCATTTTCTTATACTCCTCTACTGTCTTTTCAGTTTGAGTGAGAGCAATTTAATAGTTAGACAACTTGCATCTCTTAGTCCTCACATCACTTAACAATTTTAAAACCTCTTTGTTAAGTTTTTCAGTATTTAAACGACAACCCTTACTACAAAAAGCATCATCGTATACCTCATTATCTGATGAAGAGGAGGAGTGTGCCATGAGAGCATATTGAACATGCTCTTCTTCTTCTATCTCAGCAACCAAAGCTTTATCCTCTTCACCATCCTTAGCCAAATAGCTCCAATCCCATCCAATGCTATCAATTTCTTGCACTGCTACCATGGCCTTAGGATCCTGAGCCTTAACAACTTGGCTTGAGGGTTTTCCAGCATCAGATCTTCTTGGAGATCTGCATTCCCTCATAAAGTGCCCCATACGTTGACAATTATAGCACTCAACCTTGGATTTATCAAATCTAGCAGTGTCCTTTACATTAAAGGTCATCTTCTTCTTAAACCTTCTATTCCACCTGTTTGCTCTTATACTTGCAAGAGCCATTAACACTTTATATCCATCTCCTCCAAGTGCTCACAACTTATTTTCTCAAGGTCCTCATATGTAATCACTGAACCATTGGGCAAAGAAGCAATGTAAGCACACACAGTATCCAGATCTAAACCAGCAGGCTTCACTCTTGGTGAATCAATTTTGTATGTGTCAGCGTCTGAATGTGAGGCGTTGACAGGACATGATCCAGCGTTGACACATGATGATCCAGTAACTGGGTGCATGTATGAGTCCTTCTGATCAAATTGACCTTCACTATGTGAGAAGAAGGCCATGTTACTATTGGTAGACTTACTTCCATGCTCCAAAAGATTTTCATTCTCCAACAACCTCAGTTTGTTGTAGATATCATCAAAAGTAGAACTTTTGTGAGTGTTATTGGCAAGTATAGATCTTGCCTCAATCTTCCACGCATCACCAAGGCTTTTAAGAAAAGTGGCAATAATGTCAACATCACCAACTTGTGTCCTCATGAAGGACAGCTTGCTTGTAATGTCAAGCAGTCTGCTTCTAACACTGCTAAGCTTCTCATTAGGTTGAGCCTTAAATACAACATACTCATGCATGAGTTGCTTCTTCTTCTCTTCCTTAGTATCATCATTACCACCATATGCAACTTCAAGAGTTGCCCAAAGGTCTTTTGCAGACTCATAACCTCTGTATTTGTGTTGATTTTCTTGCCCCAAAGAGAGTTTTAGAATGTTTAGGGTTTTCATATCCACCCTTTTCTTTGCTATGTCTTCAGCAGACACAGCTATACCATCATCAGGTTTTTCTTTCTTATCTACTTCTGAACATCCAGCAATAGCTGATCTTGTAGCAATGGCATTAGCAATCTTTTCAGCTTTATTGAATGTGTTTCCATATTCAATAATCTCCCAGAGAGTGTAGTCATAGATCCCCAGATATTGTTGAAAGTTGAACTTCCACAGCTCAAAATTGTTTGCATCAAGCATGGGAATCTTGATGTTGGGCAATGAGGAGGAGGAGGTTACTTCTGGATTGGACATGATGTTTTTAGGGTTTTGTGAAAATTAGGGTTCTTGTGTTCTTTAAGATCAAAAGTTTCTCAACAAGCTCTGATACCACTTGTTGATCCCAAACTTAGATCGATTTAGCTTTGTGTATACGAGATTAGATAAAGTTATACACGTAGAGAAACTTTGTTTATGTATAAAGTAATCTAAGTGTTATGCGGAATTAACACTTAAACAAGAACACACAAAGATGCAAAACAAACTTTCACTTGATTGATAATAACAAACTTGCTTACAATGAAAGTGTTTAACGTAAGAAAACTTATATATGAAACATAACCTAAAGGTCTTCTTTTATAGACATAAGAAGCCTTGTACAATAGTCTACGTATCAACTATTCTAGGTAAAGATAATTATAGAAAATACAATGTTGAACTTATCTTTACTAGAAACAAACTAGAAACATAATACGCGTAGACTATATCTTCCTATCAGTGCTTGTCTTCATTCTATCAACGCTTGACTTCTTCTTGTTCAAAGTTGAACTTCCACACCTCAAAATTGTTTGCATCAAGCATGGGAATCTTGATGTTGGGCAATGAGGAGGAGGAGGTTACTTCTGGATTGGACATGATGTTTTTAGGGTTTTTTGAAAATTAGGGTTCTTGTGTTCTTTAAGATCAAAAGTGTCTCAACAAGCTCTGATACCACTTGTTGATCCCAAACTTAGATCGATTTAAATTTGTGTATACGAGATTAGATCAAGTTATACACGTAGAGAAACTTTGTTTATATATAAAGTAATCTACGTGTTATGCGGAATTAACACTTAAACAAGAACACACAAAGATGTAAAACAAACTTTCACTTGATTGATAATAACAAACTTGCTTACAATGAAAGTGTTTAACGTATGAAAAATTATATATGAAACATAACCTAAAGGTCTTCTTTTATAGACATAAGAAGCCTTGTACAAGAGTCTACGTATCAACTATTCTAGGTAAAGATAATTATAGAAAATACAATGTTGAACTTATCTTTACTAGAAACAAACTAGAAACATAATACGCGTAGACTATATCTTCCTATCAGTGCTTGTCTTCAATCTATCAACGCTTGACTTCTTCTTGTCAACACTTGATCTGTCAGCGTTTGTTTTCTTCCTATCAACGCTTGTTTTCCTCTTGTCAGCGCTCAAGTGGACTGGCTACATTTTATTCCCAACATAAGACTGATGGAAATGAATACAGAAACAAGTAATAAGCAAGCTAAAGAGTATCAAACTAACAATAAGCTATCTACTCAACAATATCAATCCAGAAACATACTAAACACACTTGATCAAGGCAACAGGTAAGATTTAAGCTAGAATGTAGCATGCATTTGACTGTTTAGTTGAATTGAACTCAAGAACTAGAAACCTTTTAGCAATGTGCCTCCACTGATGGAGTAGGTAGGCGTTGAGTCTCCTAAATAGTGTTAAACCACCACCTTAACACTATTAACAACTAATCAACCATCTACATTCATCATCATCACCATATCTACCGAAAAATCTGCTTCAAAATCAACTCAGCTAATGGAATAGGATTGAATAGCTACAATTCTTAAACAAAAGCTCCTTATGATCAAAAGTGATCACAAGCAACTCAAAACAACACAAGTTCAATAGTAATGCAAGGATTGAATAGGAGATTAAAGGAAAAGGAAGGAATTTATTGATTTGAATGTGAAAAGTAGTTACAGAGTTAGGTAGGAGCTTACAACTAACTATAACTAACTCAAGAGTTTGTCAGGCTCTTAAGTTTGTTACACTAACAATTAACTAACCAGAGTGAGAGAGAAAAATGGAAGTGTGTGAAATTTTCACAGTTTAACTACTTACAGCAAATGAGTGTTCTATTCCCTATTTATAGACAAAAAGTGAGAAGTTGTTGGGGTTATGACGTCTCCCCACCAATAGATTGCTGCCAGGTGTCCTGAATTTCTCAACTGAAACTAGCCGTTAAGAACTTGAATTTGGGCTTTTCTTCTTGGTTGATTTTCAGGTTAATTAAGTGCGTGGGTTGAATTCGTCATCCAAAAATAAGCACTTTTCATGTTGACAACTTTTTTTGATATGCAGTATAACTCCAAGTCGATTCTGGCTTTATTTGAGGAAGAAGGTGCCACGTGGAATTATCTGGTTGGTTGAGAAAATAGCACACGGATCATATCCATAATGAAGAAATTCCATTGGTTGATTTGTAAAAGTGTGGATTGCAGTTTTGTGATACGTTGAGTTATGAGGAGAGAGAGTAAGTGGCCAGGTGTCCACTAGTTTGGCAATCCGAGTATATGAAATGCTGCTCTCCCATTGGACAATAGCTCCTTCACACGGATTAGGACCATTTTTGGTGTATTATTGGCAAGTTTAGTCCTCATACTTAGGCAGAACATCCAAATGAGCTAGGAACTTCATTTTAATGGCATTTTTGGTCCTTCCACTTGCATACTTGTCTAATTTGACCCTTTGACTTGGTTGACTTTGGTGTTGACCATGTTTGAATTTAATCTTGACTTTGACACATTTACACTTTGAGTCCCTCAACTTTGGAGTGTTGTCAAGGTAGGTCCTTCATCTTCAAAGTCTTGTCATCTTTGATCCTTCTTTGTCTTTTTCATCCAAATAAGCTTGATTTCTTCTTGTTTGCTTGAAAATGTATCCTTCTTACCTATTTATTCACAAACACAAAACATACCACATAATTCCGCTTTATATAACAAAAGTTAGGTATTTTCCTTATGTTTTAGGGTGATTTGTTGATTAATTGATATGAGTTTTTGCTCATATCAGAAGCTTAGGATGAAAGCTGAATACTGAGTGTTGATTCCCTGGAAAACTTTTGGCATTTTCCCAAAACGTGTGAAGGAGGGTTTATTATGTGAGTAGGATAGTGATGTGGCATGGGTTTTAGCAGTTGGGTTATGTTTAGGGACACCCTAATCTTAATTCTGGAGAAGATTAGGGTTTAATTTTTGGTAATTAACAAACACCCAATTTGCATCAAGAACATGAAGAACATATGTTTAATCCGTTTTGTTTTTTAAATGGGGTGTTTAGCGCCTTAATTTAACTTAAATAATTAAGTTAGTTAAGCAGGTGTGAGTGGATGGTGATGTGGAAGGATGGTGAAAGCTGATTGGTTGTGGGATGTGAGTGGGGTACGTGGCATGGTGTGAGTGGCCTATGTAACTTTGGTTGTCTGCCAGTTTAAACCCCTCTTCTCTTTTTCTCTTGTCACTTACAACTTTAAACAGCCAAAAACGAATTCCTTTGTTATTAAAGTTTTCTTTTTCACACTTTTTCCCCAAATACTTTTTCAAAGTATTTTTAGGGGTATTTCTTGCCATTTGTTGATTCTTGAAGAACTGTTTTGGCATTTTCTTTAAAGATAATGGTCTTGACTTGTATTGTTGACTTATTGGAGGACTAATATTGGCAAGTCATGATTTATGAGGGACTATGTTTGCCAATTCTTCAAAGTGGATGGCCCTTTTGTAAATTTGACAAACTTTAAGGACCAAACTTGTAATTATGAATATACAAGGGTTTAAAGTGTCAATTCTTCAATATTGGAGGACCCTTCTTGCATAATCTTCAATTCTTCAAGGGTTTTTCTTGGAAAATCATCATTAGGGCTTGGTTCATTGTGCGGCTTTGTTTCCCGTATTCGTTTTTGCATGTTTCTTGTGATCTTTTGTCATTTTCTCAATATCCGTACCTAAAATACACAAGTAACAAACACAAGCATATATTTGACTATTTTCATGATATTTAATGCATTTAAAGCCCGTTTTGGACGATGAGACTATGTATAAAAGCAGTCTCATCACTCCCCCATACTAAACTATTGATGTGCCCTCACGCAATGCTAGAATAAAGTATCGTAGCACCTCCAAAATTCATTTTTATTCACTTTTATTGAATGATAAATTAGCTACACTACTACTATTACTTCTACTTGCGTTTTAGACATAATGTATGATTTTCATTGCAAAATGGGACGTTTAGGTTCATAGAATAAGAACACGTGAATGCTTCGTTAGAAATAATTTCGACGTCCTTGATTTTCACCCCAATTCCATGCTAAGCGTGCAACGAGATCATTGTCATTATAAGTTAGTAATGCTAACACTACTCATATGCCCTAATCACGTACTTATCCTTCCATTTTCCTAAGTTGTATCTCTTATATTTTATTTTTTCAAGAATGTTTCACGAGGATACATTGTTTGACTTATGCGATGATAGAGATGTAGGTCTAAAAATAAAGTCCTAACGGTGTAACCAAGACCATCGAATTAATAACCCCTCCTAATAGACAACGATGTCAAAAAATTAAGTCAACAAGAAGGATCGATAAACACGGTTTATAACGGTTTTGAACATGAGACTTATTACCAAGACTTTTATACGCCCCCTAACGGAAGGGCCTTATTATCATAGGTTTACCTCCACCTTTTATTCAACTTCGCCATGAAGCTTTTATTATGACTTCGGTCTTGCCTTGCCTTTTATTTAACCTCGCCATGAGGTGTTGATTATGGCCAAAGACGTATATCCTCACGCTAAAAGCGAATTTTGGATCTTTAAAGCTTCAAAGATTAAGGCTTGATTCACTTTCAATTTTGCATAGATCTTTCGGCCTTGTGATCTTCAAATTGTTTGCTTGATTTAGGTGAGAACTTGAAATATTATTATTAGGTGAAGCTTTCGATTATTCGGGTTGCCAATACTTCAAAACCGTGACGTTGGCGATACCTTAATGTCTTCCCAATTTAATTACATGGAAGCTACTAGAAAATACTAGAAACCAACAATCAAGACTAAACCGCTAAGTCAATTTTATTAACCAAAAAATATTTACAAGCGAAGGGAGAATAAGCAAACAACGAGAACACATGAGTTTTTGAAAGAATACGAGTACTCTACGTTTAGCATAGTAACTTATAATTAACTCTATCATTTCTCGTCCTCATTTAAGAGACTTAGCCTAATATAAAGTTAAGTAATCAAAGCTAAGTGCTCAACACGCACGGTCGAGTCAAAAATTACTCTTATTCTCGCCATCGGAAAATCTACATTCATGTCTTAAACACTAATAAAACATGAGAAAAAAATTAAAATTTGACCATTTTTAGCCATATTTTGCAACAAAACGATAACATAAAGATAAACTTTGGAAAGCGTGAAGGTTTGGCGAGGCAAGTATCTATTCACACCGCCATATTAAAGTTAAACATTGTCCTCAATGTTTCGAGTCTAAGGGTTGGAAAACCCCCATACTAGAGACGTAGTCGAATGATTAATCTAGCATGGAAAGGGTGTAACCGTTAAATTTAAATCCGTTTATGAAGTGTGCTAAAAACCTAAGGTTAGAACATCAAGGATATATCATGGATATTGAGAAAGTCTTCAAAGCAAACGATCGAGTGCTCCCAGAAAACGAACACGAGAGGCTCCAATCGTGAAGATCATAATTGTAACACCCCATTTTGATATATGGAATGTCACGCGTAATTATGGCGTGTCATCAAAGCATGCAAGGTAATATGTAGTAAAACATACATGACCATAGGGAAAACCGGAATCAAACATCGGTTCCCAAACATAAGCCCAAAACCTAATAAAGTAAATGAACTGAATGAAAGACTAATCAAGCATAAATATATGAAGGCAAAAGGAGAAGAAGTCTATGGCAGCTTCCATCCTATGCACGTCCTCCAAATGCTCGAGTCTTGGGTACCTGCCGTTTTGGGACATGGAAAGGAAAGTAACAGCTGAGCAAAACGCTCAGTGCACGGATATACAATATAGCATGAAATAGGATAAGCATGTAACATATAACAGCGGAATACTAAGTTCTGAGTAGACTGGTTAAGTATTGAGAAAACTGGTTTTATAGTTTGAAAAGCCTTATGTTTATCTTATGAAAACTGTTTTAACATATATATACTATAGCCCATATAGGTCATGAAAAGGTCACGTGCATGAATACTTGGAGGGGTGACCTCATCATGCTGATTAGAGGGGATGCCTCTAATTAATATACTGGTCTGGGTAGGAGGGATCAACTCCTTGTGAAGGATGCAAGGCACACACCACATTCACCATGAAATACTGAATAAAACATGTAACTAGGATGCACCCATACGCCCCACATGATATAATAATATGGCCAAAACTGAAAAGGGACGCCACGAGCAATCACTCCGCCGTGGGGAAGTCATAACATTGGTGCCTCCAATGTTATGGTTATGGTACCTCCATAACTAGGTGAAACTGGTCATGCTTGTATATGGCTATAGATTATGCTAATTAAACATAAGCAGTTCAAAACAATAAAACAAATACTGGGGAAAACAGTTGGCTGCATACGGGGAAATCCTAATAAGGAAAGAATGTCCATACTGAAAGGACGGGAATCCGTACCTCAAGTCCAGTGAATGAACGGAAGAAAGACTCCTACTTCTGGATCACTAACGCTACATGAATACACACGTGTATAAGTATCGAATCACTGATTACGTACTGGGTTTTATGTCTCATCTTAGCTTACTTTGTATGTTTTAGGTCATGGTTTACTATTTAAAGCCTTAAACTATGTTTATCTTGTACTCTGATTAATCTGATAAAGTATTACTGGTAATTCATGTATTATTATACTTACTGTGTAATAATAAGTAACTTGCCAAAAATAGCAGGTTTCCAAAAATAGAAAGTTTCCAAAAATAGAAAGTTTCCAAAAATAGAAAGTTACCAAAAATAGAAAGTTTCCAAAAATAGAAAGTTTCCAAAAACAGAAAGTTTCCAAAAATAGAAAGTTTCCAAAAATAGAAAGTTTCCTAAAATAGAATTTACTGCTTAAAATAGATTAGTTTCTAAAAATAGAAAGTTTCCAAAAATAGATCAGCTGCCTTAATTAAATAAGTTTCCATATATAGAAGGTTTTCATGATTTGATTAGCTGCCTGAAATAGATAGATTTCCATATATAGAAGGTTTCCATTAATAGATTAGTTGCCTTAATTAATTAAGTTTCTATAAATAGAAGTTTCCCTAATTAGAATTAAGCTGGTTACATAAGCTAACATATAAGTCTAAGTGTTTATAAGCTTGTTTCTTAAGTCATATGATATAGTGTATAGTTTAATTATTATTTCATGTATTTTATTTAAACTATAGGTTAAGCATTTTAACTAAAGTATAACATGTTTTAATTAAAATGGAATAAAATACTTAGGTTAAAATGTGTATTATTATGTATTAATAACATAACCTAAGTCATGTCTAAATTAATTAATTATAGGCATGTTTTAAATAATTCATTAATTATAACTTATAACATAAAATACTTAGGTTAAATTAATATCATGCTAAATTAATAATTAAGAAATAACCTAAGTCATGGTTTAATTAATATCTCATGTTATTAATTAATTTATATCCTAAGTTCATAATTCATAATATTAACATGTAGCATAAATCATGATTTAACCAACGAACCATGAACCGGGCATGAAATCGACACCGTACCCCGAACCAAATCGGGGTTCCCCTTGGTTCCTTGCTGCCGTGGGACCCACACCACCAAACCGAGACTATATGGTCTCGGTGGTGGCTTAATGACCAAGCCGTGACCCCCCTAGGGCACGGGCTAGGCTGCGGCCACACTAAAACACCCATAAACACCCTTTTTAATTTACCCCTTATTCAAATACATGTTTATTATATGTTTTTAATTAGGTTTTAAAAACATCATGTACTTAATTAATTTTACTAAATCAAATCAAAAGAAAAGAATAAAAAGAAAGGTTAAAAAGTTATACCGAATGTGTGGATCAATAGAGGATGAACAAACACGAACACTTGTACAATTATTCGAGATCAAAATCAACAAGAACACCTCTTTGGTGTTCTTATGGGTGGCGGCTACAAAAGGTAAAGGAGAAGGAGGAGAAAACTATTTTTAGGTTTTTGTTTAATTTCTTGTAAAGTGAAAAATGAATCAAGTTTTTTTTTACCTTACCCCCCTTTCATGTAAAACTTGATGGGCTTGGCCCATTTACCTTCCTAGTTTCGTGGATATGGGGCCCCACATGGGGTGCCCGTACCTTTTCTCGTGTCCCGATGTTTCGTGTTCGTTCGTGGTTAAACGTGTTCGTGATTAAAGTGTTTCCGTTTATTTTATCATGTAGTTTATCGTATTATTTACGCTTGTAATTATATTATATGTACTTACGTAATTATTTTAGTTCGTGTTTTAAAATGGTGATCATTATTTAATTATGTTCGCGTGAAATATCCATTAACTGTTTATCATGAGTTCGTACGTAATCGATACTTATCATGTCATACACGTATGCACTTGCTTGATTATTAGCACATGAATGTGATCAATACTAAATAGGGTAAGTTTTAATCTAGGACGTACGATCTTAAGGGCACTATTCATGGTAAAAGCATGCGGGTTTTACAATTCTTCCCCCCTAAAAAGAATAATTCATCCCCGAATTATAGATAAAGTAACTGGAAGCGAAACATACCCGAATCAAACTGGAAAGGTATGCAAAATAACGGAAATGAAGGTGACATGGTAGAAGGGAACGTGGAACGTGACATGTCCTGAAAAGACATGGAACGTGACGTGACTGAAAGGACGTATCAAATCGATAAGAGAAAAATGGATAAGAAGTCCGGATGAACTTGTCCGTTTCCAAGTGGCCTCCCTCTTGGAACGGTTCCTTCAGAAGATCCTGACACTAATGATAAATCTTGGTCCTCCTGACCTTGACTTGGAATAAGAAGAAATTCTTGGTTATCAACGGAAGGTAGATCCCCTAAATTGGATCGAGGAAAATAAGAGTTAACGTGCTAAGGTAACTGAAACGTTACGATGCAAGACAATCTGACTGAACTGATAATTAGAAACGATGCGCGAGACATAAAGAAACGTAGTACGTGAAAAATTCTGAACGTGATACGTGAAAAATTTTGAACGTGCTACGTGGAGATATGGCGAGTGTAGTATGAGTAAACGTATCGTGATCCATGATACGTGTAACATATCTTGATCATGATATAAGGAACGTGGAATGAACATGACATGTGAGATATATCGTGATCATAGAATATAATAGCGGTAACGCCAAACGCTACAAGGTGAGACGTGGAATATGACGTGAAACGTCTATCTGATGATGGAGAGTTATACTAAGCTTGGGTCTGGTCTCACAAGTTCTTGCAAACTTCCCAGAATGAGGAAAGAAATGAACGTAAAATCGTAAGCAAAAATACGATCATGAACGTGAATAGTGTCATGAACGTGAGCGCGAAAGCAAGTCGTGGAATTAGAATGAAGACGTGAAGTAAGTTAGGAGTACAATTACGAATCTTTGTCTGACCCGATAGCTGAGGGATTGCCAAGTGATCGGATGAGCCTTGGCTGGAACATGTCCGATCAATCTGTTGGTTCTGAAATCCTTGCGGATGTAAGGATTCTGCAGACTTGATCAAACTGTTTGCAATAACCCAGATAGCATCATGCTTCTTCTGAGTTTGCGTTAATCTGGTAACCAAAATCCGTGGAGATCTTGTCCCATTTCAATTCACAATTTCAGATGATGAAAACATCCCAGTTTGTTGGTGTCCTATCTTAACCTGTTGGTATGTCAGGTACCTAGATATGAACGTAACTATATCTTGCTTCGTAGAACTTGATACCTAGGAGTTTGCGAAACTCTGAGTCTCTGAATCTAGACTTCTCCTAGCGTATAATTTTCTAGAACACCTAATGTAGTGTAGGGTTCTCTCCTTTACGCATAAGCTGAGTCATGGTAAGATTAACCATAGAAACCCATGTGATTCAGTGTGTCACTGTAATCAAACAGAATTGATATTGGAAAAAAAAAATTCCAGGGTAGAATTTATCTTGTCATAGAATTTGCAACATAGTGCAGATATGGTCTTCCTGATCTTCTCTAGGCTTAGAGGAAATCAGGTTATCCTCAATGAAAACGCTGATGAATTTGTTTAGGAGTTCATGGAAACTCACTTTATTAAGTCCATAATGCGGTTGGAGCATTGATGAGACTAATTCAAAATCATAAATCTAGCATGACCGAGTCGTGTACGAATAGCAGTCATGGACATGTCCTGCTTTTTCACTCGTCACTGTTGGCAGCATGATCGTGAGTTCGATCTTGGAAAAGTGATTAACACCATACGGTTGATTGGACATGTTGTCAATATGTGGAGGAGAATAACGGTCATGTATGGTGATTTGTTTAAGTCGACGATAGTCGACACATAATCTCATGGTACCATCCTTCTCCTTGAAGATTCTTCTGGAGTGTAAGGAACAATTTTGGAATAATCCATTGGTTATGCGTAAAAGGACCTTAGTAGTCGAGTGCTACTGACAGCTAGAAAATTTTAGCAATTATGGCTAACAAAGCACGTGCTTGAAAAGCATAGATAATTTGTACAGATTTTCCTGATGGAAAATCAAGCTGAATGTATTCAGGAGCCTGAACATTACTGTACATAATTATGAATCATAGCATGGTGTGGTGTTCATAGTACATAATTAGGATAAAATTCATCTCGTGTCTGTCCGAGGAAATGCGTTAGCAGCTTGGATCTTATCATTAAGCTGAAGGAAAACCTTCGTATGCGTGGGAATACGAAAGGCGTCCTTCATGGTTATGAATATATGAACTATGGTGAAAGAAATGAAAGTGACATCGGCAACGTAACAGTTCTCACTGATGCGCCGATAATGGTATTGAAATTCTTGTGGCCTGATTAATACATGGCACAACAACATAGATATACCCTTGGAGGGTACCCTGGATTTCTTAGAAATGTTCCATAATTAGACGTGAGTCATGTGTCTTGACTCGTGTCTTGAGAAATGTAAGTGTGACATATGTCTTGACTGGTATCTTGACATGTGTCCTCAGAAAGTATACGTGAGACATGTGTCTTGACTGATGTCTTGACATGTGTCTCGAGATGTGAAACAATTAGAACTACAAATATTAGGTTAATATGCCAGAATTGGCGGATCGGTTGGACTACTGATCATTTGTATGTCTGATCACGTCCGTGGCCGGAGCCTCGTTTGCGATTTCTAGGATAGTTGCTGTCATAGTAGTGGTTACTATCATCTTGTCTGTCGGTTCCATGACGGTCATTCTCATGACCGTGACTCATGTAACTATTTAGCTGAGCGACCGGCTGGTACTGGTTTGCACTCATATGGCTGAAATGACAGCCAAACGACGTGTGACATGTAACTATGAATTTGGGACAATGATTGATGGGAATTGTCTGATGGTGAAGCATCTTCTCGTCCAATTGTTTTGCTCCGACGCCTTTGTCTTCGTCTTTTAGGATCTCCAGGTTGTGAACAGCATCAGCATCAGCAGCTCGTAGCGTCTCCCAACATCAGCAACATCAACCTTCAGTAACATCTCCAAGCTATGAGCGGCATCGACAATCTTCTAGAATATCAGCAGTGAACATACGCCTGAGATGATTTAGAATCGACTAATGAATACTCGTGAAGTATTGCAAGTGGAATACACATGGATTAAGGTACATGTAACACATGAAATACGGTACGTGGAGTACACATGGAATGCACATGAAATGATCGGTATGGGCTCGATCATTCGTCATGATTTAAGGAAAGTAAACCGGTTAAACGGTTAGGAAAACCATCATGATAACCTGGCAGTATTAACATAGACATCATTCTGGTTGCATAGAGAAACGCTAAAGTGTGGTTACACAAAATTCAACGATGATTTGCCTGACAGCATGATCAATGAAAACCAACCATGACTATCATGAAAGCATGATTCAAGAAATCTAACAATGTCTTGCAGGACAACGTAAATAACAAAAGAGGCGTGAAACATAATCAACATGAAGACGGAATTATCATGAGGAAACATGAAACCATCTATTACGAAGAAGTGTATAACATAATCAGCATGAAACTGAAGTTAAACATGACAGTATGAAAACATACTTGACATAAAAACATAATAACTTATGAGGGGACATGAAAAAAAATTTATGCCAATTTAAATCATGAGAAAAATTTTATGCATGAAAAAAAAGTGCATAAATGCGTAATGTAGTTTATAAAACCTTTATATGTGCGAGGGAACGCCTATGGGTCGGTTCCAAAACAAAAGACATGGCGAGGGGACGCCTATGGGTCGGTCCCAAAGTTAAAAGTTTCGATAAAAGCACATGCGACTAAATAGGGCCAGTCCTGTACCAACCATTACTTAGTCAAAATTCCTGCAACAGATGACATATGATATAAATGCATGAATGCATGAAACATAAATAATTAAAATCATTGTCAAAACTTAACAGAAAAAAAAATTTTATGTGAAAAATGTGAACTATTGGGGTTCAGTCCACATAATCACAGTTCACGAGGAACGTCATGCATAGACAATGACCCATAACTAAGTATGGATGACGGTTGTTCATTCCATATTAGTAAAACAATACTTGTGAAAACATCATGGTTAAAACAACAAGGTGCTGAAGACGTCATGGTTAAAACAGAAAGGTGCTGAAAACGTCAATACGTGGAATAACAAGCGTTGACTTAGGAAGCTCCTGGTGACTACCCACTAGTCACAGGTCAAGTTTTAGAGCCTACAGGTCGAAGCCTTGTCTCTGATACCATAATTGTAACACCCCATTTTGATATATGGAATGTCACGTGTAATTATGGCGTGTCATTAAAGCATGCAAGGTAATATGTAGTAAAACATACATGACCATAGGGAAAACCGGAATCAAACATCGGTTCCCAAACATAAGCCCAAAACATAATAAAGTAAATGAACTGAATGAAAGACTAATCAAGCATAAATATATGAAGGCAAAAGGAGAAGAAGTCTATGGCAGCTTCCATCCTATGCACGTCCTCCAAATGCTCGAGTCTTGGGTACCTGCCGTTTTGGGCATGGAAAGGAAAGTAACGGCTGAGCAAAACGCTCAGTGCACGGATATACAATATAGCATGAAATAGGATAAGCATGTAACATATAACAGCGGAAGACTAAGTTCTGAGTAGACTGGTTAAGTATTGAGAAAACTGGTTTTATAGTTTGAAAAGCCTTATGTTTATCTTATGAAAACTGTTTTAACATATATATACTATAGCCCATATAGGTCATGAAAAGGTCACGTGCATGAATACTTGGAGGGGTGACCTCATCATGCTGATTAGAGGGGATGCCTCTAATTAATATACTGGTCTGGGTAGGAGGGATCAACTCCTTGTGAAGGATGCAAGGCACACACCACATTCACCATGAAATACTGAATAAAACATGTAACTAGGATGCACGCATACGCCCCACATGATATAATAATATGGCCAAAACTGAAAAGGGACGCCACGAGCAATCACTCCGCCGTGGGGAAGTCATAACATTGGTGCCTCCAATGTTATGGTTATGGTACCTCCATAACTAGGTGAAACTGGTCATGCTTGTATATGGCTATAGATTATGCTAATTAAACATAAGCAGTTCAAAACAATAAAACAAATACTGGGGAAAACAGTTGGCTGCATACGGGGAAATCCTAATAAGGAAAGAATGTCCATACTGAAAGGACGGGAATCCGTACCTTAAGTCCAGTGAATGAACGGAAGAAAGACTCCTACTTCTGGATCACTAACGCTACATGAATACACACGTGTATAAGTATCGAATCACTGATTACGTACTGGGTTTTATGTCTCATCTTAGCTTACTTTGTATGTTTTAGGTCATGGTTTACTGTTTAAAGCCTTAAACTGTGTTTATCTTGTACTCTGATTAATCTGATAAAGTATTACTGGTAATTCATGTATTATTATACTTACTGTGTAATAATAAGTAACTTTCCAAAAATAGCAGGTTTCCAAAAATAGAAAGTTTCCAAAAATAGAAAGTTAAAATAGAAAGTTTCCAAAAATAGAAAGTTTCCAAAAATAGAAAGTTTCCAAAAATAGAAAGTTTCCAAAAACAGAAAGTTTCCTAAAATAGAATTTACTGCTTAAAATAGATTAGTTTCTAAAAATAGAAAGTTTCCAAAAATAGATCAGCTGCCTTAATTAAATAAGTTTCCATATATAAAAGGTTTTCATGATTTGATTAGCTGCCTGAAATAGATAGATTTCCATATATAGAAGGTTTCCATTAATAGATTAGTTGCCTTAATTAATTAAGTTTCTATAAATAGAAGTTTCCCTAATTAGAATTAAGCTGGTTACATAAGCTAAAATATAAGTCTAAGTGTTTATAAGCTTGTTTCTTAAGTCATATGATATAGTGTATAGTTTAATTATTATTTCATGTATTTTAATTAAACTATAGGTTAAGCATTTTATCTAAAGTATAACATGTTTTAATTAAAATGGAATAAAGTACTTAGGTTAAAATGTGTATTATTATGTATTAATAACATAACCTAAGTCATGTCTAAATTAATTAATTATAGGCATGTTTTAAATAATTAATTAATTATAACTTATAACATAAAATACTTAGGTTAAATTAATATCATGCTAAATTAATAATTAAGAAATAACCTAAGTCATGGTTTAATTAATATCTCATGTTATTAGTTAATTTATATCCTAAGTTCATAATTCATAATATTAACATGTAGCATAAATCATGATTTAACCAACGAACCATGAACCGGGCATGAAATCGACACCGTACCCCGAACCAAATCGGGGTTCCCCTTGGTTCCTTGCTGCCGTGGGACCCACACCACCAACCGGGACTATATGGTCTCGGTGGTGGCTTAATGACCAAGCCGTGACCCCCCTAGGGCACGGGCTAGGCTGCGGCCACACTAAAACACCCATAAACACCCTTTTTAATTTACCCCTTAATCAAATACATGTTTATTATATGTTTTTAATTAGGTTTAAAAAACATCATGTTCTTAATTAATTTTACTAAATCAAATCAAAAGAAAAGATTAAAAAGAAAGGTTAAAAAGTTATACCGAATGTGTGGATCAATAGAGGATGAACAAACACGAACACTTGTACAATTATTCGAGATCAAAATCAACAAGAACACCTCTTTGGTGTTCTTATGGGTGGCAGCTACAAAAGGTAAAGGAGAAGGAGGAGAAAACTATTTTTAGGTTTTTGTTTAATTTCTTGTAAAGTGAAAAATGAATCAAGTTTTTTTTTTACCTTACCCCCCTTTCATGTAAAACTTGATGGGCTTGGCCCATTTACCTTCCTAATTTCGTGGATATGGGGCCCCACATGGGGTGCCCGTACCTTTTCTCGTGTCCCGATGTTTCGTGTTCGTTCGTGGTTAAACGTGTTCGTGATTAAAGTGTTTCCGTTTATTTTATCATGTAGTTTATCGTATTATTTACGCTTGTAATTATATTATATGTTCTTACGTAATTATTTTAGTTCGTGTTTTAAAATGGTGATCATGATTTAATTATGTTCACGTGAAATATCCATTAACTGTTTATCATGAGTTCGTACGTAATCGATACTTATCATGTCATACACGTATGCACTTGCTTGATTATTAGCACATGAATGTGATCAATACTAAATAGGGTAAGTTTTAATCTAGGACGTACGATCTTAAGGGCACTATTCATGTTAAAAGCATGCGGGTTTTACAATAATCATCTAAAAACCACAAGTCACAAACAACCACGGAACAAAGGTTGGAAGGGCACAAATCCCCACACGTTACTACATTAGAAAGCGATAATATATACATAGGATAAGCATGGGACTCCCCCACGAGGCACCTCATTTTTTATTACCGAGTCATGAGCTCGACTCGATCCCCTTAATACTAATTATCATTAGGGAAGGTGGTTTGGTCAAGGTAGTTAAAGGATGGAACTTCCCCGCCAAAGTAGTGCTTCAACCTATGTCCATTCACCTTGAAATTAGGGTCATCATTTTGAGCTAGCTCGATGGTCCCATATGGAAATACTTGAGTCACGGTGAATGGACCGGACCAACGGGATTTCAACTTACCGGAAAAGATTTTCAATCGTGAGTTAAAAAACAACACTTGATCCCCAATGTTAAAAACCCGGTTTTTAATTTTTGAATCATGAAACTTTTTAGTCTTTTCTTTATAAATCAATGAATTTTTATAAGCAATATCCCTTGATTCATCTAATTCATTAAGTTGCATTTTCCGGTGTTTTCCCGTGGTCTCCATATCATCATTACAATGCTTAGGGGCCCAATAAGCTTTGTGTTCAAGTTCAATTGGCAAGTGACAATTCTTCCCATACACAAGCTTATAAGGAGTGCACCCGGTGGGCGTCTTATGAGCGGTCGTAAAGGCCCATAAATCATCGTCCAACTTATCCGACCAAGATTGTCGATTTTCCCCAATAGATCTCTTCAAGATCCTCTTCAAAGCTCGATTTGAAACCTCGACTTGCCCACTCGTTTGTGGGTGATAAGCCGTAGAAAGATGATGTGTAACCCCATATTTCCTTAGGACCCTTTCGAATTGGTCGTTACAAAAATGGGTTCCACGATCGCTTATGATCGCACGTGAGGTTCCAAACCAAGAAAACAAGCTTTTCAAAAACTTGACTACCACACGAGCATCATTGGTGGGTAAAGCTTTAGCTTCCACCCACTTAGATACGTAGTCAACGGCGACAAGGATGTACTTATTACCACGAGATGATGGCAACGGCCCCATAAAGTCAATTCCCCAAACGTCAAAGATCTCACACACTTGGATGATATTTTGTGGCATTTCATTGTTTTGTGAGGCTTTTCCTTGTCGTTGGCATGAGTCACACAACTTCACAAGTGCATGTGCATCTCGGTAAATAGTAGGCCAAAAGAAACCGGCATCAAATACCTTCTTAGCCGTGAGATTAGCACTGTGGTGACTACCCGTGGGTCCCTCGTGACAAGCTCTAAGGATGTTAGAATCTTCGGTACCAAAGACACAACGTCGAATAATTTGATCCGCACATGTTCGAAACAAGTAAGGGTCGTTCCAAAAATAGAACTTGACGTCACAAAAGGATTTTCGTTTTTCTTTAGTCGTCATACCCTTGATGATGAAGTTGCCCGCATGGTAATTTGTGATGTCCGTAAACCATGGGGTAGAAGAATCAAGCTTAGAATTCACTACACCAAGTGTCTCGAGCGGAAATGTTTCGGTGATTTCCTTGGGCTCGTAAACACTTTGGTGAGGATCTTCCAAACGAGAAAGATGATCGGCCGCTAGATTCTCGTTTTTTGTCAACGATTTTGTGATCAAATTCTTGAAGGAGGAGAATCCAACGAAGTAATCTTGGCTTTGCATCTTGTTTAGTCATAAGATACTTGATAGTCGAATAATCCGTATACACTATGCATTTAGTCAAGACGAGATAAGGTCAGAATTTCTCAAATGCATACACCACAGCAAGGAATTCCTTCTCCGTTGTAGTGTATTTTAGTTGAGCCTCGGTCATCGTCTTGCTAGCATAGTGAATAGGCAAGAAGTGCTTATCATGACGTTGCCCCAATACGGCCCCAATAGTGTAGTCACTAGCATCACATATGAGCTCAAAGGGGAGGTTCCAATTGGGAGCAACAAGAATGGGAGCTTCGGTAAGTTTCCTCTTAAGGATTTCAAAGGCTCGTACACAATCTTCATCAAAGACAAAACGTGCATCTTTTTCAAGGAGATGTGTAATAGGTCGAGATATCTTTGAAAAATCCTTGATGAATCGACGATAAAATCCCGGGTGGACTAGGAAACTCCTAACTCCCTTAACGGTTTTGGGTTGAGGTAATTTGGCAGATGACCTCTACCTTTGCTTGATCTACCTCAATCCCCGCTTTCGAAACCTTGTGCCCTAAGACGATTCCACTTTTAACCATCAAATGACATTTTTCCCAATTAAGCACAAGGTTGGTTTCCTCACAACGCTTCAACATTCTCTCAAGATTTGACAAACACGAAGTGAACGAACTACCAAACACGGAAAAGTTATCCATGAAGACTTCCATCGTCTTCTCGATCATATCATGAAAAATAGCCATCATGCACCTTTGAAAGGTTCCCGGTGCATTGCAAATTCCGAATGGCATTCTACGATAGGCAAACGTTCCATATGGACACGTAAACGTAGTTTTTTCTTGATCACGAGGATCGATGGGGATTTGGAAGTAACCGGAAAAACCATCTAAAAAGCAATAGAAATCATTTCCCGCAAGACGCTCTAACATTTGGTCCATGAAGGGCAAGGGAAAATGGTCTTTTCGAGTGGCGTCATCCAACTTACGATAGTCAATGCACACTCTCCATCCGGTCACGAGTCTAGTGGGAATTAACTCCTTGGCATAATTTGGCACAACGGTAATTCCTCCCTTTTTAGGGACACAATGGATAGGACTCACCCAAGGGCTATCGGAAATAGGGTAAATCATTCCCGCGTCAAGGAGTTTTAGGACTTCCTTTTTATGACGTCGTGAATTTTGGGGTTCACCCTCCTTTGACATTAGATTACGGGTTTGTAATCCTCATTCATTAAGATTTTGTGTGTACAAAATTTTGGATCGATCCCCTTAATGTCGGATAACTTCCACGCAATTACCCCTTTGTGATCCTTTAGAACATCGACAAGTGCGGTTTTTTCATCATCCGAAAGATCTTTCGCAATAATAACCGGCAATTGTCGTCCTCCCCCAAAAATCCATATTCGAGATGAGGAGGTAAATCTTTCAACACGAGGATAGGTGGTTCCTCAATTGAAGATTTGGGCTCGATACTCATAACCTCCTCGGGTGGAGGAAATGGGAAATCGTTAAGAAAATCCTTGATAATCGAGAAGTCCTCATCATTGTCGAGGTCTTCGTCACAAGAACGTGGAACATCAAATTCTTCCAACGTAAAACCACCACCTTCAAATGGAGTGAAGGTTGGTGTCGAGTTATCAACAATGGGATCTAACATAGTGGGATTGCCACTATTTTCATCATCACCAAAACCTAAAACTTCTTGTGAAAATTCCTCGCAAACAACGTCAATCATATCAACGAGGTTTATGGTTGCAACGGAATAAACATGAGAATTTTGAGAATTTTGAGTTGCGTTTATAACAAGTTCCTCGTCGTTGAAACGTAAGGTGATCTTTCTAGCATGCACATCAATTAAAGCCATAGACGTATCTAAAAATGAACGACCTAAAATGAGAGGAACTTGAGGATCCGTGGGAATATCGACAACGATAAAGTCTACCGGATAATAGAACTTTCCCACTTTCACAAAAACGTCTTCCGCCAATCCACATGCGGGAATCGTGGAATTGTCGGCCAACTTGATAGACATTAGTGAAGGAGTAAGATTAGGAAGATTAAGCGACTTGAAGATTGCAAGTGGCATCAACTTAATACTAGCACCAAGATTGGCCAAGGCATCGCATTCGTCCATATCTTGGATTGCACAAGGGATCAAGAATTTACCGGGATCACCGACTTTTTGAGGTATGCGGTTAAGATAAACAGATGAACAACTAGACAATTGTTGCAATTTCTCCTTGTTGTTTAACATACTCTTAAAGTTAGCAGCAAGTCGAGGCATCATGACCAAAGCATCGGCAAAACTCACATTAAAATGAACGTCACGAAATATTTTCATAAAAAGATCAAATTGATAATTATCGCGCTCTTGACGTTTCTCCTTTCTAAGTCTCGATGGATAGGGAAAAGGTGGTGTGGGTTGAGGCATAGGCATAGCCTTTGGAATCTAGGGTTCCAAATGTGGTAATGGGTCGACCGTAGGTGTGGTGTGAGCGGTACTTCGTGGGATTGGGACATGCTCCTTTTCGAACACCACCTCGGTTTCTTCCTTAATTGCATCCTCCGTAGGAGCAATTGGTTGAGGAGTCCGTTCCTTAAGTGTCTTACCACTACGTGTGGTAATCACTTTCATCTCTCCCTTAGGGTTCGATATGGTGTTGCTAGGAAGACTACTCGAAGACGGTTTACACATAATAGCCTCAAACATAGATGAAATTTTATCCTCAAACATGGATTGCCTCTTCTCGGCCTTAATCATCTCTAGTTTTATTTCATGTTACCCTTGTTCCATTTTTTGTTGGTTTTGTTGTAACCTAGTTACATTCCCTTCCATTTTGTTTGTATGGATTTTAAGTTCATTTGCTAACTCGTTTTTCAACTCCTTCTTCAAGTCGTTCTTAAACTCTCTTAGGCTAATGATTTCTCTTTGAATGTTTGTCAAACCTAGCATCGTTTCCATTAGCTTATTCAACAAATTCATTTGGAAGATCTTTCAAAGTTTGCAAACCCTTGTTGTTGTTTTGAAAATCATTGTTTTGATTTTTGTTTGAAACTTGATTATTAGCCCCTTGATTCCCATAGTTTCCTTTGTAATTGTTTTTGAAACCAACTTGATTGTTTCGATAGTTGTTGTTAGCATTTTGATTGGGAGCAAAACCCGGTGGAGTCAATTGATTAGAGCGGTTAACTTGACTGTTTTGGTTGTAAGTTCCGGTGGCTGTGTAGGCACTCGAAGTGTTACCACCGTTGGTAATGCACTCGGAGAAATCATGACCTCCACCACAATACATGCACGAAACCTCAACCGCTTTAGCCGTAGCGGGGGCACTTTTTTCTCCAACTTTGAATTCAATTAAAAGTCCTTTAAGCTTATCAAAGATTTTGTTTTCCAAGTTCGCCTCAATTTGGAAAGCATCGATGGTATTGGACAAAGAAGGTGAAGCCGAAGACGAAGCCTTACGAACACTCGATGTGTTACGAGGACTATACACCTTAGATCTATTCTCAATTATCAACAACGCTTCCTCAACCGTTTTACACAAAAAATTACCACCCACGGCGGCATTTAGACAATCCCTATCATGATCATTTAATCCATTGCAAAACGTGTCAATTTGATATAAGTCAGAAAAAGCGTGATGAGGACACTCATGTAACATTTCCTTAAGCCTATTCCAAGCCGTTGAAAAACTCTCATTAAAATCTTGTGAAAATTTTGAAATCTCGTTTTTCAAATGCGTAGTCTTAGAGGGCGGAAAAAATTGGTTCACAAACTTAGAAACGAGATCCTTCCACGTCAATATAGAATTGGGTGGCTCTTTCTCTAACCAAATTTTTGCGGGCCCCGCTAAGGAATACGAAAGATGCATCATCTTAATCGAGTCATTAGCAACATCCTTAAATTTGCAAGTGGCGGTAAGACGATTGAATTGGCGGATATGGTTGTGCGGGTTGTCCTTTTCATCACCATGGAATTTGTTGTTTTGGATCATCGACTACAAACCCGTTTTCACTTCAAAATTCTCCGCATGGATAGCCGGAATCACAATAGCCTCTCCATAACCCTCGGTGGGTGCTTGAAGTAACTCCATCATAGTACGATTCGCCATGGTTGGTTCTTCTTCTAGGATAGGTTCGTCAATAGGAGACTCCTTACTAGAAAGATTAGGTGTGGTTTCCTTTCGGTTTCTTCGTTTACATGCACGTTGTACGTGACGTTTTGCCTTTGATTTCTTGTTTGAGATTCGAATACAATGATTGAGTAATGACCTCCCATCAAGGTTGTGTTTTCACACTTTTGGAGTACTTTTGAATTTATTGTTCTACGTATACAATATAGTAATAGTATTCACACAAAAAACGAAAACTGATAATACGTATTAGTAGAGTGCTACTAATACAAATAGATATTATGGCTATATATAAAAACAACAATTTCCAAATCAAAACACAACACGCCTCCCTGGCAACGGCGCCAAAATGATAGTTGTAAAATACGTCTTTTAGGGAAAAGAGCGTAATTAGGGAAAGTATTAAGTGTCGTTTCAAGAAAACCAAAGCACTTATGACCCAAAAGTGGGGATCGTTCTCAAGGAGGCAAGTGTGTTGTGTAGAGAGATGATTAATGGTTTGTGATTATATTGATGAGAAATGAAAAGAAGAAAAGAGATTAGAAGAGAATGACGGTTAGGATTACGAATTAAATTAAGACGAATAGTCGTGCACGTAAAACCGTAAAAAGTGACAAAATAAAAATTTTCCCTAAAAATTCATTGAAAATTCCAATAAATCCTAAAAAATGTAATTAGAGTTTACAAAAAATCAAAAATCACTCAGACCTTTTATTTAATTAAATAATAATTTTTTAATACTAATTAAAGCCCAAAAAATAAATTATTTAACAAAAAGCCCAAAATGAGATTTTTTAACTTGTAAACCTCTAAATTGACTTAACTAAATTTATAACTATTTATGAAAATTTTAAAATTAATAAAACTATTTAAAAACAATTAAAAACTATTAAAACTTAAAATTATCCTAAAAATTAATCTAATGACAATAAAAATATTCTAAAAATTGTAAAATTCCTAACTTAATGTATTTAAACTAAGAAAAATGAAAAACTTTGAAAAATCTAAATTTTAATTTTTAATAATAAAATATTAATAAAGATCCAAAAATTTATAAAAAATTCTAAAAAGTTGAAAACTAGTTTATTTTAGCCTAAATAATACAGAAATGAAGTTGAAATTACAAAAATACCCCTATTGGGCCTAGAAATGGGCTAAAAGTCCAAACAAACCCCTAAATGGGCTCAAATAGGCCCAATAAGAAAAATGTTGTCCAAATAAGCCCAAAAGCTCCGATCTGACTTAAAATTTGATTTTAAGAACAAAACTCTGAAGGCCCAAAAGCTGAAAATGTGTTTAAGCTAGATTATTTCAAAGCAGCTTATTCTTAATGGGATTTTTGGCCCATTAAGCTATAAGCTGATGCCATAAGCTAAAATTTGACACACAAGCTTCTTTTGAGTTACTTAAGAGATCTGTAAAAAGAAAATTGGAAAATCATAAGAAATAAGCCTGAAATAAGCCAAGACTCTCTTCACAAAACGACAAAATAGTCGTTTTTAAGTTCTAGACCACCTCAAGTGCTGATTCAACTTAGGATGAAAGCTGAATACTGAGTGTTGATTTCTTGGCAATTTCCCAAAACGTGTGAAGGAGGGTTTATCATGTGAGCAGGATAGTGATATGGCATGGGTTTTAGTAGTTGGGTTATGTTTAGGGACACCCTAATCTTAATTCTGGAGAAGATTAGGGTTTAATTTTTGGTAATTAACAAACACCCAATTTGCATCAAGAACATGAAGAACATGTGTTAATCCGTTTTGTTTTTTTAAATGGGGTGTTTAGCGCCTTAATTTAACTTAAATAATTAAGTTAGTTAGGCAGGTGTGAGTGGATGGTGATGTGGAAGGATGGTGAAAGCTGATTGGTTGTGGGAGGTGAGTGGGGCACGTGGCAGGGTGTGAGTGGCCTATGTAACTTTGGTTGTCTGCCAGTTTAAACCACCCTTCTCTTTTTCTCTTGTTACTTGCAACTTTAAACAGCCAAAACCGAATTCCTTTGTTATTAAAGTTTTCTTTTTCACACTTTTGCCCCAAATACTTTTACAAAGTATTTTCAGGGGTATTTCTTGCAATTTGTTGATTCTTGAAGGACTGTTTTGGCATTTTCTTCAAAGATAATGGTCTTGACTTGTATTGTTAACTTTTTGGAGGACTAATATTGGCAAGTCATGATTTATGAGGGACCATTTTTGCCAATTCTTCAAAGTGGAGGGCCCTTTTTGTAAATTTGACAAACTTTATGGACCAAACTTATAATTATGAATATACAAGGGTTTAAAGTGTCAATTCTTCAATATTGGAGGACCCTTCTTGCATAATCTTCAATTCTTCAAGGTTTTTTTCTTGGAAAATCTTCATTAGGGCTTGGTTCATTGTGCGGCTTTGTTTCCCGTGTTCGTTTTTGCATGTTTCTTGTGATCTTTTGTCATTTTCTCAATATCCGTACCTAAAATGCACAAGTAACAAACACAAGCATATATTTGGCTATTTTCGTGATATTTAATGCATTTAAAGCCTGTTTTGGACGATGAGACTATGTATAAAAGCAGTCTCATCAGCTTCCAAATTGTCTTTGTTGTTGTAGATGTCGTCTATGTCTTTCAACAGCCATTCTATCTGCTTCAGATCCAATCTCACAAAATTCACCTCAGTTCTCTTATTTTGCTCATACAAAGTCCTGATTTCTTCAAAAAAATTCTTGACCAGCTGAATATGAGTGAAACCCTTAACTTTCTTGAGAAAGTTCATCATTTGATTCCTAATCTGCATAGTAGTTGGAGGCTTAATCTTTTCTCTTCTTCTCTTTTCAGCAAAGAACCTTTGTTGCTCCCTTACCAGATCATCAATCAACTTTGATTTCTCTTCTTCATCATAAGCATCTCTCTCTTCAGCTATCAATGAGTCTACAAGAAGCTCACTTGCATGTAATTCAGCTTGAATCCTATCATACTCTTGTATGTTCCATTCTTGCTGTATTCTCTTAGCTTCTAGCAAATGTTGCTTTGCTGCAAGTTCTTCTTGTAAGTCTTCTTCACGAATCTGAGCTTGCATTCTAAGAGCATATTCCTCATCATGGTCCAATTGATTAAATCTGTACATGACTTTGCTTATATCTTCATCTGAATCACTTTCATTTTCAGATTCTGATAGTATTTGCTTCTTCCCCTTATCCTTTGGCTTAATTTTAGGTAGCTTCTTCTTCAGCTTGGAAGGTCTTTCCTCATCAGCTTGATGTTGAATAACTATACCTTTAGTAGGGTGTAAATCTTGAACTTTCTTACCTTTAGTTTGATCCTTTTTTGCAAGAACTTCTTGTTGTGTCTTCTTCTCTGCCTTTGCTTGTTTTGTTTTCTCAGTTGAATTCTTCTTTCTTAACTCAAGAAGTAATTAGGCTAAAGTCTCATCCTCTCCAAAAGGAGTTGGACTTTCTAGTGAAGGATGATCACCAGCGATACTTGCAATCGGCTTAGTTGGCTTAGCAGTACTTGGGTCTTCAACAATGTCAGCAGTACTTGCAGTCGGCTTATTTGGCTTAGCAGTACTTGGATCTTCAACAATGTTGACTTCACCAGTATTAGACACACTTGTTTCTTCAATCACTTGTGTATCTCCAGATACCCTTTCTTCCACTGAAGTTATCCTTTCAACTTGCACCTCTTCAGTCTTGTCTGATCCATTGCTCATTCTTGATCTGGACAGTAATCGCAAAGACTGATTCCTGTGAAACCATATTTTTCTTTGTGGTGGTGGAGTTGAAGATACAGGATTTTGAATGTTAATTTCCTCCAGCTTCTCATAGAAAGTACTCCAATTCACTTGAAGTGGTGATTGAGGTGTTGGTGCTGGCTGAGTTACCATCATCTCTTCAACTTGTGGCTCCTCATGAGTAGGCTGTGGTTCTTCCTGTTGAAACTCCATATTTGTAGGTTCATCCACACCAGTCTCTAAACCAGTTCCATCTTCATTAGTCCCAATGACATCTTCATCCAGCTCAAAATTGATGTCATTTCTAGAGATCCTTGTTTGATTATCATAAGAAGGTGGTTGTTCTTCATAATTCCTCCCCTATTTGGTTGCATTCAGTTGCCTTTTCTTGTGGTTTCTGAATCTTTGCTTTTTGAGTGCAGCCTTCTGAATAGATCTATGTTGCCTCATCTAAGGTGATACTTTGTTCCTTAACTTGATTAGGCTAGCTTCCAATTCAGCAATTTTCTTGTCTTGAACAAGTTTTTCTTTCTACAACATCTGTACATGTTGGGACAAACTAGTACACAATGCAGTCAAATTTGCAACATCCACCACCTATGGTGCTTATGTTGGTGGTGAACCACTAGCAGCAATAGAAGCAGCAGGTGTATGGATCATCTCATCATTATTTGGTGGAGCACCAACATTGTGAGAAGAAGATTATGAATCTTCTAGGGAATGGTAACTCTGGTGAGAAGGAGTTTATTGAGAAGCACTAGCATTGCTAGGTTCCTCACCTTCTTGATTGGCAAGTCGGGCTAACATGTGAGCAAACAATGGTGTAACTATTCCTGTAAAGGCATTGCCTTGTTTGGTCAAGAAAGAGAAAGTTCTCTTTGTGAAAGTAGGAACATTCCATGTATCAGTTAACTCTAGTAGATTAGGTATTTGGTCACTAACTAAAGCCTGAATGAATCTAGGATACATCAAAAACTTCTTAATTCCTTCCAAATTCCTAGTCATGCCTTCAAAAATTAATCTTGAAAAATTAAAAACCTTGTTATTTGCTAGACAAATACCAGCTGATGCCAATGCAGCAGGAATTTGATCAAAATATGTACTTTTAGAGCTTAAACAGTGAATAATAGCATGAAAAAACAATTTCCATTGAGGTGAAAATAAAGCTTTATAGAAAGTAAGACTTTCCCTACCACCCTGATAACCCATGGTTGCAAGGCCATCATGAATCTCTGTGTTATTAAGCATACTAAGTCCATTATCATCATTTAATCTCAAACTTGCCCTTAGCACTACCTCGGTTACATATATATTTCTATGATTCACCTAGCCTTAATGTAAGGTTGATCAAACCGAGTACCTAACACAGCAGTGTTCCAAAATTGTTCAACAATGGAAATAGAGACAATGGGACTTACAGTGAGTGCAAAACGAACATGACTTCGAGATAAGAAACCAAGAATCTCATGGAATCCAAGAGACTCATCATTCACAGCAAGATTCGCAACCAAATTATGCTTAGAGATCACTTGTAAAGCAGCCATTAGTATTTTTTATGATCGAAAAATTAGAGAGCGGGTTATAGAATCAAGAGATAAAAATAAAAGATTAGGTGAATCAATTGTGTAATTGGAGTAAGTATTTAAGTAAATAACAAACCCAAGCGTGAAGAAACCGCCAAATTTACAAAAGAGACCCTTAACGGTACAACGGACATGTAGCGGTACATGGAACATACTCGGTACTTGAATTGGTGCTACCGGTACTTGGAGTTATAACGGTACCTCACAATTTTGACCAGTTCATGCATTCCACTATCATTGTAACCTCTTTTATCTTTTTCTATCAACCTGCAATCTCATCAAAAACACAAAACATAGACTATACAATAAAAATTAGTATAAAAATTTGTACAGCTATTACCTCCCCTCAACATATGCAGCAGTCTATTGGTTGAGCATACCAATATGTGTCACCAAGAATTCCAATCTCTTTGCATCAAATGCCTTGGTCAACAAATCAGCTACATTGTTGTCTGTATGAATCTTCAAGACTTGAATAAGCTTCTTGTCATAGGCATCTCTTATAAAGTGATGTCTTATTTCAATATGCTTGGTCTTGGAGTGAAATACTGGATTCTTGACAATGCATATAGTACTCTCATTATCAATGTAAATCTTGGTGTTCATGAAGTTAAACCCATAATCTAACAATTGATTTTGAATCTAAAGTACTTGTCCACAACAATGAGCAGCAGCTACATATTTAGCTTCAGTTGTAGAAGTAGCAACAATGGTTTGCTTCCTAAACTGCCATGATATGAGTCTTCTGCCTAGGAATTGACAACCTCCTGTTGTGGATTTCCTATCATGATTAGCTCCGGCATAATCACTGTCTGAGTAAGCTTCCAATTCAAAGATGGAATCTCTAGGATACCATAATCCTAAATTGGGTTGACTTTTAAGATACTTAAAAATCTTCTTCACAGCATGTAGATGTGACACCTTTGGATTGAGTTGCAACCTTGAACAGGCACACACATCAAACATAATATCTGGCCTTGAAGTAGTAAGATACATCAATGAACACATCATTGATCTGTGTAGATGAATATCAACATTTTCTCCGTGTTCATCTTTTGATAAAGACTTCTTAGCTTCAAAAGGTGTGCTTGTACTCCTTGTATCCATACATGAAAATTTCTTCAATATTTCAGCAACATACTTATCTTGGCTGATAAATATTCCATCTTTCCTTTGTTTGACTTGCAGTCCCAAAAAGAAAGTTAGTTCTCCCATAGAACTCATCTGAAATCTTCCTTTCATCGAAGCCTCAAACTCTTCACATCATGACTTCTTGGTAGAACCAAAAATGATGTCATCAACATAGACTTAAACTAGAATAATATCCTTAGCATTCTTCTTGATGAACAGAGTATTGTCAATGGTTCCTCTCCTATATCCATGTTCTAACAGAAAATTAGATAAAGTTGCATACCAGGTCCTAGGAGCTTGATGCAGACCATAAAGTGCTTTGATAACCTTGTAGACTCTGTTGGGGAATTTAGGATCTACAAAACCTGGAGGTTGTGAGACATATACCTCCTCTAAAATAGTACCATAAAGAAAGGCACATTTCACATCTATTTGATAGACTATAAATCAAATATATGATGCAAAGGCCAAAAATAACCTAATGGCTTCTATCCTTGCCACTGGTGCAAAAACCTCATCATAGTCTATCCCTTCATTTGTCTATAGCCTTGAGCAACAAGTATTGCCTTGTTCCTCACAACAACTCCTCTTTCATCCTTCTTGTTCCTGAAAACCCATCTAGTACCAATTACTCTCTTACCTGAGGGAAGATCCACAAGAATCCAAACCTTTTGTAGCTCAAATTGTGTTAATTCTTCTTGCATGGCATCTACCCAACTTTCTTCATCAAGAGCCTGAGAAATGTTTTTGGGCTCTACTTGTGATAAGAAACAGGCAAACAAACAATGTTGGGTATCTTTATGATTAGTTCTCTGCTGTTGTTTGACATAACTCACAAGTGCATGAGTTTCAGTATTGGTTTGAAGTTGTCTTCTGGTTTGTACAGCAGACTTGGGATCTCTAATGATCTGTGTAGTAGGATGATTGTTGTTGACTTTATGAGTGGGAATAGAAATGACTGGAATTTCTGTTTCCAAATTGTTGAAATCAGTTACTGCACCCTGCTCATCATAGGAAGCTTTGGAGAAGATTCCTTCAGATGGACTAGCATACACGTCTTCATCATCCATAGCTTTTAAAATCTCTTCTAATGAATCAACTAACTTAGCATATTTTGACTTAGCAGTAATTGCAGATGAAGTACCGCTAGGCGTAGTATGTACTGCTGTGTGTTGTGACTTAAAAGATGTTAGAAATACGTTTTAACGTATATTAGAAGTATCGGTCACTCCACAATATGATTTATGTTGTAATAGCTCGTAGTTAGTAATTAGTTATTATTTGCTTATTAACTTAAGTAAGAACCGGTCCATGGGCTTGTCATGGACCGGCCCAAGCCCAATGTTTAGCTTGGACTATAAATACCCCTTTCCACTAAGGAAAGGGATTGGTTGTTATCATTTTCTTAATTTCCACTTAATAAAATTCACATAGTTTCTCTCACTTTCTCTCTCTAACTTTCTCTCTCTAGAAATTAACAAACCCCTTCATAGATTCATTGATTATCAATATTCTACATTTGGTATCAAGAGCTATGGGGTGATTTAAGGTGGTGATTTGTGTGGTTTTTTAGTTTTTGATTGTATTAGTGTTCTTTAAGAAAAATCATCTTGATTCTTGGTGTTTTTGATGTTTTTGTGATTGGGATTAGTGGATAAGTATTAGTTGTTACTTATTTTAGTCGAAAGCACAAAACTTTTTGGGTTATTTGGTCAAAATCTGGGCTTAATCGTAAGTTTTACTGTTCTACTGTTCATCGGACAAAGTTTCTGTTCATTCAGCAAAACTTCCGGATCAAGGAGTTCCGGATCAAGAAGTTCCGGATCAAGGAGTTCCGAGTCAAGAAGTTCCGAATCAAGAAACTTCCGAACCAAGAAGTTCCGAGTCAAGAAACTTCCGAACCAAGAACTTCCGAGTCAAGAAGTTCCGGATCAAGAAACTTCCGAACCAAGAACTTCCGAGTCAAGCAGTTCCGAACCAAGAACTTCCGAGTCAAGAAGTTCCGGATCAAGCCAAAGTTCCGAACCAAGAACTTCCGAGTCAAGAAGTTCCGGATCAAGCCAAAGTTCCGGATCAATAACTTCCGAACCAAGAAGTTCCGAATCAATCCAAAAAGTTCCGAATCAAGGTAATCTTCCGAATCAACAAAAAGTTCCGAATCAAGGTAATCTTCCGAATCAAACTTCCGAATCAACAAAAAGTTCCGAATCAAGGGTGATTTTGCTTGTTTTTTCGACGATTTTTTAGAGGATTTAATCTTGGTTTCATACAACAAAAACACAACACAATTCACAAGCTTTACTTCACTGCTCGATCAACCGATAATCTCTGTTTCTTTGAAGAAAAACAAAATGAATCCAAATTCAGTAATGCCTCAGATGACATCTCTTACGCATATATCAATCATAACGGGAACTGATAGCCGTCCACCGATGCTTATTAAAGAGGTGTTTGAGGCATGGCAAGGTCGAATGATGCAATATCTAAAGGGGAAACCGACATACGGAAGGCTTATGGTCAAATCGATTTTGAATGGTCCACTCGACTATGGTACCATTACGGTTGATAATGTGACTAGACCACGAGAATTTGAAGAACTTACTCCAGCTCAAGAACTTGTTGCAGATGCAGATGAAAAAGCTCTTCAAACAATTCTCCAAGCTCTTCCCCATGACATCTATAGGATGGTGAGTCAGTATACGGTGGCAAAGGATCTATGGGAACGTCTTAAGGTGATGCTACAAGGCACGTCTCTCACCAAACAAGAAAGGGAGTGTCAGCTGTATGATTTGTTTGATAGATTCACCTACAACCCAGGGGAAACACTTCACGATTATTACTTCAGATTCACCACACTCATGAATGATCTGAATGTATACAATCTTGTGATCGCACCATTCCAGGTTAACACCAAATTCTTGAATACTCTACCTCAAGCTGAATGGGGTGAGTACATTACTGATGTGAAGTTAACCCGGGATTTGCATAAGTGCAACTTAGATCAAATCTATGCCTTCCTTCAGCAGCATGAGAAGCATGTGATTATGCACCGTTCTCCTCGTGGTATGCACCCAGATTCTTTAGCATTGATGGCGAATCAACCAAGCTTGTCTCACAACAACACACCTTATATCTTGGGACATCAAGCTTATCATCAATCACCTTACATGACACCAGCCTTTCCCCAATACTCGATTCTACCACAACCACCCACCTCACATCAGCAACAATATCGGTTCAATGCACCCTCACCACAGTATGCTTCACAACCTCATCCAGCAAATGTTGCACATTATGCTCAGCCATCATATTCTTCTTATCAAGAGAATGCAGCATATCCAACAAGCTACCCTGATCAAATGAGTCTTCCTTATACTGATTATGCAGCTCATCCAGATCAAGCACTATATTGTGATGATGAGGAAGTCCCAGTTCCTGTATTCCAACAAGGAGCTGACCCAGTTGAAGTGCTAACTACTATGTCTGCTTACCTCACAAGAACTTTAAGCAAACGAGGATTCAGAGGATCAGCTCCTACCAACAATCAGTTGAGGAATTCATCCAATTCTCGCCAACAAGCTACAATTAAGAATGGCAGAGTAATGGTTCAGCCAATTCAGCCATATCAGGGGAGAACTTCCACATCAACCAATGTTCGCACCGCCAATCCTGCTCCTGCTCCAATGGTCAACAACCCTCCACGGGCTAATACAGGCAAGTTGAGAATGATTACATGCTACAACTGCAAGGAAGAGGGTCATATGTCCAGGGATTGTAAGAAACCCAAGAGGAGAAGGGATGGACAGTGGTTTGCAGAAAAGATCTATCTGGTAAATGCTCAGGCGCAAGGAAGGGAACTTGATGAAGAGGAGCTTGCATTTCTTGCTGACCCAGGGATTGCTGAACAAGACGTTGTCACTACGCAGAATGCAGCTTACCAAGCCGATGATCTTGATGCGTATGATTCCGACTGTGATGACTTTCAAACTGCAAAGGCTGCTTTCATGGCAACTTTTTCCAGCTTAGGGCCAGATAAGAAATCTGAGGTACTTATTAATAACACTGATAATGCCACTGATGCTAGTATTCAACCACATCAAGTTGGGCAAGAGAGTGCTGATTCGAATGAATCTTCGGTGGTGAGTCTTTCAAATGAGGAAACAAACAATGATAGCAATATCAATGTGAGTTCCCAGACTTTGAGTGAATCACAACCGGGACCCAGTTCGCATACGCCTACTCCTGCTCAACAAGATTTGGTCATGGTTCCTGCTACACTACTTAGCCAAATGAATGCTGCACTCTTAGAAACCTTAGCTAAGAATAAGAATTTGTCTGATGAGCTTGCTTTAAGCAATGAGAAAGTACAAACCTTGGAACTAGTGCCTTCGTCTAGTGTTCTCACAAATCTCGAATATGATCACTTTAGAAACAAACAAATGGGTCACTTGCAAGAAATCGAAAACTTAAGAGCAAATTTGTCTAGTGAACTTAGAGAAAAGGAGTTAGTGGTCACTAATTTTCAAAAACTTCAAACTGATTTTGAATTACTCGAATCTAAGAAGACTGAAATGGAGATTAATGCTACTAATAAGATTAGAAGTCTAGACTACTTGCTGTTAAGACAATACGCTGCTTCACAACTAGTTCACTTATTTGATGCTTCGTTTAAAGAGTTTAACTTATCACGTCTAAAAGGCCTTCCCCCTAATCCACGATATGCAAAACAAGCTTTAAGACATAGTCCTAGACTTTATAATGCAACTCAATTAGGATTGGCTTTAGACCCGATTGTTTTTCCCAATGATCGAACAAGTAAGGATCTAGTTGATGAGGATCGGTCATACAATTCAGCAAAATATCCCGATTGTGATTATTTTAAAATGAATAAGGAGCTTGCTAAAACTGATTTTAGAGTTCGCTTCCATATGGATAAGGATCTCATTACAGCACCAACCTACATGATAGAGGAAGAAAGCCCTAGTACATTTCCTACACTTGTCAACATGGAAGGTCCTAAGGAAATTCCAAAGAATCTTCCACCTGTTAGCACTGTATGGTTAAACTTGCAAGAGATTAACCGATACTTTACTAACTTTGACAAGGTCATCTTGGAATGTACGACTTCAAATGGCTTAAATGCCGGAGAATGGGCTTTCGAACACATGAACGAGGTGTTTAAAACTGAGATCAATCCGTTTGTCGAAAGTCTAAAAAGAAGTTTTGCATCTCTTAAGGAAAATCTTCAGTTTGAAATTGGTGAAGTTCAAAAAGTGTTTTATGAAATGGACACAGCTTACGAACTGCAACTAATTGAAAAGGAAAAGATTTCAACCGAATATGACCGATTCTTGTCCGAAGTAATCTCGTGTGATGTGCTTACTATTGTAAATGTTAAATATTCGAATGAGCTTACATCCGCTATGATGAATTGTGATGCTGTGAATATTTGTGAGGATATTTGTGATGATGTTTGTGATATTTCTGTAAATGTTGCTGAAACTGTAAATGAGGTAGATAATCATTCTTGTCACGAATCTAACGCTGAGTTTTTAAAGCTACAAGATTCTTATAATTTACTTTCTCAACGCTTTAATCAACTAGAACAACATTGTATATCTTTAGAATTAAAACAACAAGCTCAAAATGAAAATCTTTTGATATCAAATGTTTGTGAAAACGGTGTTGAGACAAGTGACAAGATGATTGCAATTGTTAAGACATTAGAGGAAGAAATCATGAGATTGAAGAGAGAGATATCATCAAAGGAAACATTAAGAATGGAACTAGAGGCCGCAGAGTCTAAAAACCAGGTCTTAGAATTTAGACTATCAACTGTTCTAGGGGAGATGGATCGGACACGGCAGGGACTATCCGCTCTTTATGGTTCAATAGAAGAACGCTTCGCTTTTAATGCGGCACAGCAACAATATTATGTTGAACAACTGAACCAAAAGTGCGAAGAAATCTCTGACTTGAACATCCTGCTCATAGACAAAAATATGGTTTTGGCTGAGTTAAAGGAGACACTTCTTCTCACCCGACAAGAAGTAGTTGATAACTTAGCTACCGACTCTGCACCATCCACTAGTGCTCCAACAACCAAGAAAGTAGTGCTTTATAAGAATCCGCTTCATAAGAGAAACCCGGTTGTATACGATGATTATATGAGGAATGCCATTAAGCATGTCGATCTTCTTAGGGATATTTTAGACGATCTTTATGCCTTAGATCCCTCAAGTAGCGACTATTATTCGGCTCATGAATATGTTAAGCGAGTTCAATATTGCTTGGCTTATTTGCAATACATAGGTACACCAGGTTCTGCACTACTTAATAATAGGCCCATTGCTGTCACTCCATTTAATAAGACTCCAGGAGCGAAACCGTCATTGGCACAATCAAGTAAGACATCTTTAAAATCTGCTGCTAATATTCCCAATTTGCCTTCTACAGGATTAAAAGCAACTACTAAGGCTAAAGGATCGCCACTCAAGAAAGATAAGATCAAGCCCGCCACTAGTAGTGCCACAAAGAAGAAAGTAGAAGTCCACAATAGGAATGCTAGTTCAGTTTTAAATAAAACGAATCATGTTAAGACTAAAAGCTCTGCGCCTGTGCAGCAGCCTAAACCATTCGTGAATTCTGATTTAATTTGCTGGAATTGTAATGAATGTATGTTTTCACAGCGTCATGATTTGTGTCTGATTGATCACGTTAATGAAATGAATGCTATTAAGAATGGTCTTGAATGGAAGCCAACGGGTAGAACTCGTGCCCAAGTTGGCTGGCAATGGCGTCCCACTGGTAGGACCTTTACTCTAGATGGTAAAATGTGCCCTTTAACTAGGAATGCATCCATTGAGGTTAGGTCTGAGCGTCCTTTAGTGAGGAACACTCGCACTCAAGTAAGGAAACAGCGCCCTTTAATTAGGTCAGCCCCCACTATAGTGCCTATCAGTGTAGAAATACCTCAGGATTTGAGCCAATTAGAATCTACACCACTAATTAAGAAGAAAAAGGCTAGGAAATCTAAGAAACCTAGAGTTAGCAAATCTAAGATTATTAAATCTGTACCTGCTAATAACAAGGAACACTCAGATTCCGATACCTCTACATTGTCTTTGTGTGGTGATATTTTCAGGTGGTCCAAATCATCCTGTGGTATTTGGACTCCGGTTGTTCAAAACATATGACCGGAAATCGCTCGATGCTCCGAAATTTCGTCAGCAAGTTTCTTGGTACGGTTAAATTTGGGAATGATCATATAGCAAAGATTATGGGGTATGGTGAATATCAGATTGGAAACGTGACGATTTCTAGGGTATACTATGTTGAAGGTCTTGGTCATAATTTATTCTCAGTAGGACAGTTTTGTGATTCCAACCTTGAGGTTGCTTTTCGACAACACACTTGTTTCATCCGCAACTTGGAAGGAAAAGATTTGTTGAAGGGATCTCGTGGTGCAAATCTTTACACTTTGTCCTTACAAGACATGATGGCCGCTTCTCCAGTATGTCTTCTCTCTAAAGCTTCTAAGACCAAGTCTTGGTTATGGCATCGCAGATTATCTCATCTTAATTTTGATGCTATTAATCATCTGGCTAAAAACGAGTTAGTTCGTGGTCTTCCCAAGCTTAAATTTCACAAGGATCATTTATGTTCCGCGTGTTCAAGGGGGAAAAGCACCAAGAAATCTTACAAACCCAAAGCTGAAGACACTAATCAAGAAAAACTTCATCTTTTGCATATGGATCTTTGTGGACCAATGAGAACTGAAAGTGTGAGCGGTAAGAAATTCATTCTCGTCATTGTGGATGATTTCTCAAGGTTTACATGGGTTAGATTTCTACGTACAAAGGATGAAGCTCCGAAGGCTATCATCACTTTTCTGAAGTTCATTCAGGTACGTTTGAATACCACTGTCCGCCGTATTCGTACAGACAATGGTACAGAGTTCGTCAACCAGACTCTTCGTGATTATTATGAAGGAGTTGGTATATCACATGAAACATCCGCTGCACGCACTCCACAACAAAACGGTGTCGTTGAAAGACAAAATCGCACACTTATGGAAGCTGCTAGGACCATGCTTATTTATGCGAACGCTCCATTGTTCTTGGGGGCAGAGGCTATTTCTACTGCATGTTTCACCCAAAACCGTTCTATCATTCGGAAACGCCATGGAAAAACACCTTATGAGCTTCTACATGACCGCAAACCCGATGTTTCATTTTTCCATGTGTTTGGTGCTCTGTGTTATCCAAACATCAATAGTGAGAACTTGGGTAAGCTTCAACCAAAAGCAGACATAGGTATTTTCATTGGTTACTCACCGTCCAAAAGAGCATACCGAATCTATAACCGTCGTCTTGGCAAGATTGTAGAAACTATGGACGCTGATTTCGACGAGCTGACAGCGATGGCTTCTGAGCAACACAGCTCTGAACCCGCGCTTCATGAGATGGGACCCGGTGCTATAAGTTCCGGATTAGTTCCCAACAATCCTACTTCTACATCATTTTTACCACCATCAAGGCCCGAGTGGGATAAACTGTTTCAACCGTTGTTTGATGAATTCTTCGATCCCCCGACTGATGAAGTTCCAGTACCTGTAGTAATTGCTCCAATACCTGAAGTGGTTGCTCAAGTTAATGAACCTTTATCTAATGCATCTACAATTCAAGTTGAACCTGATGCACCTTCACCAAGTGATTCACAAACTACACCTGAATCATCACCCCTACTTGTGCCT
Organism: Glebionis coronaria; assembly: GCA_025667525.1. Lineage (NCBI taxonomy): Eukaryota > Viridiplantae > Streptophyta > Magnoliopsida > Asterales > Asteraceae > Glebionis > Glebionis coronaria. Next base: position 403,431,838 of record CM046881.1, read on the forward strand.
AATGATGTAGAAGAGGATTCTACTGATCACGACTTGGAATATGCTCACTTGCAAGAGCTTCCTTTCTTTGGTGTAGCGATCCCTGAAAACCCTTCAGCCGCCTCTACCTCAGAAGAAGCTCCATCTATTGTTCACTCCAGACCACCAAGGATTGAAAAACATAGCACTAAATGGACAAAAGATCACCCAATTAGGAATGTTATTGGAGATCTAGATCGACCAGTCTCTACACGCCATCAACTACAAGAGAGTGCACTATATTGTTACTTTGATGCATTTCTCTCTGAAGTTGAACCCAAAAATTGGCAGCAGGCTATGACCCAATCATCTTGGATTGAAGCTATGCAGGAGGAACTCAATGAATTCAAACGACTTGAAGTATGGGAATTGGTTCCTCGCCCTGACAAGGTTAACATCCTTACTTTGTTATGGGTTTATAAGGTTAAACTTGATGAGATGGGTTCGGTATTAAAGAATAAAGCAAGATTGGTCGCTAGAGGATATAAACAAGCCTTGGGTATAGACTTTGAGGAATCTTTTGCTCCTGTGGCTAGATTGGAGGCGATTAGACTATTCCTTGCGTTTGCTGCTCATATGAACATGATCGTCTATCAAATGGATGTGAAGACGGCATTTTTGAACGGTGAACTAAGGGAAGAGGTTTATGTTAGTCAACCGGATGGGTTCGTGAGTACGGAGTCTCCTAACCATGTGTACAAGCTTAAGAAGGCTCTCTATGGGTTGAAACAAGCTCCACGCGCGTGGTATGATCTCCTGTCAACATATCTCATGTCGGAAGGCTTCTCCAAAGGCAAAGTGGACCCCACTCTATTCACTCTCAAGGCCGGCAACGACATGCTTCTGGTACAAATTTATGTTGATGATATAATTTTTGCTGCCACTAACATAGAATTGTCTAAACAATTTGAGAAGATAATGTCCACACGCTTTCAGATGTCGATGATGGGAAAAATCTCATTTTTCTTAGGATTACAGATTTCTCAGAATCCCAGAGGCATCTTTATAAATCAATCCAAATATGCTCTAGAATCACTTAAGAAATATAACTTTGAGAATTGTGACCCCGTAGACACTCCAATGGTGGAGAAATCCAAGTTAGATGAAGATAGGGATGGGATTATTGTCGATTCGAAACTTTACCGTGGAATGATTGGCACCCTTCTCTATCTGACTGCTAGCAGGCCTGATTTGCAATTTGCTGTATGCATGTGTGCCCGGTATCAGGCTCGGCCTACCGAAAAGCACCTACATGTTGTGAAAAGGATCTTTCGGTATCTAAAAGGAACACTTCATCGTGGTCTATGGTATCCGAAAGATTCCTCGATTGCTTTAATATCATACGCAGATGCCGATCATGCTGGATGTCAAGATACGAGGCGTAGCACTTCTGGATCTGTGCAACTCCTAGGAGATAGATTGATCAGTTGGTCTTCAAAAAGGCAGAAAAGCGCTGCAATATCAAGCACGGAGGCTGAATACATCGCCATGTCCGGTTGTTGTGCTCAAGTCCTTTGGATGAGATCACAATTAACTGACTACGGTCTTGGATTTAACAAAGTCCCGATGTATTGTGATAACAAGAGCGCCATTGCCCTTTGCTGCAACTATGTTCAACACTCCCGGGCCAAGCACATAGACATTCGCTACCATTTCATCAAGGAGCAGGTGGAGAACGGAGTGATCGAGCTGTATTTTGTCACTACTGAGTATCAGCTGGCGGATATGTTCACCAAAGCCTTAGATCGAGGACGAATCGAGTTTTTGATCGACAAGCTTGGCATGAAATCATTCACTCCAGCGACTCTCAAAGAGTTGGTAGAAGAATCAGCTGAATAGTCGTGGTAAACTATTCAGAGTATCCTTTGGTTGTGATCATGTATATTATAGTAAATATATAAACCACAAAAAGAAAATACAAAAATATAAAACCAAGAAAAACCATAAAAAATATAAAACCTAGAAAAACCATAAAAATTATAAAATCAAGAAAAACCAAAAATATTTTTCGTTTCAAACGGGCATGTCTTTTAGTACGGTAATATTTACGGCCTTAGAAATGTCGATCAATATTGACACGGTGCCATAAATAGAGTCCGTATAAAAGTTGTACATTTTTTAAAAACATGCCCATTATGGCTTGTAGTTATTTCAGACTGCAACCCGGTTTTCATATTAAAGTCACGTATTTCCTTGGAAAACGTTGGCTCAGAACGGGAATTAATTTTCTCGGGCGTGATTTACAAGCCAAATCATGCAAAGGGATCAAGTTTACTTTATAACTTGGTCTGACACGAATTTGTGTACGTCTCAGTGCATTAATTTGTTTAAATAAGAGAAATCTTATTAAAACCACGAATCAAAATTTTTCAAGAGATAAATTGGAAATGCTTTCATCACTATTTGACTCTTTAAACAATGACTACAGCTCTTTAAATAGAAAACGGGTCATCGTTTAAGGGGGAGAAAATAGTAAAATCATCTTTGTCATTAAAATTGATCTTCAAAAGTGATTGTGAAAATTAAGGGCTTCATGGTAATTGAGTGGTTTTGCTTTAGAAAACGACTTGTGTTCGTTCTAAGTGATAGGCATTGCTTTTAGATATTGGAGATATGCTAAATAGGATGCGTTTGCTAAGATTGTGTGTAAGTTAAACAAGGTTTAAGTGAATTAAAAAAGTTAGAAACAAAAAAGGATAGGGAGTGAAATTGGAGGGACTAAAGGTAGTATTTAATGAAAGTAGGCAAAATTTGACCTAAGTCAAAAATAAATCAACCCGCCTCTCACTACTATTTCCATTCACTGTTTATTTGATCACTTGCCGCCATTGTTGCATAAACATACACACACGCTCTAAACAATCAAATCTCTCGTTTCATCCATTAAGATCCGGTTCCTTCGTTTAATTAAGGTATATACATCAATTTGTTATCTTCTAATCCACATTTCTTATCATATAATTCTGATTAAACATGCTCAATTACTCAGTTCAATCCACTTAGGGTTTTTGATTAAATTAGGCTAAATTGATTAGGGATTTATGGTGGGATTTGCTCGGAATAGGTTAAATGATGTTTATATGCCTTAGTTTGCCTTAGAAACTCACAAACGCGCTAGATTAATCATCATAAGCTTCGTTTGAAAAGTTCCGAATGAACACTGGATACAAACTTCCGAATGAAGGATTTCTTCTGAAAAACTTCCGAATGAGGAAGTTCCGAATGAAGGACTTCCGAATGAGGAAGTTCCGAATGAAGAACTTCCGAATGAAGGAAGTTCCGAATGAAGAACTTCCGAATGAAGGAAGTTCCGAATGAAGAACTTCCGAATGAAGGAAGTTCCGAATGAAGAACTTCCGAATGAAGGAAGTTCCGAATGAAGGAATGTTCCGGATGAAGGAAGTTCCGAATGAAGAACTTCCGGATGAAGGAAGTTCCGAATGAAGAACTTCCGGATGAAGGAAGTTCCGAATGAAGAACTTCCGGATGAAGGAAGTTCCGAATGAAGAACTTCCGGATGAAGAAGTTCCGAATGAGGAGAAGTTCCGAATGAGGAAAAGTTCCGAATGAAGAATGTTCCGAATGAAAATGTTCCGAATGAGGAAAAGTTCCGGATGAGTTGTTTGATTGTTATTGTTTGCATGCTATCTATGTACTTGTTGTTTTATCTTATGAAATGTGTTATGCTTAGAAGTAAGAATGATATATATCTATCTGTTTTTGTGCATCAACCTTTCATGTCTTATCTTAAGCAGATAAAATGACTAATCCAACAGTACAAGCTATCTAAGAATCTAGGGAAGCCGATATTGCTAAAGCTCGAACCCTTAAGTTTATACCCAATAACTACAGGCTAAAGCAAGTTTCTAAATCCACTCACCATGGTTTTAAGGTCGCCATAGCCATTCTTGATAACTCCCATTTCAAGAACGCCCTTAGGAGTACAGCCTCGGTGCCTTATGAGTATATGTTTGAATTTTGGGCAACCAAGGATTTCACTTCGAACAAGATCACCTTCACCATCGACAACAAGCAGCAGACACTCACCGTTTCAGACTTCCGTAAGATGCTTGGTATACGGGATACACCCAAGGGCATGTCTTTCTCAAGGGATCCTACTAAAGATGAACTCGCGGAGTTATTTGACGCACTTGGATGTCCGGAAATACGAGTTGCATCTGAGTTTACTACTGCCAAGGTAGGACAACCCTGGAGAGCTTTGATGGGTATTCTCAGTAAATGCCTTACACCAAAAACGAGTGGACATGATGCTTTGCGCAGTCCGATAATGAACCTCTTCTATGGCATGTACAAAGCTGCGAATTCAGATTATGCTTTGTTGATATGGGAAGAATTCACCTTTCAACACTTCCACAACAAGAAGCTGAAGACAAACTTCTTTCCGTATCCTCGGTTTATTAAGCTCATCATAAATTATTTTATGAAGCTTGATGCTACTATTGATAGGCGTGCAGGAGGTCGCTATCACACTGAAGAAGCTGATGATACTGTAGATCTGAGGCATGAAGGACCGTCTACTGGTGTGATTCCGGGTCCTGTTCCTGATTACCTTCTATCTGAAAAAATCAAAGGTTCTGCAGATTACAAGCTACTACAGTTAGAAATCCAGAGGCTGAAAGCAAACCTTCAAACTGGAGAAGACTCTTCCACAACGGTTAAGAGTAAAGGTAAACGCAAACAACCAGCTGCGTTACCTGAACCCGAACCCAAGAAGAAGAAGACAGAGGGTAAGAAAGGAAAGGGTAAGGATTTGATGCGTCTACGTGATGAAGCAGATATTGTTGATCCTACTCTTGATTAATCCGAGCAACAACTGATGAAGATTGCTATTAAAAGGAGTAGGAAAGATACAGGCGGTAGCGGTTCAGGTGCGAGGGTAGATATCGAGGATGAGTACGAGGAACCGCATGATGTTGATGAGTTTGGGTCACCTGAAAACTATTCCACTTCGAAGGAGCCATCAATCCCTATTTCAACAAGTGTGGAAAAGGAACCTGTTGCTCCTACGATCATGGTGACAACTCAACCTTTGGCAACTCTACCACCACCAATCCAACCCTTAACAACCCGAACAACCCGACCGGCTTCCACACCATTTCTTCCACCACCCACAATCCCCATTCTTAGTACAGCAGTAACAACCGAGCCTATTCAGTCAACCCAGAGCAGTTCTGCAACATCTGCAATGGCTGCATTAGTGATGGCCGAAATGCTTGATAATCACAAACGCGAAATGGATGAACTTCGCCAAGAGTTGCAAAGACGAGCTCAAAGGGAAGAAACATCTCAGAAAGCTCAAGAAGAGTTGGTTGCCAAGTTCTCTGCAGACATGGAAGCTACACGTAAAGCTCATGCAGAGGAACTTGCTCGAGTTAAGCAGGCTGAGGCTGATAAGCATGCTGCACGCATTACCAGACTTCAAGCAATGAGGGATAAATATAAGGAACAAAAAGAAGCACTTGAAGCATCTGTGAAAGAAAGAGTGCAAGAATCCGTTGAATCCTTAATGCCTAAGCTTCGTGACGAGTTGAAGACACTTGCTGCTGACAACTTGATGGTCAAATCCTCCAACCCTTCAGAAGCCGCCTATAAGATTGCTTATGACCTGACGGATTTTGAATTGAAGAAGATCCTTAAGGCTCGAATGGTGGAACTTGGGTCGTATAACAAGTCGAGGATTCAACGGGCTCTATATAAATCCCTGAATGATGCTATCATGGAGGATGATAGATTATTCAAAATGTTTGGAAGTGTGGTACCATATCACATCTTACCTGAGGAAGAAAGGGAAGAGAGTGAAGAAGAGGGTACGGGTGAAGAAGAGGAAGAAGAAGAAGAAGAAGGTGAAAAGGAGAAAGACGATGATGAAGGTGGTGATGATGATGAAGATGATGAGGATGATGACGAGGATGAGGATGATGATGATGGCGATGATGGTGGTGATGAGAATCAGGAGAGTGCTAGGGGTAGTAACGGGGATGACAATCAGGATAGTAATGGGGGTGAACAACCGAAAAAGGGAGACAAGGTTACCAGCTCCAAGAAGACTGCTACTCAGACTGGAACCAAGTCCACAAAAGATGCAGCACAGAAGGACAAATCGATATCCTCGGAATCACGAAGAACGAAGTGGCGCCACGATGTGAATGCCACTACAGCGTCATCGGTTCCTGGTATCTCTATCGCTGTATCTGTACCTATTACCACTAACCCCATTAGTTCTGCTGTTGTTCCTCCTGTGATTGCAGAATCAGTGACAGAACCCGAAGCTGCACAACACTCTCCAGTTCAAGACACTGCTGAAATGCCTGAAACTGAACCAGTAGATGTTCGCACTTCCACTCCTCTACAACAAGCACAACAATCTACGGTTCCTGAACCAAGCATTCGTGCCTGGGAAGACACGTTGGAGATAGACGAGTCTGCACCACCACAAGCTTGGATCACGGCAGCAGCACAATTTGATCCGATCACAGATGCTGACAGAGATGTGCTGTAACTCCGTATCCGAAGTCCGATTGACTTATGTGCATTTCTTGCTCATGAGTATAAGACTTCGGTTACTCCATCCTTGGTAAAGAAAGCACTGAAAGATAAGAGACTGCGTGCCAAAACCGGATTACCCCGAATGGAGCTCGAGTACTATGCCGATGAGATCCTGAAGGCTTTGAAAACCGTTCAACGGCCTGGACTTCATGAATCAGAAAGAGCTCCACCTCCAATGGATCCTGCTCAAGATAATCAGATTACTCTTGACTTCTTCGTCACCAATGATCTTGAGTATCTTATGAAGGGGTCATCAAAGTATGCAACATCCCTGACTTTGCTGAAAGCTGCCAACTGGGGGACAATACCCTTCATCGAGGAAAAGGTAAATCGACTCTGGGTCCCAAAAATGAATCGTAATTATGATATGTATGCTGTCATAGGTGCATCTCATTGGGACGAACGAGTCCGAAGGGCGTACAGGGGTTGCTGCATGGTCAAGTCTGGAAGCAATGTTAGATCCGACATCCGTATCTCCAGCATCTTAGGAATGAAAACTGAAGCCAAGAACGGCTACTATCATGTGACGGAGATTCGCTTGAAAAGGGAGGATGACAGGGAATACAAAATCCAGCAAGGAGATTTTTCCATCATTCGCCTTGAGGATATTGAAGATATGCTGCTTCTGATGACCCGAGATCAACTTACTCACATTCCTCGTGAAGACCTGATTGCTTTGAATACAGCACTTCGTATGTTCACACGAAGCGTTGTCATCAAGTCACGAGTTGAGGATCTTCAGTTGGGAGTCGAAAGCTATCAGAGGAGGCTCAATTTAACCCGTCCTGTGAATCAAGTGCTACCTCAACACGTAGAAAGATGTCCCTATACCGGCATTTCTGTCCCGAATTCCGGCATTTTCTACTTGAACAGTCGAGGTTTGATGAAGTTTATGAGGGTGGGTGAGCTTCACAAGTATAGTGATGGAACTCTTATACAAGTCAGAGATAAGTTGGAGCATCTGAACTCGGGTGGGACTTTGCCAGAGATGACGGAGGATTGGCATCCGGGTTACCGGCAGATGGCAAAGTATGTGATCAAAAAGATCGACCAAAAGCTCCGTGAACGTAGATTGATGAGGAGCTTGGAAAGATTCGTGGGTGGAAGACCGTATTTAGTGCACCACAAGCTACTGCAACGATCCATCTGATGGGTCGTACATCTCAGGTCACTTTATATTGGTTTTCAATTGTGATATGTAAATTTGTGAATAATGTGCTTGAATGGCTTGGTGTAGTGTTAAGGTATGATAATTTTTCAAGAATTTCTCACAAGATTCTAAATCTTTCAAAATATGTCATACCAAAGCACTACAACTATCCCTTATTAACTTAAGGGGAGCAATAACTTGTTCTATGGCCAAAACATCGATTTCATTTTTACCCAAAGACCGGTTAATCCATTCAATATCCCAAATATTAATGGTTAACATTTTGGATAAGGGGAGAAAATGGGATTAAGGAGACGTAAGTGATACTTGGCTAAAAGATGAAAAAGACTTAAAGATTATCCAACTTAATATGTGTAAAGCACGTGTTAAGGGGGAGCGTTTTTGATGAACAAAACACCTAAGGTACAAAACTTTTGATTTCAATATCACAAGTACTTTAGGTGATTTTCAATGATTTTTCATGGTGGCAATTCCTTCCCAAAACACGCTTAATTCACGACGGATGTGGTGACAAAAGGGTGGTAGGAATAGGTTTAGTCCAATGATTCATCAGAGTCGATGGAATCTTCCCAAGGACAATTCCCTAGATAGAATTAGAAGTCCTAGGAAAGATGGAGAAAGAATGTGAACGTAGCTGAATGCCGACCAAGTACTTAAGCTAGCACTGGAACAATCACAACAAGGTGCTAGTGATGACGTATTGGTAAGCATTGAAGGGGTTGAAGAATGAAAAAGAAATGTAAAGATAAAGGGTGTAAAGAAAGAAGCCCTCCTTACAACTTTAGGCAGAAACCGGGTCAATACATATGCTATTGAGGTCATTTTTGTTAATGATTCTCGGTATTGAAGAAAGACGTCATGGACCCAGTGATGCAATGCACAACCCTTCCCCAGCTAACTCAAATATCTCTCAAAAGGTATTTGTTTTAATCACACGGAGATCAACACGTTATCTATTGGTTTATTCACTCCGAATAAACTGGTATTGAAAAGGTGGCACTCCTCTCCAGCCATCGCTCACTAAATCAAAACGCACAATCGAGTCTAGAGCCAAGAGATCATCAAAAGTCTCATTAGGACACTTTCCATTTATTCCTTGCTTTCTCACACACTGTGAAAAGTAAGAGATTTTCATGAGTCCTACGCAATATTCTTGTAATATTGCCAGAACATCCGAGTAATACGTAAGTATTACAATGAAGATGGAAATCCTGCTTGAGCCAACATCAAACAAGCTCATGGTAGGTTACACGTGCGGTTCTTTTAGAACCAATCTTGTGAAAAACTGGAAGGTAACAGTGGTTTAATTCTTAATTGAACTTAAACTCGTTCCAGGCCTCTTCGCATTATCATATGATCTTGCCAGAACACTCAGAGTGACTCTTTATTGACCACAGTGACGAGTGGAAATCCTTCTAGTGTCAACATCAAACAGCACTTGGTAGGTAACGTGCAAGATTCTTTATGAATCGAGCTCGTGACAACTGGAAAGCAACGATGGTGAAAATCTTAATTGAAATTCACTTGTTCCAGGTTTCATGAATTGACGGCTTTTAATCACAAGGATAATTTATCCAAGTGATTCACTCTTTATGTTCGCAGTCAGCTTTAGACGGTCGAATAAAGAGAACGGGTTTACCCGCGAAATCCTGTCAGGAAGTTACTTAATTGAAACTATCCGTCACGGGTACGATATCTAATATCGTCCAACGGTCTTCACCAACCGGAGGTAAAATGCTACCGAATTAGAATAAAATGTTCAAAGCCATTTTATTCGTGTCGTTGCTGTGTACCTGCTAAAGACGGTGGCGTTGCTGAGTACCTGTTGAAGACGGTGGCGTTGCTGTGTACCAGTGAAGACGGTGGTGTTGCGGTGTACCTGTAAAAGTCGTTCCCACATGCTTATGTCTTTTGCAACAAAAATTCAAGAAAGTACAAGATGAAGTCTTCCGCTGTACCAAACTCTGAAGCTTTCAAGAATCCAACAAAAAGACGTAAGTGTGTGGAACATGAAGTCACGAGGAGGCAAAGTTCACAAGAAAGGCAAAGATCGCACGTGAAAGGCCAAAGAACAATGCTCTCAAGTCAAAGCCAAAAAGATCAAACCAACATATTCACAACAAAAGAAAGAAAAAGAAGAAAGGACTACGAGCTAAAGAACGAAGACTTAGTATAGTATGCTAGGTTTAGAACTTTGTAACGTGGAGTGACCTCCCTTAGGGGGAGATTGTTAGAAATACGTTTTAACGTATATTAGAAGTATCGGTCACTCCACAATATGATTTATGTTGTAATAGCTCGTAGTTAGTAATTAGTTATTATTTGCTTATTAACTTAAGTAAGAACCGGTCCATGGGCTTGTCATGGACCGGCCCAAGCCCAATGTTTAGCTTGGACTATAAATACCCCTTTCCACTAAGGAAAGGGGTTGGTTGTTATCATTTTCTTAATTTCCACTTAATAAAATTCACATAGTTTCTCTCACTTTCTCTCTCTAACTTTCTCTCTCTAGAAATTAACAAACCCCTTCATAGATTCATTGATTATCAATATTCTACAAAAGATACTTCTCCTGAATGCTTATTAGCAGATGTAGCATTCTTTTCTTGATCTTGAAGCCTCTGAAGCTCTTGGGAGGCTTGATCATCTGTTGATGGCATAGTTTGCTTCTTGGGGGTAGTAGACATGGGAGTAACAGTAGGCATATTGGGCACATAGATATGAACATCATCATCTAATGAAGAAACTTATTCTTGAGTACCTGCATTAGTTGCACTAGACTCCTCACCGGCATTGTTAGTTTGACAATCCTTTTGCATAGAATAGTAATCCATGGAGTTAGTTAGATAATCTAAATCAAACATCCAAGCATAACCTATTCTTGGGACATTGGGTTTATTTTCTAAGAAATTAACATGGGCATTTTCTTCAACCTTTTTATATGCCAAATTATAAACCCTATATGCTTTACTTTGCAATGAATATCCTATAAGATATCCTGGATCAGACTTTCCATCAAACTTTCCCAAATGATCAAGAGTATTTAGTATAGACACATGACACCCAAAAGGTCTTAAATGACTTATGGTAGGCTTAACACCAGTCAAAAGTTCATAAGGTGTTTTGTTTTGAGGGTTGGTCACTAAGACTCTATTTAACACATAACATGCAGTGTTGATTGCTTCTGTCTAAAATGTATTTGGCAAAAGAGAATCAGCCAGCATAGTTCTAGCAGCCTCAATTAGTGTCCTATTCTTCCTTTCAGCTACTCCATTTTGTCGTGGAGTCCTAGAATTACTAAATTGTCTCTTAATTCCTTTAGACCTACAGAATTCATCAAATTCAGCATTCTTGAATTCTGTCCCATTATCTGTCCTAATGATTAAAACTTGTTTAGTGAACTGATTTTCAACTAAATTGATAAAATCCTTAAGTAATTCATTGGTTTCACTCTTAAGAGCTAAAAATAAAACCCAACTGAATCTACTATAATCATCAGTTATGACTAGACAAAAAGGTCTTATGACTAATGCTTCTTACAGAAACTGGTCCAAACAAATTCATATGCAAGAGTTGCAAAGGTTTTGTCACAGTATTGACAGTCTTGATCTTACAAGAGGCTCTATGTTGTTTACCTTTTTGACAAGCAGCACATGTGAAATCATTTTGAAAAGATTTGTTAGGTAACCCTCTAACCAAATTCCTATTCACTAATCTGTTAAGATTCTTGAAATTCACATGACCTAACCTTTTATGCCATAAATTAGACTCATCATAAGAAGCCTTAGCTAGCAAACATGTAATACCACATGTTGGAGTAATAGTATGAAGATTAAAGTTGTACATATTTTCTTGCCTGGGTACTTTGAGCAGTACTTAAGATCCTTTAGGCATCTCAAAGTCTTTAGATAGTACCAAGCAGTCTTTGTCTGTGAACAGCACCTTGTTCTTCTTATCACACATTTGTGATACAGAAAAGAGATTGAACTCATTCAATTCTTTCACAAATAACACATCTTTAAATTCCAACTTCCTTGTATTGATTTTCCCTTTGCCAGTTATTCTACCTTTTCTACCTCCAAAGGCTATTGGTCCTCCTCTGAATTCTTTAAATTCAGCAAGAAAATCTTTGTTTCCTGTCATGTGTCTTGAGCATCCACTATCTACTATACCTTTGTCTTTCAATTCATCAATTAGATGCCCCTGCACATAAACAAAACTTATTAGTTTTTAACAGGGACCCAAGCCATATTTGGCTCGGATCTTGTGGGACCTACACACTTAAGAGTCTATTCAGAAGCATTCCCAGTGATATTGCTTTTACTCTTATACTTCATGGTTTCAGTTATATAGTCAAAGACATAGGGTGACTCTATGTGCTCATACTTTTTTGCCTTAAGTACTGCTTTAGTAGTACATGCTTTAACACATGATTTTTCTCTTTTAGGAACCCACATTTGCACTGGTTTGTTATTAAAATTACTTCTAGATGTTTTGGATTTTTCAACAACATTCTTAGAAGTCTTAGAGAACTTTGGTTTAACAAACTTTGAACCAACAGTACTTAAGTTTGGTCTAGCAGTACTTGCAGGTCTAGACTTGCCGGTACATGGTTTACTAGACTTCAAAGATACTAGACCTTGTTTCATAAGTACTGCTCTAGGAACAAAACTTTTGGTAGAGTTATTTTTAACCTGCTTAGCTACCCTTGAGTGATTAAACTCAGGTTTGTCATTCTTAAGTTTCTGATTCCTATTAACCTGTTCATTTTTCCCATTACTGTTTTTCATGACCTTTTGTGCAGCCTTTTGTTTCACAATTTTATCTTCATGCAAAGTACAGTCTTTGATAAAATGACTTAGATTACCACAAACATAACATCCTTTTCTTCTAAAAGAAGACCCAAAAGGTTGTTTTGACTTAACTTTCTCAAAACCTAACCCACCCCTTTTGGTTTTATTATGTTTTACATCGTTTTCCAACATCTTGCTACGAGTTTTTACCTGCTTGGGAGCAGAACTAGTCTTAGATTGTTTAGAAACAAAATTGTTCATTAAAGGTGGATAAACAATATTCTTGGTCACAACAGTCTTATCTTGGGACAAAGTACTAGAGTTTGAGGTATTTTTAACTTTTGGTTCTTCTAACTCTATACTTGTAACATTACTAAGGGGCATGAAAATTCTTGATAGTGGTGGAGGAACTGCCTTCATTCCTTCAGCATATCTATCATTCTCAGGTGTATTATCTGACTCACTAGAACTATCAACCTTGTTAGTTAAAGTTATCCTAGGTTGGTCCTTATTATATCCTAGGCCTGACTTATCATAATACCCCCTTTGTGAATTAATCAGTTTTCCATATCCTTTAGAGGACTTTTGCCAATGATTAATCGCTTCCCTTTCTTTATAAAGAGTGGCTTTTGAAGATTCATTTTCTATTGATACTTTCAAAAGTTGTCTTTCAAAGGCTTTAATTTCCACATCTTTTTCCCTTATTTGAAGAGTTAAAATTCTTATTTTATCTTCATAGTTTTGTTGAGCCTTTTTATACAAAACTATATTTTCTTCTAACTTAGCAACACCCTGTTTAAAAGCATTTAGTTCTACAGTGCATGGGTTGAATTTTTGATATTGTTCCTCTAGTTCTACTTTTAAGCTATTAAATTTAAGAACACAGTCTTTAGAACAAGGATGTACCTCAGTATCTTCGTGTGAGAGAGCCATTAGACCAAGCTCTTCTTCTTCTTTATCTTCAACCCAATTCACCACTCCATCTACAGTCACCAATGCTTTAGTTCCGTTAGGAATCCTGTTGTTTCCTTTTGGAAAGCTTTCAGTTATTCTTGGATTGGTTCTATAGCTGTTCTTGGACTTTTGATTGCTACTCTCAGCTTTGTCTCTTGTGCATTCTCTTGCAAAGTGTCCATTCCTTCCACAGTTATAGCATTCAACTTTGGACTTGTCATATCCTAATGGCTCATTAGGATCAACAGTCATCTTTCTTCCAGTCTTCTTGAAGAACCTGTTAGATCTTACTGACACCATAGCAGCTTGCCATTTAAGATCCATCTCTTCAACATCAGCATCATCCATTTGGAACAAATCATTGAGTGTTAATCTTGGCTTGTTGTCTTGTCCAGCAAAGAATGAGAAGGCATCATTGTCACTAAACAATGGTGAAGATCTTCCATGTGGATTTTGAGAGACTATGGGACTGCCTTCAGTACTTTGTGGCTAAGTACCGCTTGTAAGTCCGCCAGCGGTATTTGTGAAGTATGTACCGCTGCTTGGTCCACTAGTGGTATTATGAAAATAAGTACCGCTGTTTCCTTCTGACACAAAAGCCAAGTTAGACTTTGTTGTGGTCGATGCCTTGGTCACCTCAATGCCTTTCACATCCATCTCATATGCTCTAAGATTTTTGTAGAGATGATCAAAAGAATTGTTTCCAGATCATCTCTTGTGATGAAGTGCATAGCCATTGCTTTCCACTCTTGTGGAATACTCCTTAAGATTTTTAGATTAGCTTCTTCATTAGGAATTACTTATCCATAAACTGCCAATTGAATAAGCAGCTTACTGAATCTTCCATAGCCACCATGTATTCCCTCTATACTGGAAATTGAGAAGTTATCGAATTCTTTCTTAAGAACAATCTTCTTCATCTTCTTAGATTTTTCATTACCTCCAAATCTAAGTTTTATGGCATCCCACATAGCTTTAGCATCCTTATAATGATGAAAGCTGGGTAAGATGTTTTCTAAAAGAGCCATAGCCAAAGCAGTTCTGGCTTTTCTTTCTCTGATCTGTGCTTGTACCTTCTCAACAGTCACGGCAGGTAGAGCATAGCATGTACCATCAGGCTACCAGTGTAGCTTCTTAGGTGTATTCCCATTCTTGATAACTTGCCACACAGTGTGATCTGTGTGATTCAAGTAATGTTCCATCTACATAGCCCATGTCTCATAATTGTCACCTTTGAGCACTAGGAGTTTGACAGCAGAAAGAGTATGAGAAGGTGTTGTAGTTGTAGAGCATTCACGCCTTGAACACCTTGTGCTGGTGCAGGATTCACAACTTGTGGTTGTCCCTGTGGTATTGGATCAGGGTTTTGAACATCATCCAAGTGAGCGTCATCACCATGTTGAGTCATTGAGTTTTGGTATGTGTGGAGTGTATGGGGTTTTGTTCTTCTTTTTCAAAGTTTCTCAACAAGCTCTGATACCACTTGTTGATCCCTTTGGTTGGATCTATATTCTGTTAAGAACTAGTATAGTAGTTTGTAATCAAACTAAAACACTTTGAGAACTCTTACTCAGGCTAAATAAGTTATGCGGAATCTAACTTATAAAGCATAGAAAAACATAAATACATTTAACTATTCGATTCTCTTATTAATCGACTTGAATGAGGTACATGAATGACATTGTATCTATGTTCCTTTTATAGAGTCAGGAACCCTAGAAACCTTAGAATATTCTATAAAGATAACCATATCACAGACGATATATTATCAATATTCTAACTATTTAAGTATATCACATAAGATATACTCTAACTATAACTATGACATATCTTATACAAAGATATATTCGTCCTAATCAATATAACAGTACTTACTTTATAAGTAGCAGTACTTACTATGTACCGCGTTAACACTAACGGTACTTGAAAGATAACTAACAGTACTTGAACAATACTAATGGTACTTGACACTTAACAAATAATTCCTAACACATTTTTTCTAAGTTTTATTCTAGTATATTAACCTAAGTTGCAAAGAAAAAGAAAAATAATTTGATTTTAGATTACTGAGGGCGAACAAAAGTTTATATTAAATAACGAGCCATATTTTCCAATTCATTTCCCCCCCACACTTAAGTTTAGCAATATGCGTGATTAGAAAATAACTTAAAAGTAGGACAAGTGGGAAAAATAAATATAAGAGAAACGAGACTTCCCGGGGCTCATAAGTTCTTCGGTTGAATTCCAAAAATATAGCGCAAAGAGGAGCGCCATCACAAACATGTGAATTCAACAATATCTACACCGATCCAAATATATATGTCACATCCCCAAATGGTAAGCTATCACCAATCAAATCCAAGATTCACCTATTTATTAAATCTACAAAATAGACAAAACTACAAAAAAAAATTAAAATTCTAAAGCACACTTTCGTAGGCACCACGATTGCATTTAGCGTATGCAACAAGCCTTTAAACCCCTCGGCTACCCGAGTGGACGAGTTATAGTCTCGTGAGCGTTTTCAGTGAAACACCCACAAAGTTCATAATATTTTTTTTGTATACAATAGACAAGTACGAAATACACGGGCCCATGCACGTCATATAATCAAATTACAAAGTTTTTTGTTTTATATTTTTTATATTTTTCTTAAAACTTTTATTTATGAACATTTTACCAATAGTAACACACAAAACATTACGAAATGAAAAATAAAAGAGAATATAAAATATTTTTTTGGAATTTAGTTTTAGACAAACACTTATCAAACACATAATTATTATTTAAGGTACAAAGATGTAGCGTAGAAGACAAACAAACAAACACATTCGTTAAAACAAAACAATATTTTTAGAATAACTTTGAACACAAATGTTTTTGCAGACCAGAAAGTGCGTCGCACTTCGACAAAGTTCGGCGTACTTCGAGTCTATTTTACAAAAGTGTGCCGCACAAACCAAATGTGCGGCAGTTTTATTATGACAGAAAACAAATTTTACAATTTTTATTTATTACACTTTAATTATTACGAAAACATATATAAACACATTAGATAAAATAAACACAAACAAAAACGTGTAGAAATGGAGACACATAGATTACATAGATTAAAAAGAAATAAGAAAATCTTTTTTTTTCATATATACATTTTATAATGTTTTTTTTAAAAAATATTAGTTTTTATTTTATATACATATGGTTCAAAAGAAATATGTAATGGCCACACACAAACGAAAGTCAAACACGCATGCACAACAAATTGAAGTAACAAAATAAATAAGCAAAGTCTTTTTTAGATTTTATAGTTTTTATATTTTTTATTTTTTTTAGATTTTAACATTATTATGCAATCAAACACAAGCAATCTATCTCACACATTCAAACACACAAGAGTATACTAAAATGATTATGAAATAATCTATATGATAATGATACGAAAAAGAAAAATATTTTTGATTTCAGCCCAGAAGTGCGACGCACAAATCAAATGTGCGACGTACTTTCTGTACGAAATTTTTTTTAGAAACTTTCTTATAAAATAAAAACTAACAAATTTTATAAAAACACTTTTATCAAAATCATTTGGATATATATAAACTAGCTTAATCCAAACACACCCTTAAGAAACATGAAAACACATAATGCATGAAAAAAGAAAATGAGCACAAAACTATAAGGAAAGACTAATAAGCTAGAAAGACAAGTAAAACCACTTATCACACAACATTCTAATAACAAAATAAGACATAACATAATTCACGTCTAACACATAACATGAAACAAATGGGAAAAACTAGATTCCTAACTTTTTTTTCATGTATTTTCCATTTATTTTCAAAACAATTTTTTAATTTTTTATTTTTATAAATATGACTTAAGATATCAAATACCACTTATTTTGATGAAAGGAGAATTTTTTTATGATCAAAATCTTTAGAAAATGACTAATCCAAACGCCCCCTTAAACTAGGAAAAAGAACAAAAATGCATACAATGGATAAAATGCAAACAAACACACATAACACATGCGAACTAAAATGCAAGAAACACATTACAAGTATTCATAACACACAAATAAACTAATCATATTTTTATTTATATACAAAACTATTTTTTTGTTTGTAGAACCAAAGTGTGGTGCACAAGACATATGTGCGGCGTACTTTCTACAAGAGTTTTCGAGTTTTTATATTTTATGCTTTTTATAAGAGATTATTAGAAACTAGACACAATACGTAGTAAACATATTATTTATTATATTAACACAAACATGACTAAAATCAAAGTAACAAAATAAAAGAAACCTAACTAATAAGTAAAAATCTTTTTGATTTTTCTATAGATGAAATATAAAATATACTAACACATGACTTATTTTATTAATAACATTATGACAATTTAAAATAAAGCATAAATAACATAAATGGAAAATCTTTTTGGCTTTTTATTTTTTTTCAATTTTTTTTACAAATGAAAGAATTCAACAAATAAGGGCACAAAGAAACTAATCCATATGTTCTCAGAAGTTTAACTTAAGCATTAGAAAGGTTGGGTGGGTTTTTTGAAATTGACTTGGTTGACATTTTGAATTTTCTTCAAGAAAGTGCGGCACACATTGCTACATGTGTGGCGTACTTACAAGTTCTCCAGAAAGTGCAGCGCATAAAACTAATTGTGCGGCGTACTTTCTGCAATTTTTAAGACAGAAAGGTTTGAGATTGCCAGAAATCACTACGGCAAAGATTTTAATTTTTAACAAGTATCTCAGAAAGTTTTAACAATTAACGAATACAATCCCCGACAGCGACGCCAAAAACTTGATGTGTGTTCGCAAGTCCTAAACAAGGGGCCAAAAACTTGATGTTGCGAAAGCGAGTTTTAAATTTATATTACTAGATGATTACCAAACAAGGGAATAAAAATAAAACAGGCAAGTATACCCTTTGGTGTATAGCATAGTCTAAAGGTAAGTCCAGGTCGATCCACAGGATTGGTGTTAACAAGTTAAAACAATTATCTTTAGAGTGTCACAAGTTCTAAAGACTTAAGCTTATCCAAATGATGATTCAAAGAACATAGAAATGATATGTAGCTAAGATGAATTACAAGCACATAAACAAGGTAAGACAACATGTGGATTACTAGTCGCACATGCAACATCTAATTAATATAACAAAAATCCGACTAAAGATCATGTCATACCAAAAGCATTAAGAATGGTTTATGCTTGAATTCAATGAACAACGTAATAGATAAGATCGTGTAAAAGTTGTTATGTGTTTTATTTCACTAATCGCGACAAAAGTGAATAACAAGATTCATTTACTAGATGACAAGAAATCTATCCACTCACATGAGTACTAGTCATGATCATGAATAAACCCAACACATAACAATGGTCTTCCATAATAGTATCTAATACAAAAGCATTTAGATCATACTTATAAACACGAACCAGGGAGAAAGTGCGCCGTACAAAACTAATTGTGCGTCGCACTTCGACCCTGCGAAGCTAATATAATCAATTCAATAATCAATAACACAAGCATCAATAAACTAAGAAACATATCAATGTGATCAGTAAAGAAATATACCAAATCTATTTATGCGAGTGGTTTGATTAAAAAGTACCATAACAATATTAATACCAAAAGAATCACTAACCCAACAACCCAATATTCCAATGATGATGTAGGTTCTGGAATTCATGGTGATCCAGTAGTAATTCGTGGTGGTGAGTGGTGATATGGTGGAACACCATAGACTAGAGGAGTGTTTGGATCATTGGATCCAATGATCCTCACCTTAGTTCTCCCTCTCTAATGGAGTAATAAGATAGGATGAAATATATATGTTTCTTTGTGTTTTGGAGGTATTTATATAATATTTATAACACTTGGGGACCAAGGGAAATGTAAATGATCGGACTTGTAATGCATGGGAATCATAAATATGACTTTTGAGCTGTGTAGAAGGAAAGTGCGCCACACATTTGGTCATTCCAGCTTTAGACCAAATGGAAAAGTTGTAGATCTTTCTTTCCTCTTTCCGTGGCCGCTTGAATCAACTAAAACGGAGTTCGTATGCTCAAGATATGGCCAAAACAGTGACAGGTGTCGGGAGATCAGAAGCTTGACTTTATTTCTTCGTATAATCTTCATATCTTTATGTTTTCTTCCATTTCCTTCCACGACACGTCCTTGGAACCTATACATCAAATATAGTCTATTAAATATCGATAGTTCACATAATTAACCTAAATATATACAGATAACGCACACGCAAACATGTATAATTAGAGAGTTATCAAGGATGTTCAGCGTTCCTCTTCCAGAGAACTTAGATGTAACACCCCATTTTGATAATGGAATGTCACGCGTAATTATAGCGTGTCATCAAATCATACAAGGATAAATGTCTAATACATTACATGACCATAAAAGGAAAATACTGGAATCAAACATCGGTAGTCCAAAGGTAAAGCTTATCACACACAAACATAAGTACTGTAAATGAAAGGACTAAACAATATCCATGGAAAGAGTATCAACGTAAAGATAATGCATAAAGTAAAGAAAGGCTAGAAAGCTTCCAGTTCATATGCACGTACGCTTAAAGCTACGAGCGTCTCTGAGTACCTGCCATTTCGGGAACATAGAAAAGGAAAACGGCTGAGCAATACGCTCAGTGCACGGATGTACAATAAAGCATGAACAATATAAGCATATAAGCATATAACATCGGAAGAAACTAAGTCCCGAATAACCCGGTTAAGTCTTGGTAAAACTGGTTTTATAGTTTGAAAAGCCTTATGTTTATCTTATAAAAACTGTTTAACATATTCTACCATTAGCCAATATAGGTCATGAAAATCCACCGTGCATGAATACTTGGAGGGGTGACCTCATCATGCAAATTAGAGGGGCTACCTCTAATTTAATATACTGGTTTGGGTAGGAGGGATCAGCTCCTTGTGAAGGATGCAAGGCACACACCACATTCACACTGAGTAATCTGCTGAAAACATGTAACTAGGATGCACCCATACGCCCCACATGATAAATATAATAATATGGCCAAAAGATGAAGGGACGCCACGAGCAATCACTCCGCCGTGGGGAAGTCATAACACCAGTGCCTCTAGTGTTATAGTTATGGTACCTCCATAACTAGGTGAAACTGGTCATGCATGTATATGGCTATAGGAATTTTAAATTAAACATAAGCATATCAAACATATAAACTTATACTACGGGAAAAACAGTTGGCTGCATACGGGGAAATCCTAATAAGGAAAGAATGTCCATACTGAAAGGAAGGGAATCCGTACCTTATGTCCAGTGAACGAAGAAGACGAACTGAAGAGAGTCCTACTTCGATATCACTAATGCTACATAAATACATACGTGTATAAGTATCTGATTACTAAATACGTAACTGGTTTTATGTCATGTCTTAGCTTATTTTATACGTTCATGTCATGTTTTACTGTTTTAAGCTTTAAACTGTGTTTATCTTATATTCTGTCTATTCTGATTAAGTATTCCTTGTATCTCATGTATTATTATACTTACTGTGTAATAATAAGTAACTTTCTAAAAATAGCAGGTTTCCTAAAATAGAAAGTTTCCAAAAATAGAAAGTTACCAAAAAAAGAAAGTTTCCAAAAATAGAAAGTTTCCAAAAATAGAAAGTTTCCAAACATAGAAAGTTTCCATAAATAGAAAGTTTCCAAAAATAGAATTACTGCTTAAAATAGATAAGTTTCTAAAAATAGAAAGTTTCCATAAATAGATTAGCTGCCTTAATTAAAAAGGTTTCTAAAAATAGAAAGTTTCCATAATTAGATATAAGCTGGTTAAATAACCTAATTATATAAGCATAAGTGTTTTCTGATTATTATTCTAAGTCATATTGATATAAGGTATAGTTTATTAATTATTACATATAATTTAAATAAACTATAGGTTAAAAGTATTTAATTAAATATATCATGTTTTTAATTAAATAAAGTTAAATACTTAGGTTAAAACATGTATTATTAGTTATTAATAATATAACCTAACTCATGTTAATTAATTAATGATACTCATGGTTTTTAATAATTGATTAATTATAAAGTCTAGAAAATATAAATACTTATGTTAAAAATTCATGATCTAATAATTAAATTATAACCTAAGTCACGTTTTTTAAATTACTTATGTCATGTTTTATTAATTTAATTTTTAACATAACTATTAAAATCATAAACCTTAACATAAACAATGAACCGGACCGTGACTAGAAACCATGAACCGGACCCGTAATCAACACCATAACCGAACCACTTCGGGGTTTCCCCTTGTTTGCTGCTGCCGTGGGACCCACACCACCAAACCGAGACCATGAGGTCTCGGTGGTGGTTCATAAGCCAAACCAAGACCCCTTGGGGGTTCGGTTTAGGCGTCGGCTAGAACAAACACCCCTAAAAACCTTTATTTTGATTTACCCCCATAATCATAGACATGTTTAATAAATGTTTTTAATTAGTTTTTAAAAACATCATGATCTTATGTAATTTATTTAATCAAACCATAAAAGAAAAAGGTTAAAAAGGTATACCAAATGCGTGGATCAAACGAGGATGAACACACACAAATGCTTGCACAAAATTCAAGATCAAAAATCAACCGAACACCTCCCTTTGGTATTGTATGACCGGCGGCCAAAAGAGAACAAGGAGGAGGAGAAAACTTTTTAGGGTTTTTGTTATTTTTACTGTAATGTGAAAAAAGACTAAAAGATTTTACCTTAACCCCTTGTTAGTAAAAATTAGATGGGCTTGGCCCATCCTCTTGGTGTAGCCGCGGGTAGGGGGCCCCACATGGGGTACCCGTACCTTTTTCCGAGTCTAATTGTTTTAGTGTTCGTTCGTGTTTTATCGTGTTCGTGTTTTATGTGTTCTAGTTAATTATTAACCGTGACTTAATATATTTATTCGTGTTCGTAATAAATATATATACGTAATTAATATTAGCTCGTGATTAATTACGTTCAGGATTTCATGATCGCATGTTCGTGATTAATTATTGTTTGAATAATTATTGTGTGTTCATACGTAATAAATACTTATCGTGTTCTAACACGTACATAATACTTATAATTCTTATACGTGAACGTAAACATACTATAAAATGAAAGTTTTAATCTAGTACGTACGATATTAAGGGTACTATTCATGGTAAAAGCATGTGGGTTTTACATTAGAAGACAAAGGAGTATTTTCTTTAATAACTATGCGGTCTAGTTGCTAAAGAAAAAGTCTTGAAGAAGATCTTTCAGTTCAGTTTGGTTTGAGAATACCAAAAAACATGATGTCGATCTCCTCTAGAATGCTAAAGATACTTCAGTATTCTAACGGTTTATATTAGGCGGAAAAATATTTACTTTAAGTCAAAGTAAGACAAGGTTTCTTGTAATGTTAGCTATAAGTACAACTTTTATCTTTTCTTTGATTAGTTTAATTGTACTATGTACCATTTATCCAGCATGGCCATTCAACCACCCACTAGATAAACACATGCATAGGCACATGTGACATGTAAACCCTAATATGCTTTTCCTATAAAAAGAATACATATGGGAAAGAAACGGCTAACCCTTGGACTAGAAAGATTAAAATCTTCTAATAACCATTTCTCTTCCAACATCAACCAAACCATATAGCTAAAGGCATATGAATGTTTTGGTTGAGACTTAAACTCTTGACTTTGGTTAGAATTTTAAGTATAGGATATCACTCCAACATTATCATTCAACCACTTTGTTCTTCCGCAAACAAAGTGGGTTATAGATTCTTTATTGAGTTTTAATAAAAGTTTATAAGTTGAAAAGTATTTGGTATTGTTGTTTTATTTGTTTTTAGTTCTTATTAATTGATAAAATAACACACTTGAATCTTATTAACTAGTTACTACTTAAGGTTGATAAGTAGTAACGAGTTAAGTGGGACCAACAAAAAATTCATGAAGATACCGTCCAACTTGGCGTACAATAATTGAAGTTTTCGAAGCAATAACAAAAGCAAGTACTAATAAGAAGAATAAAGAAACAAATATATACCATCTTTGTGTTTTGGTCTATATAGCCGAAATATCGCTTATATAGTTACGGGCCTATGTTTCGACTTATACATCCGACTTATGACTTATTTGGTTACGGGTTTATGTTTCATAAGCTCACTTTGGGCAACATTTTTTGAAACTATTCGACATAAGCTTATTATGACATGAATACATAATAAACTTATATAAGCCAAAAAGTTTCAAAATGAGCAAAATATGAGCTTATGAATCATAATGCCAAAGATCTGCCCACTATATAAGCCGAAACAAACACCACTACAAACTTATATATGCTTAGAAGTCTAAAAATATGTTTCATAGGTTCACTTATTCTAGCTTATTTAAAACTCAATCGTAACATAAGAAACATACATAAAGCTAAAAAATTGACAAACCATTCATGACCTGTCAATAAGAAGCCAGCGATTGTGTTGACGTTGATGAGCGAAAATTCATGGATTCATCTTAAATTCCTTTTCTTCTAATAGTTATGATATTAACAATCATTTTACACCTATCAATAAGTTTCATTAAAATCATTCAATTTAACCTAAATCATTTTACTGTTCTAGCATCAATCATTAACATAACTATTATTTCACGACAAATAAGCTATATGATGTTTGTCCCTATTTTGACAACTAAACTTTCAAACAAAAATATCAACATATAAGGTTAACGAAACTTGCAAACAACAATATCAACATATAAGGTCCTATAGTAAGAGTCTAAATTAAATATTAATGACCAATTTGAAATGGAATATGTGTAATACCATTTTATTATTTTTAACTCTATTGAATTAGGAATTAGTTAAAGGGTGATAACATGCTTTATAAGATGCAATCTTTAATTAGAACATGTACCTTCATAAGCATTCATTCAAAAGAAACCACTAAAAATAACAAACTCAATCCGCGAGGAAAATTTATAAGTGAAAAAATGTTAAAAACTGGTTTGCATCACGTAGTAGCCTAAATAACAGTAATTTTGAAATCCCTAATTTACTTCAAACCAATAAAAAAGATTTAAAAAAAAGACTCCACGCCTTAGTTATTGTGCTATACATTTACGACCTTGAGCATCATGTTCAAATAAGATCCACAACCGCAACCACAACTGAAGTAAGGTGTCCTATCAATATACTAGAATATCATCAAATGTCGGATATGGCTTCAACCATAGTCCATGTCAGGATGCCAAGTCATCAACCCACCAAATACTGGCCACAATAAGAACCATGGGCTAAGATAGGTTCTTGTATTCAATATGCATAAATAAAACATACCTTAATAAAGGGTTGAAATAACTCTCAGATACCTCCTCTAGTTCCATAAACCCACATAGTTTGATATTTTCTTCCAAAAGCCCTAGTGTAACACCCCATTTTGATAAATGGAATATCACAGGATAATTATGCCGTGTCATCAAATCATCCAAGGTAAATCTCTTAAAACATTAAATGACCATAAAGACAAATACCAGAATCAAACATCGGTAATCCAACATAAGCTCACACACATGAAATATAAGTACTGGAAGGAAAGGACTAAACAATGTCCAAAAGAAATAACGGATATAACATAGTATGAATGACATAAGCATAATAAATACTGATTAGCAGCAGAAATGTAAAAGTCCTGGAAAACCTGGAACATGTTTATAAAACTGGTTTTATAGTTTGAAAAGCTTATGATTAACTTATGAAAAACTGTATTTTAAATTTAGCCAAGAGCCCATATAGGTCATGAGGTATCAACGTGCATGAATAATTAGAGGGGTGACCTCATCATGCAATTAGAGGGGTTTCCTCTAATTATACTGTTCTGGGTAGAAGGGATCAACTCCTTGTGAAGGATGCAAGGCACACACTAGATTCACCATGAAAATCCTAACTGAACACATGTAACTAGGATGCACACATAGGCCCACATGATAATATAAATAAATGGCCACACTGAAGGGACGCCACGAGTAATCACTCCATCGTGGGGAAGCTATAACACTGGTGCCTCCAGTGTTATGGTTATGGTACCTCCATAACTAGATGAACTGACATGCATGTATATAGCTCAGGCATTTAAAATATAACATAAGCATTCAAAACATATAAAATAACTGGGGAAAACAGATGGTTGCAAACAGGGAATCCTAATAATGGAAAAGAATGTCCATACTGAAGGACGGATTATCTGTACATTATGTCAAGTAGTGAAGCTAGAATGGAAGCTGACTGATCTACTCCAACTTCACGGATACTATATAAATAAGGGACGTATGAGTTTTCTGATTACTGAGTGTGTTGATGTATAGTCTGGAGTCGGCCCGGCCCAACAGGCCCACGGCTCACACATACCTAACTTACCCTTCAAGAAATCCTAGCCCTGTAAATACAAGGGCATGGGTCTCATTCTACGACAGGTTTTCTCTCACAACAACACCTCTTATACGGTATCAATCCAATACTAACTTGACCATCGTACGTGGACCCCGGAGCTTCGGCCTCGAGTACACTTCTAACCGGTTTACCTTTGTTTGCAGCATTACTAAGGACCTGAGAAGATGACGAACGGCCCAGGAGAGTCGTCAAGACCTTCCTAGCCAAACTATGCTTCAACAAGTTGGCGCCATCCGTGGGACACCGAATTACTAGTGTTCGTACTCTCACATTAGCGAAAAGCAAAAATCGATTTCATGCTGAACGTGGTAAATCTAAACATTCTTATTTTTTTTTTCACTCGGTGCCATATTCTTTCATGTGCGAAAAATATTTAATGGAGCGTCACTCGCGATGTGCAAAACGATATTTAATAAGCGTTACTAGCGTAAGTCCAAAATTGAATCTGTTCAAATATACTAAAAATCAAGGTTCGATCTCCAAAATCGATAACCTGCTACTTTTGCTATAAAAAAATCAAACATGTTCTTTGTTTCAAATTCAATAAGGTTTGGGCATTTGGTCATCACGGTGGTTATATTAATTTGATTACATGTATTATGTTTAGAAATCAACAAGCTACGTGGTCAATCTGCCACCATTAACTTGAACATCAAGTTTATATTAGTTGTGTAAAACGTCCTATATCAAACAATATATTTGTGAAGATCACTTTTGTAAAGATCACGTTATGATTATTTATTCAAAAGTCAAACAATATACATGCATATATACGACTAAAATAGGCGATTTTTTCCTTATATATGATTCTCATATAGAGTCGGCCCCACCTCTTCTTGGCATGTTGACACCCAGGCTTATTTTCCTTTTAAAAGTTCACGGTTATACACCTCGTCTTTTGTATCGCTCCATACGTCTAGATATATATTTTGTTTTTTTTCTTCCGTGGTCATGAGCCGCGTCCTTCCGCAATATTTCGCAGCCAGGCATACTGATATCTTTTTAATTCTTGACAATATTTTATCAATATGTTTTTAATTTATAAAAGATATTATGTATATATATTTAAAATTGATATAAGATATTACTTATATCTATTAAAAATATTATCGATACTTTTTATTTTTGATAAAATATATTACGTGTATCTTTTAATTCAGAAAAAAGATATTATATATATCTTTTAAATTTTATTATTTTTAGTCTTCGTCTAAGTTGCGGCCCGGTCTAATAATGTCGTGTCGTGGCTCGACCTATTTGTCTGCGGTCATGGTACGTCCATCCGTGCTGGTTTGAACTTATCTTTTATCCGTGGTCATGGTATATCCAGCTGCACTCATCTGTATGATCGGTCGTATTCTATTTTTTCACTACGGTCATAATTCGTGTCCTTTCGCGTTAATTCGCACGTCCAAGGATATTGTTTATATTAATAAAATATTACGCATATCTTTTTCAGTAGGTAACAAGATATTACCCATATCTTTTAAATTCTCAATATTTTCATATTAATAAAAGATATTACGTATATCTTTTCAATTGGCAAGGATATATTACCTATATATTTTGATCTGATTTTAATATATTTTTCGTATATGTCGCGACCCGACGTAGTAATATCGTGATTCGCGGGCATGGCTCGTCTATCCGCACTCGTCTGCACATTCATTTATTATTACATACATACATAAATATATATATATATATATATATATATATATATATATATATATATATATATATATATATATATATATATATATATATATATATATATATATATATATATATATATATATATATATATATATATATATATATATATATATATATATATATATATATTATAGTTTGAATAATATATTTTATTTTTTATCCACGGTTATGGTACGTCCATCCGCTCTAGTTCGTACATTTGGACATCCTGAGAACGATGTGTACATGTACACATCGTTCCCAGGCGGAATAAGAGGATTGAGTGAACCTAATAATTTAGCTTGTGGGTGTTTGAGGGATGCAACCCCATCGACCACGGATCAGGTATCCTTGTTAGACGCCTTGCTGTCAAGACGTTGTAGTAAGTTACGCAAAACACATGACTCATGGTGGACTTGCAAAAGACACACTGTGCACGTCTAACAACTGGTCAAAATCCTGGACCGTCCTTATGGTAGTAGCGGTATGCCGCGCTTAATGACATAGCTCATCCCATAAGTTAGTTAAGATACGTCTTATACTATGTGACAATTCGCGGTTATGGCATGCCAATCCGCGTTGGTCCGCACGTTCGGACCAATTTCTATCTTTTTTTTTACGCGGTTATGGTACGTCCAATCGCGCTGGTCTACGCGACCATAATTTTTTGAATACTTGATTTAGTTTAATACTACTAATCGAGTGTAGCACCATTAAACTTGGGGGTCTACTAGGGTATACTAATACCACTATTTCTATGCACGTTACACAAATATTTTCGGATACATTAGGTACATAAGAGGCATTGTAGGCTGGTACGAGGGCGGATGTAATATCCGAACCAGCCACGGAGGTACGCCTTCTGCATGCTTATACTTGTGCCATGGACGTATCTATTCCACTGGCTTATTTGTGCGCCACGGAAGTATCTCTTTCGCTGGCATATTCCTTTGCCACGGAAGTATCTCTTCCGTTGGCTTATTCCTTTGACACGGACGTATCTCTTCCGTTGCTCATGTCCCTTGCCAAGTAAGTATTTATTCCATTGGCTAATTCCTTCGTCGCGGAAGTACGCCCTCTGTCACTTTATTATCTTTGTCATGGAAGTCAGCCTCCCACTGTCTTATTGTCTTCATCGTGGAAGTAATCCTTCCACTGGCGCATTGTTTTCCCCGTGGAAGTACTCTTCCACGTGCTCATTCCCTTCGTCGTGGAAGTATATCTTTCACGCGCGCATTGTTTTTGTAGTGGAAGTAATCTTCCACGTGCTTAATATCTTCGCCGTGGAAGTATCTCTTCCACGTGCGCATTGTTTTAGCAGTGAAAGTATTCTTCCACGTGCTCATTATCTTTCGTCGTGGAAGTATTCTTCCACGTGCTCGTTATATTTCGCCGTGGAAGTACTCTTCCACGTGCTCATCTTCTTTCACCATGGAATTACTCTTCCACGTGTTGGGTCAAAAAGTTGATGTGGCAGAAACTCAAAAATGAAGAAAACATGAAGGCATTTGTCTAAGCATTGACAAGTGTAATCCAAGCATTGTCAAGAGTAATTCAAGCATTGACAGAAGTTAACAACCAAGCATTGTCATGTGTAATCCAAGCATTAACAAAAGTCAACATTGACAAGTGTTGTTGGAAGCTTCTATTTAGATAAGTATGTAGAATATTATTCTGTATTAGTTATTTAATTAGAAGATTTACATGTTTATTCATTCTTATCTCTTGTAAACCCTATTCCTTACACTATAAAAGGAACCAAGGGTATTAGGTTATATATCATTCATTCACAATGTAAACCTAAAAGCGTGTGGTGACTAGAAGTGGGATTCAATGTATACACGTCTAGTGATTGTTTGTTATTAATATAATGAACAATTGTTGAGTAGTTTATGTGTTCTTTGTGTCTAAACACCTTGTTACATAGTTATTGTTCTTTTCCGCTTTGATTGTATAATTATATGAACAATGGCTATGCCTAGTAGCTAAAAGATTCGAGGAAACTAAGGTTTCCACAGTTGGTATCAGAGCCTCGTGGCTCGTGATGCTAGGACCAACAAGGTGTTCGTGTATCGAGAAGAAAAGAAAAATCCGTCTAGGGTTTTTCTTGACGTTTTTGTGTGCGCAGCAGTATTCAGAAGGCCATAACTTTTTATTGAACCGTTGGATCGCCACAAACATTTTTTGTGTCTGTTCTACACACATATATCTAGATATCCACCGGAGGGATTGTCGAGATCTATCCCCAAGAAAAAGTTATTAAGCGTCGAAGTCAGCAGTGATCATATGCTGTTTTCTGTGAACAGTAATAGTAAAAACGCGATTTCTCCTTCGTTAACCGTTGGATCATCGTGAAATTCGCGTTGTAGGTTCTTGAAACATATGTCTAGGATCTCACTGAAGGATCGTCGATCTGATCTCTCATGAAGAAGTTATTCGATGTCGAAGTTCGCTGCAGTTTATGGTTTTCACATAAAATCATGATTTATGGTTTATAAAACCCTAGATCTATTAGCCGCTGATGTATGTTATTTAGACGCTGATAGATGTTGTTGTGACGCTGATAGTTGTTGGTGTGACGCTGATAAGGCATGGATGAGACGCTGATGGCCAGGCACTGACAGGTACAAAGTTGGCGCTGACAAGAATAAAGTTGACGCTGACAGGAAGCGTTAACACTTGTTGTCCGATATATACATTTTCAAACGCTGACAAGTGTTGTCCGATATTGGACAACACACAGTGTTTATATCTTGGACAAAGGAAGATGTTGGACGACAAAAGGAATAGCTGTTGTTTAGAAAGTTGATACGATTTTGGCACACAAAAAGAGGTATTTACACACGAAGGTACATGGGATCTCCGTTTCTATACAGAATATCAAATTGATATTTATGGCTCGGATATTTTTTATAAAGTCGTATATGATTAAGAGGAAGAATTCTTATGGTAAGTTTGATGTTGAAGTTAGTTTTCACAAATTTGTTTTTCTTATTTAGGTGAGCAATACACCTTGTCTCTGTACTAAATATATTGTTACAGCGTACGACTAGCTCATAGTCGTGAAGGTTACCAGTACCCATGTAACAAAAACTGTGGTGAGCAATACACCTTTTCATTGGACTAAATATATTGTTATAGCATACGATTGGCTCATAGTCGTGAAGGTTCCCAGTA
Organism: Glebionis coronaria; assembly: GCA_025667525.1. Classification (NCBI taxonomy): domain Eukaryota; kingdom Viridiplantae; phylum Streptophyta; class Magnoliopsida; order Asterales; family Asteraceae; genus Glebionis; species Glebionis coronaria. Next base: position 403,462,720 of record CM046881.1, read on the forward strand.
CCCATGTAATAAAAACTGATGGGTGAGCAATACACCTTTTTCATTGGATCAAAATATATTGTTATAGCTAATAGCTGGCTTATAGTTATACGGTTTTTGTTGGTTTCAGTTCCCGTTCCGTACCAATAAACTGAGCCCCCTTTTGTAATGAAAGAGTTGCATTTTTTTCTCGTCGTTTCGACAACTAGGGGAATAGTTTATCAACTAGTGAGCAATTGGGTGAAAGAAATACAAAGTTTGTGTTATTCTACTTCTACATTAAAATTATTGTACTTATTTTTCTTCCAAGTCATTACATAGAGCCTACATTTGGAGAATTTTCAAGATTGCATACATTGCTTAATTCCCTGTTGATGTGACAAAAAGGGGAAGACATACATGCTACAATTGAGGGGAAACAATTTGAAGATGATGTACAACTTACAAGAGATACACAAAGAGTTTTGCCGACATCAACTAGGGGAAGATTGTTGGGTCAAAAAGTTGATGTGGCAAAAACTCAAAAACGAAGAAAACATGAAGGCATTTGTCTAAGCATTGACAAGTGTAATCCAAGCATTGTCAAGAGTAATTCAAGCATTGACAGAAGTCAACAACCAAGCATTGTCACGTGTAATCCAAGCATTGACAGAAGTCAACATTGACAAGTGTTGTTGGAAGCTTCTATTTAGATAAGTATGCAGAATATTATTCTGTATTAGTTATTTAATTAGAAGATTTACATGTTTATTCATTCTTATCTCTTGTAAACCCTATTCCTTACACTATAAAAGGAACCAAGGGTATTAGGTTATATATCATTAGACGTGTATACATTGAATCCCACGTCTAGTCGACACACGCTTTTAGGTTTACATTGTGAATGAATGATATATAACCTAATACCCTTGGTTCCTTTTATAGTGTAAGGAATAGGGTTTACAAGAGATAAGAATGAATAAACATGTAAATCTTCTAATTAAATAACTAATACAGAATAATATTCTGCATACTTATCTAAATAGAAGCTTCCAACAACACTTGTCAATGTTGACTTCTGTCAATGCTTGGATTACATGTGACAATGTTTGGTTGTTGACTTCTGTCAATGCTTGAATTACTCTTGACAATTCTTGGATTACACTTGTCAATGCTTAGACAAATGTGTAACACCCCCAAATTTACACAATTCAATACAGCGGAAGACTCATTGGTGTTACGGGATAGCACATTACTCACATCATAGACAACGCTTAAAAATCGCGTCGTTTAATAATAAGGTATTTCCATTCATAAATATCAAATTTACATAGGTCCCAAGTCATTGTATTTCATACAAGTTTTACAAAGCATTTGAATGGAAATTATTATTTAAGTGTGGGCCATGAATTCTTGTTGTCTCCCCGAGAATTACCTTCAAGTACCTGAGATAAAATATGTCAAAAGAAAAGGTCAACGAAAACGCCGAGTGAATTCATAGAGTTTAATAAAACCATTAATATATCATCAGTATATAATTATTACCGAAAATCATTTTGTACAAATCTTTGCAATAGGCCATAAAATAGCCAAAGTCATTTTATACAAATCCTCTTCAAAATCATAATATAGGCTTTCGCCTTCAAAATCATTATACGAACCATTGTCGTTAAAAACATCATACAATACGTTTTATAACGTTGTATATAGTTTAATAAAAACCGTTATATGAATATGGTTATGAAAAACCAAAACACGAACATAATATCAATAGTAAGACCCCATATTGCTAGTCAGGCAATATATCGTAATTTAGTGCGTATAGCAGTATTTCGTTATTTTGGATTATTATAAGCCGCATGACATTGTTACCTTACTACAACAAACAACGGATAGCTAGCCCGAAACTCAATTTGCCCATCTAAATTAGCGTGTCGTCACAATAATCACGCTTGTGTAAATCTTCTCATACATAAATTCGCTTACCAATCAATGTGGCACGACGGGGATCAACCGTCAAGGCGCGAACTGGGGTGATCGTCCCCAAATAGTACTATTATATGCATAAGCGTCTACGAAATCCGGGTAGTTCACAATTCATGCTAATGGGACTTTTAGTGACATAACCTAACTTTAATAATCCATTTCATTTCATCTATCGGGTCATATAATCATTCGTCGGGTCATACAATCATTCGGGTCCAAATCAATAACAAACAATTGGGAAAACTAGTGTCCTATTTCATAAAAACTAACATGATATCTCCCTCGCGGGTTTATAAAACATTTCATAAAAACATTTAAACCAGTGCGAGGCTATGAACTCACGTTGATGTGGGAAGGCGGTTATCGGCGACTTGGATGTACGGTACGTGCTTCAATCACGGAAACCTAGACAATTAATACTCGTCTTAGACTTTTGTCCAATTACTTTATAAAAATAACATTTATGTATACATATGATGATGATCAAGTGGGTTTATACATTCTTATTTACTCATTTTAGTGTTTATGTATTTGTAACTTTTTACTAGTTTACTAGTTTTTCCTATTTACATGTTTTAGGTCCAATAAGCCTATTATAAGTTCATTAACTTTTATTAATCTATTTTATACTTGTATTATCAGTATTCATACTTTACATGTTGGGCCCAAATAGGTTAAGCCCAATAAGTAATTTTTATAAGTGTTTAACTTATTTAGTTAAATTATTAGTCCAAATATGCTAACTTAGCTCGTTAATGTCCGTATGTCATATAGTTCGGGTTTTATCGGTTTTTAGTTATATTAGGTACTTATACATCAGTATATGAATTTTAAAAACTTTACATTAGACGGGTTTGATCGTCTAATTTTTCATTGGCGAAAAACGTTAATTTTACGGTAATAGCCGAAAAAGTCGTAAAAATCATGTTTATAGTTTTTATAACTTATAAAACTTACCAAACTACCAATTTTATATAATGTCCATTTATTTATCCTTATACATATATATATAAATGAAATATATAAGTTAGTGGGTTTTAATTTACATTTTATACTATATTTGTTTGAGTGCTTATATAATAATATCAAACTTTAATTTCACAAAATCAGTCCTAAATTTTAAGTTCACTAAAATGTCCTTATCTAGAGTTCTATAATGAGATAGGACCTCAAATTTTTATCACAGAAACAAATGATATGTGCTTCAATTTATTCCTGTATAGCTACTGATGAATCAACCTCTAACTATATTAATAAATTCGTCCAAAACAGTGTAGGCAGATTTGCACTCTAAACTTGTTTTGATCATATCTAACTCATTTTTATGATTCCATTGCATGGCCAACTCTCACATGTGTATAACACCTAATACTTATTGTATATTGATTCCACTTTACCATTTTGTCAGTTTATCATTTGGTTACTTACTGTTTTTATACAGCCATCTTATTAAGCAAGATTTAACCATTTTTACATGTGGTTTTTCCATATTTTTACCCATGTTTATCAAATCTATCAACACCAAATCCCCACATTTTTAATCATCATTCATCATCATATACATATACATAAATAAAGAAAATACAAGATTACATAATCAAAATAACAAGATGATAGGAAGAACAATCTCTATACCACCAAGGTTGTGTAGTTTACGATCAAGGCTTGGATTTTGATGGAAGAACTTGTGATAGATCAACACCAACTTTAAATACCACCAATCTTTGTAAACTTCTTGTAGAAATAAGCCCTTGGACATCACCAAATCTTCTCCTTGGATGTTAAAATCACCACCAATCAATAGAGCTTGAAAAGGGCTTCATCATATATGTGAATAACATATGATTTCATGGTTAAATTTGATCAAATGAGGGTGATTAGGGGTGGTTCTTGGAAGAATTTTAGAGAGAGGGAGGAGAGAGTTGTGAGTTTTTGGTGGTATTGCATGTATGAAAATGGAGGAATGGTTTTGGCTAGATGGTTTTGTGTTTTGGTAGCTTATAAGCTAAGCTAGTTACAAGTGTAATATTTACTTGTTAAATGTTGACACATAAGGTGTGTTGTAGCTAAAAGTTGCCATCCCATATTAGTGGGGTGGGGCAAAACTTGTTTTGTCTCATCCCACTAATTTACGGGTATTCCTCGATTTTAGTTTCCTCGATTTGCGTGCCCTCGGGTCGTTTTACGAAAAATGTTTTTATAAATTGTGAATCAACGGCACAAAACGAATCTAATAAAAATTGTCTCATAAAAAACGAAGTTCAAAAACGTAAATATGTAATCCTAAGGTTTCCGGTTTAGTCGTAAAGGACGTTAAATTATGAACGTAAGTCCTAATCTATTCTCGTAAATTTGTGAGTTTATGAACCAACTCAAAATTAAAATCCCAGAATAATATTCACGGATAAATTTATTTCCTGAAATGTCGGACTGTCACCAAAACGGTGTATGTAAACATAAGCACGTAACGTAGAATCCTCTGGTTTAGACGTAGTCGATGCTACTTCAAGACGTAAATCCAAATTTCTTCCCAAAAATAAGTGAGTTCATAATATAACATTAAATAATGTTTTTAAATAATATTTGAGAATAAAATATAAATCATAAATTGACGGATTGTCACAGCATTTACCCCTAAATAGGATCTTTGTCCTCAAAGATCATCTTATCTTACTACTCGCTTCTTATAGAGTTAAAGCCATGTGGGTATTTCCTCCACATTCGGTCTTTTCTCACAAGTGTAATTCATTACAATACGCGAGTTTCATCAAACATAACTACGGGAATAAGATCAGGCTTAATGTTGACTTACTTTCTCTATCCATGATGTTCACGGGTTTTTGATGAATGCAACTTTTCGCCGATCTAAACTTCATCAAGAAGAATTCATATTTTCACTTGATAGACATTTTATCAAGTTAGATATACGAATCATAATTTACGCAGCCCTTGAAGTCCTAGGGTAGATCCATCTTATATGCCTTTCAAACCAATCTTTTACATCATCTCAATGGTCCCATACAACGAGGACTTATATCCCATGATGTTTCAGATCATCAATTCATTTTTCCATGGTTAAAATTTTTGGCATAACTTCGCTACCCATCCGACACTTCAAGATCTACACTTCATAACTTCTGCCCACTACCGGCAGTCAATAATCAGATCTTAATTTACACAATCATTTCAGGTTTCGCGGGTCGGGTATTTTGTAAGGTTAGGTTTGTCATCATAGGAAACCTTAAACCTAAAAGACATGTCCAACTCACAATGGGTGTAAGTCGGGTGTCTTCATACCAACTCCTGCTTACAGGTGCTCTAATATTTAGATCCTAACAAGATTCAATCTCGATCCTAATACGATAATTATCAACGATAATCTCTCCAAAAGGAAAGCGATTATATGGTTTATTACCAAAGCTCAATCATTCAAGCATAAAACAGCACTTATAGTATTTTGTATCGTTACTTTACCTCGTCCCTTCCATAGGGTGATAAACAGTACTCTCATCAAGATTCGTTCTCAATGACTTCTGAGCAAATCTCTAGAATTTCGATGCGAAGCGAGGATCTTGACAGAGATGATCGATACATGCACACCATGTTTACACAACTCCTTTAAATACAAAAGAGTCAATTTCTTCATCGAGAATTTATCATTAACTGGAATGATATTAGTAGATTCGGTCAGTCTGTCGACGATGACCCAAATCGAATCAAATTCAGATGATGACCTTTGCAATAGTTAGACGTTTACTAATATCTGAGGCGATGTCTGCCTTCATAATTTGCCATCAGTACAACTTCTTCAGATAAAGATACATTTAGTCAAAAACGTCATGAATAGAATACTTATACTTACGAGATTCCAACATGACTACATCTCAAAATCTCCATATTTAGGCAACCACAAGTGGCATTTCATACATTTAACGCCATCGGCTTCTTAATTCTGATGGTTCACATTAGCCGCGAACCCCTTTTATTATCTATATTTTCCTTCTTACAAACATCATTTATTTCTAAATTGTTCGGCAATTTATTTTGCACCTTCATTATTAAGGAACACATCCTAATTGATTCTTTATCCTTTTTACATAATGCGTCAGTATTTACATTCATCTTTCTTCATATTTTCTAAGTTTCAGTTTCGTTTCAGCTATCATTTTTATCAGTTTTGCTTAATCCGACGTTTAAAGCGTCGATAATTATTACAACTAATTAAATAATAAATATTTAATTTTTTTTGAAACGTAACGTAAAAATTTTTATTTTCTTAGTTCGACCAATTATAAAAATGTTCAAAATAAATTTGAATTTAATTAACAAGATTTTTTTTTTGATTTATCGAAAATAATTAAAATAATTAATAAGATCCGTATATGTTCGAAAAATCTTTGGTTATACTTTGGTCAAAATTTTCTTAGTTGAAAAGCGTAAATTATCGTTTCAAATTTCAAGTCATGGTTTGAATGGTTTCCTCAATCCCTCTTAGGTTGTCTTGAGGTATACACGAACATTTACCCCTAAACAGGAGTTTAGTTAAATGTTCTGGGTATAAGGGAATAATCCCTCAAAAGTTCTTTTCGATAAAACATTTGTCAAAACATATTTCCATTTTTTTTGGTAAGACCCAAAGTCTTAAAAGGGCTCTAAATTTTTGAAGAGTCAATATATATTCCATTATCTTATTAATCACACGGTTAAATAATGTAAAGGATTAAGTCTTTAATCACATGTTAAATACTCAAGGTACAAGTTTTCATTGTTCGGCCAATTTAGGGCAGTCTATAACTAATTATTAACTCATTCTTATTCTTATAAACAAACAGATGGTCCTTAATGATCACAAGCATGAACTTATCAATTTACAGCCTACACACGTGATTCACCCAATTTATGAATGCTACATGTGTATTAGTCAATTCAAACGATATTACGTAAAACTTATAATGTTCATTACAAGTTTTAGATGAAGTGATTGGAATAGATAATCTTTTTCGCGGATGCGAAGTTGATGATAACCATGCCGTGGATCAAATTTTTAAAACATACGCTAGAATCTTGTAAATGATCGAACAAATCTATCATCTTGGGTTGTGGATATAGATTTTTAATCGTCAATTTACCTAGTTCATGCTAATCAATATATATAAGAAATAATAACACCATAGCTCTTCATGATGACGAGCTTGGTAGAATAAAAGCTTTCTCCGACAACTCTTTCAGTTGCATGGTATTGATAGGTGTGTAAACACCCATCTTTTCTACCACTTAATTACAATAATAACCGGACCAAAACGTGAATTTTATGTCTTTTATGTCGGAATTATGCGTGGTTTGTGTTTTTGTTGTGATTTAGGACGAAAAGGTGAAAACTGGAGAAAACACGGACATTCACGGGCATTTACGGACTTTTATTGAAGAAAAAGATGAAAGACGAAGTCAAGAAGTCAAGAGTGCAAAAAGAACGGAAGTCCAAGACCAATTCTGAAGATTTATCGAAGAAAAAGTCAAAAGACGGAAGTTTATCAAAAGCCGAAGAATTCAAGTCTAATTTATTGAAGAATTTAAAGACGAGTTCAAAGGAATCCCGAAGCCAAAAATCCTTAAAGTTCAAGTTTAAAGAAGATTAGAAGAAAAGGACTAAGCATGCAATTAATGAAGAATTAAAGAAGGAGGGACTTAAGCTTGTAATTAAGAAGAAATGAAGGAGGGGAGGAAGCTTCTTTAATCCTCCCCTATAAATAGTCATTAGTTGTTAATTTTCTTTCTTGTTGGCTAAGGTGACAATTAGTCTTCCACCATTTAAATACATGTCATTTAATTTCTTGTCCAATTTAATTACCTTGTCTTGCACCTTAAATTCATTTAATTTTAAGTAAGTTTCCATTTAATTATTGTCAATCTTTACTTTATCTTGTTAATCTCTCATCTACCTTTCTAAATCTTTGATTTTTATGTTTATGTTTGTGTTCATGTTCATGCTTTTATTTTGATCAAGTGGGTTTTTGATTATTGTGGTTAAAGTTGTTAGATTTCTTGATATTGATTGTTTGTTTATGATTATTAGTTGTTTCGTTATTAATTTGGTCAAATCGTTTGTGTTGATTTTGCTTAATCTGTGTTATATTTGTTATTGTTTTGATCCCTTGTTCTTCGGGGGAGTTTGTTCCTTGTGATTCCCAGGAAAACTTCTGTACAAGGAAAAGTTCTGAACTATTGGTGCTCATTCGGAACATTCAAAAGTTCCGAATCAAGCTTCATTCAGAAGTGTTCCGGATCAAGAACTTCCGAGTCAAGAGTTGTTCACTCGGAACTCAAAAGTTCCGAACCGAAGGAAAAGTTCCGGGTCAAGCATTGTTTATTCAGAACTCAAAAACTTCCGAGTCAAGACCTTCATTCGGAACTTAAAAAGTTCCGGATCAAGCAATTCATTCGGAACTTTAAAAGTTCCGGATCAATACTTCCGGACGAACTTCCGACTCAATTCTTCCGAACGAACTTCCGGATCAACACCAAACTTCCGACTCAAGGTAGCTTCATTCGGAACTTTAAAAGTTCCGAATCAAGGATGTTCATTCGGAAGTTTTGAACTTCCGAATCAAGGGTTCTGTAAGTTTTTCTTCAGTCTTTCTTTTTAAATTTCAGTCTTTTATTTTCAATCTTTATTTTTCCCGCCTTTTATTTAATTGCACTTTAAGATTATTTGTTTTAGCTTTATTTTAGTCTTGCCTTAGTTTAAGTTTTAGTCGCGTTTTAAGATTGCCTTAGATAGATTTAAGCTTACGTCATTTACTTTAGCGCCTTTTAATTCTAGTCACGCTTTTAAATACTTGCACCATTATTTTAATTAGACTAGATTTACTTTAATTGCACTTTTACTTTAATTGTTTTGCACTTTTATTTAAAAACAACCAAAATTATTTGTTTCACCAAAGAACGACTGAGTCACATAGGGAACCTAGATCAATTTGTTAAGATACCGAGAACAACAATTGAACCCTAGCAAAATCTAAACATTAAAATGGCGCCGCTGCCGGCTCTTTTCGTAAAGATTAACGGTTTTCTGTGAGAGACGCGTTGCTTTTTGGGATCCGTTCACTTGTGAGCGTTATTTTTCTTGCCTAAAAATCCAAAAAAATCATAAAAATTAAAAATTGATAAAAAACCCATAAAAATTAAAAATTTCAAAAATCCAAAAAGATTTTATCTTTATTGTGTATATATATTGTCTTTGTGTTTGGTTTCTTTTTATTTTGCATTTTCAGGTGTATGCGTACTAGATCTTCTAATTATCAAGAGCCCGAGCCTCAAGAAGATTTAGCTATGTCAGGTGTCAACAACAACATTCCACCGCACCTCAATAATAACAACAATGTTCTTCCACAGCCCGATCTTCAGACCATGGAAGAACTTTGTCAACCAACCATGTTTGGACGAGGAGGACCGATTGCGCCGATGCAAATCAACGCTCCTGAGTTTTCGTTGAAGCACCACATGATTCAGCAAGTACAAACAAACCCATTCCATGGATTGCCTGATGATGATGCCAACAAACACCTCGACAAGTTCATTACAATCACCCAAAGCATGAAGTTGCCTGGTGCCACAATGGATGTACTTCGCCTACAACTCTTCCCACATACTTTATCGCATCATGCCGAGAAATGGTTTGATCGTCTCCCAAAGAATTCTATTCACACTTGGGATGACATGAGTCAACGCTTTTTGTCGCGCTACTTTCCACCATCCATGGTCACAAGCCTTCGCAATCAGATCAACGGTTTCATGCAAGACCCTGATGAATCTCTTTTTGACGCTTGGGAGAGATATAATGTCTTGATTGATAGATGTCCAAACCACAACATGCTCCCTGTGACCTTAATCGATACTTTTTACAACGGATTGACTTTTCGAGATCGTGATACGATTAATGCAGCCGCCGGTGGCACATTCATGAAAAGGAGACCCGAGGAGTGTAGAGAGTTAATTGAGAACATGACTACTCACCACAAAAACTGGGATTCCTCTGCTTCTTCAAGGAACAACCCGAGAGTCAATGTTTCTTCTACCTCAGCAAACTCTGAGATGACCGAACTCACCCGCATGATGACCGAAATGAGCAAAAGTATTACGCTTCTCGCTTCAAACCAACAACAACAACAAGTTAAAGCGGTTGCTAATCCTTGTGAAACATGTGGCGGTCCTCACTCATACACTGATTGTCCTTCGACACAAGGAAATCCGGAAAATGTGTATGCAGCTTATGGAAATTATTCACCGGAAAATTACCAAGCTAGACAACAAGGGGATAGAAATCTGCTAAGTTACCGATCCAACAATTACCTTTCACCCGGTTTTTCTCCTCAAAACCAAAACCCCGCCACCAACTACAATAGAAGCAACCAAATCCCACCAAGAGCTTCTAACCCTTATCAACCACCCACCCAACAAACCCCACCCATTAATCCCGATGTTGAAGCCATCATGAGAACCCAAGGTGAGCAAATCAAGAATCTACAAAGCCAAATAATCAATTTGAAAGGAGATATCCTGAAGCAAGGTAATGACATTAGAACCGAGGTTTGCGATAATATTCAATCCTCCTTCATCACTCAAACGACTGAATTAAAGAATCTGTTGGCTAGTTTCTTGCCCGCCACTCAACCTTCTACTTCAAGTTCTCTACCTTCAAACACCGTCACCAATCCGCGAGCCAATGTGAGTGCTATTACTACTCGTAGTGGAGTCACCATCGTAGGACCACCAATTCCACCACCATCATCTACACCTCCTCCACCACCATGTATCCCTACTCCTCCTACACCTAGTATTAGTGCACCATTACCGTCTCCGTCTCGTCATGACGATGTATCTCGGAAGGACCCTTCAACATCTCAACCTTCACCAACTACACCTTCACCATATACCTATAAACCCAGAATCCCATACCCTTCTCGCATAGGCAAGACCAATGAGCTAACCAAGAATGACTGTCAAGTATCAAAATATGTGAATATGCTATCTCAAATGACCATCAACATTAGCCTTGTTGAAGCACTTTGCCACATGCCGAAATTTGTCAAAGCATTCAAGGAATTGCTTAGCAAAAAGGAGAAGCTGATTGAACTCGCCAACACACGCTTAAATGAAAACTTCTCAGCAGTTATTCTTAAAGAATTACCGGAAAAGCTTGGAGATCCCGGTCGTTTTGTGTTGCCTTGCGTGTTCAACAAAACTGAAGAATTTACTGCCCTTGATGATCTCGGGGCTAGTATTAATTTGATGCCTTTGAGTGTTTGGAAAACACTATCATTACCCGACCTCACTCCAACAAAGATGACTCTTGAACTTGCAAACCGCACTCTCTCGCTTACCCCGTTGGTATAGCCGAGGATGTGTTCATCAAAGTTGGCACATTTACTTTCCCGGTCGATTTTGTCGTAGTTGATTATGAAATGGACCCTCGTATTCCTTTAATACTTGGTCGGCCATTTTTGAGAACCGGACGTGATTTAGTTGATGTGGCCGAAGGTGAGTTAATCTTACGAGTCGGGGATGATTCAAAAGTTATTAAAATGGGGAAGCTTACAGGCAAATCTTTTGGACGAGAATCAGTGAGTATGATAAATGTGCTCGATGACTTTGTTGTCTACGACAATCCTCTATTCGATTCTTCCATCGATAATCCACTCTTTGACGATGATGTGGATGATTCTCGCTCCACTTTGGAACCTTCTCCCATTTATGATTCTCCACCGGTCTTTGATGCTTATGATGATTATGATTCTAGCTCAGATTCGGATGATTTTGATGATTATACTTCTGAGTATCCCGATCTGCCCACGTATGATGATTTCGATGAGGCTGATACTCTTTCGAGCGATTCTTCACATGATGAAGATCCTCCGCCATCACTCGATCCTACTTTGGACGATTACTCATTTGAGGAAGACTTCTCTGAATTTCTCAACACTTACTTCCCTCATGAGAGTGATGCTCCTCCTTATGACTTTGAAGATTATCGTCTTGATCCTACTTTGGATTTGAAGAACATTCTGTCAAAGGAGAAGAAACCGATCGACACTGAAATCCGTTGCACATATGATTTGACACCTCTTTGTCCCCCTTCTGAGGACGAGGTTGTGCTTCTTTGCGGATCTTCTTCACACTCTGCTGAGCCTGAGTGCTATTTTCCCCTAAAGGAAAAGGTGTTCGACCCAGGTATTGAAGTCTTTAAGCCATCTCAGTATCCACCTGATGAAATAAAAGGAAAAATCTTTGGAAATTTTGAAGACATGCTTGCACCACTTCATCCTTGCTTCTACCGTGCTTCATCACTGCTTAAGGGAACCCTGCCTACTATTCTTTGGCTTGCCTTGTTCGCCTTAAGCCTCTGCTTATTGATGGACGAAAACTATGTCTTTGATCCTGGTGGATATGTTTCATGCTTCTTCCGTTGATGATCAAGGTCGAGTCAGGCTCACGACTCGGTTAACAAAAACCAAGCGCTTCTTGGGAGGCAAGCCATGCATCTATCTTTTCGCTTTCTTTATCATAAGTGTAGGGGGGGCCCTTTGGTTTGCTATTTCCACTCCTCACTTCTTAATCAGCGATTCGAGCTTCAATGATCCACTCTTGATGATTCTTGACGACCCATGATTCCGTGTGCTACTTCTTCCCAGTTCTATCCTAAACTCTTTTCGATTCACTATTTTATATTTTCTCAATATTAAAATAGGAATCTCTTTAGTTGTCTTTTCCTTAGCAAGATTTAAACAAAGTGCACAATGTCCTAAGTGTAGGGGAGTTTACTCCCACATGCTTAAACATTGAGGACAATGTTTATCTTAAGTTTAGGGGGACTTCTATCGAAGTTAAGTGGTCTTTTCCTTGTATTTGTCCTCATTTTAACCGGAAAATCCATTTTTCGACATTTTTCAAAATTTTTGATCTATTTTGGCCTATTAGTTTTTCCCTTTGTATAGTTATTTTCTTTCCTTATTAGAATAAAAGTGGTTTTAATTTTCAAACGTTGTGAATCTTTTGACTCAACCCGAGTTTACTTATCTAAGTTACTCTAGCAAGTATCCTTAACGTGTTTAAGTCAAGTTTTGCTAGGCTTTTATATAGGGAGCTATAAAACGCGAAAGTCTTAACTCTCACGGGTTAAGAACAAGAACTTTTCGCAAGTTCCTATAATTGATCCTAGAGAGTCGTTTATCAAGGGAACTTTAAAATGCGATTTCTAAACTTGAAAAAGTCTAAGAATTTGCAAGATCCTATAGGTGACTCGAAAACCCAAAACTTTGATTTAATAGGCTAAGCATCCACGAGTCTCATTACTTGAGATTTTAAACTATGGAGAACGAGAGATGATAGAGCCAATTATAAGTTCGGTATTCTTTCGTGAATTTATGTGAGTTAATTATGAGCCTATTCTCCCATCGCTTGCTAATAATTTATCTGCTAATAAATAAGGTTGTACGATTTGAAAAGTTACTTAGCTTCTAGCCCAAGATCGTTTAAAAGTTGCTCGGTATGGATTAGAGTTCATAGCCAAGGCATATCTTATTGAAGCGGGATGCGAAGATTGGCGAGTCCGAAAAGGCCCTAACAAGGCATCAGGACTATATTTTGTTGCTAAAGATCCAAAAGTGATGTGAAGAATCATTTATCGAAAATCAATATGAAGGATCGAGACATATGACGAAAAGCAAATACTCCCCAAAAGTCATGGAGAAGTGTATCTGAAAAGACCCTAACAAGGTATGAGGGTAAATAGATCCAAGTCATAAAAGGATGCGGATCGTTGTATATCAAAGTCCAAAATAAAGATTGGAGAAAAATGAAGAAGTCGTGGTCCAAGTATGAATCTCTCAAAACTTCAAGTGAAGAAATTCCTATATGAAGAGAAGACCATAATTTCATGAACGTCTCTCAAGGTTTGAAGTATGAAGTCGCTGCCAAATATCGGTCCGAGAAAGGTCTCAAATCGCGAAGTGAGTTATGCCAAGATATGAATTTTATGAGGTCCCGAGAAGCAGTTTTAAAAGATTTTGTCCTTTAGCTAACTATTGATTAAATCGTTCACTTTATTTTCAGACTTAATAACTACCGAAATAAGTCAAAAATGCATTTCCATGATCATTCAAGACAATAATAAAATATAAGAGATACACCTAGGAATAAGGGAGTCTAAGTGAGTAATTGGCCCACATGAGTTCGTGATAGTTTACTAACTTATAATAACAATGATCTCGTTTTTAAGCTTGGCTTGGAGAAAGTGAAAACTTGAGGATGATGATTATTCATGACATTTCCAAAACCCAAGGTATGCTTTTGATTTCTTTACTTTGAATGTTTATAGTTTTTATTTCTTTAATAAAGGCCAACGTGGATTGATTATGATGAAAAATGTATTTTTGCTTGGTAACTAATGCATTGCATGAGGACATTGCAATGGTCAAGTGTAGGGGATTTGATAGGTGTGTAAACACCCATCTTTTCTACCACTTAATTACAATAATAACCGGACCAAAACGTGTATTTTATGTCTTTTATGTCGGAATTATGCGTGGTTTGTGTTTTTGTTGTGATTTAGGACGAAAAGGTGATAAGTGGAGAAAACACGGACATTCACGGGCATTTACGGACTTTTATTGAAGAAAAAGATGAAAGACGAAGTCAAGAAGTCAAGAGTGCAAAAAGAACGGAAGTCCAAGACCAATTCTGAAGATTTATCGAAGAAAAAGTCAAAAGACGGAAGTTTATCAAAAGCCGAAGAATTCAAGTCTAATTTATTAAAGAATTTAAAGACGAGTTCAAAGGAATCCCGAAGCCAAAAATCCTTAAAGTTCAAGTTTAAAGAAGATTAGAAGAAAAGGACTAAGCATGCAATTAATGAAGAATTAAAGAAGGAGGGACTTAAGTTTGTAATTAAGAAGAAATGAAGGAGGGGAGGAAGCTTCCTTAATCCTCCCCTATAAATAGTCATTAGTTGTTAATTTTCTTTCTTGTTGGCTAAGGTGACAATTAGTCTTCCACCATTTAAATACATGTCATTTAATTTCTTGTCCAATTTAATTACCTTGTCTTGCACCTTAAATTCATTTAATTTCAAGTAAGTTTCCATTTAATTATTGTCAATCTTTACTTTATCTTGTTAATCTCTCATCTACCTTTCTAAATCTTTGATTTTTATGTTTATGTTTGTGTTCATGTTCATGCTTTTATTTTGATCAAGTGGGTTTTTGATTATTGTGGTTAAAGTTGTTAGATTTCTTGATATTGATTGTTTGTTTATGATTATTAGTTGTTTCGTTATTAATTTGGTCAAATCGTTTGTGTTGATTTTGCTTAATCTGTGTTATATTTGTTATTGTTTTGGTCCCTTGTTCTTAGGGGGAGTTTGTTCCTTGTGATTCCCAGGAAAACTTCTGTACAAGCAAAAGTTCTGAACTATTGGTGCTCATTCGGAACATTCAAAAGTTCCGAATCAAGCTTCATTCGGAAGTGTTCCGGATCAAGAACTTCCGAGTCAAGAGTTGTTCACTCGGAACTCAAAAGTTCCGAACCAAAGGAAAAGTTCCGGGTCAAGCATTGTTTATTCAGAACTCAAAAACTTCCGAGTCAAGACCTTCATTCGGAACTTAAAAAGTTCCGGATCAAGCAATTCATTCGGAACTTTAAAAGTTCCGGATCAATACTTCCGGACGAACTTCCGACTCAATTCTTCCGAATGAACTTCCGGATCAACACCAAACTTCCGACTCAAGGTAGCTTCATTCGGAACTTTAAAAGTTCCGAATCAAGGCTGTTCATTCGGAAGTTTTGAACTTCCGAATCAAGGGTTCTGTAAGTTTTTCTTCAGTCTTTCTTTTTAAATTTCAGTCTTTTATTTTCAATCTTTATTTTTCCCGCCTTTTATTTAATTGCACTTTAAGATTATTTGTTTTAGCTTTATTTTAGTCTTGCCTTAGTTTAAGTTTTAGTCGCGTTTTAAGATTGCCTTAGATAGATTTAAGCTTACGTCATTTACTTTAGCGCCTTTTAATTCTAGTCACGCTTTTAAATACTTGCACCATTATTTTAATTAGACTAGATTTACTTTAATTGCACTTTTACTTTAATTGTTTCGCACTTTTATTTAAAAACAACCAAAATTATTTGTTTCACCAAAGAACGACTGAGTCACATAGGGAACCTAGATCAATTCGTTAAGATACCGAGAACAACAATTGAACCCTAGCAAAATCTAAACATTAGTATTCCTTTCGATTCAGATGGTGCTGATGTACAGTGCACATGTCACAGGTGCAGCACCGGGAATATAATCAATACCAATTTCAACTTGCCTTAATGGCGAAAGTCTAAGTAAGTCACCAATAAATACCTCTTAAAGTTTCAGATAACAGAAACATCTTTCAATAAATTCATATTAGGTTCTTTCTAGATTATAATATCTATGACTAGTTCATAACCATTCATGGTATAATTTCAAGTCTAAATGCATAATATGGTCGTCCATCAAGAATTATTTAGATCACTTTTGATAATCAACATTTTATCATTTAGGGGAATTCTACTCGAGTTCCCATCAATTAAGACAACGTCGTCATGTCGTAATCAATCAATCCATTCTACTGGCACTATCAACTTTCCAGTTTCATTACCGTTGATAAGATGTGAACTTCTCAAAAGACTAATAATAACTCATAATTCTTCACAAATTCAAGGATATATGGAGACACAACTATCATCAAAAGAGTAGTGTCAATGCATAATTTACGCGAGAGAATTTCAATTCAGATAAAGACGAAAACATTTAACGAATATGAATATATCCCATGTTTTCATAATTTGAGTACGTATTCAAAAGCTCCTCGGATCGTTACCCAGGTCATTCAAATGAAACTAAATCAAAAGAAATGATAGGAACGTCAATACATCCAGTCGGGTATCAACACTCGGTAATCAGATACTTTTCCTAAGAATCTCACTACGGGAGAATTGGAAAAGAAAGAGTTGTCAATTGTCAGTTAAGACAATTCTCACAGATGATTAAATTCGGTTCAGAAGAATAAATAGTACGGGCACATATGTAGGTGTCCCTATAAATATGTCCCTATTTTTCACTTCTTGTAGATCTCATAAAATTTAATCTTTCACAATCTTCAAAGAAAATGTAATGTTTATTAACAATTTTTATGGTGACTACTAATCAGTCTTGCATGGTCCCTTCCAAATTGTATGTAGGCGCGCAACTATATACAATTTCAAGATTAACGATGCAATACTCAGTTCGTCAAATTTTTATCATCATGTTTATAATAAAAACATTTTCATGCTTAATTCTTAAATAAGAACCAAAAATAAATTTACAAAGATTTTCTTTGTTATGAAAACAATTAAGTTTTCCAAGGTGTTTTATAAATAACTTTATTTCGATAACAATCACTTATAAATCTCACTTTGAATAATCCTTATAGTGATGAAAATTATATTTTTCTCAAGGGATACTGTTTTATCTTATAAAAACAATGAGTGATCTGCAAAAGAGTGATGAAAAGTTGTTCACCAAGAACTAACTACAATATGCTAGGAAATGAGCTTTAGCCAAATAATCATGAGGTTCATGACCTTGCTGGCGCTCAAAAAAAATAATCCACAACGTAACTCAAATCGAGATGAGTACTTGTTCAATGGTTGCATCACTAATGCGAACATTAGGAAGAAGCAAGAAAAGATAGATAATATCGATACATGTAGGATTTAGCAATCAAAGGTAGTCTTTTCATTAATCACAAACAAGTCAAAATTGTACCGTAACACATTACGTGTCACTATGTCATACAATTCCAAGAACTCATCCTACTAACTGATGTCTCAGTTAAGTTAGGGATTTTTTTTAAAAGATACCATAATGAATACTAATCTACAAGAGTCAATAGGTGTCCCACCTGTCCCGGAAGATCCATCGGTCCCAATTCAGAAGGAGATTTCTTCAATTTGTTTATTGGACACTGGGCATCCTCGTCATTGGACAATGTCCTAGGAACAACCCTTAACACGAACCAACAATCATTTAAAACCTTATAATTCAATCACAGAACTTAACGACTTCCTCTTAACAATCTCTTATTCCATACAAGTTAAATTTTACTTTATTTAAGTTTCAATCAATCTTATACTCAATGCTATATTCTACCTCATTCTCCAACACTTTCAACCTTATTTTTAGACCATAATAGGACAATAAAAGCTCGATACGAACAACACTTAATTTCCAATGCTATAGCTCTTACAACAATAATTATCAAATGAGTCACTGGTATGAAATGACTCACACATTCAATTAGACTTCTCGGAAAGGTACTAGTGGCATGAGGCTTTTGGGTAATGGTTCCAATTACAGCCTCAAGTGCAACATTCACCCTTTCGATTTCAAATTTAAGAATTGGGTGACAACGAATCAGATGACACCTTTCCAGGTGGTAACGTTTTGTCAAACTCCACTCTATAAGGAAAGATCGTCATGACATCGATATCATATTTAATCTCGCCAATTCTTCTTTAATATCACAATCAACTAATATCAATATTTCTACAAGTATCAACCATTTTGTTGGGATCATAAATATCCACAACTTGGTTTAGATCTTGAATAGCTAGAATTCCTACGAGAATAGCTTCGATTAATTTACTAGGGGATTTAGGGTTCCTTGTGACAATCTACGTCGTATAAATACCTCGTATAAATATCAAAATAATCATCAAACAATCATGTAATGAAATTACATCATATATATATATATATATATATATATATATATATATATATATATATATATATATATATATATATATATATATATATATATATATATATATATAATATAAGTTATATATATATTAAAATAACATTTCTCAGTTTGGCCTTGTCGGTAACTCGGGAATTCTTCCGCACCGTTATAGTCAAAAGATTTTTAGACATTTAGTGAAAAATGTTTATAGTTAAAAGATTTTGAAATGTTTTATTCAAAACCTTGGTTTTAAAAATCTTTCGTTCTCTATAACGAGAGCTCTGGTACCAAACTGTAACACCCCCAAATTTACACAATTCAATACAGCGGAAGACTCGTTGGTGTTACGGGATATCACATTACTCACATCATAGACAACGCTTAAAAATCGCGTCGTTTAATAATAAAGTATTTCCATTCATAAATATAAAATTTACATAGGTCCCAAGTCATTGTATTTCATACAAGTTTTACAAAGCATTTGAATGGGAATTATTATTTAAGTGTGGGCCATGAATTCTTGTTGTCTTCCCGAGAATTACCTTCAAGTACCTGAGATAAAACATGTTAAAAGAAAAGGTCAACGAAAACGCCGAGTGAATTCATAGAGTTTAATAAAACCATTAATATATCATCGGTATATAATTATTACCGAAAATCATTTTGTACAAATCTTTGCAATAGGCCATAAAATAGCTAAAGTCATTTTATACAAATCCTCGTCAAAATCATAATATAGGCTTTCGCCTTCAAAATCATTATACGAACCATTGTCGTTAAAAACATCATACAATACGTTTTATAATCTTGTATATGGTTTAATAAAAACCGTTATATGAATATGGTTATGAAAAACCAAAACATGAACATAATATCAATAGTAAGACCCCATATTGCTAGTCAGGCAATATATCATAATTTAGTGCGTATAGCAGTATTTCGTTATTTTGGATTATTATAAGCCGCATGACATTGTTACCTTACTACAACAAACAACGGGTAGCTAGCCCGAAACTCAATTTGCCCATCTAAATTAGCGTGTCGTCACAATAATCACGCTTGTGTAAATCTTCTCATACATAAATTCGCTTACCAATCAATGTGGCACGACGGGGATCAACCGTCAAGGCGCGAACTGGGGTGATCGTCCCCAAATAGTACTATTATATGCATAAGCGTCTACGAAATCCCGGTAGTTCACAATTCATGCTAATGGGACTTTTAGTGACATAACCTAACTTTAATAATCCATTTCATTTCATCTATCGGGTCATATAATCATTCGTCGGGTCATACAATCATTCGAGTCCAAATCAATAAACAAACAATTGGGACAACTAGTGTCCTATTTCATAAAAACTAACATGTTATCTCCCTCGCGGGTTTATAAAACATTTCATAAAAACATTTAAACCATTGCGAGGCTATGAACTCACGTTGATGTTGGAAGGCGGTTATCGGCGACTTGGATGTACGGTACGTGCTTCAATCACGGAAACCTAGACAATTAATACTCGTCTTAGACTTTTGTCCATTTACTTTATAAAAATAACAATTATGTATACATATGATGATTTTATATATTTGATGATGATCAAGTGGGTTTATACATTCTTATTTACTCATTTTAGTGTTTATGTATTGGTAACTTTTTACTAGTTTACTAGTTTTGCCTATTTACATGTTTTAGGTCCAATAAGCCTATTATAAGTTCATTAACTTTTATTAATCCATTTTATACTTGTATTATCAGTATTCATACTTTACATTTTGGGCCCAAATAGGTTAAGCCCAATAAGTAATTTTTATAAGTGTTTAACTTATTTAGTTAAATTATTAGTCCAAATATGCTAACTTAGCTCGTTAATGTCCGTATGTCATATAGTTCGGGTTTTATCGGTTTTTAGTCATATTAGGTACTTATACATCAGTATATGAATTTTAAAAACTTTACATTAGACGGGTTTGATCGTCTAAGTTTGAATTGGCGAAAAACGTTAATTTTACGGTAATAGCCGAAAAAGTCGTAAAAATCATGTTTATAGTTTTTATAACTTATAAAACTTACCAAACTACCATTTTTATATAATGTCCATTTATTTATCCTTATACATATTTATATAAATGAAATATATAAGTTAGTGGGTTTTAATTTACATTTTATACTATATTTATTTGAGTGCTTATATAATAATATTAAACTTTAATTTCACAAAATCAGTCCTAAATTTTAAGTTCACTAAAATGTCCTTATCTAGAGTTCTATTATGAGATAGGACCTCAAATTTTTATCACAGAAACACATGATATGTGCTTCATTTTATTCCTGTATAGCTACTGATGAATCAACCTCTAACTATTTTAATAAATTCGTCCAAAACAGTGTAGGCAGATTTGCACTCTAAACTTGTTTTGATCATATCTCACTCATTTTTATGATTCCATTGCATGGCCAACTCTCACATGTGTATAACACCTAATACTTACTGTATATTGATTCCACTTTACCATTTTGTCAGTTTATCATTTGGTTAATTACTGTTTTTATACAGCCATCTTATTAAGCAAGATTTAACCATTTTTACATGTGGTTTTTCCATCTTTTTACCCATGTTTATCAAATCTATCAACACCAAATCCCCACATAATATTTTTAATCTTAATTCATCATCATATACATATACATAAATAAAGAAAATACAAGATTACATAATCAAAATAACAAGATGATAGGAAGAACAATCTCTATACCACCAAGGTTGTGTAGTTTACGATCAAGGCTTGGATTTTGATGGAAGAACTTGTGATAGATCAACACCAACTTTAAAGACCACCAACCTTTGTAAACTTCTTATAGAAATAAGCCCTTGGACATCACCAAATCTTCTCCTTGGATGTTAAAATCACCACTAATCAATAGAGCTTGAAAAGGGCTTCATCATATGTGTGAATAACATATGATTTCATGGTTAAATTTGATCAAATGAGGGTGATTAGGGGTGGTTCTTGGACGAATTTTAGAGAGAGGGAGGAGAGAGTTGTGAGTTTTTGGTGGTATTGCATGTATGAAAATGGAGGAATGGTTTTGGCTAGATGGTTTTGTGTTTTGGTAGCTTATAAGCTAAGCTAGTTACAAGTGTAATATTTACTTGTTAAATGTTGACACATAAGGTGTGTTGTAGCTAAGAGTTTCCATCCCATATTAGTGGGGTGGGGCAAAACTTGTTTTGTCTCATCCCACTAATTTACGGGTATTCCTCGATTTTAGTTTCCTCGATTTGTGTGCCCTCGGGTCGTTTTACGAAAAACGTTTTTATAAATTATGAATCAACGGCACAAAACGAATCTAATAAAAATTGTCTCATCAAAAACGGAGTTCAAAAACGTAAATACGTAATCCTAAGGTTTCCGGTTTAGTCGTAAAGGACGTTAAATTATGAACGTAAGTCCTAATCTCTTCTCGTAAATTTGTGAGTTTATGAACCAACTCAAAATTAAAATCCCAAAATAATATTCACGGATAAATTTATTTCCTGAAATGTCGGACTGTCACCAAAACGGTGTATGTAAACGTAAGCATGTAACGTAGAATCCTCCGGTTTAGACGTAGTCGATGCTACTTCAAGACGTAAATCCAAATTTCTTCCAAAAAATAAGTGAGTTCATAATATAACATTAAATAATATTTTTAAATAATATTTGAGAATAAAATATAAATCATAAATTGACGGATTGTCACAAAATGCCTTCATGTTTTCTTCGTTTTTGAGTTTCTGCCACATCAACGTTTTGACCCAACAATCTTCCCCTAGTTGATGTCGGCAAAACTCTTTGTGTATCTCTTGTAAGTTGTACATCATCTTCAAATTGCTTCCCCTCAATTGTAGCATGTATGTCTTCCCCTTTTTGTCACATCAACAGGGAAGTAAACAATGTATGTAATCTTGAAGATTCTCCAAATGTAGGCTCTATGTAATGACCTGGAAGAAAAATAAGTACAATAATTTTGATGTAGAAGTAGAATAACACAAACTTTGTATTTATTTCACCCAATTCCTCACTAGTTGATAAACTCTTCCCCTAGTTGTCGAAACGACTAGAGAAAAATGCAACTCTTTCATTGCAAAAGGGGGCTCAGTTTATTGGTACAGAACGGGAACTGAAACCAACAAAAACCGTATAACTATAAGCCAGCTATTAGCTATAACAATATATTTTGATCCAATGAAAAAGGTGTATTGCTCACCCATCAGTTTTTATTACATGGGTACTGGTAACCTTCACGACTATGAGCCAATCGTATGCTAAAACAATATATTTAGTCCAATGACAAGGTATATTTAGTCCAATGACAAGGTGTTGGGAATAAAATGTAGCCAGTACACTTGGACGCTGACAAGAAGAAAACAAGCTTTGATAAGAAGAAAACAAACGTTGACAGATCAAGCGTTGACATGAAGATGTCAAGCGTTGATAGGATGAAGTCAAGCACTGATAGAAGACTTAGTCTACACGTAGTAAAGATATGATCAACAATGTATTTTCTATGTTTATCTTTACCTAGAATAGCTGATACGTAGACTCTTGTACAAGGCTTCTTATGTCTATAAAAGAAGACCTTTAGGTTTTGTTTCATATAAGTTTTCATTCGTTTAACACTTTCATTGTAAGCAAGTTTGTTCTAATCAATCAAAGTGAAAGTTTGGTTTACATTGTTTGTGTGTTCTTGTTTGAGTATTAATTCCGCATAATACTTAAATTGTTTTATACACAAAAAAGTTTCTCTATGTGTTTAACTTGATTTAATCTCGTTTACACAAGCTAAATCGATCTAAGTTTGGGATCAACAAGTGGTATCAGAGCTTGTTGAGAAACTTTGATCTAAAGAACACAAGAACCCTAAATTTCCAAAAACCCTAATTTTCACAAAACCCTAAAAACATCATGTCTACCCCAGAAGTAAACTCCTCCTCCTCCTAAACCCACAACATCAAGATTCCCATGCTAGACCCAGACAGTTTTGAGCTGTGGAAGTTTAACTTTGAGCAATATCTACAAATCCATGACTACACCCTATGGGAAATTATTGAATATGGAAACACATTCAATAAAGCTCAAAAGATTGCAGCTGCCATTTTACAAAGAACAAATGTTCAAGGTTCTACTGAAGAGGATCGAAGAGAAAAACTTGAAGATGGTAGAGCTGTCTCAACTGAGGATATAGCAAAGAGAAGGGTTGACATGAAAACCCTAAGCATTCTGAAACTCTCTTTGGGACAAGAAAATCAGCACAAATACAGAAGCTATGAGTCTGCAAAAGATCTTTGTGCAGCTCTTGAAGTTGCTTATGGTGGTAATGCTGATACTGTGCAAGAGAAAAAGAAGCAACTCTTGCATGAGTATGTTGTTTTTAAGTCTCAACCTAATGAGAAGCTAAGTAGTATGAGAAGCAGACTTCTTGACATTACAAGCAAGTTGTCCTTCATGGGAACAGTGCTTGGTGATGTTGATATTATCTCCACTTTTCTTAAAATCCTTGGTGATGCATGGAAGATTGAAGCAAGGTCTATAATTGCTAATAACACTCACAAAAGTTCTACTTTTGATGATGTTTACAATAAACTGAGACTGATAGAGAATGAAACTCTTTTGGATCATGGGAGCAAGTCTACCAATGGAAACATGGCCTTCTTCTCACATAGTGAAGGTCAATTTGATCAAAATGAGTCATACATGCACCCCGTTACTGGATCAACTTGTGTCAACGCTGGATCATATCCTGTCAACGCCTCACATTTAGACGTTGACACATACAAAATTGACTCGCCAAGAGTTAAGCCTGCTGGTATTGATCTAGATATTGTGTGTGCATACATTGCTTCATTGCCCAATGGTTCAGTGATTACTTATGAGGACCTTGAGCAAATCAGTGATGAGCATTTGGAGGATATGGACATAAAGTGGAATATGGCTCTTGCAAGTATAAGAGCAAACAGATGGAATAGCATATTCAAGAAGAAGATGACTTTTAATGCTAAGGACACTGCTGGATTTGATAAATCCAAGGTTGAGTGTTACAATTGTCATCGTATGGGACACTTTATGAGAGAATGCAGATCTCCAAGAAGATCTGATGTTGGAAAACCCTCAAGCCAAATCATTAAGGCTCAGGATCCCAAAGCCATGGTTGCAATGCAAGAAATTGATAGTGTTGGATGGGATTGGTGCTATTTGGCTAAGGATGAGGAAGAGAATAAAGCTTTGGTTGCTGAAATGGAAGAAGAAGAGCATGTTCACTATGCTCTCATGGCACACTCCTCATCTTCATCAGACAATGAGGTATATGATGATGCTTTTTGTAGTAAGGGTTGTCGTCTAAACACTGAAAGACTTAACAAAGAAGTTTTAAAATTGTCAACAGATGTGGGTAATGAAAGATGCAAGTTGTCTAACTATCAACTTGCTCTTACTCAAACTGAAAAGACTGTAGCTGAGTATAAGAAAATGGAGTTTGACCTAAAAGATCAAATAAATATCTTAAAACATGATTTAAATGCTAGTACTGATATTAGAAACATCATGGAGAGGGTCAATGCTGAATTACAGGCTAAGTTAGATGAGGCTATTAAAAATAAGGATAATGTAGACCTTAAAATTCAGAGATTTGATAAAGTCTCACAAACCCTAGAAAAATGTGTTAATGAACAAAGGGATTCTAGGGATATGATTGGGATTGGGATGAAAGAATATGCTGGTGTTCCACCACCTGCTGGGGACTTCTATGGTGTCCAAAGAAAGGAATTATCTTGGAATGGTTTACCAGAACTCCAAGAAGAGGAATTTATTCCTCCACCAAGAGTTCTTACCCCAGTTTAAGAATATAGGCAGAAGTTGACTGATTTGGACCAATGGAAGAAAGCCAACCCTACCTTGTTTGTTAAGGGTGGCATGCTTAGTAATAGCCCAAATGAGTCTACACCTATCAAAGTAACAAACCCAATCACTGGCAAGATTGTTGACCTTGGCTCAAACGTTGTTAGAAAACCTACTATTAATTATGCAGAAATGTATAGAAAAACTAGGTCACCAAAAAGCCAAATTAGTGATAACGAAAGAGGTTTCTTTTCTTCTAGACCTAGAGTTATGTCTAGAAAAGCCTGTATACTTGTGGTATTTTTTCACATTTATCCTATAAGTGTGTCAACGCTTCAAAGGTCAACGCTGACAAAAAGTCAAACACTGTCAAACCCAAAACTTTTGTTCAGCAAAGTCCACAAGTTGTTAGACCAGCCCCATTCTTTACTAAAGGGTCTAATACTTATGGACAAAGACCTTTTCAGAAGACCAATACATGGTCTAATAGACAATGGGTTCCTGTAGCAAACCCTAGGTTCAACGCTGATAATGGTAATTTCAGCGTTGACAAGACCAAATCAAACGCTGATAGAAACGTTGCCAGACCAAATAATGGTAAATATTTGCAACCAAAGGGAAAGGGGTCTAAAGCTTCTTCTAGCTTGACATGGAGACCTAAGCAAGATCAAAACCCTAATTCAGATGGGATTTCTATAACCTGTAACAGATTTAATTATATTTCAAAGGTCATCACAAAACCAATTAGGGTTAACTGGGTGTTTAATCGAAAAAGGGATGAACGAGGGGTTGTTATGAGGACTAAGTCTGTTCTTGTTGAACAACCAAATGAATCCAAGTCTGCTCAAGCTTGGGTTCCCAAAGAAAACTAATTTGTTTTCTTTATGTGCAGGGCATTCAAAAGCAGGTTAATGATTATGGCTATTCGGATAGTGGATGCTCTAGGCACATGACTGGGAAGGAAGATTATCTCACAAACTTCACTCCCATTAAGGATGGTGATAAAGTTTACTTTGGAGGCGGATATGGAACTATCACAGGCAAAGGAACTCTTCTCACCAACAATTTGCGTTTGGAAAACGTGTTTCTGGTAAAAGAACTTGACTATAATCTTTTTAGTGTATCACAAGTTTGTGATAACAAAAATAAGGTTATTTTTACTGATACCGAATGCTTGGTGTTGAGCAAGGATTTTAAAATACCAGATGAGAAATTCATTGATTATAGAACACCTAGACATAAGGACATTTATAATGTGAATCTTAATGGAATTAGGATGAATAATAACTTGTCATGTCTTTATGCTAAGGCTTCAGTTGATGAGAGTAATCTTTTGCATAGGAGATTAGGGCACATAAATTTTAAAAATATAAACAGACTTGTGAGACATGGTTTGGTTGATGGTTTGCCTGAAAAGGCTTTCCACGATGACCACTCTTGTGTTGCATGCCTTAAAGGCAAACAGCACAAGGTCTCATTTAAGTCTAAACAGGTGCACTCTAGTTCTAAACCACTTCACTTGCTGCATATGGACCTATTTGGTCCAACTAATATAGAAAGCTTGAATGGTAAATCTTACTGTTTTGTCATCACTGATGATTTTTCTAGGTTTACTTAGACTTTCTTTTTAGCTTTAAAAAGTTACACTACTGATAGTTTAATTAACTTAATTACTCAAATTTAAAAGAAGTCTGGTAATGAGGTTAAGATGCTTAGAAGTGATAACGGTGGTGAGTTTAGAAATAAGCTGTTGGATGATTTTTGTGCCAAGAAATGGATTACTAGACATTTTAGTGTAGCCAGAACCCCACAGCAAAATGGGGTTTATGAGAGAAAGAATAGAACCCTCATAGAAGCAGCCAGGACTATGTTGGCTGATGCTCACTTTCCCATTGCTTTTTGGGTTGAGGCTGTGAATACAGCTTGTTATGTTCATAATAGAGCATTAGTCAACAAGATTCATAACAAAACACCTTATGAGTTACTTTGGGGAAGGAAACCTAATATTGGTTTTCTTAAACCTTTTGGTTGTCATGTAGTTGTGTTGGATACTAGTGATGCCTTAGGTAAATTTAGTGCTAAAGGTGATGAAGGCTACTTCATGGGGTATTCAGTGTAGAGTAGAGGATATATGGTTTACATTAAGAAGGAAAAACGTATACTTGAAAAAGTACATGTTAGGTTTTTAGAAAGTAAACCTAGTGATCCTAAAAGTGGTCCAAATTGGTTATTTGACTTGGAACCTCTATCTAGGACTTTGAATTATATGCCTATTACTAATCCAAACATTGTGAAGGTAACTTCAAATGTTGTGGAAGAACCAGTTGTTGATGTTTCAGGTACACAGGTTAATGAAGAGGTTGGATCACAAGCTGACAAATCATCACCCATACTTGAGTATGTCACTATTCCCATATGGACAGATGCATTTGCTGCTGCTGCTGCTGCTGGAAAGGAAAATGGTGGTCCCCAAGTATCACCAGTTGACAACATGCATGATCTTTCAGGCGCTGACAAAGGAAAATCTGGCGCTGACAAGACAACTTCAGACATTGATGGCTCAAACGTTGACAGCCATGATCCAGGCGTTGACAGCTCTCTTGACCATATTTTCTCTTCAAATTTTGAACAAGGTGAACCTTCAAACAGAAATGGAGAGGTTCATTCAGATATTTAGGGAAGAGAGTCTGAAGAAGATATTGGTAACATGGAAGATGAGATTGAAGATAACACACTTTTTGAGGGAGGAGTGCTTACTTCTACAATCAAAAATCGCCCCTCTTCTCTAATTATTTGTGATGTGATGTCTCCTGTTCAAACTAGAAGATCTCATCAGAATCTTGGAGGATTTTTTGCTAATATTCACAAGAAGGTTGATACCCCTCTTGTTCAAGCATGTTTGTTTGCCTGTTTTTTGTCACAACAGGAACCCAAGAATATTTTTGATGCTCTCAAAGAACCAAGTTGGGTGGAAGCAATGCAGGATGAGCTTCACCAATTTGCTATCCAGGATGTTTGGGAGTCGGTTTATTGTCCCAGACATGTCAGACCTATTGGGACAAGATGGGTTCTTAGAAACAAAAAGGATGAAAGAGGCATTGTGGTCAGGAACAAGGCACGTTTAGTGGCTCAAGGTTATACACAAGAGGAAGGGATAGACTATGAGGAGGTCTTTGCACCAGTTGCAAGGATTGAGGCTATAAGGATATTTCTAGCCTATGCTTCCTTCATGGGCTTTACTGTCTATCAAATGGATGTGAAGAGTGCTTTTCTTTATGGCACAATTTTAGAAGAGGTTTATGTAATGCAGCCTCCTGGTTTTGAAGATTCAGAGCATCCAGACAAGGTATATAGAGCCAAGAAAGCTATGTAAGGACTTCATCAAGCCCCAAGAGCATGGTATGGCACATTGTCCACCTATCTGGTAGAAAATGGATTCAAAAGGGGCACCATAGACCATACCTTATTTACAAAGAAGACTGGTAAGGATTTCTTACTTGTCCAGGTTTATGTGGATGATATCATCTTTGGCTCATCAAGTCCAAAGATGAGTGAAGACTTTTACAAGCTCATGACAGACAAATTCAAGATGAGTGCAATGGGGGAGATGAACTTCTTTCTAGGGTTACAAGTTCAACAGAAAGAAGATGGTATCTTCATCTCTCAAGATAAATATGTAGCAGAAATCTTGAAGAAGTTTGGCTTTTCACCACATGAGAAAAAGGCTAGCACTCCTATGGATAGAGAACACCCTTGGGGAAAAGTTGGAGATGGAAAAGATGTGGATGTCAGGCACTATAGATCAATCATTGGTTCATTGATGTATCTCACAGCTTCAAGACCTGACATTATGTTTGCTGTGTGTGCATGTGCACGCCATCAAGTGACTCCCAAAGAGTGTCATCTTCATTCTGTCAAGAGAATCATTAGATACCTTAGATGTTATCCAAACCTGGGATTATGGTATCCAAAAGATTCACCATTGGAGCTTATTGCATATTCAGACAGTGATTATGGTGGTGACAAGTTTGATAGAAAATCCACAACTGGTGGATGTCAGTTTCTTGGGAGCAGATTGATCTCTTGGCAATGCAAGAAACAAACAGTGGTGACCAATTCTACAACTGAAGTAGAATATGTAGCAGCAGCTGCTTGTTGTGGACAAGTCTTATGGATTCAGAACCAGCTATTAGATTATGGGTATAATTACATGCATGCCAAGATTTTTGTAGATAATAACAGCACCTAATGCATTATTAAAAATCATGTACATCACTCTAAAACAAAACACATAGAAATTAGACATCATTTTATAAGAGATTGTTTTGAAAAGGGTTTAATACAACCAGATAGGGTTGACACAGAAGAAAATGTGTCTGATTTATTAACTAAACCTTTTGATACTGGAAGATATCAATACTTGGTAACAAGTATTGGAATGATCAATCTCACTTGATATGTGTTTTGGGATCTTAGTGTAAAAGTATGTACAGGATATGCGTTGTTATTGGTCTATTTGTGATTTTAGATTTTCCACTTTATTTGTCTAACGCTGACAAAGGTTATCTTAACGCTGATAAGTGTTATCGTGACGTTGTCAGCAACATGTTAGTTTTGTGGTTTTTGATCTAAGTGTGCAGGCGTTGTTAGCATTGTACCATTGGATACAGAGTTGCTTATGGATCCTTGGAGAATCATTGGAGCATGTTTCAATTTATGGATGATGGTTGGAATATTTATATTCCTATCTTGACATAAATTTTTATTTACATGCATATTATTTGGCAACTTATGTATCACAGTTTAAGGGGAGGTTTTAGGAACCTTTAGGACTTTTTGGGTATTCTTATAATACTCTTATCACAATTCTAGATTGTGTCCACTGGTGAGTATGAGTTAGTTTTCTATCTCATGAGGCACTGTAGCATGCAAAGTTGATACACTATGCATGTTGCCAAGACCTTTTAGGCCTAGAATTGGATGTGGTCTAATGGGAGACTTGGGTATGATTTAAATTGTGTTTACCTGGGAGTTACAAGGGATTTTATGAGATAACTAAATTGTTAAGAATTTTGGTTAGCAAGGGACACTAGAGGACTGTTATGTCTATCTTGCATAAGCAAGTGTGCATAACTGGACAGTGCTTGCCACCCTATAATAGTTTTCAGTTTATAGGTTGTCTTCACTAGGATAAATTACTTTGTTAAGGTCCTTTTTCATTTTTATTACTTTTATTTTTGGACGCTGACAAATATATTTCCAAGTGTTGTTGTGACCAAATTAGACGTTGACATGGCTTTTGCAAACGTTGACAAGAATATAGTCGTTAGGCGTTGATGGGTTATTACCGCTGACACTCATTGGGTCCTACCCAGTTTTTATTTTTGACGAAAATTGAGGCCGTAATTTTGGGAGTAGATAACTTTTAATTAATGCACAAGATAACTTATTTTCTTTTCAATATTTTCATCATTATAATTTGAAAATACTTGCCTTATTTTTGACCAATCACATGTGCTTATCACTCCTATATATTTGGCTCCTACTTTTTAACCATGGTACTCTTATATTCTTGTCTAACAACTTTTCTCCTATAATTCATCTTTTACAATCATTCACAAACAGCTTTCTACATCTATGGCGCCTAAGTTTAAACCAAGTGACTTGGTATTGGGATTCAGAAGTCAGCACAATATGATTGCTTATTTGGAGGCTGATGATGCTCTGTTTCCACAATACACTCAGATGGTGGCGTATTTGAATGCATCTCCACTTAGGTATGCACTTTCTCATGCTCCTCTCATCCCTGTCACTCATATTAAACAGTTTTGGAACATTGTTAGTTCCTCAACGCTTAATGATGTGACTACATTAACAGCTATTGTTCATGGGTGTACTTGGGTGGTTACTGAAGCCTTGGTTCGCCAGGCTTTGCATCTTAATGATGTAGATGGTATAACCACTCTCCCCATTAATAAGATAGAACAAGGACTTCAGGCTTTGGGGTATCCTTTCCCTGAAGAGGGTACTTTAAATAAATATTATAAACAAGAATTCCCCCCAGCCTGGAAGTACTTAATACATGTCATCCTTCAATGTCTGAGTCCCAAATGTACTGCACATAATGAAATTAACAGATCAATTGCTAGTGCAATTGTGTGCATTACAAATGGGCAAAAGTATAATTTTTCTAAACTGATTTTTGATGGCATGTGTAAAAACAAGGGGAATAAGATGACTTTGGCTTATCCCAGATTTTTACAAATGGTTTTTGATGAGCAAAGGTACTGCATAAGGGATCATGATGATTTTTATGAGATCCCTATGCAAAAGAAAGCTATTTTTAGTAAGATGAACTCACCCCCTCACAGAGACTTACCCCTCACCCAAGTTATGCTTGTTGTTATTGCAGCAGCACAACCTCAACCTGACCCACAACCACAACTTGACCCAATACCTGACCCTTTACCTTCACCTCAACACATGGAACTTGACCAAGAATCCTTCAACGCTGACACGTTAAATGTTGGCGTTGACACTAGTAATCCAAACGTTGACACCTTTCCATCACAGACCCAAACACCCCTTAACCTTCAAACTACCACCCAATCCACATCATCTTCTACACCCCCTGAATATAGGTTGATAAAACGCCCAAGGACTAGTGGAGTGTTCTCCTCTAGTGGTCCTAGCCATGTTGTAGAGAGAACCACCACCACAAGTGTGGTTGGTGCTATGGATGAGGCTGGGACTATTGGTACTCTCTTAGATGCAGGTCAAGCCAGTCCTAACATCTTTAAGACCTCATCCATGCCCCATGACTCTACTTTGGGAGGTCAAATACCCATTCTAGAGGAGGGCAGACTAGAACCATACAAAATGTTGGAATTGACGGCTGTCTGCATTAGCTTGCAAAAGCAAAATGCAGACCTAGTACAAACAGTCAGTACACAAGGCCTTGAACTCAAGCAATTGAGGGAGAGGATTGTTCTTTTGGAGGATGCTAACAATAGGCGTGGTATGGAGGATTCTTCCAAAGGGGAGGATGAGCAGATTCATGTGAGTGACAAAGGCTCACATGATGGAGAATCTTTGGGTGTGGCTGAAGCGCTTACTGAACTAAAGAAGCAACCAGATTTTGATACATATTTGGTTACTCCTACAAACTTGAACTTGTCCTTTACAGCAATGATGGAGCAGTTCACAAGAGGCGCTGAGACGAGTAAGGTGAGCGTTGACAAGCAGACTTTGGACGGTGACACACCAAGCGCTGACAAGAGTGAGTTGGGCGCTGACACATAAAATTTGAGCGTTGATAGACCTACAGATATGGTTGGTGTATTCTAGTCATCATCTATCATCAAGGAAGTGTCTTCACAGGTACCATCATCATCTTTACCCATCATTGATCCATTAGATAAGGGTAAAGGAATCATGGTAGAAATAGAGGTTCCAAAGGATGCAGCTCAAGTAGAGTTTGGTTCAAGGTTGGTTGCAGAACTTGTGGAACAAGAAATGAAGAAAGTTGGTGAATCACCATTTGTTGTTACTTCTGAGGAACAAGAAGGAAGTGATGAAGGGGTTCAGATTCAAGTGTTATGATAATTGAACAACCAGAAAGACTTGAATATGGTGATGAGTTGGCAAGGGAGAAACTTAGAGAGTTAAAGTTGTTGGTAGATTATGATATGCCAGAAGTTGCACAGATGTACCATGCATGGGAAGATAAGGTTATGGAGAATCCAGATATGACAATTTCAGATCAAACTTGGGGATTGGAGATTCTTCTAAGAGTTCAAAGAGATTGCAAGGTAATTCTGAAGCAAAAGGCTAGCAATGTTTTCTCACTACTGAAGAGAGATAGAAGGGAGCTTTACTACATGATACTCAGATGTCATGGAACATGATGGACTTTTAAGAAATTGCAGGGATTATCCTTTGAAGAATTGGAGTATAAGGCTTATCCCATTTGGGCAAGAGTGCAGGAAATGAATACTATCATACTTCTCTCAGATGAAAGGAGAGAAGAACTTGCAGAAGAGATGGAGATTCAAAAAGCAATGATTGTTCCAAGGCCTTTGATGAAGGGAGTTCCACTTGAGTTCCCTAAAGGTTTAAATAAAGTGACTCCCAGTGAAGCTGTTCTTAGAAGGAGCATTAAGCTCTCACCCATGGAAGCTTTAGATATGGTACAAGTGTTACCTCTTGATGCCAGAAACCCTATCATTAGCTATGAAGAAGATGCAAGTGGGTTTTGGATGATTGGCAGATATGGGAAAGGGGTACACACATTTACTACTCTTATGTCTCTCTTTGCAAGTATGGATAGGGAAGACTTGGCAGACCTTTGGAGGTTGTTGATGGCCAAGTATGAGACTGAAGCACCTACTTTAGTTAATGGAATAAAGCTTTGGTCAACATTCAAGAGAATGTGTGCACCAGAAGAAGAAGATCCTATTTGGAAGGATCTTGAGGATGATATCAGTGGACTTTAATGGTGTTTGTATTCAGCTACTGGTGTGTATTATTTGAGTTTTATAAAGTTTGTTGAGTATCTTCTTGTAGATGCTGAGTATCCCATGTCCAAAGAAGTTTTGGAAAAGATGAAGACAACACAGTTAGAGATTGACTATTCAAGTGACGTGGCCAAAGATTTGAGTAGGCATGTTTATTACCAATATGATAAGATTTGTAAGATTCCTCCTAGTTCTTAATTTTTATTCAGAAACTTGATTGCTAGAGTAGATATCAAGTTTAGGGGAGGATTGTTGGGAATAAAATGTAGCCAGTACACTCGGACGCTGACAAGAAGAAAACAAGCGTTGATAAGAAGAAAACAAACGTTGACAGATCAAGCGTTGACATGAAGATGTCAAGCGTTGATAGGATGAAGTCAAGCACTGATAGAAGACTTAGTCTACACGTAGTAAAGATATGATCAACAATGTATTTTCTATGTTTATCTTTACCTAGAATAGCTGATACGTAGACTCTTGTACAAGGCTTCTTATGTCTATAAAAGAA
The DNA here is from genome assembly GCA_025667525.1 of Glebionis coronaria. Classification (NCBI taxonomy): domain Eukaryota; kingdom Viridiplantae; phylum Streptophyta; class Magnoliopsida; order Asterales; family Asteraceae; genus Glebionis; species Glebionis coronaria. The sequence continues at coordinate 403,497,369 of CM046881.1, forward strand.
GACCTTTAGGTTTTGTTTCATACAAGTTTTCATTCGTTTAACACTTTCATTGTAAGCAAGTTTGTTCTAATCAATCAAAGTGAAAGTTTGGTTTACATTATTTATGTGTTCTTGTTTGAGTATTAATTCCGCATAATACTTAAATTGTTTTATACAAAACAAAGTTTCTCTACGTGTTTAACTTGATTTAATCTCGTTGACACAAGCTAAATCGATCTAAGTTAATTGACAGAAGTCAACATTGACAATTTTTGTTGGAAGCTTCTATTTAGATAAGTATGCAGAATATTATTCTGTATTAGTTATTTAATTAGAAGATTTACATGTTTATTCATTCTTATCTCTTGTAAACCCTATTCCTTACACTATAAAAAGGAACCAAGGGTATTAGGTTATATATCATTCATTCACCATGTAAACCTAAAAGCGTGTGTCGACTAGACGTGGGATTCAATGTATACACGTCTAGTGCTTGTTTGTTATTAATATAATGAACAATTGTTGAGTAATTTATGTGTTCTTTGTGTCCAAACACCTTGTTACATAGTCATTGTTCTTTTCCACTTTGATTGTATAATCATATGAACAATGGCTATGCCTACTAGCTAAAAGATTCGAGGAAACTAAGGTTTCCACACCACGTGCTCATTATCTTCGCCGTGGAAGTACTCTTCCACGTGCGCATTGTTTTCGTAGTGGAAGTATTCTTCCACGTGCTCATTATCTTTCGCCATGGAAGTATTCTTCCACGTGCTCGTTATCTTTCGTCGTGGAAGTATTCTTTCACGTGCTCATCTTCTTTCACCGTGGAAGTACTCTTCCACGTGCTCATTATCTTCGCCGTGGAAGTATCTCTTCCACGCGCGCATTGTTTTTGCAGTGGAAGTATTCTTCCACGTGCTTATTATCTTCGTCGTGGAAGTATCTGTTCCACGTGCGCATTGTTTTCGCAGTGGAAGTATTCTTCCACGCGCTCATTATCTTCGACCCGAAAGTACCTCTTTCGTTGGCTCATTATCCTTTTCCGTGGAAGTACTCCTTCCACTGGCGCATTATCTCTCGTCGTGGAAGTATTCTTCCACGTGCTCGTTATCCTTCGCCGTAGAAGTACTCTTTTGCGTGCTCATAATCTTTCGCCGTGGAAGTACTCTTCCACGTGCTCATTATCTTCACCGTGGAAGTATCTCTTCCACGGGCGCATTGTTTTCGCAGTGGAAGTATTCTTCCACGTGCTCATCTTCTTTCGCCGTGGAATTATCTCTTCCACGTGCGCATTATCTTCGCCGTGGAAGTATCTCTTCAACGCGCGCATTGTTTTCGTATTGGAAGTATTATCCCACGTGCTCATTATCTTCGCCGTGGAAGTATCTATTCCACGTGCGCATTGTTTTCGTAGTGGAAGTATTCTTCCACATGCTCATTATCTTCGCGACGAAAGCACCTCTTTCATTGGATCATTATCCTTCGTCGTGGAAGTACTCATTCCACTGGCGTATTATCTTTCTCCGTGGAAGTATTCTTCCACGTGCTCGTTATCTTTCGCAGTGGAAGTACTCTTCCACATGCTCATCATCTTTCTCGTGGAAGTACTCTTCCACGTGCTCATTATCTTCGCCGTGGAAGTATCTCTTCCACGCGTGCATAGTTTTCGTAGTGGAAGTATTCTTCCACGTGCTCATTATCTTCGTCGTAGAAGTATCTGTTCCATGTGCGCATTGTTTTCGCAGTGGAAATATTCTTCCACGTACTCATTATCTTCGCCACGAAAGTACCTCTTTCGTTGGCTCATTATCCTTCGTCGTGGAAGGACTCCTTCCACTGGTGCATTATCTTTCGCCGTGGAATTATTCTTCCACGTGCTCATTATCTTTCGCCGTGGAAGTATTATTTCCACGGGTTCATTCATTTTTCCGCTGGAGTACGTCTTCCGTTGGCTTATATCTTTGCTACGGAAGTACGCCTTCCGCGACGAATTTCTTTGCCTGAACATTTGAGTGATTTTTCCAAAGTTTATATTGTTTGACCTTAATTAGACGGAGCCTGATCAACTACCTTTAGTTCGGGAAAAAACGTAATTAATTTTGAAAATCATTATCGAATGTTGTGCCCGCAAGATGGATGTAATATCCGCATAAATATGCCACAGGATACGTCTTTTTGGCCTTAAGACGAATGAAATATTCGCATTATGTTGCATCATTAGTGGGTATAAGAAGTATGCGTTTAAAATGTTCACGATGCAGCATACGGGTTCCACTTCCGCCTTCACCAAACGTTCTCATCATCCTCGCGTTAGAGATGAACAAGGAAGATACCTTGCCAAATGCTAGTGTTACCCCGACTATAGAAAACATATTTACGGGGTCTTTACCGTCAAGTAACAGGAAACCAAGCATTCGAGCACAACCACCTGTCTCACGTATACATGTTTTCCTATTTCTTTCGATGTGGATATGCTAACAGGTAGCAGATATGGTGTAATGTCTAGCCTCGATAACAACCTCGCATACTAGACTGGGGGGACATGATGACGTATAGTGGCTATGCTCACTATTCGCAATCCCAACCCATCATCTTTTTGCTAAAGGAAACCTATTATGGTTTTGGGTCGAATTATTGAATTGATAAGTCAAAACACAAAAGACAAGGACTAAATCTAACAATGAAGAATTCTACAAGCTGGTGGACAAACTTGTAGAAGATCTTATCACAGAATAATAGAAGATTTAGTTGTCTTATTATTAGCTTTCTTTGTAAGCTATGTTTTCTAATATATAAAGAAAACATACGTAGGTTTTTATTGATAACAATCATTCACAATGTAACCTACAAGCAATTCGTGTGTCTAGACGTGGGATTCAATGTATACACGTCTAGATGTTATTTATGTTTAATAATACAAGTAACGTTTGGGAAATTCATCTTGTCCACAACACCTTGTTATAGTCAATGTTCTAATTCCACTATGTTTATCATATGAATATTGATTATCCTAGTACGCTTAATCGATCCATGAATTTATGGTTTCATCAATTAGTATCAGAGAGGGTGGCTCTCGATGCTAGGATCAACAAGGTGTTCGTTCGTAGTGAAAAAGAAGAAAAACCCGTCTAGGGTTTTTATGCGGTTTTGTGTGTGCAGCAGTATTCAGTAGGTCATATCTCTTTCGTTAACCGTTGGATCATCACGAAATTTTGTGTGTGTATTCTACACACATACATCTAGGATCTCACCGGAGCGATCTTGCAGTTAAGCTTTCAAGAAAGAGATACAAACAGTCGAAGTTGGCTGTTGAGTTGGTTCTCGTGTTTTTTAGGGTTTGGTATATAAAACCTTAGATCTGTTTGTTTGTTGTTGCTGCTTAAAGATTATACGTTGTTAGATTTGGGGAGTCGATTCATCATGGATTGATGATGAACCCTTGCAGCGTGTTATCGTTCTTAATGCAACAAGTTTTTAAACAACGCAGCAAGATGATGAAAGCTATGGTTTTATCCTAAACCCTAGGTGATATTTGTTTAATTCATGGAGCAGCTGTTGATCCCAAACTTAGATCGATTTAGCTTTGTGTATACGAGATTAGATCAAGTTATACACGTAGAGAAACTTTGTTTATGTATAAAGTAATCTAAGTGTTATGCGGAATTAACACTTAAACAAGAACACACAAAGATGTAAACAAACTTTCACTTGATTGATAATAACAAACTTGCTTATAATGAAAGTGTTTAACGTATGAAAACTTATATGAACAATAACCTAAAGGTCTTCTTTTATAGACATAAGAAGCCTTGTACAAGAGTCTACGTATCAACTATTCTAGGTAAAGATAATTATAGAAAATACAATGTTGAACTTATCTTTACTAGAAACAAACTAGAAACAATATATGTGTAGACTAAATCTTTCCATCAGTGCTTGTCTTCAACCTATCAACGCTTGACTTCTTCTTGTCAATGCTTGATCTGTCAGCGTTTGTTTTCTTCCTATCAACGCTTGTTTTCCTCTTGTCAGCGCTCAAGTGGACTGGCTATATTTTATTCCCAACAATCCTCCCCTAAACTTGATATCTACTCTAGTAATCAAGTTTCTGAATAAACATTAAGAACTAGGAGGAATCTTAAAACTTTTATCATACTGGTAATAAATATGTCTGATCAAATCTTTGGCCACGTCACTTGAATAATCAATCTCCAGCTGTGTTGTCTTCATCTTCTCCAAAACTTCTTTGGACATGGAATACTGACCATCTACAAGTAGATACTCAGCAAACTTTGTAGAGCTCAAGTAGTACACACCAGCAGCTGAATACAAACGCCATTGAAGACCACTGAGGTCATCTTCAAGATCCTTCCAAACAGCAGGATCTTCATCTCTTGGTCCACACATTCTCTTGAATGTTGACCACAGTTTTATTGCATTGACTGAAGTAGGAGCTTCAGTCTCATACTTGGCTTCCAACAACCTCCAAAGGTCTACCAAGTCTTCTCTATCAACACTTGCAAAAAGAGATATGAGTGTGTAAAAGTGTGTACCTCTTTCCCATACCTGCCAATCTTCCAAAACCCACATTCTTCTTCTTCATAGCTTATAATAGGGTTTCTGGAATTAAGAGGTAACACTTGTACCATATCTGAAGCTTCCAATGGTGAGAGCTTGATGCTCCTTCTTATAACAGCTTCACTAGGCACCAATCTATCCATATCTTTAGGAAACTCAAGAGGGACTCCTTTCTTCAAAGGTCTTGGAACAATCATTGCCTTCTTAAGTTCCATCTCTTCTACAAGTTCCTCTTTCCTTTCATCAGAAAGAAGTCTTAGAGTGTTTTCTTCCTGCACTCTTGCCCAAATAGGATAAGCCTTGAACTCCAGTTCTTCAAAAGACAATCCCAACAGTTTCTTGTAGGTCCATCCCGTTCCATGACATCTGAGTAGCATGTAGTACAAATCCCTTCTATCCCTTTTCAGCATTAAGAGAATATTGCTAGCTTTGTGTTTCAGAATAACCTTGTAGTCTTCATGAACTCTTAGAAGAATCTCCAAACCCCATATCTGGTCTGAAATAGTCAAATATGGATTCTCCATACACCTATCTTCCCAAGCATGGTACATCTGAACAACTTATGGCATATCAAAATCTACTTGCAATTTCAACTCATTCAACTTCTCTTTTGCCAAATCATCACCATACTCAAGTCTTTCTGGTTGTTCTATTATCATCACACTTGAGTCTGAACTAGCTTCATCACTTCCTTCTTGTTCCTCTGAAGTGACAACAAATGGTGATTCACCAACCTTCTTTCTTTCTTGTTCCACAATTTGTGCAGCCAACCTTCTATCAAACTCAACATGTGTTGCATCCTTTGGAACTTCTACTTCTACCATAATTCCTTTACCTTTATCTAATCGATCAATGATGGGTAAGGAGGATGGTAATATCTGTGAAGAAACTTCTTTGATGATGGATGATGACTGGAATACATCAACCTCATCTATAGGTCTGTCAACGCTCAATTTGCTTGTATCAGCGCCCAAATTACTCATGTCAGCGTTCAAACTCTGCTTGTCAACGCCCAAATTACCTGTCTCAACGCCTCTTGTAATTTGCTCCAACATAGTTGTAAAAGACAAATCTAAATTTGTAGGAGTTACCAGAGATCTAACAAAACCTGGTTGTTTCTTCAAACTAGTTAGGGCCTCAGCAACACCCAAAGATTCACCATCATGTGAGCCCTTATCACTCACATTAATCTGCTCATCCTCCCCTTTGGAAGATTCCTCCATCCCACACCTTGTGCTAGCATTCTCCAAAACAACAATCCTCTCCCTCAATTTCTTGAGTTCAAGGCCTTGTGTACTGACAATTTGTACCAAGTCTGCATTTTGCTTTTGCAAGCTAATGCAGACATCCGTCAATTCCATTAATGTCATTGGTTCCAGTTTGCCCTCCTCTAAAATGGGTATTTGACCTCCCAAGTTAGATTCATGGGGCATGGATGAGGTCTTAAAGATGTTAGGACTGTCTTGGCCTGCATCTAAGCCAGAACTAATAGTTCCAGCCTCATCCATAGCACCAACCACACTAGTGGTGGTGATTCTCTCTGCTACATGGCTAGGACCACTAGAGGAGAACACTCCAGTAGTCCTTTGGCATTTTTGCAACCTATGTTGTGGTGGGGTAGAAGATGATGTGGATTGGGTGGATGTGGGAAGGTTAAGGGGTGTTTGGGTCTGTGAAGGAATGGTGTCAACGTTTGGATTAGGTGTGTCAACACCAACATGTAATGTGTCAGCGTCAAAGGGTTCTTGGTCAATTTGCATGTGTTGAGGTGAAGGCAAAGGTTCTGGTATTGGGTCAAGTTGTGGTTGAGGGTCTGGTTGGGGTTGTGCAGCTTCAATAACAGCAATCATAGCTGGGGTGAGGGGTAAGTCACGGTGAGGGGGTGAGTTCATCTTTGTAAAAATAGCTTTCTTTTACACAGGGATCTCATAAAAGTCATCATGATCCCTTGTGTAGTAATTTTGCACATCAAAAACCATTTGTAAAAATCTGGGATAAGCTAAAGTCATTTTACTCCCTTTGTTTTTACACATGCCCTCAAAAATCATTTTTGAATAATTAAACTTTTTCCCAGTTGCAATGCACACAATAGCACTAGCAATGGATCTATTAATCTCATTGTGTGCAGTACACTTGGGACTCAAACATTGTAAGAGGACATGTATTAGGTACTTCCAGGCTGGGGGAAACTCATGTTTATGATATTTGTTTAAAGTTCCCTCATCAGGGAAAGGATAACCCAAAGCCCTTAGTCCTTGTTCTATTTCATGAATGGGGAGGGTGGTTATACCATCTGCATCATCAAGATGCAAAGCCTGGCGAACCAAGGCTTCAGTAACCACCCATGTACGCCCATGAACAATAGATGATAATGTAGTCACATTATTAACTGTTGAGGAACTAACATTGTTCCAAAACTGATTAATATGTGTGACAGAGATAAGAGGAGCATGAGAAAGAGCATACCTAATGGGGGATGCATTCAAATACGCCACCATCTGGGTGTATTGGGGAAACAGAGTATCATCAGCGTCCAAATATGCTATCATGTTGTGTTGACTCCTGAATCCCAATACCAAATCACTTGGTTTAAATTTTGATGCCATTGTAGAAGAAAGTTGTTTGAATGATTGATAAAGATGAAGTATAGGAGAAAATTTGTTAGACAAGAATGATAGGTACCCTGTTTAAAAATAGGAGCCAAATATATAGGAGAGATATAAGCATGTGATTGGTCAAAAATGAGGCAACTATTTTCAAAATATCATGATGAAAATATTGAAAAGAAAATAAGTTATCTCATGCATTAATTAAAAGTTATCTGCTCCCAAAATTATGCCCCCAAAATTTGTCAAAAAGTAACAACTGGGTAGGTCCCAATGGGTATCAACGGTAAAAAATAACCCATCAACGCCCAACGGCTATATTCTTGTCAACGTTTGCCAAAGCCATGTCAGCGTCTAAATTAGTCATAACAACGCTTGGAAAAATACTTGTCAGCGTCCAAAAATAAAAATATTAAAAATGAAAAAGGACCTTAACAAAGTAATTTATCCTAGTGAAGATAACCTATAAGTTGATAATTATTATTGGGCGGCAAGCACTGTCTAGTTATGCACACTTGCTTATGCAAGATAGACATAACAGTCCTCTAGTGTCCCTTGCTAACCAAAATTATTGACAACGAAGTTATCTCATAAAATTCCTTGTTACTCCCAGGTAAAACCCATGATAAAATTATTCCCAAGTCTCCCAACATACCACAACCAATTCTAGACCAAAAATGTCTTGGCAGCATGCATAGTATATCAACTTTGCATGCTACAGTGCCTCATGATTTAGTAAAACTAACTCATACTCACTTGTGGACACAATCTAGAATTGTGAGAAGAGTATCATAAGAATACCCAAAAGTCCTAAAGGTTCCTAAAACCTCCCCTTAAACTGTGATACATATGTTGCTCAAAAATATGCATGAATATAAAAATTTATGTCAAGATAGGAATATATATATTCCAACCATCATCCATAAATAAAAACATGCCCAAAAGGTTCTCCAATGATCCATAAGCAACTCTGTATCCAATGGTATAATGCTAACACCACCTGCACATTTAGATTAAAAACCACAAAACTAACATTGTTGCTGACAACGCCCCGATAACACTTGTCAGCGTTAAGGAAACCTTTGTCAGTGTTAGACAAATATATTGCTGACAACGTAACAATAACACTTATCAGTGTTAAGGTAACCTTTGTCAGTGTTAGAAAAACATAGTGGAAAATCTAAATCCTCAAAAAGACCAATAACAATGCATTATTCTTTACATACTTTTACAATAAGACCCCAAAACACATATTTAAGTGAGATTGATCATTCCAATACTTGTTACCAAGTATTGGAACCTTCCAGCATCAAAAGGTTTAGTCAATAAATCAGACACATTTTCTTCTGTGTCAACCCTATCTGGTTGTATTAAACCTTTTTCAAAACCATCCCTTATAAAATGATGTCTAATTTCTACGTGTTTTGTTTTAGAATGATGTACAGGATTCTTAATAATGCATAAAGTGCTGTTATTGTCAACAAATATCTTGGTATGCATGAAATTATACCCATTATCCAACAGCTGGTTCTGAATCCATAAGACTTGTCCACAACAAGCAGCTGCAGCAACATACTCTGCTTCAGTTGTAGAATTGGCCACCACTGTTTGTTTCTTGCATTGCCAAGATATCAACCTGCTCCCAAGAAACTGACATCCACCAGTTGTGGATTTTCTATCAAACTTATCACCTCCATAGTCACTGTCTGAATATGCAATAAGCTCCAAAGGTGAATCCTTTGGGTACCACAAGCCAAGATCAGGATAACATCTTAGGTACCTAAAGATTCTCTTGACAGCATAAATGTGACATTCTTTAGGAGTCTCTTAATGGCGTGCACATGCACACACAGCAAACATGATGTCAGGTCTTGAGGCTGTGAGATACATCAATGAACCAATCATTGATCTATAGTGCCTGACATCCACATCTTTTCCATCTCCAACCTTTCCCCAAGGGTGTTCTCTATCCATAGGAGTAGTAGCCCTCTTTTCATGTGGAGAAAAGCCAAACTTCTTCAAGATCTCTGCCACATACTTATCTTGAGAGATGAAGATACCATCTTCTTTTTGCTGAACTTGTAACCCTAGAAAGAAGTTCATCTCCCCCATTGCACTCATCTTGAATTTGTCTGTCATAAGCTTGGAAAAGTCCTCACTCATCTTTAGATTGGTAGATCCAAATATGATATCATCAACATAAACCTGAACAAGCAAGACATCCTTACCAGCCTTCTTTGTAAATAATGTCTGGTCTATGGTGCCCCTTTTGAATCCAATTTCCACCAAATAAGTGGACAATGTGCCATACCATGCTCTTGGGGCTTGATGAAGTCCATACATAGCCTTCTTGACTCTATACACCTTGTTTGGATTCTCTGGATCTTCAAAACCAGGAGGCTGCATCACATATACCTCCTCAACAATTATTCCATAGAGGAAGGCACTCTTCACATCCATTTGATAGACAGTGAAGCCCATGCAGGAAGCATAGGCTAGAAATATCCTTATAGCTTCAATCCTTGCAACTGGTGCAAAGACCTCCTCATAGTCTATCCCTTCCTCTTGTGTATATCCCTGAGCCACGAAACGTGCCTTGTTTCTGACCACAATACCTCTTTCATCTCTCTTGTTTCTAAGAACCCATCTTGTCCCAATAGGTCTGACATATCTGGGACAATCAACCAGCTCCCAAACATCCTGAATTGCAAATTGGTGAAGCTCATCCTGCATTGCTTCCACCCAACTTGGTTCTTTGAGAGCATCAAAGATCTTCTTGGGTTCCTGTTGTGACAGAAAACAGGCAAACAAACATGCTTGAACAAGAGGGGTATCAACCTTCTTGTGTATATTGGCAATAAATCCACCAAGATTCTGATGAGATCTTCTAGTCTGAACAGGAGTCATGATATCACCAATGATTTGAGAAGTAGGGTGATTCTTCATAGTAGAAGTAAGAACTCCTCCTTCAACAAGTCTGTTGTCTTCAGTCTCATTCTCCAAGTTGCCAATATCTTCTTCAGACTCTCTTCCATCAATATTAGTATGAACCTCTACATGTGCATTTGAAAGTTCATCTTGTTCAAAATTGGAAGAGAAGATATGCTCAAAAGTGTTGTCAACGCCTGAACCAAGATTGTCAGCGTTTGGGTTATCAACGCCTGAAATGTTGTTGTCAACGTTTGAGCCATCAACGCCTGAATTTGTCCTGTCAGCGCCAGATTTGCCTTTGTCAGCGCCTGAAGGACCATGCATGTTGTTAACTGGTGATACTTGGGGACCACCATTATCCTTTCCAGCAGCAGCAGCAGCAGCAAAAGCATCTGTCCATATGGGGATAGTGACATACTCTTGTATGGGAGATGACTTTTCTGCTTGTGATATAACCTCTTCATTAACCTGTGTACCGGAAACATCAACAACTTGTTCTTCCACAACATTTGAAGTTACCTTCACAATGTCTGGAGTAGTAACAGGCATATAATTTAAAGTCCTAGATAAAGGTTCCAAGTCAAACAACCAATTTGGGCCACTTTCAGGATCACTAGGTTTACTCTCTAAAAACCTAACATGTACTCTCTCAAGTATACGTTTTTCCTTCTTAAGGTAAACCCTATATCCCTTGCTCTACACTAAATAACCCATAAAATAGACTTCATCACCTTTTGCACTAAATTTCCCTAAGGCATCACTAGTATCAAGTACAACTACATGACAACCAAAAGGTTTAAGAAAATCAATATTAGGTTTCCTTCCCCAAAGTAACTTATAAGGTGTTTTGTTCTATATCTTGTTGACCAATGCTCTATTCTGAACATAACAAGTTGTATTCACATCCTTAGCCCAAAAAGCTATGGGAAAGTGAGCATCAGCCAATAATGTTTAGATTTTGCTAGGTTCATTTTAATTCGGTATCTCTTCGAATTGATCTCCGGTTCAAAGTACGACTCAATTGTTTTTGGTGAAAAAAAATATTTTTGGTTGTTTTAAAATAAAAGTGCAAGACGTAAAAGTAAATGACGTTAAAGTAAATCTAACTCTAATTTAAAGTAAATGACAAGTATTTAAAAGCGTGACGGAAAATTAAAAGGCAATTAAAGTAAATAACGCAAGCTTAAATCTATCTAAGGCAAACTTAAAACGCAACTAAAATTTAAACTAAGGCAAGACTAAAATAAATCTAAGGAAATTAAACTAAAAGTGCGACTAAGGAAAAAGGCGGGAAAAATAAAGCTTGAAAATTAAAAACAGAGAGTTAAAAACTGAAACTAAAAAGAACCTGAAAATAGCTCATCCGGAATAAACCTTCGTTCGGAATAATCACTCATCCAGAATGTCACCTTCGTTCGGAATGATTCTTCTTCACTCGGAATATTTACCAAAACCCTTGATCCGGAATAAATCCTTTATCCGGAATATGTCACTTATCCGGAATAAAGTCTTGATTCGGAATAATGCCTTGGTTCAGAATACTTAACTGATCCGGAATAAATTTAGATAGAAGCTTGATTCGGAATATATTCCGGATGAACTTCCTTGATCCGGAATGTTTCTTGATCCGGAATGTTGAAGATTCCGGATGAAGACCTTGATCTGGAATGTTGGATATTCCGGATGAACACTTGGCCAAACCCTTGATCCGGAATGTTTTACTATTCCGAATAAAACACCCTTGATCCGGAATATCTTCGTTATTCCGGATGAACAACCCTTAAATCCTTTACTCGGAATGTTTTGCTGATCCGGAATATGAACTTGATCTGGAATATGTCACTTATTCCGGATGAACGCCCTTTATTCAGAATAATCAACAAACAATCTTCACTCGGAATATCTGGTCTTGATTCGGAATGTTGCCTGGGAATACAGTAACATAAACACGAAGAACAAGGAAGCACAAAATATATACGAATCTAAACAAAACTAAACAAAATCAACCACAAGATTAAATCAAACTAATCAAATAACATCTACTAATCATAAACAAACAATCCAAATCAATCAAACTAACAAAACTAATCAAAATAATCAAAACCCACTTTAGTCAATAAAAACTCAAAAACATAAACATGAACATAAACATAAAAATCAAAGATTAAAGAAAGGTAGATAGGAGATAACAATAAAAATAAAGATTGACAATAATTAAAAGGGAACTTACTTGAAATTAAATGTATTTAAGGTGCAAGACAATTAATGTAAATGGACATGAATTTAAATGTGCAAAAATTAAAGTGGAAGAGCATAGTTTGTCAAACTAGCCAACAAAAATGAAATGAATCTAATCTAATCTATTTATAGGGGAGGATTAGGGAGTGCTTAGGAAGCTTCCTCCCCTCTTTCTTCTTTTCCTTAATTGCAAGATTAAGTCCTTAATCTTCTTAATCTTCTTAAATCTTGGACTTTAATGACTTTGTCTCGGGATTTCTTTGAACTCGTCTTGTAATTCTTCAATAAATTAGACTTGAGTTCTTCGGCTTTTAGTAAACTTCCGTCTTTTGACTTTTTCTTCGATAAATCTTCAGAATTGGTCTTGGACTTCCGTTCTTTTTGCACTCTTGACTTCTTGACTTCGTCTTTCGTCTTTTTCTTCGATAAAAGCCCGTGAATACCCGTGTTTTCTCCACTTTTCACCTTTTCGTCCTAAATCACAACAAAAACACAAACCACGCATAATTCCGACATAAATGACATAAAATACACGTTTTGGCTCGGTTATTATTGTAATTAAGTGGTAAAAAGGATGGGTGTTTACACACCTATCAAATCCCCTACACTTGACCATTGCAATGTCCTCATGCAATGCATTAGTTACAAAGCACGTTTACACTTTTCATCACAATCAATCCACCTTGGTCTTTATTAAAGAGATAGAAAATAACAAAACAAGTAAAGAAATCAAAATCATACCTTAGGGTTTTGAAAATGTCATGAATGATCATCATCCTCAAGTTTTCACTTTCTCCAAACCAAGCTTAAAAACGAGATCATTGTTATTATAAGTTAGCAAACTAAAACGAACTCATGTGGGCCAATTATTCACTTAGACTCCCTTATTCCTAGGTGCATCTCTTATATTTTATTATTGTCTTGAATGATCACGAGGATGCATTGTTGACTTATTTCGATAGTTTATTAGGCCGAAAATAAAGTGAACGATTTAATCAATAGTTAGCTAAAGGACAAAATCTTTTAAAACTGCTTCTCGGGACCTCAAAAAGTTCATATCTTGGCATAACACGCTTCGCGATTTGAGACCTTTCTCGGACCGATATTTGGCAGCGACTTTATACTTCAAATCTTGAGAGACGTTCATGAAATAATGGCCTTCTCTTCATAATAGGAATTTCTTCACTTGAAGTTTTGAGAGATTCTTCATAAATGGATCACGACTTCTTCATTTTTCTCCAATCTTTATTTTGGACTTTGATATACAACGATCCGCCTCCTTTTTGGACTTGGATTTATTTATCCTCATACCTTGTTAGGGCCTTTTTGGATAGACTTCTCCATGACTTTTGGGGAGTTTTTGCTTTTCGTCGTGTCTCACGATCCTTCATATTGATTTTCGATAAATGATTCTTCACATCACTTTGGATCTTTAGCAACAAAATGTAGCACTCATGCCTTGTTAGGGCCTTTTCGGACTCGCCAATCTTCGCATCCCGCTTCAATAAGTTATGCCTTGGCTATGAACTCTAATCCATACCGAGCAACTTTTAAACGATCTTGGGCTAGAAGCTAAGTAACTTTTCAAATCGTACAACCTTATTTATTGCAGATAAATTTATTAGCAAGCGATGGGAGAATAGGCTTATAATTAACTCACATAAATTCACGAAAGAATACCGAACTTATAATTGGCTGTATCATCTCTCGTTCTCCACAGTTTAAAATCTCAAGGAATGAGACTCGTGGATGCTTAGCCTATTAAATCAAAGTTTTGGGTTTTAGAGTCATCTATAGGATCTTGCAAATTCTTAGACTTTTTCAAGGTTAGAAATCGCATTTTAAAGTTCCCTTGATAAACAACTCTCTAGGATCAATTATAGGAACTTGCGAAAAGTTCTTGTTCTTAACCCGTGAGAGTTAAGACTTTCGCGTTTTATAGCTCCCTATATAAAAGCCTAGCAAAACTTGACTTAAACACGTTAAGGATACTAGCTAGAGTAAACTTAGATAAGTAAACTCGGATTGAGTCAAAAGATTCACAACGTTTGAAAATTAAAACCACTTTATTAAAGATTTATTCTAGCAAGGAAAGAAAATAACTATACAAAGGGAAAAACTAATAGGCCAAAATAGATTAAAAATTTTGAAAAATGTCGAAAAATTGATTTTCCGGTTAAAATGAGGACAAATACAAGGAAAAGACCACTTAACTTCGATAGAAGGCCCCCCTACACTTAATATAAACATTGTCCTCAATGTTTAAGCATGTGGGAGTAAACTCCCCTACACTTAGGACATTGTGAACTTTGTTTAAATCTCGCTAAGGAAGAGACAACTAAAGAGATTCCTATTTTAATATTGAGAAAATATAAAATAGTGAATCGAAAGAGTTTAGGATAGAACCGGGAAAATGGGAACACGGAATCACGGGTCGTCAAAAATCATCAAGAGTGGATCATTGAGCGCTCGAATCCCTGAATAGTAGAAGAGAGGAAATAGCAAACACCAACGGGTCTCCCCTAAACTTAGGATAAAGATAGCTAAAAGATAGATACATGGGTTGCCTCCCAAGAAGCGCTTGATTTTTGTTCACCGAGTCGTGAGCCTGACTCGACCTTGATTACCATAGGAAGAAGCATGAAACACATCCACCGGGATCAAAGACATAGTTTCCGTCCATAAAATAGCACAAGCTTAAGGTGAACAAGGCAAGCCAAAGAAGAGTAGGGAAGGTTCCCTTAAGCAAAGACGGAGCACGGTGGAAGCAAGGGTGAGGTGGTGCAAGCATATTTTCAAAAGTTCCAAAGATTTTCCTTTTATTTCAGTAGACGGATACTAAGATGGCTTAAAAATATCGATACCGGGGTCGAACACCTTTTCCTTTAGGGGAAAATATCCCTCAGGCTCAGCAGGATTTGAAGATGATCCGCGAAGAAAATGCACAACCTCGTCCTCAGAAGGTGGACAAAGAGGTGTCAAATCATACGTGCTGCGGATGTTGGTGTCGGCCGGTTTCTTCTCCTTTGAAAGAATTTTCTTCAAATCCGAAGTAGGATCAAGACGATAATCATCAAAATCTAAAGGAGGAGTGATAGCTGTGAAAACACCCATCCTTTTACCACTTATTTCAGGCTAAAACAAGACCAAAACACGTATTTAGTATCATTTGTTTGGAATTATGCGTGGTTTTTGTGTTTATTGTGTTTTCAGAGTCAACCGGATGAATATTGAAGAAAACATGGGATTGCACGGGTTTTATCGAAGAAAAAGACTCAAGACGAAGTCTATTGTCCAAGAGATGCAAAAGATTTGAAGTCATTGTGCCTATTTAAAGATTTATCGAAGAATAGAGCCAAAGATGGAAGATTCTTATATGTCGAAGAACTCGAGTCTATTAAACAAAAGATTATAAGACGAGTTGGAATTATTCACCGACACTTCTAAAAACCCAAAGTCGGAAACGTTTATTTAAAGAAACGTAAAGACTAAAGAAGAAAGAAGAAAAGAAGCCCAAAACCAAAGCCCATTCACAAAGCCCACAAGAGACGCCTATATATAGGATTCCACTTCACAATTTTGGAGCGAGTTTTTAGTCTTTAGTTAGTTTTTAGTTTTTCATTCTCTCTAGTTCTAGAGAGAGAAAGTTCTCCACTTTCTCTCACTAGTTTTCATCTTTCTTTCTTTCAAGATTAAATCTTTGTATTGTTTTTCATTAATCAAGTTTAAATGCAAGCTTTTAATCTTTAATCTCATTCTACCTTTCTTTATTTTTAGTTAACTTTTGGTGTAAAATACATTTGATCCGTGTTGTTCTTAATGTTTTTGTGCTTAAAAAGTTAATCTTTTTGTTCCTACATAAGCTTTCATTTGATTAAGCTTTAAGAGTCTTGTGCTTATTGGCTTATTTACATGTTTAGCTTATTTACCTTTTAAAAGTTTTCTTAAAAAGTTTATCTTTTTATTGTTTGATTTATAAGATTGATTATTTGAAGTTTAGATAAGTTGTATTTGTGCTTATTTGATCCGCTTAATATTAGATTCGTGCTAGTTTGGGTATTAGCTTATTGATATAGCTTATTCCCTTGCTTAAATTTCGGATCAAAAAGGCTTCGGAAAGGATATAACCCTTTTCCAATTTGTGTATTCCGACCAGCTCACCCCTCCCCTCATTCCGATCTATAGATCGGAAAAGGGTTTAGTTTTTCCGATCTGGACTTCTTTTTGAGTATTCCGACAGGAAATTTTAGATTTTTCGATTGCTTGGGTTTTATAACATTCCGATCTAGATACCTTTTCCAACATTCCGATTTGGAACTTTGTTGAACATTCCGATTGAGTTAGTATTTATGTATTCCGATTGTGGGTTTCAAGATATTCCAACAGGAGGTGTTTTGGTATTCCGATTTGACTCACTTTATCAATATTTCGATTAGTCTTCTTGTTCACATTCCGATCAAACTGATCGAAATATATTCCGATCAGGAGGCGTTTTGCTTATTCCGATCAGTGTAGGTTTGGAAATATTCCGATGGTTTTAGTTCTTGTTTTTTATAAACTTTCCCAGTGTTAGTTTTATTAAGTGTCCTAGCATTTTTCTAAATATTGTCTTAAAGTTTTCAAACATTTATTTTTAATTCGTTATTCTTAGTTAATCTTTAAAACTCTTTTCACTCAACGACATTTACATTTAATTGCTATTAGTTTAAACTAGATTAACAAACCAACACCTTTTTATTAACCAAGAACAAATCATTCCACTTAGAACCGTGATCAATTCGAGGAGATACCGAGAAACGAACTTTCAACTAGCAAAATCACAGTTATCAAATGGCGCCGCTGCCGGCTCTTCTCGTTAAGATTAACAGTTTTTTTGTGAGAACTTGGATTTTGGGATCCGTTCACCGTGAACGTTACTTTTTCATAAAAACTTTCAAAAACCCTAAAAAATATAAAATTTTCAAAAATCCTAAAAAGAAAAAAACATAAAAAAGACAAAAATATTTCTTGTTTGCTTTGTTAGTTCTTTTGCAGGTGCATGCGTACACGATCAACGTCTTATCAAGAGCCCGAGCCTCTCGAAGACTTAGACATGGCCGGTGTACAAAATAACAACAATAACCCACCTCTCAACAACAATAATAACAACAACAATAACAATCCACCTCTCAACAATGAACCTTTACCGGACAATCGCCCTATGATTGAACTGTTACAAGCACATGTGGAGGGCAACAATGATCCAATTGTCATACCCGCGATTGCAGCCAACAATTTTGAGCTCAAATCCGGTTTTATCCAGATGGTCTCTGCTCAACCATTCTTGGGGCGTACCATTGATGATCCACATGACCACATCAAGAGATTCCTGCAACTCACGAATACGGTCAAATTCAATGGTGTTCCACAAGAGGTAATCCGTTTAAAACTTTTTCCCTTTTCTTTAGAGGGACAAGCCCGGCATTGGCTTGCTAAGGAACCGCCACAAAGTATTCTTACGTGGACGGATTTGGAGACCAAGTTTATCAACTACTTTTTCCCACCCTCTCGTACTACCGCTTTGCGGAATGAAATTATCAATTTTGAACAAAAGTACAGTCTTTTAGTGAATCTTGGGACAGTTTTAAAGATCTTTTGAGAAAATGCCCACAACATGGTTTTACCAAAGTGCACCAAATTAACACTTTTTACAATGGTTTAAGCATGAATGACCAAGATTCACTAAATAGTGCCTCGGGGGTAATATTTTGGTTAAGACTTCCAATGCCGCTTGGGATATCATTGAGAATAAGTCTCGTGTGCAAACCAAGAGTGTGCGGACCAATGTCGCCAGTGCTAGTACTAGTGACAGCGACAAGCGACTTGACAAAATTACTAAACTTCTTGAATTGCTTGCCGCCCAAACCGCTAGCAACACCAACAGCATCAATGCTAAAAACGCTCACGACGCTCAAGTCAATGCTGTCAGCCAACCATGTGAGATATGCGGGGGTCCACACTCTTACACCACTTGTACCGCCACCCAAGACTACCCTTCTGAGAATGTGAATGCAGCATACGGTACCTATCCTCCGTCCGCTTATCAAGCCCGTCCTCAAGGTGACCGCAACTTGCTTAGCTACCGCTCAAACAACTATCTCTCACCGCCCGGTTTTCCTCTTAACAACCCAAACCAACAACAAAACCTCAATCGCCCTCCTCAACAACAACAACAACCTCGTGCACCATACATACCACCTCACAAACAACCATATCCACCTCAAAGAAACAACCAAGTTTACCAACAACCTGCTTATCAACCACCCGCCTACAATGCTCCTCCCAACCAACCCACCGTATTACACCAAGATATTGGAACCTACATGAGGACTAATGATGTGATCATGGACAATCTCTAGCGGGAAGTGCTCAACTTGAAAGCAGACATGGTGAAACAAGGAAATGATCTGAGAGCTGATATGAGAAACACTTTGGCAAGTCAAACGACTGACTTATGGAACATGATGGCTAGTTTCTTCCAAGGTAATCAACCCTCTTCTTCGGGTACTCTTCCGAGTAACACCGTTGCGAATCCAAGAGGGGAGATGAAAGCAATCACCACTCACAGTGGCAAAGGTACCAAGGAACCCGAGCTTCCTATACCTCCACCGGTGATTGTGACTAAGGAAAACGAGTCACCTGATCCTATTCCTCATCCTTCTACTTCCTCAATTTCTCCACCTCTTACTTCTACCCCTCCTCCACCCAAGGATGTGAGTGATCCTTCGATCCCAAAGCCTTCCTCTTCTTCCGATATACCTTATCCATCAAGGTTGAGGAAAGAGAAGATCAAAAGCAAGGATGATATTCAAGTTTCGAACTTTCTCAAAATGTTTAAACAATTGAATTTCAACATCTCCTTCGCTGAGTCTCTCGCTCACATGCCTAAGTATGCGAAAATGTTCAAAGATCTTCTTAGTGACAAGGAGAAGCTTCTTGATATTGCTAACACCCAACTTAATGAGAATTGCTCTGCAGTGCGCTTAAGGAAATTGCCAACCAAGCTTGGTGATCCGGGTCGTTTCTTAATCCTTTGCAACTTCCCGGGAGTAGAGAATTGCATGGCCCTAGCCGCTCTAGGTGCCAGTATTAATTTAATGCCTCTAAGCGTTTGGAAGCAATTATCTCTCCCTGAGCTAGTCCCCACCAAAATGACTTTGGAATTAGCTAACCGTACGGTTGCTTATCCAGTGGGGATAGCCGAAGATGTCTTTGTAGGAGTCGACAAATTCACTTTTCCTGCCGATTTCGTCGTTGTTGACTACGATATGGACCCTCGTGTACCATTAATTGTTGGTCGTCCATTCTTGAGGACCGGTCGCACTCTCATCGATGTTGAAGCTGGTGAGCTTATCATGAGAGTGGGTGACGATAAAGTTGTCTTCAACATGGGAAAGCTTTCTAAACAGCCTTATTCTAACGAGAGTGTTAATTGTATTGACGTTCTTGATGAGGCCTGTGAAGAACACTTTAAAGATGCTTGTAAAAGTATTCCTACCTCTCCTCCCAATGTTGAGACCGTTTCCTCGATTGACTCATCACTATCTCTATTTGGAGAAAGTGATTTCCTTTGGAAAGATTTGGAAGCCAATGGGAGATGTGAACTTAGCTAATGACGATTCTCCCACCGATTGGGATGAAGATCTTCGCCTCATTGAGAACCTTCTTAAAGAAGACAATCTTTCTCCACCATCTCCCACAGTTATTGCTATCGATTCTCCAACTTTGAAAACGCCTCCCATCGAAAATCCTCCGGATTTAGAACTTAAGGAGTTGCCGCCCCATCTCGAGTATGTGTTCCTTGAAGCAGAGAAGAAGTCGCCCGTCATCATCGCGAAGGACTTGAAAGAAGACGAAAAATCTCGCCTCATCGCCGTGCTTAAAGATCACAAGAAGGCAATTGCTTGGAAAATTTCCGATATCCGCGGAATTGATCCGAACTTTTGTACTCACAAAATTCTCATGGAAGATGACTTTAAACCCGCAATCCAGAGCCAAAGAAGGGTTAATCCTCGCATTCATGACGTCATCAAACAAGAGGTTATCAAACTTCTTGATGCCGGCTTGATTTACCCTATTTCGGATTCGCCATGGGTAAGTCCCGTCCATTGTGTGCCCAAGAAGGGCGGAATAACTGTTGTTCCCAATGAACACAACGAGTTGATTTCCACTCGTCTCGTTACTAGGTAGAGAGTTTGTATTTATTACCGCAAGCTCAATGATGCCACGAGAAAAGTGTTGAACCTATAGATCGTTCGACTCGATGGTTATGAACCATATATCTAGGTTTGATCATCATTCATATGATAACATAGCGGAAAAGAACAATGATCATGACAAGGTGTTTGGGCACAAAAGACACGAATTAAAACAAATTGGGATGTTCATTATATTAATAACAAACATCCACTAGACGTGTATACATTGAATCCCACGTCTAGTGCGACACACACTTTAGGTTTACATTGTGATTGAATAAGTTGATATATAAAAACCTACGTCTATGTTTTCTTTATATACTAGAAAACATAGCTTACAAAGAAAGCTAAAGTAATAAAAAGACTCCAACGGCTTGTTCTTTTGCAACTTGTACTTTTTAGCCCTTGTCTTCTTATTTTGTTGTGTTTTGACTTATCAACTTAATAATTGGACCCAACAATCTTCCCCTAGTTGATGATGTCAAAACACTCTTCTTAAGCATGAATCCTTTGTATTTAGTACATGATCTCCAAGACGCTTCCCCTTAAGTATAGCACATATTCTTCCCCTTTTTGACACATCAATAGGGAATATGTGAAAGTATGCAATCTTGTAGATTCTCCAAAAGTAGCTCTATGTAATGATTCTGAAGAAAAATAAATAAAGTAGTCTTGATGCAGAAGTAGAATACCACAAACCTATGTTCCATGTCTTGTTTATCCATGTGATGAAGAACTTATACCTGAAGAAAAATATAAGTAGACCTCGATCCCTTGTCAATATTCTCATCCTTTGTGAGACACTGAGCACGATAATGTAACTCCTTCAAGTGTTTATGACAAGTCTTCGTCACCAACTATGTAAGCACGAACAAGTTACCTTTAAAGTCAGTGGCTGGAAGTGCATGACTTTAAGATATGATAGAACACAAACTCGCGAAAATCTTCTTCAATCATCAAACTTTCCATAAGAATTCTTCCCCTTAAGCTAACACTTCTTCATGACGATTTTAATGGAATCACATTGTCATACCATATGTAAAAGCTACTGATGGATAACTCTTTCGCAAGGCTATCCCGATTACATAGTTTAAAATATCCATCAAATCCCACAAATAATTGCTAACTCGCTTTAAAATCATTAATCCATTTAAAAATATCCGAGCCATAAATATCAACTTGATATTCTGAATAAAACGGAGATTCCATGTACCTTTGTGTGTCTTTCCCTTCTTTTTGTGTGCTTAAAACGTACTAGTTTTCTCAAACAGCAGCTATCCATGTGTTGTCCAATATCTCTTCTGTCCAATATCTTGGTCAGATGTATTGTCCGATATCTGACAATACGTATCAGCGTTGAAGCTCATATATCGGATAACACTGTCAACCTATCAGTGTTGACTTATTCCTTTGTCAGCGTCGAATTTCCTTCTGTCAGCGTTTCATTTAAACCTGTCAGCGTCTACCATAAACCTGTCAGCGTTCAAACTTTACTCTTATCAGCGTCAAATTCTTATCAGCGTTGCATCATACTCGTCAGCGTCCAAAATACGAACGTCAGCGTCTATTCTTGAATTCAACCACTGACACCTCCTTTTGCAATCCCACGTGAGTATTAAAACAAAGCATACGTCAGCGTCTTTGTTCAGCCCTTGCACCTTATTTAAAACTCACGTCACTTTCTAAAAGCAAAAACAATTGCCTCCTGATCGTGTGAACGCAAAGTTATTGTAACTTTAATCCTTCCACCAATAGAAATTGATAGACCGTGTGAACATAACTTATTCCACCAATAGGATTTGAAGGCTCACGGTAGTATCATGTACTAGCGTGTAGGAGATCCAAAGTTATAACAAATTAGGGTTTAAGCCTTAGCCGTGTGAAAGCAATACATCCAAACCATGTGAAAGCTAGATTTCCACCAATCAGAAACACTCGCATCATGCGAACATAAACAATCTCAGCCAATGAAAATTGAATATCCGTGTGAATGCATTCTGTCTCTTGGCCGTGTGAACGCATGGCTATGTCATCCAGTGAGAATTTTATAATCGTGTGAATGCAAAGTAATGTGAAACGAATGACATATCCCCATATGAGTTATCATAGGCTAGCATGTATGAGATTCGTTTTAAAAACAGTAACACGAATCTAGGGTTTGTAACTTTGAACATCAAAACCCTAATTAGGGTTTGTGGATAACCTTAGATCATGTATCTTCACATGTTATAACAACCACCAATTTCAATTCTTCCTGCTTTTTAAGTAGATCTAGGGTTTGAAGAACCCTAGTTCATGATTTCATGTGAAAGCAGAAAACTGAAAATTTTCCATCAGCCAACTTCGACGCTTAATAACTTTTGCCTGGGGATAAAACTCGACAATCCCTCCGGTGGATGTTTAGATCTATGTATGTAGAACACACATCTAAAATTTCGTGACGATCCAACGGTTAGATCAAAAGTTATGACCTTCTGAATACTGCTGCGCACACAAAAACGTCCAGAAAAATTCAATACGAATTTTTCTTCTTCACCATACACGAACACCTCGTCGGACCTAGATATCACGAGCCTTAGGCTCTGATACCAATTGTTGAACCTATAGATCGTTCGACTCGATGGTTATGAACCATATATCTAGGTTTGATCATCATTCATATGATAACATAGCGGAAAAGAACAATGATCATGACAAGGTGTTTGGGCACAAAAGACACGAATTAAAACAAATTGGGATGTTCATTATATTAATAACAAACATCCACTAGACGTGTATACATTGAATCCCACGTCTAGTGCGACACACACTTTAGGTTTACATTGTGATTGAATAAGTTGATATATAAAAACCTACGTCTATGTTTTCTTTATATACTAGAAAACATAGCTTACAAAGAAAGCTAAAGTAATAAAAAGACTCCAACGGCTTGTTCTTTTGCAACTTGTACTTTTTAGCCCTTGTCTTCTTATTTTGTTGTGTTTTGACTTATCAACTTAATAATTGGACCCAACAAAAAGATCACTTTCCTCTTCCTTTTATGGATCAAATGCTCGAGCGTTTTGCGGGTAATGACTATTACTGCTTTTTAGACGGTTTCTCCGGGTATTTTCAAATTCCCATCGATCCCAAAGATCAAGAAAAGACCACATTCACTTGTCCCTATGGAACATTTGCTTACAAACGTATGCCTTTTGGTTTATGAAATGCTCCTGGGACGTTCCAAAGGTGTATGATGGCTATATTCCATGACATGGTGGAAGACACTATGGAAGTATTCATGGATGATTCTCGGTTTATGGCGATTCTTTCTCTGCTTGCCTTGCCAATTTAGAACGTATGCTTAAGCGGTGTGAAGACACTCGCCTTGTTCTTAATTGGGAAAAATGCCATTTCATGGTAAAAGAGGGCATCGTGCTAGGACACAAGATCTCCAAAGCCGGTCTTGAAGTGGACCGTGCTAAAGTCGATGTTATTTCTAAGTTGCCTCCACCTTTAACCGTGAAGGGTGTGAGAAGTTTTCTCGGTCATGCGGGCTTCTATCGTCGATTCATCAAAGATTTTTCTCAAATCTCTCGCCCGATGACCCACCTCTTGGAAAAAGACACTCCTTGTATCTTTTCCAAAGAGTGTCTTGAAGCCTTCAACTTGCTTAAGGATAAGCTAACTAAGGCACCCGTCTTGGTCACCCCGAATTGGGAGCTGCCTTTCGAGTTGATGTGCGATCCTAGTGATTATGCTATTGGAGCGGTTATGGGACAAAGAGTGAACAAACACTTCCAACCGATCCATTACGCTAGTAAGACAATGACGGGGGCTCAATTGCATTACACGACAACCGAAAAAGAGCTTTTAGCTGTTGTCTATGCCTTTGAAAAGTTCCGCCCCTGTCTTGTCCTTTCTACCATAATCGTTTACACCGATCATTCCGCGTTGAAGTACTTGTTAACTAAACAAGATTCTAAACCAAGACTTCTTCGCTGGGTTTTGCTACTCCAAGAAT
The DNA here is from genome assembly GCA_025667525.1 of Glebionis coronaria. Taxonomy (NCBI): domain Eukaryota; kingdom Viridiplantae; phylum Streptophyta; class Magnoliopsida; order Asterales; family Asteraceae; genus Glebionis; species Glebionis coronaria. The sequence continues at coordinate 403,521,944 of CM046881.1, forward strand.
TTAAAATCGAAATTCGAGATAAAAAAAGGAGCTGAAAAGCTAGCCGCGGATCATCTCAGTAGACTTGAGGATCCTTACCAAGGGGATCATCCGAATAAAGAAATCAATGATTCTTTTCCCCTGGAGACCTTAATGTCTATCAACTCGACTTCTGATGAAACCCCGTGGTTTGCAGACATTGCAAACTACTTGGCGGGTGGAATTCTCGTTGACGGCTTAACATCCCAGCAAAAGAAGAACTTCTTCAAAGACATTAAGACTTACTTTTGGGATGCCCCGTATCTATTCAAACAATGTGCCGACTTGATTATTCGCCGATGTGTTGATGGACTGGCAGCTTTAGAAATCCTTGACGCTTGCCACAAAGGACCCACCGGTGGTCACTTTGGTCCCAACTACACCGCCAAAAAAGTGTTTGACTCGGGATTTTATTAGCCCACCATTTACCGTGATGCTCACGAGATGGTTAAACGATGTGATGCTTGCCAAAAACAAGGTAAGATCACACATAAAGATGAGATGCCTCAAAATTTCATACAAGAATGTGAAATCTTTGATGTTTGGGGTATCGACTTTATGGGGCCATTCCCTTCCTCTAAAGGAAACAAATACATCCTTGTAGCCGTTGGCTACGTTTCAAAGTGGGTTGAAGCCAAAGCTTTACCTACTAATGACGCAAGGGTGGTTTGTAACTTTTTGAAATCGCTGTTCGCTAGATTCGGTGTGCCTCGTGCCATTATTAGTGATCACGGGACTCATTTTTGCAATGACCAATTCGCAAGAGTCATGGCTAAGTATGGTGTAAATCATCGTCTTTCCACCGCCTACCATCCACAAACTAATGGCCAGGCTGAAATCTCTAACCGAGCATTAAAGCGAATTCTTGAAAGAACCGTGGGAGAGCATCGTGCCTTATGGGCTGATAAACTTGATGATGTTTTGTGGGCTTTTCGTACCGCATACAAGACTCCGATTGGTTGTACACCATATCATCTCGTGTACGGAAAAGCATGCCACCTCCCCATTGAGTTGGAGCACAAGTCTTACTGGGCCTTGAAGTGGGCTAATTTTGATATCAACAAAGGTGGTGACCTACGCAAGATCCAACTCAATGAGCTCAATGAACTCCGTAATGAGGCTTATGAAAATTCTTTGATCTATAAGGAGAAGACTAAGCTCATTCACGACTCCAAGATTAAAAACCGAGAGTTCCAAGTTGGAGACAAAGTTTTACTCTTTAACTCTCGGTTAAAAATCTTTTCGGGCAAGCTGAAATCTCGTTGGTCCGGCCAATTCACCATTTCCCAAATTTTTCCATATGGTACTCTCAAGCTCGCTCAACCTAATGGACCTAATTTCAAGGTGAATGGCCAACGAGTGAAGTTGTATTTTGGTGAGGACATCTCTCATAAGATGATTCCATCCCTCACCACGTTCCCCATGAACTAATTTTGGGTCGAGTCAGGCTCGTGACTCGGTTATCAAAAACAAGCGCTCCTCGGGAGGCAACCCGAGTATCTATCCTTTTCTGTTTTAACCTCCTAAGTGTAGGGGGGCCTATATAGGTGTTTGTCTTTGTGTGGTGATGTGATTACAGGGATGAATGCACTTTTGGAATCTTTGAAGAACCGTGCTCCCGTGTTATCCGAAATCCGGTTCTATCTCTCAACTATCGTGATTCAGTTTTCTTCATACTCACATTTGAAATTGATCACTTTAGTCGTCTCTTCCTTAGCTTGATTTAACCAACGTGCACAATGTGATAAGTGTAGGGGAGAATTTTCCCACATGCTTAAACATTGAGGACAATGTTTATCTTAAGTGTAGGGGGACTTCTATCGAAGTTTTAAGTGGACTTTTCCATGAAAATGCCTTCATTTAATCGAAAAATCATCTTTTTCAACAGTTTTCAAATTTTTTATTAACTTTGGCCATGTAGTCGTAATTTTTAAATTTTTATCGTTGCTTTCATATGTATATATCCCGCAATAAAGTCAAAAATATTAATAAAGTGGTGTAGCTAGTTTAGAAGTCTTTGACATATTAGGCCCGTTGCGATTATTTTTGACTCAACCCGAATAGACTTATCCAAGTTTATTCTAGCTAGTATCCTTAACCATGTAGACCTTAATTGGTTTATTAGGCTAAGCATCCACGAGTCTCATTACTTGAGATTTTAAATTGTAGAGAATGAGAAATGATAGAGTCAATTATAAGTCGGTATTCTTGCACAAGCTCACTTGGTGTAATTATCTGGCTATTCTCCCATCACTTGCTAATAACTTATCTGCAATAAGTAAGGTCGTACGATTTGAAAAGTTACTTAGCTTCTAGCCCAAGATCGTTTAAAAGTTGCTCGGTAATGATAAGAGTTCATAGCCAAGGCATAACCTATGAAGCGGGGCGCGAAGATTGGCGAGTCCGAAAAGGCCCTAACAAGGCATGAGGATTCAATTTTATTGCTGAAGATCCAAAGTGATGTGAAAAGCATTATTCCCAAAATCAATATGAAGGATCAAGACTCACGACGAAAAGCAATCAACTCCCATAAAGATCATGGAGAAGTCTATCCGAAAAGACCCTAACAAGGTATGAGGATAAATAGATCCAAGTCCGAAAAGGAGGCGGATCGTTGTATCTCAAAATCCCAATTAGCGATTGAAGAAATAATCATGAAGTCGTGGTCAACAAAGTTGGAGTACCCCTCAAAAGTATCCAAGTTAAGAAACTCTATTAACGATGAGAAGACCATTATCTCAAGAACGTCTCTCGAAGATATGAAGTATGAAGTACATGCCAAATATCGGCCCGAGAAAGGTCTCAAATCGTGAACCAAGTTATGCCAAGATATGAACTTTTTGATATCCCAAGAAGCAGTTTTAAGAGATTTTGTCCTTTAGCTAACTATTGATCAAATCATCCTAATTTGCTTTCAGACTAAATAAACTATCGAAATAAGTCGAAAATGCATCTTCATGATCATTCTAAGACAAAAATAAAATATAAGAGATACACCTAGGAATAAGGGAGTTTAAGCATTTAATTAAGCCATGTGTGTAAGTGTTTGACTTGCTAACTTATAATAACAATGATCTCGTTTTTAAGCATAGTTTGGGGAACGTGAAACTTGAGGGTGATGAATCGTCGCAGCACCGAAGCCCTAATGTAAGTCTTAGACCTCTTTGCAAGTTATTTCCACGTAGCTAATTTCTATCCTTTTGTTTACTTTAAAGTTTTAATCTCTCTTAGTACTTTAATTTTTATTTAGTAATATTTTAATAAGGCCAAGGTTGGTTGATTATGAGAAAAGTGTAAATTTGCTTTATCACTAAGCATTGCATGAGGGCATGGCAATGGTTAAGTGTAGGGGATTTGATAGGTGTGAAAACATCCATCCTTTTACCACTTATTTCAGGCTAAAACAAGACCAAAAAACGTATTTAATATCATTTGTTTGGAATTATGCGTGGTTTTTGTGTTTATTGTGTTTTCAGAGTCAACCGGATGAATATTGAAGAAAACATGGGATTGCACGGGTTTTATCAAAGAAAAAGACTCAAGACGAAGTCTATTGTCCAAGAGATGCAAAAGATTCGAAGTCATTGTGCCTATTTAAAGATTTATCTAAGAATAGAGCCAAAGATGGAAGATTCTTATATGTCAAAGAACTCGATTCTATTAAACAAAAGATTATAAGACGAGTTGGAATTATTCACCGACACTTCTAAAAATCCAAAGTCGGAAACGTTTATTTAAAGAAACGTAAAGACTAAAGAAGAAAGAAGAAAAGAAGCCCAAAACCAAAGCCCATTCACAAAGCTCACAAGAGACGCCTATATATAGGATTCCACTTCACAATTTTGGAGCGAGGTTTTAGTCTTTAGTTAGTTTTTAGTTTTTCATTCTCTCTAGTTCTAGAGAGAGAAAGTTCTCCACTTTCTCTCACTAGTTTTCATCTTTCTTTCTTTCTTTCAAGATTAAATCTTTGTATTGTTTTTCATTAATCAAGTTTAAATTCAAGCTTTTAATCTTTAATCTCATTCTACCTTTCTTGATTTTTAGTTAACTTTTGGTGCAAAATACATTTGATCCGTGTTGTTCTTAATGTTTTTGTGCTTAAAAAGTTAATCTTTTTGTTCCTACATAAGCTTTCATTTGATTAAGCTTTAATAGTCTTGTGCTTATTGGCTTATTTACATGTTTAGCTTATTTACCTTTTAAAAGTTTTCTTAAAAAGTTTATCTTTTTATTGTTTGATTTATAAGATTGATTATTTGAAGTTTAGATAAGTTGTATTTGTGCTTATTTGATCCGCTTAATATTAGATTCGTGCTAGTTTGGGTATTAGCTTATTGATATAGCTTATTCCCTTGCTTAAATTTCGGATCAAAAAGGCTTCGGAAAGGGTATAACCCTTTTCCGATTTGTGTATTCCGACCAGCTCACCCCTCTTCTCATTCCGATCTATAGATCGGAAAAGGGTTTAGTTTTTCCGATCTGGACTTCTTTTTGAGTATTCTGACAGGAAATTTTAGATTTTCCGATTGCTTGGGTTTTATAACATTCCGATCTAGATACCTTTTCCAACATTCCGATTTGGACGTTTGTTGAACATTCCGATTGAGTTAGTTTTTATGTATTCCGATTGTGGGTTTCAAGATATTCCGACAGGAGGTGTTTTGGTATTCCGATTTGACTCACTTTATCAATATTCCGATTAGTCTTCTTGTTCACTTTCCGATCAAACTGATCGGAATATATTCCGATCAGGAGGTGTTTTGCTTATTCCGATCAGTGTAGGTTTGGAAATATTCCGATGGTTTTAGTTCTTGTTTTTTATAAACTTTCCCAGTGTTAGTTTTATTAAGTGTCCTAGCATTTTTCTAAATATTGACTTAAAGTTTTCAAACATTTATTTTTAATTCGTTATTCTTAGTTAATCTTTAAAACTCTTTTCACTCAATGACATTTACATTTAATTGCTATTAGTTTAAACTAGATTAACAAACCAACACCTTTTTATTAACCAAGAACAAATCATTCCACTTAGAACCGTGATCAATTCGACGAGATACCGAGAAACGAACTTTCAACTAGCAAAATCACAGTTATCAAGGAGCATCACTCTCATGAGGGAAGTATGTATTAAGAAAAGTAGAGAAGTCTTCCTCAAATGAGTAATCGTCCAAAGTAGGATTAAGTGATGGCGGAGGATCTTCATCATGTGAAGAATCACTCGAAAGAGTATCGGCCTCATCAAAATCATCATAAATGGGCATGTCAGGATACTCGGAAGTAAAGTCATCATAATCATCTGTATCTGAGCTAGAATCATCATCGTCAGCATCAAAGATCGGTGGAGAATCATAAATGGGTGAAGGTTCCAAATTGGAGAGAGAATCATCCACATCATCTTGAAAAAGTGGATTATCAATGCAAGACTCGAATATAGGATTGTTGTAGACGACAAAATCATCGATCACATTAATCATATTCGCAGATTCTCGTCCATAGGATTTGCTTGTAAGCTTCCCCATTTTAAAAACTTGTGCATCATCCCCGACTCTTAAGATGAGCTCACCTTCGGTAACATCAACTAGAGCTCGTCCGGTTCTTAAGAATGGCCGACCAAGTATTAAAGGAATACGAGGGTCCATTTCATAATCAACCACAACAAAGTCGACCAGAAAAGTGAAGGTGCCAACTTTAATGAACACATCTTCGGCAATACCAACGGGGTAAGCGAGAGTGCGATTTACAAGTTCCAGAGTCATTTTGGTGGGTGTAAGGTCGGGCAATGATAGTGTTTTCCAAACACTTAAAGGCATCAGATTTATACTGACCCCGAGATCAGCTAGGGCAGTAAATTCTTCGGTTTTGTTAAAAATGCAAGGCAACAAAAAACGACCGGGATCTCCAAGTTTTTCCGGAAGTTCTTTAAGAATAACTGCAGAACAGTTTTCATTTAAGCGTGTGTTGGCGAGCTCAATTAGCTTCTGCTTCTTGTTAAGCAATTCCTTGAATGCTTTGACAAATTTCGGCATGTGGACAAGTGCTTCAACAAGGCTAATGTTGAAATTCATTTGAGAGATCATCTTCATATAGCTCGACACTTGAGAGTCATCCTTGGTTAGCATTGTGGTCTTGCCTAAGCGAGATGGATAAGGAATATTGGGTTTGGGTGGTAAAGGTGTAGGTGTAGCAGGTAAAGGTTGAGATGTTGAAGGGTTCTTCTTGGGGACATCGTCATGACGAGGCGGAGACGGTAATGGTGTACTAATACTAGGTGTAGGAGGAGTAGGGATAAATGGTGGTGGAGGAGGTGTAGATGATGGGGGCAGAATAGGTGGTCCTACTAAAGTGATTCCACTACGGGTAGTAATAGCACTCACATTCGCTTGCGGATTGGTGACGGTGTTTGAAGGTAGAGAACTCGAGGTAGAGGGTTGAGTTGTGGGCAAGAAACTAGCCAGCATATTCTTCAAATCATTCGTTTGATTGCTGAAGGAGGATTGAATATTATCTCGAAGCTAGGATCTAATGTCATTCCCTTGCTTGGCGATATCCCCTTTCAGATTGATAATTTAGCTCTGAAGATTCTTGATTTGCTCACCTTGGGTTCTCATTAAGGCTTCAACATCTTGATTGATGGGTGGGGCTTGTTGAGCGGGTGGGTGATAAGGATTAGAAGCTCTAGGTGGGATTTGGTTGCTTCTATTGTAGTTGTTGTTGGCGTTTTGGTTTTGAGGAGAAAAATCGGGTGAAAGGTAATTGTTAGATCGGTAACTCAGCAAATTTCGATCCCCTTGAGGTCGAGCTTGGTAATTTTCCAGTGAATAATTACCATAAGCTGCATACACGTTTTCCAGATTTCCTTGAGTAGAAGGAGAATCAGTGTATGAGTGAGGACTGCCGCATGTTTCACAAGGATTGGCAACCGCTTTAACTTGTTGTTGATTTGTAGCGAGAAGCAAGATATTTTTGTTCATTTCGGTCATCATGCGGGTGAATTCGGTCATGTCGGGGTTTGTTGAAGTAGAAGAAACATTGACTCTCGGGTTGTTCCTTGAAGAAGCGGAGGAATCCTAGTTTTTGTGGTGAGTAGTCATGTTCTCAATAAGCTCTCTACACTCCTCGGGTCTCCTTTTCATAAATGTGCCACCAGCGGCTGCATTAATCGTATCACGATCTCGAAAAGTCAAACCGTTGTAGAAAGTATCAATTAAGGTCACAGGGAGCATGTTGTGGTTTGGACAACGATCGATCAAAACATTATATCTTTCCCAAGCATCAAAGAGAGATTCATCGGGTTCTTGCATGAAACCGCTGATTTGATTGCGAAGGCTCGTGACAATGGATGGTGGAAAGTAGCGCGACAAAAAGCGTTGAGTCATGTCATCCCAAGTATGAATTGAATTCTTCGGGAGACGATCAAACCATTTCTCGGCGTGGTGTGATAAAGTATGTGGGAAGAGTTGAAGGCGAAGAACATCCATTGTGGCACCGGGCAACTTCATGCTTTGAGTGATTGTAATGAATTTGTCGAGGTGTTTGTTGGCATCATCATCAGGCATTCCTCTAAATGGATTAGTTTGCACTTGCTGAATCATGTGGTGCTTCAACGAAAACTCCAGAGCCGTGATTTGCATCGGCGCAATCGGTCCTCCTCGTCCAAACATGGTAGGTTAACAAAGCTCCTCCATTGTCCGAAGATCGGGCTGTGGAAGAACATTGTTGCTATTGTTGAGGTGCTGTGGATTATTGTTGTTGTTAACACCTGCCATACTTAAATCTTCTCGAGTCTCGGGCTCTTGATAAGTAGAAGATCTAGTACGCATACACCTACAAAGGCAAAAGAAAACAATACCAAACACAAAGAGAATATATATACAAAATAAAAATAAAATCTTTTTGGATTTTTGAAATTTTTAATTTTTATATATTTTTTAAATTTTTAAGCAAGAAAAATAACGCTCACGAATGAACGGATCCCAAAAAGCAACGCGTCTCTCACAGAAAACCGTTTAGCTTCAGGAAAAGAGCCGGCAGCAGCGCCATTTGATACAAGATATTTTGTATGTAAATATTTATCGTCACAGTCTCTTCGAATTGAAAAATGGATTAACTATGCGACTCAGTCGTTCTTTGGTGAAACAAATAGTTGTGTCGTTGTAGTAATTAAAAGTGCAAGACGAAAAAGAAAATGACGTTAAAGTAAATCTAACTCTAATTTAAAGTAAATGACAAGTATTTAAAAGCGTGACGGAAAATTAAAAGGCAATTAAAGTAAATAACGCAAGCTTAAATCTATCTAAGGCAAACTTAAAACGCAACTAAAACTTAAACTAAGGCAAGACTAAAATAAATCTAAGGCAGTTAAACTAAAAGTGCGACTAAGGAAAAAGGCGGGAAAAATAAAGCTTGAAAATTAAAAACAGAGAGTTAAAAACTGAAACTAAAAAGAACCTGAAAATAGCTCATCCGGAATAAACCTTCGTTCGGAATAATCACTCATCCGGAATGTCACCTTCGTTCGGAATGATTCTTCTTCACTCGGAATATTTACCAAAACCCTTGATCCGAAATAAATCCTTTATCCGGAATATGTCACTTATCCGGAATAAAGTCTTGATTGGGAATAATGCCTTGGTTCGGAATACTTAACTAATCCGGAATAAATTTAGATAGAAGCTTGATTCAGAATATATTCCGGATGAACTTCCTTGATCCGGAATGTTTCTTGATCCGGAATGTTGAAGATTCCGGATGAAGACCTTGATCCGGAATGTTGGATATTCCGGATGAACACTTGGCCAAACCCTTAATCCGGAATGTTTTACTATTCCGAATAAAAGACCCTTGATCCGGAATATCTTCGTTATTCCAGATGAACAACCCTTAAATCCTTTACTCGGAATGTTTTGCTGATCCGGAATATGAACTTGATCCGGAATATGTCACTTATTCCGGATGAACGCCCTTTATTCAGAATAATCAACAAACAATCTTCACTCGGAATATCTGGGCTTGATCCGGAATGTTTCCTGGGAATACAGTAATAGAAACACGAAGAACAAGGAAGCACAAAATATATACGAATCTAAACAAAACTAAACAAAATGAACCACAAGATTAAATCAAACTAATCAAATAGCATCTACTAATCATAAACAAACAATCCAAATCAATCAAACTAACAAAACTAATCAAAATAATCAAAACCCACTTTAGTCAATAAAAACTCAAAAACATAAACATGAACATAAACATAAAAATCAAAGATTAAAGAAAGGTAGATAGGAGATAACAATAAAAATAAAGATTGACAAGAATTAAAAGGTAACTTACTTGAAATCAAATGTATTTAAGGTGCAAGACAATTAATGTAAATGGACATGAATTTAAATGTGCAAAAATTAAAGTGGAAGAGCATAGTTTGTCAAACTAGCCAACAAAAATGAATTGAATCTAATCTAATCTATTTATAGGGGAGGATTAGGGAGTGCTTAGGAAGCTTCCTCCCCTCTTTCTTTTTTTCCTTATTTGCAAGATTAAGTCCTTAATCTTCTTAATCTTCTTAAATCTTGGACTTTGATGACTTTGTCTCGGGATTTCTTTGAACTCGTCTTGTAATTCTTCAATAAATTAGACTTGAGTTCTTCGGCTTTTAGTAAACTTCCGTCTTTTGACTTTTTCTTCGATAAATCTTCAGAATTGGTCTTGGACTTCCGTTCTTTTTGCACTCTTGACTTTTTGACTTCGTCTTTCGTCTTTTTCTTCGATAAAAGCCCGTGAATGCCCGTGTTTTCTCCACTTTTCACCTTTTCGTCCTAAATCACAACAAAAACACAAACCACGCATAATTCCAACATAAAATACTCGTTTTGGCTCAGTTATTATTGTAATTAAGTGGTAAAAAGGATGGGTGTTTACACACCTATCAGCCAACATAGTCATGGCTGCTTCAATTATGGTTCTATTCTTTCTCTCAGCAACCCCATTTTGCTGTGGGGTTCTGGCAACACTAAACTGCCTAGTAATCCCTTTCTTGGCACAAAAATCATCTAACAGTTTATTCCTAAACTCACCACCATTATCACTTCTAAGCATTTTAACTTCATTACCAGTTTTCTTCTCTATCTGAGTAATAAAGTCAATTAAAGTATTAGTAGTGTCACTTTTCAAAGCTAAAAAGAAAGTCCAAGTAAACCTAGAAAAGTCATCTGTGATGTCAAAGAAGTAGGATTTACCATTCAAACTCTCTATATTAGTTGGACCAAATAGGTCCATATGCAGCAAGTGAAGTGGTCTAGAACTAGAGTGCACCTGTTTAGACTTAAATGAGACCTTGTGTTGCTTGCCTTTAAGACATGCAACACAAGAGTGGTCATTGTGGAAAGCCTTTTCAGGCTAACCATCAACTAAGCCAAGTCTCACAAGCCTGTTTATATTCTTAAAGTTTATGTGCCCTAGTCTCCTATGCCATAGATTACTCTCATCAACTGAAGCTTTAGCATAAAAACATGACATATTATTATTCATCCTAATTCCATTAAGATTCACATTATAAATGTCTTTATACCTAGGTGTTCTATCGTCAATATATTTATCATCTGGGATTTTATAATCCTTGCTTAACACCAAGCATTCAGTATCAGTAAACAGAACTTTATTTTTGTTATCACAAACTTGTGATACACTAAAAAGATTGTAATCAAGTTCCTTTACCAGAAACACGTTTTGAAAACGCAAGTTCTTGGTGAGAAGAGTTCCTTTGCCTGTGATAGTTCCATATCCGCCTCCAAAGTAAACCTTATCACCATCCTTAATGGGAGTGAAGTTAGTTAAATAATCTTCCTTCCCTGTCATGTGCCTGGAGCATCCACTGTCCCAATATCCATAATCATTGACCTGTTTTTGAATGCCCTACACATAAAGAAAACAAATTAGTTTTCTTTGGGAACCCAAGCCTTAGCAGACTTGGATTCATCTGGTTGTTCAACAAGAACAGACTTAGTTCTCATACAACCCCTTGTTCATCCCTCTTTGGATGAAATACCCAATTAACCCCAATAGGTTTTGTAATGACCTTTGAAATATAATTAAATCTGTTGCAGGTCATAGAAAGTCCATTAGAATTAGGGTTTTGATCTTGCTTAGGTCTCCATGTCAAGCTAGAAGAAGCTTTAGACTCCTTACCCTGTGGTTGCAAATATTTAGGTCTGGCAACGTTTCTGTCAGCGTTGGATTTGGTCTTGTCAACGCTGAAATTACCCTTGTCAGCGTTGAACCTAGGGTTTGCTACAGAAACCCATTGCCTATTAGACCAAGTATTGGTCTTCTGAAATGGTCTTTGTCCATGAGTGTTAGACCCTCTAGTGAAGAATGGGGCTGGTCTAACAACTTGTGGACTTTGCTCCACAAAAGTTTTGGGTCTGACAATGTTTGACTTTTTAACAGCGTTGACCTTGGAAGAGTTGACACAATTATATGCTAAATGTGAAAAGCTACCACAAGTGTAACAGGCTTTTCTAGACACAACCCTAGGTCTAGAAGAGAAGAAGCCTGTTCCATCATTACTAACTTGGCTTTTAGATGACCTAGTATTCCTATACATTTCTGCATACTTAATGCTAGGTTTTCTAACAGTGTTTGAGCCAAGGTCAACATTCTTGCCAGTGATTGGGTTTGTTACCTTAATAGGGGTAGACTCATTTGGGCTTTCACATAACAAGCCACCCTTAACAAACAAGGTAGGGTTGGCTTTCTTCCATTCATTCAAGTCAGTCAACTTTTGTCTATACTCTTCAACTGGGGTAATGACTCTTGGTGGAGGAATAAATTCCTCCTCTTGGACTTCTGGTATACCAGTCCAAGATAGGTCCTTTCTTTGGACACCATAGAAGTCCCCAGCTGGTGGTGGAACAACAGTATAGTCTTTCATCCCAATCCCAGTCATGTCCTTAGGATCCCTCTGTTTATTAACACATTCTCCTAGGGTTTGTGAGGCCTTATCAAATCTCTGAATTTTAAGGTCAACATTATCCTTATTCTTGATAGCCTCATCTAACTTAGCCTGTATATCAGCATTGACCCTTTCCATGATGTTTCTAATATCATTAATAGCATTTAAATCATGTTTTAAGATATTAATTTTATCTTTTAGATCAAATTCCATTTTCTTGTACTCCTCAACTGTCTTTTCAGTTTGAGTGAGAGCAATTTGGTAGTTAGACAACTTGCATCTCTCAGTACTCACATCACTTAACAATCTTAAAATCTCTTTGTTAAGTTTTTCAGTATTTAAACGACAACCCTTACTACAAAAAGCATCATCGTATACCTCATTATCTGATGAAGAGGAGGAGTGTGCCATGAGATCATACTGAACATGATCTTCTTCTTCTATCTCAGCAACCAAAGCTTTATCCTCTTCCCCATCCTTAGCAAAATAGCTCCAATCCCATCCAATACCATCAATTTCTTGCACTGCCACCATGGCCTTAGGATCCTGAGCCTTAACAACTTGGCTTGAGGGTTTGCCAGCATCAGATCTTCTTGGAGATCTGTATTCCCTCATGAAGTGCCCTATACGATGACAATTATAGCACTCAACCTTGGTTTTATCAAATCAAGCAGTGTCCTTTGCATTAAAGGTCATCTTCTTCTTAAACCTTCTATTCCACCTGTTTGCTCTTATACTAGCAAGAGCCATGTTCCACTTAATATCCATCTCCTCCAAGTGCTCATCACTTATTTGCTCAAGGTCCTCATATGTAATCACTGAACCATTGGGCAAAGAAGCAATGTATGCACACACAGTATCCAGATCCAAACCAGCAGGCTTAACTCTTAGAGAGTCACTTTTGTATGTGTCAGCGTCTGAATGTGAGGCGTTGACAGGATATGTTCCAGCGTTGACACATGTTGATCTAGTAACTGGGTGCATGTAGGAGTCCTTCTGGTCAAGTTAGCCTTCACTATGTGAGAAGAAGGCCATGTTGCTATTGGTAGACTTACTTCCATGCTCCAAAAGAGTTTCATTCTCCAACAGCCTTAGTTTGTTGTAGATATCATCAAAAGTAGAACTTTTGTGAGTGTTATTGGCAAGAATAGATCTTGCCTCAATCTTCCACGCATCACCAAGGCTTTTAAGAAAGGTGGCAATAATGTCAACATCACCAACTTGTGTCCCCATGAAGGACAGCTTGCTTGTAATGTCAAGCAGTCTGCTTCTCACACTGCTAAGCTTCTCATTAGGTTGAGACTTAAAAACAGCATACTCATGCATGAGTTGCTTCTTCTTATCTTCCTTAGTATCATCATTACCACCATATGAAACTTCAAGAGCTGCCCAAAGATCTTTTGCAGACTCATAACCTCTGTATTTGTGTTGATTCTCTTGTCCCAAAGAGAGTTTCAGAATGTTTAGGGTTTTCATATCAACCCTTTTCTTTGCTATGTCTTCAGCAGACACAGCTCTACCATCACCAGGTTTTTCTTTCTTATCTGCTTTTGGACATCCAGCAACAGCAGTTCTTGCAGCAATGGCATTAGCAATCTTTTCAGCTTTATTGAATGTGTTTCCATATTCAATAATCTCCTAGAGAGTGTAGTCATAGATTCCCAGATATTGCTCAAAGTTGAACTTCCATATCTCAAAGTTGTTTGCATCAAGCATGGGAATCTTGATGCTAGGGTTTGAGGAGGAGGGGTTTACTTATGGATTGGACATGATGTTTTTAGGGTTTTGTGAAAATTAGGGTTTTAGTGATTTTAGGGTTCTTGTGTTCTTTAAGATCAAAAGTTTCTCAACAAGCTCTGATACCACTTGTTGATCCCAAACTTAGATCGATTTAGCTTTGTGTATACGAGATTAGATCAAGTTATACACGTAGAGAAATTTTGTTTATGTATAAAGTAATCTAAGTGTTATGCGGAATTAACACTTAAACAAGAACACACAAAGATGTAAACAAAATTTCACTTGATTGATAATAACAAACTTGCTTACAATGAAAGTGTTTAACGTATGAAAACTTATATGAACAATAACCTAAAGGTATTCTTTTATAGACATAAGAAGCCTTGTACAAGAGTCTACGTATCAACTATTCTAGGTAAAGATAATTATAGAAAATACAATGTTGAACTTATCTTTACTAGAAACAAACTAGAAACAATATATGTGTAGACTAAATCTTTCCATCAATGCTTGTCTTCAACCTATCAACGCTTGACTTCTTCTTGTCAACGCTTGATCTGTCAGCGTTTGTTTTCTTCCTATCAACGCTTGTTTTCCTCTTGTCAGCGCTCAAGTGGACTGGCTATATTTTATTCCCAACAGCATCATTCAGTTCTTAGTTAATTCGTGTAACAACAAGCAGATTCACCAAGATTTTGCTAAATTGGGACCATTGGTCAGGAAACAAATCAGTCAATGTGATGTAAAAGACGAAAAGTGCATAGCAAAGGCCACGTGATCTGTTTTGTACAAAGTTGAACAAAGTAACGTGATACTTTATTGGTAGCAGCTAATAAAGAAGTACATAATGTACGAATCCAAACAAAAGGTGTAAGGGTTTGTACGGTTTGTCTTGGTTGTTTGTGCTTCACATAGGATGTGACAAAAGAGGACGTATGGTCCAGAATAATATACTATGCTGCTGCATGTTTGTATTCACTGACATCATACCACATGAGGGTCAGAGGTATGGTACGAAATCTTTTCCTATGTTATTATTATACAAGCAGTTGTAGGTACAAAGTATATTGGATCTACAATGTTTGTGGTCCTATATAATTCGTTTGTTTTCAAAAGATAGAAAAGAGTGCTTCCTGATTTGTAGGGATATGGTATATATATATATATATATATATATATATATATATATATATATATATATATATATATATATATATATATATATATATATATATATATATATATATATATATATATATATATATATATATATATATATATATACATATATATATATATATCTTATTTTAATTGAAAGTATTCTTGGTATTGGTGTGGGAACAAGTCAAGGGCTGGTTGTTATCTTTTACATGCAAAACCATGGAGTTTATATAATGAAATAAATAAGTCATACGGGAATGGTTTGTTGATTGGGCTTTCACTCATGGATTGCTTGTGGGTTGGATTAAGGTGGTAACTTTATTACTCTAGCCACGGTTATATGTTTTCTAGCCATAGGAGGTGTTAGCGATTAACCGAGCCGCTGACAAGTGTAAGTCAGACGCTGACAAAGCATAAGTTAGTGATAGGTGTGTAAACACCCATCCTTTTACCACTTAATTCGGACTAAAACGAGACCAAAACACGTATTTAATATCATTTGTTTGGAATTATGCGTAGTTTTTGTGCTTATTGTGTTTTCAGAGCTAACCGGATAAATATTAAAGAAAACATGGGATTGCACGGGATTTACCAAGGAAAAAGACTCAAGATAAAGTCTATTGTCCAAGAGATGCAAAAGATTTGAAGTCACTGGGCCTATTCGAAGATTTATCGAAGAAAAGGACTAAAGACGGAAGATTTTCATAAGTCGAAGAAACTCGAGTCTATTTAACGAAGAAATTAAAAGACGAGTTGGATTTAATCGACGACAAATCCCGAACCAGAATCGAAAACGTCAACTCTTCTGAAAAGACGAGAAGACAAGAAGAAAGGGAGAAAGCCCACTCACCAACCAACCACTAGGAGTATAAATAGATACTCCCTTCACACAATTAGGGAGTTAGTTCATTTTCTTTTTCCAGTTCTTTTTGGTTCGTGTATCACAAACACCATTAGGGTGTTTGGTGATTTTTCATTTTTTTTCAATCTTGTAATCCTTAATCATTAACCTTGTTACTCTTCTATTAATCAATCTATTCCATCTTTTCATTCATCTTGTTCTTCATCATCACTTATTGCAAGTTCTTAAGTTTTTATTTGATTCTAGTTTGATCTTTAAAAGTTGTTGATTTAGAGTTTTTATTGGTGGGATTTGTTACTTATGGTATTTAAATGATTTATGTTTGATTTGGTTAAACCTTTTTGAGTATTTTGGTGTTTTGATTGAAAAATCGTTTTGGTTCTGCTGTTACTGTTCTTTCATTCCAGAACTTTCCGAACAGACCCAATATTCCGAATAGGCGAGACTTCCATTTGCCTTATTCGGAATTTTGGGTATTCCGAATGGAGTTTTTAACTTTCTTTTACTCGGAATATTTAAAATATTCCGAACAGTGTTGATTTTCCGCATAGGGTAGATTTTCCGAATAGTACCAATTTTTCCGCATAAGCCATATTTTCCGCATAAGAGTTACTTTTCCGAATAGCATTATTTTCCGAATAGACCATATTTTCCGAATAGCACTCACTTTCCGCATAAGCCATGTTTTCCGAATAGAGTTACTTTTCCGAATAGGATTGTGTTTTTCCGCATAGATGTCATTTTTCGAATAGATCCATACTTTCCGAATAACCTAAGCTTTCCGAATAGGGTAATTTTCTGCCAGGGTACTTTTCATTTACTGTTTGATTTAAAGTTTAGCTTACTTTTTAATAGAATAGAAAACCAACTCCTTTTTGTCACCAAGAACAAATCATTCCACTTTTAACTGAGATCAATTCGAGAGGATTCCGAGAATTATATTTTGAACCCATAGCAAAATTCGTGTATCAGTTAGACGCTGACAGAATGCTTTGTTGTCCGAGATATTGGTTTTCGTCCACTGACAAGTGTTGTCCGATATTGGAAAAAACATAATGTATGGTTATTGGACAGTGAAGGATCTCAGGTAAAGGAGGAATTTGTTGCTGCTTGGATTTTTGGTTGAGTTTTGGCACACAAAATGAGGAGATTATACACACAGCTACATGGGATCTCTGTTATTATTCAGAATATCACTGTGATATTTATGGCTCGGATATTTTTAGAGGAAGTATATGATTAAGGGGAAGAATTCTTATGATAAGTTTGATGTTCGAAGTAGATTTTCGCGAGGTTATGTTTTATCATATCTTTAAATCGTGGGTAGCACCCCATTGATTTGAAGGTAACTTGTTCGTGCTTAAATGTTTGGTGACGAAAACTTGTCAAATCTAGCAACTAGATACCTTGCTATCACTTGAAGGAGTTACATTATCGTGCTCAGTGTCTTACAAAGGATGAGGATTTTGACAAAGAGATCGAGGTCTACTTATATTTTTCGTGTCATATAAGTTCGACGTCACATGGATAGTGCAAGACATGGAACATAGGTTCGGGTTATTCTACTTCTACATCAAGATTATTGTATTTATTTTTCTTTAAGATCATTACATAGAGCTACTTTTGGAGAATCTTCAAGATTGCATGCTTTTTCATGGTTCCCTATTTGATCATGCCAAAAAAGGGAAGATGTTCTATACTTAAAGGGAAGCTTCTTGGAGATCATGTACTACATACAAAGGATTCGCGCTTAAGGGAAGTGTTTTGACATCATCAACTAGGGGAAGATTGTTGGGTTGAATTATTGAGTTGATAAGTCAAAACACAAAAGACAAGGACTAAATCTGACAATGAAGAATTCTACAAGCTGGTGGACAAACTTGTAGAGGATATTATCAAAGAATAATAGAAGATTTAGTTGTCTTATTATTAGCTTTCTTTGTAAGCTATGTTTTCTAATATATAAAGAAAACATACGTAGGTTTTTATTGATAACAATCATTCACAATGTAACCTACAAGCAATTCGTGTGTCTAGACGTGGGATTCAATGTATACACGTCTAGATGTTATTTGTGTTTAATAATACAAGTAACGTTTGGGAAAATTCATCTTATCCACAACACCTTGTTATAATCAGTGTTCTAATTCCGCTATGTTTTCATATGAATATTGATTATCCTAGTAAGCTGAATCGATCCGTGAATTTATGGTTTCATCAAGTGGAGCCATATGTTACGGACGACCCACGAGGATGTCCTAGCAGCAAGGCGCACGTGGTTGTTTAGTAAGCGTGACACGTGAATAAGTCTAGCATAACATGATCTTGGACCATATCATACTAGACTGGGGGACATGTCGACGTATAGTCTGGAGTCTGCCCAGCCCGACAGGCCCACGACCCACACATACCTAACTTACCCTTCAAGAAACCCTAGCCCTAAAATAAAAGGGTAGGGGTCTCATTCTACGACGGGTTTTCTCTCACAACTACACCTCTTATACTGTATTGATCCAATACTAACTTAACCGTCGGAGGTGGACCCCGGGGCTCCGGCCTCGGGTCCACTTCTAACCGGTTTACCTTTGTTTGCAGCATTACTAAGGACCCGAGAAGACGATGAACGGCCCAGGAGAGTCGTCAAGAGCTGCCTAGCCAAACTAAGCTTCAACAGAGTGTGTTACTGGTTCTGTGTATTCTTAGCTTATTTTATATGTTCTTGTCATGATTTACTGTTTAAAGTGTTATCTTTCATTTATTCATGTTTTACATGTATTCTCATTATGTATTTCATGTATTCTTATATTACTATACTTGTAGTGTCATAATAAGTAACTTTCTAAAAATAGCAGGTTTCCAAAAATAGAAAGTTTCCAAAAACAGAAACTTTCCAAAAATAGAAGTTTCCAAAAATAGAAAGTTTCTAAAAATAGAAAGTTTCTAAAAATAGTAAGTTTTCTAAAACAGAAAGTTTCTATAAAAAGAAATAAGCTGAAATAATAAGTTTAAAATATAAGCTAGTGCTTATTAGTCATAAGTTATAAGTCATGATAATTTATTAGTAAAGTATATCAAATTAAATACTTAGGCTAAAGTGATTATTTATTAATAATGAAAAATACATGGTTATTAATTAATAAATGTCATGGTTAATTTAATAAAACTTTACCTTTTATCAATTAATTAAATTAGGCATGGCTTTTTATTTAATTTTGTCCAAATAAATACTTAGGTTATGACATGATTTATTTAATTAAATAAATACAACCTAAGTTAAAATTTAATTTAATTATACATAATTAAATTAATTTAATTAACTAACTAAACATATTAATTTTTTTAGTAATCCTGAGCCCCGAACCCGAGAGAAAACCAAGCACCAAACACCACCCCAACCGGCGGCTGGGTGGTCACTGCCGGCGGCTAACCAACCTCGGCTGCCACTGCCTTTGCAGGCTTGGCACTGGTCGAAGCCTCGTCCCCCTGCTGCGACCAAAGAACCCACTGACACATGCCAGTTCCCACTGTTGCACCAAGGTTTCCCACCGTGGGGCCTTGGTTGTTGCTGCCCGAACACAAACCACACCGAGCCCCTTGGGGGTCTCAACTGTTGGTGGAAAAAGCCCACAGAGAGCCTTGAGGCTCTCGGTTGTGTGTGTCGAACCAAAACAAAACCCAAACAAACCCTTTTCTTGTTTAATCCTTAATCATAAACATGTGTTTAATTATGTTTTTAAGATATTCATACACATGTGTTCATAATTAAAATAAAAGGAAGAAAAGATCAAGGTTTTGTTGAATACCGAAAACGTGAATGAATAGAGAATGGAATCACGAACACGTACACGTAAAAACCAAAGATCAAATCATAAAAATCGTCCTTGTGCTTGGTGGCTGTCGCGGATCAAAGGAAGAAGGAGGCTAGGTTCTTTTTATTTTTCTTGAAAATTGTATTTGTGTTTTTCCTTGGAGATTAATGTTTACTAGTTGGATTCAAAATGGTTCGGGCCCTCTCCCTTTCCTTCTTGGTGTCGCGGAATACATAAGCCCAAAGGCCAAACCATATGTTTTTCATGATTAATTATTATACGTATGTATTTGTGTTTTTTAATTGTCGTGAATTAATATTATACGTAAATGTTTTATTGTGCATTAATAATATACGTAATTCTTGTAATTTAATGTTCGTGACACGTGTCGTATATTATAAATGGAAAGTTTTAATGTGGTCGTGTTTTCATGTAGTGCACTGTTCATGGTATTTTATGCGGGTTTTACAACTCTTCCCCTCTAAAAAGAATAATTCGTCCTCGTCCCCGAATTATAGATAACATAAACCTGAAAGAGAACATACCCGAATCAAAACTGGAAATGAGGGTAAGAAGTCCAGATAGACTCCTCCGTCTCCCAAGTGGCTTCACTCTCAGGATGCTCCCTCCAAACGATTTTAACGAATGAAATCGTCTTCTTCCTTATGACTCGTTGTTGATGATCAAGAACTCTTTCAGGTTCCTCGACATAAGAAAGATCATCACGAACCTGCTCGAGTGGATACTGAACCATATTTATTGGATGATAATTTTACCCTCTGAGTAAGGACACATGGAATACATTGTGGACGTGACATAGCTACGGAGGTAACGCCAGACGAACGATACCTCACTGACACGTTCGAGGATATCAAACGGTCCGATGAATCAAGGACTGATTTTTCCCTTGATTCCAAAACATCTAAATCTACGTGCTAGTGATACCTTGAGAAAGACATGATCACCCACGTTGAAGTACAAATCTCTACGGTGCTTGTCGGCATAGCTCTTTTGACGTGCACGAGCTTCCTGCAGTTTCTCCTTGGCGACGGCAAACTTCTCATTGGTCACCTCTATCATCTTTGGACCCTCAAGAATTTGCTCACCAACCTGATCCCAGAAAATTGGGGTACGACAGTTCCTGCCATACAACATCTCAAATGGTGCACACTTGATACTGGCGTGCCAACTTTTGTTGTATGCAAACTCTACTAAGCAGATATAGTTGTCCCAACTTCCTGTTTATTCTAAAGCACAAGCTCACAGCATGTCCTCTAGTGTCTAAATGGTACGCTCTGACTTTCCATATGTCTGAGGATGAAAAGCCGTGCTAAGCTTAAGGCTGGTGCCCCAAGTTTTCTACAGACCTCTCCAGAACCGAGATGTAAAATGACGATCTCTGTCTAAGATGATACTGGATGGAGTACCATGTAGTCTCATGATCTCCTTTTGATAGATATCTACCAATTTGCTAACTAGATCATCCTTGCGGATTGGTAGAAAATGTGCAGATTTGGTCAGTCGATCAACGATAACCCAAATGGCATCATGTTTCCTCCGGGTATGCGGAAGTCAGGGGACAAAGTCCGTTAAGATCTTGTCCCACTTCCACTCTGGAATGTCTAGTGGTTGTAGTAAACCACTAGTTCGTTGATGCTCAGTCTTAACCTGTTGGCAGGTAAGACATTTGGAGACAAAGGTAGCAACATCTGCTTCATACCACTCCATTAGAAATGTTGCTTGATGTCATGGTACATCTTGATGAAACCACGATGAATGGACAATGGAGAGTTGTGAGCTTCAGCCAACAAGGCCTCCCTAAGTGTAATGTCATAGGGAACACATAATCTAGTGCCCTGTCATAAGATACCATCATCTACACGAAATTCCGTCTGCTGGTCGATGTTCTGAATGATCACCCAGATTTCACCATCATCTTTCTGGGCTTCCTTGATCCTAGAGAGTAAGTCTGGCTCAACTCTAATATTAGCCCAGTAACCGTGTTGTCCACGTACCATAAACTCGATGTCTAGTCGTTCTAATTCACGTATGATTTCCTCTTCTATCTTAATGCCGTTAATCATGATCGACTTCCTACTGAGAGCGTCTGCCACTACATTCGGCTTGCCGGGATGATATTGAAGGTTGATGTCGTAGTCCTTCAGCAGCTCTAACCACCTTCTTTGCCTCATGTTCAGTTCTCGTTGAGTGAAGATATATTTAAGGCTCGTGTGATATGTGAAGATATCACATGATTCGCCATACAAGTAATGCCTCCAAATCATCAGTGCAAAAACAACTATTGCAAGCTCCAAGTCATGGGTATGATAGTTCTCCTCATAAGGCTTAAGCTGTCGTGATGCGTAAGCAATCACTTTCCCATGTTGCATGAGAACACAGCCAAGACCCTTCCCTGAAGCATCATTATAGATCTGAAATCTACCTATGCCAGATGGGAGAGTAAGAATGGGTGCAAATACCAACTTATGGTTTAGTTCTTCAAATCTCTTCTCTCGTTCATCACTCCAGACGAATTTCTCCCCTTTTCGCATCAGCTTAGTCAAGGGCAAGGCAAAATGTGAAACATTCTCCACGAACCTACGGTAATAACCAGCTAAGCCCAGAAAACTACGAACCTCAGTTGCCGACGTTGGTCTTGGCCATTTTGTGATAGCCTCAACCTTCGCAGGATCCGTGGTCATCCCCTCTGCGGATACGATGTGGCCCAGAAACGCCACTTTGCTCAACCAAAATTCGCATTTGGAGAACTTGGCATACAGCTGCTTCTGGCGAAGTATCTATAGTACTGTACGAAGATGCTCTTCGTGTTCCTCTTTGGATTTTAAGAAAATCATAATATCATCAATGAAGACGATAACAAACTTGTCCAGAAACTCATGGGAAGACACGGTTCATCAGATCCATGAAGACTGTTGGAGCATTGGTAAGTTCAAACGGTATGACTACAAATTTGTAGTGACCATAGCGTGTACGGAAAGCAGTCTTGGAGATATCCTGCTCTTTCACCCGTAGCTGATGGTAGCCAGACCTCAGATCGATCTTAGAGAAATGTTTGGCGCCTTGAAGTTGGTCAAGCAGGTCATCTATACGTGGTAAAGGTTATCGGTTTCTAATTGTGATCTTATTCAGCTTACGGTAATCAATGCATAAACTCATGCTACCATCCTTCTTCTTCACGAACAACACTGGTGCACCTCATGGGGATACCTAGGACGGATGAAACCTCGCTCCAAAAGTTCCTTCAGCTGATCTTTTAACTCCTTGAGCTCAATGGGAGCCATGCGGTAAGGAGCCTTGGAGATTGGTTTAGCTCGTGGGATGAGCTCAATACCAAACTCAACTTCACGAACATGTGGTATGCCCGGAAGTTCTTCAGGAAATACATCGGGAAATTTTGACACCATATGTTGATCCTGAATAGATAGAGTCTCAGCCTCAATATCATGAACATCAGCTTAGAAACCCTCGCAGCCATGCGACAGTAAGGCACATGCCTGCAAGGCTGAAATAATTTATGCAGGCTTTCCTAGTATTAAACCATTATGAATGTACTCTGGTGCGTTAACATCACCGAAAATAACCCGATATGAATGGAAATATATGGTGGCGTGGTGTTTGGATAACCAATCCATGCCTAAAATCATGTCAAACTCGCACATGTCTAACAGAAGTGCATCAACTTCACGAGTCATGTCATCAAACTCTAGGGGAAGATCTATGTACCCATGTGTGATACGCATAGAGTCTCACAGGGGCGTGGATATGTTTAAGACATTATCAAGTGGCATATGGGATATCCTAACACGAGTAGCATAAGCAGTGGATATGACTGAATGAGTCACACCCGTATCATACAAAATGCATGCAACTTGACCATATAAAAACAAGATTCCAGTGATGGTACCTGCCGACTTGTTTGCTTGATCCCTCATGGTGGTATACACACGTCCAGTAATTGGAGGTGGCTTGGAATCAGCATGGCCTGAAGTACCCTCAATCTCACCCTTCTTGCAATCTTTCATCTGGTGGCCTTGCTGGCCACATTTGAAGCAACCACCGGTAGCCCGACGGCACTGACATGGGTGTCTGCGACTGCAAGTGGTGCAAATAGGATGAATGTACCCTCCAACGGGTGCTCTAGCTGGCTGGGAGCCTGATTCAGAAAGTATGCGTGAGACATGATTATTGGGGTACAAACATGACTACACAGAAGTTTAGATTGTAATACCAGATGAAGCTGCACGGTTGGGCTATGAACCTCTGCGGCCCTTATCCCATCCGTTGCCAGTGTTCCTGGTAATAGATGTTGAAGTGTCATAATTTATGAATCAGAAAGCAACATAACATAAAAAATAATAATTTTTAGGGACCTTCTGTTGTTGGCGTTGTTACGGAAGTTGTCACTACCGCCACGCCTATCAGATGCAGAACGGTCCTGAGTCTGACCGTTTCCCTTGGATTGGTGTTGGTGGGTGGCCGGTTGGGACCCGTACCCAGTCTTTTTCCTGAAAGATGCAATTGTATAGAGAATGATATAAAATGGAAGGTACCAAATTGAATGAAATGATTAACGCTTGATGACTAAGATATACCTCTTCTCATATTTGTCTGCTTCACCAACTCATATCTCTCCTGCAGCATCTCTAGCTTGCGAGTTGCATCTGCCACCTGCGCCACATTATTAAATGTAGCACCCACCGGATTGTTGGCGACAGAATTACGAAAAGCGCGACGATAATGATATGCCTGCTCTTCTGCTGTCCCGGTTGCTGCGCCAAGGAATCCAGCAAGTCTAAGGAATCTCTGCATAAATTCTGTACTATTCTCCCCAGCTCTCTGTCGAATGCCATGGTACTCCCTCTTGAGCTGATCCTACTCAGCTTTCAAAGAGAACTGATCCAGAACAAACTCCTTAAACTGCGCCCAAGTCAAGCCAGCAACCCATGTGTCACCTCCATTCGATTGCTTGAGTGCTTTCCACCATGCCGGCACATCTCCCTCAAATTTGTAACCAGCCAGCCTCTCCTTGAAGATAGCATCACACCCCATGGCGTCGAAAGTCTTCTTAATGTGTGCAATCCAGCTCTCAGCCTCAGATGGACTGTCAGTCTGCTCAAAAGATCTAGGTCGCTGTTTGTTAAACCTTTCCAACCATGTGAAAAGAGTAGCTGGCGGAGGAGGAGGAGGGTTGTTCTAATTCTAGTGCTGATTGTGATTGGCTTGAACCTCAGCACGAATCTCATTTATAAGTTTGGGAAGTAAAGCTTGTAGAGCAGCTTGGATAGCTGCCTACAGTTCTTGCTCATGTGTTTTAACCATCTGACAGTTTTAAAAACAACAAAATGAAATGATTAATCTGATTATACATAGGATAAACATAAGAAAATGATGCATGGAATAGTTTATGAAGGCATAGCCAACGAAAATGACATGAGTTTTAGGTGAACGCCTATGGGTCGGTTCACCAAAACAAAATTGACATGACGAGGGTGAACGCCTATGGGTCGGTTCACCAAAAACCAAAATTCGAATAAAAGCACATGCGACTAAATATGGCCAGTCCTATACCAACCATTACTTAGTAAAAATACCTGCAACAATGATACATGAAACAAATGCATGAAAATAAACTGTCAGTTTCGGAAGAGACTGATGACTACCCAATAGTCACAGGTCAAGTTTTTAGAGCCTACATGTCGAAACTTTGGGCTCTGATACCATAATTGTAACACTTCATTTTGATAAATGGAATATCACAGGATAATTATGGTGTGTCATCAAGGCATGCAAGGTAAATGTCTTAAAACATTAAATGACCATAAAGACAAATACCGGAGTCAGACATCGGTAGTCCAACATAAGCTCACACACATGAAATATAAGTACTGAAAGGAAAGGACCAAACAATGTCCAAAAGAAATAATGTATGGAAATGCATAAGGTAAAGAAGACTGGATAGCTTCCATCCAAATGCACATACTCTCAAGATCCTAAGTGCGTCCCTAAGTACTTGTCGTTTGGGAACATGGAAAGGAAACGACTGAGCAAAACGCCCAGTGAACGGATATAACATAGTATGAATGACATAAGCATAATAAAGACTGATTGGCAGCGGAAAAGTAAAAGTCCTGGAAAACCTAGAACACGCTTAACAAACTGGTTTTATAGTTTGAAAAGCTTATGATTAAGTTATGAAAAGTTGTATTTTAAATTTAGCCAAGAGCCCATATAGGTCATGAGGTATCAACGTACATGAATCCTTAGAGGGGTGACCTCATCATGCAATTAGAGGGGTTGCTTCTAATTATACTGGTCTGGGTAGGAGGGATCAACTCCTTGTGAAGGATTCAAGGCATACACCACATTCACCATGAAAATCCTGACTGAAAACATGTAACTAGGATGCACCTATACGCCCTACATGATAATATAAATAAATGGCCAAACTAAAGGGACGCCACGAGCAATCACTCCGTCGTAGGGAAGTGATGTTCGTTTGCAAGTCTTAAATGTATATTACAAGGTTTAGACAAAACAAGGGACTAGAAGACAAACACGGGCAAGTATACCCTTTCGTTCGTAATATAGCTTTGTAGTGGTAAGCCAGGATAGTTCGCTGAGACTTAGTTTCGTTTTGGTAATCAATATAATAATTGAAGAAAGAAATAGTTGAAATAATATCAATAGTAACAAGTATGACTAATATGGGATAGCTCGTATAAGTTCGAGATGATGATAATAATGATCGAGATATGTTTAGGTAGGTAAAGAGTGATAATCCTTTTTCGTCAAAATGGCGTTTAAACAATTTACTTGGGTTGATTCAAGACTTATGTTTATTTAAGCGACTAAGCTCAAAACAAGTTGCCAACAAGTTCAATATTTTATCAAGTTTTTAAGCGAATCTCTCCAACCAAAGATTCATGACCATAGACAAGTTCTTGAAAACTTATTATAACAATTTGCGTTTCTCAATGCCAAACTATCGTAACAAATCAACTTAGATAAAATATGGGTTATAGAACAAGGTGGTAAAATGGTTCTACAACATTAGCTGAAATCATTTATAAAGGATCATATCATAGCATCATCACTAATTATAGTCACATACCCATGTAGTCACAAATAGCTTAGCCTAACATAGTAATCAAAGTAACAGTTGGAAAAGAGTAAGAGAACAGCATACTTAGATTGGATTGAATAAACGAGTACACAAGTGTCACGATTGTATCGTTCCTCCAAGAATCGAAGAGTGGAATACTCTCGTTACAAGTATCTCCCAAAAGTGGATAATACTGAAATTTTACTAAGAAATCTAAAATACTCGAGCTATGGAGTATTGAGAGAGAGAGAGAGGTGTGTGTAAAATGAGTGGAAATGGTCTCTATTTATAGTGTTGTCTGGGGTCAAATGTGCGCCGCGCTTCTCCCAAAGTGCGCCGCACTTTGGAGACGTGAACGTGCGCCGCACTTCTGAGTTTATGCGCCGCACTTCTGGGCGATCCAGAATCTTCTTTCAACAACTTTAGATTATTTGCATATTGAGGCCCCTTCTTTGTACATCTTCACTTTGCTCCTTTAAACTTTATATCTGCATATAAAACATAACATATTAAGTATCGGAAGCTCTTATTTATACTACAAAGTGGCATTATAATGATAGATTGAATATGTATAATTAGGTCGTTATCAAATTCCTCCACACTTAGCTATTGCTTGCCCTCAAGCAATCAAAGCGAGAAAACAAATTTAATTTTAAAAATGCTTTTAAGTGTTGTGAAGTATGATAGGAAAATGATTTTAATTTTATGAATAGCAAAAGCAAATGACAAAATAATTTCAGCTCCTCATGTGGATAGTGTTTGGACTTTAAGTTCACACAAATGTCACTCACAAAGGGTAAATGTAAGATAACACTCAATTAGCACGGACATAAAATAGATAGTTACCTAGGTTTGTGCATGACACATAAACATAACCGTTGCAACGTGAGCACCAGATAAATTTTCAAAGAATCAAAACGTGATAAATGATATGGGTGTAGGATCAAGAAGTATGCCTTTGTTAAAGTCATAAAACAAAGTATACTAGAATACTTAACTATTTTTTTTCTTTCTTTTTCATACATCATATATATATATATATATATATATATATATATATATATATATATATATATATATATATATATATATATATATATATCTTTACATTATATATAACAGGAGGGAAATGCCACATAAGCACTCCATTAATCTACGTCAGCATTATTTCCTTTTTTAGATTTTTTTTTTAATTTTCGTTTTTGTAGTATTCTGAATTCCTAATAAAAAAAACAATTGCATGCTTCGAACATGGGTACACGTTGCCAACATAAATTCGTTCTTACCAGTAGATCAACTAAACTTTTTTGTTTATATACTGCAAATCAAAATATGTAAACATATATTCTAATTATCAAAATATATTATTATCCAAATTTTGCTAAAAGCGAAGATGCGGTTTTATTTTTTATATATATCTTCTTCTATTATCACGTTAATTCAAAATCATACCCTAATTTATCATAAAAGATTCGATCTACTTTTGAAAAAAGACGGTTGTTGTGCAAGCAGATACATTACAAGTTCAAATGTCAATGTTTATGATTGAATTGTTACAATCGTTCAATTAATTCTGCTCTTGATTCAGCCTGTTAAAGGGATTATTTTTATAGCTGGATGTTACATTATTTAAAGCATACTCTCATGGTCTTTTTTCAAGCGTAAGTTCATGGTAAGCAATAAAACTGTTAATCGGTGTTTATACAAATTCAATGCATCTTTATTTATTTACTTTCCTTCCATGTCCATCTAATGTTTAAATTAATGCTTTAGTTAAATTTTGAATGTTTAACTTTTGTATGTTTATTTTTATGATTCTATTGTTGTTTTTTTTGTGAATTGAAGAACTAGAAACCGTCACAGACATTTTTATGATTCTTCAGTTCATGCTATTAAGATTTCCACTAAGAGTTACCACTGTGTCATAATTTTGTGGGGAGACTCTTTGTGTTTCGGCTGGTAAAACAGTGGCAGGGATTCAATAACCTCAAAGGAAACAATTATATGCAGACGATCCAATGCCAATCCTCGGTCCATCCATAACAACAATGTATACTTGGGGCTGTTTTTTGATGGGTCATGATACAAGTACAGCTAGACATCGGGATTTTCTTATCACACGCATTGGATTCTTCTTTGAAGTAGAGTGCCAACCTAAAAGGATGTAACTACAAGATAAGAAAGGATGGGTACTTTTTCAACAATGGATCTTTGGTGTGGGTATGTTATTTCCCTCTGATTTTTGATTTGATATATTTATCGTGGTGTGCTTAATTGGGACATTTTAATGTTATAAGTTCACATAATTTATGTGGTTTCTGATAAAAGTAATCAAGTTGTGCTATTGCAATTAACCACACTCTTTCTGAAGTCACACATGATACCATGGATATTTCGTGGATCATATATAATGTGGTTACTTACTTGTTGCAAGTAAGCTCGAATGAGAACGGTGCTCATGCATCTTATTGTTGTTTTAGGAAATCGGAGAGCGAGAAGGAAAGATCTATACAATTAATGGTCCTGTGAATGATGATAAATGACAGATGCACTACTCGATCAGTCGATTTTTTTAAAGTAGTACAAGTAAGAGACTTAATATTATAATTTACATGTCATTTTTATCTATAAATAAAAAATTGGTGTTGATGCGGCTCAGTATCAATTATCTTCAGGGGAATGCATCGTCGTCTGTGAAGATTGGTATGCATTTTTCTTATGTGCATATGTGCAACCAAAGAGGTTTCCAACAGTCTATTTGGTTCTAGAACGTTTCTTGAGGGTACCATACCGGCAGTAGATGTTGCATCAGCAGGTACGACCAATATTATGTAATTTTTATAATGCCAATACTACTTTTTAATTAGTGTTAAAAAAGCATTGTATATCAATTTACTCGAAACATGGTCTATTTGATGTGCTTCTTATACTTGAAACAATCATCTCACTTTAATGTCTGCAATTCAGGAATCTATGAGGATCACAAGAGCCATGGCTCCAAACAATGGAAATGAATTTGATCCAAATCAGTAGGTATTCTCCTTTAGCATACATTTTTTGAGGCGAGGCTTAGAGTGTTCAAAGTACCTACAAACGTTGTTATTTTCATATATTTTCATCTGTTATCGCACACCTTTTTATGTTTTACATTGGTAAGTATTGAAGTTAGACCAGTTAAACTTTAGTATAATTAAGTGGAGCTGCTATAAAGTGATTACTTTGGTGAATTAGTTTGGTATGAAGTTTTTAAAGTTGTGTTTATGGTGGTTGCAATTAGACTGAATTTTTGAAGATAATTGGTCTAAAGAGGTCACCAAATTATGAGAGAGTACGTTGAACATTCTGAAACCAATGGCAACAAACGTAAGAAATTGTAAGTATCTTCTTCATTGTTATTAATTTCAGAAAATAGTAGCTCTACTTTCTAACATGTTTAGGTTGAGACCGTTATGGTAGCTTGCTAGAATAGTGCCTTTTGTTATAATTTCAGAGGTTAAAAGGTGAGGAGCTAAAGAACCGTCGAATTTTCCTCAAACTCCTTGAAGCTCTTTTAAAAACGGGTAATTAAATGAATGTTCGCACAAATCATGGTGAGGCTACAACTTTTAAATTATTTCCGTCTTAAGTGTGGCAGTGATTGTTTTTTATTATCTAATTTTAACTCAATCCAGAAATAACTTTTCCTATTCACTATTAAGATACCCTTTTGTTATGTTATTCTTGAAAATAGCTTTTGAATGTATTTTTTTAATTATTCTTAGAAATGTTAGTACTTGCTTCTTTAACAGGCAAAAGATGATGAAATCACAAAATTGATGACTGGGAATGAACAAATGAAGTCCATAACTGAGGATCAGAGGGTATGCTTTAATTTATAGTTTCACCTAAAGGTTGATTGCATTTTATCATCAGTATTTTGTATCTTTTTTAGCTTTATAGATTGTTCCCATGATGCATGAGTCGTGAACTCTTTAGAAACATAGAGGCTGTCTTTATAATATAATAGATGGTGATATGACCTTTTATCAAGTAAGCAATGCAAACGAACCCCGAATTAAAAAATTAGCATAACACATGATCTATATTCTGAGATATAAGACCATTTCTACAAAAGTTTACTACAGTATCTTTATAATACAACTTTCAGGTACAATTATTGCCTTTTTATTCTTTAAAACCAATGTATGAGACAAAACCAGTAGTGACAGATAACCTCTAGCCTTTTATTCAGCTCAATCATTAGAGGAAGAAGGAATTTGATGTGGTTTATGCAGATGGAAGAATATGCTTGGACCAGGTGTATTATGTGAGCTTTGTATGACTATTTAATAATCTTGAACCAGCGACAAAGCTCAAACCATGAGATTTTCGTTATGGAACCAACATGGGGCAACACAAGAATATGGAAACAACTACTGTAAGGGCACCCGACCCAAAAGATTGATTAGAGATTATTCTCAGTCTGCAGCCACTCTTAATTATTGATTTCGCTGATAATAGCGAACAGGGTGATAGGTATACTAATTTACTTAATGATTTGTCAAAATAAGTTATTTACTTACTCATTTAACCAAGTAAAAAAAGGTATGCACTGATCTTTGTACCTTTGGTCAATGTTATGTGCCACTACAAAATTATTAACTTAATTTATACACTCGCGTTACCTTTCAGACTATGTGGGTCTGCCCCTAATTTTAATGTGATTAATGATTGATTTTTTGGTGGGACGTGTTAGGTAGTGCGAGCTTGCTAGCCAAGATGACGAGACACCAAGTTTCTTAACCCCACTGGTCTTACAATCACACGAGTGCTTCACTTGCCTTATGAACAATCTCACTTAAGTAGATTCAACTTCTGGATTATAGTACGACTGTGAATCTTATTTCCTCTAGGCTGGTGAGTGAGCCCGTCAACTAGATGGTGCCCATGTGGATTTTGTAAGAGGAATGATCAAGCTGTAAAAAGGGTAATTCCGTTTCAATGCTCTCTTACCAACTGCGTATTACCTGTGGTCATGAAGATGTATGATTTACATCCTTGTGTTTGTTCTTCAGTTCTGGTTAATATTTATATGTCTTTTCAACCTTGAAAATGAGCTGATGGTTTATTTTTGTTCAATCTCAATCTACAGGGTCTGTTATCAACAAAACGTGATACCTATGTAAGGCTCATACTTGGTGAAATTATCACATTTGTAAATGGAAAGAAGTGGTCGGTACAGAATTCGTGACCAATGTAAAGTTGGGTATAATGGTAACTTCAATCTCACTTTTTGGTTAATCCAGGTTCTTAATACTCGGCATTAGCCTATAGTTCATTACTTTTTAGTCTGGTTACATGTTTTAATACTACCCACTTTAGACAAGCACCCTTTTGCTATGTAATACTCGAATGACCTGCGTAGAATTGAAAACCCTTTTGATAAGTTCCAATTTCTGTTGATCTTTGTAATACTGAAGTTTGACTAAGATCTGGAGATACAAAAATTAATTTTTGCTTTGTATTGGAGCCTTCATCAGATATTTTAGTAAAACATGTTTGTACTAGACAACCTTGAATTCCAGTTTGAATATGATCAGAATTATATGGCCAGTAGAATTGAAAACCTCTCCCTAATTCGCAACGAGCAGTATGACATGAGGAGAGAATTAATCTTTGAGGAAGGCAATAATTACCAACTGATCTCAAGTCTTAAGAATTAGAAACTCATTTTTCAGTTTTTTTATGTGAAGGAGATATCAAATTAGCATACTCAAACCCTAAGCTTTAGAAAAACGTGAAGGCTTCAACAAACGTGAAGCAGGGAGTTAGAAGTCTCATTCATCCAGTTGACGTAAAAAATGCTTATTTAAGCCCCAAACTCTGAACAGTAAAAACAAAATCACAAACATTCTCAACAGTGCTTATCTAATGTACCAAAATGCAATAAGCATATATACATTTTCAATAAAACCCACTTAGTACAAGC
Organism: Glebionis coronaria; assembly: GCA_025667525.1. Classification (NCBI taxonomy): domain Eukaryota; kingdom Viridiplantae; phylum Streptophyta; class Magnoliopsida; order Asterales; family Asteraceae; genus Glebionis; species Glebionis coronaria. The sequence continues at coordinate 403,554,572 of CM046881.1, forward strand.
TCATGCCTTTAATCACCAGTTATTACATATACAACTTAACCACATAAGGCGTATCTCACTATAACATTACCACATGTACTCATGGTGTTCTAAGTCTAGAAGCAAAAAAATACTTACATTTGTAAATTATTAACTGGATGGACTGACCCAAGTCCTCTTCTCAATCATCATACGGATTTATTGCTAACGCTTTAATGCAGGACAAGATTTAAAGTGTTGTTTAAGTATAGGAGACCAAGTGAGCCAAACACCCATGTCAGACACGAGATGACCCACTGACCAAACACCCAAAAAATTGCGAATCAGTTGAACAAAAACACCCCAAAAAATGCAGAACAGCTGAACCGAACCACCCGAATAAATGTATACCCGCTGAACCGAAACACCCCATAAATTGTATATAGACGAGTAAGCAACACTGTTTATCAAATACAAGATCATGTATTATTTAGTCATTTCGGCTTTGTATGTTGGTCTATATTTAGGAATTTCAATTATGTGACGTTGAACCGAAACCGCCCAATAAATGCATACCCGCTGAACCAAAAAACCCTAAAAATTGTAGACTTGCTGAACCAAAACACCCCAAAATTTATATGCTTCTTATGTGAGTTCAATTCACTTTTCACTTGCAATTTGGTATCCGTTGTACCAGACATGATGTTTATGTAAAAACACAGGAAATGACTAAAAACAAATAGCGACATACTAAATTCAGAAGCACGTGTTTCTGGTCCTATGACTGTAGAGAGGAAATATATATTTTCTTATGGTTCCATAGGAAGCCTCTCCATCTCGATAATTTACGTAAGTGCAGTAACATATATAGTATACTGTGTGTGCAGTTCGTGATCTGCTTTAACGGGTGTACAGGTATGGCTGCTGCAACTACAGTTAAAGGGGCGTTTGGGTCAATCTGCACAATCCACATGTTTTTAGTGTTTTACTGTCAAATACATGCTAATCAAAAGGTTATGAGTTCTGAATTCTGATATGTCACAACTCTGTGAATCAAAAGGCATGAATACCATCAGATTCCGTCCTTATTAAGGCGAGGTATGTATTGCTGCATACTACGACCCAGTTTGATAGCAACAGCAGCCACTAAACACTCTTGACACTGATTCTAGAAATTCTCACTGCATGTCAAATAAAAAACATGGTCGAAATGGGAACGAGTCAACAAACATACTCTTTTTAGGTAAAGGGTTACCTCGGTAAATATGATAAAAATGATTATCAATGTTGTGATTCATTAACTCAGCATAAGAAAACTTTCTTATTCAAGTACTTATTTATTTATTTTAGATAAAGAGGGCGTTTGCGACTGCTTCTTGATTACATGTATATAGTTATTTTAAATTAAGAGGGTTCATCACAGTATAACTCTTCCAGTATATGATTGTTCTGTTTGAAGACATCGATATCTGTATCTTCTAACGGAAGTTTGCATATCATATTCTTAACAGATTTTTATTGAGCGGATTGTTCTTTAGAGTCGGTGGTTATAATGGAAAACCTATAGTTTGGATTAAGTTCTTATGGAACGACTTCTTTACACATCATCATATGCACCATCTTATTGAGCCGCGACAACTAAGAGGAACTAGAGTGACCATCCACCTTACAGGTAACAATATTCAGTCAATTAAGTTACTGTCCACATACCAATTATTTGAAAATCAAACTTTCCTGGTATCTGATAAAATGCTATTCATTGGAATTATAAGGCTGTTATTGTATAGATAACAGCAGGTTTGGCTTTCAAGGATCAACGATCACATAGGTTTGGCTAACTCTGGATTTGAAGATAACCGGGACCACCAATATCATGCAAGATCCAGTTGGCGGGGACCATTAGAAGAAATGAAGATGTGGGTAATTTTGTATTATCTCATTTTGTATATCTAAACGATTCTACTAGCTTTGGTTACGAGAAAAGTATTGGAAAATATACTACCAGCTAAGGGTCGACTTACACACATATCCCTTAGGGAGGACTTGAACTTTTTGTAACCGACAACTTTTAATATAGTGTGAAATCATGAGGTCATCTTTGGTCATCTTGCAGACTCTTTTTGGCACGGACAGAAGTCGCATTGATACTTATGTTGTCTCATACGTGGAGAAGCAAAAGGACATTGAGGTTAAAGTGGCTGCAGCAAGGTTGTTGCTAGAGAAACAAGAGTTTGTTGTAACGCAAACCGAGGTAGAAAATCGAGTCAGAAAAGCATTTGCAATATCTAAGGGATTAAGGGTAAGCTTATTTATCCATCTTTAGCTGCTAGAAGTTTGGTGAGAAATAGGGGTTTAGACTTTAGACCACTTTCTGGATAGTCTTTGTCATCAGCTTTTAAATATTTTATAGCGGAATTGTGTTGGTGATGATGCAAAGTTGCTGCTTAAATTTTTTTAAACTTGCCACGTCAACCATAAGTTGCCCCATTAAACCCTGTATACTTTTTAGCACAACTTAATTTTTTTTAAACTTATCACGTCAACCATAAGCTGCTGCACACATTCAAGCTGATCCGGCATGGATCATTTGGAGTTGTCTTTTAGGCCAAATGAATAGAAACTTGTGAAGCAGTGGCTATTAAAAGGTTTTACAAGATAAGAAATACAAGAACCGAGAGATGCAAAAATACAAAAGAAAGGCAATTAGTAGCTTTGTTGAAGAACATGCTGAGGTTATTACTGCAGAATTTGAAGATGAACTGGTCAAGACATGAGCAAAACAAAGGACAAGTGATACAAGTATTACATAGAAGGCTTCTATAGTCAAAACTGATGTCAATTTCAAAGCCTGTATACTGATAATCACTGCGTTTTGGATTGCACCAGTATATCATCTTTGATAAAAGTATATAACTCTTCATTTATAATCAGATGTGTAGTGAACTTTCATTTAATATTAATTGCAGCACGCCAAAAAATCAATATCATGTAATGTTAGAAAGAAGCCCGTGGGGAGTCTGTAGTTTGTAAGGCGGTGATAAAAAAAGAGGTGGTAAGTAAGATATTGAAAACTGTCGTCCCGACCTTGGTGGAGCTGAATATGTTCAAGAATCTCACCGGATCTGCCATGGCTGTTGCACTTCAAGGCTTAAATGCACACACTAGCAATATTGTTTTTGAAATGTATTTAGCCACTGTCCAAGAGCCTGCCCGAGATGTTGAGAGTTTTTTATCTATACCAAACTGTTTATCAGCCTAATATAAGTGACGTGTAAACCATATGATAGTTATATACAGTTAGTTTTTAAGAATGACCAATGACGCAATGATCAAATGAGCCAATCACCAAATACGATGATATTGTCTTTGAAATATATGTAAGGGTGTTAAAAGTATCAAATGAATTACTATCATGAAAGACATCGGTTTGTTTCGATTGGCTTATATCACAGTTCAAAATTTGTTACCTTCACATATGACAAACCTAGATGAGCATTTTGACCCGAATTTTAAAATTGAACCGAAACTGTATTGATTCCTGGTATTCGAATTCCGTTCGGTACGGTATTAGGACTATGAAATAAAGCGAAAAAAATTTGAGACCACTATGTCGATACATGACCGGTACCACTAATTAATGTTCAGAAAATAATCAATATCACTAATTTGGTACGGGATCAGGAAAAAACCGATACCGTGCTCATCCTTAAACCTATCTAATTAATAACAATAAAGGGTAGTTTATTCCATGTTGGCTTTGATCAGGATAGGTGTTCAAATAAGTCAGGAAGAGGAGATATATGATTTTTTAAAGAGTTTCTAATTTTGTGAGTGATAGATGATTGTGAGAAAAATAATATTTTATGACGATTGTGAGAAGAAGAATATTTTATAATATACTGGTCTTTTATATGGGCATCCACAACCCATGCACAATTGACACGTCATCATCATTGAACTTTGTAACACAAATACTCCATAACCCATTGAACTTACACATGAAAAATAATCTAACATCATACCCTGTACTTTATTAGTTTTTATATTATTCTGTCAAAAACACATTGAAATACATACGAGGTGGTATCTCAACTATCTTTAATTTGTTTGATTATAAAATACTTACAAGTACATGTATTACGTGTTTGTTCAGATATAAACCCTCTTTAAATGAACTATCCTTAAAATGGTATTGTATGATGACTTGGCATGTAATGTATTTCATTGAATCATAGCGTAGGTTTGTCCTTATATTTACGTTTCATACAGAACTAATATGATTAACTCTTTTTGTTAACCATGTGTCTTTGTAGACGAATCAAGGTTATGTAATCGCTGAACATGTTTTATACAAAGGAGCATTATTTTGTATATTATTTTGTATTTGAGTTTACACCATACTTTGTTCGTATGAGTCACTTTGTAAATTTATATTATCTTGAACGCTTATTTAATTTTGTTCTCAAAGCATTCAATAAATAATTTAGTTTGTTTAAAAATAATTTTCTTTAACTTAATTTCAAGATGACGTTTAAGCTAAATCGACAACAGTTTTCTATTCAGAATTGATTCGATATGAACGTTAATAAAAGTCAAGACCAGACTATGTCTAATGTTAGGGTGGGTTATTTCTTCATAGACCGATTGCTACATGTCATCGTATCGAAGGTCAAGAGAAAAAAGAGTATGAAGGTTTTATGTTGTGATACAAATAGTAAATACACAAATTCTACAAAAAACGTTGGATAATGAAGCTTTATACCGAGTTTGAACTAAAACTACATATTTTGTAGCTGTGCGGATACTTTATTAAGTTTCAAAACCGCGTTTTGGATTATTATTTATTACTTTTTTAATTAGTTATTTACTCCATATAGGTTTTACATTGTTCGTAACTGGTTAACCGTTACTCAACTTATTCCTTAAATACAATGAATAATATTAGACACTCTAACAAAAACAAAATATAAAACAAAAGTCATGTCAATTAAACATGCATTAACACACAATTATTACAAACAAAACATTGTAAATAACAAACTCTATGCTTCAAAAAAATACAAACAAATATTTACCCAAACAAAATACTTAGAAACAACTAATATCATAAATAAAAAAACATAAACAAGAAATACAAGTCAACATGACTAATAATGCATTAAAAGATAATTATACTAAACAAGTTTACAAACTAATATTTACAAAATAAAAAAAGAGTAAAACAACAATCAGAAGTCATATCCGTCAATTGGACATTACAAACAAATATTTACAAAAAAAAAACGATAATCAGAAGTCATACCCGTCCATCGGACGGGTTTTGCTACTAGTATATATATATATATATATATATATATATATATATATATATATATATATATATATATATATATATATATATATATATATATATATATATATATATATATATATATATATATATATATATATATATATATATATATATATATATATATATATATATATATATATATATATATATATATATATATATATATATATATATATATATATATATATATATATATATATATATATATATATATATATATATATATATATATATATATGTATATATATATATATATATGTATATATATATATATGTATATATATATATATATTAAGAGAACATAATAAACTTTATGACTTGACAAGTGGTTAGGTATAACATATAAGGATATTCACACAATAAATAATATAACACATGCGTACGAGTGCCACATATTTTAGTAAGCCAGTGTAGCTTAACTAAAATGATATAAGGGTGATTTTATTTTGCTTCCTTTCGAATATATCTATAAATTAATATCACTGCGGTTTAGTAAATGATGATCAAGCACAAGTTCTGAAGCATACTAGATTATCGGCTTCCACACAAAATAGAGAAATATAAGGCTAAGTTTTTCTCACATATTTGGGTGATGGTTTTTGTGCGTAATTATAATGTCAATGAATGAGATTTTTGCTTTGCTAAAAACTAATTTATTTACAAAACATATATATTTTTATTATTTTTCAAAAATATTTTCATGTGGAGAAATCTATTTTATTTTTTATCTATTTTTTCTATTTGTCACCTCCTCCACACTTAAGTTGAACATCGTCCTCGAGGTGATAACTGATAAAACATTAAAAATAGGAAAAATGCAAAGGGAAACGAGAACTTCCCGGGGCTTAGTAGAAAATTGCGGGACTTCGAGAGATGAATCCAGCTTAGAGCTTGTTGAAATGTTAAATCGGATTCGGTGGTCTAATGTGGTGGTAGATGGTGGTGGAAGCCATTGATGAAGTTGAGAGAGAGAAGAGTGGTTGAATGTGTGTGAAAGAAATAGAAAATGTATTCAACTAGAAAATGTGACACAACCAACACCCCTCCTTGGAAGCAAAGGAGGGGTATATATAGTCACACACGATACGCTTAACTATACATGAACCTGGTCTAGTCTAAACGTGTGTGACTATGATAACTAATGGGAATTCTTAAATGTCGTCACATAAAGTGAGTTTCCAACAATCTTCCCCCATGGGACGACGTGTAGAATTCCTTACAATATTTTTTCCTAACAAGTACATAATGATAAGAACAAGAGCTTTCATAAAGCATCCAATGCTGATGATGTCTTCTGAGGCCTTTGACTTCAAAACGACTCATCTTTAACTTGTAGTAGAAATACTGTAACGGCACGAGCTAAGTAACTCATACACTTCTGGTTAAGGAGAAGCTTTTGAATTAGCTTCCCCCTAATTCATGCCACATAAACTTGATGTAGAAGCTTTTTAAATAGCTTCCCCCTAAATCGACAATCCTCGTAAGCAACTTCAAAGCTTTCAATAAAGCTTAGAATGATTAAGCGCACAGCGGAATCTAACAAGCAAATCCCATCATATAACATGATAATGTTGCTAAGAGACATTGAAAGTTTGGGGTACACCAAGTAGATCAACAACTTCTCTTCTCACGCTTGAATAATTCTTCTGAATTTTTCTTCCCCCTGAGAGTTCAAGTTATGCATACCAGAAAGAATCAAGACATTTCTTCCCCCACATGGTTGAAGAAAGTAAATCAATCCCCACTATGAAGCTCAAATACTAAAGTAGACACTTTATCCCATTCATGAAGTTGACATCGTAACACCAGAGTCAATTAAGTCCCGGAAATGCACATATCTTCTTCCGAAGATGCACCAGAGTCAATTAAGTCCCGGGAGTGCATATAGGATAATGATGATGAATAATTGCAACAACCAAACAATTAATCATCAAATCAGTAGTGTACCTTTTAGAGATTGATAACGCTACGAGTTAAAACACTGATTTTCTTTGCGGCTATGACAAATGTCATCCCGGAATGTCTTCAAATCAAAAGAAAGTTCATCACGTGTACTCGTTGTGCGTTCGATGTGTCTTCTTCTTCCCCCTTGATGGTTTCGAAACTCGGAACCATCAATAAATCGTAAGCACATAAACCTGAAAATCTCGAGAGAATAATAAATAAGCTTAATTATATTCGGTGAGAATCAGCTGTTGATTGAAAATCTCTTCTCATAAACTCTCCATGGCCATCTTTACCAACCCACTTGAAGGCAATTTGAAGTGACCACTGATGGAATGAACCAGATACATCAAACATGAAACTGAATAAGAATCCTTCGATCTTGTGACTTAAGCTTGCACTATTGTTGAATAAAGAACGGTGGATAAAATTTTAAGTACCCAAAGCATCACTAAAGATGTCTATAAGCACAACCTCTCTTGAAATTATCCACGTCGACTATGCGCGTGACACTGAGTACAACAAAGTAACCCCTTTGAGTGATAGTTATCCGAGTCATCAACCATCCACCCCGAACCCGGAAACCAGATAAACAAGTCTTCATTCTGAGATTAAGCATGAGCAAGTTATCTGTTCAAGGATAAAATAAGTACACGCCTTCGAAGAAATTCGTCTCCGTCTTCAAATAATTAATATCCGATCCAAAAAAAATCTGTAGTCACTAAAAAATCGCCCAATTTTTTCTTGGTCTCGTCAAAATAAATTCTCGTCACGTTTGTCACGTTAATTTGTCACGACACGATGTCACATTTAAATCCCGTCAATATCCACAAAATTTTATTCAAAATACTTAATTTTGAAATGAAAACTTGTTTATATTGTGTGTTTAAACACAAACGGCCCATTTCAATGTTTTTGAAACAAGATGTGAGTCCATCACATCTATCAGCCCGTGAATTCATGGCCCAAATTACATTGTTAAACCCGGTCCAATCACAACTAAGAATTGAGAGGCTTGTGCACTGATAAATTAATTTTGTGTCTCTTTGAGATACCCGGTCCACAGCCCAAACACCCATGCAAGACCCGATCCATTTAAAAAAGGATATAACCCCTAACCGTAAAGATTAGGGAATCCTAATCACTTTTCATTCGCAACCAACTCTCCATCTCTCACCTAACTCATCTCCTTCACCTCCATCGTACTCTCCGTCCCTCACAAATCCTTCATCTCCTCACCCACTCAAATAATACCCCATTTTCTACTACTCAAACCAATCATACACATGATCTCATCCTGTCCACCACACCCTTAACCCACGAATCCCCAATAACCATATCAAGATCATCATGAAGTTGACGTCAGCATATAGATCTTTTAGAGAAAAGGTCTCGGGTAGGTTTTAATTAATGTTATTGATTTGAGTCGGTCAAACAAAAACAAGATTGAAGATAACATGATTGTTACGTATTCAATCTTGATGTTCAAATAATGAAAAATGGGTTTCCCAAACAACGATCTATGATGATTATTGACTTTCGTGTGAAAAGATCTATAAAGATCTCACCATGCATGGTTAACCACGAAAATGAATCTAAGGTCAATTTAAGTTACTGGTTTGATTTGTTTTGGTTTGAGTCTAGATGGGATTTAGGTGTCGATGGGTATAAGTTAGTTTTGGTGTTGATGTTGGTGATATAAGGTGGGATTTCGAGTCAACTCAGTGAGTGAACTGAGTCAACTCGGTAATTACCGAGTTGACTCAGTTGCGATGGACATTGTTTGGTCACATTTTTGGTCCCGGGTCATGTTTTAAACGAATCATGTTGTCAAGTCTTTTTATCGCAATGATCCTTTTTAAAAAATCCATCGCAATAATTAAAAACAGTCCATCGCAAAAGCCCACACCCCATCGCAATGTCATAAGGAAAATTGGGCAGCATGACGACATGACTTATGCCATTGCGACAGGTCCAACCACCCATCGCAATGTGACTCATCGGAATGAGTCCCATCGCAATGGGTATGTCGAACCCATCGGAATGTGTAAAAAACAACAACCCTATCGCAATCCATGCGATCTAAGTAGCCATCGGAATGCGTGCATCGGAATGTGCCTATCTGAAAACTTTTATCCAAAAGTACTTTTCTGGCAATTTTGGGTTTCTGGGTATGTCCTTATCTCCATCTTAAAAGAAAAATTATCTAAGCCAGAATAGATGATAAAAAAACAGATGATATTAACAGAAAGAAACCATGCACAACATCATAAGCAGATTAAGAATGGCAGGTTTAGATTTGACTGTTGACCAGGAACAAAAGAATTTGGACCAGTCATGTTTAGACACCAAACCAAATAAGAGACAAAAAATTATGACTGTTTGGACATTAATATAAAGACGTGACAATAAATCTTGTGAAACTGATAAAAACACAACATAACCGTGACAAAAATAATATAGATTCGAACCAAAAAAAAATTTTTAGAGCACCAAAATCGAAACCAAGAACGATCCAAGGATGGAACCAAGGCTCTGATGCCAAATGTTGAAATGCTAAATCGGATCCGGTGGTCTAATGTGGTGGTAGATGGTGGTGTAATCCATTGATGAAGTTGAGAGAGAGAAGAGTGGTTGAATGTGTGTGAAAGAAATAGAAAATGTATTCAACTAGAAAATGTGACACAACCAACACCCCTCCTTGGAAGCAAAGGAGGGGTATATATAGTCACACACGATACGCTTAACTATACATGAACCTGGTCTAGTCTAAACGTGTGTGACTATGATAACTAATGGGAATTCTTAAACGTCGTCACATAAAGTGAGTTTCCAACAGAGCTCCAATTTGCTAGTTTCTTGCATGCTATAAAACAAAACAAAACACATGCAATATATACAAGGACGGTTTTATTTATTTACAGGTCCTCCTCCACACTTAAGTTAAAAGGTGGGGATAAAATACGGATTGCCTTCCGAATAGCGCTAAGTTTAGAGTCTTCAGCCAGACTCGGCTACTCGGATCTATTTTAAGAAGAAATGAATTTCTTCTCCTTCGATTTCATTACAGTGTTCTTTTTCATGGTAGAGCTTAAGTCTATTCCAATTGACTATAAAGGTGCTATTGTCTCTACCGTATAATTCAACATATCCGGATGGATATTGGTGTTTTACTAGATAGGGTCCAGTCCATCTTGAAGTAAGCTTAGGTTGCTTGAATTTATATTTCGAGATAAAGAGAAGTACTTTTTCTCCTTTTTTGAATTCTTTTCTTTGTCGTAATTTGCGATCATGCCAAACTTTGGTTCGTTCTTTATATAATCGTGAATTTTCATAAGCTTGATGTCGAAATTCATCTAACTCGTGAAGTTGGAAGTTACGTTTTTATCCAGGCTGCAATAAGATCTAGGTTGCAGTTCTTAAGTGCCCAATATGCACGGTGTTCAATTTCTTCTGGCAGATGGCATGTTTTTCCATATAACAGTTTAGACGGTGTGGTTCCAGTTGGTGTTTTGAATGCTGTATGAAAGGCTCATATATCATCTTCTAATTTTTTAGACCAACAAGCAGGGTTGTTTTGAACGGTATTTTCAAGTATACGTTTGAGAGCTCTATTAGTGTTTTCAACTTGACCACTCGTTTGAGGGTGGCAAGATGTGGAAAATCGTTGTGTCACTCCATATCTTTTCATAGTATTTTCCATGAGTTTGTTATAGAAATGAGTTCCTATGTCGCTTATTAATGCTTTTGGAATTCCAAAACGACAGAATATTTCTTTAAGAATGAGATAACAACTCTTGCATCATTTGTTTGTAAAGCTTGAGCTACGTCCCATTTCGATACATAGTCGACGGTGACTAAAATGTATTCACATTTGTAAGATTTAGGAAATGGTCCCATGAAGTCGATACCCCACACGTCAAAGATTTCGTAGACTTGGATGTTGTTTAGAGGCATTTCGTCTCTTTTAGAAATATTTCCAGTTCTTTGACATGCTTCACATAGTCGTACTAAGGTATGAGCTTCACGAATAATTGTTGGCCAATAAAAGCCAGCGTCAAACACTTTTTTAGCGGTGATGTTCGCGGCATAATGTCCTCCAGTCGGTCCGTAGTGACATTCATCGAGAACTTTTCTAGATTCGAATCCAGAAATACAACGTCGGATTATTCCATCGGAACAGATTCTAAATAAGTAAGGATCGTCCGAAAAGTATTTTTTTAGTTCAGAGAAAAATCTTTTCTTTTCTTGGTGTGTCATTCCCTTTCGTAAAATACCTACAGCCAAATAGTTTGCAAAGTCTGTGAACCATGGTGTATTGCTAGTACTTACTTGCATTATATGCTCATCGGAAAAATCATCGATTTCATCATCGCTAGAATCATCATTCACTATGCGAGATAAATGATCGGCAGTAACATTTTCAGCTCCTTTTTTATCTTTAATTTCCAAATCAAATTCTTGTAAAAGCAATATCCATCGTATTAGACGAGGTTTGGCGTCTTGATTTTTGAACAAGTATTTTAAATCTGAGTGATCGGTGTAAACTATTGTTTTTGACAATACGAGGTATGATCGAAAATTTTCAAACGCGTAAACTACAGCCATGAGTTCTTTTTCCGTAATTGTGTAATCTTATTGGGCTACGTTAAGAGTTCTACTTGAAAAATAGATGGGATGAAATTGTTTACCATCTTTTTGGCCAAGGACGGCTTCAAGGGCATGTTCACTTGCGTCTCACATAAGCACAAATGGAAGGTTCTAATCCGGGCTTGTAATAATGGGTGTGCATGTAAGTTTTTCTTTAAGTGTTTCGAATGTTGAAAGACATTCGTCGTTAAAATCGAACGTTCTTTCTTTCTCTAAAAGTTGAGTTAAAGGTCTTGCGATTTTTGCAAAGTCTTTGATAAATCGTCGGTAAAAACCGGCATGACCTAAGAAACTTCTAATGCCTTTAACATTACTAGGTGGTGGGAGTTTTGAGATTACGTCTATTATTGCTTTTTCAACTTCAAGGCCGGCTCCAGACACTTTGTGTCCTAGCACAATTCCTTCTTTAACCACGAAGTGACATTTTTCCCAGTTTAGCACAAGATTTGGTTCTTTGCATCGTGCTAACATTTTATCGAGATTGTTTAGACATGTGTCGAAAGAGTTTCCAAAGACGGAGAAATCGTCCATGAAGACTTCGACTGATTCTTCAATCATATCGTGAAAGATTGCAATCATACACCTCTGAAAAGTGGCAGGTGTATTGCATAGACCAAAAGGCATGGGCCTATAAGCGTAAGTTCCAAATGGACAAGTAAACATTGTTTTATCTTTATCCATAGGGTCGATTGGGATTTGAAAGTATCCAGAAAAACCATCAAGGAAACAAAAGTATTCATTTCCTGTGAGTCTTTCTAACACTTGATCCATAAAGGTTAAAGGAAAATGATCTTTCGCAGTTGCATCATTTAGTTTTTGACAATCAATACAAACTCTCTATCCGGTGATGGTTCGTGTTGGTACTAATTCGTTGTTTTCGTTAGTTACTACAGTGATACCTCCCTTTTTAGGTACACAATGAATAGGACTAACCCATGGGCTATCAGCGATTGGGTAGATTATTCCAGAGTCTAAGAGTTTAAGGATTTCTTTTTTAACAACGTCTTTCATGTTAGGATTTAATCTTCGTTGTTTTTCAACAATTGGTTTCTTGTTATCAAAAAGTTAGATTTTGTGTTTGTAGATCGATGGACATATGCCAGGAATGTCTGAAGTTTTCCAAGCAAAAGCTTGTTTATGCTTCTTGAGAACGTTAATTAGATCATCTTTGTGTTCTTCCGAAAGTTGGGATGAAATAATTACAGGGAGTAATTTTTCTTCGTGAAGAAATGCATATTCCAGATGTTCAGGAAGAGGTTTAAGTTCTAAATCTGTAGGAGGTTCTTCGACAGATTTCTTAACTTTGAAATCGGTTTCAAAAGTTATGATTTCAAATGGTGTTTTGATTTCTTCTTCGATCGTTTCGATTGGTTCATCAGTATGGTCGGCTATGAAGGCATCAAATTCAGCAAAAAGTTCTTCTTCGAGGATGGTTCCTTCGATAGGATACAAAATTTCGCTTCCTTCATCAAGAAGAGCGTCGAAATCGGCTTCAACGGTTTCTTCAATGACATCGATATTAAAACAAGTATCGTCATTAGAATACGAGTGTTTCATTGCTTCGTCGATAGAAAAAGAAATTCTATCTTCTCCAACTCCAAGGTTGAGTTGTTTTTGCTTTACTGCAATTATAGCGTCAGCTGTGTGTAAGAAAGGTCTACCAAGGATAAGTGGTACCTTGCTATCTTCTTCCATTTCTAAGATTACAAAGTCAACAGGAAAAACAAATTTTCCGACTTCTATGAGCATGTTTTCGGCTATCCCCATTGGCTATTGGAAAGAACGGTCCGTGAGTCGAACGCTCATTTTTGTGGGTTTTAAAACGTTTTTAGAGAGTTTAGCATACAAAGAGTATGGCATGAGGTTGATACTTGCGCCAATATCGGCCAAGGCTTTACAAGAGTATGAGTGATGGAAAGTACATGGGATTAGGAAACTTCCAGGATCTCCCAGTTTTGGTGGTACTTTGTTTTGGACAATAACAGAACATTCATCATTTAGAAAAGTTAAAGAAACTTCTTTAAACTTATGCTTGCTCTTGATAAGTTCTTTGATAAATTTGCCATAATTTGGCATTCTAGCCAGAACATCGACTAAAGGCATGTTAATTCTAACTTCTTGTATTAAGTCGAGGAATTTACCATACTTAGCTTGCATCTTTTTCTTGTGTAAGCGTTGTGGATGTGGTACTTTTGGTTTATATGGTTTGGGTGTTGGGTTTTCAGTTGGTTTGGTATGGGTTGGTTGGGCTTCATCCTCATTATCACTATCGAATGGAATTTTGATTGGTGCAGCTTGAGTAGGTTTGGTAGGTGATTCGTAAGATAAACCGCTCCGCGTGAATACGACATTTACATGCTCGTTACGAGCTTGTGAGGGTTGATATTTGTTGTTGTTCATGGGATTTGGGTTGGTGTTGCTTGGTAAAGAACCAGAAGCGCGATTCGATTATTTATCAGCCAAACGATCAAATTTAGCTTCAAGGTTTTGAATGGAAGCTTGGTGGTTTTTGGTGGTAGTTTCGAACTTGGTTTTGAAGTCAGTGAATGTTTCTCGAACAAAAATGTTGGTTTTTCTTTGAGATTTTATAAAGTTGTCGATTTTTGTTTCAAGGTTGTTTTTGTCTACGGTTTGAGTGGGTTTCTTTTCGTCTCAATCATAACTTGGTTTATCATTTGATCTCCAATTATCGCGGTCACAATTACGATAATCGTTATAAAATCGAGTTCGACGAAAGGTATTCATGAAGTTGGTTTCTTCTTCCTTCGTCATGGGTGTGTCATTGTCATCACATTCACTAGAAGGATGGTTTCCTCCACAGTGTTTGCAGGTTTTGTTTTTCATCTCTTTATAATGAGTATCAGTTTTAAGAGACATGGCATCTATTCGAGCCATAATTTTCTCGGTATCGGTTGGGTTGTTGCTTTCTTCAGCAAAAGCTATGGTTTTATCGTGGGTTTTTGTTTTTATGATTATTGGACCAATCAAGCTTAAGTATGACTTTGTCATCCAATAATTGGTAAGCTTGGTTAGGGGTTTTGTAAAGGAAATTCTGCCCGCTGCGGCATTCAATGCATCTTGGGTAGCATCGTCAAGACCATGATAGAAAATCTTAATTATTCCTTCTTCTTTAAGTCCATGACCATGGCAGTTTTTGAGTAGTTCTTTCATTCTTAACCATGTGTCAGTGAGAGTTTCTCGATCTTGTTGAGAAAAGCTTCGGATTTCTCCGAGAAGTTTTTCAAATAGGACAGGAGGAAAGAATCGTCTAATAAAAGCAGTTCTAAGACCTTCCCATGTTTGAATGGTTCCTTCGTTAAGTTCGTCGAGCCATGACTTGGCTTCTCCAGTCAGGGATGATGGAAACATCATGAGTTGGACGGCTTCAGCTTGTCCTTCTCCATAGTTAAACATTTTACAAATTACGCTGAATTCGTGGATGTGTTTGTGAGGATCGGTTTTGATTCGACCATCAAATTGGTTATTTTTTACAAGGGTTAAGTGGTTCCTTTTGATTGCAAAATCGTTTGCAATTTCATGTAAAACGATTGCGGAGCCAGGAGTTGGTGCTACAACTCTATCGGCTGACCACATTGGTTCATCATCGGTGTCCGACATTGGATCGTAACGGTTGATGAGTTTGGTGAGAAATAGGATTCGTGAAAGATTGTCAAAAGATTGATAGATTATGCGAGGTTGAGGTTGCTCGTGTCTCCTAGCTAAAGGTACACGGCGATGATGTCTACGTAGCCTTCGGTTAAGGGTACGTTCAGGTTCTGGTAACAGTGATGTTGGTGGTGTTCCGGATGAACGGGTGTGCATCCAACAAGATTTTTGTTGTTTTCAGTGGAAATGTGCGGCGCACTTTTGGGTTTGTGCGGCACACTTTGGTTTGCTACCGGAAGTGCGACGCACTTTTTGGTTTGTACGGCGTACTTTCTGTACTTCAGAAAAAATTTTGGTTTAAAAATGAGTGGCAATGGTTCAATTTCTTCAAGGATTATACGAATTTGGTTACAAAACAGGATTATAAGTACCCGGCAGCGGCGCCAAAAACTTGATGTTCGTTTGCAAGTCTTAAATTTATATTACAAGGTTTAGACAAAACAAGGGACTAGAAGACAAACACGGGCAAGTATACCCTTTCGTTCGTAATATAGCTTTGTAGTCGTAAGCCAGGATCGTTCGCTGAGACTTAGTTTCGTTTTGGTAATCAAGATAATAATTGAAGAAAGAAATAGTTGAAATAATATCAATAGTAACAAGTATGACTAATATGGGATAGCTCGTATAAGTTCGTGATGATGATAATAATGGTCGAGATATGTTTATGTAGGTAAAGAGTGATAATCCTTTTTCGTCAAAATGGCGTTTACACAATTTACTTGGGTTAATTCAAGACTTATGTTTATTTAAGCGACTAAGCTCAAAACAAGTTGCCAACAAGTTCAATATTTTATCAAGTTTCTAAGCGGATCTCTCCAACCAAAGATTCATGACCATAGACAAGTTCTTTAAAACTTATGATAACAATTTTCATTTCTCAACGCCAAACTATCGTAACGAATCATCTTAGATAAAATATGGGTTATATAACTAGGTAGTAAAATGGTTCTACAACATTAGCTTGAAATCATTTATAAAGGATCATATCATAGCATCATCACTAATTATAGTCACATACCCATATAGTCACAAATAGCTTAGCCTAACATAGTAATCAAAGTAACAATTAGAAAAGAGTAAGAGAACATCATACTTAGATTGGATCGAATAAACGAGTACACAAGTGTCACGATTGTATCGTTCCTCCAAGAATCGAAGAGTGGAATACTCTCGTTACAAGTATCTCCCAAAAGTGGATAATACTGAAATTTTACTAAGAAAGCTAAAATACTCGAGCTATGGAGTATTGAGAGAGAGAGAGAGAGGTGTGTGTAAACTGAGTGGAAATGGCCTCTATTTATAGTGTTGTCTGGGGTCAAATGTGCGCCGCACTTCTCCGAAAGTGCGCCGCACTTTGGAGATGTGAATGTGCGCCGCACTTCTGAGTTTGTGCGTCGCACTTCTGGGCGATCCAGAATCTTCTTTCAACAACTTTGGCTTATTTGCATATTGAGGCCCCTTCTTTGTATATCTTCACTTTGCTCATTCAAACTTTATATCTGCATATAAAACACAACATATTAAATATCGGAAGCTCTTATTTATACTACAAAGTGGCATTATAATGATAGATTGAATATGTATAATTAGGTCGTTATCAGGAAGTCATAACATCGGTGCCTCCAGTGTTATGGTTATGGTACCTCCATAACTAGATGAACTGGCATGCATGCACATAGCTCAGGCATTTAAAATATAACATAAGCATTCAAAACATATAAAATAATTGGGGAAAACAGATGGCTGCAAATGGGGAATCCTAATAAAGGAAAAGAATGTCCATATTGAAGGGCGGAATATCCATACCTTATGTCCAGTAGTGAAGCTAGAATGGAAGTTGAACGATCTACTCTGACTTTGCGGATAAATAAGGGACGTGTATGAGTTGTCTGATTACTGAGTGTGTTACTGGTTCTGTGTATTCTTAGCTTATTTTATATGTTCTTGTCATGATTTTCTGTTTTAAGTGTTATCTTTCATTTATTCATGTTTTACATGTATTCTAATTATGTAATTCATGTATTCTTGTATTCCTATACTTGTAGTGTCATAATAAGTAACTTTCTAAAAATAGCAGGTTTTCAAAGATAGAAAGTTTCCAAAAATAGAGAGTTCCCAAAAATAGTAAGTTTCCTAAAATAGAAAGTTTCCATAAATAAAAATAAGCTGAATTAATAAGTCTAACCTATAAGCTAGGGCTTATTAGTCATAAGTTATAAGTCATGATAATTTATTAGTAAAGTCTATTAAATTAAGTACTTAGGCTAAAGTGATTATTAATTAATAATGAAAATGCATGTTTATTAATTAATAAATGTCATGGTTAATTTAATAAAACTTTACCTTATATCAATTAATTAAATTAGGCATGGTTTTTTATTTAATTATGTCCAAATAAATACTTAGGTTATGACAAGATTTATTTAATGAAATAAATATAACCTAAGTTAAAAGTTAATTTAATTATACATGAATTAAATTAATTAAATTAACTAATTAAACATATTAATTTTTTTAGTAATCCCGAGCCCCGAATCCCGAGACAAAACCAAGCACCAAACACCACCCCAGTCGGCGGCTGGGTGAGCACTGTTGGAGGCTAAGCAGCCTCGGCTGCAGCTGTCGGCTGCCACAACCTTCGCAGGCTTGACACTGGCTGAAGCCTCGTCCCCTTGTTGCGACCAAAGAACCCATCGGTACACGCCGGTTCCCACTGTTGCACCAAGGTTCCCCACCGTGGGGCCTTGGTTGTTGCTGCCAAAACACAAACCACACCGAGCCCCTTGGGGTCTCGGCTGTTGATGGAAAAATCCCACCAAGAGCCTTGAGGCTCTCGGTTGTGTGCACCGAAGCGAAACAAAACCCAAACAAACCCTTTCTTGTTAATCCTTAATCATAAACATGTTTTTAATTATGTTTATAAGAGATTCATACACATGTGTTCATAACTAAAATAAAAGGAAGAAAAGATTAAGGTTTTGTTAAATACCAAAAACGTGAATGAATAGAGGATTGAATCAAGAACACGTACACGTAAAAACCAAAGATCAAATCACAAAAATCGTCCTTGTGCTTGGTGGCTGCCGCGGCTCAAAGGAAGAAGGAGGCTAGGTTCTTTTTATTTTTCTTGATAATTGTATTTGTGTTTTTCCCTGGAGATTAATGTTTACTAGTTGGATTCAAAATGGGTCGGGCCCTCTCTCTTTCCTTCTTGGTGTCGCGGAATACATAAGCCCAAAGGCCAAACCATATGTTTTTCATGACTTAATTATTATACATATGTATTCGTGTTTTTTAATTGCCGTGAATTAATATTATACGTAAATGTTTTATCGTGCATTAATAATATACGTAATTCTTGTAATTTAATGTTCGTGACACGTGTCGTATATTATAAATGGAAGTTTTAATTTGGTCGTGTTTTCATGTAGTGCACTGTCCATGGTATTTTATGCAGGTTTTACATCTAGTTTCATCAAACCAACAATTTTTCCCAACTTAGGTCGATCAAAAGTTATAGATAAATAAAACAATCAAACTTCCTGATCTGTTTATGCCGATAAGCATGTCATTCTAGTTGAATATATCTTGTGTGATATACGTATCCTAATAGAATATTATAGAGTTCCTTGCAAGTACAAAAGGAACATAGGGTCGTTCAGTTTAATGGACCTCAACCAGGGCCGGATTTTAACAAGTGCGGCAAGTAAGACCGCACAGAGCCTCCATTTTTGAAGGGCCTCCAATTTGTAAGACATCGATAGAGGTGTGCATTCATTTTTGGAGGTTTAGATGTGGTTAATAGATTGGTTGGACTGAAAAATATAACATCTGTTAGAAAATAAGAAAAAAAAAATGGTGAATCTGTGTTTTTACAAAGAAAATTGGCAAAGCTACATTTTTACAAAGAATAATAGAAACATTTTATTTGTTGGAGAAGATAACCTTGTGGGACCTAACTTTCATTTTGGTCTATTAAATATTTTCTTTATAGCTTTGGACTTTTTGATATTTTTAATTTATAATATAAGCCATTATTTTTATTTGTTTAAATTTGTAAAGGTTGAAAAAGCAGTATACTAGTTTGAAATGTTGAAAAAAACTTTTATGATTTTCGTATATGGGTCTAAACTATCATATGATTTCGGAAAGAAAAACTACAAATCATTTTACTACATATTAATGTTGTAATCATTAGACTTTATGATTATCAAAATATCAAAATATCAACGCTAGAATAAAGTAAGCTGTTAGCAATATCAAAATATCAACGCTAATAAACTTCACAGTTTGTTTGTTTAGTTTTACTGGTATTTTAAATCTTCCGAATTAAACTAGGGCCTCATCAGAATTGCGGCACAGGGCCTCCAAATTTCGCGGGACGGCCTTGACCTCAACACAAAGTTTACGATTAATAAAGAGTCGAATAGCCAGTAGAATCGATGTTCTTCTTAGCTTTGATAAGTTAGATTTCACATAACTTATCTAGGTTTAGTAAGAGTCTCTCTTGTGCTCTATTTTGTTTACAAGTTATAAGTACAATCATTAACATGATTACGATCTATTCATTGGAATCAACATATACCTGGTCTTTATATTCCGTTGCTACTCGTGTTTATTAATATGTTAATATATTAAGGGTTTTTATAAATTCCAACAATCTGTTCATTTGGATAGTTTATCTCGAGAGTCAGATTTCAAATAAATTCCAAGTGACGTTGTCGTTTTTTCTTTTCTTGGATCGATTGGTTGAAAACCCTGATTTACTTTCTTTGTAATTTCTTTTAGCATCTTGCTAGTTTTATAAAAGTTGTCGTTAACCAACTGCTCTAGAGCAGTTGGCCACTTGGGCTCCTCCTGGAGTTTGGGGAGGGGATTTGGTCATGAGTTCAAGTCTTGCAAAGGAAAAAAATTCATGATTTTCCTCCTTAGTGCGAAGCCATGAGCATTAGGGGTTTCCCCTAGTGGTTCGGGTCCCAAGGCCTGTCCGTTATGCATGGTATAACTCGGGGGTCGGATTTCAATGGAATTGATGTGCCGTTTAAAAAAAAAGTAGTAAAAAAATTGTCCTTAAAAAAAATTATTGTTCTATAAAAAATATCTTCTAATCATCGTGCCTAGCATAGTTTTTAGTACAGATAGAAGACAATTATTGATTAACGTAGTTGGTAGAGATGCTTCATTTAATCCCCCTAAAATGTCCCAGATCAGCTGGCGTGATGCACTGGGTTTACATCCACTGTGGGCTGTAGGTTGTGGGTTCGATCCTTGTGGTCGTCACATTATGCATAAATTTAACTCATACCTCACACGGGCACACGTGGGGAATTCTCCCTGGAAACCCCTTTGGGGGCTGGGTTTGCCCGCTATGCGGAACTCGAACTCGGGGTGCTCGTTGAAATATTGCGAGTAGACTTCCGTTTAATTATTTGCCGTTTCCAAAAAAAATTGAACGACTGTTTTATACCACCAAATGTATTAATTTAATTTGATACCCTTTTACATCATAATGACTATTTCGGGAATCTCTGAAGTCGTCATCACGATTAGCATTATTTTATACATCGTCAATTATTAATCTTCTTCCTTATCCCTTAAGTAAATCTATTGAATAGATTATACCAAGTGGAAGCCTCGAAGCTTTAACTACACTTGAGACCATGTTGTATACAAATTATATACGGAGTATAAAATTTCTCAATGTACACAGTGCTAAAATTTGTATAAAAATAGCGAAGATTTTGCTCTTAAACCATATGCGTCCTTCTCACGTGGTATTCTTATTATCTATTATTGGCTAACAAACATTACACTTGAACCATTTTTTATGAACAGCAATTTGATTAAGAACTAACAAGATGCAAGCTAGAAAAGTTGCGACATTTTAGTACATGAAACTTTTGGATCCATGACACATTTAAAACAATGTACGTGAACACAATTTTTTTCACCTTAAGCTTGTATATTCGTCCGTGGAAAGAAATTTTTGTGACCGGAAGAAAAGCATCATCACCGGCCAATCTCTTATTTTGGAACGGTTGCGTCGTTGCTTACCAGCCAAAAAATATGGCGCGTCACTTTTCACTCTGGTAAGAGGCGTAGCTAAAATTTTATTTGTGGGTGGGTTAAATAATTTTCGCTATTAAAGATTATATAAAAAGAGCTTATAATAGAACAAATTTATTGTATATTACTCCTTCCGTCCTTAAATAAATGTCCACTGTTAATTTTCGAAATCAATCGTTTTCAACTTTAACTTTAAATTATCGTGTATGTGTTATATAATACTTGATACAAATCATACGAAGGATTGAGTTTTAAATATATTTTCATTATTATAACTTTCACTAAGTTTTATATAACACAAACAAAATAATTTACGGTAAAAGTTTATAAAAAATGACTCCGAAAGTCAAACGTGACATTTAATTAGGGACGAAGAGAGTAAATCTTTAGACTTTTTGCAAGTATTATTAATGTAAAAAAAACGTGTAAAATATAATTGGAAAATATTTTATGTATCTCTTAGGTACGTTTGGTTTGCAGTATATTTTTAAAATAATTGTAATTGGTAAAAGAAATTGTAATTTGAATAAATTATAATTAAAAATTTTGTAATATGTTTTAGTTGTAGTGTGTTGAAATTGTAATTGATATATTATGTAACCTTGTTTGATTCTTTTTAAAACTTAAAATAATTAATAATAAATAAATAAAATCCTATAATAAAAAATAATTAAATAATATTAATATTGTAATAAATAATATTATATAAATAAATTAAAAATAATAATAATAAATAAATAAATGAATAATATTAATAAATAAAAATTATAATTATGATAAATAAATTTTAATATTTAATAATAATGTTTAATAAATCATAAGATAAATAAAATATTAAGTTTAAAAAATATTGAAAAAAATAAAATTGGATAAATTATTGATAAAATAAATATTAACTTATTATTATTAATATAAAATAATAATAACTCAAATAAATAAACAAAATATCAATTTTTAAAATTCATAAAAAATATTAATAAATAAATAAAATTAAATATTAATAATTAAATAATAATAATAATTTCAATTATAATATCAATATACATTTAATAAAAGTTTTTATAAATGAATAAAATAATAAATTAAAAATTATTGCTTTTTATAAATAAATGAAATACTAATTTAAAAGATTATAAAATAACAACAATAAATAATTTTCAAATAAATATTAATAAAATATAATAATAATAATAATTATTGTTGTCGTTATTATTTTTATTTATAACTATTAATAATAAAAGTTATAAAATCTTGAATTACAGTGTAATCTAAAAAATTCTACACATTTTAGCATGAAATCTTAATTCATTTATTATTTGTAATTGTGAGGCCTGCATTACAATTATTTTACAAACCAAACAAGCAATGTAATGTAATATCAATTACAATTCTTTCATTACATTGAAACAAAGATTACAAGGTAATTTAAATTACAATTACACCTAATTACATTACATTACAATCACCAAAATAGCCATTTGGTCCTTCATTTTGTGAGCCTGGTAATTAAAATCATTAAATAAGCATGTTCATGCAATCTATATCAAAATTAAGTAGGCTTGAAAGGTGGGCCATGACCCACCCTACATCGCGTTTGGCTACGCCGATGGCTCTGAAGCCATAGTTGTGGCGTTATAGTCACCAGCTAAAAAAAGTTCGCGTTATGATTTTTTTTAATTATTAAAGTTGGGTATAATGTATAATGTAACAAGATTGATTTTTTAAGCCGAAAACACATAAGCCCAAAAGAAGCTTATATAATGTAACAAGATTGAATTTTAACATCTTAATTGATTTTTTCCTCTCCATCAAGAGGCTCCTAACATGACCATAACATATTTCATCAACCTTTCATCTCCGTAACCTTTCATCAACCTTTCATCTTCTTCTTTTTTTAATTTTCTCATCAAAACACCACATCAATATAATGTAGCCTTCTAATTTTCTTCGATTTCACTACAACAAAACGCAAATCCTCATTGCAATCTCCATATTCACTATCATAAAATCTAAAAAAATGTTTTACTACCCACCAAATGTTTGTAAAAATGTATCAACCAAACAACATACATAAAAACATTATCCTTTTCGTTACAAATTCATTTATTTCCTTTTATTTTCATGACATCCTCATCTATCTCTTCGAACGGAATTTGCTCGTGCCCGTTTAGAGGTTTTCATTGTTTCCCGGACGGTGAAGTGGGCAATAAAGGGTTTCCTCGTTTGATATCTCATCTCACGAGACTACACCTTTCATGAAATGAACTTAAGCACGCATTACGCGAGGCTATCTCCACGGAACATGGATTATATATGGCACTTGAGGATACTTTGAAGGCATTTGACCAATGGCTATATGGGGAGTGTATGAATTTATATGCTGTTAGTCGGGCTTGTCATCACGAGGATGGTGTTGTTCGTCTTTCAAAAGAGCCCGATAACATGGTTGGTTATATTGTTGTCATTTCAAAGCCTTCTAATAAGGATTATGAGATAAACGTAACTGAGAGGTTGGCTTTGGACTTTGAGCTTCTTGATCGTGTTTTTAAATTGCCTATCACTACTATCAAAAGTATTCCTCATGGTTGTCGTCTCGCTTTTTCTCAGGCTTTAAAAACAGTTCTTTACAAGGTTGTTGCCCAACCCGATTCTGTTGCAGCATGGGTCAAGTTGTTACTTTTTCCACGATGTACGTTACAGGTGTGTAGGCCCAAGAATAGACAAGAACGTAGGTCCGGAAACAGAAAATCCTTGCAACAAAGCTATATCTTGAAGTCACTAGCCACATGGGGGAAAGATGACGGTATTGAAACGTTAGTTAAGAAGATGTTTGATGGTTCTGGGTTAGGTTCGTTGGACCAGGGCGGAGGTGATTTTAATGAGGAGGCAACATCAGGCAATACCAACATCAGGCAATGTCTACGCAAGGTTGCGGATGGGCACTTTACAACAGCTATGAAAGTGTTATCCTCTTCCGTTGTAGCTCCATACTGTGATGATACCATTAAAGCCTTGGAGGCCAAACATCCTTACAAGCCACCCCCATCCATGCCGAGCAGTACATATTCTGAGCCTCCCCTCGTAGTAGAGATTGATTGTGTCCTTGGCTGTATTAAATCATTTCCTAAAGGTACTTCATGCGGTAGATATGGTTTGAGGGCACAACATATCTTAGATGCTTTATGTGGAGAGGGGTTTGCTATTGCCCCAGATCTCTTAAAGATCATCACCTCGACCGTTAATTTGTGGTTAGTGGGGAGGTGTCCACTTATCTTGGGGGAGTTTGTCGCATCCGCTCCTCTCACGCCTCTCATTAAACCAGATAACGGGATTCGGCCTATTGCTGTAAGTACTATATGGAGACGTTTGGTTTCCAAGGTTGCTATGAAAGGTGTGGGTAAAGAAATGTCCAAGTACCTTTCTGATTTCCAGTTTGGACTTGGAGTGTCGGGTGGCGCTGAGGCTATTTTACATAGCGCTAATAGGGTGTTGAGTGAATACCTTAATGATGGGTCTCTTGCAATGCTCACTATGAACTTCTCAATGCTTTTAACCTTGTGGATAGATCAGCACTACTCCATGAGGTTAGGGTGAGATGCCCCTCTATTTCTTTGTGGGTGGATTTCTTATACGGGCAAGCAACGAGATTGTATATAGGAGACACATATATTAGGTCTGCCACGGGGGTGCAACAAGGTGACCCATTGGGACCTCTTATTTTTGCTCTTGTATTACACCCGCTTGTACATAATATCAGAGACAATTGTAAGCTTCTTTTTCATGCTTGTTATCTTTATGATGGAACTATTATTAGAGAGTCAACAGAGGTTGCCAAGGTGTTACACATTATAAAGGTGAGTGGTCCAGGTTTGGGTCTTGAACTTAATATAAAGAAAACAGAGGTATTTTGGCCCTCGTGCAAAGGCCTGAAGGTCCGTGATGGTTTGTTTCCAATGGATATTCGGAGACCGTCTTCAGGTATGAAGCTTATTGGGGGAGCTGTTAGTAGAGACGCCAATTTTGTTAGAGGGATGGCCATGAGGAGAGCCGCGAATGCAGTTGATTTGATGAGTCTTCTTTCACAGTTACATGACCCGCAAAGTGAGCTCCTTTTACTTCGATCATGCATGGGTATTTCCAAACTCTTTTTTGGGCTAAGGACTTGCCAACCTGTACACATAGAGGATGCGACCTTGTTTTTTTGACAAGGGTTTGTGTGGGTCAATTGAGAACATAGTGGTTTGTGGAGGGCCATTCTTTGGGGACTTACAGTGGCGACTTGCTTCTTTACCCATTCGTCTTGGTGGTTTGGGTTTGTACTCGGAAAGAGAGGCCTCCTCCTATGCTTTTGTGGCCTCGAGAGCCCAATCTTGGGTGTTACAAGATCACATTTTACGTGACAGTGGTATGTGTGGTATGGTTGATGATTATGCTTCTGCTTTAGCTTGTCTACGTGATAAGATTCCAAGCTTTGATTTTAGTTGTTTCACTAATAAGGATACCGCCCCCTCTAAAACCCAACAAACATTGACGACTACCCTTTTTAGTGAAATGGTCAAGGATCTGGAGGTCCACTTTGACATGACTTTGAGGCAGAAAGCGGTTTTTGAGTGTTTACGCGCGTCACATGCTCAGAATTTCCTACTAGCTATCCATATAGATGGGCTTGGTCAACATATGTCACTAGTGGAATACCGTTCTATTCTTAAGTATCGCCTCATGATCCCATTATTCCCGGCTGATACAATGTGCCCTGTTTGTCGCAAGGCATGTTTGGATTCTTTTGTGAACATGCGGTTCATTGTAAAGAGCTCCCGGGCTTCAAGTATCGACACGATATGGTTAGAGACGTTCTTTTTGACATATGTAGGCGTGCTGGTATCTCCGCCAAGAAAGTAACACCTTTGAACTTCTTGATTGACCCGGTAGATGGAAGATCCACACTCAGACCGGCGGACATTCTGGTTTTTGGATGGGTTGGAGGAAAACATGCGTGTGTGGATCTGACCGGGGTTTCTCCTCTTGTGGGGTTGAGTAGCCGGGGTTTTACAGCGGGCCGGGCTGCTTTGAAAGCCGTCTCATGCAAAGTGACAAAACACGAAAAAACATGCATTGAAAATCAATACGTGTTTATTTCTTTTGCATTTGATACATTCGGTTTCCTTGCACCTGAAGCAGTGGAGCTTCTGAAGAGAGTTCAACGCGTTATGAATAGCAACGTTATGACACCTAAATCTACAAATATGATTTTTACTAGAATTAGCTTTGCAATTCAAGAAAAACTTGCGGCGCAACTTGTTGCTCGCTTGCCTTTTACAGTTATGTAATTAAACTTTTAATGATTTATTTGTTCTGTTTGTAATCGTGACCTTAATGGTCATTTGATCCTCGAATGTCAAGCTAGAGTATGTAGACAAATCATATCACTTTTTAGTCCTTTAACATTAGTTTTATATAGAGGTGGCAAAACGGGCGGGCGGGCGGGCACGGGCGGCGGGCTAAACGGACAACGGGCTAAACGGGCGGCGGGCTAAACGGGCGCGGGCTAAATGGGCACGGGCGAAACGGGCGGGCAAAATGGGCGGGCTAAACGGGCGCAAGCTAAAAAAGGGAAAAAACATATAAAAACTTACAATTAAAAAATAAAAATACTTGTTTGAAAGCCGGGATAAAAAATTTAATAAAAAATATTCGTCGATTATACTAATTTGTATTTTACAAGTGCGCCCGTTAAGCCCATTTAGTTTCATACATATGCGCCCGTTTAGCCCATTCATTATAAAGAATGGGCAAAAAATGCCCCATCCTTTTTTGAAAATGGGCAAAAAGTGCCCATATGTATCCAAATGGGCAAAATTTGCCACCTCTAGTTTTATATAACTGATTAATCCTCACAAAAAATGATGTCATATTAATTTTCATATCATAACCTACGAGATATTACTTTTTGGCATGCACACAACTTTTTAAATGCTACCGCTTCTTGTTCTTTTATTAGTATTACTGATATGCATATTCGAGGAATGTGTTTACGAGCCCAAATTGGAACCCACTATAAAGTTCACGATTAATTGGAGAATTTTCCATCGCTTTTTAGTGCATATATCCTCATTCCTCGATCGTAATGACATTGTTTAAAATTGCTTATTGAGAATATATTATATTTTTTGAAAATCATTAATTAAAAAACGTATTTTTGAGAAATAGTGTTTTGTATTTGATTATGTTGTTTGAAATCGCAATAATCAGATTATCAACTTTTTAATGTTTGGCAAATCAAATTATTTGTTTAGTTGATAAGTTAAATGACTCATTTTAGTTTTTCTCCATTTTAAAAATGAAATAAGTAATTCTCAATTACTTTTCCAAAGATAATTCGCTGCACCAAACTGCCGTTAAAAAAAAAACACTCATTTTAACTTATTTTTATTTTAACAATAAAATAAGTAAATAATATAGCTTTAAACACAATCTCAAACACCCCACTTATAACTTGTTTTTTTTTCAATGGGGTAGTATTTGATTTCCAAACACAAAACCGGTTATATTTTATGGGTTTTGCTAATGACAGCCCTAAGGTTTCTCGTTAAGAATTGAATGTTTATCACAATTGGTTGTAATGAATTAAATTAACCAATCAGAATCAAGTATTCATTGTTAATCCATATTTTCAGGGATTGTCTCCACTTTTTCGGAATGTCCATCCAATCAAAATTATTCATTATAATTATGTAATAAAATTTTACTTCTTAACGACAACCCTTAGGGCTGTCATTAGCAAAACTCATGTTTTGTTACTAAAATATATACTAAGAAAGCAGCCCACGTGGTTATTTAAGTATAGTATTGTAATTTGTTTCTAGTAGGTTTAAACTTGCAGAAGGCATCTTTTTGGTTGTAAAGAGGCCATTTCATTTACAAATATACGATGAGAATCTGGCCTTTTTGTGTTGTTGGCATATCATCAAAATTTAAAATTAGCATTAGATTACCTGTGTATCATTGGATTGCATTAGACGTACTTTTGGACTACTCGGTACTTTTATAGGTTACTATAGCCTTATAGGTTACTTTCATTATCATACGTGCTTGGTTTATATTCATCTTTTTCATGTTATAAACAGTATAAACCTAGTTTGTCAAGTTTGTATTTTTTACTTTATGTATTTATGGTGAACCATGGATTCTGAAGATGATACAAGTTGTCGAGTTTTCTGAAGTTATTAGTTATATAAGAACGAATGGTTTAATGGAATGGAAGCTTTTCCGACCACACCGACATCCCTCCCTCTCCTTTTCATCGAAGCTTTGCCACATTTTGACGAGAAGAGAGGGGGCAAAAACTCTTTTTTATATTTTCTGTGGCTTCAACGAAGAAATAGAGAAGATGTAGGTGGTGTTTATATTTTTTTTTATAAAAATTATATTTACAATTTTTTTCTTATGGTTTGTTTTTCTTAATTATTTTTTGGTTTAAATTTACTAATTTTCGTAATTTTTTAAAACATTTTTAGTTATAAATTGTATTTTTATTTTTGTAGTATATTTTTATTTATGTATTTGTATTTTTAATTTAATGAAATGTATTTGTATTTTTAATTTAATGAAATGAATTTAATTTATTAAACTTATGTTATGGAGATTGTATGCATGCTTCTTCATACGTTGATTTTGACATCAAAATTTATACCCTTAAAATTTAAGTCGAATGCTCCTAATTGACGAACACTTGAAATTACTTCGTCATCAAATGAGATTTTTGGATGTTGTTGTGATGGAGAGAAAACCATTTGTAGAATGAGAATTCGTATGATGGTTTTATGTTACTCAGATTAGGACGACTTAATTAAGTTACTCAGTGAGATCTGGAAACTTAATGCATTCAAAAGGGATGAAACATGTTTACAATGCAAAATATTTTTGGCAACGTAAATCCCTTAAATATCTAGGAATTGAAAATTGTTTGTCAATTGAATTGTTCGACAAGTCGCTATGTTGAGTACATTCATTACTAGCAGATCAACTGATGTAATGGATCTATGTCAATATAGTTCTAGAATTCAAGGAAAATAATATGGTTTTTATACCAGGGTAATTTTATTTTCTTGAAAGTATTTTGTTATCAAAAATACTAATATTTGAACTTATTTATGTAGAAATGGTTGAACCCACCAATAACATGATAAGTTCTGTGTTCAAAGCTTTCTTTGAACGACCTGAACTTACTGGCCCAAACTTTAATGATTGGTACCGCTCGGTAAGAATTGTCTCGAGAGCAGCGGGTACTATCGATATCGTGACTACTCCCTATCCGGAGGATCTTGCTGAAGGAGCATCTGATGCGCAAAGGCTTGAACACGCTGCTAATATTAAGAAGCACTCTGAGGTAGCTTGCTTAATGCTAGGGAAAATGGCTCCAGCACTTCAACAGAAGCATGAGCTATTTTCACCTAAGCGAATGCTTGATGAGCTCAAGGATATGTTCGAAAAGCCACAAGTTGTGGAGATCTACGACTTGGTAGATGCTTTGCATAGCTGCAAGAAAGCTCCAGGAAAGTCCGTAAGTGCCCATTATTTGGAGATGAGGGGTTATATGGAACAGCTCTTTGCAGTAGGACAACCCTATGATCATAATATGGCTATCAACTTGATAAATAGGTCCCTTAACAAGGGCTTTAATGATTTCGTTAGAAACTATAATATTCATTGCACGGGGGAAGACAGTTAATGATTTGCATGCAATGCTCATTGACTATGAAAAAGGGGTTAAAAGACAAGGCATCTACCGCTACGCCTTCTGTACTAACCATACAAAAGGGTAGAGTGAGTAAGCCAAAACCGCAAGCGAACAAGAAGAAAGGCAAATGCAAGGGTAATAAGGGCAAACAAGTTGCGACTTATTCGAAACCCAAGCAGAACTTTGTTAAGAGGAGTCAATCTCAAAAGGATGAGACTTGTCACCATTGCAAGGCTCACTGGAAGAGGAGTTGCCCTCTTTACCTCGAAGAACTGCGAGAAATAAAGACGAAGTTTGAGCAGAGCGCTGCAACTTCAGGTACTTTATTTATGATTGAATTGTTCAATTTAACATACAAATTAAATTCCAGGGTATATGCTACGTGATGCGGTATTAATATTTGTAATACGCTGCAGGGATTTAATCTGGAAAGGAAGCTTTCCTATGGGGAACAATACCTGCAAGTGGGCAATGGCGCACAAGCAGCGGTTGAAGCTATAGGAATTTTTGATCTAGTTTTACCTTTGGGTTTAGTACTGAGATTAAATGATTGTTATTATGCACCTACAATTGTTAGGGGTGTTATTTCCTTTTCTTATTTGTTAGATAATGAATTCGTTCACAAGATTGATAATAATAGAATTTCTGTTTGGAAAAATGGTATTTTCTATTTTAATGTAATTTATGTGAATGGTGTATTTGAGATAGACATGCATAATAATGAATCCAAGAACGATAAATCTGTATTTAGCATGAGTAAGAAGAGAAAGTTTGACAAGAACTCTTCTTATCTTTGGCATTGTAGACTTGCCCATATTGGGAAGAATCGTATACAAAAGCTTCAACGTGAAGGACTTTTGGAAAATATCAATGATGAATCATTTGATAAATGTGAGTCTTGTATCTCTGGAAAGATGACCAAGAAACCTTTTAATAGCAATATTGAAAGGGCTACTGATCTACTTGGACTTATACATACTGATGTGTGTCGACCACTTATACATACGTCAAGGAAAGGTGCTAGCTACTTCTTAACATTTACGGATGATTATAGTCGTTATGGTTATGTTTATTTACTTAAGCATAAACATGAGGTATTTGAAAAATTCAAAGTGTTTAAAGCAGAAGTAGGACTGCAATTAGGGAAGAAGATTAAAGCTCTTCGTTCTGATAGAGGTGGTGAATATTTAAGTCAAGAGTTTATAGATTTTCTAAGTGAGAATGTAATTGTTCAGCATCTTACTTCTCCCTATACTCCACAACAAAATGGTGTATCTGAAAGGAGAAATCGTACATTATTGGATATGGTACGATCTATGTTTAATCTTACAACTTTACCTTTATCCTTTTGGGATTATGATCTAGAATATGTTGTTCGTATTTTAAATATGGTTCCCACAAAGAAGGTCGACAAGACACCATATGAACCATGGCATGGCAAGAAGCCATATTTGTCTTATTTAAAGGTCTGGGGTTGCGAGGCGTATGTGAAACGTGACTCGGGTGACAAACTCCAACAACGATCTATAAAATGTATCTTTGTAGGATACCCTAAGGAAACTATGGGTTACTACTTTTATTATCCACCTGAGAACAAAGTAATTGTTGCTAGGTATGGAGACTTCCTTGAATCTGATCTTATAAATCAAGAATTCAGTGGGAGAAAGTATGATCTTCAGGAGAGTCATATAGATACAGTACCTTCTGAAAACACTAGCGATGTAATTCCTGTAGAACCAGAAAGTCTGGCGGTTCCACCGGAATAATTCCTCTGCGTAGATCCGCAAGGATTAAAAACACAAATAGCAATATGTGTCTTAACATAGAGGATGATGATGAGTTAGGGGATCTTGGTGAACCCACTAATTATAAATCCGACATACTTGATCCTAAGAAGGATAAGTGGATGGTTGCTATGGATGAGGAAATGAAATCCATGAAAGTAAATGATGTTTGGATTCTTGTAGAACCACCACCGAATGCTAAAGTAGTGAGACATAAGTGGTTATACAAGAAGAAAACCGACATGGACGGAAAAGTACAATCCTATAAAGCTCGTTTAGTAACTAAAGGTTTTACTCAAACTTTTGGCATAGATTACGAGAAGACATTTTCTCCTGTAGCAGACTTAAGAGCTATTAGGATTCTCATAGCTATAGCAGCATACTATGACTATGAGATATGGAAATGGATGTTAAAACTGCCTTCTTTAACAGTTGCTTAGATGAAGACATCTATATGCAGCAAGCAGAAGGGTATGTTGATCCTGAGAATCCAGGACATGTGTGCAAACTTCAAAGGTCCATTTATGGATTGAAGCAAGCAACACGTCAATGAAATAAAATATTTGACGAAGAAATCAAAAAGTTTGGATTTATTCAGAATCGTGATGAGCCATGTGTATATCGCAAAGCTAGTGGGAGTGATGTAGTATTCCTAGTCGTATATGTTGATTGTTAATCCCACTTCAATCCATAACAGAATATTTAGAGAGAGAAAGAGAAGAAAAGTAGAGAGAGAAACTAGAAAGATAAACAAGAAAGAATGGTTGATTACTATGAGAAGAAAGAATGAACCAACACCCTCTTCCACACATGGAAGAGGGTATTTATATGCCACACCTTAAAGGCATTTGTGGGCTTGTTCATGGGCCGGGCTTGGCTTTGATTGGGCTTACGCCCATAACTTAGACAATATTAGCTTAAAGTCCAAGCCTGGTTAACCCGACTAACCTATTACAATACAAGACCAATAACGACTAAGATGACCTATTACATTCTTGTTCGACTATATAAAATATAGGGCTAACAATCTCCCCCAATGTATCGGTCTTGTTTTAAGTGCATAATATGATTGAGTGGATACATTCTTGTGGAGGTGATCTTCCTTCTTTGGTCTTGTATCTTGGTCTTGATCTTGTTTGTAACGGCTTTGTTCCTTCATGCCTTTGTGATCTTTATCTTGAACCTTTGTCATTTGACTTTGAGTGCTTGAGATCTCCATCTTGTGCTCCTTGTGACTAACATGACCTATTACATTCTTAGGTATCTTGATTATCGCCATCTTGTGCTCTTGTGACTTCTGAATCGACATGTTCACACTTTGCTGATTTTGAAAGGCTAACAATTTCCCATGCACGTATAGTTGTAGTTAGTCCTTCAAATATTCATAGAGTTGCGGAAGACTTTATCTTTTAGTATGAACATGTGAAGACGACTTCGGTTAGTACACAGCTACGCCACCATCTTGATATGCAGTAACATATATAGACACCGATAAAATAGCTTTGAACATTTCATCCTAACTCGGTAGTGTTTTACCTCCGGTCGGGGAAGACTGTTAGACGGTATTAGATACCGTATCTGTGATCGGGTAGATTCGATTAAGAACCTCCTTGACAGGGTTTCCCGGCGGTAGTATCCAGTTCTCTTTCCTCGACCGTCTCAAAGCAGACTGCGAATGTAAAGAGTGAATCATAAGGATAATTTATCCGTCTGATTAGAGTCTTCAATTCAGAATTACTGGAATAAGTTTGATTCTAAAAGAATCGCACCATTGTTGCTTTCCAGTTTGTCACAAGCTTGATTCATAGAGAATCTTGCGAGTCACCTACCGCAGTGCTGTTTGACGTTGACACTGGAAGGATTTCCATTCGTCACTGTGAGCACTCAAGAGTGTCACTCTGAATGTTCTGGCAAGATCACACGGATTTTTTCGAAGAAACCTGGAATCAAGTTTGAATCAATTAAGAATCCAAACTTAGTTGCATTCCAGTTCTCACAAGTTTAATTCGTGTAGAATCGCACAAGTTACCTACCATGAGCTTGTTTGATGCTGGCTCAAGCAGGATTTCCATCTTCATTATGAATCGTATCACTCAGATGTTCTGGCAGTATCAAAAGGATAATGCGTAGGACTCGATTGTGTCCTAATGAGATGATAGATTGATCTCTTTTTGGCTCTAGACTCGATAAGTGCATTTTGGTAATCGGAGGCTGGAGCAGACTGCCACCTTTTCAATATTAACTAACTCGGAGTGAGAAAGTCAATAGATACGTGTTGATCTCCGTGACAATGAGACAAGTTTCTTTTGAGAGAAACTCAAATGGCTTGGGAAGGGTTGTGCATCGCATCACTGGGTCCATGACACTTGTCTTCAAAAGATGTGTTAACCCGGTTTCAGCCTAAGTTGCATAGAATATTCAACTCCTTCAATGCTTACCAATACGTCATCACTAGCACCTTGTTGTGATTGTTCCAGTGCTAACTTAAGTAATTGGTCCGCATTCAGCTTCATTCAACTCCATCTTTCCTAAGGACAACTATTTCCAGCTATGGAATGTCCTTGGGTAGATCCCTCCGGTTCTGGTTGGATCATAGGACTTAGTTTCCTATCCTAAACCACATTTTGACTCCAACGTTCCGTCGTGGATAGTAGGTTGTTTTTTTGGTATAGATCGTAACCATAAACTATTGAAAACCATTCAAAGTGCTTGATAAAAATTTAAACTAAAATTTTACATTTCCTAAAAGCTGCCCTACACACATGCATCGATATACGAAATAGTTTAGCATACGAAGGAAAGAGTTGCACTAGAGTCTTTGAGATAACATGTTGCAATATATTACATTTTAATCACATTTTCTCCCCCTATCTCTAATATAAAAACATCATATTAGAGATACCAATTGATTAAAATATGACAATTTCTGAAAACCGATTGGGACAGAAACATGTGTGCACGCATGAATCATGGAACTTTTTCAGTCGGGATGCTCCCCCTCAACAATATATGTGTGTATTGAAACAAAAGATTGACAAAATTTTGGAAAAACGACACCATAAAATATGTTGAGGTACGGAATTGAGATGCCTTTTCCAATATGGTATATTACATATGACAATTTTATATCATTTTCGGAATGTGTTGGATATAAAAAATATGACAATATCAAAGATGTACCTAGCAACATTAAAGGATTTAATTTTAAAACGCTCCCCTCAAAAATTGATCAGAATAACATATGACAAATTTGAGATAAAAAATCACATTATGAGGAAGGGAGTGTTGAACACACAATTTTGAAAAATTTAGAAAAACCTTATGAGAAATTCTTGAAAAATTGTGTTCAACGGTTTTAAAATAGATTCCGATTTACATGAGCTCAAAACTTTGAATGTTTTGTGACTAGCTCATGACCGAGAAAACTTAATTTCACGTTTTGAAGGATAAGTTATCATCCGTGATAAACTTTCTTGAAGTTTAAGTCTGAGTTCTAAGCTGACATTTACTTAGAAGTCGTTTTTCATGAACTTAAAAACTTGGAATGTTTTTATGAGAAGCTCATGACCGAGAAATGTGAATTTCTCGTTGAGAAGGATAAGTTATCGTCCGAGATAAACTTTCTTTAGTTGAGGTCCGAGTCCTAAGCTGTGTTGCGCTTAGAAGTCATTTTGAGAGAATATCAAGCAGTTTCATTTGCCAAAACCTCCAAGTCTTCTGGAGTCATATACTTCATACCAAGACGGCCAACGAGATACGGAAACCTATTTTGGGAAAGGGATTTAGTAAATAAGTCTGCTATCTGTTACTCAGTTCTGACAAAGTATAATTCTACGATACCACGTTCCACTAGTTCCTTGATGAAGTGATATCCGACTGCGATGTGCTTGGTACAGGAGTGCTGAACCGGATTGCAAGAGATGGCTATGGCCGACTTTAAGTCACAATACATAGGTATTTTATCAAAGTGGAAGCCATAATTCGTGAGTTGAGTTCTCATCCAAAGGACTTGAGCACAACATGCGGATAGAGCCACATATTTTGCTTCAGCTGATGAGAGCGAAGTACAATCCTGCTTCTTTGACGACTAGCTCACAAGCTTGTCTTCCCCTAGAAATTGTACGCTACCAGAAGTGATTTTTCGACTATCTAGGAAACCTACATGATCAGAATCTGAAAAAGCTGTTAGATGAAAACCGGTTTCCCTCGGATACCAGAGTCCCATGTGAATGGTATTCTTAAGGTACCGAAAGATCCGTTTAACCTCTTTGAGGTGCTTTTGAGTAGGTCTGGTTTGATATCATGCACAATAGCACGTGGCATGATAAATATCAGGCCTGCTGGCGGTAAGGTACATAAGAGACCCAATCATACTGCGATATCACGTTTGATCTACAGGTTATGAGTATAAGTCAGCGTCTAGGGATTTGGTCGACAATGGTGTACCAACGTGAGCACATGATTGCATACCATGCTTTTTAAGTATCTCTTGAGCATACTTAGCATGGTTAATAAAGATACCACGTGGGGATTGATGAATCTGGAGGCCTAAAAAGAATTTTAGCTCCCTCATCATTGACATTTCAAATTTGTTGTGCATTAATTTTTGAAAACATTTTGAAAGTTTGGGGTTCGTAGAACCAAAAATGATGTCATCAACATAAACTTGAACAAGCAATATGTCATCCCCATATTTATTAATAAAAGAGAGTAGGATCAATGGAACCTTGGGAGAATCCTTTGGATACCAAGAAGTTTGATAGTTCAACGTACCACGCCATTGGAGCTTGTTTGAGTCCATATCCTGCCTTCTTGAGACGGTATACTTTGTCAGGATGATGAGGATCAACGAAACCTTCCGGCTGATTCACATATACTTCCTCCTTCAAATGACCGTTGAGAAAATCAGTTTTAACGTCCATCTGATAACTTTGAAGCCTTTATGTGCAACATAAGCAAGGAATATCCTGACAGCTTCCAAACGAGCAACTAGAGCAAATGATTCATCGAAATCTATCCCTTCTTGTTGACGATATCCCTTAACCACAAGACGAGATTTGTTTTTAATGATGGTTTGTTCTTCATCCAGTTTGTTTTTCCAGATCCATTTGAAATCTAAAAGCAAAATTCAATAGGGTCTGTCAACAAGTTCCCAAACATTTAGGTGTTCAAACTGATGAATTTCGTCTTGCATTGATTAAATCCACGCATGATCAGTCATGGCTTGCTTGATGTTTGTAGGTACAGTTGAACTCACGGTGAGTGCATACATACCCACATCGCCATTGGTGTCGAGTTGCCTGTGTGTTCAAACCGGTTGTGAAGGATTTCCAGTGACTTGCTCTAATGGATGACCACATGTACAATGGTGAGTGGATGGATATCGTTGGTAGAATGTATGCATGTTGGACGGATCAACATGTTGAGTAGAAGACTCTCCAACTTCACGTACCGGTGTACCGAACGGGTTGATAAATTCTTCTTCGTCAGGTTGTGCATCGACTGCTTGATTGTTGTTTCCTCCTTCAGCATTAACGGTTGGTAATGTTGGTTGTATGAAATTTTCTTGTGTTTGTTGAGTATCTAATGGAATTGTCTCTTGAGCAACGGTTGCTGAAGTAGATGCAGTTGTGTCTTGTTGACTTTGTTCGGGTGCATTAGCAGTATTGACAGCGGAAGGCTTTGACACAACTTGATTCTTTCCATAGTAATATTCATCAAACATTGGATCATATAAATCAACAAACTCATTCATTTGTGTCGTATCCGTCGAGTCTGCTGTAGGAGTACTTTCTTGACATTCTTGAACGAGACGTACACTGTTTTGTGTAGGTGCCATTGTTGGACGATGAGGTATGGGACTTGAGCTGTTTTGTTCAAGTACCATTTGTGGCAATTCATCAAAGTTCACATGAATTGTTTCAACAATAATCTTTTTTCTCTTGTTGTAAACTCGATATCTTTTCGACTATGTAGCATACCTCACAAAAATACATGCATCACCTTTTTCTTTCATCTTGTCGATATTCTCACCGTGTTTAAGAATGTAGCATAAAGATCCAAATACGTGAAAGAATTTAACAGTAGGTTTGATGTGGTAAGGTGTCTTTTCATGACTAGGGATTACGAGTGAACGATTCTGAGTATAACAGGCAGTTGCAATTGCTTCAGCCCAGAAGAATAGTGGTAATTCTGAAGCAGAAAGCATTGTTCGAGCTGCCTCAACCAAAGTGCGGTTCCGTCTTTCGACAACGCCGTTTCGTTCAGGAGTTCGAGCAATAGACGTTTGATGTTCGATGCCTTCTTCTTGAAAGTAAGATTGCAAAATCTTGTTCAAAAATTCAGTACCCCAATCCGTTCTTACGGTTAAGACTTGAGCTTGAAGATTGCGTTGTATCATCTTGAGAAAGTTTTTGAGAACCTCTGGTGTTTCATCTTTGGACCTTAAGAATAAAGTCCATGTGTATCTAGAGTAATCATCAACAATCACGAGAATATAATTTTTCCCGTTAATACTCTCTACACGCATGGGACCACATAAATCCATGTGTAGAAGTTCCAATCGTCTTTTTCTCAGCAGGACATGTAGTGAGTATGTAGTTCACAGCATCAGCTTCAGCTTGGAGGAGTTTGTTTT
This sequence comes from Glebionis coronaria, assembly GCA_025667525.1. NCBI lineage: Eukaryota > Viridiplantae > Streptophyta > Magnoliopsida > Asterales > Asteraceae > Glebionis > Glebionis coronaria. The sequence continues at coordinate 403,593,367 of CM046881.1, forward strand.
TCTCAGCAGGACATGTATCGAAATTCTCCATGGCTCGTGTAGTTGATGAAGTACCATCCTCTGCTTGTGTGGTAATGGGTCTGAATTCAAAAACTGGAGGTGGATTCTCAAGGCAGTGACGAAGAGTAGTTCGGTTCTCTTTTCCGTCTAGAAATCTGAGGAAACGAGATCTCCATTGAACGTAGCAACCAGCAGTGAGCACAGGTGGATTACCGTTGCCACCATGTTCCAAGTGAATTTGATTGGCAGTCGCATTGCTGATGTTGTTGTTAGACATTGTCGATGATTATGAAAGGATTAGGATCTTAGTGGATGTGTTGTGATGAGGTGTGGTTGATGTTGTCGAGAAAAGATGTTAAAATCCCCTAAAAATTGTCTCTCCAGAAACAAAAAATTCCAAGGCAAAAAACACTTCACTTTTTCGGAATCCTGCTCTTTTTCGGAATAAACCCTACCTTCGGATTAATCTTCGGATAAAATTTCGAATTTGGAATAATTGCACTTCTTTGGAATAATGAGGATCTTCGGATAAAGTAGTATTTTCAGAAAAAATGATTTTCTGAAAAAGAGAGATTTTCGGATAAATCAAGTTTTTCGGAATAATGCAAGTTTTCGGATAAATGTGGGGAATTCGGATAAATTATTTTCGGATAAAAGTTGAACTTCGGAATAATAGATTATTTCGGATAAAGTGAATATTCTCGGATAAACTGTATTTTCGGAATATTCTTCTTCGGATAAACACCCCTATTTCGGAATAAGTCTTCGGATAAACACCCCTATTTTGGAATAAGTCTTCGGATAAACACCCCTATTTCGGATAAAGTATTTTTCGGATAAAGGACTTTTCGAAATAATAAACCCTTTTCCAAAATAGTTTACTGTTGGCCGACAAACCCTTTTTCTCGGATCTAACTTGTAAAAAACGTAACTTTTGCCAAAAATTGATCCAAATACCCAAAAATTTTGTGTTTTTACCCAAAGAAACAATATCAAATCTCTACCACTATTATGCAGAAGATTTGTATCAAGATTAAACCATAAAAACACAAAAAAAAAAATTGGATTAAGGATTATGGATCAAATACCTCACAAAATCAATAAGAACACAACCACGAATCTTCCATCACCTATCCACTATAGGCTCTGATACCAAATGTTAATCCCACTTCAATCCATAACACAATATTTAGAGAGAGAAAGAGAAGAAAAGTGGAGAGAGAAACTAGAGAGATTAACAAGAAAGAATGGTTGATTACTATAAGAAGAAAGAATGAACCAACACCCTCTTCCACACATGGAAGAGGGTATTTATTTGCCACGCCTTAAAGGAATTTGTAGGCTTGTTGATGGGCCGGGCTTGGATTTGCTTGGGCTTACGCCCCTAACTTAAACAATATTAGCTTAAAGTCCAAGCCCGGTTATCCCGACTAACCTCTTACAATATAAGACCAATAACGACTAAGATGACCTATTACATTCTTGTTCGACTATATAAAATATGGGGCTAACATTGATGACATATTAATCATGGGAAGTAAGATTCCAAGACTTAAACCTGTTAAGGATTATCTTGGTAAATGTTTTTCTATGAAGGATTTAGGAGAAGCTGCATACATTCTGGGAATTAAGATCTATCGGGATAGGAAAATACGGTTAATTGGTCTATGTCAAGATGCTTATATAGATAAGAATTTGAAGAAGTATAATATGCATAATTCCAAGAAAGGTTTTCAACCTATGGAAGTTAAGCATAATCTGAGTCATTAGATGGATGCATCAACTCCTGAAGAGGAGGCATACATGCAGAAGGTGCCTTATGCTTCGGCTATAGGATCTATAATGTATGTTGTTAGATGCACAAGGCCTGATGTGGCGTTTGCTCAGAACTTGGTCAGTAGATACCAACAGAATCCAAGGAAGCTCCACTGGACTGCTGTTAAACATATTCTAAAGCATTTGAGGAGTACGAAAGATATGTTTTTGGTATATAGAGGGAAACCAAAAACAGAACTAAATGTTACAGGTTTCTGTGATGCGTCCTGGCAATGTGATAAAGACGACACGAGGTCTCAGACGGGTTACATTTTTGTTATCAATGGAGGAGCAGTTGACTGGAAGAGCAAGAAACAAACAACGATTGCAATGCATGCTACTCAATCTGAGTACATGGCTGCTTCAGAAGCTGCAATGGAAGCTGTTTGGATTAGGAAGTTTATTGAAGATCTTGGAGTGATGCGTTCAATTAAAGAACCTATTGATATGTATTGTGACAATTCTGCCACAATAATATTTGCCAATGACTCTGGAGTCATGAAAGGCGCCAGACACTTTATGCGTACACATCACTACGTCCGAGAACAAGTTGAAGCTCGGGAAATCAAATTGATAAAAGTTCACACAGATGATAACGTAGCAGATCCTTTGACTAAGGCTTTGCCTAGACCAAAGGTAGTTAAGCATGCCAAAGTGATTGGGCTGCAACTAGCTAGCGAACTCATGCAATAAATCTGTGATTAGTATTTGGATAAAGGATGTTATGACATTATTAATATAATAAAATAAAGACTGGGTTTTGTTTATTTTTATTATTTAATAAGTGTATCCTATTTTACATGTTTTAATCCATGAATAAAGTTATGCTAAATGTCCGTTGTCGACTAATAATATGGGAGTATTATTAAACTAAGACAAATCAAAATAGCGAAAGAGTATACTTGAAAGTATATTGATCGATTTTGGATGATATTTAATGAATCAAATATTGGACTTATCCCAACTATATGTTATTACTTTATGGATCTTTGTGATTAAGTAAAACATAAATAGTTATCCTTACACTTGAGATACCATGAAACTGTTATGAGTCTAGTGCATCTCTGTGGAATAATCCAACGCTAAACTTTACTGGTCGCTATAAGGATTATATTCAGAAGTGTTGCAAAATTCATAAGTTTTGCTCGTAGTCTATGGAATTTATTTCCTCCAATTTCGTTTTGGAGTTTAATACAGTTGGGCCACTCGTGAGATTAGTAAGATGTTTGTGTGGCCACACCCAAATTTGTTTTGGTAATCTTGCTGAATCTGTGAACGAGATATAGAATGGTTAATGAAAGGAATGACTAAGATCCATATCCTTATTAACGTTGTATTAGAAATAAAAGGATAATAATAACAATGCAGAATCATTAAAAGGTTTTGTCCATGAGACCTTACTCGAGTTGTACTAGAGACATTGCTATGTGTAACTACTAGACAATGTAATCAAGATATTCGAAATATGTCCAAGTGGGAGCTGTAAGTTTATGGACTTATATTTAATAGTCATGTGATAGGATCGAACTAAAGATTACAGGATTGCACACAATACGTAAATAGTTAACATAATTATTAAATATCTTTATTGTATTTATTAAATTATTTAATAAATATATTTATGTATTTATTAATTTAATCGAGCAAGTAAGTATATAACCTTAACAATCGTTAATTAATTAATAGTTAAGTTATAACGAGCGTTAAAAAATATATATTTAATATTGAGTATTTGCAAGTTCGTTTATTCTCGACTCAAGACAAATTGAAAGGCCTACTAATATCGAGCTTTAAATTGTTCTTGGTTGTTAAGGGTATTTGGATTCTATGTCTAGTTCAATCAAACACGTAAAAAGATGAAAATATTAAAGCTACGTATCCATAAAACAAAGTGCAAGTACCAAGTAATATTCACAAAGTACAAGTTTCTAATGCATAAAAGTAAAAGTGCTTGAAATGTAAAATAAATGAAAGTATGGGGGACTGAAAGTGTAAAATCAGAAACAATAGGGACCAATTATGTAAAATGTAACAAACTTGTAAACAAACCTAACAAATTCCAAAACTACTAACATAAATTGTAACAAATGAAATTACAGGGACTATATTATGCAAACCCTAAAAAGTATTAAGTTTAGAGACTGATTACAAAGTTTATTAAAAAGTAAGGACCAAATTGCAAATAACACTAGAACTTTTCTAAAAACGGGCAAACCAACTCGAATAAGCTGGTTAGAGCTTATTACTTAACCAAATTCACACTAATATTTTGCAAACTGCTTAAAACTTAAAATAAGCTAGGCTGGTTGTGGAAACCTTGGTTTCTGGATCTTTTAGCTACTAGGAACGAATCTCATTCACTTGATTGAATCAAGGCGGAATAGAATGAAACACGTTTAACAAGGTTTTTAGGCACAAAGAACATGAATTAAAACAATTGGGTTGCTAATTATATTGATAATCAACAACCACTAGACGTGTATACATTAATCCCACGTCTAGTGCAACACACGCTTTTAGGTTTACATTGTGAATATGAGTTATGAAAAACCTAATAACCCTTGGTTCCTTTTATAGTGCAAGGACTAGGGTTTTACAAGAGATAAGAATGAATAAACATGTAAATCTTCTATTTAAATAACTATATACAGAATATATCCTTCATATATATCCAAATAGAAGCTTCTAAAGACTTCTTGTCTACGTTTCAATCAATGCTACATTGTACATGACAATGCTTGGATTGTACATGACAATGCTTGAGCCATCAACCTACGATTTGATCTTGTCAACGCTTGATTTGCTCTTGACAACGCTTAGACAAAATCTTCATGTTTTCTTTGTTTTTGAGTTTCTGCCACATCAACTTTTTGACCCAACAATCTTCCCCTAGTTGATGTCGGCAAAACTCTTTGTGTATCTCTTGTAAGTTGTACATGATCTTCAAATTGCTTCCCCTCAAGTGTAGCATGTATGTCTTCCCCTTTTTGTCACATCAACAGGGACGTAAACAATGTATGCAATCTTTGAAGATTCTCCAAATGTAGGCTATGTATAATGATCTTGAAGAAAAATAAATAAAGTAATCTTGATGTAGAAGTAGAATAACCCAACCTTGTGTTCCATGTGTTGTACTATCCATGTGATGAAGAACTTATACCCATAGCAAATTATAAGTAGACCTCGATCCCTTGTCAATATTCTCATCCTTTGTGAGACACTGAGCACGATAATGTAACTCCTTCAAGTGTTATGACAAGTCTTCGTCACCAACCATTTAAAGCACAAACAAGTTACCTTTAAAGTCAGTGTATGGATCCACGACTTTAAGATATGATAAAACACAAACTCGCGAAAATCTTCTTCAAACATCAAACTTACCATAAGAATTCTTCCCCTTAAGCCAACACCTCTTCATGACGAATTTTAATGGAATAACATCTTCATACCATATGTAAAAGCACAAATTGAATAACTCTCTCGCAAGGCTATCCCGGTTACATAGTTTAAAATATCCATCTAATTCCCACGAATAGTTGCTAACTCGCATTAAGATCATTAATCCCTTTTAAAAATATCCGAGCCATAAATATCAACTTGATATTCTAAAAAAAAACGGAGATTCCATGTACCTTAGCGTGTAAAAACCTCCTTTTTGTGTGCTAAAATCGTACCAATTTTCTCAAACAGCAGCTATTCTTTTGTTATCCGAGAACCTTCATTGTCCAATATCATAATCTCATGCATTGTCAAATATCGGACAAAACCTATCAACGCTTGAGCAAGCGTTTCTCTGAAAACTCATGTCAAGGCTCTTTGTCAGCGTTCGACTTATTCTTGTCAGCGTCAAAATTACAAACGTCAGCGTCAACTTTAAACCTTGTCAGCGTCTTGTCCCAAACGCTGATGTCATCAAATGGCTACGATTCTCTTTGACAATGGCTTAATAATATGTGATAATAACAGTGGATAAAATTACCTTTTGTGACCAATTTAAGCATTATGTCACTTCCAGAATATCCGTATATTAAAAGATCAAGTCCACAAATAAAAATGAATTTACTTGTTGAAATAAATCCCTTAAATTTAGCAAGCGAATATCACACCATATGTCAAAACATAAGCCACGTCTCTTTCTTGTTGACTTTTTCAAACCAGCAGTAACTGTGTATCCCATGACTTTTTCTTTCTTTATCAACGTCAAATTAATAATCATCAACGTCGCTGTTGACAAAAAGCCCACATCTGAATTCGAATTCTTTTAGAATTCCTCATGTGAACACAGATTTATGAAGCCCTGGGACCACTTGACCTTTTTGCTATTGTGATGAGTTTCTAACCGTGTGAACACACCCTTTTACACCAATAAGAATCGAATATACCATTCAAATATGATGTATCTGGTATGAAAAGATTTCGTCTGTTTTAACAACTCACAAATTAGACAGCCATCATTGAATATCACGTACCTTAACTCACGTCTTTTCCTTCTTTTGAAACATCTCAAGAACAAATCCTAAGACATCCATCTCTTTTTGTAGCAGCAGCTCTAATATCAAAACCCACATCTTTACTGTCATCCATGAGCCAAACAGCCAATATGCTTCCTCTTCAAGAATCAACCACAGTAAGCTTAGCGTGGATCAGAAACATCATGAATAGATCTAGGGTTTTTGAAACCCTAAAAATAATATTTAAGTATTAAAACCCTAACTTAGGGTTTAAAGATCAATTTAGGGTTTTGTAAAACCCTTTTCTCGCTGCTACTCATTACATAACCCTGCTGCAAATCATCTCTTTCTGTTCAAAATCGATATAGGGTTTGGAGAAACCCTAAATCATGATTTTATGCAAATATGGAAATCATCACTGCAGCCCACTTTGATGCCTAATAACTTTTTCCTGTGGATAAATCTCGACAATCCCTCCGGTGGATGTCTAGATATATGTGTATAGAACACACACAAGAAATTTCGTGACGATCCAACGGTCCAATTAAAAGTTATGACCTTCTGAATACTGGTGCGCACACAAAAACGTCCAGAAAAACCCTAGACGGATTTTTCTTCTTCTTCACGATACACGAACACCTTGTTGGTCCTAGCATCACGAGCCACAAGGCTCTGATACCAATTGTGGAAACCTTGGTTTCCGGATCTTTTTGCTACTAGGAACGAATCTCATTCACTTGATTGAATCAAGGCGGAATAGAATGAAACACGTTTAACAAGGTGTTTAGGCACAAAGAACATGAATTAAAACAATTGGGTTGCTAATTATATTGATAATCAACAACCACTAGACGTGTATACTTAATCCCACATCTAGTGCAACACACGCTTTTAGGTTTACATTGTGAATATGAGTTATGAAAAACCTAATAACCCTTGGTTCCTTTTATAGTGTAAGGACTAGGGTTTTACAAGAGATAAGAATGAATAAAGATGTAAATCTTCTATTTAAATAACTATATACAGAATATATCCTGCATATATATCCAAATAGAAGCTTCTAAAGACTTCTTGTCTACGTTTCTATCAATGCTTGGATTGTACATGACAATGCTTGGATTGTACATGACAATGCTTGAGCCATCAACCTCCGATTTGCTCTTGTCAACGCTTGATTTGCTCTTGACAACGCTTAGACAAAATCTTCATGTTTTCTTCGTTTTTGAGTTTCTGCCACATTAACTTTTTGACCCAACACTGGTAAAAGGATTTTGCTTAAAAGCGTTTAAATCTCTTGATAGCTTATTTCAATAAGCCAACAATAAGCTCAAATGAAATATAGACATTCACTATTCAATTTTCTTATCAAATCTGATTAATCAAGTCTCAAAAAGCTTGGAATGTCTTTTAGATTTGAAAATGGTCTACTGAATAAGCTAGAATCTCCAATAAGCCAAAAACAGCTTATTTGACCAAAGTTGACCAAAAACTCAAAAAGCTCAAAATCTCAGGAATTGCTTATGACATGTTTGTAAGTGATTTTGTGAAAGAAAATGAATAGATTTATGAAGTGGATTTTGAGATATAGCAAAACAGTAAGCACTCTATTACAGAAACTGAAGTTTGGTCAAGTGCTTATTAATAAGCCAAGAACTCTTTCAAAACTTGATACTGTAGAATTTCCAACTAAAGACTGATAGACTGGATGTTAAACTATAATTGTGAACAAGTTTCAGGTCAAATTATCAACAAACAAAGAAATGCAAAGGAATAAAAGTAAGCAAGTTTACTGATGAACTCTATCAAAGAATCTGAACCAAAGTTTTACACTACCATTTGCCTGTTTGACTTTTCTTTGTTGGGTCAAAAAGTTGATGTGGCAGAAACTCAAAAACGAAGAAAACATGAAGATATTGTCTAAGCATTGTCAAGAGCAATCCAAGCGTTGAAAAGAGCAAACTAAGCGTTGATGGCTCAAGCATTGTCATGTGCAATCCAAGCATTGTCACATGCAATCCAAGCATTGACAGAAACCTAGACAAAGAAGCCTATGGAAGCTTCTATTTGGATATATATGCAGGATATAATCTGTATATGTTTATCTAAATAGAAGATTTACTTGTTTATTCATAATTATCTCTTGTAAAACCCTAATCCTTACACTATAAAAGGAACCAAGGGTCTTAGGTTTTATTCATAACTCATATTCACAATGTAAACCTAAAGCGTGTGTCGACTAGACGTGGGATTCAATGTATGCACGTCTAGTGATTGTTTTTTATTAATATAATGAACAATCCATTTGTTTTAATTCATGTTCTTTGTGTCCAAACACCTTGTTAATGTGTCGTGTTCTAATTCCGCTTTGATTATCTAATCATATGAACATGATGCATTCCTAGTAGCTAAAAGATCTAGGAAACCAAGGTTTCCACAGTTGGTATCAGAGCCTCGTGGCTCATGATGCTAGGACCAACAAGGTGTTCGTGTTTTGAGAAGAAAATAAAAATCCGTCTAGGGTTTTTCTAGACGTTTTTGTGTGCGCAGCAGTATTCAGAAGGTCATAACTTTTGATTGAACCGTTGGATCGTCACGAAATTTCTTGTATGTATTCTATACACATATATCTAGACATCCACTGGAGGGATTGTCAAGTTTTATCCCCAAGAAAAAGTTATTAAGCGTCGAAGTTAGCAGTGAGTACATGCAGTTTTCTGTGAACAGCCATATTCAAAACACGATCTCTCCTTCGTTAACCGTTGGATCATCGTGATTTTTGAACTGTAGATTCTTGGTACTTGTTTCTAGAATCTCACCAAAGGGATTTTCGATCTGAGCCCTAATGAAGAAGTTATTCAAGGTCGAAGTTCACTGTTTAAGGTATTAATGTTTTTGCTTTTTCACATGAAATCATGAACTAGGGTTTCTCAAACCCTAGATCGACATAAAAAGCAGAAGGTTATGAGGGTTGTGGCTGTTATGATTCAAGATAATACTTGATCTAAGGTATATTCACAAACTCTAAATTAGGGTTTCGATGCATAAATTCAAAACCCTAGATCGATTGATTTTAAGGATGTTGATAGCAGTGGTTAAGATTTGATGATTGAAGCTGTCATATTGTTATTAGTGTCGCTGTAGTATTATTGCTTTGTAGAAGCAGACAGACACATTCAATTTACTATGAATTGATACAAGAAAAAGGGCAAGGACACGTGATGTTATTTGTTTTGCCAAAAGATACTACTGGTGTCCTACAAAGAATATTGGAAACCTGAAGACAACTTGTGTGGCCCGATGGATTATTCATGGATACTTAATAGTATTTATTATACTATATGTCAATTGCTAATATGAATCGTGTGAACGCAGTAAAGAAAAAATATGTATTGTGATTGTCAAGATAGTGACGTGAGATCAAGATTTGTGTTCACACGGTGATTGAATTGTGATTGGATGAAGCGTATAAGAAAGAGATAAAGGATGATATCATTGTATGTGGGTCATCACATGTACGTGGGATGCATATAAAGAAAAGGTTTGAAGTTTGGTTCACGTGAGGTGATTTGCTGAGTTTAATATATTGCTTTGCATAAAGATGCAATACATGATGTACGTCCTTATTGTGCAAACAAAAGTGAATTTAAACGCTGATATTCAGATTTTAAGACGCTGACAGAAGTTGATGCTGACGTTTGTAATTTTGACGCTGACAAGAAATAAGTTAACGCTGACAGGATAGCGTTGACATGAGTTGTTCGATAAATGTGAATCCAAACGTTGATAAGTATTGTCCGATATTGGACAATACACATGACAGATTTATTGGATAAAGGAGTTTCTCGGATAACAAAAGAATGGCTGCTGTTGAGAAAATTGGTACGTTTTTAGCACACAAAAAGGAGGAATTTACACACAAAGGTACATGGAATCTACGTTTTTATTTAGAATATCAAGTTGATATTTATGGCTCGGATATTTTTAAAAGGGATTAATGATCTTAATGCGAGTTAGCAACTATTCGTGGGAATTTGATGGATATTTTAAACTATGTAATCGGGATAGCCTTGCGAAAGAGTTATCTAATTTTTCCTTTTACATATGGTATAAAGATGTTATTTCATTAAATTCGTTGAAGAAATGTAAATCTATGCTTATGATTTTAGAGAGAGAAAGAGATAGAGAGATGGTGGATTACACACACACTTAGAGAGAGAAACCAATGTTTTACTATATGAAAAGTGAATAACCACACACCCTCTCCATCAAAGGAGAGGGTTTATATACCCAAGCCCATGTGATGGGCTTGGGTTTACATTAGGCCGCCGGCCCATACACTTCATGGGCTCGGTTATGGGCTTTGTTTAATAAACGTAAATAACTAAACTACGAGCTTTAACATAGACTATCGTTGGAGTGACCGATCCTTCTTAATACGTAAAACGTATTTCTAACAATCTCCCCCTAAGGGAGGTCACTCCAAACAAGGGCATTACCCAAGTTACAATAATTAAATAAACCTAGCATACTATGCTTGTCTTGAGCTCGTAGTCTTCGTCTTTCTTTTTCTTTTTCTTTTCTGGTGAACATGCTGATGTGATCTTTGATATCAATCTTTAGCATTGATCTCTTGCCTTGATCTTGTGCATCCTTCACTTGTGATCTTCGCCTCTTCGTGACGCCATGTACCACATACTTATACCTTCGTAATTCTTGAAAGCTTCAGAGTTCGATGCAGCGGAAGACTTAACTTTTAGGCTTTCTTTAATTAGATGAGGTATTAAGTGCATAAAGTATAAGCATGCGGGGACGACTTCTTCTTGGATCCCGCAACGCCACCGTCTTCAAATGCCGCAACATAAGTAGACACGAGCGAAATGGCTTTGAACATTTCACTCTAAATCGGTAGCATTTTACCTCCGGTCGGTGAAGACCGTTGGATGATATTAGATATCGTACCCGTGACGGATAGTTTCAATTAAGTAACTTCCTGACGGGATTTCGCGGGTAAACCCGTTCTCTTTATTCGACCGTCCAAAGCTGACTGCGAACATAAAGAGTGAATCATTTGGATAATAATATCCGCATGATTTGAAGCCGTCAATTCATGTTCCTGGAAAAAGTGAAATTCAATTAAGAATCGCACCATCGTTGCTTTCCAGTTGTCACGAGCTTGATTCGTATAGAATCTTGCAAGTTACCTACCAAGTGCTGTTTGAGGTTAACACTAGAAGGATTTCCACTCATCACTGTGAACACTAAGGTATCACTCTGAGTGTTCTGGCAAGATCACTAAGATATTGCGTAGAGGCCTGGAACGTGTTTAAATTCAGTTAAGAATTAAACAGCTGTTGCTTTCCAGTTATCACAAGTTTGATTCATAAAGAATCGCACAAGTCACCTACCATGAGCTTTTTGATGTTCGCTCAAGAAGGATTTCCATCTTCATTGTAAATACTTTCGTATTACTCGGATGTTCAGGCAAGATCATGAAGATTTTGCGTAGGACTCTTAAAATCTTACTTTTCACAGTGTGTGAAGAAGCAAGGAATTATGAAAGTGTGTCCTAATGAGATATTTGATGATCTCAAATGGCTCTAGACTCGATCATGCATTTTGGATTTTAGTGATCGGAGGCTGGAGAGGAGTGCCACCTTTTCAATACCAATTTATTCAGAGTGAATAAATCAATAGATAACGTGTTGTCTCCGTGTGATTAAAACAAATACCTTTTGAGAGATATCTGAGTTGGCTAGGATGGGTTGTGCATTGCATCACTGGGTCCATGATGTCTGTCTTCAATATCAAGAATCATTAACAATGATCTCAATAGCATATGTATTGACCCGGTTTCTGCCTAAAGTTGTAAGGAGGGCTTCTTTCTTTACACCCTTTATCTTTACAATTCTTTTTCATTCTTCAACCCCTTCAATGCTTACCAATACGTCATAACTAGCACCTTGTTGTGATTGTTCCAGTGCTAACTTAAGTACTTGGTCGGCATTCAGCTACGTTCACAATCTTTCTCCATCTTTCCTAAGGACTACTATTTCTAGCTATGGAATGTCCTTGGGAAGATTCCTCCGGTTCTGGAAGAATCATTGGACTTAACCTATCCTACCATCCTTATGTCACCACAATCTTCATCGTCGTGAATTAAATGAGGTCTGGGTAAGTATATGTCACCATGAAAATCCATTTTTCTCCCCCTTAACATATGCCACGATATTCGAAAACATTTTTCATATGTCGGGATGAGCCAGCACATTAAGTCAAACCATTTGTGATAATATC